>CM038674.1:193857928-195342928 GCA_021605145.1 Aegilops bicornis
TTCTGATTCTCTGTTTTCCTGGTTGCAGAACGCCCACTGAAGTTCAGGAGAGAGTGCTTAAGGGGAGAATGGACTGATTTCGCAACACCTGCAGTCCTAGTTCACATATGAGATTGTTCAACCTAAAACCCGTGTGATATACTCTTTCTGTGCTCAAGCACTTCTTTGTTCGACACTACAACTTGGATTTTAACATGCCACTGAAATCTGAGATCTGAAATTGAAATCATCTGTGTATGTACACTTTGTTCGAGAATTACAGCCTCTAGTCTGAGCAGGCTTTTGTTTTGCCTGTTTTTTTACATGTCTCTGATATAGTAGTTCGGCTTGTTTGGTTCGTGTACTATGCTTGTCACCCTCTGGGAGTTTGATAAATTTGATCAGTGAGGGTCGTGTACTCGTATGTCGAGTTTGATAAATTTGATCAGTGAGGGTCGTGTACTCGTATGTCCGTTACTTCCAACATTGTGGTAAGATTGCCTTTAGGCTAGCCAAAGTACTGTTCCTATTTTCGATGGAAAAAAGAATTACTGCTCCTATTTTTTTGAGATCAGTACTGTACTACTGTGCCTATTCTGACGACCTATACATTATGCATTTTGACTTGTATTGCGGCAGCGCCTTGTATAGGAATGAAACATGCTCGGACGTCTTTCCCATTTTTGCATCACACCGGTGCACACTAATATAGTATTGCCATATCCTAATCCCATGTACCCATCACTTGCCTTATCTCCTCAAGATATGCTAGTAGAAAATGAAATCTCCCACACGAACGGCGATCTCCGTTGCGTCAGCCGACCAGTGTTTTCGCCGGCGCGCTGGAAGCAAAGCACGTAAAGAAACCACTGCCTGCATGCATGTCAACTTAAGTGACTTTTGTAAGATGACATGTAGCAGAACGTCGCAGTCACCTTGACATGTACAGCCATTCCCTCAAATCATACAAAAGATTTTTTACACGGCACACAGAACACTTTCCCGTTCCCCGGTTGGTATCTTGCTTGCTCATGGGAGAGCTGGAGAAGGGAGGAGGAGAAGGCCGCCCAGCTGCAGGGCTCGTGAGCGACAGCGGTGGTGACCGCCCGCGCGTCGCCGGCAGCGGAGGGGAGGGATCTCTCCGGCCGGTTGAGCTCGACCTCATCGGCACGGTCGGTGCGGACTCAGCTTCGCTGGTCGCACCGGCGACCCTGTCAGCGGAGGCCGAGCAGGAGCCGCGGCAGCTGTTCCGGTGCCACTACTGCCGGCGGGATTTCTACAGCTCGCAGGCGCTCGGCGGGCACCAGAACGCGCACAAGCGTGAGCGCACGCTCGCAAGGCGCCACGCCGGCGTTGGCACGCCGGTCGGACAGCACGGTTACGCCTTCGCCATCCACGGCGGGCTCGGTGCGCCGGGGGCTGGCCAGGTTCCGAGCTGGTTCCGCGCATTCAACGTCCGAAGGGCGGCGGTGGCGGCGTCCGGCGAGGACGAAGGCTGGCGGCGGCGGCGGAGTGACGGAAGTGTTGGCCACTGTGGCGATGGCGATCAAGAGCTGCCGAAGCTTGACTTGACGCTAAAGCTGTAATCGTAGTAGACCTTTGGTACTACGTGCCCATGGATTAAGTGCTTAGAGTATGTGTGTAAATAGTTTTGTTGCAAAAAAAGATGGCATGTGATGAGAATAAGCAACACATAGTACTAGATAATAATTTTAGAACATTTGAGAGCTCTTGTGAATACACTGATATTTCCCCGCAAAAGAAAAGAATACACTGATATTTTTTTGAGGGGAAGAATACACTGATATTGATGTGCGGAAAACTACAAATCTTAGCTTTGGAGTCGGTCCTCAAAGCCGGTTTCTGGTAAAAGAAATTTTAGCCAACTAATTGGCGCACACATGGTGGTCTTAGAGCACGCCCAATGGATGACTTACTGCTGCTCTGAAATGATTTTAGGGTAGAAGAGAGAAGGTTTTTAGGTGCCGCGGCAGCAATGCTTTTCCACATGCCTATAAATTGTTGCCCAAATTTTTAGCCTTCTTCAATCATCAAACATTTTAAAGCATGTTCAACACAATTAATCCAAAACAAACAATATCAAACTCATCTGTAAACACAACATCTTCCATCACAATCCACTCCTATATCACAACAAAAAACAGAATAAATAATACCTCAAAGGCTTTTTGTCGAACACCTAACATGCATGGAGGGAATTGAATGTGAGCCAACGTAGTTCGGAGATTGTAAATAGTAGCTTTGTTACTAAAAGGATGGCTTGCGAGAGCATGTGACACACACTAATAATATTTTTAGAACATTTGAGGGCTATTGTGATACGCTGATATTTTCGTAAAAAAAAGAAGAGGGATAGAATGGTATTGATGTGCGAAAAAACTATAAATCTTAGTTTCAGAGTCGGCCCTCAAAGTCAGTTTCTGGTGAAAGAAAGTTTTGCCAACTAATTAGTGCACACATGGTGGTCTTAGAGCATGTCCAACGGATGACTTATTGCTGCCCTAAAATAGTTTTAGGGTAGGAGAGAGAATGTTCCTAGGCGCCGCGACAACAATGCTTTTCCACATGCTTCAAAATTGTTGCCCAATTTTTTTTGGCCTTCTTCAGTTATCAAACAGTTTTAAGCATGTACAACACAATTAATTTCACTTAAGCTAGATTTCAGTCAGCTGAATTTTGTTTTGTGGTCAATCGATTTTCTGGCCCTTGGATTGCGCTTTCAGATTTGTGTAGTTTTTCTTTTTTCTGTCATGTTTTGCTGATGGTATTGGGCTGTTTGGATTCGATTGACATCTATTTTGGGTCAGTCGATTTCGTTCTTGGGCTGAATTTTTGTGCGTGCATGCTTTTCCCCATGTGTTTGCTTTTGTTTTTTGCACGTGTAGATTTTTTTATTTTTCAGTTGAGTTTTTTCTTTATGTGTATTTTCGGAAGTTGAGTGTGTGAAAATGTATACATGCAAGTACTACATGTACAAATTACATTACAATACGGAACCTTCACTCTTATATATTTATTCTACATATTATAAAAAGTGCATTTTGTGCTAATTTTGTGATTTTGTGATTTTCTTTATTCTTTAAGGGTAATACAAATGCTAATTGTTTTGTGCTATTTTTTGCTAATTAAATACATTTTTCTATGATTATGTGTATGTATGCATGAAAGTACTATACAATATGTGTGTAAATTATAATAGACCGCTAAAGTTGCACTATTATATGTGTATTCGCTGCATACTATAAAAAGTGAAATTTCACTCCAAAGTTGTGTGCAAGTTTTTTCTTTATTTTCTTTCTTCTTAAGAGTAATACCAATGCGCTAATTTATTCCCTCTTAGAAAACTTTATTTGTTTTACCATGTTTAGTTTTTAATTCATTTCCTGCTTTCAAGGACAATACCATTGCCACTTTTCGTTCCTTGTTTAAAAACTTCGTTTTTATGTAAAATTCGCTATTATATGTTTATTCTTAGATAACTAAAAAAATGCAATTTATGTGTAAATTGTATGCAAATTGCATTATTATTATTATTGAATTCCTTTCTTCTTAAAGGGTGGTACCAATGCCACTATACTTCATTTCTTCTTAGATATGTTTACTTTTATTTTTGTGTTTGTAAGTGAGTATACACGCAAGTATGATACATCATGTGTGTAAATTACAGTAGGGAGCAAAAATTGCACTGCATATGCTTATTTTTGGCATATTACAGAAGTGCAATTTCAAGGCATACTTGTGTGCAAGTTATTTTTTAATTTTCTTTCTTCTTAAGGGGTTTCATTTTCCCTATTCCATATTTTGTTTAGTTTTTTATATTTTCTTTCTTCTTAAAGTGTTTCATTCTTACATAGGGAACTTCATTATTTTGTTTTAGTTTTAGTTTTTGTATTTTGTTTTCTTAAAGGGTTTCATTCTTCCATATAAAACTTCATTTTTTTTCTTTCTTCTTAAAGGGTTTCATTCTTCCCTAGAAAACTTCATTATTTTGTTTTGTTGTTGTTTTTTGTTTTCTTTCTTCTTAAAAGGTTTCAATCTTCCCTAGAAAATTTGAGAGCTCTTGAGAGTATATTGATATTGATCCGCACAAACTACTACAAGTGTGAACTTTGGAAGCAGAAACTTGTCGAAACCACTTATTACAAGGTACTGTTTGTAAAGGTCACTCCCACCTTCTATAATGGTGACAAATGGTGCATCACATGTGCGTCAGTTGTCATAATAGAGTTTTGGTGGGAGGTAGCACTAAACACACCACTAAAAACAGCTTTCTCGCATCTTTTCTCCCACTCCACCAATGACAATGTTCTAGTGGCTACAATTTGGCAATTTGACTTATTGACTAATCTATGGATTCGTATTACTTCAACTGCTTCTAGCTAGTTGGCTATTGTATTGTCTCTTATGTAGGAATTCTAACCCCGGGAGCAAGATGATGAGCGGTCTCTCACTCATGGGCCACCGTTCACGTTGAAGAACACATAAAACACCATCACTCCTACGTCGACCGCAATAATGACTACATTTGGTCTTTCCAATTAAGGCCAAGATCTTTGGGTGGCTACTTTTCAGAGTAGGGTCAACTCAAAGAGAAATCCTTTTATGAGTATGGGCTTATCTGCACCCATGTTGAATAAAAAAATCAAAACAAATACTAAAAAAATTCAAAAAATTCCAATTTTTTCCCACGGTAGACAATTTGATGCGTGAGGTCCGCCCTAAGTTTAAAATCATTTGGGCAACTGAGCAACTCTTGACAAAAAAGACAAATTCAAGGTCTGTAAAATAGTTTACTGTTTTAACCCAATTTGTCTTTTTTGCTGGGAGCTACTCAGATGTTCAAATGAGCTAAAAATCCTCACGCAATAAATTGTCTACCATGGGAAAAAATATGGATTTTTTTTGAATAATTATAATATTTTTTTGAATTTTTTTCTGACCAACTGCAGGATGAGCCTGGGCACCGAATCGCTGCACTCCAACTCGAAGGAAAACTTGCACCACAAGCATATTGTAGACTCTGATGCATGCCCCAGATGCGATGTCCCATGCGAGGATGCTGCCCTCATTGCTCTACACTGCCCAGCCGCCGCTCAGGTGTGGATTAATTTGGGCATTCGGCACCCACCTCCCTCGACAGAATTTGGGAGACTACATCGCCCCTTGGCCTTGACCCCAACATTTCGCCCTCCGTTGCGCTCACCATCCTCTGGAAATTTTGGGACTCACGCAATGCGCTCATCTTCCTCTACGAGCATCATCTCTCAAGCACTACGACTAGGAACATTGTATTTGACTTCTCACTCTGCATCTTTAGATTCAAAGACACCACGTCACGGACGCGGCCAGGTCGTGGGAAAGCTAGCTTTCTTCTATGCTTGATCCTCTCTTGTAATGTAAAACATTGATGGTTCGATGGTAATATATTCAGGTAGGGAGCTACATCTATCAGGAAGCGTCAAGTTTCTGTGGAAATAAATGTGCACAATAAAACGGCCAGCCAGACACATCACTAAGAGTACTATTGCACTGTCGATAAGAGAATCTTATTAAAGGCGTACATTAGTGAAGTACTACACACAAGCTCCACAGCTAGCAGCTAGCCCTATTTTGTGCTAATTTGGAGGAACAACCATGAGAAGGGGTGGAAATAAATGTGCACAACAAACCAGCCAGCCACGAACATCACCGACAAAACGATGAGAATTCGAAAGAGCCTTGTTGAAGGAGTGACCGGGACATGATATTCCAAACACATAAAAAGCCCAAGCAATTCCAACTGGTTTAACTTCATTCTATACACGCAAAAAAAAAAAAAAAAACCCCTTCATTCTATACAGCTTTCGAAGCTCAGATGTACTATCATGTAGTATATGGCCTATTCATTCACGGCCGAGGCTGAACGCACATGCCTCGGTTGCTCTATTTTCAGCCAACGAGCAGAAAGGGAAAAGGAACAGATGATTACTGCACTTTTCATTCCCATGTACGTGATGCTAACAGGTTCGCTTAGCCTTCTACAATGGTAACTGTGAGTTAACATCGTGGACAAGCGAATCGGATACACAGCACTATGAAATTCTTGTACGCGTATATGATTTTGATCAAGGACTAAATCAGTCATAATAGTACTTCTCCTGTTTCAGAGAGGAGCAGATCTGATCTGGTAGCATATATGTTCTCTGGACAGAATTACTGCTGAAAACAAAGTAACTACAAAATCTTGTTGCACAATCCTACTTCTTAGCTCTCTCCCAGAGTTCTCATGATATGGAACCACAGAGAAGCAAAATTTACAGGGCAAATACGAATCATGCATACAGAAATTAACAAGATGTGCTGAACTGGCCAGCTCACTCCAATGAGGCTATGATCCCATCTATACTGTGCATCATGAAGTGATCGGATGGGGGGCAATTCAATGAACAAATGCAGTTAGATGGAATCAGTCTTGTTCATGCATGTGCATTCAAAGCCTACATTTCTCCAACACGTTCTTCTCATTTCCGAAGCGAAGTGCATCCACCCTCCTATAAATTTGCCACCTTGGTCATCTCTTATCGTCATCGCAGCCTCAAAGCTCTCGTTAAGACAGATAGTTGGTGCCCTGAGCTTGAGTGAGAGATGGCAGCATCGGCGGAGACGATGAACAAGTCCGCTGCCGGCGCCGAGATTCTCGAGGCGGTCACCTCGGTGTTCCAGCCGGGGAAGCTTGCCGTTGAGGCGATTCAGGTCGATGAGAATGCGGCGCCGACACCACCGATCCCGGTGCTGATCGTCGCACCAAAGGATGCGGGAACCTACCCCGTCGCCATGCTCTTGCACGGCTTCTTTCTCCATAACCATTTCTACGAACACCTTCTCCGGCACGTCGCATCCCACGGCTTCATCATTGTCGCGCCCCAGGTCGATCGCTACCATCTTCACATGTACACACAAATTACCTCAACAATGATGCAGAGACAGAGGATTTAAATCTCCTGTTAGAAAAGAAAACATATAGAAATCACCTCAAGTCTCTCTCAGAAGATGATCTCTTGTCACTCTGTATGCTAGCTTGTGGTGATCAACTAACTAATTCTGCAACATTTTGTAGTGCAGTTCAGCATCAGTATCATACCTTCGGGTGACGCCGAGGACATTGCCACAGCAGCCGAGGTGGCAGACTGGCTCCTCGACGGTCTCCCGTCCGTGCTGTCCAAAGGCGTGGAGCCGGAGCTCTAGAAGCTCGCCTTGGCCGGCCACAGCCGAGGAGGCCACACGGCTTTCTCCCTGGCCTTGGGGCACGCCAGGACCCAGCTAACCTTCTCCGCGCTCATCTGCCTCGACCCCGTCGCCGGCACAGGGAAGTCCACCCAGCTCCAGCCCAAGATCCTCACCTACGAGCCCTCCTCCTTCGGCATGGCGATGCCGGTGCTGGTCGTCGGCACCGGGCTCGGCGAGGAGAAGAAGAACATATTCTTCCCTCCGTGCGCACCCAAGGACGTGAACCACGCGGAGTTCTACCGCGAGTGCAGGCCGCCCTGCTACTACTTTGTGACCAAGGACTACGGGCATCTGGACATGCTGGACGACGACGCCCCCAAGTTCATCACCTGCGTCTGCAAGGATGGGAACGGGTGCAAGGGCAAGATGCGGAGGTGCGTTGCTGGGATCATGGTGGCATTTCTGAATGCTGCCTTGGGGGAGAAAGATGGAGATCTTGAGGCCATACTGAGAGACCCGGCGGTTGCACCCACCACGCTTGATCCGGTTGAGCACCGCCTGGCGTGAAGCAGCAGCTGGCTCATGCCAAAAGTTAGCCAGCCGCAGGTTGGTCCACTAAATAAAGTACAGATGTACCTCTGAGCAATTTGCTTCACTTGTTCATGCAAGCTAAAACTGCTGCTGCTTTACTTCTTGCTCCTGTGAGCCTGCAATGGTACTTCTGCTCTGTTTCCAGATGTATACTACTCCTGTGAGTATAAATCTTGTTTTTCGTGTCTTGGGCTGGAACATGCCGTCTGATCCCAAGCATACCAGGTGCAGCTCTGATCGGAAAATAATCCTATGCGACCCGGGTCGTACAAGTCGATGGTGAGACCTCCTCTCGTGTGCGATGCGTGGCGACACCAATCTCAAAACAGCAGCCTTCTCGTTCCTCACTTACCCGTTTGCAAATCAGTTTCAATCTCCAGAACCCTTCCAAATTATAGCAGCTGGTGTGATACTCCTGGCTACGCGTCACGTCGCCGCCGGTGAGCTCGTCGACACCAAGCACAACACTCAGCCTGGTGCGTTTCCTCCCGTCGGTGGCCCAACTCACGGCACTGCCCCAGCTACTTCTGTGTTGTAACCAGCAGATGAGAGCTCGCGTTGCAACCAGCAGACATGCTCTGTACTTGGAGTCAATGGGAAGTAGCCATGGAGCTAGCGCTTTGAGATTAATTGGGGAAGGATTAATTGGCTGGCTGCATTGAGATTCGTGTTTGCCAAGTGTCCACTGGTGAACAGGGTCTCACAATAGAAGTGTACGACCCGGGTCGCATAGGATTATTTTTCGCTCTGATCCCATGGAGAATTTGTAATCTAGTGTGAGACATATATCTAGTTGACAATGAACAATAACGTACTAAAACAAACGTTGATGCAGAATCAGCAACAAACGTTGATGCAGAATTAGCATGAAGTAATCTATTACATACTACATCATGTGGATGGATTTACATTCAAGGGAAAGGGGGATTTAGAATGTTATTGATACAAAATCAGGCTACCCTAGGAGTTTACTCGAGTGATACACAACACCATTTTCTGTAGTTGTGTTCTCCACGTCACGACGCACCACAGTTTGTTTTCATCAGTTGCTCAGGCCACTAGCAGGCCGCCCCTATTTTTGTCAGCCTAGTGAGCTTTCCATTCCTTGTGCAACTGGCAGTAATTGTAGTTATATCTTGTTGCAGTGTCATACTAGTTATTTGGCATAACGTTGCAGTAGTGATCATATAAAAAAGTGCTTTGTTGGAGTTGACAAGACTGATCATATGAAAAATTGCTTTGTTGGAGCTGACAAGACTGCTGAGCTATTTAATCGTATTTTTACGATTTATGTATCAGCTGCTCAACTGGTAACTGTCCTCTGATACATCAATATCAAGAAATGATCCCAGTATCTGAACCATCAAGCTACCGGCTGAAAAGAAAAAGTCAATATTCTCGCTGTGGGAACTACTCCCTCCTGTAGGAAATCTATAAGGTGTTAATTTATTATCCAAGTTTGAAGTACAATATTACAAATCACAATCACAAGAAAGTACTTTGGAAAAACATAACCTTATTGTGTGCCTCAACATAATCCACATATTCTCAGATTAGCTGTTGGTCAAATTTAAACTTGGATGGCCAAACTACGGCCTACATTTCCAAACAGTGAAGGACATTGATGGTTTATACTGCAACTAGTCATTAACTTTCATCGTTGAAAATTTATAATGCACAATGTAGCTGAGAATGTGGTGGCTGGTGAATAAGTACCTATGATGAAGATAGCTCCAATAAGTCAAGTAATGCCCCATCTGTCGTCTTGGAAGGGTCGTCCGGTGCACTTGATTTTTTGTGCCGGTCGTCAACTGCAAGGCTGACTATGAAGCCGGGTTTTGGCATCTCAGTCGGATCAACAACGACTTTATATGCAGCGAAATCCACCTCCGCAATGCTTGCATCTGCCATGCTGGCATTTAGATTTGCAATTTCTTATGTGCGTCGGGCCGCCTGAGATCGTAATCACACCCTTGGGGCTTGTCCTGGCACTTTAAGCTTCAAGTACACTAGCATGGACGGGCCATGAACTTCGCGTACGCTGGCCGACCGAAGATGGCGTGATACTCACTCTTGAAGTCGACGACCACGAAGGACAGGGACTCTTTGCGGTAGTTCTTCTCGTCGTCGAATACGACTGGCAAGGAAATTTGAACGGGTGGTTTGGCACGCATGCCAGGGACCACCCCATGGAAGGTCATCCCAGTCGGATTAAGCTTCAACCGGGGAATTCCTATACTTGTGTACAAAATGTTCAGTCCAGCTCCTCTGTCCATCAGCATGTTCCGCAATCGGACACCATTGACGAGTGGGTCGACCACGAGAGCTTGGCGTCCGGCATAAGATATATGTGCCGGGTGATCCGGACGGTCAAAGGTGATGAGCGTCTCTGACCAGTTCAGATAATTGGGGACAACCGGGCCACCATATTGACCTCCCGACTGCGTACTTTGCGCACTCGGTTGATCTCCAGGCCCGTAAAGATCAGTAGGATTGCCTTCTCACCGGGGTATCCATCCGAGTTGCAGTCCTCTGGCCAGCCGTGTGACGAGGATGGTCCCTCCTGGGATCCGACTGCGCGAAGCCAGCCGGCCACGAGACTGTGAGATGAGCTCATTCTGTGCGACCCCCATCTTCAGGAAGGTGGATAGTTGTCGTATGCCGTCTGCGATGGCCCTGTTAGCAGGCTGTTGGATACCATCAGCCAGCTTGGTCGCCGCCCGGACATTGTCAGTCAGGGTGCCAAGGATTCGGAGATCACCGGGGCCTTTGACTACAAAATTGTTGTTTAAGTCCCACCCTCGTGGGATTACCGAAGGGTCGGGGCGCCGCGGCCAACTGCTGTCCAGTCAGCCTCAAGGGCCTTGTCAGCCGGCGAATCACCCGGAATGGGGGCGTGAAGGACCGGCAAAATTTCGTGTTTTGACCTTTTTTGGAAAGTATTTCAAGATCTGATCCTTGTTTGAATTTTTTTCGAGATTTGACCCTTTTGCCTATCGCCAGGGCCTCTGGCGGTAGGGTTAGATAGCCTACCACCACGGCCCATGGCGGTAGGAAACTTATCCACGTCAGCGCGCGGAGACGGCGCCGTCCCCCTCCGTCGCACCCTACCGCCAGGGGCCGTGGCGGTAGACTGTCTAACCATACCGCCAGGGGCCCTGGCGGTAGGGTCCGGGTAGTTATTTGCCCCGGAGCCCACGCACCCCTTCCCTTCTCCCCATCCCTCCCCCTCCCCTCCGTCGGCAGTTCTTGTTTTTCTCCCCCAAGTCGCCCCTCTCTCCCTCTCTCATCTCCTCCACTCCCCCCTTGGATCATCACCCATTCTTCACCGTTTTTGCGGATCGATATGGCCCCGAGGAGAGAACCGTAAGCTCCTCCGATCCTCCAATTAGTTTTGCAAACTTGCTACCGATTCGACGCATTATTTGCTTGAAATCCCTCATGTTTTTGAACTAAGATTGATTTTTTTACCTAAGATTGATTGTAGTTGTAGTTCTTAGTTCTTTAGTAAGTAGTGGTATTGGATATGTACTCTAATCAATAGTTCATATGTTAGTGTGAAGATGAACCCTAGTTCATAATTTTTTTGTTTAAAAAATTATGATGTAATGTTGATAAAGGGATGAACCCTAGTTTGATGATGCATGTGATATGATGATATGATCTAGTGTGAAGATGAACCCTAGTTTGATGATGCATGTTGATATGATGATATGAAGATGTTGTTTGGAAAATTTTGTTTAAAAATATGAAGCTATGATGTATGTTGGAGGTTTTTTTTTGATATGATGCATGTTGATATGATTTGATCCATCATGTGTAGTAAATGTTGTTGGAGGAATATGCTTAAAATTTTATCTTGATATGATTTGAGTTCATTGTTTATTTATGTATGCTTATGCTTATGGTGCTTTTGTTTATGAAACTCTATTAAGGCGGCCACCTCTTGCGGACAACATCGCCCACGGTAAGAGCATCTTTGGACTGGGCATTCGACAAGGGTCATCGTGCTGCTTTCATAGAGAACGGAGAGGTAAGTGACATGAAAGAAATTTTGATCAAAGTTCTCGGATTGATGAAAATGATTTCCTAACTTTTTGGCGTTCACTTTTTGACAGACGCTCCAGCCCATCGCGCATGAGGGGTCACGGGTTCATGGGCATATGGATTCTGACGAAGCGCCACGCTACCGCTCTTCAAGAGAGCCCGTCTGTTGGGTTTCGTGCTGCAGTTCAAGCGTCAGCGCCGACGCTTGTCCACGTGGCTCTCACAGCTCTGATTGACCGTTGGAGACCGGAGACCCATTCTTTCCATCTGCCATGCGGGGAGATGACGGTGACCCTAGAGGACTGGGGGATGATTACTGCAATGCCGATCGAGGGTCATGCACTCACCGGTCGAGTGGAGAGGGCCAACTGGCAGAGAGGGTCACCACCCTCATCGGCGATCGCCGGTGCCAAGAGTAACCGTGACATCCGGTGTGCCATTGATCTGGCTCTCGAGCACCGGAGGACATGCCCCTCAAGGCGCAGATGAGGCGATCGTGGAGTTGTCTGTGAGGGCCTATCTGTGGTATATTCTCTCGGAGGTCGTGTTTCCGCACAGCTCAGGAACTCGCCAACTGGGCGATTCTGTTCTTCCTAAGCGGATCGAGATGCAGGTGGTACAGTTGGGGGACGACATCTCTCGCCTACCTATACCGCTCGGTAAGAGAGTGTCTAATTGCGTACCTACCTACGTAAAGTGTGTCCATGACATTTTCTTATATCTGATCCTCATTTGATGTTTTGCAGCTTGACGACACAACACAGAGGACGGGAGACAAGTCCAATATGGGTGGCTTTGTCTGGGCCTTCTCCATTTGGATGTGGGAGCGGTTGCTGGTGGGGCGTCCGGAGAAGTTGCCAAGACGCCCATGGGAAGACTATGGCGAAGAAGGCGACGAGACTCGAAACCCACCGTAGCTTACGAGTGGGACGTTGTCAAACTCTACACGGGCCTAAAGAAGACTTCGTACAAGACCTACACCAACGAGTTGGACGCTTTGACGCATACGCAGGTATATGAACTCGCCCAACACCTTTCTGTTTGATTCCGCTATTGACCGAGAGTGCGAACTTACCAAGGTATATGTAATAGGTAATCTGGTGGCCGTATCGACAAGAACGAGAGTGGGACTTTGATCTGAACGTGATGTGCATAGCGGACCGTGGTATCTGGCGGTGCATCGTGCCCATGATCTGTGTGTACGCCGTCGAGTGGCATTTGCCACAACGCTGCGGCCACGCAGCTTTGGGATTTATCAAGATACCCCACCGGGCCAGCCCACCGACATCGGGCGGCCACGCGCTCCACCGTGAGCTCTTTGTTCTCCGTGAGATTATCATGTTTCTTGTTGCTTATGATGATCTCATTGCGCTTTATGATGATTCTTGTTGCTTATGCCTTGCAAAGATGAGTCGGCGTAAGAATCGATCGATCCTGCATCGAGGAGAGGAGCATAAGACTCATGTGACGGAGTGGAACCGACGGAGGTGGCGTAAAGACGTGGAGAGGAGAGTGACTAATCGGGATGATTACCGGGCCGACACATGAGGTGGTACGATGATGGCTGAAGCACCGTCTTCGTCTCGTGCCTCGATGGACGGCGGAAGACATCGCGAGCTGGAGTGGGCTGACCCGATGAACAGGCATACCGCACGGCATCGAGAGACATGCACGGTGGATTTAGGGAGTTTGCACCCCTCATCAGCGAGTGGTACGTTTGAACCGACGGTCGTATTTAAATATTTTATTCGTCAACGTGGATCGACTTATGCCGTTGCAGTCCGGTGAGCTGAACAGATGCATCTTTGAAGCCTCGGATGCACTAGGTCATCTTCCCGGAGCGTATAACTGAGACCAGAGTCGGGGACGATGAAGGTACAATTTCAGCCTCCTCGGAACAGATGCATCTTGTTCACTTGGCAACAATCGATCTGATACTTATTATGACCTTGCTTCATTGTGAGTGCAGAAGTTCGTGCAAGATTGTTGCAAGCTGGTAGGGCTGCTTGGGTGTGCCGGAGCTGAGTCGCTTGAAGCTCATCACCAGTAGCCACACAGGTATCATCGGCTCATCGAGCCATGCTCCCTCGCTGCCTAGGTTGGTTGGGGAGGAGTAGGATGAGGAGGAGGTGGAGGAGGTGGAGGAGGAGTCCACATATGAAGAAGGGGAGGAGGAGTGCGATGACGATTATGGACCTCCAAAGAACTCAAACGTCTCAAGCATCTCACCGCCAAGAAGAGGAATCAAGACGAAGGATTTGCTGAGTCCGGAACCTTCAGAGGCCGGTTCCTCGGCGGCCCAAGAAGAAGACCAAGAGAATCGTTCAAAGAGTAACGAGGACCGTACCTCCAAGAGGGGAAGGAGCAACTGATTATGCTCTTCGATAGTTGGCTCTTTTAGTTTGGTTGAACTTCGTTTGATTGAACTTTTCTTGTGGTTATGAAGCTACATGGAACTATGTGTTTGCTATTTGTGGATCTATGTGTTTGCTATTTGTGAAACTATGTGGAACTCCGTTTACTAATTAGTTGAAGTTCGTTTGAAATGTTCTATGCACTTCAAATTTGTTAATGTGTATGTGATGCCCAAGTTTAATTGTTTGAGATCTGTGATATTGTTGTCATATTTGTGAAACTTGCTATAATATTGTTGTCATATTGAATTTGAAAAGAAGCAAGCAATTGAACTTAAATTCATAAAACATGTGACCCTATGCCAAGGACCACTGGCGGTAGGGTCGACAGCTTACCGCCAGGCACTTCAATTCTTTGTTACGTAATCATTACACTTTGAAAAACAAGACCCTACCGCCATGGGCTCTGGCGGTAGGTCGCATGCCTACCGCCAGGCCCTTCAATTCTTCATTACGTAAACATTACCTTCAAACAGGACCCTACATACGGGCTCGTGGTAGGGTCGCCTGACTCATCGCTGTGGCTCCTGGCGGTAGGTGCTTAACCCCGTTCAGCGCAGTCAAACGGCCGCCATCCCCCTCCGTCGCACCCCTACCGCCATGGGCCGTGGCGGTAGGCTATCTAACCCTACCTCCATAGGCCCTGGCGGTAGCAAAAGGGTTAAATCTCGAAAAAAATTCAAACATGGGTCAGATCCTGAAATACTATCCAAAAAGGGTCAAAACACGAAATTCGGCCTGAAGGACCCGCTCGACAGCCTCATGATGTTCTCTGGTGGCCGGGTCCTCATCAGCTGCGCTTCCACCAGTTGCTGTAGTTAGGTCGGCAGCAGCCTTCCCACGACTCGGTTCGGGCGGTGGCGTGACAACCATGAAGGCTTCTGCCACGGATGTCTATGATCCACGGACTCCAAGAGAGGATAAATAGACTCAGAGTCCATCATCCCCACGAGACGACTCGCGGGATGACCGAACTAAGGATGAGGTTTGCCGAATTGCTTCCAGCGATAACGCGACGCCAGCTGCCGACCGGTATGATGATGGGAGCTATAAGCCCAACACCCCCGAGTGATAGACAAAGGGTTTTGGGGTTATGGGCTTCGACACCTGAGAGGGTCGGCCACAATAACATATATATAACAAGGGGGTACCTTATCGGGTACAAATACAATTGTACAGAGATTACAATACATACAAGTCTACAAGTCTAACACCCTCCCTCAATCTTAACCGTGTTCTGAAGAATTCAGAAGATTAAGATTGCGACGACATCCCTCAAACTGAGGTAGTGGCAACGGCTTCGTGAAGATGTCGGCAAGTTGATCCTTCGATGGGATGAACTTGATCTGAAGTAACTTCTGTGAAACTCGTTCTCTGACAAAGTGATAGTCAACTTCAATGTGTTTCGTTCGGGCATGAAATACCGGATTTGAAGAAAGGTATGTAGCGCCGATGTTGTCACACCAAAGAACAGGTGGGTGACGCGGAGAGACTCTCAACTCTTGAAGCAAGGCCTGAACCCAGATAAGTTCAGCGGTGGCATTGGCAACTGCTTTGTATTCAGCTTCAGTACTACTACGAGACATCAGAGCTTGTTTACGAGCACTCCAGGCGATCAAATTAGGACCATAGAACACTGCATATCCCCCCGTGGATCGCCTGTCATCTGGGCTACCAGCCCAATCTGCATCAGAAAACGCCGAGAGGCTACCGGAAGGGGCAAACCAAAGATGCAGTCCCGGAGCAGCAGTCAAACGAACATAGCGCAGGATGCGCTTCACAGCAGTCCAGTGAGTATCCAGAGGAGCATGAAGAAACTGGGACACGCTGTTCACCGCATAAGAGATATCAGGACGAGTAATCATCAAATATTGTAAGCCACCAACAATACTGCGATACGTTGTAGCCTCATCCGAAGGAAGAAGGGTACCATCAAGTGCAGAGAGTCGATCAGAAGCTGTCATGGGAGTGGTAGCAGGCTTACATCAAGCATACCAAAGACGACGAAGCAAATCCGGAGAGTACTTACGCTGAGTGAGAGTCGACCGGCGTCGTAATGAGAGACCTCCAAGCCAAGGAAATAATGAAGCCGACCAAGATCTGTAATGGCAAAATCACCACTCAAAGCGTAAACAAGGCGATCCGCAAAGAAGGGCCGATTTAGCTGATCAATATGATGTCATCGACATACACCAATAGGTACATAGTGACCGTGGGCGCGGCCACGAACAAGGACGTGTCGGTGTCGAAGGAACAAATCCATGTGCACGGAGAGCAGAAGCTAGGCGCGCATGCCAAGCACGTGGCGCCTGTTTAAGACCATAAAGAGCCTTTACCAAGCGACACAAATGCTGTGGACGAGCAGGATCAACAAAACCAGGCGGCTGACGCATATAGACCTCTTCATCAAGAACACCATGCAGAAAAGCATTCTGAACATCGAGTTGTCGAAGAGACCATCCACGAGTAACCGCAAGAGACAAGAGCAGGCGAATAGTCGTCGGCTTGATGACAGGACTGAAGGTATCATCATAATCAAGACCTTGACGTTGTTTGAACCCACGAGCCACAAGCCGAGCCTTATACCGTTCAATAGAGCCATCAGCATGTCGCTTAACTTTGAATACCCATTTAGAATCAATAATATTGACACCACTGTGCGGAGGAACAAGACGCCACGTACCATTTTTGAGCAATGCCTGATACTCTTGTTCCATTGCAGATCGCCAGTGAGGAATACCCAGAGCTGCTTGATAATGACGGGGTTCAACAGAAGGATCAATTGCAGAATGAGCTATACAGGCCGCGAGCCAGGCAACCGTGCCATCGGTGCGTTGAAGTGGTTTAACAATACCACTCTTGCTGCGAGTGTGTGGACGCTGAGCAACCGGAGCAGTTGGCGCAATGGAAGTCACAGGAACCGTCGATGGAGAGGCCCGCATCTCCTGAGAAGAAGACATGGCGGGTGATGGTGACCGCGACAATGATGGGCTGCCAGGAGGCGAGCCAGTAGGCGCGGGCGTCGTCGGACCGGGTAACCCAGGCGAGTCCGTAGACGCAGGCGTCGCCAGATCAGGCGATGCAGGCGAGACCGGCCCGGTCACGGGCGAGGCGAAGACAGGCGACGCGGGGAGGTTCAGCTCCAGCCGAGCCGGGGCCGAGCGCGTAGCGGGCGTGAGCATACCCGACCCCGCATGGCCCATGCAGGGGGAAGAGGGCGCGGGATCAACATGATCCGTCGAGCGCGAATCCGCCGCTACCGGAGCCGGATCCAAGCGCCTGACGGGCGCGGGTGCAGGGGACCCTGCATGGCCCATGCAGGAGTCCGCAGCGGCATGGTCGACGTGATCCGTCGAAGAAGCCGTCGGAGCAGTGGAGGAGTCCTCTAGAAGAACAAGCCGAGCACCTCTACCAGTTCCTGCACCATGGTTAGACAGCAAAAAAGGCGAGTGTGCAACATCTACAAATTGATCAGGCAATAAAGGAGATGAATGCATGGGTTCATTAGGTGTGGTGACAGGAGTTGGAAGATTAGAAAAAGGAAAAACATGCTCATCAAAGACAACATCACGCGAAATATACACACGATTTGTTGGAACGTGAAGGCATTTATAACCTTTGTGCAACAGACTGTACCCAAGGAAGACACATTTTTTAGAACGAAACTCAAGCTTACGATTATTGTAAGGACGGAGATGCGGCCAACACGCACAACCAAAAACTTTGAGAAAGGTATAATCAGGAGTCTCATGAAGCAAGAGTTCTAGCGGAGTTTTCATGCCAAGGAGTCGCGACGGAAGTCTGTTTATGAGAAAACAGGCAGTAGTGAAAGCATCACTCCAAAAACGAAAAGGAACAGAGGCATGGGCTAGTAAGGTTAAGCCGGTCTCAACAAGGTGACGATGCTTACGTTCAGCTGAACCATTCTGCTGATGTGTATGAGGACAAGACACACGATGCGAAATCCCAAGTTTCTCGAAGAAGGTATTTAGATTGCGGTACTCGCCCCCCCAATCTGATTGTACATGAATAATTTTGTGTTGTAGGAGACGCTCAACATGTGCTTGGAATTTAAGAAAAACATCGAACACATCAGATTTATGTTTAAGAAGATAAATCCAGGTAAAGCGACTATAAGCATCAATAAAACTGACATAGTACTCATGACCACTAATGCATATCCGAAAGCAGGACCCCAAACATCTGAAAACACAAGCTCAAGAGGATTTTTGACTACATGACTAGAAACAGAAAAAGGTAACTGATGACTCTTTCCCGGCTGACAAGCATCACAAACTGAGACATCTTTATTACTAGAACTGACGGTAACTCATGACGGTGAAGAATATGTCGAACAATGGGTGTAGCTGGATGGCCAAGACGAGAGTGCCATTGCGAGGGAGGCACTCGAACATCACTGAAGACTTGAGGGACGGCTGGAGAAACAGATCACGACACATCAAGTGCATATAGTCCATGACGAAGGCGCCCTCTAAGAAGTACGTCCCGTGTAGCCCGGTCCTTGATAAGAAGATGAAACGGGTGAAACTCACAAAACACATTATTGTCATAAGTAAGTTTAGGTACGGAGAGTAAGTTACGGGCAACAGTGGGAACTCGAAGAACATTCTTAAGATGCAACTGCCGAGATGTATGTGTGAGGAGAGATGCCTGACCAATATGAGAGATGTGCATACCTGCCCCATTGGCTGTGTGAACCTTGTCAGGACCATGGTAGGCCTCCCGAATAGCAAGCTTGTCTAGTTCATTTGTCACGTGTTCTGTGGCGCCAGTGTCCATGTACCAGGTGGGATCAATATTATAAGACTGAGTCTTTCCTTGATGCTGCGTCATGTTGACTTGACGCTCATTGCCCTTGCCGTTGTTGCCAAGACCCAGAAACTCAGGCTGAAAACGACGGTGACAGTGAGATGCAACGTGGCGAGGAATTCCACACAGCTGACAAGGGGCAACAGCTCCACAAGCGGCACAACAGGCACATGGGCGCCCGTTCTCGATGACGATGGTGGGACGCGATTGGGAAGGTGCAGCAGGAGGAGTCGAAGCAGCCGTAGGAGCAGTAGGACGGGCACCAGGATGCCCCTTTCCACCACGAACAACAGCGTTGGCCGAGGGAGCCTCATCCGGATGACGACTGGCAAGGCGTTGCTCCGTTGAGAGGAGGCGCTGAAAGAGTTCCTGCGGCTTGATGGGAACCTTGCGTTCCTGGATCACCTCCACAAGAGAGTCATACTCGGCATCGAGACCTTGGAGAACATATGTGGTAAATTCCGTGTCACGAAGTGGCTCTCCGATGGAGGCAAGCTGATCGGCGAGGCGTTTGATCTTGTTGAAGAAAACGGTGACCGAGTGATGATCCTTGCGAGTCTCATTGAGCTGTGTACGAAGAGCCATGTGCTGAGACGAGGATTGTGCGGAGAAACTGGACTCCAACGCATCCCATACCTCATGAGACGTAGTAGCAAATAAAACCAAGCCGGCGACGCCCTCGGTGAGGGAGGACTGAATCGCCGAAAGAATCGCTTGATTTTGAGCAATCCATGGCCGGTACATATGATGATCCGGAGGGGGACATGGTAGAGTACCATCAACAAAACCCTCCAGGTAGTGACTACGGAGGAGCGGAAGAATCTGTGCGCGCCAAAACATATAGTTGTCCATCTTCAGTTTCACCGGCAGAAGATTGCTGAAGTAGAACGGTGGAGTCAATATGACATCAAGGGCGAAGTCATAGGGCGGCACAGAACCGCACCGAGGAGACGATATCCACCGCAGACGAGGATCATGGGCAAGAACCGGAGGCGCCTGTGGTGGCGCACCGTGAGTCGCAGGCTGCGGGAACCCCGTGTAGCTAGGGCCATAACCGGCACCAGGAGGTGCACCATAGCCGGTGCCATGACCAGCGTAGGGGGCGCTGTAGGGGGTGCCGTAGAGGGCACCGTAGGGAGCGCCATAAAAGGCACCGTAGGCGGCGGGTCGTGACGACACGCGGCGGCAAGGCCAGAGGGGTGCCAGCGCCAGAAGTTGGGGCATAGAGCCGGGCGAGCCGAGGAGCGAGGACGGCGCCCAGAAACAGGGTCCTGTCGATCTTCCTCCTTGGAGAAGGTTGGACAGGAACAGCGGGGCGAAGACGGACGCGCCCGTCCCGATCAGATCGGTGAGCGACGCAGGGGCCGAATAGGGTTCGGCGAGCAAGGTGGTGGCGGCGGACATAGTCGCCGCGCTGGAGAGAGCAATGAGGGTGGTGGCCGCGAGAGGGCAGCGGCGGCAGCGGCCTCGGAGGAAGCAGCGGAAGACGACATGGCTAGGTCAGGATCGCTAGATCGCATCTGTTACCATGATAGACAAAGGGTTTTGGGGTTATGGGCTTCGACACCTGAGAGGGTCGGCCACAATAACATATATATAACAAGGGGGTACCTCATCGGGTACAGATACAATTGTACAGATATTACAATACGTACAAGTCTACAAGTCTAACACCGAGTCATTGGCTCGGTAGTGGGTGCTCCCCCGAGCCGGCATGTCAGCGCTATTCCACCGGGCATCAGGATGCCATGCTGACACGTCGATGCGGAACTCGAGAACTCTGGAGCGGATGCTGCCAGCGGGAACCGATGATGAAGGCAAACACAACATAACATCGTTAGACACTTGCCCCACGGTGGGAGCCAACTGTCGTGGATATAATCCTGACAATACTAGGGGGGTTATGAATGTAGATGCAATCATATCTAGTGAACAGTGCGGTTGGGAGTATGCTCAAGGAATTATACAGGTTCGGGCCCTCTACGGTGGAGGTAATATCCTACTCATGTGGTCTCTTAGCTCTTGGCATAAGGTATAAAGTGTGGAGGTTCAACCTTCAGCCCGTGGCTTCTCTCCTAGCTTATATAGAGTGTGCCAAGTAGGGGTACATAATGAGTTGGTATTAATGCTATTCATGGTCTCAGGTGTGGCTGACTGTTTCATGGCATTTACTATTGGTAACTGTCGTATTAGTTAGATTATACCACCATTGGGTAACTGCCATCATTAAGGCGTCGTGGCCGAGAGGAACCTGGGGAGCCGCCGTCTGATGGCCTAGCCGACTGCTCCCTTTGTCTCCGGCCGAGTGTTGGTATTCGACAGTCGGGTGGCCTGGCATCTGACTGTTGGGACTTAGTGTGGTCTCATGCCACCCTCCTTGTCTCTGGTGGGATAACTGTGGAGCCCCTTGGTCCATTGCTTTCCGGGTCGTACTTTATACGAGTCATGGGCCATTCGTATACTTGGTCCTACCCCGTATTCGTAATCCCGACATTTACATGGCCATCGTCTTCCCCTAATCACCCACACAAGCAGCCGCGACCGCTTCCTCCGCTTGATGGCCGTCGGGCCCCGGCGGCAACCTCGAGCTCACATCCATGGTAGAGCTACCGCGGCCACGCGAGAGCTTGAGGGGCGCGATGGCCATCCGGCGTTGATAGCGACCTCGAGCCTGCATCCATGGCGGCTACCGCGGCCACCCGAGAGCTCAAGGGGCGCAATGGCCGTCGGGCCCTAGTGGCGACCTCGAGCCCGCTTCCATGGCGGAGCTACCGCGGCCACTCGAGAACACGAGGGGCGCGATGGTCGTTGGGCCTCGGTGATGACCTCGAGCCCACATCCATAGCGGAGCTGCTGCGGCCACTCGAGAGTTCGAGGGGCGTGATGGCACGCCCCTCAGGAATGAGCCGCGAGGAAGGGATGGCCGAAATCAGGAGCTGGCAGCATGGGAGGTGGCGGTTGACAAGAAACTTCCCTCCCATCAACGGTTTTCTGGTATAGATGGAGCTGAAAATTTTGCCTCCAAAACTCCATATCTTGGGAACAAGATTTTTTTTAAGGGGAGCTGTATAAATTTTTACAGGACCGACCTTTTAGCGGGACATGGAATGGACATCTTTTTGCTCAAAACCGTCATAATACGGTGGTTATTTTACAATTTCGGGCCTTTTCTACGGAATTTGGTAGAGATGCTATTTGTAGACATGTCTTGCTTAGATTGTGCATTGGAAGAGCTGGGGGTTTGGTAGTGTGTACCCTGATGAGTGACGGATTTCTGGCCTTATTTCTGGCCTCGACTGATTTGGTGAGTACTATGGGCTGAACTGGCCTTGGTGATACTATCACACAAACACATGTTGCCATGGATGAAAGGTCTAGGAGTCTTAGCGCTCCGCTCCGCCTCCCCGTGCCGGGCCACTCCGGCCAGCGGCCACCTCCCCGTCAGCCGGGCCGCTACCACCGGCGCCACCCTCCGGGCTCCATGGGGCGCGGACGCTCGGTGCGCTCCCGCGGCTCTGCACGCTCCAGCTCGCGTGGCAGCGTGGGATGGGGTCAACCCGCCTCCGTCCCAGATCTGCGTCCGTCCGGCGGTCCGTG
This sequence comes from Aegilops bicornis, assembly GCA_021605145.1. Lineage (NCBI taxonomy): Eukaryota > Viridiplantae > Streptophyta > Magnoliopsida > Poales > Poaceae > Aegilops > Aegilops bicornis. The sequence goes on from CM038674.1 coordinate 193,880,614, forward strand.
TGTGGTCCACCGGGAGTAGGACCCCCTCCTTCCTTGTTGGAGTAGGAGAAGGGGAAAGAGGGGGAGAGGAAGAAGGAAAAGGGGGCTGCGCCTTGTCCACCGGACCAGAGGGGGGCGAGGCCTCCTTCCTTTGGCCTCTCTCCTCTATTCCCGTATGGCCCAATAAGGCCCATATACTCAAGGGAATTCCCGTAACTCTCCGGTACTCCGAAAAATACGCGAATCACTCGGAACCTTTCCGAAGTCTGAATATAGTCGTCCAATATATCGATCTTTACGTCTCGACCATTTCGAGACTCCTCGTCATGTCCCCGATCTCATCCGGGACTCCAAACTCCTTCGGTACATAAAAACTCATAAACTCATAATATAACTGTCATCGAAACCTTAAGCGTGCGGAAGCTACGGGTTCGAGAACAATGTAGACATGACCGAGATATGTCTCCGGTCAATAACCAATAGCGGAACCTGGATGCTCATATTGGCTCCCACATATTCTACGAAGATCTTTATCGGTCAAACCGCATAACAACATACGTTGTTCCCTTTGTCATCGGTATGTTACTTGCCCGAGATTCGATCGTCGGTATCTCAATACCTAGTTCAATCTCGTTACCGGCAAGTCTCTTTACTCGTTCCGTAATACATCATCTCGCAACTAACTAATTAGTTGCAATGCTTGCATTACCGAGTGGGTCCAGAGATACCTCTCCGACAATCGGAGTGACAAATCCTAATCTCGAAATACGCCAACCCAACATGTACCTTCGGAGACACCTGTAGAGCTCCTTTATAATCACCCAGTTACGTTGTGACGTTTGGTAGCACACGAAGTGTCCCTCCGGTAAACGGGAGTTGCATAATCTCATAGTCATAGGAACATGTATAAGTCATGAAGAAAGCAATAGCAACATACTAAACGATCAAGTGCTAAGCTAACGGAATGGGTCAAGTCAATCACATCATTCTCCTAATGATGTGATCCCGTTAATCAAATGACAACTCTTTTGTCCATGGCTAGGAAACATAACCATCTTTGATAAACGAGCTAGTCAAATAGAGGCATACTAGTGACACTATGTTTGTCTATGTATTCACACATGTATTATGTTTCCGGTTAATACAATTCTAGCATGAATAATAAACCTTTATCATGATATAAGGAAATAAATAATAACTTTATTATTGCCTCTAGGGCATATTTCCTTCAGTCTCCCACTTGCACTAGAGTCAATAATCTAGTTCACATCATCATGTGATTCAACACCAATATTCACATCTCAGTATGTGATTAACACCCATAGTTCACATCGTCATGTGACCAACACCCAAAGGGTTTACTAGAGTCAATAATCTTGTTCACATCGCTATGTGATTAACACCCAAAGAGTACTAAGGTATGATCATGTTTTTCTCATGAGAGAAGTTTAGTCAACGAGTCTGTCACATTCAGAGCCGTATGTATTTTGCTAATATTCTATGCCCACAATGCTCTGCACGGAGCTACTCTAGCTAATTGCTCCCACTTTTAATATGTATCCAGATTAAGACTTAGAGTCATCTGGGTCAGTCCCAAAACTTGTATCGACGTAACCCTCTACGACGAACCTCTTGTCACCTCCATAATCGAGAAACATATCCTTATTCCAGTAAGGACAATTTTGACCAATGTCCAGTGATCTACTCCTAGATCACTATTGTACTCCCTTGCCAAACCAGGGCAGAGTATACAATAGGTCTAGTCCATAGCATGGTATACTTTTATAGAAACTATGATTGATGCATAGGGAATGACTTTCATTCTCTTTCTATTTTCTGCCGTGGTCGGGATTTGAGTCTTACTCAATTTCATACCTTTGCAACACTGGCAAGAACTCTTTCTTTGACTGTTTCATTTTGAACTACTTCAAAATCTTGTCAAGGTATGTACTCATTGAAAATCTTATCAAGCGTCTTGATCTATCTCAATAGATCTTGATGCTCAATATGTAAGTAGCTTTACTGAGGTCTTTCTTTGAAAAACTCCTTTCAAACACTCCATTATGCTTTCCAGAAAATTCTACATCATTTCCGATCAATAATATGTCATTCACATATACTTATCAGAAAGGCTGTAGTGCTCCTACTCACTTTCTTGTAAAATACAGGCTTCTCAAAAATTCTGTATAAAACCATATGCTTTGATCAACTCATCAAAGCGTATATTCCAACTCCGAGGGGCTTGCACCAGTCCATAAATGGATCGCTGGAGCTTGCACACTTTGTTAGCACCTTTAGGATTGAGAAAACCTTCTGGTTGAATAATATACAACTCTTCTTTAATAAATCATTAAGGAATGTAGTGTTGACATCCTTTTGCCAGATTTCATAAAATGTGGCAATTTCTAACATGATTCGGACAGACTTAAGCATCGATACGAGTGAGAAAATCTCATCGTATTCAACACCTTGAACTTGTCGAAAAACCTTTCACAACAAGTCGAGCTTTGTAGATAGTAACACTACTATCAGTGTCCGTCTTCCTCTTGAAGATCCATTTATTTTCTATGGCTTGCCGATCATCGGGCAAGTCAACCAAAGTCCATACTTTGTTCTCATACATGGATCCCATCTCAGATTTCATGGCCTCAAGCCATTTTGCGGAATCTGGGCTCATCATCGCTTCCTCATAGTTCGTAGGTTCGTCATGGTCAAGTAACATGACTTCCAGAATAGGATTACCGTACCACTAAAGTGCGGATCTTACTCTGGTTGACCTACGAGGTTCGATAGTAACTTGATCTGAAGTTTCATGATCAATATCATTAGCTTCCTCACTGATTGGTGTAGTTGTCACAGGAACGGTTTCTTGTGATGAACTACTTTCCAATAAGGGAACAGGAACAGTTACCTCATCAAGTTCTACTTTCCACCCACTCACTTCTTTCGAGAGAAACTCCTTCTCTAGAAAGGATCCATTTTAGCAACGAATATCTTGCCTTCGGATCTGTGATAGAAGGTGTACCCAATAGTTTCCTTTGGGTATTCTATGAAGACACACTTCTCCGATTTGGGTTCGAGCTTATCAGGTTAAAACTTTTTCACATAAGCATCGCGGCCCCAAATTTAAGAAACGACAACTTAGGTTTATTGCTAAACCATAGTTCATACGGTGTCGTCTCAATGGATTTAGATGGTGCCCTATTTAACGTGAATGCAACTGTCTCTAATGCATAACCCCAAAACGATTGTGGTAAACCAATAAGAGACATCATAGATCACACCATATCCAATAAAGTGTGGTTACGACGTTCGGACACACCATAACATTGTGGTGTTCCAGGTGGCGTGAGCTGTGAAACTATTCCACATTGTTTTATATGAAGGCCAAACTCGTAACTCAAATATTCGCCTCCACGATCAAATCGTAGAAACTTTATTTTCTTGTTACGATGATTCTCCACTTCACTCTAAAATTCTTTGAACTTTTCAAATGTTTCAGACTTGTGTTTCATTAAGTAGATATACCCATATATGCTCAAATCATCTGTGAAGGTCAGAAAATAACGATACTCGCCACGAGCATCAACACTCATTGGACCGCATACATCGGTATGTATTATTTCCAACAAGTTAGTAACTCGTTCCATTGTTCCGGAGAACGGAATTTTAGTCATCTTGCCCAAAAGGCACGGTTCGCAAGCATCAAATGATTCATAACCAAGTGATTCCGAAAATCCATCTTTATGGAATTTCTTCATGCGCTTTACACCGATATGACCCAAACGGCAATGCCACAAATAAGTTGCACTATCATTATTAACTTTGCATCTTTTGGCATCAATATTATGAATATGTGTATCATTACGATCGAGATCCAACAAACTATTTTCATTGGGTGTATGACCATTGAAGGTTTTTTTCATGTAAACAGAACAACAATTATTCTCTGACTTTAAATGAATAACCTTATTGCAATAAACATGATTAAATCATATTTATGCTCAACGCAAACGCTAAATAACATTTATTTAGGTTTAACACTAATCTCGAAAATACAGGAGTGTGCGATGATGATCATATCAATCTTGGAACCACTTCCAACACACATCGTCACTTCACCCTCAACTAGTCTTTGTTTATTCTCAGAACTCCTGTTTCGAAGTTACTAATCTTAGCAACCGAACAAGTATCAAATACCCAGGGGTTACTATAAACACTAGTGAGGTACACATCAGTAACATGTATATCAAATATACCCTTGTTCACTTTGCCATCCTTCTTATCTACCAAATATAATTCAGGGCATTTCCACTTCCAGTGACCATTTCCTTTGCAGTGGAAGCAGTCAGTTTCAGGCTTTGGTCCAGCTTTGGGCTTCTTCGCGGGAGTGACAACTTGCTTGCCTTTCTACTTGAAGTTACCTTTCTTTCCCTTTGCCCTTTTCTTGAAACTAGTGGTCTTGTCAATCATCAACACTTGATGCTCTTTTCTTGATTTCTACCTTTGTCGATTTCAGCATCACGAAGAGCTCGGGAATTGTTTTCGTCATCCCTTGCATTATAGTTCATCACGAAGTTCCAGTAACTTGGTGATGGTGACTAGAGAACTCTGCCAATCACTAACTTATCTGGAAGATTAACTCCCACTTGATTCAAGCAATTGTAGTACTCAGACAATCTAAGAACTTGCTCACTAGTTGAGCAATTCTCCTCCATCTTTTAGGCGAAGTATTTGTCAGAGGTCTCATACCTCTTGACACGGGCATGAGTCTGAAATACCAATTTCATCTCTTGAAACATCTTATATGTTCCAATGATGTTTCAAAAACGTTTTTGTAATCCCGGTTCTAAGCCATAAAGCATGGTGCACAAAACTATCAAGTAGTCATTATATTGAGCTAGCCAAACGTTCATAACGCCTCGCATACGCTCCTCGCAATAGGTCCGCTACCCTAGCGGTGCATCAAGGACATAATTCTTCTGTGCAGCAATGAGAATAAACCTCAGATCACGGACCAAGTCCGCATCATTGCTACTAACATTTTTCAACTTAGTATTTTCTCTAGGAACATATCAAAAACATAGGGAAGCAACAACGCGAGCTATTGATCTACAACATAATTTGCAAAATACTACCAGGAATAAGTTCATGATAAATTAAAGTTCAATTAATCATATTACCTAAGAACTCCCACTTAGACAGACATCTCTCTAGTCATCTAAGTGATCACGTGATCCAAATCAACTAAACCATGTCCGATCATCATGTGAGATGGAGTAGTTTTCAATGGTGAACATCACTATGTTGATCATATCTACTATATGATTCACGTTCGACCTTTCGGTCTCCGTGTTCCGAGGCTATATCTCAGATATGCTAGGCTCGTCAAGTTTAACCTCGAGTATTCCGCGTGTGCAACTGTTTTGCACCCGTTGTATTTGAACGTAGAACCTATCACACCCGATCATCACGTGGTGTCTCAGCACGAAGAACTTTCGCAATGGTGCATACTCAGGGAGAACACTTGTTGATAATTAGTGAGAGATCATCTTAAAATGCTACCGTCAAACAAAACAGAATAAGATCTATAATAGATAAACATCATATGCAATCGAAATACGTGACATGATATGGCCATGATCATCTTGCGCCTTTGATCTCCATCTCCAAAGTACTGTCATGATCTCTACCGTCACCGGCACGACACCATGATCTTCATCATCTTGATCTATATCAATGTGTCGTCACATGGTCGTCTCAGCAATTATTGCTCTTGCAACTATTGCTATCGCATAACGATAAAGTAAAGCAATTATTTGGCACTTGCATCTTATGCAACAAAGAGACAACCATAGGGCTTTTGCCAATTGCCGATAACTTCAACAAAACATGATCATATCATACAACAACTTATATCACATCATGTCTTGACCATATCACATCACAACATGCCCTGCAAAAACAAGTTAGACGTCCTCTACTTTGTTGTTGCAAATTTTACGTGGCTGCTACGGGCTAAGCAAGAACCGTTCTTACCTACGCATCAAAACCACAACGATAGTTCGTCAAGTTAGTGTTGTTTTAAACTTCTCAAGGACTGGCGTATGCACTCGGTTCAACTAAAGTTGGAGAAAGCAGACACCCGCCACACATGTGCAAAGCACGTCGGTAGAACCAGTCTCGCGTAAGCGTACGCATAATGTCGGTCTGGGCCGCTTCATCCAACAATACCGCCGAACCAAAGTATGACATGCTGGTAAGCAGTATGACTTGTATCGCCCACAACTCACTTGTGTTCTACTCGTGCATATAACATCTACGCATAAAACCTAGGCTCTGATGCCACTTTTGGGGAACATAGTAATTTCAAAAAAAATTCTTACGCACACGCAAGATCATGGTGATGTATAGAAACGAGAGGGGAGAGTGTTGTCCACGTACCCTCGTAGATCGTAAGCGAAAGCATTATGACAACGCGGTTGATGTAGTCGTACGTCTTCACGATCCGACCGATCCAAGTACCGAACGTATGGCACCTCCGAGTTCAGCACACATTTAGCTCGATGACGATCCCCGGACTCCGATCCAGCAGGGTGTCAGGGATGAGTTCCGTCAGCACGACGGCGTGGTGACGATCATGATGTTCTACCGACGCAGGGCTTCGCCTAAGCACCGCAACGGTATGACCGAGGTGGAATATGGTGGAGGGGGGCACCGCACATGGCGAAGGAACAATCACGAAGATCAACTTGTGTGATGTTCCTAGAGGTGCCCCCTGCCCCCGTATATAAAGGAGCAAGGGGGGAGGGGGCGCGCCAAGGGGAGTCCTACTCCCACCGGGAGTAGGACCCCCTCCTTCCTTGTTGAAGTAGGAGAAGGGGAAAGAGGGGGAGAGGAAGAAGGAAAAGGGGGCTGCGCCCCCTGTCCAATTCGGACCAGAGGGGGGCGCAGGCCTCCTTCCTTTTGGCCTCTCTCCTCTATTCCCGTATGGCCCAATAAGGCCCATATACTCCCGGGCGAATTCCCGTAACTCTCCGGTACTCCGAAAAATACCCGAATCACTCGGAACCTTTCCGAAGTCCGAATATAGTCGTCCAATATATCGATCTTTACGTCTCGACCATTTCGAGACTCCTCGTCATGTCCCCGATCTCATCCGGGACTCCAAACTCCTTCGGTACATAAAAACTCATAAACTCATAATATAACTGTCATCGAAACCTTAAGCGTGCGGAAGCTACGGGTTCGAGAACAATGTAGACATGACCGAGATATGTCTCCGGTCAATAACCAATAGCGGAACCTGGATGCTCATATTGGCTCCCACATATTCTACGAAGATCTTTATCGGTCAAACCGCATAACAACATACGTTGTTCCCTTTGTCATCGGTATGTTACTTGCCCGAGATTCGATCGTCGGTATCTCAATACCTAGTTCAATCTCGTTACCGGCAAGTCTCTTTACTCATTCCGTAATACATCATCTCGCAATTAGTTGCAATGCTTGCAAGGCTTATAGTGATGTGCATTACCGAGTGGGTCCAGAGATACCTCTCCGACAATCGGAGTGACAAATCCTAATCTCGAAATACGCCAACCCAACATGTACCTTCGGAGACACCTGTAGAGCTCCTTTATAATCACCCAGATTCGTTGTGACGTTTGGTAGCACACGAAGTGTTCCTCCGATGGCAGGAGTTGCATAATCTCATAGTCATAGGAACATGTATAAGTCATGAAGAAAGCAATAGCAACATACTAAAGCGATCAAGTGCTAAGCTAACGGAATGGGTCAAGTCAATCACATCATTTTCCTAATGATGTGATCCTTAATCAAATGACAACTCTTTTGTCCATGGCTAGGAAACATAACCATCTTTGATAAACGAGCTAGTCAAGTAGAGGCATACTAGTGACACTATGTTTGTCTATGTATTCACACATGTATTATGTTTCCGGTTAATACAATTCTAGCATGAATAATAAACATTTATCATGATATAAGGAAATAAATAATAACTTTATTATTGCCTCTAGGGCATATTTCCTTCAGTCTTATGTTTTAATTAGTGTTTGTGCCAAGTAGAACCTTTGGGAAGACTTGGGTGAAGTCTTTATGATCATGCTGTAAAAAAACAGAAACTTTAGCGCTCACGAGATTAGATATAACGTTTTGCTGGAGAGTGCTATTTAGTTGATTATTTTTTCAAATGATTACTAGACAAATTCCTCAGGTCCACCAATTTATTTTAGAATTTTTGGAGTTCCAGAAGTTTGCGTCGATTCTGATTACTCCAGACTGTTCTGTTTTTGACAGATTCTGTTTTCATTGTGTTGTTTGCTTATTTTGATGACTCTATGGCTAGTAAAATAGTTTATAAACCATAGAGATGTTGGAATACAATAAGTTTAACACCAATATAAATAAAGAATGAGTTCATTACAGTACCTTGAAGTGGTGTTTTGTTTTCTTTCGCTTACGGAGCTCACGAGTTTTCAAGTTTTGGGTAAAGATTCGATGGACTATGGAATTAGGAGTGGAAAGAGCCTGAGCTTGGGGATGCCCAAGGCACCCCAAGGTAATATTCAAGGATAACCAAGCGTCTAAGCTTGGGGATGCCCCGGATGGCATCCCCTCTTTCGTCTTCGTTCATCGGTAACTTTACTTGAAGCTATATTTTTATTCGCCACATGATATGTGTTTTGCTTGGAGCGTAATTTTATCTTGTTAGTATTTGCTTTCTGTTAGTTATAATAATGTTTTTCACCTTTAGTTTCAATAAAAAAGTCAAGGATAGCCTTTGCCATGCTTATTTTGCAAGTATGCATGTTGTTGTTTGAAAACAGAAAGTTTACCGCTGTTGCAAAAATTCTCTAGAAAAGTCAGAGAGTGGTATAATGTTGAATCTTTTTGCATATTGAGCTCTGATAAATTTATTACAGTGGGAATTTTAGTTCATAATTTTTGGAGTTAGGTAAGTATTGTGTCGGGGAGGCTGATCGTACCCACGAACACCTATGGGGCTGGCGGACCAAGCCCCTTGTGGTTCGGAGGGGGGCGGAGATCGCACGAAGAGCGGATCGAGGCGAGGCACACGAGCAGTTTACCCAGCTTCGGAGCTCTCCGGAGAGATAAAACTCCTACTGCTGCTTGTTTGATCTATTGTGTTCTTGCTAGGGAGCAATGCGAGCTACAAAACCTAGCGTGAGTGTATCTAATCTCTGGTGAGTCGAATGAACCGAGCCAGCCGAACCCCTTCTACGTTGCGCATGGGCCTCCTTTTATATGCTCAAGGGGTCTCCAACAGGTGGCAACATAGATGAGGGTACAAATGTAAAAACAGGAGTTGGTACACCTACTCGAGCGATTATAAAGGTAAAATACCTAACCTCGACGGCAAGGGACAAAAGCAATAAATTCCGTCGATTGTCGCCCCAAAGCAATTACAGAGACCGTCAGTGCGCCCCTGCTACGCCACGATGGCAAGCTTGTCGGCCGCTTATCGCTGCTCTCCGCTGGCTGCACAGCCTCTCGACACGCGCCCATGGGACGGCCCCATGGCGACACGTCGCTGGATGAGCTGGAGCGGAGACGGAGAGAGGTTGCATGCCGCGGCAAGCGCCTTGCTGCGGCTGAATCCTTGTCGCGCCCGGAGGTTTGTCGTGTTCCGAGCCTTCCCGGCAAGCTCCTCTTGTCGGGGCCTTGTCTTCTGCATGCCTCGAGTGGCCTTCCCGACAAGCTCCTCTTGCCGGGGCCTTGTTCTCTTAATCTAATACTTTGTTCTTGAGTGGCTCCAATGGAGCCACGGAGGATCTTGGCGGTGACGAGGCAAACCTTGCAGCTGGTTGTCTGCAATCGTCTGCAGTGCAAGTACGGGATACTAGGGTACCCCTACTCTAGTAAACCGACAGGAGCCCCCGGGCCTGGGCTGTACAGTGCCGGCGCTTGTCGGGCCAGGCCCAAAACTGCAGACGCGGACACGCGGCCTCGACCACGTCGCGACTCGCCTCGTCCCACCACGATCCCCACTAACGGCACGCACCGGACGTGGCGTCGTCTGCGAAGATCGTGGGCGCGGTCGTGGGGGTTCTTTATTAGTATAAGCGAACGTCCGCCTCCCCCTTTATAAGCGGAGGAAACAGAGGCAGGCCGACCACCCTGCCATTGTTGTCTTGTCAAGAAACCACCGCCGCCCCTCTTCTTCTCCGGTCTTGAAGAGAGCAGCGCCCCCTTTCGCCACAAGAACGCTCACCGCCGTCGGCCTCCTTCGCCCCCCTCGCCATGGCTCCGAAAGCCGACAAGGAGAAGGGCGTCAAGTCGGCCGAGGCGCAGCGGCTCGCGGTGCTGCGCAAGGAGCGAGCCATCTTGCCCCCGCAGCTCGGCGCAAGGGAGCTGCGGGACGTCTTCTACCTCTTCTGGTCAACGGAGACTCGTGCGCATCCGCGCACGAGGGTGCTCCCCGCCTCCGCCTCCGATTTGGCCCCAACAGGTACCTTTCTTCGCCCTTTTCTTCTATTGCGGGCTTTGCCCGCCTTTTCCGGAAGTTCTTTTGCGACATAATGAACACCTTTAGCCTCCGCCTCCTTGATTTCACCCCAACGCCATCTTGACCATGGCAGTTTTCGCAAGATTTGTGCGAAAACTTTGTCGGAGTCCACCGAACGTGGCACTCTTCCGCCATTTATTTGTTCCCCGCGTCGAGAGAGGAGATCCACTTGCCGGAGGGATAGCCCGGGTCTCTAGGATCGGCAAGAAAGAGGCCTACCTAGAGGGAGAGTTCCGCAACAAGTGGGAGGAGTGGAGAGCCAACCGGTGCTTGGGTCGTGAGGAGAACCGCAGCCCTTCACCGCCAGGCGCCTAAACTCCAATAGTGCGGCAGGGATTGGAGCAACTTACGCGGAGGACGCAGTCAAGATAGTCAGGACCAATTCTGCGCCTCAGGCTTGCCGGGTTAACCGTAGGAGCAGTTGGCGCAGAAAAGGAGGAGGCCTACTTGGGAGTTCCAAAATGCGGCGGACATCATGAGGCTGCGCCCGGGCCTGAATTGGAACTTTACCGTCTTGGAGCTGGACTCGATACTGCTCGAGCTGTTCAAGAACGACCCCGACCACCCCGAGTGGTTTAGGTTGCCGCGGGGTCGCCCCATTGTGCAACAACTGGCGCTCGACCGCATCCGGCGCCATGATGCCACTGTCACGACTCCCACGGATCGTCCCAACTGGCAGGAGCCCCGACGAGGTCGTGCGGCAATTCTTCGACGATTTGCAAGAAGTGCCGATCCGCTCGACGAAGCGTAGAAAGGCTCACCCGCGACACCACCGACCGTGAGATGGCGCGGATTGCCACCAGGTGGAGGAGGCGGCAGACGCTGCCGCCGGAGCCTTCGGGTTCACCGTGGAGGAGGCGGACGCCGGCGCGGCAAGCCTTACCGAGCGAGGCGAGGTCGCCCGGCGAGGACGAGCTTGTCGAGCCCGAGGCCGGGTCGAGTGGACCCGCCGAGGGCGCTTCTTCCCCACCGTCTGCGACTTGCCGCCAGCCGAGCCCCCGGCTCCGCCGAGGAGGCGTCTCCGCAAGGCCGAGACGAGCCGGGCGACAGCATCGCCTGACGCAGAAAGCTGCCCAAGGACGCGCCCACCGCTCAAGCGAGGTTGCCGCGGGAGCGCCCCACACGGCCGCGACAACCGGGGCGGGATCTTCTCAGGCCACCGCCGACGCCTCCGCCAAGCGGCCAAGAGAGCCCACGCCTCCACCTCGTCGCACCGGAGGCGAGGCGGAGTTTGACTTCTCCGCGCTCAGCTCCGAGGAGGAAGGCGAAGAGTAAGCTCTCGAGATTGTGCTTGTATTTCTTCGATTTTATTGCTTCATCTTGAATCTGATTTGCTTGCTCGACTCTTTCCTTTTCGTGACGCCGCCCAGAGAGCGCGAAGAGGGCCAAGATCCCGATGGTCGTCGTTGAGGGCGATTCTCCGTGGCGACGGGGACGCGTCCGAGACCGCCTTGCCGGACCCAGCAACCCTTCCCAGAGCAGCCCCAGACAGCCCCCAGGTAAGTGTGTGCAGTTTTCTTCTTACTATTAGGTGTGCAGGGGTGCTCCTTCTTTGTTGATATCTCGTGTGTGCTTGTGTAGGAGCAGAGCAGCCTCATCGGGAGGGCTCGGAAGCCGCCTCGAGATCCTGCCCACGCCACTTCGCCGCCAAGGGAGGACTCCCCGGCAAGGGAGCTCCCTCCGACAAGGGAGGCCACCCCGGCAAGGGAGGCCACTCCGGCAAGGGAGGCTACCCCGGCAAGGGACGACGCCAGCGACCCTCCAGTGGTCGAGGCCATGGCTGCGGATCCCGTTGCAGGTAACTCCCTTACGCGAAAATCTCCCTTGGGCTTGCTTTCTTTTGTTTCTCTTTTTGAACATCTGCTTGACTGCCCTTTCTTCGTCTGACGCAGAGCCGATGGAGGTCGAGGCCGCCGGCGAGGAGGAAGCGCGGCAACACCGACGAGGCCGCCGTCGAGGAAGAAGTGGTCGTCGTCGTGGAAGAAGAGGCCGTCACGACGAAGCTCATTACGAGGAGGCCACGGCGGCTGCCGACGCGGAGGCAGGCGAGGGGTCGGGCGATCGTACTGGCGGCCCTGGGGCCGCAGGAGCGGCAAGCGCTACACCGACAACCGACTCCCCTGCCGCTGCCGCGGCGTCAGGCTCCGAGGAGCCCAAGCCCGTGCCTTCACCAAGGCCGGCGAAGGCGTCTTCATCAAGCTCCCCTGGGAGCCGAGCTCCAGGGCGCCGGTCGAAGGAGAAACCTTCGACGGCGAGCTACTCGCCTCCGCTGGGCTGACGCTGGTGGATGCGCCGAGCAGCAGCGGCGGCGAATCTGAGGAGGAGCAGCTGCTGAAGAAGCTGCTGTCTCTCTACCGCGCCCGGCATGCCAAGTTGGAGACCCGGGAGGCACTTGTCGCGAGGGCAGGAGCGGACATGGAGAAACGCGCCGAAGAGCTCCGGAGCGCCAACCAAGAAACCCTCCGCGACGTAGCGAGCTGGGGCAACTTCATGAAGAGCGAACGGCCTTCATCCTTGAGAAGGCCGCACTGAGGAGGAGCAGCTGGCTGCCGAGAAGCTCGCCAGCGCAGAAAGCGAGTTGGCGCAGCGGAAGGTCAACCTGGACAGCCACGAAGAAGACCTTGCTGCCGAGGAGTCACTTGGCGGGCGCCAGAAGCGGGCGACGCTGCCGCAGCCGCCGAGGCCGCCAATGAAGAGCTGAAGGCGAAGGTGGCACAGCTGGAGGCCACCCTCAAGAAGAGCGGCGAAGAGCTTGCCGTGCTCAAGCATGAGCGCGAGAAGGACGCCTACACTCTGGGTGAGCTGCAGAGTCGTCTCGCTGACAGAGGCAAGGAGCTCGACACCGCCAAGGATTCCAAGGCGGATCTGGAGCTGAAGCTGACCACCCTGACGCAGACGTTGGACAGCGCCAGAGAGCGGGAGGTGGGCTTGTTGGAGGCAATCAAGGCCAAGGAGGAGCTGCTGCGAATGCTGCCTCCGCCCGTAACACCTTGAGGGAGAGCGTGGAGCACCGGACCGAAGGTCTTGTGGACACCGCCGCCCACATCCACAACGAAATGATGGAGCCGGGATGGCAGACCTTATGCATTCCTCCCGACGAGCATCTCCAACCCAGCGCCAAGCTCAGCTTATTCTTCAAAGGCGTGGCGGCGGGCCTCCCGGCGACTCCGGGAGGAGGTCCCAAAGCAGCTGGCCGAGGAATCACGCCAGTTCATGCAGGAGCCCTCGAGAAGGTGTTGATCAAGGTGGCCTTCCGCAATCCGGGCCTCAACCTTAACGGGCGTCCTCGAGATCCCCCGCCGCCGATGCCAACGTGGAGGAGCTCAAAGCCCTTGTCGCACCCATTGTGGACAAGGTGAACAAGATCAAGCGGATTGAGGGCGACCGCGTGAGACTAGGCCGCCAACTTTATCTTTCCCTTGTCATTTGTTGATCATGTTTAGAACACTTTGTTAGATCAGTGACAAGTAATTTTGTAATATACTCTATCTTAGGCGATCAATGCAATGTTATTTCCTCTACTTGATTCCTTCCTTTGTACGTTTCTGCCTTACGCATTAGGGGGACTTGTCGGTGCGGGCACCTTTGCCGCGAGCGCTGAGTGCGGAACGTCGGCAGCCTGCTGGTAGTGCCGCCTCCGAAAAGCAACCTTGTCGCGACTAGCCGCAGCTCACTTAAGTTGTTGAGCGGACTCGAAACAAAGCAAGGGCGCGACTAGCCGGCGAGTTGGTTCCTCCGCGCACAGGTTCTCCATACAAAGTACTATCGTTCGAGGAAGATAACTTAAAAAAATTAAAAAATTGATTGCTCAAACTTTGGCAACTAAGCTTTTCTGTCTCTTGCTTCCCGATGAGGTGAAGCTTCCTCGAGCGGTGCCTGGTCCATAGTATTATCTCCTCCTTCCCCCCCTGGTTAACTTGTGCGCGAGGAAGCCTCCCTTTCTTTGAGAAAAGAAAAAGAAGAGGAAATAACGTTATGGAGCCCAGTGGCTCGATTCTGCTTACCGGGTGTGGTTGCTGCACAAAGTGTTAGCCAAAACATGCAATAAAATGATGAAAGCATGGATTTGACAAGTTGTGCGCAACACATGAGCTTTACTGATGCACGGGGTCCGCGCCCGGCTTTGTACAAAGGATTACATGCAACAGCGGCAAGACTTGTACAAAAGGTGGTTGCCGGAACGGGTTCCGACAACCGCGCCCTATGGGTAAAACTTACGAAGATGCTCAATGTTCCAGGAGTTGCTCACCGGAATGCCATCTTCGGTCTCAAGGCGGACAGCGCCAGGCCTAGTGACTCGTTCCACCCGATAAGGGCCTTCCCACTTCGGCGTCAACTTGTTTGAATTCTTGGCGGACTGAACGCGCCGAAGAACAAGGTCGCCTTCCTCGAGACTTCGGCATTAACCCTGCGGCTATGGTAGCGACGCAGAGCTTGTCAGAAGCGGCGGCTCGCCAGACTTTGAAGACGATCCTCCTCAAGGAGCAGCGTCATCTTGTCGCAGCCTGCTCTTGCTCAAGCTCATCATAAGCGAGCACTCGAGGCGATCCGTATCACGAAGTTCCGTGGGAGAACTGCCTCTGCTCCATAGACTAGAGCAAAGGGTGTCCGGCGGTGGCTCGATTTGGCGTCGTCTGATCAACCAAAGAACCACCGGTAGCTCCTCGATCCAGCTTTCTTCCGCACTTGTGCAGCCCGTCGAAAGTTCTGGTCTTGAGCCCGCAGCACTTCAAAGATTTGCCCTCTCGCTTGACCGTTGCTCCTCGGGTGAGCAATGAAGCAAAGAAGACCTTGGCGCCAAGGTCTTGGACGTCTTGCATGAAGGTGCGACTTGTGAATTGTGTGCCGTTGTCGGTGATGATCCGTTAGGGATTCGAAGCGGCAAACAATCGACTTTGAAGAACTTGATCGCCGACCGTGTCGTCACCTTCCTCATCGCTTCCACTTCCGCCACTTTGTGAACTTGTCGATGGCGGCGCATAAGTACTCAAAGCCCCGACAGCTTCGGGGAAGGGGCCGAGGATGTCGAGCCCCAAACCGAAAATGGCCGTGATAAAGGGATCGTCTGGAGAGCTTGAGCTGGCTGGTGTATCTGTTTGGAATGGAACTGCACGCTTCACACTTGGTTACTTGTGCAGTTGCATCCTCGAGGGCTTCTGACCAGAAGAAACCTTGCCAGAATTCTTTGCTGGTAAGTGCTCTTGCGCCAATGTGGTGACCACATATGCCTCCGTGTATCTCTGCCAACAGCTTCTGTCCATCTTCCCCGGAATACACTTCAATTTCACACCGTTGAGTCTTCTTACATAAAGTATGTCGTCGACAAACCGGTACATACTTGACCGCCGGGCTAATCTTTCCGCTTCTTCTTGCTCTTGGGAAGTTCTCTGTCTCAAGGAAATGGACAATCTGCGCCCATGCTGGAGCTTGTGGCTCGACAACAAGGACTAAAGGCATATCTGTTGCAGCGGGAACATCAGCTTCCACGGCAAGAACCTGCGGCCCTGCCGGAGCTTGATGCTCCCCGACAAGCTTGCTGGAGCAAGACTTGTCGGGAGCGTCTCGCTTCTGACGAACAAACCACAGGGCTGTCGGAGCAGATCGCTCCTCAAAGACTGCTGGTGTTGATCTTGGGGACCTTTGCAACGACGGCCGGGAAGCTCTGCGGAAAGTAGTCACCAGAGGCCAACTTCCTCTTCTTGCTTTGCCAGCTTGATGGTGTTACGGTTGGTCGAGTCAGCTTGAGCACGAAAATCCTCGGTTCCACAGCAACTTAAGTCTGGCGCACTTTGACAGACCGTCGGCAATATCATTCTGAGCTCTTGGAACATGTTCCATTTGCAGGCCGTCAAAGTGCTCTTCTAGCTTCCTCACTTCATCGACGTAGGCTTCCATCAACGGACTCTGGTAATCTTTGTTCACTTGGCGGACGACGAGTTGTGAGTCTCCCCTAACAATAAGCTTTTTGATCCCAAGGTCCACAGCGATCCTGAGACCGGCAAGCAAACCTTCATACTCTGCAGTATTGTTTGTCGCTTGCTCCTTGGGAAAGTGCATCTGGACGACGTACTTGAGGTGCTCTCCGGTGGTTGCGATAAGCAGCACGCCGGCACCAGCGCCTTGTAGCGAGAAGGCACCATCAAAGTACATCAGCCACTCTTTGCTTGCTTCTTTGACGGGAATGCTCGTCTCCGGAATCTCTTCATCTGGTGTTGGCGTCCATTTTGCTATGAATTCTGCCAACACTCTGCTTTGGATAGTTGATGTGATTTCAAACTTGAGACCAAAGCTTGACAGCTCAAGTGCCGACTCGACAATCCTGCCTGTCGCTTCTGGATTCTGCAGTATCCTCTTCAGCGTAAAGCGAGTGACAACTGTGATCTCATGCGCTTGGAAGTAATGGCGCAGCTTTCTCGAGGCCATGAGGAGGCCGAAAAGCAATTTTTGCACACCAGAGTACCTTGACCTAGCCCCCTGCAGGAGGGAATCGACAAAGTAGACCTGGGCGCTGCACCATCCTTTTCTCAGACTGCTCATGTGTCTGCGCTGATTCATCCTTGTTGGGGCCAGAGCTTGTCGGGCGAAGCCCCTCGCTTGTCGCTGGATGTGCTTGCCGTGGTTGCGGCTCGTCATCCGCCTCCCTCTCCGCTACTAACGCAGCACTAACCACTTGATTGGTTGCTGCTATATATAGCAGCAGCTTCTCTTGTGGCTTAGGTGCGACAAGTGTTGGAGTGGAGGATGTATCTCTTCAAGTCTCTGCAGCAGCCTCCGCTTCGGGAGTCCATTTCATTGGACCTGCCTTTTTCAAAATCTTGAAAAACGGCAGGCGCTCAACAGAACCTAGAAATAAACTCGCTGAGAGTAGCCACGCAACCGCAAGTCTTCGTGACATCCTTGACGCGCTTCGGTGCTTCAATCTGCTCAATGGCTTTGATCTTGTCGGGATTGGCTTCAATCCCTCGCTGAGACACGAAGAACCCGAGAAGCTTGCCGGAAGGGACTCCAAACACGCACTTCTCGGTGTTAAGCTTGAGGTTGATCTTGCGCAGATTTGCAAAGGTCTCGTCCAAATCTTGAACCAGAGTTGCTCTGTCCTTGCTTTTGACCACTATGTCATCCATGTAGGCTTCTACATTCCTGTGCATTTGCGGCTCAAAAGCGTCATGGACTACCCTTGCAAATGTTGAACCCGCATTCTTCAAACCGAAAGGCATCCGTATGAAACAGTATGTGCCACATGGTGTGATGAATGCGGTCTTCTCTTCATCTTCTTCAGCCATGAAGATCTGATGGTATCCACGAGTATGCATCAAGAAATGAAAGCAAATCACATCCAGCCGTGGAGTCAACAATCTGGTCGATGCGCGGCAAGGAAATGGATCTTTGGGACAAGCTTTATTAACATCCGTGAAGTCGATACAAAGTCTCCATTTTCCATTTGCCTTCTTGCGCGACTACAGGATTGGCCAACCACGAGGGATGGAGCACTCCTCCGACAAGGCCTGCTGCTTCCAGTTCTTGATCTCTTCGCTATGAATTCTTGGCGTTCACCGCTTGCTTCCGACTTTTTGCTTGACGGGCCGCGCATGAGGACAAAACGGCGAGCGGTGCTCAATCACTTCCACAGGAACACCGGGATGTCGACGGTTGCCATGCAAACACGCCGACATTCGCCCGCAGAAAGCAACGAGCGCCTTCCTATTTAGGGTCGAGAGAGGCACTGATGGTGAAGGTACCACCAGTGCCGTCCTCCTTGGCGGGCACCTTCTTGGTCTTTGGCGGAGCCACCATCTTCTTGCACTTGCCGGTGGAGCCCGATGATGCGTCCTCGACGGTAGCGCAGCACTCCGAAGAGGTGCGCTTGCCGGAGTGAGCATCAGAGCCCTTGCCGGACTTGGACTTGGTCTTCTTCCCCCCGGGAGCTTCAGCGGCAAGTGCTTGGCAATCTGTCGCGGCTGCTGCATCCCGGAAGATCTTGTCGGCACAGATAAGGGCATCCTTCTTGTCGCCATGGACAGAGATGACGCTTATCGGGCCTGGCATCTTGAGTATGTTATAGGCGTAGTGAGAGGCCGCCATGAACTTGGCGAGTGCTGGACGGCCAAGTATCCCATTGTAAGGCAACAGGAAATCGGCAACGTCGAATGTGACCCTCTCAGTTCTAAAGTTCAGCTGGCTGCCAAATGTGACCGGCAACGTAATCTTCCCCTTCGGCTTGCTCCTTCCCGGATTGATTCCTTGGAAGGTACCGGTCTCTTCGAGCTCGTTGTCAGGGATTTGAAGCTTCTGGAGCACCACGGAGGAGATCAGATTCAAGCCGGCCCCGCCGTCGACTAACATTTTTGTGACCTTGAGGTTGCGGATGGTTGGAGAGACCAACATCGGCAAGCACCCGACCGCATGATTATGCGATCGTGGTGGTCCTCAATATCAAAAATGATAGGCGTCTGGACCACTTGAGAGGCTTATGCGTGACTCTCACGGATGGTTCCGCTGCATTGACCTCCCGCATCCATTGCTTGAGTTGGCGGTGGGAGGTATGCGGAAGCACCTCCGTCAACGCAAAGGACCTCTGTGGCTTTCAAACTCCTGCTCATCGGGCGCTGCTGCCTTCCGTGATCTTCTTCGTCGTCCTCATCTTCATCCTTGTCGCGGCCGCTGGAGGTCGATCTCCTTGTCGCCGCTTGGCCTTGCCAAGGCGTCCTCCCCAGCCGGACGCTTTCTTGCTTGCTCCCCAGCACCTTCCTGGGCCTTCTCCTTGTCGCGCCGCTCGTACTCAGCTCTCTGCTGTTCGACGAGCTGCTCGACCTTCTTGCAGCTCTGGAGGTCGTGGCCCTTGGTGCGGTGGATCTTGCAGTATTGCTTGCCGGAGCTGTCCTGTTTGTCGGCGGCCGCCACCGACTGATGGTTGGCGTCAGCGGCAACCTCCTTGCCGGAGCCACCAGCCTTGGCGTTCTTGTCGCCACCTCCATTGCCGGACTGCTCGACAGCTAGCACTTCTCTGCCTTTCTTCTTCCTGTTGCCTCGCCGCCGGCCCTTCTTTGCCGGGGCGGTGTCATCACCTTGTCGAGATCCTGCTTCAGCATTCTCTCACGAGTCTCCTCCCTTCCTCAGCGCGTGCACACTTGTTGGCCAAGGCGTACAGCTCACTGACGTCCTTGACTTTGCACATCGCCATCTCCTCCCTCATCCTGCGGTTCCGCACATTCTAATGAAATGCGCTGATCACCGCGGCAGGGTGGACGTCTGGGATGTTGTAGTGCAGACGGCTGAATCTTTGAATGAACTTGCGCAGGGACTCTCCTTCCTTCTGGGCGAGCAGATGAAGGTCGCTCTCTTGGCCATGAGGCTTGTGGCCACCTGTGAAGGCGCCAACAAACTGGTGGCACAGATCTGCCCAAGAGGATATGGAGCTGTCCGGCAAGTGCATGAGCCAAGATCTGACGTTGGGCTTGAGCACGAGCGGGAAGTAGTTGGCGAGGATCTTGTCGTCCCGTCCCCGCAGCCTCGCACCGCGATGGTGTAGATGCTAAGGAACTCCGACGGATGCGTCACGCCATCATACTTCTCCGCACGTCTGGTTTGAACTTTTTCTGGCTGGGCCCTTTGGACTTGCCGCAGCTCACGAGTGAACGCAGGGCAACCTACCGCGTCGGCAAGTCGCCTGGCTCCTCCGGGCGCGCGCATGTCAATGAAGGCCCGGCCAGCGCTTGTCGGATCGACGCCACGCTTCTCTTCGGTGCTCGATGCGAGTTCGAGCGTCCTCTTGTTGTCGCTCATGAAGAACTTGGCGCTGATCGCGGCGAAGTCGTGGATCCGACGACGCAGTGGAGTCGCTGTCGAGGTGGATCCGGTGAGTCGGTGATCTTGGCCTTCTTGGCGGAGAGTGCACGGTGGTTGCACCTCCGACAGTCTCGTCGCCACCGGCTCGTGCCTTGTCGTCTCGCCGCGGCAATGATGGCGTTGGTTGCCGCGGAGCGTCGCTGTTGGCAAAGCCGATGAGGCTCTGGATAGTGGCCCTCCACTCGTCGACCTTGTTGGCCATTGGCGGGTAGTCGAGGAGCAGTTGAAGTCTCGCCAGAGCTTCTGCTGGAGTAGTGGGTGGCATTGGAGAACGGTGCGAGGAGCGGGACACGCTCGGACTTCTAACTACGTTAGAAGGAGCAGCACCCCGTCCGGGCGACCGTATCTCACTCGTGCCAGCATGTTGGCGCGCATGCTGGTCTTGAAGGTCTCGATCCAATGAACGTATGGCGTTGTGAACGCCATGACGTTGTTGGTCCCGCGTCTCCTGAGATGGGCGCGCGGGATGCGCGGACGCCGAGGTTTGCGGGGCCTTGTCCTTGGACTTGGCAACGTCGCGAGCACCTTCGTCGGCGCCCGTCCCTCCGCCAGTGTCGCCCCACCACCCGTTTGCTGCGGTGAGGGTGGGTACTACGCGGACGGCTCTGCTGCCGCCGAAGCCTTCTTCTTCGGTGGCATGTTGAGGAAGATGTTGATGACGCTGCTCGTGTAAACGCCGGATCAGATTCACACGGCCTCGACGCCCCCTACCTGGCGCCCCAAAGATGTCGGGGTGGCTAATCGTACCCACGAACACCTATGGGGCTGGCGGACCAAGCCCCTTGTGGTTCGGAGGGGGGCGGAGATCGCACGAAGAGCGGATCGAGGCGAGGCACACGAGCAGTTTACCCAGCTTCGGAGCTCTCCCAGAGATAAAACTCCTACTGCTGCTTGTTTGATCTATTGTGTTCTTGCTAGGTTGCAATGCGAGCTACAAAACCTAGCGTGAGTGTATCTAGTCTCTGGTGAGTCGAATGAACCGAACCAGCCGAACCCCTTCTACGTTGCGCATGGGCCTCCTTTTATATGCTCAAGGGGTCTCCGAAGCAGTGGCAACATAGGCGGGGTACAAATGTAAAACAGGAGTTGGTACACCTACTCGAGCGAAGTGTACAATGCAAAATACCTAACCACGGACGGCAAGGGACAAAAGCAATAAATTCCCGTCGATGTCGCCCAAACAATTACCAGAGACCGTCAGTGCGCCCGCTTCGCCACGATGGCAAGCTTGTCGCGCCGCTTATCGCTGCTCTCCGCTGGCTGCCTGACCTCTCGACACGCAGCGCCCATGGGACGGCCCCATGGAGACACGTCGCTGGATGAGCTGGAGCGGAGACGGAGAGAGGTTGCATGCCGCGGCAAGCGCCTTGCCGCGGCTGAATCCTTGTCGCGCCCGGAGGTTTGTCGTGCTCCGAGCCTTCCCGGCAAGCTCCTCTTGCCGGGGCCTTGTCTTCTGCATGCCTCGAGTGGCCTTCCCGACAAGCTCCTCTTGCCGGGGCCTTGTTCTCTTAATCTAATACTTTGTTCTTGAGTGGCTCCAATGGAGCCACGGAGGATCTTAGCGGTGACGAGGCAAACCTTGCTTGGAAGTCTTTCTGTGTCCGTGCACGAGTACGGGATACTAGGGTACCCCTACTCTAGTACACCGACATATTGATACTCTTGCATTCTTTACAGACTGTACGGTTTTGGCAGATTGCTGTTATGTTTGCATCGTTTGCATATGTTTGCTTGTTTAATGATTCTATTTAAGGATAGGAGTATTAAATATGCAGAGGCATTTAGTATGCAATGTTGAATAATAATGTTAGTGATTTATTACAGATGAAAATGATAAGGTTTTGCATTGGTTTATACTAACCTATCTCACGAGTTCTTGTTGAGTTTGTTGTGAATGAAGCTTCTGATAAAAAGAGAAACCATGATATGAAAGGAATTAAGGAGGCACAAAAGTTCAAGCTTGGGGATGCCAAAGGCACCCCAAGATAATATTTCAAGAAGTCTCAAGCATCTAAGCTTGGGGATTCCCCGGTAGGCATCCCACCTTTCTTCTTCAACAACTATCGGTTAGTATCGGTTGAGCCTAAGTTTTTGCTTCTTCACATGAGTTGTGCTATCCTTGCAATGTAGTTTTCTTTAGCTTTGCTTGCTGTTTGGATACAATACCAAGATCTGAAATTATTAAATGGGAGAGTCTTTACATAGTTGTATAATTTTTCGACTACTCATTGATCTTCACTTATATCTTTCGGAGTAGTTTGTCGTTTGCTCTGGTGCATCACTTATATCTTTTAGAGCACAATGGTGGTTTTATTTTGAAGAAATATATGAACTCTCATGCTTCACTTATATTATTTTGAGAGTCGTTAATAGCATGGTAATTTGCTTAATTTTAATATAATTTGTGTTCAATATATGTGAAACTTTCTTTTGAGTGCGTTGAATACTAAGATAAGTTTGATGCTTGACAATTGTTTTGAGATATGGAGGTGATAATATCAAAGTCATGCTAGTTGAGTAGTTGTGAATTTGAGAAATGCTTGTGTTGAAGTTAGAAAATCCCGTAGCATGCACGTATGGTTAAAGTTGTGTAACAAATTTGAAACATGAAGTGTACACGGCTTGTGCATCCTTATGAGTGACGGTCGGGGACGAGCGATGGTCTTTTCCTACCAATCTATCCCCCTAGGAGCATGCGCGTAGTACTTGATTTTTGATGACTTTTAAATTTTTGCAATAAGTATATGAGTTCTTTTGACTAATGTTGAGTCCATGGATTATACGCACTTTTACCTTTCCGCCTTTGCTAGCCTCTTCGGTATCGTGCATTGCCCTTTCTCACCTTGAGAGTTGGTGCAAACTTCATTTGGTGCATCCAAACCCCGTGATATGATACGCTCTATCACACATAAACCTCCTTATATCTTCCTCAAAACATCCACCATACCTACCTATTATGGCATTTCCATAGCCATTCCGAGATATATTGCCATGCAACTTTCCACCGTTCCGTTCATCGTCATGACATACCTTACTTTTGTCATATTGCCATTGCATGATCATGTAGTTGACATCGTTTTTGTGGCAAAGCCACCATGCATTATTTTTCATACATGCCAGTCTTGATTCATTGCACCATCCCGGTACACCGCCGGAGGCATTCATATAGAGTCATATCTTGTTCTAGTATCGAGTTGTAATCATTGAGTTGTAAATAAATAGAAGTGAGATGATCATCATTATTAGAGCATTGCCCAAAAAAAAGAAAGGCAAAAAAAGGCCCAAAAAAATAAAAAAAGAGAAAATAAAAAGGGCAATGCTACTATCTCTTTTTCCACACTTGTGCTTCAAAGTAGCACCATGTTCTTCATATAGCGAGTCTCATATATTGTGCTTCAAAGTAGCACCATGTTTTTCATATAGTGAGTCTCATAAGTTGCCTTTGCATACTAGTGGGAATTTTTCGTTATAGAACTTGGCTTGTATATTCCTACGATGGGCTTCCTCAAATGCCCTAGGTCTTCATGAGCAAGCAAGTTGGATGCACACCCACTAGTTTTCTTTTGTTGAGCATTCATAGCTCTAGTGCATCCGTTGCATGGCAATCCCTACTCCTTGCATTAACATCAATCGATGGGCATCTCCATAGCTCATTGATTAGCCTCGTTGATGTGAGACTTTCTCCTTTTTTTTCTCCACACAATCCCCATCATCATATTCTATTCCACCCATAGTGCTATATCCATGGCTCACGCTCATGTATTGGGTGAAGGTTGAAAAAGTTTTAGATTATTTAAGTATGAAACAATTGCTTGGCTTGTCATCGGGGGTATAGAAGTTGGGAACATCTCTGTGTGACGAAAATGAAGCATAGCCTAACTATATGATTTTGTAGGGATGAACTTTCTTTTGCCATGCTATTTCGAGAAGACATGATTGCTTTGCTAGTATGCTTGAAGTATTATTATTTTTATGTCAATATGAACTTTTGTCTTGAATCTTTCGGATCTGAATATTCATATCACAAGTAAGAAGAACTACATTGAAATTATGCCAAGTAGCACTCCGCATCAAAAATTCTTTTTTATCATTTACCTACTGGAGGACGAGCATGAATTAAGCTTGGGGATGCTTGATACGTCTCCAACGTATCTATAATTTTTTATTGCTCCATGCTACTTTATCTACTGTTTTAGGCAATATTGGGCTTTATTTTCCACTTTTATATTATTTTTGGGACTAACCTATTAACCGGAGGCCCAGCCCAGATTTGTTGTTTTATGCCTATTTCAGTGTTTCGAGGAAAAGGAATATCAGACAGAGTCAAAACGGAACGAAATCAACTGGAGAAGTTATTTTTGGAAGGAAAGCAACCCAGGGAACTTGGAGTGCACGTCAGGGGAGATACGGGCTGCCCACGAGGGTGGGGGGCGCGCCCACCCCCCCTGGGCGCGCCCCCTGCCTCGTGGGGCCCCCGTAGCTCCACCGACGTTCTCCTTTCACCCATATATACCGTCGTACCCTAAAACTTCCGAGCAGAAGATAGATCGGGAGTTCACGCCGCAAGCCTCCGTGAGCCACCAAAAACCAATCGGGACCCCTTTTCCGGTACCACGGAGGGAGGGATCCATCTTCGTGGCCATCTTTGTAGCGACCAGACCTCAAGCGATCGATCTACGTGCTCAAGTGTCATCCTGGATCAAGAATGTCGACACCACACAAGATTACTCGAAGGATTTATCACAGAGTAGCAATCACACACTTATTACAATCGAATGTCTCAAGAGAGAACTTAATAAAATAAATATGGCTTAAGGCCATCTAATAACGATAACAGCGGAAGTCTTGGAAGAATAAGCGAGTCCATCAACTCCAACGGCATCACTGAGTATAGAACCACGACCTAAGCACCTTACTCGTCGTCTGAAAAGTCTGCAACATGAAACGCGTTGCAGCCCGAAAACGGTCAAGACATGGAATATCTTTGGCAATGTAACACATAGAGAATAATGGAATCAATAGCCTATACTACATGCATATATGGCTGGTGGAAAGCTCTATGGTTACAGTTTTTGCATAAAGCCAATTTTTCCCTACTGTAAAGGAATAA
Organism: Aegilops bicornis; assembly: GCA_021605145.1. NCBI lineage: Eukaryota > Viridiplantae > Streptophyta > Magnoliopsida > Poales > Poaceae > Aegilops > Aegilops bicornis. Next base: position 193,906,101 of record CM038674.1, read on the forward strand.
ATTTATTTAACTATCATGGTGGTTGTGAAACATTGAGAATGGTTGACAGCATCCTCAATCCCAATTAAAAGTACTCATTAACAAACCCAACAATATTAATTAGAAGTAACATGATGAGATTCACATGATATCCAAGTACTAGATACTCAAGATGTCCATAACCGGGGACACGGCTAACCATGATTAGTTTATACACTCTGCAGAGGTTTCATGCACTTTTCCCCACAAGACTCGATCGCCTCCGTTTGGTTTCTCGCACTACATGGTGTTTGAGAGACGGATGACCGAGACATAGTCTTTCAGAAGCACTAGCACCTTACTTGTGGGTAGACCGATACACCTACATTCCCCTACATCTGCTAGTCTACCCGTAAGAGTTCGCACAACTTAATCAACTATGCCAGAGCCCATAATGGCTTGTGGCTGCACACGGAAGTTTCTAGTTTGAATAGTCTCATGATCCCTTTGAGCCTGGGTGGCGGTCCGAAGAAATATAGGCAAGTCCTGATAGAAACCAGGTGCCTCAATCCACACAGATGTGTGTTTAAGTTGCCACCTTACATAAACCATTAAATAACAATCTCACATCTGTCATGGATACACTCACCCAATCCACGTCTACTAGCATAGCATAGCATAATAAGCAAACGTAGAAGTAACTCTCAAGGGTTTGATAATAAAACAGGTAATAGGTAATACCTCATCTACTTCCCATCCCACAATTTAATTAGATCCTAACCATGCAAGTGTTTGAGGATAGATCTAATGCATAAAAACTGGGTATGAGAAAAGTATGATCAAAGTGTTACTTGCCTTGCTGATGATCCGCGAAACCTAGAGACTCGAAGTAACAGGCGGCGCACTCCGGGTATTCTATCGCAGACAAACAAACAAGCATACAATAAGTACTCATCTAATGCACAGGTAAAACTCGAATAGATCTAACCAGATAGTTCAACTTAAGAACTCCGGTTTGCACAAAGAATCAAATCAAGCGAAACAACGAAAGTCAAGCAATGAAGAAAACAGCTTCGTTTTACTAATCTGGATCTAAGTCAAATTTTACAGAAGCAAAAACTTGTTTAAGTAGGTTATTCGGAAAGAGGGTTTGAGACGAAACTCCGAGCGCTTGAATCGCCTGATTCCGATAAGCAAGCGAAAAGTTATACTAAAAGCGAAAATCGGATCTCGAATCGCGATCAGAAAAATCGCGGATTAAATCCGAGAAAAAGAAAAACGACGAACATATTCGTTTAAACGAACTAACGAACGAACGTTCGTTAATTAGCCTAAACCAAAATAATAATAATAATAATAAACGAAAATAATAATAATAAAATAAAAATAAAAAAACCCAAAAAAAACCAAAAAAACAAAGAAAAACCGCTCGGTTTTTTTTAAAAGCCATGAAAAGCGAGGCGGCGGCGTCGTCGGCGTCTTGCTGGCTCGTGTGTGTGGGCGGCGGCTAGGGTTTGGGCGTGGTGTGGGCCGGCTGGGTGGGGTGGGCGCTCGGGCGGCTCACTTATAAAGCGCCCCGAGCGGAGTCCCGCTCAGTGCGGCCGATAGGCGGTCTTGGCGTTTTTTAATAATTACGTGAAAAAAAATAAAAGAAGTACCAAACAGACTCCAAAAATCCCGAAATAAATTTTCCCCGGCTTCTAAAATCAAGCCGGATTTAATGAACATTTATTTGGGGCCTAAATGCAATTTTGAAAACGCGCATTTTTCCTAAATTCAAATAAAAAGGCGAAAAACTCCAAAATAAAATCTTATTTGATTTTATTATTAAATCTTTATTATTTCTTTATTTTGGGAAAGTCATTTTATTCCCTCTCTCATATTTTGATAGTAGAAATAATTGAGGATAAAATAATTAAAATCAAATGATCCTATTTTCAAAATTTGAGAAAACTCAAATATGAAAATAACGAAAATCCCCAACTCTCCCCGTGGGTCCTTGAGTTGTGTAGAATTTCTAGGATCGCGCAAAATGCAAATGAAAAATATGATATGCAATGATGCTCTATGTATAACATTCCAATTTGAAAATTTGGGATGTTACAAACCTACCCCCTTAAGATGAATCTCGCCCTCGAGATTCGGGTTGGCTAGAAAATAGGTGAGGGTGGTCCTTAAGCAAATCTTCCTCTCGCTCCCAGGTGGCTTCATCCTCTGTTGGTGGCTCCACTGAACTTTGCAAAACTTAATGACTTTGCTGCGAGTAACTCGACTGGCAAACTCCAGAATCTTAACCGGTTTTTCCTCGTAGGTCAAATCATCATTCAACTGAATCGCTTCCAGTGGCACTGTATCTCTCAGTGGTATATCGGCCATCTCTGCGTGACACTTCTTCAACTGTGAAACATGAAACACATCATGGACTCCTGACAATCCTTCGGGTAGTTCCAACTTGTACGCAACTTCTCCCATGCGTTCCAAAACACGATAAGGTCCTACAAATCGGGGTGCTAACTTCCCCTTAACTCCAAAACGCTTAACTCCTCGAAGCGGCGATACTCGAAGATAAACTCTGTCTCCGACTTCATATTATGTCTCCTTGCGTTTTGAATCGCATAACTTTTCTGTCTTGGTAGGCTACCTTGAGCCTATCGCGAATCAACTTTACTTTCTGTTGAGACTCCTTAATCAAATCTGGTCCAAACAATGGCGGTCTCCAACTTCATCCCACAACAACGGGTCCTGCACCTCCTTCCGTACAAGGCTTGAAAGGTGCCATCTTCGATTTGGTTTGGTAGCTGTTGTTATAAGGAAACTCCGCATCTGACAGATTGTCATCCCAACTTGATCCATAATCCAAAGCACAAGCTCTAAGCATATTCTCCAAAATCTGGTTGACTCTCTCGGTTTGTCCATCCGTTCGTGGATGGAAAGTCATGCTAAACTCAGCACTGGTTCCTAAAGTCTCGTGCAACCGCTTCCCGAACTTTGAGGTGAATTGGGTTCCTCTATACGTCGATACTCCTCGAACTCCATGCAAACATACAATCCTTGTCATGTATATCTTAGCTAATTTGGCACTTCTTGTAAGTAGTATTCTTTGGAATGAAATGAGCTACCTTCATCAAGCGATCGACTACAACCCAAATCGAGTCATAGCTCGAGCGAGTCACTGGGCAATCCCGTGATGAAATCCATACCTAGTTTATCCCACTTCCATTCGGGTATAGGCAATGGTCGTAACAATCCTGGCAGCTTCGATGTTACGCCTTCAACCTCGACATACATCACAAACTGCTACGTACTACGCAATATCCTTCTTCATTCCGGTCCACGGAAAGTATTCTTCAAATCCAAATACATTTTGGTATTCTTGGAGTGAATCGAATATGGTGAATCATGTGCCTCTTGTAGAATCAACTTCACGATCTCCGGGTCATTGGGCACATAAACACGGTCCTCAAACCATAGGGTATCGTGCTCATCTTCACGAAATCTCTTAGCCTTTCCTTTGCTCATTCTCTCCTTTATAGAGGCAATCTCTTTGTCAGTCTTCTGAGCTTCCCTGATTTTGTCCATCAAAGTTGACTGAATCTCCAATGCTTCTACATAGCCTCTCGGAACTATTTCCAAACATAGCTCTCGAAGATCCTCGGCTAACTTCTTTGGTATTGCTCCCGTCATTAGTGTGTTGACGTGAGTCTTACGGCTCAACGCGTCTGCTACAACGTTAGCTTTTCCGAGGTGATAATGCAATCTCATATCGTAATCTTTAATAAGCTCCAACCATCTCCTCTGCCTGAGATTTAGCTCCTTCTGCGTGAAGATGTACTTCAAACTCTTGTGATCCGTATACACCTCACAATGGTTTCCAATGAGGAAATGTCTCCATGTCTTCAACGCATGCACTACGGCTGCTAACTCCAAATCATGCGTAGCATAATTTAGCTCATGAGGCTTAAGCTGTCGTGAAGCATATGAAACAACTCTCCCCTCCTGCATAAGCACTGCTCCAAGTCCTCGACGTGAAGCGTCGCAATACACCTCATAATCCTTGGTCTGATCTGGCAGAATTAACACTGGTGAGGTAACCAATCGTTTTTTCAACTCTTGGAAACTAGCTTCACACTCCTCAGTCCAAATGAACTTGGCGTCCTTCTTCAACAGTTCTGTCATAGGCTTCACAATTCTCGAGAAATTCTCAATGAATCTCTGGCAGTATCCTGCGAGTCCAAGGAAACTCCGGATCTCTCCAACTGCTGTTGGCGCTTCCCAGTTTGTTACAGTGACAACTTTAGTGGGGTCTACTGCTATACCTTCTCCGGATATAACATGTCCAAGAAATCCAACTTCCTTCAACCAAAACTCACACTTGCTGAACTTGGCATACAATTTGGTGTTCTCTGAAGCTTTTCGAGTACCAACGCATAAATGCTCCTTATGTTCCTCTTCATTCTTCGAGTAAACCAAAATATCATCAATGAACACCACGACGAACTTATCCAAAAACTCCATAAACACTTTGTTCATCATGTTCATAAAATAGGCAGGTCGTTAGTCGGTCAAATGACATAACGGTGTACTCATACAGCCCGTGCACGGTGGTAAAAGCCGTCTTAGGTATATCCTGCTCTCGAATCTTCAATCGATGGTACCACGATCGCAAATCGATCTTGGAAAACACCTTAGCTCCATGCAATTGGTCAAACAAGTCATTGATCATCGGTAACGGGTACTTGTTCTTAATGGTCACTTCATTCAATCCACGATAATCAACAAGCATTCTTAAGGATCCATCCTTCTTCTCCACTAGAAATCTTGGTGATCCCCAAGGCGAAGAACTTGGGCGAATAAAACCTTTATCCAGTAACTCCTTAATCTGCTTCTTAATTTCCTCCAAATCTTGGGCTGGCATCCTACACGGTCTCTTAGATATCGGCCCAGTGCCTGGCAGTAGTGCAATAAAAAACTCAATGTCCCTATCCGGTGGCATGCCTTCCGGGCTGCGTCAGGAAATCCCTTACCACTAGTACTTCCTTCTGCACAACTCCTGATAAGGAATTTACATGTGCTCTCCTCGGCTCATGCCATGATACATACTTGATTCTCCTTCCTTCTGGGGTGGTAAGCAAAATTGTCTTACTGACGCAATCGATGTTTCCTCCATACATCGACAACCAATCCATACCAAGAATTACATCCAAACCTTGGGATTCCAATATAATTAAATCCGTTGGAAAAACATGCCTCCCTATACTTAATGGCACTTGTAAACATCCTTGACTAGCCATATACTCCGCTCCCGGTGAGCTTACTAGCATGGGTGTCTTAAGAGTTCTAGTAGGCAGGCTAAACTTATCCGCAAATCCCCTTGATATGAATGAATGCGATGCACCAGTATCAAAAAGAACAACTGCAATAAATGACTTAACCAAAAACTTACCTATTATCACTTTTGGCCGAGCTTCAACCTCCTCCACGGTAACATGGTTCACTTGTCCTTTGTTGAAGGAGTTCGGCTTCTTTCCTGAGCTTCCATTGCCATTTCCATTCTGGCCTTCTGGACAATCGTTTGCATAATGCCCAGTCTTGCGGCACTTAAAGCAAGTTATGTGGCTCAGGTCTACCTTGGATGGTGTTGGCCGGGTTGGTGCGGTTCTGTCCATTGCTTCCTCCATTACCATTCCCATTCTTGGTGCCATTATGGTTGTGCGAGCTACCTCCTCCATGGGTATGTTGAAATTGCCCTCCTGGCTTCGGGGTAAAGCGAAGTTTCTGCTGAGCTCCAGAGTTATTCTTCCCCTGTCCATACTTCCTCTTGCGATTTTCAATCTGCTGCGGCTTCCCTTCTATCATGAGAGCACGATCTACTAACTCCTAGTAGTTATTGAAGGTGGCTACCATCAACTGCATGCTTAGCTCATCATTCAGTCCTTCTAGAAACTTCTCCTGCTTAGCTGCATCCGTAGCAATGTCGTCTGGGGCATAACGTGCTAGCTTACTGAAATCATCTACATACTGGCCAACTGTCCGTCCTCCTTGGCGCAAGTTGCGAAACTCACATTTCTTCATGGCCATAGCTCCTGCTGAAACATGGGCGATCTGGAAAGCCCAATGGCCCGATCCCATGTGGCCGGTGTCTACTGAGGTAAGTGGCAGTAAAATTCTCCCACCATGCTGCTGCGGGTCCTTCGAGCTGATGTGCGGCAAACTTCACTCTTTGTCCATCTGTGCATCCTGAAGTGGTCAACTCTCTCCCTATCTTACGGAGCCAATCATCTGCAACAATCGGCTCGGTGCTACTGGAAAACACCGGCGGATTCAGCCTTAAGAAACGGGTCAAATGGTCAACAGGTGGTGGTGGTGGTGGGTTGTTGTTGTTGTTGTTGTTGTTGTTGCCTTGGTTACTGTACCAATGTTTGAATCAAGGCATTCAACTCTTGAATCAACTGAGTGATCTCTGGTGGAAAAACAAATCCGAGTCGCGTCTCGGAGGCATCTCGAGGGGTTTAAGAAAAGGCGAGAATTTAGAATAGAATGAGGTCTAGAGAGAAACACTACCCATATGCACATGAGACAAATCACACAATATCACTCCAATCAATTCAAACAAGGGCATACAACGGTCTATCTATCGTCACAAAGTGTTGGAACTAAAACTAAAATAACATGGGGGTAATCTACTCTGTTATGGTGGTCAACTAGAAAAACTGCTCGATGAAGACTCCATGATATACGCTCCGACTTCATCTTCGTAATCATCATCACTAGGATCGAATCGGTGTCGTTGATGATGATGTAGTTCTCTGGACAGGTGCTATCTTCATCTTCTCCTCCGGGTGCTGAATTTCCCATGAGTTCTTCAATCTTCTCCTTAAGATCGTTGTTTTGTCCCACTAGAGCTACAATCTCCTCCATGTAGTCCTTGCGAGTGGCCTTGATTTCTCCTTCTAGTTCGATAATCTTGGCTTTTCTTTGTCTTCAACTCCATCATGTCTGTTCAAGACATCCGGGTTCTCCTGGCGTCGAATGTGCTGGTTTAACTCTGGATGAATCTTTGCAATGGATCGATCCTTGTTAGTGCCAACTATCTCCCATTGTTCATCTCGGCGTCCGCAAATCTGGTAGATAGTATCCTTGAGGTCTTCTTTATAAACTTCTCCAATGCGCCCCATGGTTATGTGAGCTGCCATGCTCTTTCCCAGACTCCAGGTTGGTGCATTGAAAACACACTCTATAGGCTCCGCGATTGGCGCAAACGTCCTTCCGGGAACTTGAGCTTGAATCTTCCAGCGCTCTTCTTCGGGTAAAGTGGAATTGTAAGTCCAGGTGAAGCTTGGTAATCCTATGTTAAGGTACTTAGTGACTTCCTTCAGGTGTCGTCCAAAGGGTATATCCTCATCCGGCTGGGTGAACTTGATCCTCGCTTCCGTCATCCTAAAAGAGTAGAAAAGATGAGGAGTCAGAAATGAGAAGAGAGAGTAGTGATCTAGGGCTTTAGCTTAATGGTCGTGTCCTACGATCAGTGTGCTCGATACCATCTTTGTAGCGACCAGGACCTCAAAGCAGTCGATCTACGTGCTCGATATCATCCCCTGGATCGATGCCGACACCACACAATACACGAAGGATTTATAACAGAGTAGCAATCACACACTTATTACAATCGAATGTCTCAAGAGAGAACTTAATAAAATAAATATGGCTTAAGGCCATCTAATAACGATAACGGCGGAAGGCTTGGAAGAATAAGCGAGTCCATCAACTCCAACGGCATCATCGAGTATAGAACCACGACCTAAGCACCTTACTCGTCGTGCGAAAAGTACGCAACATGAAAGCGTTGCAGCCAGCAAAACGGGTCAAGACATGGAATATCTTTGGCAATGAAACACATAGAGAATAATGGAATGAATAGCCTATACTACATGCATATATGGCTAGTGGAAAGCTCTATGGTTACAATTTTTGCATAAAGCCAATTTTTCCCTACTGCAAAGGAATAAATTTATTTAACTATCATGGTGGTTGTGAAACATTGAGAATGGTTGACAACATCCTCAATCCCAATTAAAAGTACTCATTAACAAATCCAACAATATTAATTAGAAGTAACATGATGAGATTCACATGATATCCAAGTACTAGATACTCAAGATGTCCATAACCGGGGACACGGCTAACCATGATTAGTTTATACACTCTGCAGAGGTTTGCGCACTTTTCCCCACAAGACTCGATCGCCTCCGTTTGGTTTCTCGCACTACATGGTGTTTGAGAGACGGATGACCGAGACATAGTCTTTCAGAAGCACTAGCACCTTACTTGTGGGTAGACCGATACACCTACATTCCCCTACATCTCCTAGTCTACCCGTAAGAGTTCGCACAACTTAATAAACTATGCCAGAGCCCATAATGGCTTGTGGCTGCACACGGAAGTTTCTAGTTTGAATAATCTCATGATCCCTTTGAGCCTGGGTGGCGGTCCAAGAAATACTGAGCAAGTCTGATAGAAACCAGGTGCCTCAATCCACCCGGATGTGTGTTTAAGTTGCCACCTTACATAAACCATTAAATAACAATCTCACATCTGTCATGGATACACTCACCCAATCCACGTCTACCAGATAGCATAGCATAATAAGCAAAGCGTGAAGTAACTCCCAAGGGTTTGATAATAAAACAGGCAATAGGTACTACCTCATCTACTTCCCATCCCACAATTTAATTAGATCCTAACCATGCAAGTGTTTGAGGATAGATCTAATGCATAAAAACTGGGTATGAGAAAAGTATGATCAAAGTGTTACTTGCCTTCGATGATCCATGAAACCTAGAGACTCGAAGTAACGGTAGCGCACTCAAGGGTATTCTATCGCAGACAAACAAACAAGCATACAATAAGTACTCATCTAATGCACAGTAAAACTCGAATAGATCTAACCAGATAGTTCAACTTAAGAACTCCGTTTTGCAAAAGGAATCAAATCAAAGCGAAACAACGAAAGTCAAGCAATGGAAGAAAAGCGACTTCATTTTACTAATCTGGATCTAGGTCAAATTTTACAGTAGCAAAAACTTGTTTAAGTAGGTTATTCGGAAAGAGGGTTTCGAGGCGAAACTCCAAGCGCTTGAATCGCCTGATTCCGATAAACGAGCGAAAAGTTATACTAAAACGAAAATCGGATCTGGAATCGCGATCAGAAAAATCGCGGATTAAATCCGAGAAAAAGAAAAACGACGAACATATTCGTTTAAACGAACTAACGAACGAACGTTCGTTAATTAGCCTAAACCGAAAAAAAACGAAAATAATAATTAAAAAAAATAAAAATGAATAAAAAACCCAAAAAAACCCAAAAAAACCGAAGAAAAACCGCTCGGTTTAAAAAAAACCGGCACGGAAAACGAGGCGGCGGCGAACGTCGTTGGCGTGCGGCGGCTCCGTCGCGGCGGCGGCGGCTATGGTTTGGGCGCGGTGTGGGCGGTATTTGGGTGGGCTAGGCGCTCGGGCGGCTCACTTATAAAAGCGCCCGAGCGGAGTCCCGCTCGGGTACGGCCCGGTAAGGCGGTGCGTGTTTTTTTAATAATTACGCGCAGAAAAAAATAAAAAGAAGTACCAAACGGACTCCAAAAATCCCGAAATAAATTTTCCCCTGCTTCTAAAATCAAGTCGGATTTAATGAACATTTATTTGGGGCCTAAATGCGCATTTTTCCTAAATTCAAATAAAAAGGCGAAAAACTCCAAAATAAAATCTTATTTGATTTTATTATTAAATCTTCATTGTTTATTTATTTTGGGAAAGTCATTTTATTCCCTCTCTCATATTTTGATAGTAGAAATAATTGAGGATAAAATAATTAAAATCTAATGATCCTATTTTCAAAATTTGAGAAAACTCAAATATGAAAATAACGAAAATCCCCAACTCTCCCCGTGGGTCCTTGAGTTGTGTAGAATTTCTAGGATCGAGCAAAATGGAAATGAAAAATATGATATGCAATGATGCTCTATGTATAACATTCCAAATTGAAAATTTGGGATGTTACAATCTTCATCATCCCGGCGCTCTCCATGACGAGGAGGGGGTAGTTCACCCTCGGGGCTGAGGGTATGTACCGATAGCTATGTGTTTGATCTCTCTCTCTCTCTCTCTCTCTCTCTCTCTCGTGTTCTCTCTCGTGTTCATCTATGGCACGATCTTGATGTATCCCGAGCTTTGCTATTGTAGTTGGATCTTATGATGTTTCTCCCCCTCTACTCTCTTGTGATGAATTGAGTTTCCCCTTTGAAGTTATCTTATCGGGTTGAGTCTTTTATGAGAACACTTGATGTATGTCTTGGTGATCAACTTGCGGGTTTCATGACATTGGGAACCTATGCATAGGGGTTGGCACACGTTCTTGACTCTCCGGTAGAAACTTTGGGGCACTCTTTGAAATACTTTTATGTTGGTTGGATGAATCTGAGATTGTGTGATGCATATCGTATAATCATGCCCACGGATACTTGAGGTGACAATGGAGTATCTAGGTGACATTAGGGTTTTGGTTGATTTGTGTCTTAAGGTGTTATTCTAATACGAACTCTTTTATAGATTGATCCAAAAGAATAACTTTGTGGTGGTTTCGTACCCTACCATAATCTATATGTTTGTTCTCCGCTATTAGTGTCTTTGGAGTGACTCTTTGTTGCATGTTGAGGGATTGTCATATGTTCTATCTATGTTATTATTGTTGAGAGAACTTGCACTAGTGAAAGTATGAACCCTAGGCCTTGTTTCCTATCATTGCAATACCGTTTACGCTCACTTTTACCACTTGTTACCTTGCTGTTTTTATTATTTCAGATTACAAATACCTTTATCTACCATCCATGTTGCACTTGTATCACCATCTCTTCGCCGAACTAGTGCACCTATACAATTTACCATTGTATTGGGTGTGTTGGGGACACAAGAGACTCTTTTTTATTTGGTTGCAGGGTTGTTTGAGAGAGACCATCTTCATCCTACGCCTCCCAAGGATTGATAAACCTTAGGTCATCCACTTGAAGGAAATTTGCTACTGTCCTACAAACCTGTGCACTTGCAGGCCCAACAACGTCTACAAGAAGAAGGTTGCGTAGTAGACATCAACTTCCTCCTCCACGTCCGCGTCGTCATCGAGAAGATGCCCATGCACCTGTGGTCTGACGACGGTGCGGTGGAGGTGCTCAGCGACAAATGCATCATCGACCGGCTCGACAGCCGCACGCACGAGCGAGGCCACACGCGGACCTTCACGTGCTGGGTGTGGGTGTACGACGTCGCCTTCATCCCCACCAAGCACACCATCTGGCGCGCGGCGCGTGGTGCCGGCCGCGTCGAGGCCATGCTGGGCTACTCGCCGCCCAACCATGAGGTCCCCCCCACCCCGCGTCCGACGCAACGTCATGCTCATCCACGTCAACCGCGTTGAAGACTGGACGCCGCTGACGCCTCGCTCCTCGCACTTGGGCCAGAGCGTCATCCCGTCCTCTGGGTCCGACGATGATCGCACGTTCCCGTGGGTCTACCCGGGGACGTGGTCGATGCACATCGAGGATGGCCAGGGGCAGGGCAGGCGCCAGCCCTCGGTGGTCGGCCCCTCTGGCTGCAGCGGGCTCCAGCTCGGGCCTCGCCGGGACCACGACGACAGCAACGGGCCACAGGGTGGCCGGCGCTCCTGGAAGGACACGCTCCTGGGTCGCGGCCACGGCGGGCACGAGCAGCCGCCCAGGAGGAGCAACAGTGGTGCCGCACGCCAGCGAAGCAGGACACCGATCAGCAGGCGCCACGGCAAGGACACCCGCCACGCTGGCAACAGCCTCAGAGCCACCCCGCCTCTGCCGCTGTTGTCGGGCCAAGCCGAGAACACGACCAAGGGGCCGGCAACAACCTCCATCGCAACGGCAGAGGCTTCAGACCCTGTCACCGACTTCTTCGACTCGGCGGACCGCGCGCCTCTCCAGCCCGTCCGCACAGACTGCAGTCTCCTGGCGTTTGACCAGGCGATCGCTTCAACGCTTGCTGCCCGCTCGAGTTCGCCCCCGGGACCTCGACCTTGGCCTGCCGCACCACGCCCACGGCGGTCTCCACTGAAGTTCAGCTTGCCGCAGTGACGCAGCAGGTCCAGCAGCTCCAGCTTCCCGGCAGCGACGACAACGACGGGTAGCATGGCCTCTTCACCAGCACCCCGGCTCCCCTCGTGCGTCAACCCCCTGCTCGGCGCACCTCGGCACCACCCAGGGCCCGTGCAGGGCCGACCAGGTAGAGTGCATGGCAGACAGGCAACACCTCAAGCATGCCTGTTGTGCAGCGTGCCTCTCTGCTGTTGGTCAAGAAGCTCGGCCTGCTGGGGCCGAAGGAGGCCATGACGGCCAAGGTGGCTGAAGCCCTCATCAAACGCTTCGATGAGCCACTGACTGACGAGGACATCGCCATCATCGCCAAACTCACCTGTCTCGACCCGGAGGCGCTGCGCATCGCCGGGGGCATGGCTGGCCCGGATGCCGCTGCTGAAGCAATAGTTTAGTTATGTTAGTCAACCATAGTTTCTTTTGCTTTGCTAGTGTTAGTATTAGTCTCCAGCAGCGCTTGGCCTTAAGCCGGGTTGAGTTAGGATCCATGTTAGTTTTCCGTTATGTTAGAATTAGGCGACGAGGTTTGCTATTGTGCCAGAGGATCTTGGGGCCTATTGGTGGCCTCTGGCACGCGCCTGTTAAGCTGGCTGTGTATCTGTATCGCATGATCATCAATAGATTTGTGATGCTGTTGGAGAATTTGCCTGTGCCCAATGGATAACAACCAATTTTCCCTCATGTCCTGGAATGTCAGAGGGCCGAACTCTCCGGCGAGGAGAGCTGCTGTATGTGAACTTGCCGCTGCTCACAAAACCCCAATTCTTTGCCTTCAGGAGACAAAGCTGGAATCGTGGTCGCCTGGCATAGTGCACGAGCTGGGAGGCAACCGTTTGGATGGCTGCGCGGTCCTGCCAACAGTTGGAACAAGAGGAGGTGCGGTGATCCTCTAGGACAAGAGCGTCGTGCAGATCGACACACAGGCTGTGGGCTTCTTCTCGATCACAGCCAAGGTCACCCTCCTGCGGTGTTCATCTGCATTCTGGCTGACAACTGTATACGGTTCGGTCGACGATGGGCTCAAGGATTCCTTCCTGGCGGAGCTGATCCAATCTGCACCACCGCTAGGTGAGCCATGGATGCTTGCGGGCGACTTCAACATCATATACGAAGCAAGGGACAAATGCAATCTCAATCTGAACCGGTGCATCATGGGCATGTTCAGAAGGGCGATCAACACGGCCGGCCTGAAGGAGATCAAGTGCAAAAACAGGCGCTTCACATGGTCAAATCAGTGACAGGATCCGACCCTGGTGAGCATCGACAAGATTTTCTGCAACGTCGAATGTGAGAGTCTTTTCCCCTCCCTCATGCTCATGGCTGCTTCGACAACTTGCTCGGATCACTGCCCGTTATTGCTAGCTGACACCACTGCTCCCCCGAGGAGGGCCACTTTCAAATTTGAAGCATTTTGGCCGCGTTTCTCGCGCTTCAGAGAGACAGTGGAACGGGCCTCGCAGCGGCCTGTTGCGGCAAGGTGCCCTATCACAAGATTGAACATCAAGCTGAAGCGGGCAGCTTTTGATCTCAAGAATTGGGATCGTTCCCTGTTCAGTGATGCCAAAGTGCAGCTCCACCTTGCCGCTGAGGTTGTGCTCCGGCTAGATATAGCCCAAGAGGCACGCCGTTTGTCCCCCGCTGAATTTTGCCTCCGCAAGCAGCTCAAGCACATGATCGTCGGCCTGGCGGCGATCGAGCGTGCACGCAAGCGTCAAGCGTCCAGGGTTTTCTGGCTCCGCGCTGGTGACGCCAAGACCGCCTTCTTCCAAGCGAAGATAAACTCCCGGAGGCGCAAAAACCACATCCACTCGCTGCAAACTGAAACTGGTGTGGCCACTGCGCACGGAGAAAAGGCCACCATTGCTCACGCCCACTTCCTTCAGCTGCTCGGTACAAGGCGGCCACGTTCCTGCTCGATCAACTGGGACTCCATTCTGCTGCCATCGGTTGAGAATGCTGGGCTCGACAACCCGTTCACGGAAACTAAAGTTTGGGAGGCGATCAAGGCATCCCCCTCTGAGAAGGCACCTGGACCTGACGGATTCTCGGGCGCCTTCTACAGATCATGCTGGAGTCTCATTAAGCATGACATCATGGCTGTTTTCCATCATTTCTACAACTTAGCTGGGGGTGATTTTGCGGCCCTAAACTCTGCCATGATTGTGCTGCTGCCGAAGAGGGACGGGGCAACAAGTATGGTTGATTACAGGCCCATCGGCCTTATTCACTCCATTGCAAAACTAATCGCGAAGGTTCTATCCATGAGGCTGGCCCCTGTCATCAGCACACTGATCTCGCCTGGCCAAACTGCTTTTCAGCATACTAAGTGCATCCATGACAGTTTCCTATATGTTCAAAATGCCATCAGAGCCCTTCATCACCGCAAGACACCTGCCCTGCTTTTGAAATTAGATATAGCCAAGGCATTTGACAACATCTCTTGGGAATATATCTTTGACCTTCTCAAAAAGATGGGCTTCCCTACACGATGGCGAGACTGGATTGCACTCCCACTCTCTACATCCTCATCGTCTTGCCTCCTGAATGGTTCTCCGGGCGCCTCCATCATACATCGTCGTGGGCTGCAACAGGGGGATCCACTCTCGCCGCTGCTCTTCATTCTCTGCATCGACCCCCTGCATCGTCTTCTAGAGGCGGCAACCTTGGCAGGCTAGCTCTCTCCTCTGCCTGGTACGGCCGTGTGTATGCGTAAAAGCTTATATGCCGACGAAGCCGTGATCTTCATCAACCCCGCAAGGATGGAGGTTGATGCCCTGCTCAGCATCCTGCACCTCTTCGGCGAGGCCACGAGCCTGCATGTCAACCTGGCCAAGTCCTCGGCAGTGCCGATTAGCTGCGGCTACCTCGACATCGGTTCCATCTTGCAAAACTTTGGCGGCATCGTGGCGTCACTACCCATCACGTACCTAGGCCTCCCAATCACCACCAGTAGGATTCGTCTAGTCCACCTGCAGTTCATCCTAGATAGGATCCGTGCGCGCCTTGCTGGTTGGAAGGGCAGACTGATGCATATCGCCGGCCGTAGGGTGCTCGTTTGCTGCGTCCTCTCCGCTATGCCGACGTTCGCACTCACGGTGCTGAGAGCACCAAAGAAGTTTTTCAAGGAGATAGATAAAGCCAGACGTCGCTTCCTCTGGGCACAAAATGAAGAAGCAACTGGTGGAAAGTGCAAGGTAGCATGGAGCGCGGTCACCACGCCGGTATCCCATGGAGGCCTCGGCATCCATGATCTGGACAAATTCGCGCGCGCCCTCCGCCTGCGCTGGCTCTGGCTCTCCTAGACCCATCCAGAGCGGCCATGGGTCGGCACGGACATGCCATGCAACCTGCAGGATCAAGCCCTCTTTGCTGCCAACACGGCGGTCACCATCGGGGACGGCAAGACGGCGTCCTTCTGGTCAAGCCCTTGGCTTGACGGCAGGCCACTCCGGCTGGACTAACCCACCCTGTTCGCCCGCTCCATCCGCAAGAACAGGTCCGTCCGGGACGTGCTGCTCGACGGGCGATGGATCCTTGATCTCCGCCACGGGGAAATCAATAGCATTGTGCCCTCTGTGCTCCAGCTAGCAAGGGCGATTTGGAGAGCGGGCAACATCATCAACGACGACCTCAGCGACACAATCCGCTGGACTGCTACCACCTCCGGGCACTACTCCGCTCGCTCCGCCTACGCGGCACAGTTCCAGGCGCCAATGGCACCC
This sequence comes from Aegilops bicornis, assembly GCA_021605145.1. Lineage (NCBI taxonomy): Eukaryota > Viridiplantae > Streptophyta > Magnoliopsida > Poales > Poaceae > Aegilops > Aegilops bicornis. The sequence continues at coordinate 193,921,945 of CM038674.1, forward strand.
TTCCCCTCCGAGAACTCTGGCGTATCTGGGCACTTGGGAAGCTCAAGATGTTCCTCTGGATGCTACACCTCGACAAGCATCATGCGAGTCCACTACAACATCCAGCCGCTCCGACGTTGCTCAAGCTCCTGAGATTTCCTCCCAGTTAGATGTGATGGAGTCCACCCAATCAGAAGAGGCTGGCTCGAGCATTGCAAGGAGCACATCCGAAGAGGATGTGTTTGAGCCATTGGGGCCTATTTCTGATTTGCGGATTGGGAGGAAGATGGTTTTGATCTTGAAGAACTAATGAGAATGATGGAAGATGACCCAATTGAAGTTGAGCCGGTCCAGGGCCAACGCCGGCGTGGAGATGGGCCAACAGGAACCTCTGTGCACAGATGCCTTGGACCAAAGGCGTGCAGGAGGGCATCTTCTTGGTCTGATGACCCTTACCCAATGTGGAGATCAGAGGATCAGGCCATGCACAACCCTGCCTTCCATGATGCTGACAAGGAGAAGAGGTACAATGCCGCGTCGGATCTTGACGCTCCATCGCTTCAAGGACAGGATGTCAGGACCCCGATTCCAAGTCACATTGACCTAGCCGATAACACCTCATATCACTTTGCGGCCTCACGCACGGTATTCCCACGGGTGTCGCCTTACCATGGCTCGAGACCGTTTGCGCCTTTTGGCTCACGTATATGATAGTGTCGCTAGCATCCACATGACAGAGAACCCGGGCCGACATGGCTAGTCGTGAGCCCAAAGCAGCGCTAACCCATGGGGACAGGCATACATGAATCACATCGAGCATGTCGGTCATCAATGTATGAATTGAGGCTGTAACCTTTGGGCTAACAGGACTCCGGTATCCCGGTACATAGCGAGCTAGGCAGACTCGAATATCACCGCGTGACATTTCCCGAAGGGACAGACATAGGAACGAAGTGAAACACATGCCGACCAGTCAAGTGTCCAAAGCGGTAGTCTTTGGGCTAGCGAGGACTCCGGTGAACCGGGTTGTAGCGGACTACTATCGCTCGGGAAGCACGAGACTACATTTCCCCATATGATAGGCTGCCAAGGGTAAACAACTAGATTGTCGGATCCCACTCATACCAAGCATTTCAATCATACACACAATATGCCCGATATGAGTACATACAACATGGCATCACAACAAAACTCTACAACTCAAAGTACTTTATTTAAGAGGCTCCGAGGAGCCATACATAACATATCCATACAGATAGGGGTCACATGACCCAGCACTCAAGTCATACAAACATACAAGCACATGCGAAAGCAAACTAGTCTGAGTACAAACTCTAGAAAGAAAGAAAGCTTGATGAAGCCCTTCTATCTACAGTGGCCCTTCACAAGCCTTGGATCACCACACAGGTGGCTAGTTCACTCGTCGGCGTCAAGGTCTACATAAAACCCATCGGAAGGCGGTGTTGTCGTGAAAACATTAATTAAGCAAACATGAGTACGGCGGTACTCAGCAAGTCTTACAACAGAAACCTATTATACATGCACATTCTCAAGAAGGTAGTGGAGTTATTGCAGCAAGCCAGCTTTGACTCTTGGCTAAGCTATCCTACATGACACCACACGAAAAGCATTTGTCGCTTTACGAGTCCACTATGCACCATCACAATACTCCACCGTGGATCCTCTCTCGTCAACCCACAAGAGGGCCATCCATGGTACTCACACTTATCTTGAGGCTTTTAGTAGTATCCATTTACTTATCTATGAACTGTATAGGTGACCAAGTAGTCCTTTACATGGACGTGGCTATTCGAATAGTTTTATACCCTGCAGGGTGTACTTCTTCACACACGCTCTCACCACTTATCGCCGCTACACGACATGTACTCGGCAACCTTCAAGCGGAAGCCCAGCGAGGGTGTCGGCCACGACTGACTAAACACACGAATCCCTAGTCCAGTTTATCGCCTATTCGGGTTCCATCCACGAAGTCCGGCCGAGGTTTCCACTAACGGCCCCGAACGATGTGTGCAGGGTTCCCGAGACACCAAACGGGCGAATCGGTACACCGGGCCATGTGCCTACCGCAACACAGCCCACCCCTAAGGTCAGCGTTGTGTGCGGCCCCCAGCATGCTACAAACACCAGAAACTACTTGCAACTCCCGGACTGAGGACAAGAGTGGTTAATAAGTCGAGAGGGTCAATTAAGGATCCCAATGCGTGGTAGTAGCTAAGTCTTAAATCACACACACAGATCTCAGTTCTTAGGGGACGGCTTCAATGAAACAACCCACCATGTACTCCTACATGGCCTCTCATCGATACCTTTACCAAAAGCGTGTTCAACACTTTCACTCTCGAACCCGACACAACCTTTCACTCCAGTTCATCATCCCGATGAGCCAGACCTGACACAACTCTAAGCATAGCAAGCATAGCATGGTAGGAATCACAAACATGGCCCAATCAACTCCTACACATACTAGTGGGTTTCATCTAGTTACTGTGACAATGACAGGTCATGCAAAGGAAGTGGGTTCAGCTACCGCATCACACAACAGTTTGAATCGCGTTGTCTTAACGCAGTAAACAAGAGCAGAAGCGAGAACATGGGTTTGTATCGGAATGATCAATGGGTTGCTTGCCTGATGTAGTGGTGGTAGGATCTTGCCCTTGAGCGGATATTCGGGGTTATCCTCGAGGCGTAACCTATCACGAAAGACACACCGAACATAAACAACACATGACAATATGCAACAATATGATGCATGCTATGACATGGCAATATGAATGTGTGTTGGCCTAATGCAAGCTAGAATGTAGGGATGAACTCATTTGAATCAAAGATTCAAATGTTAGCTCATTTAACATAGCCATAAAGGTGAATTATCTTAATCTGCTTAAACAACAAGGTTAACTTGTTCTATCATGCATGAAACCTTTACCAATGGATAGAATGGATTTTTCTGATCATTTTTCATATATAAATCTTTGCATTTGGAGTTAAAGATTAATTTCTATGAATTTTTGAAGTTTGAACTATTTTCTAGAATTTCCTATATCAGAAAAATTCTAGTAATTCAATTACTGCGATAGCATTGCGTCAGGGTGACGTCAGAGGTCAACTGGGAGTCCAGGTCAAACTGACCAGTGGGTCCCGCATGTCAGCACTTAATTTAACTAATTAGAATTAGTTTAAACTAACTAAGTTAATTAGCAGGGGGCCCACTTGTCATAGACTCAGGGGAGTCAACTTGGGCCCACGCGGTCAACGTCAATGGTCAAAGCCTGCCGGCGTTTAGTCACCGGCGAGGCCAGACGCGGCGGCGAGAGTGCGTTGGCACGTTCCGGCGTCCAAATGGACGGCGGAGGTCATCTGCGTGTAGCCGGGAACAAGCCGCAGCGTTTGGTGGTGGTGGTTGAGGTCGGGGTGGCCGGAAACGTCACCGGCGATGAGCTAGGCGGTCGCCGGAGTCGGGTGAAGATGGTCCCATGGCTACGGGGCACGGCGAGGCGCGTGGAGTGGGGCGTTATGCTCTACGCGACGCGGTGAGCATGTTAGACACCGTGGTGTGGACGGTGGATGGCCGGAGGCACGTCGGCGACGAGCTCAGCGGTGGTGCGTGCGGTGAAGCTCCGTGGGGTTGCTACGGTGCACGAGAGAGCAAACGGAGAGGATGGGAAGGTTTCTGAGCTCACGGTCGTCACGTTGGTGTACTCGACGCGGTCGGGGACGAGCTGGTGCGGCGGAGACGGCGAAGGGGATCTCCGGCGGTGGCGGTGTCGGGCGAGGTCGGTGCAGCGGCTCCGAGGCAAGCAAGCGCTCGGGGCTCGGCTTGCTCGAAGGTGAGGAGGATGGCGAAGCGCCTGGACACGGCGGCGCGTCGCAAGGTCGTCGGAGAGCACAGGTTTCACGCAGTGGCCTTGGCGCGACGGGCGTCGGCCATGGTGCGGGCGGCGAGGGAGAGGAGCCGGGAGGAGGAAAGGTGTCTGCGAGCTCGGGGTGGAGAGAGAGGCGTCCAGCGTCGGCAGCTCGGCGAGGGAAGCGGCGAGGCGGCGGGCGCTGCGTGTGAGCATCTTTGTGCTTTCGCCGTCGAGCACTGCTACTGCCTGCTGGCCAAAATAAGCGGCTGGCCAAGCGGCCGGGCTGGGCCCGGTGGGCCGTTAGGTGGCAACAGGTAAGGATTTTCGTTTCAGTTTTCTTTTTTCTATTTTTCTGTAACTTTGTGGACTTATTAAAAATATCTAGGCACTTCCAAAAATCACCAAACTGCACATGATCCCTAGTTGGAATATATCCAGCATGGAACATTTTTGTTTGGAGTTATTTGAGCATTTAAAATATTTTATATAATTTAAATGCCCAAACTCAAGGTACATATGATTTAATCCAATGGCCTTCTGTTGACCTAGAAAAACGTGCACCAATTTTGCCATAGGTACTAACCCAAGACAAAGAGGGTGAACTTTTTAGAAGGGCATTTCAGGTTCATTGAAATTATTTTTAGTAAACCCTAGTTGAGTTCAGAGGAGGGTCTTTGGGGTTTTGTCTTCCCCAATTCAAGTTTCGATGAAAAATAGACATGATGCAACACTCTAATGCATGGACTAGCTAGGATGTGACAACTCACCCCCACTCAAAAGAATCTCGTCCGAGATTTAGGATCCGTCATGAAGAAGGTGGGATACTCAAGTCGAAGACGATCCTCCCTTTCCCAAGTTTCTTCTTGCTCGGAATGGTTTGACCATTGAACCTTGAGAAACTTGATATTCTGACGTCGAGTGGTACGCTCGGCTTGATCAAGGATACGAACGAGGTATTCTCGATAGGTGAGGTTATCTTGGAGATCAAGCGTTTCATGGTCCACTCCACGGATAGGATCCGAGAAGCAACGCCTAAGTTGGGAAACGTGGAAGACATCATGGACTCTGGAAAGATGCAGAGGTAGTTCCAATTGGTAGGTAACTTCTCCTCGTTTGGCAAGAATGCGAAAGGGTCCAATGTAACGAGGAGCCAACTTGCCTTTGATACCGAATCGATGGGTTCCCTTTAAAGGAGTAACCCGAAGGTAAGCCTTCTCGCCAACTTCATAAGCCATAGGCTTATGCTTGCGGTCATATTGGCTCTTTTGACGAGATTGGGCTGTTTTCAATTTCTCACGAATAACGCGAACCTGCTCTTCTGCTTCCTGGATCATATCCGGGCCAAAGAGTTGTCTCTCCCCGGTTTCTGAACAGTTAAGAGCCGTTCGACATTTTCGTCCAAAAGAACTTCGAAAGGAGCTTTGCCGAAGCTAGCTTGATAACTATTGTTATAAGCGAACTCAGCGAATGGAAGGCATTTCTCCCAATTCATGCCGAAAGAGATGACAGAAGCTCGAAGCATATCCTCCAGAATTTGATTGACTCGTTCTACTTGACCACTTGATTGAGGATGGAAGGCGGTGCTAAAGGAGAGACGAGTTCCCATAGCATTTTGGAAACTTTCCCAAAATCGAGAGGTGAAGAGACTTCCACGGTGCGAAAGTTAATCTCCAATGGAACACCATGAAGAGACACTATTAGGAGATGTATAAGTCAGCTAGCTGGCTAGCGGTTATACTCTCACGAGCAGGTAGGAAGTGAGCTACTTTGGAAAGGCGATCGACAACAACGAAGATAGCATTATTCCCTCTCTTGGTCCTGAAACCCGGTAATGAAATCCATACCGATTTTATCCCATTTCCATTCAGGAATTTCCAAAGGTTGAAGGGTGCCAAGAGGCCGTTGATGCTCTGCTTTAACACGATTTACATACGTCGCGATTAGCAATGTATTGAGCGATTTCTCTCTTCATTCTAGTCCACCAAAACCTCTGGCGTAGGTCTTGATACATTTTAGTACTACCGGGATGAATAGTGAGAGGAGACTCGTGAGCTTCCTTAAGGATCGATTCAGTAGTGTTGTTTCTTGGGAACCACCAAGCGGTTCTCAAAGAAGACAACACCTCGCTCATCTATGGAGAAACACTTAGCAGCTCCGCTTAGCAATGTTCTCCTTGATCCGAGATATTCCTCTATCATACCTGGGCGGTTATGATTTGATCCGTAAGGGTAGGTTTCGCCACCAGGGTGGAAAGGAATCCTCGAGGAACAAGGTGAAGGTTAAGCTTACGAAATTCCTCGTGGAGAAATGGTTGACTTTGTTGTAACATCATATTGTTACAATAAGATTTGTGACTTAGTGCGTCAGCCATGACATTGGCTTTGCCTGGGGTGTAGGTTATTCCTAAATCATAATCTGTGATCAATTCGACCCAACGTCTTTGCCTGAGATTCAAATCCGGTTGGGTGAAGATGTATTTCAGACTTTGGTGATCGGTGTAAATCTACTTAGCGGTTACCGAGAAGGTAATGTCGCCAGGTTTTGAGTGCATGGACCCTTTGTTGCAAGCTCTAGATCATGTGTGGGATAGTTATCCTCATGTGGATGCAAGCTGAGAAGCGTGAGCAATCACATGTCGATCTTGCATGAGTATGCAACCTAGTCCTTGTCGCGAGGCGTCGCAGAGATAACAAAGTCCTTAGAAAAATCTGGTGGAACAAATGCGGGAAGCGGATGTCGGTGTCTTTTCAGTTCACGAAAGCTGAACTCGCCTTGTATGGCGTCCATTCGAACTTTTATCTTTCTTGAGGAGTTCGGTTAGAGGCTTAGCAACTTTGGAGAAATTCTCGTGAAGCGGCGGCAATAACTTCGCCAAACCAAGAAAACTCGAACTTGCTTGACCGATTCGGTGGAGTCCAGTCAAGGGCGGCTTGAACTTCGCTTCGGGATTGACGGCAATGCCCTTACCGGAGATTACATGGCCTAGGTAGGTCACTTACGGTAACCAGAACTCACACTTAGAGAATTTGGCATAAAGGCGATGCTCTCGAGTTTCATCAATACTAGCCTTAGATGTTCGGCATGTTCTTCCTCATTCTTGGAGTAGATGAGTATATCATCGAGGTATACCACGACGAATTTATCCAAATACTCCATGAAGATCGAGTTCATTAACCAAGAGAAGGTGGCTGGAGCATTGGTTACCCGAAGGACATGACGGTGTACTCGTATTGGCCATAACGAGTAACAAAGGCCGTTTTAGGAATGTCCCCGTTCTTGATTTTGATTTGATGGTAGCCCAACCTCAAATCCATCTTGGAAAAGACTGAGGATCCAGCGAGCTAATCATACAGATCATTGATCCTGGGGAGCGGATACTTGTTCTTGATAGTGACCAAATTGACAGGCCGATAATCTACAACCATCCGATCCGTTCCATCCTTCTTCTTAACGAAGAGGACGGGGCAAGCCCATGGAGAAGAATTAGGACGGATGAAACCCTTTTGCAAGGACTCATCGAGTTGTTTCTTAAGCTCGGCTAGTTCTAGGGGTGCCATCTTATAAGGTCTTCTAGAGATTGGGGACGGTTCTGGAACAAGATCTATCACGAACTCGACATCCCTGTCGGGTGGAACACTGGCAGTTCTTCTGGAAAGACATCCGGAAAATCACGGACTACCGGAATATCTTCGAGGTCTGGAAGGGGGTTGGCATTTAAGGAGTAGAGCTGACGCTTAGACACTCGGGTCGAAACATTAACTGTCTTGCCCGAAGGATGGGTGAGTTGAACAGTTCTAGTAGAGCAATCAATCTTAGCATAATGGGCTAACATCCAGTCCATACCCAAGATGATGTTTATGTCCGAGGACTTGAGAGCTATTAGAGATGCAAGGAAGACTAATCTGTGGACAAGGATTTCATTCCCATGACTTATTCTAGAGGTTTGCCATCTAGAACCAGGAGTCTGAATTTCCATGGAGGTGTGCATGTCATAGAATGTGGTGTTGTGCAATCGAGCATAGCTCTCAGAAATAAATGAATGAGATGCTCCGATTATCAAAAAGAACGGTTGCGGATGGCAATTAACAAGGCGTGCCGAGAACGGCGTTGGGATCCTCATGGGTTTCCTCGGCTGAAGCGTAGTTGGCGTGGCCACGAGAAGTGGCGGTGGTTTGGCGTGGGGCACCTTTCTGCTGGCTTACCACGGCCAACAGACTTCCCGATCTGGCGGGGTTGTTGCAGGGACACTCACGGATGTAGTGACCCATCTCTCCACACTTGAAACAGGTTATCACATTGGGGCGTGGAGCAACATTAGCAGTGGGGCCACCATAGGCCTTGGGCGGTGCAAGCTGTTGGTTGGGGCGAGGCGCCTCAAAGGATGGCCTCGGGGTGAATCTGGGTGGCAGAGCGGTGCTTGGAATCCAGACCCGGCGCTTCTGAGATCCAGAGCCGGATGAAGAACCAAAGTCACGGGAGTGCTTGCGTGAAGCTTCAAAGTCAGACCGCCCAGTTTGTACCGATAGCCTTGTTGACTAACCACGGAAGGAGGTGCACTCGTGCAGATGAAGATCACGGCGGCTCGGGGCTAAGTCCCTTGCGGAACCTTGCACCTTCTTGGCGTCGGTGGATACTTCTTGAGGAGCATAACGTGCTAGATTTCCAAACTCACGATTGTATGCATCCACGATCGGTCTACCACAGGTGAAATTGCAGAACTCTTCCCTCTTACGATCCATGAGACCTTCCGGATGTGATGCTCACGGAAAGCCGCGCTTGAACTCAGCCCAGGTAATGATTTGGCCAACCGGGCGCATAGCCTCGAAATTCTCCCACCAAAGGCTAGCAGGGCCTTCGAGGTGGTAGGCAGCAAAAGTAACCTTATCAGCTTCAGCCACTTTGGCAAAGCGTAGCTTGTGGGTGATCTTTGAAGCCGATCATCCGCATCGAGAGGCTCAGCGGAATGTTTGAACTTCGGTGGATACAAATTTTGACAAAGTCATTGAGTGACACCAGATCATTCCTTGGTGGCGTGCGGTATTCTGCTCAATCTGCTCCGAAGCGATTGGTCTCACGCTTGTTTCGTTACGCCTCCAAAGATAACCCGGCCAGAGAAGGCGGTTGAGGCAGATTTTCATTCCTGGCTGCACTGGCTTCACCCTGCTCCGGGGCAGCAGGGTTGTTGCGGGTGTTGACCATCCTAGGAAAACAAAACAACGGTTTAGACCAGGATGGCAAAATCTAGGCAAGGAAGTGCGGAATGTAATGGATAACAACGAATGCAGAGATGTTCATCCGTATGACATGGTAATATAGAAAGCGCCATATATATACCAACGGTCATACACACCATACATAGTTTAGTACAAGCCCGAGCTAAGGTACAACTATGATGAAAGACGTTACATCTCATCAAGGCATTCCAAGCTCCTATACATTATTTTTCTACACCTCAGGAATTGATACACACTAGGTCATATTCCTCAGGTCACGCAGGACAGTGGAAATACAACTATTACAACACTAGCGAAACTACTACTAGCTCAGACAGCTCCGTAGTAATCCTCATCAAAGTCACCACCCAAGATTGGGGCCTATTTCCGATTTGCCGGATTGGGAGGAAGATGGTTTTGATCTTGAAGAACTAATGAGAATGATGGAAGATGACCCAATTGAAGTTGAGCCGGTCACTGGAGCCAACACTGGCGTGGAGATGGGCCAACAGGAACCTCTCATACTGGATGCCTTGGACCAAAGGCGTGCGGAGGAGGGCATCTGCGATCGATGACCCTTACCCAATGTGGAGATCGAGAGGATCAGGCCATGCACAACCCTGCCTTCCATGATCTTGACAAGGAGAAGAGGTACAATGCGCGTCGGATCTTGGCGCTCCATCGCTTCAGGGGCGGGATGTCGGGACCCGATTCCAAGTCACATTGACCTGGCGGTAACACCTCATATCACTTTGCGGCCTCACGCACGGTATTCCCACGAAATTCGCCTTACCATGGCCGGGACCGTTTGCGCCTTTTGGCTCCACGTATATGATAGTGTCGCTAGCATCCACATGACGAAGAACCGGGCTGACATGGCTAGTCGTGAGCCCAAAGCGGCGCTAACCCATGGGGACGAGCATACATGAATCACATCGAGCATGTCGGTCATCAACGCATGAATTCGGGCTGTAACCTTTGGGCTATGAGGACTCCGGTATCCCGGGCATGTAGCAGGCTAAGCAGGACTCCGAATATCACCAGCGTGACATTTCCCGAAGGAGACATATGAACGAAGAGAAACACATGCCGGCCAGTCAAGTGTCCAAAGCAGTAGTGCTGGGCTAGCAGGACTCCGGTGAACAGGGCTGTAGCGGACTACTATCGCTCAGAAGCACGAGACTACATTTCCCCATATGAGAGGCTGCCAAGGGTAAACAACTAGATTGTCGGATCCCACTCATACCAAGCATTTCAATCATACACACAATATGCCCGATATGAGTACATACAACATGGCATCACAACAAAACTCTACAACTCAAAGTACTTTATTTAAGAGGCTCAGGAGCCATACATAACATATCCATACAGATAGGGGTCACATGACCCGGCACTCAAGTCATACAAACATACAAGCACATGCGGAAGCAAACTAGTGCAGTCTGAGACTCTAGAAAGAAAGAAAGCTTGATGAAGCCCTTCTATCTCGGTGGCCCTTCACAAGCCTTGGATCACCACACAGGTGGCTAGTTCACTCGTCGGCGTCAAGGTCTATATAAAACCCATCGGAAGGGCGGTGTTGTCATCTGAAAACATTAATTAAACAAACATGAGTGCAGGTACTCAGCAAGTCTTCTAGCAGAAACCTATTATACATGCACATTCTCAAGAAGGTAGTGGAGTTATTGCAGCAAGCCGACTTTGACTCTTGGCTAAGCTATCCTCGTGACACCACGAAAAGCATTTATGTCGACTACGAGTCCACTATGCACCATCACAATACTCCACCGTGGATCCTCTCTCGTCCACCTACGCGAGGGCCATCCGCGGTACTCACACTTATCTAGAGGCTTTTAGTAGTAGCCATTTACTTGTCTATGAACCGTATAGGTGACCACGTAGTCCTTTACATGGACGCGGCCTATTCGAATAGTTTTATACCCTGCAGGGTGTACTTCTTCACACGCGCTCTCACCACTTATCGCCGCTACCACGACATGTACTCGGCAACCTTCAAGCGGAAGCCCATCGAGGGTGTCGGCCACGACGACTAAACACACGAATCCCTAGTCCGGGTTTATCGCCTATTCGGGTTCCATCCGCAGGAGTCCGCCGAGGTTTCCACTAACGGCTCCGAGCGATGTGTGCAGGGTTCCCGAGACACCAAGCAGGCGAATCGGTACACGGGCCATGTGCCTACATAACACAGCCCACCCCTAAGGTCAGTAGCTGCGTCGGCCCCGACATGCTACAAACACCGAAACTACTTGCAACTCCGGATGAGGACAAGAGTGGTTAATAAGTCGAGAGGGTCAATTAAGGATCCCGATGCGTGGTAGTAGCTAAGTCTTAAATCACAGACAGATCTCAGTTCTTAGGGACGGCTTCAATGAAACAACCCACCATGTACTCCTACATGGCCTCTCATCGATACCTTTACCAAAACGTGTTCAACACTTTCACTCTCGAACCCGACACAACCTTTCACTCCAGTTCATCATCCCGATGAGCCGGACTGACACAACTCTAAGCATAGCAAGCATAGCATGGTAGGAATCACAAACATGGCTCAATCAACTCCTACACATACTAGTGGGTTTCATCTGAGTTCTTTGTGACAATGACAGTCATGCAAAGGAAGTGGGTTCAGCTACGCAACACAACAGTTTGAATCGCGTTGTCTTAATGCAAGAAACAAGAGCGAAGCGAGAACATGGGTTTGTATCGGAATGATCAATGGGTTGCTTGCCCGATGTAGTGGTGGTAGGATCTGCCCTTGAGCGGATATTCGGGTTATCCTCGGGCCGAGAACCTATCACGAAAAGACACACCGAACATAAACAACACATGACTATATGCAAAATATGATGCATGCTATGACATGGCAATATGAATGTGTGTTGGCCTAATGCAAGCTAGAACAGAAGGGATGAACTCATTTGAATCAAAGATTCAAATGTTAGCTCATTTAACATAGCCATAAAGGTGAATTATCTTAATCTGCTTAAACAACAAGGTTAACTTGTTCTATCATGCATGAAACCTTTACCAATGGATAGAATGGATTTTTCTGATCATTTTTCATATATAAATCTTTGCATTTGGAGTTACAGATTAATTTCTAAGAATTTTTGAAGTTTGAACTATTTTTTGGAGTTTCCTATATCAGAAAAATTCCAGTAATTCAATTACTGTGACAGCATTGCGTCAGGGTGACGTCAGAGGTCAACGGGGACGTCCAGGTCAAACTGACCAGTGGGTCCCGCATGTCAGCACTTAATTTAACTAATTAGAATTAGTTTAAACTAACTAAGTTAATTAGCAGGCGGCCCCACTTGTCATAGACTCACGGGAGTCAACTTGGGCCCACCCGGTCAACGTCAATGGTCAAAGCCTGCCGGCGTTTAGTCGCCGGGCGAGGCCGTGACGCTGCGGCGAAGTGCGTTAACGCGTTCAAGGCGTCAAATGGACGCGGAGGCCATCTGCGTGTAGCCGGGAACAAATCGCGGCGTTTGGTGGTGGTGGTTGAGGTCGGGGTGGCGGAAGCGTCGGCTGGCGATGAGCTAAGCGGTCGCCGAGTCGGGTGAAGATGGTCCCGTGGCTACGAGGGCACGACGAAGCGGCGTGGAGTGGGGCGTTAGGCTCTGGCGGCCGCGGTGAGCATGTTAGACACCGTGGTGTGGGACGGTGGATGGCCGGAGGCACGTCGGCGACAAGCTTCGGCGGTGGTGCGTGCATAGGCGCTCCGTGGGTCGCTTCGGTGCCGAGAGAGCAAAGCGAGAGAGGATGGGAGGGTTCTTTGAGCTCACGGCCGTCACGTTGGTGTACTCGGCAGCGGTCGGGGAGACGGTGGTCTTGCGGCGCCGATGGCGAAGGGATTTTCGGCGGTGGCGGTGTCGGGCGAGGTCGGTCTGCGGCTCTGAGGCAAGCGGCCTTCGGGGCTCGGCTTGCTCAAAAGGTGAGGAGGGTGGCGGCGCTTTGGACACCTGGCGCGTCGCAAGGTCGTCGGAGAACACGGGTTTCACGGTGGCCGTAGCGGCAGCGTCGGCCATGGTCTTGGCGGCGAGGGAGAGGAGCTGGGAGGAGGAAAGGTGTCTGCGAGCTCGGGGTGGAGAGAGAGGCGTCTGCGTCGACAGCTCGGCGAGGGAAGCGGCGGCGGGCGTGTACGCATGTTGTGCTTTCGTCGTCGAGCACTGCCACTACTGGCCAAAGCCAAGCTATTGGCCTTGGCGGCTAAGGGCAGCGGTGTAGGCCGTTGGGTGGTGACAGGTAAGGATTTTCGTTTCAGTTTTCTTTTTTCTATTTTTCTGTAATTTTGTGGACTTATTAAAAATAGCTAGGCACTTCCAAAAATCACCAAACTGCACATGGTCCCTAGTTGGAATATATCCAGCATGGAACATTTTTGTTTGGAGTTATTTGAGCATTTGAAATATTTTATATAATTTAAATGCCCAAACTCAAAAGGTACATATGATTTAATCCAATGGCCTTCATTGACCTAGAAAAACGTGCACCAATTGTGCCATAGGTACTAACCCAAGACAAAGAGGGTGAACTTATTAGAAGGGCATTTCAGGTTCATTGAAATTATTTTTAGTAAACCCTAGTTGAGTTCAGAGGGGTGCTGGGGGTTCTGTCTTCCCCAATTCAAGTTTCTGATGAAAAAATAGACATGATGCAACACTCTAATGCATGGACTAGCTAGGATGTGACACAGGACCACTTGTTCAAACCGCGGTCGTGCTCCTTCGATCCATTTGAAGCAGCATGGAAGGCCGAAGAGGCGCTCGAGAAGGAGAAGAGGTGCAATGCCGCGACCAATCTTCACGCTGGAGGGCACAACAACTTCTTCTACTTTGCAAGTGTCTACTAAGTCCGATGTTGAAATTGTTTTCAAAGTGTATGAGAGGATACTCCTTGGCTGATGTATTAGTTCGTCCATGTATGATCGCCACGGATGTACCTCTGAGCAATTTTCTCCACTTGTTCATGCAAGCTACTAAAAGCTGTTGTTGTTCTTCTTGCTCACGTGATGGATTTCTGAACCTTGCATTCGCTCCTGCACTAGTACTTCTTCTGCTCTGTTTCCTGTGATGGACCATGTTAAAACTGCTCCATCTTTTTGTATTAGTTTCAGATAAGCAAGCATGATGCAGTTATGATCTGGGCAATCGCAGATAAGTAGTAGGACTAACTATGTTTGTGAATCAAAATTGTTTCGCTGCTCTTGATAATCTGCAACGCAGAGCAGATTCAAGTTGTGGCAAAAAAAGGTTTGTTCTGTCTATTTACAGTGTGGAGTAAACAGTTATTACAGTGTCAATGTTCATGATTTACATTGTGGAGTAGTCATATTTTTCCTTGAAATCTAAGTGCAATTTATGCATCTTGTTCCTAACTGAATTTACTGATTATCTAAGTGGTCCCCAAATTCTGCAGTATTTATGTTCATGACTTCTTGAACTATGTTGTCTTTTTAATAATGCCTTGATCTAAATAGTTGTATTTTAGCTCCATAGTGTGTAAATTGTTTCCTTGGTTTTTCATCATCTCTGAATTTTCTTTGTTCACTGTCCTTGCTACTCCTTAATTCACGAGATGCAGGGAGGTACAAGAGGTTGAACTGAATCTCCTTTCTGAATTCCCTTTTGTTATTTGTACCTCAAACAAGTACCCATATTATAAAGATCTAGTGAGCATTGCCAATGTTGGAGAGGGAGTGATCTGAATAGGTTGATGTGACTCATCTTCATTAAATTTTCTCGCTAACCTTTTTTACAGTACAAATGATAATGGTAGCGGTTTGAACTCTGCACTTGTTGATCATTTAAGTCTGAACTATTACGACGATGTCAGATTTTCTTTTGTAATTTCATTGACTATATATAAATCCCATAATTTAGTTGTATTTTTTACTGGGACGATGGCGGAGGTTGCGGGGCGTCGGTCGGTCTACTAGGGATGCGACCAGCGAAGCGGGTTCCCTCCCTGCATGGTAGAATGGCGGCGGCGGCGCACGTCCCCAATGGCGCCCGTGTTCCTGCTTGCAGGAATGCTACACGCTCAATGGAGTATGAGTTTCAGCATCTTATCCCATTAGTCTAGAGCTCTAGGCCCATTAGCTTACTTAGACTCCTCAAATGCAGAATTCAGGTTAGGCAAGCAGACATGATTGCTAAAAGTTTAGACCATCATGTGTACGGTCTTAGTTCGACTATTGGAATTATCTTTAGCGTGCATCTTGTTATACTCGAAAGTTGTATATTGATGGTACTATGTACTTACGCATTTAGAAACTAGAAGCATTTCTTATCTAAATTGTTATTATTTTGCATTACTTTTTTTGCGTGTCATTGCATTGATAGGAGTTCAAAGGGGTACAAGGGTAGCCACAGATGTACCTCTGGGCAATTTCCTCCACTTGTTCATGCAAGCTAAAACTGTTGCTCTACTTCTTGCTCCTGTGAGCCTGCAATGGTACTTCTGCTCTGTTTCGAGATATATAGTACTCCTGTGAGTATAATCTTGTTTTTCGTGTCTTGGCTGGAATATGCCGTCGGATCCCAAGCATGCTAGGTGCAGTTACGATACCATGGAGAATTTGTAAGCTATGTGTCAGTTAGTACAGTCAAGTTTTATGGATATATATCTAGTTGACAATGAACAATAGCGTACTAAAACAAAGGTTGATGCAGAATCAGCATGAAGTAACCTAGTACTATTACATACTACATCATGTGGATTGATTTACATTGAGAGAAAGAAGGATTTACACTGCTACTGATACTACATCAGGCTACCCTAAGCGTTTAGTGTTGAGTAAATAGGCAATTTCTCGATTAAATTAATCCATGAGTAAATCACTAGCATGGCATTGACACAAATAAACGCATACTGATATTCAGTCAAGCAAGCACATACTACGCTAATTGCAGAAAGATCTACATATAACACTAGCATGGCTAAAACAGAAAAGCGATGAGGCCGGGATAAGCGAGTTATACCCTCCGGTGGGCCATCACGAGGCAGCGGCTTTGGTGGCAGCGGCGGCATCCTCGGCGGCTTTCTTGTCGGCGGCGTTAAAGCATCGGTGGACATGGTGATGATGAAGGCGGCAGCGGGCGTAGAGGAAATGAGCGATCGAAGCGGCGATCAGCGTAATCGCTGCCCAAAAACCTATTCGCCCCTAACCCCGTACAGGAACCAGAAGGGCGTGGTTTCAGAGACCCGCTCTCTCGTCGACCGTGTACGCGGCGGACGAGATGGAGTCACCGGCGGCAGCAGCAGCAAGGGAACGACGGTGGGCGTGCGCGTGGAGCGGATGTGATCTGTTCGTGGCGGCCACACTTATATAGGCGCAGCCGCATGGAGAGACGTGGGCTCGACCCACGTCCGAGTCCGCGACAGCCCATGATTCGACGTCTCAGATCGTGGCCCAGCTGTCAGAGAACTCTCCGTTAGTGACTGGCAAAAATAAGCGCGTAGGTGTGAGCTCGGCTCGGCTCAATCCCGCAACCCTTGGCCTTGTGGCAGCAGCGCGGCGTGGCGAGGCGAGGCGGCGGAGGAGGAGTGCGAGGGCCTCTTCTCTTCTCAAACTCCAATAGCATGTAGAAGAGAAACCCTTATAAGGAGGTCCAACTCCTTTTCCACTTCGAGGTGGGACTAAACTTCCCACTACACCTAGTGCCATATAACCCACATGGGCCCTTAGAGATTTTTCAGAAATTGCTATATGGGCCTAGAGCCCATCTCAAATTTCAGCAATCCCCCACCAGATCTCGAGGGCCCATTGTGTCCTCTGTTCCAATTGCTGTTTCGATATACCAGAGCTACACTCCTTCACAACTGAACAATGGATTATGCCTTGAATTGTCAGTTTGGCGTAAAGAAGTTTCACCACATGTCTTACTAGTACTAGGCTGCCGAAGGCTGACCCCTCGGGTGGAGCATATAAGTCACACTCCTGGCCTATTCATGAGCTTACTAAAGATCACCCCAATCTCATAGACGGTGACCAGCAGTCGGGCTCACATAGGTGTGTTCCTCCAAAGATCGCTCTGTAGGATAGCATCTTGCTCACTTAAGCTTTGGAACACATTAAGACAATAGTCACCCTACCATACAAGATGTTGAGAGTATTGCATCTCCAATGGAGTGGGTTAGTATAGTTACTCTCCTCAGTTCATCACTGGCTTGTTTTCCCAGGTCCTAATTCACGGGATCTCCGATCACATAGGTTGGGTTACTACCATGGCAACTCATGTGGGTCTCATACCCATCTCCCTCGATGCACTATCTATCACAACACGTGATAGCCCTTTTGTAAAGGGATCTGCCAGATTCTTAGCCGTATGGACATAGTCCAACACTATCACTCCAGAGTTTCTTAATTTTCTAACAGCTTTTAATCTCATTCTTATGTGTTTTTTGGACTTCATGTTGTCTTTTGAACTTTTCACCTTGGTGATGATAGTCTAATTATCACAGTTCATGAGGATAGCCGGAACCGGTTTATCAACCAATGGCAAGTCCATCAAAAGATCTCGAAGCCATCCTGCTTCAACACCAGATGTGTCTAATGTTGTTAATTCTGCTTCCATTGTCGATCTCGTTAAGATCGTTTGCTTACAAGACTTCTAGGAAACAGCGCCACCTCCAAGAGTAAACATATACCTAGTTGTGGCCTTCATCTCATCAGCATCAGAGATCCAATTCGCATCACTATACCCTTCAAGTAGCGATGGGTCTCCGGTATAGTGAAGTCCATAATTCATAGTGCCTTTCAGATAGCGCATAACTCTTTCAACAGCATGCCAATGTACATCACCCGGTTTGGAAACAAACCGGCTTAATTCGAAGGGTCAGGCCTCGTTGCGCTCGCTAGGTACATCAGTGAACCAATGATTTGAGAGTATCTCAATTGATCTTTAGCCGTGCCTTTGAACTTTCGAATCAACACGCAAGGATCATATGGTGTTTGAGATGGTGTGCGATGCGAATATCCAAAAGCAGTCAACACCTTCTCAACATAGTGGGATTGCGAAGTGTAATCCCACCCTCATTATCTCTCGATGGTTGATGTTCAAGATAACATCAGCCACACCAAGGTCTTTCATCTCAAAGTTACGAGATAGAAAGCGATTTGACCTCCTCAATGACTTTGAGGTTTGTTCCGAATATCAATATGTCATCAACATACAAGCACAGTATAACTCCTTCGCCCCCACCATGGCGATAGTATACACATTTGTCAGCCTCATTAACAACGAAAACAATAGATGTCAGAGTTGTATTAAACTTATCATGCCATTGCTTAGGTGCTTGCTTCAGGCCATATAAAGATTTCAGCAACCTACACACCTTTCTTTCCTGACCATCTATCACAAAGCCATCTGGCTGTTGCATGTAGATTTCCTCGTTTAGCTCTCCATTCAGAAAAGCCGTCTTAACATCCATCTGATGGACGAGAAGACCATGCGAGGCCGCCAACGAGAGTAATACTCGAATGGTGGTCAGTCTAGCCACAGGTGAATAAGTATCAAAAAAATCTTCCTCTTCTTTAGCCCTTGGCCACAAGCCTAGCCTTGTACTTTTCAATCGTACCATCGGGCCTAAGCTTCTTCTTGAACACCCACTTACATCCTAATGGTTTGCAACCATAGGGACAGTCAGTGATCTCCCATTTCCCGTTAGCCATGATGGAGTCCATCTCGCTACGGACCGCATCCTTCCAGTAATCAGCTTCTAGAGAGGCATACGCTTCTGAAATAGAAGTGGAAGTATCATCCACGAGGTAAACGAAGAAATCATCACCAAAGGTCTTTGCAGTCCTTTGTCTCTTGCCCCTACCAAGGGTTTCCTCGTCATCCTCCTCAGGATTTTCATCATGTGTTTGTTAATAATATTCCATAGGAATGGCAGGTTCAGGAGTCTCCTCAGATTCCTGTCTAGAAGTGCTTTGCATATCTCTCATAGGAAAAATATCCTCGAAGAATGTAGTATCCTTAGACTCCATAATTGTACCTACCTTCTGGTCAGGTACGTCAGATTTCACTACTAGAAATCTATAGCCAACGCTGTTCTTAGTGTAGCCCAAATTAACGCAGTCCACAGTCTTGGGTCCAAGCTTACGCTTTTTGGGAATTGGCACATTGACTTTCGCCAAACAGCCCCAAGTGCGCAAGTACAAGAGTGTTGTCCTTCTCTTTGCCCATTTCTCATAGGGAGTGATCTCATTATCCTTTGTCGGAACTTTATTCAGGACATGACATGCCGTCAATATAGCCTCCCCCCACCATGCCTTGGATAAACCCGATGTATCTAACATTGCGTTAACCAAATCAGTTAGAGTACGGTTTTTCCGCTCGGCAACCCCGTTTGACTGGGGTGAATAGGGAGGCGTCCTCTCATGAATAATGTCGTGTTCCGCACAAAAGGAATCAAACTCACTCAAGAAGTAATCTCCACCATGATCTGACTGGACTCGTTTAATTTTCTTTGCAAGTTGATTCTCAACTTCTGTCTTATAGATTTTAAAGTAGTGTAGAGCCTCATCTTTAGTATTTAACAGATACACATAGCAATATCTAGTGGAATCATCTATCAATGTCATGAAGTATTTCTTTCCACCCTTAGTCAACACACCATTCATCTCCCAAATATCAGAATGTATGAGTTCTAATGGTGCCA
Organism: Aegilops bicornis; assembly: GCA_021605145.1. Taxonomy (NCBI): domain Eukaryota; kingdom Viridiplantae; phylum Streptophyta; class Magnoliopsida; order Poales; family Poaceae; genus Aegilops; species Aegilops bicornis. The sequence continues at coordinate 193,941,698 of CM038674.1, forward strand.
AATGTCTCTCCTCCGCGGCCTTGTGAGGCTTGCGAGGTTGCTTAGCTTGCACACATGAAAGGCACTTAGAACCTTTGGCTAAAGTGAAACTCGGGATTAAATCCAACTTAGCTAGCCGCGTCATAACACCGAAACTAATGTGACAAATACGTGAATGCCAAACTTGATTCATTAACATTCGAATGAATATGGTTCACGACTTTATTACAAAAATCTGCGAGGGAAAGGCGAAACATCCCTCCGCTCTCATAACCTTTTCCTATAAAGAGTCCATATTTCGTAACAACTAATTTATTAGACTCGAAAACCAACTTAAACCCTTCTCTACATAGAAGGGAGCCACTAACGAGGTTCTTCTTGATGGCGGGGACATGCTGCACGTTCTTCAGCTGCACGATCCTTCCCGAAATAAACTTTAGATCGACCGTGCCAACACCATGAATAGAAGCACTCGCGCCATTCCCCATCAATACGGCCCCGTGGCCTGTGACCTGGTAAGAAGTGAACAATGGAATGTCAGCACACACATGAACACCTGCACCTGTGTCCACCCACCAATCGGTAGGTTGAAACACTGAAAAAACAGTAAATAAATTACCGTACCCAGATGCACCATTCTCATTGTTGCCCACAATCATGTTGACAGACTTGGAGTCCTGTCCTGGCTTCTTGTACTTGTTTGGGCACTTTTTGGCCCAATGTTCAACCGAACCACAAGTAAAGCAGCCCTCGTCCTTCTTGTTCTTCTTGAAGGTCTTCTTACCCTTCTTCTTAAAGTCGGTATTGTGTTGGACACCGTTCTTTCCCTTGGGCTTGTGGGAGTTATGGTTCCTCTGGTTCACCATGTTGGCAACAGAAGTTCCTTCGGCCCCTTTTCTGTGCGGGTCCTTTGCCCTTGAATTCTGCTCAACACTTAGATGGCCAATGACATCCTCCACAGAGAATTCACGCCTCTGATGTTTCAGAGTGGTGGCAAAGTTCCTCCAGGAATTAGGGAGCTTAGCGATTATGCAGCCCGCGACAAACTTGCCCGGTAACTCGCACTTAAGAAGCTCAAGCTCCTTAACAATGCATATTATCTCATGAGCCTGCTCCAATACAGGACGATTTTCAACCATCTTGTAATCGTGGAACTGCTCTATAATATACATCTCGCTCCCGGCATCGGCGGCCCCGAACTTAGATTCGAGCGCCTCCAACAAGTCCTTGGCGACATGCACATGTAGATATGCGTCGACCAGTTTATCTCCGATCATGCTAAGAACTGCTCCCTGAAACACAACAGTGGCCTCCTTGAATGCCTTCTCCTATTCAGGAGCAATCGTTCCCGTGGAGACACCGGTGACCCAGAACACATTCATAGCCGTGAGCCATAAAATGGTCTTAGTCTGCCAACGCTTAAAATACGTACCGGTAAACTTATCCGGTTTCAGTGCAGCGGCAAAGCCACTTGCCAAAAAATTCCTACACATAATAGGTTTTTAGATTGTTGAGTAAATAGGCAATTTCTCCATTAAATTAATCCACGAGTAAATCACTAGCATGGCATTGACAACAATAAACGCATACTGATATTCAGTCAAGCAAGCACATACTACGCTAATTGCAGAAAGCTCTATATATAACGCTAGCATGGCTAAAACAGAAAACTGTAGGAGCGGGATAAACAAGTTATACCCTCCAGTAGGCCATGCAGAGGTTGCGGCTTTGGTGACAGCAGCGGCGTCCTCGGCGGCCTTCTTGTCGGCTTCAACTTTCTCGGCGGCGGCACGTTCGGCGTCGGTGGACATGGTGATGATGAAGGCGACGCGGACGTAGAGGAAGTAGACGATCGAGCGGCGATCGGCATGTCGCTGCCCAAAACCTATTCGCCTCACCCGTCTGTGGAACGGAAGGCGTGGTTTGGAGACCTGCTCTCTCGTCGACCGTGTACGCGGCGGACGGGATGGAGTCACCGGCGGCAGCAGCAGCAAGGGAATGACGGTGGGCGTGCACGTGGAGCAGATGTTATCTGTTCGTGGCGGCTAGGGTTAGGAGACACCGCACACTTATATAGGCGCAACCGTGTGGAGAGACGTGGGCTCGACCCACGTCTGAGTCCGTGACAGCCCACGGTCCGACTCTCAGATCGTGGCCCAGCTGTCAGAGAACTCTCCGTTAGTGACTGGCAAAAATAAGCGTGTAGGTGTGAGCTCGGCTCAATCCCGCAACCCGCGGCGCGTCGTGACGAGGCGGGCGGCGGAGGAGGAGGGCGCGAGGGCCTCTTCTCTTCTCATGCTCCAATAGCATGTAGAAGAGAAACCCTTATAAGGTGGTCCAAGTCCTCTTCCACTTCTGGGGTGGGATTAAATTTCCCACTACACCTAGTGCCATATAACCCACATGGGCCCTTAGATTTTTTTTAGAAATTGCTATATGGGCCTAGAGCCCATCTCAAATTTCAGCATTTAGTCGAGTGAAACACACCACCATTTTCTGTAGCTGTGTTCTCCACACCACAAGGCATTACAGTTTGTTTTCATCAGTTGCTCAAGCCACCAGTGAGCCACCCCTATTTTTGTCAGCCTAGTGAGCTTTCCATTCCTTGTGCAACTGGCCATAATTGTAGTTAGATCTTTTTGCAGTGTCATACTAGTTACTTGGCGTATTACGTCGCAGTAGTAATCATATGAAAAAATGCTTTGTCGGCGCTGACAAGACTGTTGAGCTATTTAATCCTCGTATCTTTGCAATTTATGTATCAGTTATTCTCTTTGGTAATCGTCCTCCGATACATCAACATCAAGAAATGACCCCGATTCTGAACCATCAAGCTACCGGCTGAAAAGAAAAACAAGAGTCAATATTCTCGCCGTGGAAACTACTCCCTCCTGTAGGAAATCTAAGGTGTTAAATTTATTGTCCAAGTTTGAAGTAGTACAATATTACAAATCACAATCATAGAAAAGTACTTTTGGACACAAACACAACTTTATTGTGTTTTAACATAACCCACATATTCTCAGATTAGTAGTTGGTCAAATTTGAACTTGGATGGCCAAATTACGCCCTGCAGTTCAAAATACTGAAGGAACGTTGATATTTTGCACCATAATTAGTCATTAATTTTCATCATTGAAATACCTGCAAAAAAAACTTTCATCATTAACCTACTGAAGGGACTGTTTTATGGATTTAAACAAACTGCATGCAGTACATATAAAAGTTATATCAGCTTAAATACAAAAAGGGTTAAATCTCTATTTCATGAATAAATCAATATTTTCCTCAAGCAAAAAACCTAAATAACCAGTTCTAAGTTTAGCTGAAACTTTAATTGAGTTACCGAGTCGCTTGTTGTTCTTTTCATAGCTTTTAAACCGCTTAACCTATTTCAGCAAATAAACACTTCTTAGATATCTACAGAGAATTCCATACAAATTTATTTAAGGTGACTGGGACTAAAACTGTCTCTAACTTGGTCGAGCACAGGTAAATAACCTTCAATTATGTTTACTTAATAGAGCCTCATACATGTAAGTTGGTGCTTGTGCAGTCTGCTAATTTGTTGTCCCGTTGTCAAATACTAAGTACTAGCTGGGAACTTCAATAGCTGGGTACTTTGCAATGTTTACTCCAGGAAAATGGAATGTGCAAGCTTCTTTCTTGATTAGTTACTTGCTTTGCCTTAAAGACAGTCCCCATCTATGTCCCATGTTTTCTTTTTGTATGAATTTCATATTCCCTGAAATATGAGAATACACCGTCCTGATAGACCAGTTGACCAACACATTTCCATGGGATTTCAGAAAAATATATGTGATTCTTTTTTTTTAAAGGAGGATAGACCCCCGGCCTCTGCATCTGGATGATGCATGCGGCCATTTTATTAATTATTCATAGAGACCATACAAAGTAATACATTAGTCAGCCTGAAGCCACCATCTAGGCAACACCTGTTGCTACTCCTATCCCATTGATGAAGGTGTGCCGAATATCCGAGCCTAATACTAAACGGATATCGCACCAAACCCTAACATCTAAAATCAGAGCCCCAGCCCAGCCACACACCAGGACTGGGTCCCATACCAGACCGACGCACTTTCAGAGGTTGCCGCCGCCATCTTCCACCAGTCCATCTCCAGAGCAGAAACTGGCCCGTCGACCTTGCCTGGCCTGCCATCGACGCCACCACGACGCCAACAACTCCACCATCTTGCACGTATCCGTCCACATGCGCCCGTCGCCGAACCTCCGCAGCACCATGCCACCGGGATCCACCGTGGGCCTTGCGGTGGATGAGACACTGCTCTTCCGCTTATCCCGTCCAACCAGCACTTGCTCCAAAATGATGAACTCAGGAGGGACAACGGCATCAAAGGTACCAACATCATCCGATCCGGTAGATCCAGATCTAGGGTTTCCCCCAGAGCATCACGAGTGGGGTGCCACGACCTGCAACAACAATGCCTCGAGAAGGGAACGACGTCATAGATGCCGCCATCGTCCGCCATGACTGAAGTCAGCGTGATTTTCACCGGAAGTCGCGTCCCCCCAACCTCGCAGCTGGCTGGAATCGAACGGAACCTCGCCGTGGAGACGAGGGCCGCGATCGGCATGCCAGCAGGGAGCCTCCAGCCGCCCCTCACCGGTCCTCCTCACGCCACCGGCCGACCAAGGACGTACCGAGACGGATCTAGATAGGACGCCACATCTGTAGCCATCGGAACCACCCATGCACCAACGGCCGCCACAGCGCCGACTATGTAGGTTCCCATCGCCGTCGCGTGAGACGCCGCCTCCGCCTCACGGGATCTGCCGCGGCGACCAACCGCCCTGGATCTGCAGTGCAGGGCCGCCGCCACCGCGGCCCTTGCCGACGGCAGCGGCGGCTGGGGATGGAGGAGTGCGGAGGGGCTGGCGGCACGGGATCGGGGGCCCCTGCCGCTGCCTGAGGGGAGGCGACGCGAAGGGGAGGGGAGGGGAGGACTGGATATCCCCAATATATGTGAATTTGCATACATTTTCTAAATTTCTGTCTTTTCTTATCCATGCTCCCCTTAAGATAAATAGTAGGCTCAAAAGACATGAATATTCACTTGTGTTCAGATTTCAAGGAAGTGTGCTTCACGCTTCTCTTTCTGCAATATGTGTCAGAGTATACTAGATCATGCCGGCACGCGTTGCTGTGCCCGTCGATTATTGATATAAAATGGTAGGATTTTTTGCAAGTATATGAAGACACGAAAGATTATATAGGATATTCTGTAAATATATGCAGACACGAAACATGCAAGTTAGATTTGCAATTTGGCAGGAACTGAATTATTTATTGTGAAGTCGGTTCGAGCCTTATGGACACTCAATGGACAAATGATCTGTAAAAGTCTTTAACCTGCATTTTCATGTGTGACCTACTCGTCATCTTCTTAACCTGAACTCTGCTTGTGTTAGAATTCCCTCTAGCTGCATGAACACATATTTTTAAAAGGTAACCATTATAGTAGTTTCCTATGCTTGTAATAATTGTTTACAGATCTGGATATGTTGTCTTAATAGCACACCTATTGGCTTACTGAATATTTCTTAATTATGGATCCAAAATCGAAGGATATTTCTTAATGTTCACAACATATATACTCAGAATAACTTGCATTATAAATAATTTACATTTGGTAGCATATCGGGAGTGCAAGTCAGCTTCATCAGCCAAAGCTACATACAGATCCTCAATCTTTCGGTTTCTCCCATACATCGATCATATAAACCAGCGCTTCAACCAAACCAGACACCTACTATGTCCCATTAGTACTTTGTTTTTTCTCCAACCTGTATAAATAATTAAGAAAAAAATATTACCTTTTATGTTGTTTGTAGTTGTTATAAAAAAGGCCATGTTCCGTTTTCCTTGTGCTCACATGACATCATGTTCTCCTAATTGCTGTGGTTTGCAGTTTAACACCGTTGTTCTTGAATATTTTTCAGTTAAGATTTTTCATGCTCCCAGCCGTGAAGATGCATAGACTGAAACCATCTGTGATTGATCTCACCAGCAGGTTTTTGGGAAATACAAGATCTGAAGGAAACAATAAGAATATGGCCCCTGAATTTGACACCCTCCGATAATATAATCACATCTCAGCTGGAAGATTGTGAATGCCAAATAGAGTATGAACAATTGAAACCTTGACATCACAGTTCAGACGGCCATTCATTTTGCTTCTTATGTAGTCCATAGTGAATTCTCTACAAAGACCTATATTTAGGAACAGAGGGAGTATAATTTAAAAATGATCCTTCTCTCTCGGAAGGAACACGAGAACTAATGTGAGATGCTCACCTGACATAAAAACGACTGCCATAAGAAAATGAAGAAACCAACATCCTAGTTTCAAATCGATCCAAAATTCAATCAGGAAACGTGCAGACCTAGGTGAGTAGGATGCAACAAGAACCACAGTCCCTAGCACAAAAGGAGAGGAACACGACATGCAAAAACCAGTGTGACAGCGCATACAACAGCGCCAGAGTGATCCACAGTGTGATGTGGACGCATCATTGCGTTGTCTATTTCTTTTTCACATTTCACTTGTTAAATAACCTGCTAGATCGTATGCAATTATTTGAAACAGTTCTAGAGAGTATCATCATATCATATGATTAAAAGGTACATAGACACAAATATTGATATTAGCCATAAATTTAGTTAAACGAGTCATAAGAACACACTGGTACTAACATGTGCGTTAGCCATTGTATGCTGACAGATTCAGCTGGAAAAGGGTAAGAAACCCAACAGTATGTTGCTCGGATTCATCCTTGTACAGAACCTGCATTTTTTTGGGGAACAAAGAGCAACATCAATAAATAGAACAAATTACAAAGATGGATGAAGAATAGGGGAAAGACGAGATGCAGGCGGGAGGGAGAATTGGAACGGGTTGGAGACCTAACAATCACCCATTCCTTGGTAGAGAATGATTTACATATGTGAGGAAAGTGGGGAACGAGTAGTGGCATGGTTGTGATTAAATGGGCGTGCATAAATTGGATGAAAATTATGAGTCGCTAATTGTAACTGACCTTCAGTAACCAGCAGCCCGTGCATCAACTGTTAGTAATGGCTGATTAAAGTCTCAATCAATCATCATCGGGTTGGTGTTAGAAATTCAAAGGACGCATGCCATGCAACCGAAGGGATCAATAAATCGAGCTGACATGTGCCCCATCGCCCGCCGAGGCGTTACCCGAACCAGCGTGATAGCCATGGATCCGTTGCTCTGGCCTGGCAGCGGTCGTCACCCAGGTCGGCCGCCTCTGGAGAGAGCCGCCAGGCAAAGGCATGGGAGGCACGCGACTCTACCGATCGAGATAAAGTTTTTTTTGGAAAAATGCACTACACTGGTACAGGCCCGGAAGGGTGCAAAGGCCCATTAGGCCGAAGTTTACCACAGAGGCCAAAAAATGCGACCGTAGCAGCGGCCCATAACGGTTGGCGCTCGTTAACAACGAACTGAGGCTGATATGGGCGATTAAGAGCAAATCTGACGGCCAAAAATGCAGAAAGCTAAGGATCCAACGGCCAAAAAGGTTGATGGTATGAGAGGGCTGGAATAGTGCTCGGTTATAATGTCTTTAAATGATTTGATTTTCCTACTTTCCCAATTATAGTATTGTGTACTTCATTCTTAGCTTTGCTTTCGAAAACAATATACGAGCTTTAATTACCATAAGAGTCTAGAAATGCTAACTTGAAACTGAACAAGCAACAATCCAGTTACGACACTTTCTTTCCCTCATAAACTTGGTGACGACATGGGTGAAGACCCATTACATATTTCTCATGGAATGAAAAGCCAAATATGATGGTTTTAAAATTGTCGGTCAAGAGCCATGAATAGGAGAAAGGCATCACACTCGAGTTCAGAGAAGAAAATGGATATGAAGACAAAGATAGATCGATATTCTGCAGACGAATGGCCAGCTGGTTCACGCCTAGGATGACCAGCTGACAAATAAAACCCACTCCACGGTGCTCGTGGCCATTCTATGGAACATCTGGAAATGACGCAATGCAATGGTATTTCAAGCAGAGCACCAAGGCCTTCACTCCATCGCCGGGGCGACTGCAGACAACCTCCACCTTTGGGCGCATCACTGCAAAATTATTCCAAACCGGACTTTGCTCAATGCTTGGTCCTCTATGTTGACCCACCTTGCTGAGAGATTATAGTCTTTTGTACCTTAACTTGTAATCTTCCCCTTCAATACCTCTCCCCTTATGTAATTCTGAACTCTTGTAATGGCTTCTTCACTTGGTAATAAAGTTCAGGAGGTGTAACCCCGCCATTGACTCATAATAAAAAGATCAGTATTCTGCTCTGAAGCCAAAACTTTTTGTGGAATCCATTTTACTTGATTTTGTATTATGGAAGTATGACTTGGTCATATATATTTACATTAATATTGTCAAGTTGTGGTTTAGCAATAGGCATAATTTCCTATCAAGTTACTTGATTTTGTTTTATGGAAATATGACTTGGTCATATATGTTTACATTAATGTTGTCAAGTTGTGGTTTAGCAATAAGCATAATTTCAAGTTATTTCTTTTGAATATATCGTTGTTTTTAAGCTTGAAAATTTCTATGTGCAGTGAAATTGTAGCTAACACTTATATATGTAAAGGACAAATGTGAAACATGTTAGATAACTCTTGGTCTATATTGGGACTTTGCATCATTTGGCTTCTAAGGGGATTTTAAAGGGTTTGAATTGGTACTTAAGTGGTTCATAAAACCAAATTTTATTGACAAAGACAAACATTTTCAAGCACTTTGGGTTTGAAATATGACTTGTGGCATTTGGCATCCTAAGTGGTTGCTAAAACCTAATTTTATCAACACAAACAAATATTTTCAAAGCACTCATGGTTTTAAATAGGACTCTGTGCCATTTGATGCAACGGGGCGCTAAATTTGTTACCATATGTGCTTGCCCACAACTAAACCAATTAAACCATGCATTTTCTTCTCAATGTGCACATGAATTCAACGGGTCTCTGCGTCATTTGCCATAACGGGTCCACTAGTTAAGCAAGAAATTGGGTGTGCATCCTCGCTTGCGCCTGCGGGGTTTCAAACCCGCACCAATGCAGTGTCTATGGCTCGCTTGGACCAGCTCAGCTAAGACAGCGTGTTCGACATGGGTGCGGTTTGACGCGTTAAGTGTTGAACCGACACTAGGGCGGCCCAAAGCCAGCGCCTAACACGCTTAATGGGCTGACCCAGCGCGCCGAGTGCTCGTTGTCCATGTCTCACATCCCCCAACCTCGCACGAAACGCCCAGTACTTTAGTACGGAAGCTCCTGTTCGACGCTCGCTGCGTCAAACAGTCGAGCAATCGCACAGGAACGCTCCCTATTGGGCCGGCCCATATAGCAAGCGATGCACTGTAGCAAGCCGGGTCACTGCAGAGAGTAGGATATTGTAGCAGACGGGCTTTTGTATGTCAAGTGTCCTGTAGCAACCGAGTTTTAGTGGTTTACAATTTTCAAGCTTTTTTTATAAAACAAATATTTTTTGAGAACACATACAATTTTCAAAATTTCTGAATATTTTTTGAAATTCCATACATTTTTTGAAATTGGGAACATTTTTTGAGACCTAGAAACATTTTTTAAATCCAACCTTTTTATTAAAAAGCGAACATTTTTTGAAACTGCCGAACAAAAATTGAAACTCGAACATATTTTTGGAATTTGCGAACAATTCTTTAAATGGAAACATTTTTTGAAACTCCCAAAATATTGAAAGCATGAACATCTTTTGGAAATTGGTGATCAAATTTTGAAAATGGAAACATTTTTTGAAACTCCTAAACGCAATTTGAAAAGTTGAAATTTTTTTGAACTTATGGATTTGTTTTTGAAAAGCGAACACTTTTTTCTATAATATGCGAACATTTTTTCGAAAATGAAGAACATTTTTTGTATTTGTAAACAAATATTAATAACAATAACATTTTTTGAACTTCTAAAACATTCTTAGAATTTTAGAAAAGAATTTGAAATTCTGAAGAACAAAAAGAAACTAAAAAAAGAATTGAAAAATGAAATAAACAAACAGAAAAACAAAGAAAGAAAAAAAAAGAAACAGAAAAAACTAGTGAAAAACCGGTTCAAGAAGCTTCTAGAAGGTTCCCAAAACCGATTAGGAACCTTCCAGAATGTTCCCGAAACCGGACAACATAGCACGTGCGAAATCTCGTAATTGGGCCGGCCCATCTTGATCGCTAGCTCGCTCGCCTCTGTGCGAAGCAGCGGCAACTTGATGCAACGAGTGTCCGTTAGGATTTTCCCTTTAGTACCACCTCGCCGTGCGAGAGGTCTGTCACGACCGGCTTAAATAGTTGGGCGAGCCCTAAAACGCCGAGCTCCTTTAGAAAAAACCTGATGTCCTACCGACGCCCTCTGTGGGCATGTCTCTGCTGTTGTTCAGTCAGAAAAGCGGTCCCTTGTCGTCCATTTAGGCATGATTCCGGATGGGCTTTTTTTACACAAATTATAACCTTCAGCTGGCTCGGTGGGCTTTTTTTTTCATATATAGATTTCAAAAGAAAATTGGACGGTACTGGCGGCCATTTTCTATTTTTTCCAACAAATTTCAAACGGACAAATTTGGACATAATTCATATCTTAAGATCTTTTACAAAGATTGGAACGAAATTTGAACTAAAACTTTTCTAAAACAACTAATCTACTCGTCTTCACTTGCGCCGTCCAGCATGACGAAGTCAAGCTCGCCGCCATCGTCGTCGCCCGGGCCGTCGTCGTCATCGTCGTCGCTGCCGTCCGCGCCGAGGAAGTCGAGGTTGTTGTCCTCCTCGCCGCCGCGGCCTTCATGGACAGGCGGAGGGCCTTGTTCTGCCCCGGCTGCCCGGCATGTCATCTGGGTCTCCAGGCGCGTGAGGCGGAACCCACCCCTGAGCCATCGCGGACTCGCAGATCGCCCAGAAAAGGTCGGGCATGTCGTCGGGTTCGCTAGCCTCTCTGAGCGCCGCCAGCTTGGGTGTGATCTCCGGCGCGGGTTCGCGACAACCGCGGGCGCAACATGAGGCGGGGTGGGGGAGGATGGACATGTCGCGCCACGCCAGCCCGGCGGCGCGCAAGTTCCCGCCGACGAGCCTCCACGATGACCTCGTCGAAGTTCTTCCCCACCCAGAATTCGCGCCGGCCCGTGCGCGATGCACCCGGCCGTCGTGACGCTACCGCTGCTCGACGGCGTAGCCGCCGCCGTTAATGTGCCAGCCCGACGGGAGCGGCAAGCACAGCATCTGTCATCTACATTTTCTGGACCGCATCATGATCGGATTGACGGAAATTTTCAGAAAATGAAAGCAAACGGGAGCGGCAAACTGAAGTGGGGACATTTTCGGATTCAGATAAGGAAATCTGACCCGTGCTCCATCGCCAAGTCCAGCCAGCGTCTTTAAATATCAGCACAGAGCACCTTCGCGTCCCACAACACCTTCCTGATCCCGCAGACAAACCTCTCCCAAATCCCAATCGCCCGCCCACCCTCGATCGACATCAAACCCTAGCAGCAGATCGGGCAGCCGCCGGTCGGGATGGAGGGGCTCGACGTCGACGACGTCTTCCACCACTACCGGCTGAGCCCTACGGAAGTGGAGGCCGTCACCTACTACCTGCCACGCCTCCTCTCCGGCGAGACGCTGCATGCCGTCGATAAGCTCATCCACCGCGTCGACATCACCGGCTGCGAGCCCAAGGATCTGGCCGCCCGATACGCGCCCGTGCCGCAGGCCGTGAGCAGCGGCGACCGGTTCTTCTTCACCACGTGCAAGAGCAAGAACGGGAGCAAGCTCCAGAGCGTGCGCGGCGCCGGCGGCGGCACCTGGAGCATCCAGAAGACCACGGAGATTAGCCACGCGGGAGTCAAGGTCGGCGAGGTCAAGAACCTGTCCTTCAAGAAGAAGGGCAAGTCGACAGGCTGGGTCATGGAGGAATACCGGTGCCTGCTGCCGGAATACCGTCTCCGACGGGGTGAAGGTGTTCTGCAAGATGCACTTGGCTCAGCATGCCCCTGACGCGGCCCGCCAGGAATCGGCCGCGTACAAGCTTCAGCAACAGCAACCAGAGGCCGCGACCCCGAGCACGCACGCGCAGAAGAGGCCAGCGACCGCTGCCGCCGCCGATCCTCAACCGGCGCGCCCCAAGAAGAGGATGTGCGTTGCCGTCCCGGCCCCGGCACCTGGAGCATCGTCGTTCACCGCTGCAGCACCGGTTTTCTTGCCGAATCTGTCCGTACCTGAAGCTGACGACGACATGGTCCGGTTCTGTTGCACAATCGATGAGCTTCTCGGGTCACAAGTGGAGGAAAATCTCCCGGTCGGAGCTACTAACAACATCGAACAGAATTTCTACTTGGAACCAGAGGGGCCGCAAAAGCTTTTCGCTGATGCTGCAGAAGAAATCGTCCCGCTCGAAGCTGACGAGCTGGAGTTCCTTAGGGCTATACTCGATGAAGCAGTAGAAGAGTCGACGAACGACACGTCATCCATTGTCCAAGACGTGGGGATTTACAAGCCGCCGCCTTTCATCTTCCATGGTCCATCTGAAACAGAGTGGCAGGATGACGAGGGGCTGGAGAAGGAGAAGAGGTACAATGCCGCGCCGGATCTTGACGCTCCATCGCTTCAGGGACAGGACCACTTGTTCAAACCGCGGCCGTGCTCCTTCGATCCATTTGAAGCAGCGTGGAAGGCCGAAGAGGCGCTCGAGAAGGAGAAGAGGTGCAATGCCGCGGCCAATCTTCACGCTGGAGGGCACAGCAACTTCTTCTCGCCTGCAAGTGTCTATTAAATCCGATGTTGAAGCTCTTTTCAAAGTGTATAAGAGGATACTCACTGGCTGATGTATTAGTTCGTCCATGTACGATCGCCACGGATGTACCTCTGAGCAATTTGCTCCACTTGTTCATGCAAGCTACTAAAAATGTTGTTGTTGTTCCTGCTCTGTTATCGATGTTCTGAACCTTGCATTTGCTCCTGCACTAGTACTTCTTCTGCTCTGTTTCCTGTGATGGACCATGTTAAAACTGCTCTTATCTTTTTGCATTAGGCTCAGATAAGCAAGCATGATGCAGTTATGATCTGGGCAACCGCAGATAAGTAGTGGGAGTAACTATGTTTGTATCAAAACTGTTTCGCTGCTCTTGATAATCTGCAGAACAACTTCAAGCTCATAAGTTGCAGAGCAGATTCAAGTTGTGGCAAAAATAATTTGTTCTCTCTATTTTTATGCAACTACTCCTACTAAAACTGTTGTTGTTCCTGCTCCTTTATAGATGATCTGAACCCCCTGCGTTCACAATTTTGCATGCTGCAGCTCATATATATTTCTTAGTTAGTACAACTTGTCGATTTTGATTCATGGTCAACTATTAAGCTTTGGTTCAGTTCTTTCGCTCACATTTGGTTCTATATGAATCAACTCTGAAGTCACGTTTTGAGTGAGGTTTTCTCTGTACTATCCAACTTTACGTAAGGCAGAGTTGGGTTTTTTTGGGGTTATCGTTTCGGCAAACTTAGGCAAGTACTCCGACGTGTCTCAACTCTCACTGCAGTATGCTCTAGCAGTTCAAAACATTTTCACTTAAGACTTAAAAGAATTCCCTGCGGCCATGGTTTCACCTGTTTTACGTGTGCAAGGAGGTATATTTCTACTCCGGAGCTTTTTTTTTTAACTGAAACTTTCCACTCCGGAGTCAGGAGTTTGGTTAACTTCTGGGTGTGCTTTTGAGAACAGATGTACGATCCGGGGTTCATAAGTTGTTAAACCTGAACTTGCAAATCTTGTTTAACAGTCAAACATAACCTTGAGGAGCTCTCTCTGAACATTTCACACTTATTTGGTTGGAGAAAGCTTATTTCAGATTAGTTTGACTAACACCTCGACAAATTTTTTGAATGGAATAATTGGAAATGGGATGTCACTGAAGAATTGGTTATCATCGCTGCAGGATTGTGCAGGGTGACAACAAGACATATCTAGTCTCTCCATGGATGTAGCCAAAGGAGGTCTCTCGGTATTTCCTCTATCAAGAGGTCAGGGAAGGAGGAAAAGGTAGCTTCTGTCACCGTGGTACCTCCGCAACCCACCATCGTAATGACAGTAATATCCTTCTCGTCCATAAGGGCAAATGTTATATGGTCGACTTCACATAACATCGAGAAAAACATTAGCATAAACATGCAGGGCTCGTTTGTTTTGGGAGATTGGATGATTTGCCCTGTTTTACTTTATGATTAGATGATTTGCCCCGTTTTACTTTGTAGTAGATTATCACTTCCGCTTCGGTACAACCCCCCTAACACATTGATGGTTGAGATTAAACCGCCCCCTTTTATAGTTTGCATGTTTGGCCGGTTTCAAGAAAAATAATTCAAAAAATAGTTCAAAGTGCATGATGGTCATAACTGTTGGGAAACGTAGCATGCAATTTTAAAAAATTCCTACGCTCACGCAAGATCTATCTTGGAGATGCATAGCAATGATAGGGGAAGAGTGTGTCTACGTACCCTCGTAGACCGAAAGCGGAAGCGTTTGACAACGCGGTTGATGTAGTCGAACTTCTTCTCGTTCCGACCGATCAAGCACTGAACGTACGGCACCTCCGAGTTCTGCACACGTTCAGCTCGATGACGTCCCTCGAACTCTTGATCCAGCAAAGTGTCGAGGGAGAGTTTCGTCAGCACGACGGCGTGGTGACGGTGATGGTGAAGTGATCCGCGCAGGGCTATGCTAAGCACTACGAAGATATGACCGGAGACATAAACTGTGGAGGGGGCGCCGCACACAGCTAACAATTATTGGTGTGTGTTTTAGCGGTGCCCCCTTCATATATACTAGATCAGGAACGCGCCTTAGCGCGAGGATGCCGTTCCCGACGTTATAATTAGAGTTAAATACATCTACAGTACACTAACTTGCGCTGCGGGTATAATTTCATAAAAAACTTGAAAATTGAGACAAACCAGTCATTAAACATGTTTTGCGGGTTCACTTGTACACAAATCGGGTCCGCAATTGCCACATTGAACGCCACATTAACGCCACATTAGTCATAGTCCCATCCACATCCCAGCAATATTTGCAGAAAAGTCCCCTTTTATATATTGAACTAACGGAAACTAAAAGCACTCTATCTGACAGTAGCCTAACTGAACTAAAAGCACCTAACTGAAACCAAAAGGAGAGCTCAACACTTCACGAGCACGAACAGAGCAGAGCATAGCACGGCGACGTCTCCGCGTCATGCACCCTCGATGGCCTTGTTTCCTCTACTGCCGCAGCATATGGCCGGCGGCAACATGCGCTCCTCTACTGCCGCAGCCAGTCGCCGATGCAGCATACAGCCGGCGGTGAAGACGCCGCAAAAAAAATTAACAGCAAGATATCCTATGTTTTAGCATGATCTATTTTTTACATCACAGAATACAACAAAACTTTTCAACACCAACATTCCCACGAGCACAGAATTCAGGCACAAGTTATAGGAAAATTATGACATAATTCATAGCTAAATTCAGGAGCTGCAGGAAGTGGTTCTGGCAAGATTCAGACCAAACAAAGAATCAAGGTTCAGGCTAAATCTAGAGCAAGCCAAAAGACATGTTTAGATCAGAAACAAACCAACACAGTGCAGGATTTAGAGCATTACAAAATATAAAGTTCATTCACCATGTGTTGGCATCACAATAGTATTACTCCTCTTGAGTGCTTCAACAAGATGTCGTTCTATCATCCAGCCCACGGAATATGCCATTTGTTCAAACACCGCTGTAAAGAAATTAGAATTTTTCTCTGCAAGTAGAAGTGCACAATTGGTACTTGTCACTAAAAACGCTAACTATTGTTAATGAAAATGCATATTATTTACTATACAATATTTTACAAAAGTACTTCCAAATCTGCACCTAACCATATATCAAGTATTGTTCCTAAACAACTACATTACAGTGAATTCCGCCACTCCATTCTGAACCTATATCAAACTACAGTACACTAATTTCTGAATCTATATCAAACTACAGTACAATATTTTCTGAACCTATATCAAACTAAAGTACAGTATTTTCTGAACGACTTAACCTATATCAAACTACATGACACATTGATCATAACAGGATAATGCACAGAGGCGCTAACGACATCACACATTGATCATAGGCCCAAGCAGGCATATTTACATGGATGAGGTTCATGAGCACATCAGACAATAGAGTACAGAGCACGAACGACCTCGGCCGTACTTAATGGGAACCGTGTAACTAAGAAACTTGTGTCCAGCTCAAGTACTACTTTCAACTACCTGTATGGCCAATAGTTGTTAAATCTGACTACCTAATCTACAACAAAAATGTGTACAATCTAGAAGTTCAACCACTTTCAATACAATTTTCTTTAGGTTTTCTTATTTTTCTTAGGAGATAACAAGTAACACAAGGGAACAAATCGAATCAAAGGGGATTAAGTGCTGCTGTAGTAGAAGGAGAGACCGAAAGAGAAGAGAGGAGGAGAGGGGGGGGGCAGACCTCCATGGACATGCACATCGCCCCATCTCCCTTGCCCTTCTTCTTCTGGTCCTTTCTCATCTATCCTCTTGTTCTCCTTTTCTCTGCACATGGAATTGACATACTAATTTAGTATTTTTTTCAAAGAGGACAGCAATGAACTTTATTTTTGAAGCCAAGTTGATCTTTACGGAAAAGAGTAAACGTATATTAATTTTTTGTTAGTGAGAGAACCCATAAAAAGTGCTAATGGTAGGTAATGCATATTCAATTCTAAATAAAATGTATTTGCCTTGTCAAAACTACATACATAAGTTAGAATCACAAGGCTGGAGCATTATTCATGAAATTAAAGAAATCACATGATTTGTCCATGGGCACATGTCCTTTTAACTCCATATATATATATACACACACACACACACACACACACACACACACACACACACACACACACACACACACACACATAGCCAGGGGTGTCCACACACAGTGAGAGAGGGGCTGGTAAAAAATTAGCAGACCTGGATGAACGGTGATCAGGCGGAGTATAGGCAAAGTGGCAGAATGAATCTCCCAGCGTCACCTTGGAAGTCCAGGAGCAGTCAGAGCGATTCCGGTATTTTACTCTGCTAGCACAATCACACTCCTTCCCGAACTGCCGTGATAAGGAGATTGTCACGTGTGCACGCATATACAAATCATCGACTTTCTATTAAAGATGATGTCATACAAAATAATTTGTTTCCTTCCTACACATATCCACATCTGAGATAGGTTCAGATTGGGGCGAGGAGAAATTATAGAACACAGGATAGAGGAACCTAGGTGTTGATTCACCTTTGTTGCGACAGGCGCTGAGGATTGACTGTCGAAGCCTCTGGTGTAGGCGGCGCCGAGCAGAGAGAGGAGCCAGGGTAATATATATATGATGGATTTACTTCGGTTTTTCAGCTTTCATGGTCAAAAGTTCTAAACTTGACTGATATTCTACAAAAATATCGGATGTGATCCACTGTGTTGTTGTAAATACAAATAAATATACTTTTAATCAATATTTGCACATCCCTAACCTCTACGCTCCAGCCATGATTTACTATGTAAGTACGAAGTTCTTAGCTTTCTCATCTTTTAGAATTAGAACACGACACTACTTAGATATATCTCCTTGACACAGAGATCCTAAAAAACATCAGGCACATAAGCCTAAACAAAATAGTGGTGGTTACCTTGGAAAAAAGCACTTTGACCCTTGTCTTTCTCCATCAATCAATGAACCAAATTCTACTATAAATGGCCACAGATTGCCCATTCATTATAAAATTAGATAATACAACCATGAATCTCCTCTAGTGAATACTCTCGTTCCAAAGTTAAACTAAAGATGAGAGCTAATTATATATGCACAAGCACAAGGCATCCAGAGAATTGATCTGGTTGTTCATAAAGTCAAAACCACTATATATTGATTTGACCAAGCATGATTCAAATCATACTATCCTTCAACCTCCGTCGTAGGACCTATTGATATATAATGATATAATGGCAGAACAAAAGGAAAAGAAAACCAAAAAAAGTAAAATCATGGTAAGAGCATCGACTTCATATCCTAATCCATGGAAGCATCATGCATACAAAGTCTGTGCATGATGGAAATGTAGAGACTATATATCTCACCTGCTGACATCCACAGAGTGGAGGTAGAAGAAGCCCGCCAGCTAACATCACCACAAGGAGGAGCTTAGGTTGGCCTTGGAACAGCCTGGTGTCACCATGGAAGTCCAGAAGCAGTCCAAGCGGCGTTGTCATTATGACATTTTACTCTGCAAGCAGGGTCACACTCATACAGAAAGAAATTGTTCTCTTCCATCCAAAGAACACAAAATAACAAAGGTAAATAAGTTGATCGTTTTTGTCTGCCAAGAAGCAACATCAAGTGAGTACACCGCAGGTAATCCTAGAACAAAATGTTGCATTGTGCACCGTAAAGACTTGACTATATAGTAAGCTGGTGACCAGGTCAATTATACTGTTCTCAACTTAGAATTAAACGAGTTACAGAGTTCCAACTAAAGGAATCTAGCTGTTGAACCTATTTGTAACAAAGCTATATATATGCTGCTGGTGAGCATTAAGAGAGTGCTACTACTACTAAATGGGATTTTTCTAAAAAATAGAGATCCAAGACACTTCCAAAAAAATCGCAGTTGCACACACTAGAAACTCTTAAACAGTAATTCGCAGATAAAAGCAGTGTCTATCTTGTCTGTCCTGTTTGGCACCTATTGGGCAATCTGCATAACTACAAGGGACATAAATTCTTATCAAAGAACAAAAATAGTTTTAGTCACTAAAGATGACATTTACACAGTGAGAAAATCCCTTGTAATTTTCTAACAAGTACATAATTATAATAGCAATGAAACATAGAGATGCAGACTTGCAAGTAAAAAGTATATACAACAAGACAACATGGATCTTTGAAGATGTTCAATTATACTCGTAAAGCAAAACATGTGTTCAAATGAGTGCTGAAAAAAGGATCTCACCTTGTTCCAATAGAACATGTAGTGATCCACAAACATAGTTAATGTTCTCTGTATTCATTGGTTCAGATGTCATGGCTCCATAGGATGGCGATGCAAAAGAACACTACTTCTTTGTGAATTTAGTAGCAAACCTGCAATGCACAAAGAAGATGAAATGGTTAATAAATGTGCCAATCATTCTGAAGCTAGCTATCATGCAAACGATAGAGAAGGAAGGGTGACAACGGGTAAGGAATGCTATCATGGTCTGAAATAAAATTAAAACCCCTTTGGAATCTCAGATACTATTATCATAGAGATTAGATAGCTACCATGCAATAATTTTAGAAAAGCAGCGGTATAAGCAATGTGACACAAAAAGCAAGACAATCATTGACCATGAAAGAAATATATCGGTAACATCTTCCTTATAACATGTCTATTTCTAATGATAAGATATGAACAATAATAACATGTAATGGCGCAATCGTCACCACGATCTACTTTGGCACCTCCTCCACACAGCAGAAGGAACACTGGAAGATCAGAATATGATGGTAGCATGACAAAGCTATAGCCCACCCAGATAGGAGCAAGATTGGTGCCCAACATCAATTGACCTGTCAGAGAAAGGCAAAAAAGACTAAAGTGATGGCTTGACTATAGATGCTAGAATTATGGATCGAGGAATAACCTGAGTTTTATTGAGCCTTGACCCGACAGAGGCGGTAGCAAGAAAGAACCACATGACCCTGACAAAGCTCGTCCAGATAGGAGCAACTGACCATGTCCATAGATCTAGATGTAAGAACACTGCAACCACATGAAGCATGGACCGATAATATCTAATAATATGTAAATCGTACTTGCTATTGTATAATTTTTAAGAGATGCATGTGATCTGATTGAGAAAAACACTTGTGTGGCCATTCTGCTTGTGTGGCCACCCCGGCTCCTCACTAATGCAAATATTGATTAAACCATAATTGCTATTCAAGATTTGGAAACTCAGATAATGGCACCCTTGCCTCAGTTATTGTTGAAATCATAGGAGCACAGAAAAGAAAGCGATAAAAAAAAAGCAAATGAACAAAACCACCAACATTCCATGCACAAAGGTGAAAGGACCAACAATCATAGGACCTACCAAAGATGCGCAGACAAGGAACAAAAGACATATATCTAGACTCCACTAAAAACAAGCACTGAAGAAAGGAAACTACAAACATCCAATGCACAAAGACAAAAATACTTTTGGCTTTTACCAGAAAAGACATGACCAACAAGAAGAACAGAGCGGGGCCAAAAATGCATATTGCCATACAATCCTACACCTAGGTCTGGAAAGAAGAGGGGAAAGGAGGAGAAGAGGGGTTGACCTAAAGATCCGTGAAAGAAGACGCGTGAGGCTGCAAATAGCTGACGTGCACGCACAGATCGAAGGAGGCGCCTACCAGGGGTTTGACCAGAAGGACGAGAATTAGGTAATTGTGGACTAATCTGCAGGAAAAAGAAAGCAAAAATCAAATATTAGCAGCAGCCAATGACCAAGAACAGAACAAAATAGACACATACCTATGGATCCTTGGACGTGCTGGAGAGGAGGCAGGGGCTGGCCATCGTTGCTCCTTTGGCCGCTCTTCATGGTTTGGGCGGCGCCAGACCGGAGGGGGTGGAAGGAGGAGGACGTGAGGGGAGGAGGCAGGGGCGGCGGTGCTAGGGGCGAGAGGAAGAGGAGAAGGAGGCCCGGCGGCGGCGCTAGGGGAGAGAGGAAGAGGAGAGGGAGGCGCGGGCGGCGGCCCCCCGGCTGCCTTCCTAGGCCCCGGCGGCCCGGGAGGAGGAGCCAGAGCCGGAGTCGTCGTCCTCGGCGGTGACGAGGCGGGTGGGCGCGGTGGTAGGAGTGGGAGGAGGAGGACGTGAGGAGAGGAGGACGGCGGCGGGGAAGGAGGCAGCTGTGGCGGCGCTAGGGGCGGGAGGAAGAGGAAGGAAGGCGGGTGCATGGGAGGCGGCTACGGGAGGGCTGGAAGCGAGCGAGGGAGGAGGAGCCGGCTGGGTTTCTCCACGGGCGTGGCCCTTTTTATACCCCAGAAAGCGAAATGACGAGAATGCCCTCGGCGGGTCACACAAATAACGCGCGGTGGAATGGACGGAGTGAAACTATTCATTCCAGCAGTGCTGATCCCAGATCCAACGGCCCAGCCTTCTCCAGATCTCGATCGGACGGACGAAAATGCATCAAGGGAAATGATCCGACGGCCGAGAATCACTGAGCTCTGAGGAGGCTTGTACATCCATCCTTCTCTTATTTCTGGATAGGTTGGATGAGAGGAGAGGCAGCCAAGGGGGCGCCCCAAGTAGGAGGAATCCTACTTGGGCGCCTCCCAATTCGCCTCCCCTCCTTTCCATATCCACTAGAGGGGGAAGGAAGGAGGAGGGAGGAGGAAGGAAGGGGAGGCCGAATCCCTCCCCTTCCTTTCTCCCTTCTCCTCTTTCCTTCCCCTCCTATTTCGGCCTACATGGAGCGCACTAGCTCCTTAGGGGCTGGTCTGTCCCCTACTTGGCCCATTAGGCCCATGTAGTTGTCGGGGGGATGCCCGGAACCCCTTTCGGTGACCCGATATGTACCCAGTACCCCCAGAACACTTCTAGTGTCCGAATATCATCGTCCTATATATGAATTTTACCTATCAACCATTTCGAGACTCCTCGTCATGTCCGTGATCTCATCCGGAACTCCGAACAACATTCGGTCACCATATCACATAACTCATATAATACAAAATCGTCATCCAACGTTAAGCGTGCGGACCTTACGGGTTCGAGAACTATGTAGACACGACCGAGACACCTCTCCAATCAATAACCAGTTGCAGAACCTGGATGCTCATATTGGTTCCCACACATTCTACAAAGATCTTTAGCCGTACCGTAATGACAACATACGTTATTCCCTTTGTCATCGGTATGATACTTGCCCGAGATTCGATCGTCGGTATCTTCATACCTAGTTCAATCTCGTTACCGGCAAGTCTCTTTACTCGTTATTTAATACATCATCCCACAATTAACTCATTAGTCACATTGCTTGCAAGGCTTATCATGATGTACATTACCGAGAGGGCCTAGAGATACCTCTCTGATACTCGGAGTGACAAATCCTAATCTCGATCTATGCCAACCCAACAAATACCTTCAGAGATACCTGTAGAGCATCTTTATAATCACCCAGTTACGTTGTGACGTTTGATAGCACACAAGGTATTCCTCCGGTATCCGGGAGTTGCATAATCTCATAGTCAAAGGAATATGTATATGACATGAAGAAAGCAATAACAATAAAACTTAACGATCATTATACTAAGCTAACGGATGGGTTTTGTCCATCACATGATTCTCCTAATGATGTGATCCTGTTTATCAAATGACAACACATGTTTATGGTTAGGAAACTTAACAATCTTTGATTAACGAGCTAGTCTAGTAGAAACTTACTAGGGACACTGTGTTTTGTCTATGTATCCATACATGTATCAAGTTTCCGGTTAATACAATTCTATCATGAATAATAAACATTTATCATGATATAAGGAAATATAAATAACAATTTTATTATTGCTTCTAGGGTATATTTCCTTCAATAACCACTAAAATCACAACTTTTTTTAGTAACACAGACAAACAAAGCAGCCCCACCAACCCTGACAAGTGGGACCCACATGCAAGGCCCGCTGCAACTAAACCAGCAAACTACAAAATAAATATGAGGGGACAGGGGATTGAACGCACAGAATCAAAACTTTTTTTAGTAACACGGAATCACTACTAGGCGTGCTAGTCGTAACCACTAGACCAAACTATGTTACATGATTCCAAATAAGAAGAATTCCTTTTCTAGTCTTATAGTCCATGCTGGCCAAAGCCCTTTTTCCAAAAACGTCGACGCTAGACTCAATGGTTGACTTGGGATAAAATTGAAAACAATAAATGTTTTTGTAAAAGCATTTAAGAAATATTTGAAGGAAAAATAATTTATATTTTTTATTTAAAATTTTTATTTTGCTATTACAAACACTATTTCAAATTTTGAACCGGTTTCAAGAAAAATAGTTCAAAAAGGAGAAAATGAAATAATGAAAAAAAGATAAGCTTAGACCTGGGCCCAACTAGGCGACGGTATCGCTCCCGTCGGCCACCTGTTGGGCTGGCCCAAGCACTCACGGATTTGGAAAAACCATCGATTCAAAAAATGTCACCATTTTCAAATTTGTTCATAAATTCGAATAATGTTCCCTTTTCCAAACTTTGTTCACAAATTCAAAAAAAATGCTCGGAGAGTTCCAAATAATGTTCGCCCTTTCAAATTTTGTTCCGAATTTAAAAAATATTCCTATTTTTAAAAAATTCTACACAAATACGAAAAGTGTTTGGGGAAATTCAAAAGCAGCTGGTTTCAATTTTCATTCGTATTTTTATGATTTGTTTCTAAAATTCCAAACTTGTTAGTGTTTTTCAAAAAATGTTTGATTTTTTAAAATGTTAGTGTGGATTTTTTGTTGTAGCCCAATGAAAAAGAAACAAAAAACAAACAAAAAATGAAAAATTAATCGTGAGAAAAATATCGGCTGCTACAGTAATCCGATCGCTGAGGGATAGTTGTTGTACTCCGTGTTTCCTACTTAGACACTGAAGCTTATTAGCTCATGTGGCTGGCGACGAGCAGTTAGCAGCAGGAGTTACAGGGTTTGATCCTTCGCGTTGCTATTTCTTTTTGGTGATTTAAAAAAAATTTGTTTGGGTATTTAAAAAATTTACGGTTTTCATAATTTCTCAGAAACTTAAAAGATGTTCACGTGTACGAAACATGTCGTTAATTTTAAATATTGTTCATGCTATTGCAAAATTGTTCAAAATTTCAATAAATGTTGACATTATCAAATTTTCTTCTCAAAATTCAGAAAATGTTCAGGATTTTAAAAAATTGTTTGTATAAAAATATGCTTCTAAAAAAATGAAATTTCAAAATTTGGTTGAGTTGTTCAAGATATTGTTGGATTTTCAAACATTGCTTGTTTTAAAACTTTGTTCACAATTTTTAAGAAAAAATCATAAAAATCCAGATTATGTGTTGTATTTAGTTCTTAATAGAGCGTGTTCCAATTTGTTTACCAAGAATTGTTAGCCCGGCTAGTAAGGTGCTATCATATTCGACCTGGGGGTCTGTAGTTCAAAACATACATATGATTTGCGAAAAGTCCATATTTCTCTTTATACGTTTTGTGAGGGGGATTATACCGAAGCAGAACTCTTAGATTATTTGCCCCATTTTCCTCCGTTCCTTTGATTATTTGCCCTGTTTCGTGTTTTAATGAATTCTTAATCATTTTAAATCTGAAATCGATGTGAGAATGACCTTTATGCCATTATGGCAGGTTGCAATTTGTCCTGCTTGATCTTCGACCAAGCTTCACCCTCCTCTCTTGCAACTGCTCCTGCTCGGCTACTCCCACTGAATCAGTGAATTGACAAACCAAGCCGTTGGGAATACAAACAGCTGCTGCTCGGAGGCCCGAGGGCTCCCGCTGCTGCACGACGGCCCGATGGCTTTCCTCTGCACCCTAGTTGCTCCAGCTGCTGCTCGGCGGCCCGGCGGCTCCCTCTGCACCCCGGCGGCACCCTCTGCTGCTCGGTGGCGCAGCGGCCCCAGGCAACCCTTATTTTCTTTCCCCGCTCGGCCACTCGATCCCCTTGCTCCTGTCGATTCCTGCGCATGCAGCGTGCAACGTGCAGCAGTAAAGAGAGAATTAGTCTCAAACTTTGAGCAGTGCAACGTGAAACTTGGCAAAGAGATCCAGTGCAACGGCAACGTGAAAGTCTCACCCATCAGGAGCGGCAGCCGTTGCAGGCTCCTTATTCTCGCCACCGCCGTTGCCGTGGAGCATCGCCGCCGTGAAGATCCGAAGTCATCTCGCACCGGCGTGGTCGCAAGAGTGGTCGTGTCCAGATGTATGGCTTCTTCTGGCCGGCGACGTTTGCTGTAGTGCCTCTTGCACTTGAGAAATGAGAACGAACAAAGAGATGACACTGGTTGTGGATGACTCGATGGGTTTGTTGGCGTACTAGTAAGTGTGCGCGTGCCGCATTACGTGTGAATTTTTTTATCATTCGTCCTAGGAATAAAATATATCAATAAAATGAACACAAATATAAGTGAGGTAATAGAGAATTAGAGATGTCTAACAATTATGGGAATAATCACAACTTCATGTAAAAAAAATAAGATAACAACTTGCAAAAATTAAATGTGTAGCAAAAAGAGAAAAATATACTTTTCGTCCCTCAACTCTTAAGGAAGTCTAGATTTGGTCCCTCAATTTCAAAACCGGACAATTTACACCCTCAATTCTTGAAACTGGATAAGTTTCGTCCCTCAACCCACCCGACTGGATTTTGACGCCGACTCACTCCGGTTTTCACCAGTTGTCGTGCCCACGTGGCAAGGTAACTCTTTCCTTCCACCTACTATGGTATGGACATTTTGACAAACATTTGGCGTGCAATGTCTGCCACTGCCAACGACCTGCCTCCGTCGCACCACGTTCATCACCACCACAAAGCATTAAACTCGCACGGCGTGCATCCGGGCGTGCTGGTGCTGCGTCGGACTCGCCGCTCTCGCTCGGCTTGGTGCACCGGTGTTCAAGTCCCGCGTTCAACTCCTTTGCATCCAAGTCCTCATTGTCAGTGAAGTGGACGGGTCATCCTGCGAAGTGGACTGATCGCCGGGCTCGTCGGGGGAGCAGCGCAGCTCGACGTCGTCTCAGTTGCTGCTGTCCTCATTGACAGAGTGCTCACTGCGGCAACCTGGCGATAGTGCAGTGTTTAGCCGTGTCATCCCCTTGGCCGTGGTGGCTCTGCACGTCGGCACTCTGCGTCGGGGATGCCGAAGCTTGCCGCGCTCATGTCCGGGTTCAGGTGCGCCTGCGCTAGAAGACACGGATGATGTGGCAGCTAGAGGAAGTGTTCGAGCTGTGCTTGTCTGACGTGTTAGCATGATCATTCGTGTCTTAGCTAGTTTAGCGGCATGTTTATTTTTTCTTGTGCATGTGCATACCGTGGGCATGATGCATATCTGCATGCGTGTGTGTACAGGTCCGGGTCGTGCGCTAGGCCACCGGATACAATGGCCACCACCAACTCGCTATCCCCGCACCCCCCCCGCCCCCCCCCCCGGCCCGGCCTCCGCGCATAGGTCCTCCTCGCCGTCCTCGTGCTCACCGTGTGCTTTTGTCGCTGCCAACGACGGTGCTGTTGATGCCCTACGTCGCCCCGAGCCTACACCCGTGAGGCACC
Source organism: Aegilops bicornis (assembly GCA_021605145.1). Classification (NCBI taxonomy): domain Eukaryota; kingdom Viridiplantae; phylum Streptophyta; class Magnoliopsida; order Poales; family Poaceae; genus Aegilops; species Aegilops bicornis. The sequence continues at coordinate 193,968,150 of CM038674.1, forward strand.
GTCCCCCGCTCCACGAGCGCGCGTAGTCAGATGAACTTGTGGAGTGAGCACGCGTGCCGTCATGCTCGGCCTCCGTGCTTTGCGGCGAGCATGATGCGGGTTTCAACGCGCTTCGACGTCGGCGCCCTGCACCGCTGCGTCTCCTCGTCCTCTGGCTCCAGTACGAGGGCCGCGAGGACAAGTTTCACTGCCGTCGGCCGCCGCTGCTCGATCCCTGTAGCCGGTCAACCTCGCTCCTCGAATGCACTCGCTCCGCGTTCTTCCCCATGAAGTCCTTCGGCGATGAATCTTGGTGCGGTGGTGATGGAGTCACTGGTCATGCGTCATCGACTCGCTCCAGACCTTGCACGCCAAGTGCTTGATAGAATGCCCACATTAGAGATAAATCAAAGGGGAGAAATAGATTGCCACATGTATTAGAACCAGTCAAAACCGCGCTGAGTCAGCACAAAAACAACTTTAGTTGGATTGAGGGACGAAATTTGTCCGGTTTCAAGAATTGAGAATGCTAGTTGTCCGGTTTCGAAGTTGAGGGACTAAATCTAGACTTCGCCAAAGGTTTAGGGACGAAAAGTATACTTTTCTCTAACAAAAATAACCTAAACTTGCCAAAATAATAGAGAATCTACATAGCATCTTCTACTCCCTTCATCCCAAAATAAATTTTGGAATATTAAAGTTGTTTAAGAATGTACAACATATGTACGTAGTGTCTTCCAGAAACTGAAGTTGCTTCTTTCTCTATCACAATGTTTGAGGTGTGCAACACTGAACAAAAGAGCCTATAGGAACATGTAGTGTCTTTAGCACAAAAGAAGTTTGTACAAGTTATTCCAGGACAAGGACATGATTTTCTGGCGTGTTATTTGTGAAACACAATTGAATCGGGACTATGAAAATACAAAATGTTCAAGATAAATGTCAGTATGAGATGCACTGTTTATTCAAAGCTGAGTTTCAAGGAAGTCATTTCAAGTTACATTCAGAAAACTTGTTGCAAAAATAGCAAGATACATAAATAAATCGAATAGCCACAACCTAATTCAAGGTACATTATGGAAAGATTTTCCACCATTGATTGCTCTTGTGTGATTGTTGTTGGGCCTAGAGATGTCGTGGACGCTTACTCAAGCCACAAAAGCTGACATCAGGAAATTTGCTAGGCCATTGTTTTGAGGTCTTAAACTACAGTGTTGCATCTGGGTATGGACACTCTAGCTACAGTTACACTCCATCGCACAGATGAACTCTGGAATCCCTAACCATTTTTCAAGTCTCACATGCTACACCTTCGAGAGTTTCGGGAAAAGTAGAAGTTCAAATATTAGTGAAGGTAAAAATATTAAGAAACTTGATGTACTATCATCCATTTGTTTGTATAGAAACCAATAAACAAACATTACTCTAGTACAGAGTAGCAAGGCAAACAAAATAAAGACTATATGCAAACAATATCAAGGTTCATCCATATCCCTGAGAACTAATGGGTCTACTCACACATGGAGACAACAAGCATCATGGGAATGTTGATGGTAAACATGAAGGAATCGCACAAGTAACACACAAGATGATCCACTAGGGTTCCTGATGTTAAAGTGAGACGGATATGAATGTGGATGATGATGACAGTGGTGATGATGATGATTATAGTGGTGATGATGTTTACGTCCCCGCTGTGGTAAAGATGGCGATCTCTTCCTTGTCTATCCCTCCTCCGAGTGACTCCAAAGGTTTGGGTTCTTCCTTCTGGATGTGTTTCTGGTGAGTATGTTTATTCATTCACCGAACCGACTTCACGGGGTGGAAGTAGTGGACGATGCGGCGGCGTATGCGCTTCATACGAGCGCTCATACGAGCGGGCACGCTCATATGCTAGGCCATCTTTTGCTCTGGAACCACCATGAGGACTTCTCTTATATCCATTTGTTTCACTCTTTTTATGGTAGTTGATTATCATATTAAGCCTTCATGATCATCCTAATGGTGGAGATATCACTCGTCATGACCATTCTACTTCATTTATTCCAAAATACGTTACCTAGGGAATACCAACTAAAAGTAGTATGCGAAGACGGCAAACTTCCACAAATCCTACCGTGTAGACACAAAATAACTATCAAAATCATCACATACATTGGACTCATCAACTCCTCAAGCTTAATTCTTGCTCGTCCCTGAGCAAGTGCCATGGCTTGTAAGGAACAAGGTCAACTTGAGATTTATGAGATAGAGGCATGAGTCCATTATCGGGTATCAAAACAATTGGAGATAAAGAAAATCATGACGAGTGATATCTCCACCATTAGGATGATCATGAAGGCTTCCACACATTGTTACCTAATTCTTAGTGGAAAACCCATATCTATATGCCCTAATTCATATTTGTTTCAACTCGGCAAGTAGTAAGGAATCCTCTTCCCTCTTTTTTAGAAAATTATCAATTTGATTGTTTTATCTTGTCATCGGAACATGTTTATCCATCCCACACTTTAGTCTCATGTGACTTGTAAGTTAGTCATAATTCTTGTGAGAACTTTGAAATCATTTTAATATGAGAGGTTTCTTTTTTTCTGTCTGCTTTCACTTTTTAATTTATCAATTCAACCACTAATGAATTAGCATATAAAGTTATGCCTCTCCCTTAAAACTTTATATCAACTAGGTGGGAGACTTATGATCATCACACTAGTGATTATGACCTACCACTTGAATATGACCATCATCTAGTACGTTTTCACAAAGCAATAATGATACTACACATCAAGACATCCAAATACTCATCGAAAAGAGTCTTCCCTCGTTCAAGAGGATTTTATAGTTCAACCTGACTAAAATAAAAACTACAAGCTAGTCTCGACTTGCTGAAAGTAAATCCATAAAGAGAAAAACACAAAGTACGCTAGGATCTCCCCCAAGCTTACAATCAAGCCAGAGAGATCCCAGTACCTAGCGTCTCATCCTCACTCCTGGGTATCCTTGGAAGCAGTGGAGATATTCTTGAAGCGTCCCTTGATCTCCTTAATCATTGTCAGCTACTTGTCCACAACCTTGCTCAAGAACTCAAGCCGTGTGAAGTGTTTTGATTAAGAGTTTCAACCATGAGACCGATCTTATGGAAGAGACCATCAAACCGTGCTTCCAGGTCCTTTCTCATCAACTAATAAGTCAATTACCTCGCCGAGAGTATTCACACAGGATTTAGAGACTTGCGCAAGATTCTTGATCTTTTCCTGTATCTCCTCTAGGCTCGATGGATCTTTTCCCCGCTCCTTTTGAGGAGGCCGAAGAGGAAATAACATAATAGATCCGTGGGTATTGAACTGGTAAGGATTTGGAGGATACTCAACTGGAGTGGATTCATTATCCCCCTCTTGTTCTGGTTCTTTCTCCTTGATCTCTCCAGTATTATTCTTCTTGTCGGCTTCCTCCGGGTGCGGTACGTCCTTGAGACTCATCTTCCTCACGTCCTCCCATCCAGCAGGAACTACCTCTTCCAAGTTAGAAAAAGTGATGATGCGAATGAAGGATGAGGAAGATCTATTACTCATGACGGTGACCATGTTCTTCAACCTGTAGCTAGAAGTCTTTGATGGAGGTAAAATGCGAAAGAAACTTGAGATTAGATTGGTTTATGGCCAAGGGACTTGACTGTTAGCTTTTTATAATAGTTAGGGACACAACTAATCTCAGGATTAGGCTTAGGGAGGAAGTTAGAAAGAAATCAAACATAATCAGTAAAGAACCACGCGTAACAGACCAGTCGGCGACCTTCCATATGAGCGGGAGTGCTCGTATGGATGGTCGTATGGCTGGTCGTCGAGGCCCCTTTTTCAAACATATCGCGGAGACTGCTGCATATGAGTGATAACCCACAAGTATAAGGGATCATTTGTAGCCTTTTTCGATAAATAAGAGTGTCGAACCCAACGAGGAGCTAAAGGTAGAACAGATATTCCCTCAAGTTCTATTGACCACCGATACAACTCCACACACACTTTAATGTTTGCTTTACCTAGAACAAGAATAAAACTAGAAGTACTTTGCGTGAATAAAAATATGACTAAATTGCAAGGTAATAAAAGTAGATAACTTTTGTCAACAAGAAAGTTATTTGTCCCTAGGCAATCGATAACTAGACCGGTAACCATTCTTGCAATTTTATATGAGGTGGAGGCATGAGCTAACATATTTTCTCTGCTAGGATCATATGCACTTATAATTGGAACTCTAGCAGGCATCCGCAACTACTAAAGATCATTAAGGTTGTAAAACCCAACCATAACATTAAGTATCAAGTCCTCTTTACTCCCATATGCAATAACCCACTTATCTGTGTTCAGGCATTTGTCACTCCGGCAACTGACAATAAGCAAATTATGAACGTATCGAAATACCCTACAGTGGGGATCCCTCACATTTGCGCGACATGGAGGGCACCGTAGGACATCATCATAAATAAAATATACACTCATACCAACCACGATCGTCGATTAGCCCATAGGACAAAACGGTTGTACTCAAACATCATAGGGTAGCCTCATATCATTGGGAAATAATATATAGTGTTGAGCACCATGTTTAAGTAGAGATTACAGCCGGGAGAAGGAGTGTTACAATGCTGCATAGTGGGGGAGAGAGTTGGTGTTGGCGGCGACGAGGTTGTTGATGTAGATCGTCGTCACCATGATTGCCCCAGCGGCGCTCCAGCGCCACTGGGAGAGAGGGGGAGAGAGCCCCCTCCTTCTTCTTCTTCCTTGGCCTCCCCCTTGTTGGGAGGAGAGTTCCCCCTCTGGTCCATGGCCACCATGGTCCATGGCCACCTTGTTGGGAGGAGAGTTCCCCCTCTGGTCCATCTCCCTCTCTGTTCTCTTCTGTTTCACGTTCTATTTTTTGGCCGAAAACTGTTTCTTATATTCCCGGACATCCGTAACTCTGATTGCGCTAAGATTTTAACATGATTTTTTTTCTGAATATAAGCTTCCTTGAGCCCTAAGTAGAGCTCCAACCGACGTACGAGGTGAGAACAACCCACCACGACGCGCCTGGGCCCTGGGACGCGCCCAGGTGTCTTAGTGGTGGCTGTGGGCCCCCATTTGCGTTGATTCCAAGTCCCAAAAATCACATATATTCCAAAATAATTCTCCGTAAATTTTGGTCGCATTTGGAATTCGTTTGATATGGATATTCGGCGAAACAAAAAACATGCAACAAACAGGAACTGGCACTAGGCACCGGATCAATAGGTTAATCCAATAAATCATATAAAATGGTTCCAAAAATATGTGAAAGTTGTATAATATTGGCATGAAACAATCAAAAATTATAGATACAACGGAGACATATCAGCATCCCCAAGCTTAATTCCTGCTCGTCCTCGAGTAGGTAAATAATAATAAAAAGATAATTTTTTATGTGGAATGCTACCTAGCATAAACTTGATCATATATCTAATCATGGCATGAATATTAAGACACGAGTGATTCAAAGCAATAGTCTATAATTTGACATAAAGACACCATTACTCAGGCATCCCAACAAACAATCGTGTCTTTCAAAATATCAACGGTAAAGAAAGCTATCCCTACAAAATCATATAGTCTTGTCATGCTTTGTCTTCTTAACACAAAGTATTTATCATGCACAACCTCGATGACAAGCCGAGCAATTGGTTCATACTTTTTAACGGGCTTCAGCTTTTTCAACCCTCACGCAATACATGAGCGCAAGCCATGGATATAGCACTATGGGTGGAATAGAGTATGATGATAGGGGTAAATATAGAGAAAACAAAAAGTAAGAAAGTCTCACATCGACACGGCTAACCAATGGGCTATGGAGATGCCCATCAATCGATATCAATGCGAGGAGTAGGGATTGACATGCAACGAATGCACTAAAAGCTATAAGTGTATGAAAGCTCAACATGAAAACTAAGTGGGTGTGCATCTAACTCTATTATGAAAAATTCCCACTAGTATATGAAAGTGATAACATATGAGACTCTCTATATGAAAAACATGGTGCTACTTTGAAGCACAAGTGCGGAATTAGCATGCCCCTTCTCTCTTTCTTTCTTTTCTTTTTCTTTTTCTTCTTTTCCCTTTTTTTTCTTTTTTCTCTCTTTGTTCGGAGTCTCATCCCGACTTGTGGGGGGATCATAGTCTCCATCACCCTTTCCTCACTGGGGAATGCTCTAATAATGAATAATGATGATCATTACACTTTTATTTACTTACAACTTAATATTATACTTCAATACCTAGAACAAAGTATGACTCTATATGAATGGCTCTGGCAGCATACCAGGATGCATTGGTACAACGAGGTGGTATACAAACGGTTTTTAACCCCTTTCCGCGACAGCGTTCTGAACTGTCGCCTAGTGAGTGGCTGCGATAGGGGGGTCCTTTCCGCATGACCCAGAAACCGTCGGGGATATGCCCTCCTGGCACACGCTCGGCAAAATGAGGTCGTGTGCGACCGGCGAGCGATCAAATACGGTTATACATACAATAGTGCTAAAAAATACAATTATACAGGCGAAATGGTTTCTATTCGTAAGTACATCCCACACAGTCAGTCCCCGCTAAACGTTTCCGTTCGTATATACATCCCACAAAATCGCTCCAAGGAAAACGTTTCTGTTCGCAGGTACATCACACACAATTTTCCCCATCAAATCATTTGTGATAGCATTGCCATTGCACATGATATTAACAATTTTATCGTTAGCGTTATTGAATGCATCACACATGGTGCGTAGAAGAAACTGTGTGACAAAGGTTGTACATCACACACAATTTTGATGTGGTAAACGTTTGCGTAAGGTGGCCTTACGCAAACAATTTTCAAGAGGATGTCGTGTGTGATTGTTAATTGATCCAACACGGTTTATTCCTAGAAACTGTGTGCCTTGCCTGAGGTCATCGCCCACAGTGTCTTCTCAATAACCGTTTGCAATAGAAAAACCCAATTAGCAGGCTAATTGGCCATTAGCAGGCTAATTGCCCTGTTATTAATAATCCATTTATTAATCTAATTGACATTTCATATTAAGCACACAATTTATTTCATTTCCATATTAGGGAAGCAAGATTTTATAATTGAAATACATCAGAGTACAACATTATATAGCTTCAGCACTCAGCTACCCCATTACACAACTGCACCAACACCAAGTTTCACATGCAACATCTATAACCTTTCGAAATTATCATCATAGACGTTACATAGACAGATGCATCTCATCTGAAAAATTGCTGAAGCGGAAGGCGAATATTGAGCCTTCATTGATGTTGAAGGTCTTCACAACTTGAGACCAGTGCATGTGGATGATTGACCATCCATCCTTCGTCCTCTTCAGAAACACTTCAATGTTAAACCGTGGTGTTGTATGAAAACCTTCCTCGCCTCCTGACCATAGAGGTGGTTTGAGAGGTAATCACCGGTGAACTGCTTTGGAAAGGCCTGAAAACAAAGATGTGCATAAATATCTTCTCTATATTGGAAATGGGGCAAAGGAATACAAAAAGGCAAGGTATAATAGTTAGTACTATCTTGCCTTCTTCATTGTGTAGACAAAGATCTTGTTGTTTTTTGTCGCTAATTTCTTTATCATAACAATCTTTCTGGGTTTCTTGACTTGATTGATATTCATGGACAACTCATTTCCCCATATGCACAAAGGGCCGAACAGTGGGTCAAAACCTGTGACAGCAGGACTTACATGTGCAAGACCAAATTGTTAAAACCTAAATATTAGAATGGTTCCTGCAATTGCACAATAATGTGCTATTAGACAACGGACCATGCATGTGCTAACCTCGATTGTAAACCTCAGTGCTTCCCATTGTTTCCCCGCAACGCATATAAGGTAGTTAGTCATCAGGTTAAGTGAGGGTTCGCATGCTATCAGTAAAATATGTTGATTAAAAATAAGCACATTGCAGATTCATCAGATTAATTCAAGCCACATGGAAAACTCATTTATCCAAACCAAGCATGATTAAGAACTAGGAGATATAGCACTTGTATATGATTCTCATGTATTAAGTGCAGCCAAATTCGATTTATTCCTCACATGAACAACAATACAAAATTCTACCCACGACAATTGGACATTGCATTGCAGAATTGAACCAAGCAGTTAACTAAACACCATAACAAATGAACCAAACATTAACTGAGCACCACATTGCACAATATAACATACTCCTAATAGAAGACCAGATAGTTAACCAAACTAAGCATGCTTGTTTCTCATGTATTTAGTACAGCCAAATTCAATTTATTTCTCACATGGTATACAATAACAGAATGCACCCACAACAATTGAACATCACATTGTAGAATTGAATCAAACAGTTAACTAAACACCACAACAAATGAACCAAACGTTAACTGAGCACCACATTGCACAATATAACATACTCCTAATAGAAGATCAGACAGTTAACCAAACCAAGCATGCTTAACAACTTGGAAATATAGCAATTGTATTCGTTTCTCATGTATTTAGTACAGCCAAACTCGATTTACTTATCACATGGTATACAATAACAGAATGCACCTACAACTATTGAACATCGCATTGCAGAATTGAACCAAACAATTAACTAACCACCACAACAAATGAACCAAACGTTAATTGAGCACCACATTGCACAATGTATAACATACTAGAAGATCAAATGGTTAACCGAACCAAGCATGCTTGACAACTTGGAAATACAACAATTGTATTTGTTTCTCATGTATTTTGTAAAGATAAATTCGATTTATTTCTCACATGGAAGACAATAAAAAATTGCAGCCTGAAGAATTGAATATCACATTTGCAAAATTGAACCAAACAATTAACTGAAGACGATAACTAATTAACCAAACAGTTAATAAGCGAGCACCACATTGCACGACATATAGAACATATACACTAGAGCAACAGATTGCATGGTAAAATTAGATAGCACAATTCACTAGAATTTGTTAAGTAAAGGCATGTAGCATCCCAAAATTCTAAATTTTGGAATGTTATATTAAATAAATAGTTTTGGTTGTTGCTTGATTGTGGTGTGGTTGCTTGTGTGAAATTTGAAACTTTTTGAAAGTTAAATGAGAGGGAATAAAAGGACTTTCCCAAACTTCACTTTGCTTTTCTGACCTCCACAAATTCAAATTCTTTTCAAACACAAAACCCTAGAGAGAAGATAACATGACTTCTTCCATTTAAATAAATGAAAAAGGGGTTTTGAAAATATTTGAATTTCATTAGGAAATATTTCAAATTCAGAAACTCTATGTAACTCAATGATTTTCATGGGAGAAGATAAAGTGACTTCTTCAAAACATATGAAATATGAGTTGGGAGTTTCAAAGAATCAAATTTAAAGTCCATTTGAAATTATTTTCAATTTGGAGTCATTTGGTTTTATTTCAAATTATTTTTCTTCAAAAATGAAATATATAGAAAATAGGGTAAAATGATTATTTAAATTTTTGTAGAATTTATTCGATGTTAAAAAAATGTTCATGCGGTGGAAAATATCTTTTTGAAAATTTTGATATATTATATGCCTATAGTATATTTTTAGTTTATTTGATTTGATTTTATTTTTTTGTAAAATTTGTTTAAAAAAACTCTTCAGACCGACAGGGCCGAAGCCTAGCCGGCCTAGGCCGCCGTCCGGCCTTCCGCAGGAGACCGGCTCCTATACATTGCCGTCGCCGTCGGACTCCGACCCGAGCAGTCCTCCCGAGGTTCGTGATACGTCTCCAACGTATCTATAATTTATGAAGTATTCATGCTATTATATTATCTGTTTTGGATGTTTATGGGCTTTACTAAACACTTTTATATGATTTTTGGGACTAACCTATTAACCGGAGGCCCAGCCCAAATTGTTGTTTTCTTGCCTATTTAAGTGTTTCAAAGAAAAGGAATATCAAACGGAGTCCAAACAGAATGAAACCTTCGGGAGAGTTATTTTTGGAACAAAAGCAATCCAGGAGACTTGGAGTAGATGTCAGGGAAGCTTCGAGGAAGCCACGAGGCAGGGAGGTGCGCCCTACCCCCTGGGCGCGCCCCCACCCTCGTGGGCCCCTCGTGGCTCCCCTGACCGACTTCTTTCGCCTATATATGTCCATATACCATGAAAACATCGGGGAGCACAATAGATCAGGAGTTCCGCCGCCGCAAGCCTCTGTAACCACCAAAAACCAATCGGGAACCTGTTCCGGCACCTTGCCGGAGGGGGGAACCCTCACCTGTGGCCATCTTCATCATCCCGGCGCTCTCCATGACGAGGAGGGAGTAGTTCACCCTCGGGGCTGAAGGTATGTACCAGTAGCTATGTGTTTGATCTCTCTCTCGTGTTCTTGATGTGGTGCGATCTTGATGTATCGCGAGCTTTGCTATTATAGTTGTATCTTATGATGTTTCTCCCCCTCTACTCTCTTGTAATGGATTGAGTTTTCCCTTCGAAGTCATCTTATCGGATTGAGTCTTTAAGGATTTGAGAACACTTGATGTACGTCTTGCATGTGCTTATCTGTGGTTACAATGGGATATTCACGTGATCCACTTGATGTATGTTTTGGTGATCAACTTGCGGGTTCCGTTTGTGAACTTATGCATAGGGGTTGGCACACGTTTTCGTCTTGACTCTCCGGTAGAAACTTTGGGGCACTCTTTGAAGTTCTTTGTGTTGGTTGAATAGATGAATCTGAGATTGTGTGATGCATATCGTATAATCATACCCATGGATACTTGAGGTGACATTGGAGTATCTAGGTGACATTAGGGTATTGGTTGATTTGTGTCTTAAGGTGTTATTCTAGTACTAACTCTATGATAGATCGAACGGAAAGAATAGCTTCGTGTTATTTTACTACGGACTCTTGAATAGATAGATCAGAAAGGATAACTTTGAGGTGGTTTCGTACCCTACCATAATCTCTTTGTTTGTTCTCCGCCATTAGTGACTTTGGAGTGACTCTTTGTTGCATGTTGAGGGATAGTTATATGATCCAATTATGTTATTATTGTTGAGAGAACTTGCACTAGTGAAAGTATGAACCCTAGGCCTTGTTTCCTAGCATTGCAATACCGTTTACGCTCACTTTTATCATTAGTTACCTTGTTGTTTTTATATTTTCAGATTACAAAAACCTATATCTACTATCCGTATTGCACTTGTATCACCATCTCTTCGCCGAACTAGTGCACCTATACAATTTACCATTGTATTAGGTGTGTTGGGGACACAAGAGACTCTTTGTTATTTGGTTGCAGGGTTGTTTGAGAGAGACCATCTTAAACCTACGCCTCCCACGGATTGATAAACCTTAGGTCATCCACTTGAGGGAAATTTGCTATTGTCCTACAAACCTCTGCACTTGGAGGCCCAACAACGTCTACAAGAAGAAGGTTGTGTAGTAGACATCAAGCTCTTTTCTGGCGCCGTTGCCGGGGAGGTGAGTGCTTGAAGGTATATCTTTAGATCTTGCAATCGAATCTTTTAGTTTATTGTTTTATCGCTAGTTTAGTTTATAAAAGAAAACTACAAAAAATGGAATTAAGGGTGCCTCATATGCTTCATCTTTTTAATGTCTTTCATGAAAATGATGGGAAGGAAAATTGTGCTCAAGTACTAGAAGAAGAATTACATAGAATGCTTGGCATAAAATATGTGAATGATGAGCATGATTGCAATGTTGTTAGTATGAACTCTTTGAATATCCATAGTACTAATGATGATTGCACTAGTCATGATGAAAATATCTTTATAAGCATGTCGATTTTTGTGGAGTGCATAGAGTTTGCAAGTACACACCAAATAGGGAAGATAGATTTTGCAAGAGGCATAAGTATTTAGAAACTAAATTGTTGCAAGAATGGCTAGATGTTTGTGTTGAAAACTTAAACTTTCTTAGCCGTACTTGTGAACTTTGCAATAAACGTGGTCATTTAAGTCTCCAATGCAAATTGTTTCATGATCGAATCGTGTCCAAGAATTGTGATGAATTGATTTCCCTTGCATATCATAATGAACTTAGTTTGCTTTTGGGTTATGAAGAAATGAAACGTATAACTAAGGCTCTTCCAGAATTTGTCCTTGATAAAGTTCTTGATTTTGATCTAGAAGAAATTTTTATGTATTGTGCGGTGAATTGCATTGAAAATCCTTATATTGCCAATTACATAAAGACAAGAAAACACATAGAAGATGAAGATAATACTAATGAAAGGGAAGAGACTTCCCAATATCCTCCTATTATTTCTTATGATGAATCAGGGAACGAGGAGGAGCTTTCTATTCAACCAATCTCAGTAATAAAGAGCTCAAAAGAGAGGGTTAAACCCACACATGATGTGAAGAATAAAAAGAAAAGACGGAGAAGTAAAGGTAGAAAGGTATCCCTCCCAAATGATGTTGCTCCTATTACTCATTGCGATGATGATAATTGCTATACTATTGGTGCTAACCATACTATTAATGATGAGAGTGATTATGCTTGTGATATGAAAAGGTCCAAACTTGGGGATGCTATGTTTGATGACAATGACATGTTTGAGAATATATTTGCTGCAATTAATGTTTGTCCCAAGCTTGGGGATTCTATGTTTAATGAAGATGATATTTTTAGCCTCCCAAGTTTTGATGAGCAAATTTATTATGATGATAGCATACCTCCTATTTATGATGATTATTGTGATGACACTTATTCTATAAAAAAGTAGTGATGATTATGTTTATAAAACTTGTCATTATTATGATTACCCTTTTTCTAAACATTACTCTTTTAATGTGGAAACAATTTATAGTATTCGAGTCTCTTATGATACTCCCACTATTTCGAATGAGAAGAATTTTGCTTATGTGGAGAGTAATAAAATTTCTATGCAAGTAGATCATGAAAATAATTCTTTATGTGCTGGTTATATGGTTAAATTCATTCATTATGCTACTGAAAATTATTATTAGGGAGGAATATATGCTTGTAGGAATTGCAATAATTTCAAGTTTCCCCTCTATGTTCTTAAAATCTTGAAGTTATGCTTGTTTTGCCTTCCTATGCTAGTTGATTATTTTTCCCATAAGTTGTTTGCTCACAAAATCTCTATGCATAAGAAGTGGGTTAGACTTAAATGTGCTAGTCATATTCTTCATGATGCTCTCTTTATGTTTCAATTCTTATCTTTTAGGTGAGCATCATTGAAATCATCATGCCTAGCTAGGGGCGTTAAACATTAGCGCTTGTTGGGAGGCAACCCAATTTTATTTTTGTTCCTTGCTTTTTGTTCCTGATTAGTAATAAATAAATCATCTAGCCTCTGGTTAGATGTGGTTTTATGTTTTAATTAGTGTTCGTGCCAAGTAAGACCTATAGGATCTTCTTGGATGATAATTATTTGATCTTGCTGAAAAAGACAGAAACTTTATGCTCATAAAAACAATTGTTAAAAATCACCAGAAAGTGATAAAATACTGATTCCAATTGCAGTATATCAATAATCAAATTATCTAGGTCTTACTATTTTGGCAGATTTTTCTGAGTTACATAAGTTTACGTTTGATGCATATTACTACAGACTGTTCTGTTTTTGACAGATTTTGTTTTCTATGCGTTGTTTGCTTATTTTGATGAGTCTATGAGTAGTATCGAAGAGTACGAACCATAGATAAGTTGGAATATAGTAGATATTACACCAATATAAATTTAGAATGAGTTCACAACAGTACCTAAGTGGTGATTTATTTTCTTATACTAACGGAGCTTACGAGTTCTCTGTTAAGTTTTGTGTTGTGAAGTTTTCAAGTTTTGGGTAAAGATTCGATGGACTATGGAATAAGGAGTGGCAAGAGCCTAAGCTTGGGGATGCCCCGGAAGGCATCCCCTCTTTCGTCTTCGTTCATCGGTAACTTTACTTGGAGCTATATTTTTATTCACCACATGATATGTGTTTTGCTTGGAGCGTCATTTTATTTTGTTAGTATTTGCTTGTTGTTATTTAGATTAACGTTTTGCATCTCTATTTTCAATAAAAATGTCAAGGATAGCCTTTACCATGCTTATTTTGCAAGTATACATGTTGCTGTTTCAAAACAAAAAGTTTACCGTTGTTGCGAAAATTCCCTAGAAAAGTCAGAATATGATAAAATGTTGAAACTTTTTGCATATTGAGCTCTGATAAATTTTCTACAGTGTGGTAGAATTTCATAATGTTTGGAGTTAGGGAAGTATGACAAATCTTGCATTCTTTACAGACTATACTATTTTGGCAGATTGCTGTTATGTTTGCCTTGTTTGCATATGTTTGCTTGTTTAATGATTCTATTTGAGGATAGGAGTATTAAATATGCAGAGGCATTTAGTATGCAATGTTGAATAATAATTTTAGTGATTTGTTACAGTAGAAAATGATAAGGTTTTTGCATTGGTTTATACTAACTTATCTCACGAGTTCTTGTTGAGTTTGGTGTGGATGAAGCTTTAGATTTAGGAAACCGTGATATGAGAGGAATTAAGGAGACACAAAGCTCAAGCTTGGGGATGCCTAAGGCACCCCAAGATAATATTTCAAGAAGTCTCAGGCATCTAAGCTTGGGGATGCCCCGGTAGGCATCCCACCTTTCTTCTTCAACAATTATCGGTTAGTATCGGTTGAGCCTAAGTGTTTGCTTCTTCACATGATGAGTGCTATCTTTGAAATGTCGTTTTATTTTATTTTGCTTGCTGTTTGAATAATATCCCAAGATCTGAAATTCTTAAATGAGAGAGAGTCTTCACATAGCTACATAATTATTTAACTACTCATCGATCTTCACTTATATCTTTTTGGAGTAGTTTGTCATTTACTCGTGTGTTTCACTTATATCCTATGAGTAAATGGTTGAATGATTTGAATGTCATAAATCTGAAATTATATGTTTCACATGCCTTTCCCATGGGGAGTAATACCTTCACATATAAGAAGTAGAGGTGGTAAATTTTTTGAAGGTTAGCAAACATTGTATTGGTCACTTGAACAATTCATGAAAGGATATTGAAGGAAGAGAGATTTCACATATAAATATACTATCTTGGACATCTTCTATGACTGTGAGCCCCATTAATTATTTTCAAACCTGAGCAAATTAGTTGAAGTTGGACAAGGAAGACAACATAATGAGTTATGCTTGGGTATATTTGTATAGAAGTTATATTGTTATGGATCTTCTAACATGTGGTGCTTGCTATTTAGAATCCTTTGCTAGCCAAAATGTCTATACTAAGCGGGAATACTGCTTGTGCATCCAAATTCCTTGAACCAAGTTTATTCCATGAGTGTCCACCATATCTACCGATATGCTGTATTTACTTGCCGTTCCAAGTAAATTTGCATGTGCAAAACTCTAAACCTTCAAATAATAATCTGTTTTGTATGCCCGAATCGTTCATGTAGAGACTAGGGGCTGTCAGTATCTTCCATGCTAGGTGGGTTATTCTCATGATGAGTGGACTCCGCTCATCATTCACGAGAAAATGGCTAGTAACTGGGATGCCCAGTCCTATGATCAAAAGATCAAAAACAAATTCACAAATAATTTAAACAAAACTCCCCCAGGAGTGTTGATAGTTGGACGGCACCCATTGTTTTGGACAAACCGTGGAGTGTGATTGTTGGTGGAGGGGGAGTAAAATCTTTACCTTTCTGTTTGGGAACTGCCTATAATGTATCTAGTATGGAAGATATTGGGAACTCTTGTCGTTATGTTGACAATGAAAGCATACCTCTCAAAATTATTTTCATCCCTGTTTTTGCTTCGAGCTCCGGCACCTCTGCAAATCCCCACTTCCCTCTGCGAAGGGCCTATCTTTTACTTTTATGCAAGAGCCAGTAGTATTCCTTCTCATTCCAACCTACTTTTTAGTTGGCAAGCATCATGTGGTGGAGAAAGATCTAAGCATATATGGCCATTCAAATATATTTGATCATGAATTATTATTGTTGACAATTATCTATATGATAAATAAGTTGGGAGGCGAAACATTAAGCCCCTATCTTTCTCTGTGTTTGATGGATGATATTTGTTCTAAAAATATGCTTTGAGTGGTAGCAATCATGGAAGACTATATGATAGTTGAGTATGTGGGATTTGCTAAATCAAAGCTCTTACATAGACCCTTCCTGAAAATAAGATGAATTGCAATCGTTTGATGACTGAGAACTGTTTGTTAGTTTTCAAGAAAGTTTATGATCTATACTTTAACATGTGAATAGCTTGTTACTTGATCATGATAAGCTTTATGCTATGAGCTACTGTTATGACATATAATGATGCTAGAAAAGGTGATTGAAATCATCATTGATCAAACTTGTGCACCTGCTAGCATTCACACTTCATAAATTATTTCTTTTATCATTTACCTACTCGAGGACGAGCAGGAATAAAGCTTGGGGATCTTGTCGTCTCCAACGTATCTATAATTTATGAAGTATTCATGCCATTATATTATCTGTTTTGGATGTTTATGGGCTTTACTAAACACTTTTATATTATTTTTGGGACTAACCTATTAACCGGAGGCCCAACCCAAATTGTTGTTTTCTTGCCTATTTCAGTGTTTCGAAGAAAAGGAATATCAAACGGAGTCCAAACAGAATGAAACCTTCGGGAGAGTTATTTTTGGAATGGAAGCAATCCAGGAGACTTGGAGTAGACGTAAGGGAAGCTTCGAGGAAGCCACGAGGCAGGGAGGCGCGCCCTACCCCCCTGGGCGCGCCCCCACCCTCGTGGGCCCCTAGTGGATCCCCTGACTGACTTCTTTCGCCTATATATGTTCATATACCCTGAAAACATCGGGGAGCACAATAGATCGGGAGTTCCGCCGCCGCAAGCCTCTGTAGCCACCAAAAACCAATCGGGACACTGCTCCAAGACCTCACGGAGGGGGAACCTCACCGTGGCCATCTTCATCATCCCGGCGCTCTCCATGACGAGGAGGGAGTAGTTCACCCTCGGGGCTGAGGGCATGTACCATTAGCTATGTGTTTGATCTCTCTCTCTCTCTCTCTCTCTCTCTCTCTCTCGTGTTCTTGATGTGGTACGATCTTGATGTATCGCGAGCTTTGCTATTATAATTGGGTCTTATGATGTTTCTCCCCCTCTACCCTCTTGTAATGGATTGAGTTTTCCCTTTGAAGTTATCTTATCGGATTGAGTCTTTAAGGATTTGAGAACACTTGATGTACGTCTTGCATGTGCTTATCTGTGATGACAATGGGATATTCACGTGTTCCACTTGATGTATGTTTTGGTGATCAACTTGCGGGTTCCGTTTGTGAACTTATGTATAGGGGTTGGCACACGTTTTCGTCTTGACTCTCCGTTAGAAACTTTGGGGCACTATTTGAAGTTCTTTGTGTTGGTTGAATAGATGAATCTGAGATTGTGTGATGCATATCGTACAATCATACCCACGGATACTTGAGGTGACATTGGAGTATCTGGGTAACATTAGGGTTTTGGTTGATTTGTGTCTTAAGGTGTTGTTCTAGTACGAACTCTATGATAGATCGAACGGAAAGAATAGCTTCGTGTTATTTTACTACAGACTCTTGAATAGATAGATCAGAAAGGATAACTTTGAGGTGGTTTCGCATCTACCATAATCTCTTTGTTTGTTCTCCGCTATTAGTGACTTTGGAGTGACTCTTTGTTGCATGTTGAGGGATAGTTATATGATCCAATTATGTTATTATTGTTGAGAGAACTTGCACTAGAGAAAGTATGAACCCTAGACCTTGTTTCCTAGCATTGCAATACCGTTTACGCTCACTTTTATCATTAGTTACCTTGCTGTTTTTATATTTTCAGATTAAAAAACCTATATCTACTATCCATATTGAACTTGTATCACCATCTTTTCGTCGAACTAGTGCACCTATACAATTTACCATTGTATTGGGTGTGTTGGGGACACAAGAGACTCTTTGTTATTTGGTTGTAGGGTTGTTTGAGAGAGACCATCTTCAACCTATGCCTCCCACGGAGTGATAAACCTTAGGTCATCCACTTGAGGGAAATTTGCTACTGTCCTACAAACCTATGCACTTGGAGGCCCAACAACGTCTACAAGAAGAAGGTTGTGTAGTAGACATCAGTTCGCCCCCCACTATATATACTCCACCCCCGGGGCCCCTGGACCCTAGTCCGTCGCCGCCGAACCCGCAGCCCGCCACCAGCGCCCTGCCACAGCCGCATCTCGTCGCCTTCGCCGCTGCACACAACCGCCACCGCCGCTGACGATATCCGTCGCCGCCTGTTGCTGCTGCTGCCGCGCCGCCGCCGCCGTTCCGCGCCGTCGCCTTGCCTCGACTCGCCCGCAAGCCGCCGTCGCCGTCGGTCTTCGTCCGCCGTTCACCGAGCCGCCGGCCAAGTCCGGTTAACCAGTATAAAACCGTCGGTTTTCTTTTTCGGTTAGTTAGGTTTCGATCGGTTTTATTTTAGTTCGTTATTTGACGAATGTTCACCTATTAGTTTATTTTAACAAACGAATTCGTTCGTTAGTCCCTGATAGCGGACTTCGTCCGATGGATTTTTCTTTTTCTGTTTATTTTCGGCCAGGGACCTATCCGTGAATAGTTTTATCTTAGATCAGTCCCTGATCTTCAAACTAGCGTAACTTTTAGCCTGTTTTTCCAAATCCAACGAAACCAACGCCCACTTCTTCATTATGATCCCCTCTATCCACTAAAACGACTCAAGCATGTTTTTGAAAGTTTAAAATTTGTTTTCAAACAGATTAGAATTCGAACTTCTTTTGTTCATAACTTGAGTTTTATAACTCCGATTTATTTGATTCTTTTTGATAATTGAAGCTCTTGACATAAACTTTCTGATAAGACCAAATCCAACCAATTTTGGTACTTTTATAAATTGTTTTCTGTTGCAAGAGTTAATTGTTTGTTTCGAAGTTTTTCTGAGATTTTTTCTTCGATTCTTTTGCATGAGTGCTTATGTATGCAATTGCTTGCTCACGATAGATTGAATGGAGTGTGACGAGTAGAACTATCAGGAATTATGAGTGCGAAGCATCTTCATCAACAGTACAAGGCAAGTTCACACTTTGATCATATCCCTTTATTACCCAGTTTTTTATGCATTAGTTTCAACCCTTAAACATTGCATGAGTAGGTTTTGATAACATGTGGGTATTGGGAAGTAGTTCATGAGGTAGTACCTATTGTCCTTTATTCAAACCTTGGGAGTTACTACGTTATGCTTAGTTTGCCATGCTATGCTATGCTCGTAGACGTGGTTTGGTTTGAGTGATTCATGAAAGATGTGAGAGATCTTTGTTAACTAAGGTTTAACTTAAGGTGGCTACTTTAATACACATCTGGGTGGATTGGTTTGTGGGCACCTGGGGAATCCAGTGTTGTCCAAGGAGAATTCCCGAGGTATCCGTGTGATTTTTCCTATGGTTTGCCACCCAGGCTCAAAGGGATCATAAGATTATTCATGCTAGAAACTTCCGTGTGCAGCCACATGCCATTATGGGCTCTGGCATAGTTGAGTAAGTTGTGGGTATCCTTTCCATGATGGGCTAGAAGATGTAGGGAATTGTAGGTGTACCGACCTATCTATCGATTAAGGGGACCTCTTCGGAAAGACTGTGTCTCAGTCATCCGTTTCTCAAAGATCATGTAGTGCGAAATTCAACGGAGGAGATCGAGTCTTGTGGGGAAAAGTGCGCAAACCTCTACAGAGTGTACAAACGAATCATGATTAGCCGTGTCCCCCGTTATGGACATCTTGAGTATTTGGTGCTTCAATTATTATGTTGATCTCATCACTTTACTTAATTAATATGTGGGGTTATTGATTATTAATTGGGATTGAGATGGGGATTACCATTCTCAATGTTTTCAACAAACTTTGTAGTTAAATAAAATATATTCCTTTTTAGTAGGGAAAACCTGGCTTTACGCAAAATGATAACCATAGAGCCTCCACCAGCCAAATATGCATGTAGTGATAGCCATTATTCAGCATTGCTCTATAGTGTGAAATTGCCAGTACATTCAATGTACTGACCTACATGGCTGCAATGTCTCATATTGCAGGAATCTTACGAAGAGTAAGTGATACATTAGGGTTACGTTGACTACACTCAACTTTGTTGTTGGTGTTGATGGGAATCCACAACTTTGTTGTTACTTCCGCTATATGGATTGAGGTAATAGTATTTACGTTACTTTATACATGTGATTTACCTTTGTTATAAATCCTCGAATACTGTGTGTGTCAGCATACCGATCCAGGGATGACACTTAAGCACAGAGACTTGATCCATTTGGGCCGGGTCGCTACAAGGCAAGAGCGGCACACACAACGGGTAAACCGAGCATGCTTAACCGACGTAGCTAGCAAATGGCAAGGTGCTCCTCCAAGATCTGGGGGTCGGCACGAATGGCAGCCATCGCAACCTCATCCGCGCGTGCAACCGCGATTTGCTTCTCCGCTGCCAAATGCTCCTTGAGCTCCTGGCTATACTGCGTGCACCATGGCTTAGGGAGGTGCTTATTTGGTGGAGGGGTCGGTGATTTGGTGGAAGGTGTCGTGCCGGTGTTCGGGGCATGTGGGATGTGGAAGGAGGAGGAGGATGGGGGTCGGGTGTGGATTGCCTGCCTGGATAAACAAGGCCCAACAGCGTGAAGGAGGGTCACCGGTGAGGCGGCTGCGCTGCAAGCAAGGAGTGAAGGTTTCAACTTGAAAAGGAAGGTGGAAACAGGGGAAATGTGACTTTTGGTAAGGGGGAGGGGGCGAGGAGACAGATATTTCCACGGAAGCCGAAAATTTTGAATCGGTTCAACGAAAACACTGGCGCCCAAAGTGTCATCAGACATGGTCCCTTATTCAGAACTGTGTACGATATGTGAACATCACAAACGATTTAGATAGCTTAACCCATGTGTGATGAGTTTGAACGTCAAAATTTTTGGTTCAAATTTCCCTGGTTACAGTGGTCATCCATGTCATTGCATAATTCTGGTACACAAAGGAGACTACAACACACCCACACTTCTTAATCGAGCAAGTTCAGCAATTAAGCAGAGCTAGCTGACCTAAACATTACTCTAACAAATTAAAGACCGACGCTTTTAAGTAAACAAAACAAAGAGTACCACTACGGCTGGTGCTCGTCGATCTCCGCCGCCTCCTCCATGTCCAGCTCGCGCCCGACGGTCTCTTGGGGAATGGGCTCCATGGCATCCATCGCACCATACTCGGCAAGCATCTTGCCATCCGCGTCCGCATCTCTTTGGAAAAGGCCGCCACGAGCTGGGCGTGGGCGGCTGTGATATGGGCTTGGACGGGCTCCGTCGTGGCAAGGTATGCGGCGGAGGAACGGGCGGCTGCTCGAACGCTCTCGGCGATTGCCAACTCTTCGGCTGTGGGTTGCCGACCGTTGTCGGAGAAGCTTCGTTCGATTTGTGCAGTGACCGCCATGAGCTGGGCGTGGGGGCCTCGACATGGCCATGGGCGGCCTCCATCAGGGCTAAGGCCGCCGCTGCGAAACGGACAGCTGCTGTGCCGCTCTCGCCAGTTGCTATCCCATGTTGTTGTCGCCACCTGAGAAGCAACAACGGCCGTTTGGGCTGCCTTGGCCGCCCGGTCGTAGATTGCGGCCGCGCTCATGCATGCACCTTGTTAGCACGCGCATGGCGGCTATGGTCGCGCTCTCGCCGGAGTGGGTCGCCAAAGTTGCCCTCACGACGCGGGTCCACGTCCCCATCTTTCACCGGCAACGATTGAATAGTGAAATGATATTTGGGGAGCGAGCTAGTGTGCTTGACACGCCGGCTATGGACTGTAGCCGATGCACCTTCTTGCGTAAGCCATAGGCGTACTATACACCAATGGTGCTCCAAGATATTTTGTACTGCATCTCACACGGTTGGTGATAATAAACTGGGTGGGATCTACTTGATTTTTCATCTTAATTTGAATTACATAATGGGGTCACAGTGGCAATGGAGGGTGTTTGAATTGCTAGAACTTTTATCTGCAGTGAACATGCAACCATATGTGTGTCGCAAAAATTTGGAATTATTCAGGGTTCGTTTGGACATTTTATACATTAAATTGGGTTTCTAGCTATTTCAGGTGCACAATTCAAAATTAAACTACATGCACATGCTCCGATGCACCAACATGGGTTGTAAAATCATATATGTGTCCATGGGTTTATGCTTATGTCCCATGCAAGAAATGGGGATGAATTTCGAACACCACGGCACCGTGGCTCTCTGGCAAACGTTGAGGTACTTGCTTTTGTAATTCTAGTAAATCCAAAACCCGTCTGAAATTCCTTGGCATGCTATCATGGAATGGCATCAACATTGTGGGGTAAAAAATATTATCCCATTTGGGACAGGTTATGGTATAAGCTTCTCACAAGAAGACTCATGGTTCCGTTAGGGAAACGTGTCACCTTTGTGGACAAAACGATATTCATCGCCTCTTCTTGTTTTCAATTTTTTCCTATTGTCAACATAGAACAACAGGAGTGTCGTGTTAAATTTTGGAATTTTTCAGGGATCGTTTGGACTTTTTTATACGTTAACTGAGTTTTCTAGGCATTTATGTGCATAATTCAGAATTGAACTACATGCGCATACTCCAGTTCATAAAAACGGGTTGCAAAATCAAATGTATGTCCTTTGTTGCAAGCTTAGGTCACATGCAAGAAATGAGAATGAATGTCAAACACCTTGACACTGTCTCTCGACCGCTAACATTGAGATACATGGTTTTAAAATTCTATTCTAGTAAGTTGAAAACTCGTCTGAAATTCATGAAACTTTACATGATATCATGGAACGGCATCGACATGCAGTGGTAAAAATATTGTCCCATTTGGGGGCAGGTTTGGGTATAAGCTTCTCGTAAACCAGAGCTTCTCTCACAACAAGCCTGATGGTTTTGGTAGGGAACGTGCCACCTTGGGGGACGAAACGATATCTGTTGCCTCTTCTTACTTCCAAATTTTCTCATGTCAACATAGAAGAATAGGAGTGTCGTGTCAATTTTTGGGATTTTTCGGGGTTCGCTTGGACATTTTTATACATTAACTGAGTTTTCTATGCATTCAAGTGCATAATTCAAATTTGAACTACATGCACAAGCTCCAGTGCATATAAATGGGTTCAAAATTGAAATGTGTGTCCTTGGTTGCATGCTTAAGTCCCATGCAAGAAATGAGAATGAATGTCAAACACCTTGCCACCGTCACTCGAGCGCTAACATTGTGATACATGGTTTTTAAATTCTAGTAAATCAAAAATGCGTCTGAAATTTATGAAACTTGACATGTTAGCATGGAACGGCATCAACATGCCGTGGTAAAAATATTGTCCCATTTGGGGCAGGTTGGGGTATATAAGCTTCTCACAAACCAGAACTTCTCACAACAAGCCTCATGGTTACGGTAGGGAACGTTTCACCTTTCTGGACGAAACGATATCCGTTGCCTCTTCTTGATTTGAATTTTTTTCTAGTGTCAACATAGAACAACATGAGTGTTGTGTTTATTTTAGGAATTTTTCGGGGTTCGTTTGGACATTTTTATACATTAACTGAGTTTTCTATGTATTTACGTGCATAATTCAAATTTGAACTACATGCACATGCTCCAGTGCATGTAAATTGTTTGAAAAATCAAATCTGTGTCCTTGGCTGCATGCTTAGGTCCTATGCAAGAAATGGAAATGAATGTCAAACACCTTGCCACTGTCGCTCGGCCGCAAACATTGAGATACATGATTTTTAAATTCTAGTAAATCCGAAACTCGTCTGAAGTTCATGAAACTTGACATGCTATCATGGAGCGGCATCAACATGCTGTGGTAAAGAAATTGTCCCATTTGCGGCAGGTTTGGGTATAAGGTTCTCGCAAATCAGAGCTTCTCACAATAAGCCTGATGATTTCGGGAGGGAACATGCCACCCTTGGGGACGAAACGATATCCGTTGCCTCTTCTTGCTTTTAAAATTTTTCTAGTGTCAACATAGAACGACAGGAGTGTTGTGTCAATTTTTGGGATTTTTTGGGGTTTTCTTGGACATTTTTATACATTAACTGGGTTTTCTACGCATTTTATGTGCATAATTCAAATTTGAACTACATACACATGCTCCAGTGCATAAAAATGGGTTGACATATGAAATGTGTGTCCTTGAGTGCATGCTTAGGTCCCATGCAAGAAATGGAATGAATTTCAAACACCAGGGCACTGTTGATTGCCGGCAAAACGTTGAGATACTTTGTTTTAAAATTCTAGTAAATCCAAAACTCGTCTGAAATTCATGAAATTTGGCATGCTACCATGGAATGGCACTCGACATGATGTGGTATTTTTCGTGTCCATTTTGAGAGAAGGCGCCCTCGAATAACAGCCAACAAAGGTATTTTGAAAAAATAGCTACCACTTTAATATCTCAAACGTTTGTATAATTTAAATCGTGTGCGTTCTGTTAACCATTCACGTGACGCCATGTGTCTTAGTTTTAATGGCTATAGGAGGTGTCGTGCAGACAGCTGCTTGACTGAACGGGAGGTGTGCGAGCGTAGTCCGGTGCGCAGGCTGACCGAGAGGCGTGCAAGCTGTCATCCAATGCGCAGGCTCACCGAGAATGAGTGGTACGCTGTGCAGGCTCACTGGGAAGCGAGCCCTCTAATTTTTGTGGCCACCCGCCTTGCTCGCATGCTCTCCATTAATGGCGCTCGAGCCGCTGTTTAATACGGGCGGCCTTACTGTTTGCCTCCCATTCCCCTCCCTCCCGCAGACCTCCACCAACGCCATGGTGTAGAAGGATCATCTGCCAGTAGTCTTCAAGTTTGGTAAAGTCGACTCCGAGCCGGAGGAGATAGAAAATAAGGAGGAATGGAGCCTCATGGACATGGCCCTGAACGAGCTGGCCGCGGCGGTTGCTGCCCCCGCTCCCGTCCAAGCTCCCATCTCTGCGCCCGTGCCAGCGACCATCCCGTTAGCATTGACGGGTCGATCGCCGAGCATTATCGCAGAGCTGGATGCCACGGGTGTCAGCAAGGTCTCTGCGGACCCGCGCGAGCTCGTATACATGCCAGCGCCAGTGCCCATGCCCGTGCACGCTCCTCCACCCACCGCGGCGTCGGTCCCCGTGCATTTGTCTGCACCCGCCGCACCCGTGCCCGTGTGTGCGCCCCCCTCAGCGGCATTGGACGCCGCCGTCGACCGCTACCGCGCAACGCCGCCAGTTGCCGTCCTCCCGCGCCCCGCCCGTCGATCGCGCGATGACATGATGTTTGATTTCCAAGTGAAGAACATTCTATGCTGCCTTAAAGACTTCAACATTGGCGTCCCGGAGGACGACAACAACAACACCGGCGCGGCACGCCGCCGCCGGAAATTGTTTTTTGGGTTTAATACTGTATCTCGATCATATGAATATAAATTCACAGTGTGACTGAATGAAAGATATGGTTTGAACAAACTACCATTTTTTTCTCTTAATATACAGACTTATTAAACGATTTTCTTTTGAAAAAACCATCAATGGTTTTTAAATATAAAACACTCATCGAATGTTTTAGTTAAAACACCCGTATGCAAACCGACAGTTTCCCCACGAAGCCAAGGGAAAATGTGCCAAGCAGGATTTGTGCAGCTCTTGATCGCAAATGTTTTAGATAGAACACCCGTATGCAAAGTGAGAGCTATGGTCTTCCCCCTTAAGTCAAGGGCAAATTCGCAGCGCGGGATTTGTGCATCTCTTCAACACAAATGGTTCAGATTGAATACGGTATGCAAAGCCATACTTCGGCTCTAAGCCAAGAGAAAATGTGCCGAGCAGGATTTGTACATCCCTCCAACGCAAACAATTGTTTTGGATGACCCGCGTGCAACCACGTACACACAATTTGGTAAGATTTGCATCTGTCATATTGGGTATGTTGCCATTTGTCAAACTGGAAAGATTGACATTTGTTGATCTAGTAACATTGCATTTGTCAACCTTGTAACATTGCAATTTGTCAAAATATGTAGCTAAAAATCATTAGCACTGTCTAATTTTTGTAAATAAAATGCAGTAATTAAGCATAGATTTCATTCATAGATTAAGCAGTCATTCTTTATACAAATAGTTCAACTCGACAGCTGAACCGACCAAACTTTTTCCCAATTGTTGCCAACCATGCACTGAAATAGCTAGTTCAACTATATATACTAGCTAATTTTAAGTACGTTGTACAGTTCCACCACATCTATAGTCAGATGAACTGAATAAAATAGCCCCTAAATACTACTACTACTACGAAGGGGCTTTGTACTACTTCCAGCAGCCTCTCCTCTGCCGAGCACGCTCAATAGGAGGCAGGGGAGGAGGAGCCTACCGACGAGCCGAACAACCGCAATACGGTGCCTGCCGCTACTGCACCTTCAGCGACGCTCACCTCGAACGCCCTCGGCCGCTCCAGACGACCCCTCTCGAAGCGGTGGTTCTCCTCGTAGATATCCTGATTCCTCGCCTCTACGGCGGCGTGTGTTGCGGCCACGGTGGCGGTGAGGCTCTTTGCGTGCTTGACGAGGCGCTCCTCCTCCTCCCGCAGGAACTCGGTATAGCGCGCAAGGTCGCTGACACACGTGCGTGCCTCCACCTCCGCCTCCTGCCTTTCGGTGGTGGTGGCGGAGCGGGTGATTGATAATGTATCTATAATTTATGCAGTATTCATGCCATTATATTATCATTCTTCGATGTTTTACAATCATTTTATAGCAACTTTATATCATTTTTGGGACTAACCTATTGACATAGTACCCAGTGCCAGTTGATGTTTTTTGCTTGTTTTTTATAGCGCAAAAATCATTATCAAACGGAGTCCAAACGCAACGGAACATTTTGGAGATTTTTCTGGACTAGAAGACACCCGGTGGACCAAAGAAGTACCAGAGGGGAGCTCTGCCACAACCCACCAGGGCGCGCCTGGGGACCAGGCGCGCCCAGGTGGGTTGTGCCCACATCGGTGGCCTCCCGCACCGCCACTTCGCCCAATAAATTCTCAAATATTCCAAAAACCCTCGGGGTAGCCCTAGATTAGAAGTTTCGCCGCCGCAAGCCTCTGTAGCCATGAAAAACAATCTAGACCCCGTTCCGGCACTCCGCCGGAGGGGGAAATCATCACCGGTGGCCATCTTCATCATCCCGGCGGCCAGCATGATTAGGAGGGAGTAGTCCACCCTCAGGGCAGAGGGTTTGTACCAGTAGCTATGTGTTTAATTTCTCTCTCTCTCTCTCTCTCTCTCTCTCGTGTTCATCAGATGGCACGATCTTGATGTATCGCGGGCTTTGTTAATATAGTCAGATCATATGGTGTTTCCCCCTCTCTATCTTGTTATGAATTGAGTTTCCATTTGAGATTTCATTTCATCGGATTGAATACTTTTATGAATTTGAGAGCACTTGATGTATGTCTTGCTATGAGTACCCGTGGTCACAATGGGGTATCCTACTGATTCACTTGATATGTATTTTCGCACTCAACTCACGGATTCCCAAGGTGACATTGGGATAATCTATGCATAGGGGTTGATGCATGTTCTCGTCTTTTCTTTCTCCGGTAGAAATCTTGGGGCACTCGTTGAGGTTCTTTGTGTTGGATTGAGTATTATGAATCTGAATTTGCTTTTGTGTTATTTTAGTACAAACTCTTGATATATCGATCGGAAAGAATAACTTAGTGTTATTTTAGTACGAACTCTTGATAGATCGATCGGAAAGAATAACTTGGTGTTATTTTAGTACGAACTCTTGGATAGATCGATCAGAAAGAATAGCTACAAACAATTTCTTCTTATGTTCTCCGCTCAATAAGAACTTTGGAGTGATTCTTCATCGCACTTTGAGGGATGGTTATATTATCAAATTAGATTAGCATTGTTGAGAGATTGCACTAGCAAAAGTACGAACCCTAAGCCTCATTTTCAAGCATTGCAATACCGTTTGTGCTCCGTTTTATGAATTGCTACCTTTTTGTTTTTTATAGTTCCTATTACAAAAAGAAATATCTATTATCATTACTACACTTGTATTACCATCTCTTCGCCGAACTAGTGCACCTATACAAATTACCATTGTATTTGGTGTGTTGGGGACACAGGAGACTTTTTATTATTTGATTGCAGGGTTGCTTGAGAGAGACAATCTTCATCTTGTGCCTCCCACGGATTAATAAACCTTAGGTCATCCACTTGAGGGAAAATTGCTACTGTCCTACAAAACTCTACTCTTGGAGGCCCAACACGTGTCTACGAGAATAAAGTTGCGTAGTAGACATCAAGCTCTTTTCTGGCACCGTTGCTGGGGAGGTGAGTGCTTGAAGGTATATCTTTAGATCTTGCAATCGAATCTTTTAGTTTCTTGTTTATCACTAGTTTGGTTTATAAAAAAACTACAAAAAATGGAATTGAGGTTGCATCATATTATTCATCTTTATAATGTATTTCGTGAAAATGATGGAAAGGAAAATTGTGCTCAATTGATATAAGAAGAATTCAATAGAATGTTTGGTATAAATGATGAGCATGATTGCAATGTTGTTAGTATGAATTCTTTGAATATCCATGATGCTAATGATATGCAAAGTCGTAAGCTTGGGGATGCTATGCTTGATGAAGATGATATTTTTAGTCCCTCAAGATTTGATGTGCAAATTTGTTATAATGATTGCATGCCTCCTATTTATGATGATTATAATGATGAAAGTGGATTTGGAGAGGTCATGACTTTATTTAGTGATGAATCCACCATTTTGGATGAGGCTTCAATTGACTATGATAACAAAGTTGCTATCTATGATGATTATGGTGATGACATGTATGCTATAAAGAATAATGATAACCATGATTTTAATTTTCACTCTCATGATAGTTATTTTGTTGAGTTTGCTCCCACTACTATTGATGAGAAGAAATTTGCTTATGTAGAGAGTAATAAGTTTTCTATACTTTTGTGTCATGAAAAGAATGCTTTATGTGATGGTCATATTGTTGAATTTCTTCATGATGCTACTGAAAATTATTATGAGGGATATGAGCTTTGCTAAGCTCAGACTATAATATTTAAAAAATATTACTATTCTGATACAAATTTGTATATTTTCTATTTTCCTGTCCGTGCTGACAATTATACTAATATGCCCTGCTGTGAGTGTAAAATATTTTCTATGCAGTAGATGTATTCAACTTTAATGGATACGGGTCAGGTTTAACGGCTGTGGACATGCAATTTCTGCTCCGAGCTCAAATGCTCCCTCATCAACGGTAAAATAATTAAAAGAATACTAAAAAAATGAAAACTTCTGTTTCTTTACAATAAACACTGACATTTGCCTACACACATACACACTTTGGTGAAGAAAAAACATTCCTAAATGCTCGGAAAAATATCGATGCTTCAAAAAGACTATTTTTGAAAGCATTTTGGGGCAATGATTTTGTTTGTTTTCTTCAGAGCATCAGAAAAAATTTTTCTTCACAAAAATTTGCATGCATGTAAAAATTCATCAATGCTTGTTGTAGAAAAACAGAATTTTTTGTATTATTTTACTATTTTGCTTAATTTTAATGTTTATAAGGGAACATTTTAGCTCGGATGCGGAAGGACACTTTCGTGCAGTCTCGTATACACGTACTACTGTCGTGTGTTAGTTGATTGTGGTTATGGATGTTCTTATAAATGCTGAACCACAAGGAGCCTGTGGAGCTTGCGCAAACACATTCTACTAGATGACAAGAGAATTTATATCCCTGTTTGGATGATCTGCGAGTGATAGGTTTCTGGGTGAATATACTAGTCTTGTTTGCGTACTTGTTTTACTTGATATCTTGGTAGTAAACGATATAATAAGGTTGAGTATATGCATCATAGCATGCAGAGTTCATGGCTACAAAACTTGACATTCTGGAAAAATGTTTGTGAGTTTCAAAAAAGTCTTGAATTTAAAAAAATCATGAAATTAAAAAAAACATGAGTTGGGAAAAATTCACAAATTTGAAACAGAAGTTTGCGAGTCTGAAAAAAGGTTTATTTTTCTTAAAAAGGATCTAGACCTTAAAGAAAGTTTGTGAAATTGAAAAAAATATGGATATGAAAGAAGTCCACGAATTGTAATATAAGTAAAAATAAAAAGGGGAATAAAACAAAAAACATATAAAAACAAAAAGGAAAAAACAAAAAAAGGGAAGAACCGAGAAAACCAGAGAAAACCCCACCCTAGAAGGTTACCAAAACCAGTGGGGGTGGCGATCATGGGTCAGCAACCTATGTACCTCCTAGCGAACCAGAGGCGCGCCTATTGGCCAGTTCTTTCACTTGCTTCTAGAATAAGCTGTCCCCTACGCAGCTTACTATAGAAGTTCGACCAAATTTGATTATTTTGGGAACCTACTAATTAAAACTTGACTAATAGGCTTCTTAAAAAATATTTTAGGTTGGGCTTCTAAAATAAACTAGGTAGGGCGAGGCAAGTTATTCTAGAAGCCCAGAAAAAGCCACCAAAAGAACTGACTTTATATCTTGCTTACAGCGAGACGTAGGGCAGCTCGCCTGGGCGAGCACGAGACTGGGCTGGCCCCAGTGAGCAAGTGGCCACGGGCCACAGCCTTGGTTTTCTTCTTCTGCTTTCCATCTTTTTTTGCTTTCTTTCATATACTTCCAAATATTCCAAATACATATATTACAGCATTATTTTACATAAAACATTTTTGAAATGTTAATCAAGCATTTGAATTTTTTTTGTAGAAAAACAATTCTCACGTATATGAAAAAGCTATACAAAAATTATACTATGTCTATTAAAAAGTAGATCATGTATTTAAAAAATATTAAATAAGCATTTGAAATTTTGTAATTAACCATTTAAAAAATGTGAAATGTGTATAGAAATTCCTTCCCACGTATACAAAAAATATATAGAAAAAGTATACAATTTGTATGAAAACAATGTTGAACATGTATTTAAAAAATGTTGACCGTGTATGAAAAATGTTGATCATGTATTTAGAAAATATTAAACATAAATTTTTTATCATGTGTTTAACATTATTTTAATAACAATAAACACCTTCTTAGTCACAATGTACACTTTTCATACACATCAGGAACTTTTTTTATACAAATGTTTAACATTTTTTAAATAAAAATTTAACTTTTCTTAAATATATGTTTTTGATGTCTACTTTTATTTAATGTAAGTTGTACATTTTTGTATACATCACGAACAATTTTTTATACATGTTTAATATTTTAAAAATACATAGTCAACATTTTTACATATAAACAAAGGAATACAAAGAAAACCAACGAAAACTGAGAAAGAAACGAAGGTAACAAAATAAAAAAACCAAGGAAAACCACTGCAAAAAGAATGGAATACAATGAAACCCGAGAAAAGTGCAAAGAAAAAAAGATGAAAAACAAAAAACGATGGAAACAAGAAAGATACAAAAATAAAACTGAAGAAAAAGATGAATAAAAGAAAAAACCACTGAAAACTAAGAAAGAAATGAATAATCAAAAAAAGAAAAATCCAATGAAAAAGTGATAAACAAACGAGAAAACCCGGTGAAAAACCAAAAAAGCGGAGAAATCTAGAGAAGAAAGAAAAAGAAACTAAAATCTAAGAAAGCCGCCCAATAATATACAGGTGAGCGAAACCTTCAAGCTAGGCGGTTGGAGCTATTGTTATTAGCGAGATATAGTTCTCGCGGTGTTCCAAGGGGTGTGTGCTAAGTTAAGAAGACAATAAGAACTGGTGCTAGGGAAGCCGAATAGGAAATGGGAATCCAGAACTTTTTTTAGCACAATCCACTATGTTTTGTTCAATAATGATCATTTACATACAAAGAGTGTCATGAGGTAGACCAAGCCATGTGTGTCTACCTTGATCTAAAGAAGAAGCAAGCCTAGCTAGATTGCCGGCTTCATAATTTGAGCCTCTTTTTTCATGGACGAAATTACACAGGGTGAAAGAAGTTCTATATGCTACAATGTACCTGATGACGCTTCATATTTGCAACCATGATTTGCGGCGATGTCCTTTACCACATTGAGACAGTCGGTCTCAATATGCAATCTCATGAGATTCAAATCCATGGCCAAAGCTATACCCTCGCGGCAGGCAAGAGCTTCCATGGTCGTAGCATGATTCGTGACTCCTGGTAAGGGAAGAGCTGAAGCACCCAAGTATAAGCCTTGGTCATCCTTTTGACTTCAACAATAAGAAATTTATGAATTGTACAAAGGAATTGAATTAGCCAATAAATTGGCTATTGTCTTGTCAATATAAATTATTGCAATATCAATGAATTACAAATACAAAATTCATTTAAGTTAAAAATAATACTATGCAATAACCTACTAAAAATGGATATTGTCAAATAATACTAGGAAAATAGTATCGATTTCTATTTATTTTAATATGTGTGCCTCTATTTAGAGGAGTATATTTCTAATTACTCAAAAGTCTAATTATTCAATAAATTAGATTGATTTATACAAGTGGATTTCTTATTACTATGGACGAAAGAAAGAATGGATAATCCAATAGTACAAATCGCAGTAGTTGTACCAATCCGTGATTAATGAGAAGGCAGAAATTTAAAAAACTAAGGGGATGAAAGCAAAAATAATTGTTTTGCCGAATACGTACAAGCAAGGCTGGTTTACTCTTAGGCTCCCAACCCATAATAAAGCGGCTAATGCTTCTAGCGGTATGTCATCGAAATTGATCCCAAAATTACAAAATATTACAAGCGATGGTACTTATAAGTAATAAAAAAATGTTTCAAGCAAGGGAATCCCCGCATGGGCCGGCCACAGGACATCGCCGGTGGTGATTGAAGGAAATATGTCCTAAGCTATCGTTTCTTAAAGTTTGGGGCTGCGAGGCTTATGTGAAAAAGCTTCAACCTGATAAGATCAAATCCAAATCGGAGAAATGTGTCTTCATAGGATACCCAAAGGAGACTGTTTGGTACACCTTCTATCACAGATCCGAAGGCAAGATATTCGTTGCTAAGAATGGATCCTTTCTAGAGAAGGAGTTTCTCTCGAAAGAAGTGAATGGGAGGAATGTAGAACTTGATGAGGTAATTGTACCTTCTTCCGAATGGGAAAGTAATTCATCACACAAATCAGTTCAAGTGATTCCTACACCAATTAGTGAGGAAGCTAATGATGATGATCATGAAACTTCAGATCAACCTCGTAGGTCAATCAGAGTACAGTCCGCACCAGAGTGGTACGGTAATCCTGTTCTAGAAATCATGTTACTAGACCATGACAAACCTACGAACTATGAGGAAGCGATGATGAGCCCAGATTCCGCAAAATGGCTTGAGGCCATGAAATCTGCGATAGGATCCATGTATGAGAACAAAGTATGGACTTTGATTGACTTGCCCGATGATCTGCGAGCCAATGAGAATAAATAGATCTTCAAGAGGAAGACGGATGCTGATAGTAGTGTTACTATCTACAAAGCTCGAATTGTCGCAAAAAGTTTTCAACAAGTTCAAGGTGTTGACTACGATAAGATTTTATCACTGGTAGCAATGCTTAAGTCTGTCCGAATCATGTTAGCAATTGCCACATTTTATGAAAACTGGCGAATGGATGTCAAACTACATTCCTTAATGGATTTCTTAAAGAAGAGTTGTATATGATGCAACAAGAAGGTTTTGTCAATCCTAAAGGTGCTAACAAAGTGTGCAAGCTCTAGCGATCCATCTATGGACTGGTGCAAGCATCTCGGAGTTGGAATATACGCTTTGATAAGGTGATCAAAGCATATGGTTTTATACAGAATTTTGGTGAAGTCTGTATTTACAAGAAAGTGAGTGGGAGCACTACAGCCTTTCTGATAAGTATATGTGAATGAAATATTGTTGATCAAAAATGATGTAGAATTTTCTGGAAAGCATAAAGGAGTGTTTGAAAGGAGTTTTTCAAAGAAAGACCTCGGTGAAGCTGCTTACATATTGAGCATCGAGATTCATAGATATAGATCAAGACGCTTGATAAGTTTTTTCGATGAGTACATGCCTTGATAAGTTTTTTAACAAGTTCAAAATGGATCCGTCAAAGAAGGAGTTCTTGCCTGAGTTGTAAGATGTGAAGTTGAGTAAAGACTCCAAACCTGACCACGGAAGAAAATCGAAAGAGAATGAAAAGTCATTCCCTATGCCTCAGTCATAGGTTCTATAAAGTATGCTATGTTGTGTACCTCACCATGAGTTTGGCAAGAGGGTACAATAGTGATCCAGGAGTGGATCACTATACAGCGGTCAAAATTATCCTTAGTGGTATAAGGACATCTTTCTTGGTTATGGAGGTGAAAAAAAGTTCATCGTAAAGGGTTACGTCGATGCAAGCTTTGACACTGATCTAGATGACTGTAAGTCTCAATCTGGATACATATTGAAAGTGGGAGCGATTAGCTAGAGTAGTGCCATGCAACGCATTGTATACATAGAAAATTTGCAAAATACATATGGCTCTGAATGTGGCAGACCCGTTGACTAAACTTCTTTCACAAGCAAAACATGATCACACCTTAGTACTCTTTGGGTGTTAATCACATAGCGATATGAACTAGATTATTGACT
Source organism: Aegilops bicornis (assembly GCA_021605145.1). NCBI lineage: Eukaryota > Viridiplantae > Streptophyta > Magnoliopsida > Poales > Poaceae > Aegilops > Aegilops bicornis. The sequence goes on from CM038674.1 coordinate 194,002,848, forward strand.
CTAGTAAACCCTTTGGGTGTTAGTCACATGGAGATGTGAACTAATCACATAAAGCTGTGAAATATTGGTGTTAAATCACATGACGATGTGAACTAGATTATTGACTCTAGTGCAAGTGGGAGACTGAAGGAAATGTGCCCTACAGGTAATAATGAAGTTGTTATTTATATTTCCTTATATCATGATAAATGTTTATCATTCATGCTAGAATTGTATTAACCGGAAACTTAGTACATGTGTGAATACATAGACAAACAGAGTGTCCCTAGTATGCCTCTACTTGACTAGCTCATTAATCAAAGATGGTTAAGTTTCCTAACCATAGACATGTGTTGTCATTTGATGAGTGGGATCACATCATTAGGGAATGATGTGATGGAAAATACCCACCCGTTAGCTTAGCATAATGATCGTATAGTTTTATTGCTATTGCTTTCTTCATGACTTATACATGTTCCTCTGACTATGAGATTATGCAACTCCCGAATACCGGAGGAACACTTTGTGTGCTATCAAACGTCACAACGTAACTGGGTGATTATAAAGATGCTCTACAGGTGTCTCTGATGATGTTTGTTGAGTTGGCATAGATCAAGATTTGGATTTGTCACTCTGTGTATCGGAGAGGTATCTCTAGGCCCTCTCGGTAATGCTCATCACTATAAGCCTTGCAAGCAATGTGACTAATGAGTTGGTTGTGAATGATGCATTATGGAATGAGTAAAGAGACTTGCCAGTAACGAGATTGAACTAGCTATGATGATACCGACGATCGAATCTCAAGCAAGTAACATATCGATGACAAAGGGAATGATGTATGTTGTTATGCGGTTTAACCGATAAAGATCTTCGTAGAATATGTAGGAGCCAATATGAGCATCCAGGTTCCGATATTGGTTATTGACCGGAGATATGTCTCGGTCATGTCTACATAGTTCTCGAACCCGTAGGGTCCGCACGCTTAACATTCAATGATGATTTGTATTATGAGTTATGTGATTTGATGACCGAAGTTTGTTCGGACTACAGGATGAGATCACGGACATGACGAGGAGTCTCAAAATGGTCGAGAGGTAAAGATTCATATATAGGATGATGGTATTTGGTCACCGGAAGTGTTTTGGGTCATCAGAAGGGGTTCCAGGCAAACCCCGGCAAAGATATGGGCTTAATGGGCCAAGTAAGGGATCACACCAGCACACAAGGGGCTGGTGCACCGCCTATAGGGCCAGCCACATGGGGAGAAAGGGAAAGGAGATGAGGAAAAGAAAAGTATGAAGTAGGACTCCTACTTCCTTCCCCTCCCCTCTCCTTACTTTCCCCCTTGTCCAAATATGGTAAGGGGGGTGAATTGGACTAGGGGCCCAAGTAGGATTCCTCCTACTTGGGCGCGCGCTAGGATGCCTCCCTCCCTCTCCCTCCTTTATATACGTGGGGAGGGCACCCCTAGAACACACATCAATTGTTCCTAGCTGTGTGCGGTGCCCCCTCCACAATTAACACCTCAGTCATATCGTCATAGTGCTTAGGCGAAGCCCTGCACCGGTAACTTCATCATCACCATCACCACGCCGTCGTGCTGATGAAACTCTCCCTCGTCCTCAACTAGATCAAGAGCTTAAGGGACGTCATCGAGCTGAACGTGTGCTGAACGTGGAGGTGCCGTGCGTTCAGTGCTTGGATCGGTTGGATCGCGAAGACGTTCGACTACATCAACTGCGTTACTAAACGCTTCCGCTTTCGGTCTACGAGGGTACGTGGACACACTCTCTCATCTCGTTGCTATGCATCTCCTAGATAGATCTTGCGTGATCGTAAGAAATTTTTCAAATACTGCGTTCCCCAACAGTGGCATCCGAGCCAGGTCTATGCGTAAATGTTATATGCAGGAGTAGAACACAATGAGTTGTGGGCGATAATAGCCATACTGCTTACCAGCAACGTCTTACTTTGATTCGGCGGTATTGTTGGATGAAGTGGCCCGGACCGACATTACATGACCGCGTTCATGAGACTGGCTCTACCGACGTGCTTCGCACATAGGTGGCTGGCGGATGCCTGTTTCTCCAACTTTAGTTGAATCAAGTTTGACTACGCCCGGTCCTTCTTGAAGTTTAAAACAGCACACTTGACGAAAAATCATTGTGGTTTTGATGCGTAGGTAAGAACGGTTCTTGCTAGAAGCCTGTAACAGCCACGTAAAACTTGCAACAACAAAGTAGAGGACGTCTAACTTGTTTTTGCAGGGCTTGTTGTGATGTGATATGGTCAAGACGTGATAAGATATGAATTGTTGTATGAGATGATCATGTTCTGTAACCGTTATCGGCAAATGGCAGGAGCCTTATGGTTGTCACTTTATTGTATGAAATGCAATCGCCATGTAAATGCTTTACTTTATCAGTAAGCGATAGCGATAGTCGTAGAAGCAATAGTTGGCGAGACGACAACGACGCTATGATGGAGATCAAGGTGTCAAGCCAGTGATGATGGTGATCATGACGGTGCTTTGGGGATGGAGATCAAAGGCACAAGATGATGATGGCCATATCATATCACTTATTTTGATTGCATGTGATGTTTATCCTTTATGCATCTTATTTTGCTTAGTACGGCGGTAGCATTATAAGATGATCTCTCACAAAATTTCAAGGTATAAGTGTTCTCCACAGTATGCACCATTGCTACAGTTAAATGTCGTAGAGACACCACGTGATGATCGGGTGTGATAAGCTCTACGTTCACATACAATGGGTGCAAGCCAGTTTTGCACACGCAGAATACTCGGGTCAAACTTGACGAGCCTAGCATATGCAGATATGGCCTCGGAACACTGAGACCAAAAGGTCGAGCGTGAATGATATAGTAGATATGATCAACGTAGTGATGTTCAACATTGAAAACTACTCCATCTCACGTGATGATCGGACATGGTTTAGTTGATATGGATCATGTGATTATTTAGATGACTAGAGGGATGTCTATCTAAGTGAGAGTTCTTAAGTAATATGATTAATTGAACTTTAATTTATCATGAACTTAGTCCTGATAGTATTTGCATATCTATGTTGTAGATCAATAGCTTGCGACGTAGCTCCCCGTTTATTTTTGATATATTCCTAGAGAAAAATGAGTTGAAAGATGATAGTAGCAATGATGCGGACTGGGTTCGTGATCTGAGGATTATCCTCATTTTTGCACAGAAGAATTATGTCCTTGACGCACCGCTAGGTGACAGACCTAATGCAGGAGCAGATGCAGATGTTATGAACATTTGACAAGCTCGGTATGATGACTACTTGATAGTTTAGTGCACCATGCTTTACGGCTTAGAACCGAGACTTAAAAAATGTTTTGAATGCCAAGGAGCATATGAGATGTTCCAAGAGCTGGAAATGATATTTTGGACTCATGCCCGTGTTAAGAAGTATGAGACCTCTGACAAGTACTTTGCCTACAAGATGGAGGAGAATAGCTCAACTAGTGAGCATGTGCTTAGAATGTCTGGGGTACTACAATCGCTTGAATAAAGTAGGAGTTAATCTTCCAAATAAGATAGTGATTGACAAAGTTCTCTAGTCACTATCACCAAGTTACTGGAACTTTATGATGAACGAAAGGGATGAACGAAAGTGATTGACAAAGTTCTCTAGTCACTATCACCAAATATGCAAGGGATGACGAAAATGATTCCCCGAGCTCTTCTCGATGCTGAATCGGCGAAGGTAGAAATCAAGAAAAGCATCAAGTGTTGATGGTTGACAAGACCACTAGTTTCAAGTAAAAGGGCAAGGGAAAGAAAGGGAACTTCAAGAAAGAATGGCAAGCAAGTTGCCACTCCCATGAATAAGCCCAAAGCTAGACCCAAGCCTGAAACTGAGTGCTTCTACTACAAAGGAAATGGTCACTGGAAGCGGAATTGCCCCAAATACTTGGCGGATAAGAAGGATGGCAAAGTGAACAAAAGTATATATGATATACATGTGATTGATGTGTACTTTACTAGTGTTCATAGTAGCCCCTGGGTATTTGATACTGTAAGTGCATCTAGTGCCACCCCTAGTTGGTTTTCGAGTATTGACGACAAACTTGGTTGAGGGACTAATTTGTTTGTGAGAATTGCAGGATAACACAGGTAGTAGTCCCATATTGATTCGGTTTACCTACCAGAGATGACCCCTAAAAATGTGTGAAGACATTGAAGACAATGGTGGTCTGTGAAGATATTCACAACGAAGATTATGACTTGAGAAGACATTCACGTGAAGACTATGGAGTGCGAAGACATAGTTGTTTCGTAGTTTCCTTTTCTTCTTTGTTGAGTCATAGGAATCACCGTACTGTTAAGTGGGGTCCAAGTGAACAAAGTCAGATTGACTGATGTGATGCTCAACCAAATCCTATGTCTTTGAGCAAAGACAATGAGAGCAAATCTTATCCAGAGCTGGATGAGCCAGCTTTACTTGTAGCCCAAGTCAAGCTGCCGCGTGTGTTTGAAATCTGACCGTTGGACATGTGTCAGTTCCTTAGTGACCCAGGGTCATTTCACACAAATCAGGTTGGGTTGCCCCCTGTCTATAAATAGCCCACCCCCTACACCATAAATTGGTGGCTGCTCAGAGTTAGTGCACAGCTTTTGTCGTTTGAGAGCAACCCACCTCCGAAGCATTTGAGAGAGAGATCCTTGCAAGGACAAAGCCCAAAACACCCAGAGCCAAAGAGTGTTAGGCATCACTGAAGTCTTTCTGTCCGCGTGATCTGAAGACTTGTTACACTTGAGGACTGTGAATCCTCCAGCCGGTTAGGCGTCGCATTCTGAGCATCCAAGAGCCATTGTGGATCGCCGGTGAACGAAGTCTGTGAAGGTTTAGAAGTCTACCTTGAAGACTTACCAGAGTGATTGGGCGACGACTATGTGTTCTTAGCTCAAGGGGAATAAGGTGAAGACGCGGTCTTCTGAGTTGAATCTCAGCCTCCCTAACTGCACGTCATAGTTGTCACGACAAGAATCGAACTGGTCTACCAAATCCTTGTCCTCTCCAAGCAACTGGTTCTATCCTTCCCATCTCTTTACTTTACAGTTTGTCTTCGTGAAGTCATTGCGTGCTTGTATGATCTGATTGTCTTCACTTTGTGAAGACTGTTGTTGTCTGGCTTCATACTATCTTCCATCCTGATCCATACTACCTAGCTGCTGATAGTCTTCGTGCTTTCACTTCATTGCTTACTTGACTATGGCTTGTCTAGTTTAGTCTACCTTCCGCTGCATATTAATAGGTTCATTTCTACTGTTTGTCTTCAAAGCCCTCGTGTTTTGAAAGACTTTCATAAAAATCTCATATTCGCCCCCCTCTAGTCAAATACTAGCACTTTCAATTGGTATCAGAGCAAGGTGCTCCCTTGTTCTGTGTGATTCGGTTTAACCACCTGGAGTTTTAGCTATGTCGACTGCAGGGATAATCAAGGTCTCCTCTACATGCCCTGTCTTCGATGGCACTGATTACCCCTATTGGAGGAATAAGATGTGTATGCATCTTGAAGCCATTGACGTCGACCTCTGGTATGTTGTCAAGAACGGTGTTCCCAAGGTCGGTGAAGGTGTCATCGCTGCTAATGTCAAGAGGTTCATTCAACTGGATTCTACCGCCAAGAACATCATCTGTGGTCATCTGACCAAAGGACAGTATGGCTGTGTGAGTGCTCTGGAAACAACAAAGCTAGTCTGGGACTGGCTATCCAAGGTCAACGAAGGCGTCTCAACCCAGAGAGACTCAAGGATTGATGTTCTTCGCAACCTCTTCAACCGCTTGAAGAGAAACGACAATGAGAATGTCTAGCTCATGTTTGATCACCTCACTGATATCACAAATGAGCTTCGCGCACTCGGCGCCACTGAGATCACCAAGCACGAAATCGTCAAGAAGCTTCTAAGATCACTTGACAGCTCATTCGACACCCTGGCCCTGATGATTCAAGAATGCCCTAACTTCAAGACTCTCGATCCGTCTGACATACTTGAGAGGCTCAACACACATGAGTTCCAGTTATCTGAGAAAAGAGATATCTGTGGTCCCAACTATGGCCGAACTCGCGCTTTGAAGGCAAAGGTTGTTTCCTCATCTGAAGAAGAATATAACTGCAGTTCTGGGGATCCTGAAGACATTGGAAAGGAGCTTGCTATGCTTGTGAAGAAGTTCCAGAAGTTCACCAAGAAGAAAGGCTTCAGAAAGTCTTCAAGATCCAGCTCAAGAAATGATGAAGCTTCCACTCATGATCACAAGAAGAGAACATGCCACAAGTGCAAGAAACTTGGTCACTACTGTGACGCCCCCGATTCGATCTTACACTAATCATGCGCGCAAACGTGTACGATCAAAATCAGGGACTCATGGGAAGATATCACAACACAACTCTAAAAGCATAAATAAGTCGTACAAGCATCATAATACAAGCTAGGGGCCTAGAGGGCTCGAATACAAGTGCTCGATCATAGACGAGTCAGTGGAAGCAACAATATCTGAGTACATACAAAAGTAAACAAGTTTGCCTTAAGAAGGCTAGCACAAACAGGGATACAGATCGAAAGAGGCGCAGGCCTCCTGGCTGGGATCCTCCTAAACTACTCCTGATCGTCGTCAGCGGCTTGTACGTAGTAGTAGGCACCTCCGGTGTACTAGGAGTCGTCGTCGACGGTGGCGTTTGGCTCCCGGGCTGCAGCATCTGGTTGCGACAACCAGGAAGAAAGGGAAAGGGGGGAGCAAAGTAACCGTGAGTACTCATCCAAAGTACTCGCAAGCAAGGATCTACACTACATATGCATGGGTATATGTCGAATAAAGGGGCCATATCGGTGGACTGAACTGCAGAATGCCAGAATAAGAGGGGCATAGCTAATCCTATTGAAGACTATGCTTCTGGCAGCCTCCATCTTGTAGCATGTAGAAGAGAGTAGATGGTAAGTTCACCAAGTAGCATCGTATAGCATAATCCTACCCTGCGATCCTCTCCTCGTCGCCCTGTTAGAGAGCGATCACCGGGTTGTATCTGGCACTTGGAAGGGTGTGTTTTATTAAGTATCCGGTTCTAGTTGTCATAAGGTCAAGGTACAACTCCGGGTCGTCCTTTTACCGAGGGACACGTCTATTCGAATAGATAAACTTCCTTGCGGGGGTGCACCACATTATCCAACACACTCGATCCCATTTGGCCGGACACACTATTCCGGGTCATGCCCGGCCGTGGAAGATCAACACGTCGCAGCCCCACCTAGGCACAACAGAGAGGTCAGCACGCCGGTCTAAATCCTATGCTTGTAGGGTCCGGGCCCATCGCCCATTGCACACACCTGCGTTGCGTCTGTGACGGAAGCAAACCTAGCCTCCCTAATACAAGAGCAGGCGTTCCAGTCCAATCCGGCACGCGCCGCTCATTCGCTGATGTCACGAAGGCTTCGGCTGATACCACGATGTCGAGTGCCCATAACTGTTCCCGTGTAGTTGGTTAGTGCGTATAGGCGGTGGCGGAACTCGAGATCAAATACCAAGATCTCGTTAAGCGTGTTATTTTGAAGTAACCGCGAACGCCGACCAGGGCCAGGCCCACCTCTCATCTAGGTGGTCTCAACCTGCCCTGCCGCTTCGCCACAAAGGTTCACTTAGAGGGCCGTCGGGACAAACGTCCTTTCGGTCCCAATCCGTGAATCACTCATGGGTACTCTTACGAGCCGACCCGACTTTAGTCACCACAGGTATCATATGTTATGTACATAAGTATATACCCGTGATCACCTCCCGAGTGATCACGGCCCGATAGTATAACATGGCAGATGGACAAGAATGTAGGGCCACAGATGGAATACTAGCATCCTATACTAAGCATGTAGGATTGCAGGTAAAGGTAACAACAGTAGTAGCAAGGACAGGCTATGCATCAGGATAGGATTAACGGAACACAGTAACATGCTACACTACTCTAATGCAAGAAGTAGAGAGTAGAATAGGCGATATCTGGTGATCAAGGGGGGGGCTTGCCTGGAAGCTCAGCCGAGAAGGAGGGGTCGTCAACACCATAGTCGTACTGGGTAGCAGCGGCGTCGGTCTCGGTGTCTAGCGAGAGAAGAGGGGGAAGAAACAATAAATATAAAAGCAAACATATGCATGCCATGACAATGAGCGTTGCTAGTGGTGCCCAATCGCAGTAGTAGGTGATACCGGCGAAGGAGGGAAACATCCGGGAAAGTATTCCCGGTGTTTCACGTTTCTGGACAAATGAACCAGAGGGGGAAAGTTGGGTGTTCGATATGTTAGGGATGTGTGGCGGACGAACGGGCTGCGTATCCGGATCCGTCTCGTCGTTCTGAGCAACTTTCATGTACAAAGTATTTTCATCCGAGTTACGGATTATTTTGTATGATTTTCTAAAGTTTTAATCATTTTCTAATTTTAATTATTTATTTAAATTCAAATTATCTAGAATAGTAAATGATGACGTAAGGTGATGTCAACAGGTCAACTGGTCGGTTGACCAGTCAAACTAGACAGGTGGGTCCAGTGGGACCCACATGTCATTGTCAGGGGCCCTAACAGGGGGGTTTAGACTAACTAGATGGGTTAATTAGCGGGTGGGGCCCAGTAGTCAGTGAGAGATTAAGGTTTTAATTAATTAATTTAATTAATTAGCAATTTATCTATTTATTTTTATTTGTTTATGGCGTGGCGCCCGCATGTCATAGACATAGGGGAGCCACGTCAGCGCTGACCGAGTCAATGATTCAACGGGGCCCACCCGTCAGCGACACAAGGGGGCCCACGCGTCAGGCCAGCTCAGCGACGGTCGGCGACTCGTCGGAATCACGCTGGCGAGCTCGTTCGCAGCGGCGTGTCCTCGGGCATCGTCGGAAATCGCCCACACGGCGCCATTTTGATCGCGACCGGGCGCGTTAGAACGGCAAGACGACGACGCGTCTGTTGGTGGTGGTCTCGCGGGCTGCGGTGGCCGAAGACGAGCAGTACGGCATCGCCGGTGGTGGGGTGTTTCGGGCGAGCAACGACAAGGCGATGCGGCATGCTATTGGGCAAACGGAAGGGCGGGGTTAGGCCTATGCTACCTCTTGAGCACTGCGTTGGTTTTCCCTTGAAGAGGAAAGGGTCATGTAGCAAAGTAGCGTAAGTATTTCCCTCAGTTTTTGAGAACCAAGGTATCAATCCAGTAGGAGGCCACGCACGAGTCCCTCGCACCTACACAAACAAATAAATCCTCGCAACCAACGCGATAAGGGGTTGTCAATCCCTACAAGGTCACTTACGAGAGTGAGATCTGATAGATATGATAAGATAATATTTTTGGTAATTTTTATGATAAACATGCAAAGTAAGATAAAAGGCAATAAAAATAACTAAGTGCTGGAAGATTAATATGATGGAAAATAGACCCGGGGGCCATAGGTTTCACTAGTGGCTTCTCTCAAGAGCATAAGTATTTACGGTGGGTGAACAAATTGCTGTTGAGCAATTGATAGAATTGAGCATAGTTATGAGAATATCTAGGTATGAACATGTATATAGGCATCACGTCCGAGACAAGTTGACCGACTCCTGCCTGCATCTACTACTATTACTCCACACATCGACCGCTATCCAAAGATGCATCTAGAGTATTAAGTTCATAAGAACAGAGTAACGCTTTAAGCAAGATGACATGATGTAGAGGATAAACTCATGCAATATGATGTAAACCCCATCTTGTTATCCTCGATGGCAACAATACAATACGTGCCTTGTTGCCCCTCATCACAGGGAAAGGACACCGCAAGATTGAACCCAAAGCTAAGCACTTCTCCCATTGCAAGAAAAATCAATCTAGTAGGCCAAACCAAACTGATAATTCAAGAGACTTGCAAAGATAACCAATCATACATAAAAGAATTCAGAGAAGATTCAAATATTGTTCATAGATAATCTTGATCATAAACCCACAATTCATCGGTCTGAACAAACACACCGCAAAAGAAGATTACATCGAACAGATCTCCACGAGAGAGGGGGAGAACATTGTATTGAGATCCAAAAAGAGAGAAGAAGCCATCTAGCTAATACCTATGGACCCGAAGGTCTGAGGTAAACTACTCACACATCATCGGAGAGGCTATGGTGTTGATGTAGAAGCCCTCCGTGATCGATGCCCCCAGTGAACTCCGGAGCAGGCCCCAAGATGGGATCTCACAAATCTGAGAAGGTTCTTGGCGGTGGAATTAGGTTTTTGGCTCCGTGTCAGTAGTTTGGGGGTGTGTAGGTATATATAGGAGGAAGGAGTACATCGGTGGAGCAACAGGGGCCCATGAGGGTGGAGGCGCGCCTGGGGTAGGCGCCCCTCCTACCTCGTGCCCTCCTGGTTGATGTCTTGACGTAGGGTCCAAGTCCTCTGGATCACGTTCGTTCGAAAATCACGTTCGAAGGTTTCATTCCGTTTGGACTCCGTTTGATATTCTTTTTCTGCGAAACTCTGAAATAGGCAAAAACAACGATTCTGGGCTGGGCCTCCGGTTAATAGGTTAGTCCCAAAAATAATATAAAAGTGTATAATAAAGCCCAATAATGTCCAAAACAGAATATAATATAGCATGGAACAATAAAAAATTATAGATATGTTGGAGATGTATCGGCCTACGTGCGCGCGTGAGCACAACAGCACGAGCCCGGGACCAAAGGGTCACCGAACGGCTGCCGACGACGAGCGCTGGCGGTGACGCGTTCGGGAGCTCGAGAAGATCGGAGCTATGGCGAGCTAGCGAACAAACGGAGAGGCTGGGAAGGGTCTACGGGGCGCGGCGAGTGCAACCGGCGCTGGCCCGTGACCATTTGGTCACCGGAGACTCGTCGGCGACGAGCTCCGCGGCACTGAGTTCGGGTGCTATGGCGACAGCTAGCTAGGGCGCGCGAGAGAGAGAGGAGGCAGTGGGTGCTCACCGAGCGGCACACACGGTGGCCATTGGGGGTTTAGTAGCAGCAGGGGCGTCGCCGGAGTTGGTGAAGAGCGGCGGCGAAGCTCGTCGGAGCAGAGGAGGAACACGGCGGCGTCGTGGGCGTTGCGGTGGCTCCGGACTCCAACGGGGTGCACCAGTCGAAGCAGCGGACGAGGCGACCCTTGGAGACATAGTGGGGCCGCAAGGTGGGCACGGTGGCCGTGGCTAGGCCGGAGCCATGGCGGCGGTGGCGCTCGGATCTGAAGGGAAGGAGAGAGGCATGAGGTGGATCTGAGGGGAGAGGGAGGCGCAGGGACCGAGAGGGAGAGCAGGGGCGAGTGGGAGATGGGATCGAGGAGGCGGGGGCGTGGCGGCCTTATCCCCTCCCGGCGTCGGTGCCGGCGAGGCGGTCGGGCGGGGACGCGCCCCTGTTCCGACCCTGGTCGGGGGAACAGGGAAGGGGAGAGAGCGACCGGGGGAACGGGCTGGGTCGGCCGGATGGGCCAGGTGGGCCGGCCTGGCTGTGAGCTGGGCCGTCTGGTCCAGGGGGGTTTCTTTTCCTTTTGTTATATTTTCACTTTTTATTTTTATTTATTTTATTTTCTGTTTTATTTCATTTTAAAATATTTAGGCACTTTCTAAAAAATTGTTTTCTCCATAATAATTACCAGTGCAATATTTGGCACCCACCGAACATTTTTGTTTCAAGGTTTGAAAACTTTTGTTATTTGCCATATTCTGAATTGATTTTTGAATCGGTTTTGAACTAACAAAAGATTAGCAATAGTAATGGAGGTGACGTGGCATCATTAGCAGAGTTTTACTGTCGCTTAATTATCAGGGTGTTACAACTACATCTCTGAATGTCCACAGTGGGACAATGAGACCAAGAAGAAGTAGAAAAGCAAGGAATATGATTTTGATGACAAGAAGAAGAAGAAATCCTCAAATTCTTCTTCCAAGTCTTCGTCGAAGTCTTCATCACACAAGAAGAGCTCATCTAGCAAGGCTCGTGCGTTTGTTAGCAAGGAGATAGATTCAGAGGAGGAGTCTGCTTCTGAGGAGGCAGAGGTGGAGTCTGAAGAGGAATCTGATTCAGGCGTAGCAAGCCTGGCTCTAGCTTCAGCATATGTCGCCAAGTCCATCTTCAACACCGAAGACAATGGCCCGTCACCAACGCTGATACTAATGATGAGGATGACTCTGCTCCCACCTACTGCTTCATGGCACGTGGTGCCAAGGTAAACTCACGCGATGCTTACTTTCAAACATCAAGTGAAGATGACTCTGAATGTGAATCCAAACCTAGCTACAAAACACTTGCTAAAGTTGCAACTGAACAACAAAATGCTATTTAACATATTCAAAAGTTGCTAGACAAAAGCGCTGACCTGTTGGACGCGGAAATGACCCGAGCTCAGTCCTTAATTGAAGACATTAAAAATCTTCATGTTAAGTACGAGGAACTTGAAAGTCGTCATGAAACGCTCTCAACTACTCATGAAAAACTCTCCTATGATTATCTTCAAAGGAAGCAAGAGCTTGAGAACTTGAGATCGGCTCATGAAGATCTTCAAAAGGAGAACGAGTCACTCCGCGCTGAACAGATCAGTTCCACTCAGGAAGGATTTGAACCACCATGTCTAATATGTCTTGAGCGTGATAATGTTGTCTCTATTGCTGAATGTTCTACTACTGCTACTGTTGCAATATCTTCAACTGCTGATGTGGTAACTAACCCCTCTGCTGAGGATACCACTACTATTGTTGATGAGAATGCCAGGTTGAAGACATTGCTTGAGACAAGAATGTACAAAAGTCTCAACGGGCATCAGACACTATGTGAAGTCCTCAAGAAACAGTTTCTGAACTGAAACCCTAGGAAAGAGGGTGTTGGGTTCGAGAGGAAAATGAATGTTGATGGCTATTACTGGAAGCCTGAGCAGTACCCCAAAACCACATGGGTTGCTGCAAAGGGACCTTCAGTGGATCCATCTACTTTATCTGGCTTCACTTGTGCTAACCCGATTATCATTGATGAATCCTTTGATGCAAACTATAATCTGTTTAAGAATCAGAATGGTGAAGTGTTTGCCAGGTATATTGGTACCAACTTCAGGAATGGACTTCCTTTCAAGAAGATCTGGGTGCCCAAAAGTTGTCTTGAGAAACTTCGTGTGAATGTCATCATGACACCACCTAGGAAGAAGACAAACCCCAGACCAAAGGCTTCATACAGACAGAGGACTCACCAGAGTCACCCTAACGCCAATTTTCGGTGTCAAAACCGGCGGATCTCGGGTAGGGGGTCCCGAACTGTGCGTCTAGGCGAATGGTAACAAGATACAAGGGACACGATGTTTTTACCCAGGTTCGGGCCCTCTCGATGGAGGTAAAACCCTACTCCTGCTTGATTAATATTGATGATATGGGTAGTACAAGAGTAGATCTACCACGATATCAGAGAGGCTAAACCCTAGAAGCTAGCCTATGGTGTGATTGTTGTTTGTCCTATGGACTAAAACCCTCCGGTTTATATAGGCCTTTGAATAGGGTTAGGGTTACACAGTCGATTACAATGGTAGGAGATCTACATATCCGTGTCGCCAAGCTTGCCTTCCACGCCAAGGAAAGTCCCATCCGGACACGGGACGAAGTCTTCAATCTTGTATCTTCATAGTCCAGGAGTCTGGCCAAAGGTCATAGTCCGGCCATCCGGACACCCCTAATCCAGACTCCTCGGTAGCCCTGAACCAGGCTTCAATGACGACGGTCCGGCATGCATGTTGTCTTCGGCATTGCAAAGGCGGGTTCCTCCTCGAATACTTCATAGATGATTTTGAACACAAGGATAGTGTCCGGCTCGCAAAATAAGTTCCACATACCACCGTAGAGAGAATAACATTTACACAAGTTCAATCTGGCGGCGTACTCCATGACGTGACATCACACCACGGCCAAGCCTTTATTCGTTTTCACTCCCCAACCTCAGCGCGTTTAGCGAGGCGGTTTCCTTGGCACGTCTTGTCAAAGCAGAGATCGTGTCCCCTTATTTCGGGATTCTCATCAATACAGGTGTGGGTAACCCAACCACGCCATTGATTACGGCGCTTGGGAGATAAGCGAGTTTTATCAGGCTGGTGGGGACGCATTGCTCTGTCCATATAAGGGGATAAGGATCCGCTTTTTCACACACGCCTTCTTCCTCCTTTGCTTATCCATTTTCGCGCACCCGAGCTCCAGCGCCCAAGTCCGCACATCCCACCTCAACCTTCTCCAACCATGTCCGGAGAGGGAGGCAAGTGGATGGCCTCCTCCGTCACGGAGGGGCACATCAAAAAGCTGCGGAAGGCCGGATACTTGTCCAGCGACATCGCGCATAGGCTCCCCAACAAGGGGCAACTCATCCCCACCCCAGGCCCAATGAGAGGGTGGTGTTCCTCCCCCACTTCCTCCACGGACTAGGGTTTCCACTTCACCCATTCGTCCGGGGGCTCATGTTCTATTACGGCCTAGATTTCCATGATCTGGCCCCGAAATTCATCCTCAACATCTCGGTGTTTATAAATGGTGTATGCGAGGCCTTCCTCTGCATCCAGCCCCACTTGACTTATGGTGAAGACCTTCAATGTCAAGCCGAAGGTAGTGGGCGGCCGCCAAGTAGTCTGAGGCGCCATGGTGTGTCTTGAGATGGCCAACATCCTATGGCTCGAGGGCTCCTTTGTGGAGACCATAAAGGGGTGGCAATCGGGGTGGTTCTATATCACCGAGCAGCGTGACTCTCAATGGTGGCGGCCCCGAATTCGATCTGGCTTCCCCACGGCTCACCTCATGGAAAGAGCGGGCACGGCGTGGGGTAATTCGGAAGAGCTGGCTAGACTCCAAACACGCATCCGAAACCTGGTGGACAAGAATCTCGAGCTTGTCAGCGTAATCCGGTGATGCTCATCCGCGGATTCTCCCATGCCGATAGCGGGACTTCAATTTGTGGGAGTTTGATCCGGCACAGCATCAACCTTGAACCGGCTCGTCGACACTACGTCTGAAGAGCGCTGGAAGGTGCTTTGTTCAAGAAGCGCCGAAGCTCACGCATCCATGACGGAAGATCGCGGATTCAGCTCGCATGACATCAAGCCAGCGAGGTAAGTTATTTTACCCTTCTGGGACTCTTTTTTCATAGTTTGACTCTATGCGGGATCTAAGACTCCCTCACCTTTGTGACAGACTGGTTGAAAAGCGTCCGGACGGATCATTGTCCGGCTCCCTTGCCGAAGACCTAGCGGACGCCCAATTGGCCAGAGCTCTTTGGTTAGGCACCTCACGTGGTGCGGAAAAGAAAACCACGAGGAACTCGAAGGAGTTCGGCGCCGAATGTTATCGGACTCATCGTCCAATGGCCTTGGGCGAACTCCTCCTGCAAAAGGCGAGGAGGAGGAAAAAGAGCCTCTCCCGGTGGGGAGAGAAGAAAAGGAAGGCCGCCCCACCGGGAGGCGGAGGAATCAGAAGGAAGGACCCTTCCTCCGGACTACACCGCCAATGCCGATGATGGTGAAGAGGGGTGGGCTCCAAGGGCCAAGCCCCTGGCGAGACCTTAAGTGTCCGGACACCAGAATAGCTCGTGGCGTTTCATTTGTCGCACAACATCCTATAACGCCGGATATAACCATGCAGCCCGCCCAAGGATGGGCTCGACGATTCATCGAGCGGCTCCCTGGATTCGTCGGAGGTGAATAGCACCTCACTTCCGACCGCCTCGTCTCCTCCCGCCGCGGATGGCGGGGTGGAGTCCCAAAAGGGCCCGGCCGGAGGAGGTGGCTATGGAGGCGCCCGCAAAGCGACCTCCGAATCCGGGCTCAAAGGGATAAAACCCGAAGGGCTTCAAGTCCGACCTGCGCCGGACTCCGTCTGAGAACGCCGGTGGTTCCGAAGTCCGATGGCGACCCCTTCGTAGAAAGGGCAAGAGGCTATGACGCCGGTGACCTCCGTCCAATCGGAGGCACGGATGATTTGATGGGCGCTTAACGGCGCTTCCATCGACGAGGAGCACCGCCTTTGTTATGAGTGTGGTGATCCGGAAAATTCGATCCGCCAAGCGGGCTGGTAAACTCTCGCCAGCCTTCTAACGAGCTTTGAGGTATGTATAAAAATATTACCGCATAGGCGGTAGCCCCCTAATGCTCGGTTTGGTGTTCGGAAAGAAAAGGCGAACTAAGGATCTAAAAAGATATCTGCAGGAGTCTAACATAAGTATGTCAATATGGGAATGCACGAACTCTTGGCTTTGACCTCTGCCCGCCTGAGCTGCGGAGGTTGGTGCATTGAAGCGAGCCTCGAGCAGTCCGAGAAACGAGCTCGGACTTGCCAAAAAGCAACTTCGAGGACAAGGAAGGTAAGTAATTACTTATGGGAGTATTTAAAAGATGTGTTTGCAAAAATAGCCAGGAATAACATGAATATTGCGGGGCCACGAGCGAGGTGGCGACTACAGAAGCGCGGTGTCGGGCAGAAAGCAATGCAGCCATGGAGTGCACCCGGCGAGAAAGCGAGGCTGGTGGCGGAGGTGTGGCAAGAGCTCCAGGCTCTCGTGGAAAAGCACGAGAGTTTGGAGCATGACTCAAAGTGTACGGTTGCAACCGTACACTTTGGCGAGCTCGGACTCTTGAGTCTTTGAGTCACGCTCCAAACTCTCGTGCTTTTCACGAGGCACAGGCTCTTGCACCCCATGCCACAGCGCCTCACCTTTTCTTCCTCGGTGCGCTCATGTGCATCTTGGCCAGGACACGCCTCCTTCAGGTCGCCACCTAGTTAGGTGCACATATTCATGTTCACATGACATCATTGCCCAGGCTGCGAGTCCAGCTCAATCATATCATCGCCGAAAAGTCGTCTTGGCGAGGTGCCCCGCTGAAAGGCTTCAGCGTCATCGACACCACGTGAGGCAAACCCGGCGTCGGTGGGCGTCGGCGGGTGCAAAGGTCGACGATCTGCGGGGCGTCTTCTCAGTCCTCTCAAAGGTGAGGTTTAGATCCGCAGAGTCAAACTATGGAAAAGAGTCCGTAAAGGTTAAAATAACACCTCGGCTGGCGATCTTGCGAGCTAAATCGATCTTCCGTCGCGGATCAGAACGCGCCCAAAACCTTCGAGGCGTCTTCATCGTAGTGTCGAAGACCCAGCTCAAGGATTTCGATCAAACTCCACAAATTGAAATCGTTGGCATGGGAGAATCCGTGGATGAGCATCACCTGGATTCGTTGACAAGCTTGAATTCTTGTCCACAGTTTGGACATGAGTTTGAGTCCGGAACTCTTCCAAATCAATAATAGGCGTAAGCTATATATTGTTTATTCAAAAGGGCTGCTGTAAGAGCAGAATGATACAAATAGTGCGATAAGCAAGGGACGGAACTTTTAACATGTCTCCCTCCAGGGGTAAGCCGCGGGATGTTGTGTAAAATAGATATATTGCTCGTAAAGGAGACCACCTGGACACTCGACGTAGCTTTCTGCTTCCCTGGCTGTTGCATCATGTGTTCGGCGATTCTACTGCCGGACACGGCTTCGTGAGAACGGAGTCCTGAAAGTAAAAAGAAAGAGAAAAAAGAATGACACAATCGGGAGCCCCTGGTGTGGTTGAGCCGCGTGCAGGATGCCGTGGTTGTGCCCCTTCCCTATGCCCATGATATTTCCAGAGCGTAATTATGTACGCGTAATACTGGTTTCGCGATTTCGCGAGGGCTGGGGCTTGGGCCGCATTGCTATGCGTGCTCGGAACGTGCTAGGCGGTCTTGTTGTAGGTTACTCCGGGCGCGCTTGACGGTGTCCAGACGTTTAATAGCTGGACTCGAGAATTGCCTTAAGAGGCTAATTTGCACTTCCGCCGCGAGGGTCGCCGTATGCTCCTCCGTCCGGAGAGAGCGTTCGGTGTTTCCATTGACCGTAATGACTCCTCGAGGACCTGGCATCTTGAGCTTGAGATATGCGTAGTGCGGCACCGCATTGAACTTTGCAAATGCGGTTCGTCCAAGCAGTGCATAATAGCCGCCGCGGAACGGGACTATGTCGAAGATTAAGTCCTCGCTCCGGAAGTTATCCGGGGATCCGAAGACCACTTCAAGTGTAATCGACCTGTCTGATTGGCCTCTACACCTGGTATGATGCCTTTGAAGGTCGTCTTTGTGGGTTTAATCCTTGATGGGTCTATGCCCATTTTGCGCCTTTGTATCATGATAAAGCAGGTTCAAATTTTGCCGCCGTCCATTAGGACTCTAGTGAGGTGAAATCCGTCAATGATTGGGTCTAGAACCAATGCGGTGAATCCGCCATGGCGGATGCTAGTGGGGTGGTCCCTTCGATCAAAAGTGATCGGGCAGGAAGACCACGGGTTGAACTTTGGGGCGACTAGCTCCATCGTGTATACGTCCCTTAGTGCACGCTTCCTCTCCCTTTTGGGTATGTGGGTTGCGTATATCATGTTCACCGTCCGCACTTGCGGGGGGAAGCCCTTCTGTCGTCTTTTATTTGGCGGCCGGGGCTCCTCCTCGTCATCGCTATGCAGCCCCTTATCATTGTTTTCGGCATTTAACTTGCCTGCCTGCTTGAACACCCAACAATCCCTGTTGGTGTGATTGGCTGGCTTTTCGGAGGTGCCATGTATCTGGCACGAGCGATCGAGTATTCGGTCCAAATTGGACGGGCCCGGAGTATTTCTTTTAAATGGCTTTTTCCGCTGACTGGGTTTAGAGGCTCTGAATCCGGCATTGACTGCCGTATCCTCAGCATTATCACCGTTAATGCGGCGCTTGTGCTTGTTGCAACGCGACATGCCACTGCTGTCCTTGGTATCTGAATTAGCACGATTCTTGGTCATGTTGTTACTACGAGCTAGCCAGCTATCCTCTCCCGCGCAAAAGCGGGTCATGAGTGTTGTGAGGGCTGCCATGGATTTCGGCTTTTCCTGTCCTAGGTGCCGGGAAAGCCACTCGTCGCCGATGTTGTGTTTGAAGGCTGCAAGGGCCTCAGCATCCGGACAATCGATGATTTGATTTTTATTGGTTAGGAACCGTGTCCAGAATTGTCTGGCCGATTCCTCTGGCTGCTGAATTATGTGGCTTAGGTCATCGGCGTCTGGTGGTCGCTTTATATGTGCCCTGGAAATTGTCAAGGAATGCGGCTTCCAGGTCTTCCCAACAACCGATTGACTCTGCTGGCAAGCTGTTAAGCCAATGCCGGGCTGGTACTTTGAGCTTGAGTGGGAGGTATTTGATGGCGTGAAGATCATCACCGCGGGCCATGTGGATGTGAAGGAGATAGTCCTCGATCCAAACCGCAGGATCTGTTGTGCCATCGTATGATTCAATGTTTACGGGTTTGAAACCCTCGAGGATTTGATGATCCATCACTTCATCATGAAGCATAGTGGGTGTCTTGGCGCCTACATATTGGGCTATATCACGGCGCAGCTCAAATGAGCTTTGTCTCATCGTGTTCGCCCGGTTGGAGTTGCCATATCCGGCGTGGCCGGTTATTGTCACGTGTCATGGGCGCACGCGATCCATAGATCGATCTTGTTTGCCTTGCCTTGTCCTCCAATATATCTCGCAGGTCGTAGCGTTTCCCGTGCCTTTGTATTTTTTGGCGGCAGCGGGTGCGGCTTGAATTGAGGGCCGACAGGCCTCTCTGTCGCGGACGCGAGGTGGCCGGTCAGCCATATCATGCACCGGTGACGTAGGTTTAGGTGCTTCCTCCTCTAATCGGGGTAGCAGCCTGCGTCTTGGGTAGCTTTTTGGAGGGGCGCTCGAGTTCATACTCTTCGACCGCAAGGACTTTAGTCCATCTGTCTGCTAGCAAATCTTGGTCAGCTCTAAGTTGTTGCTGCTTTTTCTTGAGGCTGCTTGCCATGGCCATGAGCCTGCGTTTGAAAGCAGCTCTTGTTCGACAGATCCTCGGGCATGACAAATTAAATGCGTCGTCGAGGCTTGCCTCATCTTTGGAGGGAGGCATGTAATTATCATCCTCTACCTCTTTTTACGCCGCTCTCTCATTATGGCTGGCTTCTCCATCCTC
Organism: Aegilops bicornis; assembly: GCA_021605145.1. Lineage (NCBI taxonomy): Eukaryota > Viridiplantae > Streptophyta > Magnoliopsida > Poales > Poaceae > Aegilops > Aegilops bicornis. The sequence goes on from CM038674.1 coordinate 194,022,870, forward strand.
CCTCGCTGAATCTTCTTTGGAGGGGTTGTCTTCGCACCTTTGTCAGGGGTGTTATTATCTCCGTGCGGAATCACCGTTTTTCTTGTGGCGGGATTTAGAAACAGCGCCTTGACGTCGGCAACAAGGCTGTTTCTTGGAGGGGTCATCCTCCATTGTTCCATCGCCATTCCCATCTTTTGGGATGTCCACCATGTATATGTCATATGACAAGGTGGCCTTCCGATTGCTAATGGTATTTGGTTCTTAATCGTCTCTGCATCGTCGTCCATACCGTCGATATCTTGGTCGAAGTCGAGCATGTCGGTTAAATCATCGGCGGTGGCTCTGAAGTGGGTGGTGGGTGGGCTTTGATTTTCTTCGTCGTCCGCATCCCAACCTTCCTGACCATAATCCGGCCAGGCCTCTCCTGATAAAGAGAGAGAGACTTTAGTGAATTCAGAATGTCGCCAAAGGGCGAGTGCTGAAAGATGTCCGTGGCAGTGAATTCCATGATCGGCGCCCAATCGGATTCGATTGGCAGGGGCGCGAAAGGATCGGAGTCCGGCGCCTTGGAGTCACGAGCTTTGCAAAGGACGGGGTAGGTGTACGGCTCAATCACCATGGAGATCGCAGCCCCTGAGGCGGTGTCCAGCCACCCATCCTCGATCGGCGCGGTCGGCTCCGAGCTAAAGGTCGGGCCGGACTGCAGTGCGACCTCCGAGGACCTTGTCCGTGGCGAAGATAGATCATGCCCCTCGGGGACGGTCTGGCGGCGCTTGGCGTGGCTCGAACCGTCGAAGATCAAGTCTCCGCGGATGTCGATCGTGTAGTTCAAACTTCCAAATCTAACACGATGGCTAGCGTAGCTTTCAATCTGCTCCGGATGGCCAAGCGAATTGGCCCGCATTGCAAAGCCGCCCGAATCTGAAGATCTGTCCGGAAAAGTCTCACCTGGAGCGCATCGTTGTTGATGATCGGAGGAGCCATCGGGCCTAAAGACGGCGACAGAGGAACTCTCAATGAAAGCACCAATGTAGGTGTCAAAACCGGCGGATCTCGGGTAGGGGTCCCGGCATGCGTCTAGGTGGATGGTAACATGAGACAAGGGACACGATGTTTTTACCCAGGTTGGGCCCTCTCAATGGAGGTAAAACCCTACTCTGCTTGATTAATATTGATGATATGGGTAGTACAAGAGTAGATCTACCACGAGATCGGAGAGGCTAAACCCTAGAAGCTAGCCTATGGTATGATTGTTGTTCCTCGTATGGACTAAAACCCTCCGGTTTATATAGGCACCGAATAGGGTTAGGGTTACCACGTAGTCGGTTACAATGGTAGGAGATCTACATATCCGTATCGCCAAGCTTGCCTTCCACGCCAAGGAAAGTCCCATCCGGACACGGGACGAAGTCTTCAATCTTGTATCTTCATAGTCCAAGAGTCCGGCCAAAGGTCATAGTCCGGCCATCCAGACACCCCCTAATCCAGGACTCCCTCACCAATGTTTTGCAGGGAAACCATACTCAGACTTATGAATATGAGCATGTTTCATCAAACCGCTATGTTCATAAGACCAAGAAATTTTCTGCCTATTCTTATGAGTATTATTCACCTCCTGCAAGGCTATTTGCTAGAGCTCCAAAGCCGAAGTTCTCAGATGCTGCACTTAGACTCATTGCTTCTCAGCCACCCCTAAAGATATGTGGGTGGCTAAGAAAAATTAACTCTCTTTTGCAGGGAAAGGTCTCCGGTGAAATCAAAAGGCGTCGATGCTTATCTTTGGGGACCTAAAACATCTTGTAGGGCGCAAGTTAAATGCCCAAATGGTCTTACTATGTATTTTGTTCTAGGATTCCTAGACAAACATCCTATTTATCCTAACCAAGATCTGAACTTTCATAATCCGCTTGTTCGTCAAATGTTTATGCTTCACAATACCCTTGGTGAAGCCTATCCCCCAAACTGCACTGTAGGGTATGACACCAAAGGCTTCAGAATGGATTATGGACAGTGGATGCACTAACCAGATGATTGGTGATCAAAAGTCTTCTCATGGATTCAACCCCTCGTCCATCGACAAGAGTCACATCACATTTTGGAACCTTTGGTAAAAGCAAGGTATTGGGTCTAGGTAGAGTTGCAATCTCAAAGGATCGGCACATGGATAAAGTGATGCTTGTGGAATCCCTTGGTTTCAACTTAATATCTGTCTTAATGCTTTGTGATCTAAACATGATTGTGATATTTGGAAAATAACGTTGCCTTGTGCTTATGGAATCTGGAAAATCTCTAGTCTTTGAAGGGTATCGAAAAGACGATCTGTACATGGTAGATTTCTCAGCAGGACCACAGTTAGCCGTATGTATTCTAGCAAAAGCTTCAGAGTGCTGGCTCTCGCATGAGAGGCTAGGGCATGCCGACATGAGGAACTTGTACACTCTTGCGAAGAAGAAGCATGTCATAGGCATCGAGGGAGTCAAGTTCAAGAAGGATCATCTATGTGGTGCCTGCGAAGCTGGAAAGATGACTAGGGCCAAGCATCCCTCGAAGACAATCATGACGACATCTCGTCCCTTCGAGCTGCTTCACATGGACTTATTTGACCCTACTCACTACTCTACCCTTAGTACCACTGCTTGCCTCTATGGCTTCGTCATTGTTGATGATTACTCAAGATATACATGGGTGCACATAACCTTTACAAGAATGAAGTGCAGGATGTCTTCAGACGATTCGCCAATCGTGCCATGACGAACTATGGCATCAAGATCAAGCACATAAGGAGTGACAAAGGCACTGAATTCAAGAACACCGGCCTCGACACTTATCTTGATACATTGGGCATCACACATGAGTTCTCAGCTCCATACACACCTCAGTAGAATGGCATCATGGAGCGCCAGAACAGAACCCTCATTGAGATGGCTCGGACGATGCTTGATGAGTACAAGACTCCAAGAAAGTTCTGGCCTGAAGCTATTGATACTGCTTGCCACGTCATCAACCATGTTTATCTTCACAAGCTTCTAAAGAAGACATCCTATGAGCTACTAACTGGTAAGAAGCCAAACGTTAGTTACTTCAGAGTATTTGGTGCTGGGTGCTGGATCAAGGATCCACAACACACTTCAAAATTTGCACCGAAAGCACATGAAGGTTTTATGTTTGGCAACGGAAAGGATTTGCACTCCTACAGAGTCTTCAACCTCTTTCACTATAAAGTGGTTGAAACTGTGGATGTGCGGTTTGATGAGACTAACGACTCACAAAGAGAGCACCTGCCAAATGTGCTAGATGAAGCCTCACCAAGTGAATCTATCAAGCTTATGGATACTTGTCGTGGAATTGTCATGGCAGATGTCCTTTTGCAAGGACTTAGTCGTGGAGCCATCGCAACTAGGAAGCTTAAAGGGGTTAATCGAGACAAAGGACACGAGAGGTTTTATACTAGTTCGGCCCCTTATGGTGAAGGTAAGGCCTACGTCTAGTTGTGTTGGTATTGCTTGAGGTTTCGATGACCAGGGAGCGAGATACGCTATGCCCGGTTCTCGATTGGTTGTTTCTTGCCCTAAGCCGCCAATAGGTCGTCCCCTTATATACACGGGTTGATGCCACAGGCCCTCTGAGTCCCGGCGGCTTATAAACATTGTCCGGCTCGGTGACTAGTCAAGTCTACCTTATGATACAAGTCTTGCCATTATGGCGGTTTACTACAACGGGCCTTAAGTAGCTTGTGGGCCTTAGGCCCTTTGTTGAGATGCCATCTTCATGCTTGGACTTGGGCTTCTGTCTAGTAACCTCTTTACGTAACCCGGCCCCTCCTGGGCGGCTTACACAAATAGTTATATCCCCAACATTAGGCCCCAGATTGATTTGAACCTGTTCATGTCAATCTTAAAATAACTTAAAACATAAATCTTCAGTCTTCTGACTGCGCAAAAAGACTTTCTTTAACCCGCCGTCACGTCATTATTTGGATCCGTGTTAACCCGTCATGACGCCATCTTTTCTTTTATTCCGCCGTATCGGCCCAACGGATCTCTGTCTTTATTACCCGTTTCGAGAATCGAGGCGTCGGGGCCGCTGGATAGTAATTCTTATCTCCTCGTTTCCCGCACTGTCTCAGTTATGCTCTCCTTATAAATAGGCGCGACCTGGGTTTCATTTTCCCCCTTCCAGTCGTCTCCTTCTCCTTGCCTCCTCTCGAGCTCCGCTGCCGCCGCCGTCAAGCTTCTCGTCTTCTCCGACCCAGGCCGCCGCATCAACCTGAATCGGACCAGAAACACGCCGGCGAACCTCCGCAGCTCCTCCAGACCTATAAGTTTCCTTTCCTTCCCTGCCTAGATCTGCATTAGATCTTCTTCGAGTTCGTCGGTGTTCGTCGCCGCCCGCTACAAACCCTTGATAGATCTCACCCCCAACGCCCTTTTTTGATCGTCAGATGGTATAGAACCGCTGCGGTAGCTGTTTCACCCCCATTTTATATGGAAACGAATCCCTTTTCCTTTGTTCAGAAGCTTCTTTCGAGTGTATGAACTTCTCTGCCCTTGTTTTAGGTCTAGAAAATTTTCTTTTCAGGACGACCATTTGATCCAAAATAATAGCTGTCACTTATGAAACTTGTTTTTATCACCCGGAACACTTTTTATGCTAAATGCCTTTAACATAACTGTCCAAATATCCGGTTTAAACGCATCCCACTTGATCTGTGAGCCTTGGCGCCTTCTCAGGTCTTTAAAACTTTTGAACTGTTGCTAACACTTGTGGCGGCTTAAATAATGTTGGCCAATTATCCTTATGTCATTAGGCCCCTTTAAGCCGCTACCTTCAGTAATTTGAATATTTTCTTCCGGGTTAAAATTTAAACCGGAACTTCTTATTTTGTAATAGGACAATCTGTTGTCATGGCACCTAAGTCGACCAAAGCTCCTGTAACCTGCAACTGGGTCCCATCCACTGTCACTAAAAACAAACTGGCTGAATTTGTGAAGTCCGACCATTTGCCAAAGAAGGAAGTCATGTCTTATCGTGTCCCAGACCCATATGAAGAGAAGCCTCAACCCAAAGAAGGGGAGGTAATAGTTTTTACGGATCACATGAGCCGGGGATTTGCCCCTCCCGGCTCAAAGTTCTTCAGAGAAGTTCTAAATTTCTTTGACCTTAGACCTCAAGATATTGGACCCAATTCCGTGTCCAATCTTTGCAATTTCCAAGTTTTCTGTGAGGTGTACCTGGGAGAGGAGCCAAGCCTGATTTTATTCAGAGAACTGTTTTACTTGAACCGGCAGAATGAGCGCGCCAACGGGCCGAGTCTTGAACTTGGCGGCATCTCCATCCAGCGATGGAGAGACTGTCTGTTTCCTTATGCTGAGCTGCCGAGTCACCCCAAATATTGGAAATAGTCATGGTTCTACTGTCGGGATACTTCTCCGGCTGATGAGCCGCCTCTGCCCGGCTTTCGTGCCCTCGCCTTGAGTCCAACCATCTGCTGGCGGATAAACTGACCGCTGTGGAACATCTGCCGCTCAACCCCACCATCAATAAAATTAAAGCTCTTATGGGAAATGGTTTAAACGGCATCGACTTGGTCCGGGTCTGGGTCACTTGGCGTATACTCCCATTAAGCCGCCGCTCCGACTTAATGTGCACCTATACAGGCGAACCGAACGACCCAATGCGCCACAGTTCTGACGACTTACCAGATGACTTGGCTGATGCTACAACCCAGTCACTGTTAAAGGAGGGTACTGTTATCAACAACACCTTCGGGTTACTTCCCTTCTGCAAAAAGAACCCGCCCCCTGCAGTAAGTTACCAATCTTAATAAATACTCGTTAATATGTTTACCTCCTTGTACTTATAATTCCTTATCTTTCCTACAAGCCAGTGACAATTTCTGGAAAGTCAAATATGACCACGAGGCCGCCCAACAAGCCAGAGCAGCCAAGAAAAATGAAAGGAAAAGCGCCAAAACAGGGACTTCAAAAAAGAAGAAACCCAACGCCTCTGAATTGCTCAAATTGGATGACTCTTCTTCAGATGAGGAAGAGATAATCCCTTATTCTCTTTAACTCCTTTGTTACTATTTATTGATATCTCCGCCTTTCAGGAAGACACTGGGAACAGCCAAGCTCATGTCGAAGAGGTAACTATAATTTCCTCCGACCCAGAGCCTTTGCCAAAGCACAAAACCCGGCGGGTGACCCGGAAAGTAAGATTTTCACATCCCTTAGCTTATCAAGATCCTCAATTTCTTTTTAAGCAACAACAGCTTGAGAGCCGGAGGCAAACCCGGACAAGTAAGGATGTAGAACTCTCTTCCGGCTTACCTGACGTAAACAGGAAGCGCCGAACTGAGGTCATCTCCGCTTTGCGTTCTGTTTATCCTTTGGCGGGTTTAATTCATCAGCCTCTCAATTCATCTGACTCCAATTATCAGGATACCTCTCCTTCTTCTGGCGAGTCTATGCAATCCAACATGCCGACCTTCAAGACTGCCCCTGGGTGATGTACTTTTGTTATCCTCATGCTTTGCCTTACTCATATTTTGTACTCATCCCTTTGTTTTATTCACAGTGTGCAGGCGAAGCCCAGTAAGAGGGCAAAGAAGAATAAGCCAATTGAAGACCCGGTAGCAATGGAGCCGTAAACCGGAACCACTGCCCCTGATGCCTCTACTCATCAACCTCCTCCTGAGCCGATTCATGAAATTCCGACACCATCTGCCGACCCGCCTCAAGAAAACATTCTTGATAGCTCCGATAAACCAGAAATTCCTAGCCCGGTTCGGACGGCTGAACCAGAAGTTGAATTCTTGAAAAGCCAGTATGTTGAGCCGGGGCGGCCTACCATTCTTGCCAGATGTACCGCTAAGGAAGAACTTGTCAAAAGCCGGAAAAACAAACAGGACATCGCTGATTATGCCCACTTAAGCATTGGCGATATAGTCTCAGGCTATCTGAATCAAGTGCATAACAGCCGCGACCTGGAAATTGACATGGTGAAACAGATACAACATAAATCTGAGGTATAACTTATATCACTTCTCCGGAATCTTACTTACTGTACCAGCCCCCAAGTCTACTGCTTATAGGTAAATATGACGTAGACTTAGATACCGGCTTACTGATAACTCACCCGGTTTACAAGAAAGTATATTATAGCAATTTTTAAAGAAGCGATACACATTAGCCCCCAAGTGTCAAGTATCTTTACTTGTAAAATGCTTGAGACTTTAATATGCATAATCTGACATTATAAAGTAAAATTTTCCTCAACATACATTAGCCCCCTAGTGTCAAGGGTCTTTACTTGTAAAGTGCTTGAGACTTTAATAATACCTTACCATAACCTTACTTGTGACCCGGGGTTATTACAGGTCTCCACCAGTCAATTCGAATTGCAGATTGCTGACCTGAAGACCCGGCTGGCAGCCCAAGACCTTGAGATTCAAAAAGCCGACTCCAAATTCGCCTTCAGCATCTCTGAGCAAGAAAAGTTGAAGAAGGATTTTGACGCGGAGAAGAAGGCCTGGGCAGATGAAAAATCTTCACTTGTGACCCGGGCCGAGGCAATGAAGCGACTCTTGCCGAAGCAACCGCCGAATTGTCCGGCTTAAAAAACCAGATATCCCAAATGGTCTCAGCAATTTTTGGTAAGTTACTATGTGTAACTTTTGAACATCACCATGATTCATTTGATAACTGTTTCAGATATGATCTCCGGCTTAATCTCATCTGCAAAAGCGAGGTCCTAGGAGTACCAACCGAAGCGAGAATATCTTGATCAAGCTTAAGGCGGTGTACACTCTAGTGGAACAATTTGTACACCGGTCTAGCGATGCTTTGGCCGTTGTGCCTTTATCAAATGATACTCCTTACCTCCTGCAGGATGTACTCAAACGGCTTGCCGTGTTACCTCAATGGATTCAGGAGTTAAGGCGAGCATCTGGTAGAGCCGGGGCCATAGCCGCCTTAAGCCGGGCCAAAGCGTTGGCTCCAGAGCTAGACTTAGGCGATGTTGCTCTTGGATATCCTAGCTTAAAGGAGGACGGCTCTGCATTCAATGAATCAGACTTCACCACCTGTGTGCGAGTCGTATGCCCTGTGGCCACCATCATCGTCAACGATATTGATCTTACAAAGTACCAGCCGGGTTATGACAACGAAAACCGGAGGATTCCAACTCCGCATTATGATGATGTCAGCCTGATCCCTCCAACTCGTAAGCATACCTTTTCTCCACGAAGTTGACCCGGCCAGTTTAATAGATGATGAAGCTGAATTTGAAGCCTTAAGCGGCATTGGCGGACCTCGTCAACCTTCCAGGACAAAGCAGCAGACGAAGAGGCGGAGAAGGATAACCCGGAGTCGTCAAGTCCACCAAAGGAGTAATCCGCCTGGCACTTAAGTCTTTTGAAAAAACAATGCTTCATTATTCAGACTCAGGGAGTCTTGTAATAGGGTAGAAAAACTTCTTAACTCTGTCATGCCTTCGCGCATGTTTTGTGGTGCTTAACAATGTCTCAAGCCGCTATCATTGTGTACTGCCGGCTTGCTTGAATCATCCAAAAGCTTTTTTGCTTTACCCTGTGTATAAAACAAAAACTTCCTTTGACATCTCACCACATCCGGGGTCATGTAAAATAACGTTAACCCGGAGTAGGAACCAAAACATCATAAGTATCAACTGGTTTAAGGCGTACCTTACCAGCTTACGTGATCCCAAAAAAGCAGGCAGTTATACTTAACTTCTGAAAATTGGCACATATAATGTTTACCTGGCCCTTAATATTTACTCTTATAGAATAAAGTAAACCTGATTTTCAAAGGCCTCTGATTCGAATACGATCAGTAGAACCGTTCCAGAGGGGTTAAGCTAAGATTCGGATACGATCATATCGCCCCCAATGGCTTTGGCGATGCCGATCAAGTGGGTATCGACAACTATGTTCTCTTTGGTTCGAATACGACCTATGTTTGAACAGGAAGCCCCCAAGTGACCATGATAGTTGTTTAATGACGCTGATTCGAATACGATCCACGCCGGACCCAAAGGGGTTAAGCTATGATTCAAATATGATCAAGAAGCCCCCAAGTGGGTTTGGCAGTATGCCGATCAATTGGGTATCGACAACTATGTTCTCTTTGGTTCGAATACGACCTATGTTTGAACATGAAGCCCCCAAATGACCATGGCTTGATTCAGATATGATCATAAGACGGACCAAAGGGAAAATTGGATTCAGATATGATCTGCTCCCTGTTAGTCGTTTCCACCACCTGGTAAAGAAAACACATAAACCTTGTAGGATGAAAAAGAAAGAGGTCCTGCTTTATTGCTTTATATAATATATACATTGCTAAAAAAGAAAAGACAAATATACTCTGAAAGCCGGCGGCTTAAGTATAGTAGGGCCGGAGATGTGCTACGTTCCACGGCCGACGGGTCTCTTCCTCCGACTTACGTGAGTCTTTGTGCTCTCGAACATCAATGAGGTAATATGACCCGTTGTTGAGATTTTTGCTGACCACGAAAGGTCCTTCCCAAGGAGGGGACAACTTGTGCATATCAGATTGATCCTGGATGAGCCGGAGCACTAAATCGCCTTCTGGAAAGTTACGCTTCTAACCCGGCTGTGATAATCGGCGCAGGTCTTCTTGGTAAATCGCCGAGCGGGCTATGGCCAAGTCTCGCTCTTCATCCAACAAGTCAAGTGCATCCCGACGAGCTTTTTCATTATCAGCCTCAACGTAAGCCGCCACCCGTGGTGAATCATGCCGATGTCACTTGGCGTAACCGCCTCTGCTCCGTACACCATAAAGAAAGGTGTACAACCAGTAGACCTGTTAGGCGTTGTGTTGATGCTCCATAGCACAGAGGGTAACTCCTCCACCCAACAACCCGGAGTTCGCTGTAAGGGAACTAAGAGAAGGGGTTTGATACCTTTCAAGATCTCTTGATTAGCTCTTTACGCTGACCATTAGACTGGGGGTGAGCAACAGCCGAAACATCAAGCCGGATGTGCTCTTGTTGACAGAACTCTTCCATGGCACCCTTGGAAAGATTAGTACCATTATCAGTTATAATACTGTGCGGAAAACACAAACCGAAAGATCACCTTTTTGATGAACTGAACCGTCGTGGCTACATCACACTTACTGACCGGCTCTGCTTCAACCCACTTAGTGAATTTATCCACTGCCACCAACAGGTGTGTCTTCCTATCCTTAGACCTTTTGAAAGGTCCAACCATATCAAGCCCCCAGACTGCAAACGGCCAAGTAATCGGAATCATCCTCAACTCTTGAGCCGGCACATGAGCTCATCTTGAGAATTTTTGACATCCGTCACATTTCTTGACCGGATCCTCCGCATCGGCATGAGCCGTCGACCAATAAAAACCATGACGAAAAGCCTTGGCTACCAGAGACTTTGAACCGGCACGATGACCGCAATCACCTTCATGAATCTCACGAAGTATCTCCTGACCCTCCGTAGGTGATACACATCGTTGAAACGCCCCAGTGACGTTGCGGTGATGCAACTCGCCATGAACAATCGTCATGGATTTGGACCGCCTGATGATTTGTCTTGCCAAGGTCTCGTCCTCAAGCAACTCCCCCCGGGTCATATAGGCCAAATATGGGACCGTCCAGTCCGGGATGGCATGGAGAGCCGCCACCAGCTGCGCTGCGAATGCAGCTGCAAGCTCTTCCTCTGTAGGCACTCTGACGGAAGGGTTATGCAAAATGTCAAGTAAAGTATTAGGCGGCACCGGCTTACGCTAAGACCCGGCCGGCTTAAAGCATCACCGCCTCATTCTTCCTTCGATCAATGTGCTCTACTTGATAACCTTTGAAGTGCCCAGCCACCGCATCAACTTCACGACGATAAGCCGCCATAAGGGATCCTTAGAATCCCACGTGCACGACACTTGTTGAGCGACGAGGTGCGAATCGCCCAAGCATCTTACCGGCTCAAATTCATCTCTTTGGCCATCCGGAGGCCATGGAGTAAAGCCTCGTATTCAGCTGCATTGTTAGTACGAGAAACATAAGCCGGAGCACATAACAAAATTTGTCACCTCGGGGGGAAGTTAAAACAACTCCAGCCCCCGAGCCTTCCAACTGCCTGGACCCATCGAAGTGAATAGTCCAATACGTGTTATCTGGCTTCTCCTCTGGCGCCTGCAACTCCGTCCAATCATTGATAAAGTCCACTAGGGATTGAGACTTGATAGCTGTGCGCGGTATATACTTCGAACCGTGAGGCCCAACCTCGATGGCCCACTTGGCAACTCGTCCTGTGGCTTCCCTATTCTGGATGATGTCTCCCAAGGGGGCTGAACTTACCACAGTTATAGGATGACCCAGGAAGTACTGCTTTAGCTTCCGGCTTGCCATGAACACCCCATAAACAAGTTTCTGCCAATGCGGATACCTTTGCTTAGACTCTATGAGCACCTCACTGATGTAATAAACCGGCCGCTGAACTGGATGCTCCTTGCCAGTCTCTTTGCGCTCCACCACAATGGCCACACTAACAGCACGTGAGTTAGCAGCAACATACAACAGCAATGGCTCTTTATCAATTGGAGCTGCGAGAACCGGCGGCTCAGACAATTGTCTCTTTAAATCTTCAAAGGCAGCATCCATGACCTCACTCCTGCATAAAGGTGTCTGTTTTCTTCATCATCTGATACAGCGGTAGAGCCTTCTCCCCTAGCCGGCTTATGAATCGGCTTAAAGAAGCCACGCGACCCGCCAGTCGCTAAACATCATTGATGCACAACGGTTTAGCCAGAGAGGTAATCGCCTTGATTTTCTCCGGGTTAGCTTCAATGCCCCTGTTTGAGACCAGGAATCCCAAAAGTTTACCTGCAGGTACACCAAATACACACTTGTCCGGGTTAAGCATCATCTTGTAGACCCGGAGGTTGTGAAAGGTTTCCTTTAAGTCGGAGATCAAGGTTTCCTTCTCTCTGAACTTCACCACAATGTCATCCACATAAGCATGAACATTGCGCCCAATCTGATTGTGGAGATAGTTCTGCACACACCGCTGATAAGTCGTCTGGGCACTCTTGAGCCCAAACGGCATAGATACATAGCAGAAGGCTCCAAATGGAGTAATGAAAGCCATCTTCTCCTGGTCCTTAACTGCCATCTTGATCTGATGATAACCAGAGTAAGCATCCAAAAAACTCAACCGCTCGCAACCCGCTGGACAAGCTTTATTTAAGTCCGTGTAGTCCACACACATCCGCCAGGTGCCGTTCTTCTTGAGCACAAGCACCGGGTTAGCCAACCACTCCGGGTGAAAAACTTCCACGATGAACCCAGCCGCTAAGAGCCGAGCGACCTCCTCCCCTATAGCCTTTCGCCTTTCCTCATTGAATCACCGGAGAAACTTCCTGACCGGCTTATACTTTGGATCAATATTAAGAGTGTGCTCAGCGAGTTCTCTCGGGACATCCGGCATGTCAGAAGGTTTCCAAGCAAAGATGTCCCGGTTCTCACGGATGAACTCGGTGAGCGCGCTTTCCTATTTGGGATCCAAATTGGCACTGATGCTGAACTGCTTGGAAGAATCGCCTGGAGTGAAGTCAACCAGTTTTGTCTCGGCGGCCGATTTAAATTTCAACGCCGGGTCTTGCTCCGTGGTTGGCTTCTTCAAAGAGGTCATATCTGTCGGGTCGACATTAGTTTGATAAAACTTCAGCTCCTCTTCAGCGCAAACGGATTCAGCATAAGCCGCATCGCCTTCCTCGCACTCCAAGGTCACCTTTCGACTCCCATGCACAGTGATGGTGCCCTTGTAACCCGGCATCTTGAGCTGCAGATAAACATAACACGGCCGTGCCATAAACTTGGCATAAGCCGGCCGTCCAAACAGAGCGTGATATGGGCTTCTGATTTTGACTACCTCAAACGTCGACTTCTCATTACAGGAATCATATTCGTCTCCAAAAGCCACTTCCAGCTCGATCTTTCAACAGGATACGCCGACTTACCGGGTACCACCCCATGGAAAACAGTGTTAGACGTCCTCAAGTCCTTATCAGTTAGACCCATACTGGGAAAGGTCTCATAATAGAGAATATTGATGCTGCTTCCGCCGTCCATGAGCACCTTAGTGAATTTATATCCACCAACCTGAGGGCCACCACCAAGGCTAATCGACCGGGTTATCAACCCGGGGTGATCTTCTCTACTCCAAATGATAGGCTGCTCTGACCACCTCAGATAACGGGGAACCACCGGTTCAACTGAATTCACAGCCCTTTTATGAACCTTCTGGTCACGCTTACACAAGTTAGTGGTAAACACATGGTATTGCCCACCGTTCAACTGTTTTGGATGGCTCTGATAACCTGACTGCTGCTGCTGCTGATTATAGCCACCTTGACCACCTTGAAAACCGGAACTTGAGCCGCCACCTGGGCCATGGAAACCACCTGCTCCTGAACCGCCGCCTGATCCGTGATTGCCATCAAACATGTTTGAATTCTTGAAAGCCTTCATGATCGCGCAGTCCTTCCATAAGTGGGTGGCAGGATTTTCCCGAGTACCGTGTCTTGGACAAGGCTCATTCAGAAGCTGCTCAAGAGATGGACCTGAGCCACCAGATCGAGGAGGTGCTCTCCCCTTATGCTTCTTGTTATTACCTTGGGCATTAGCATTGGCCTGGCAACGCGGGCTACCGTCCGCTTACGCTTGTTGCCACCTTGACTTACCGATTGTTCTTTCTTGACCCTTTCCATTGCCGTTCTTCTTTCCTTTCCTGTCTTTTCCTCCTCGGGGCGGGATCATCGGTAGTATCGGAATCGGCATATTTAACCAAAGCCGCCATCAGCGTACCCATGTCATTGCAATCACGCTTAAGGCGCCCCAGCTTCTGCTTCAGCGGCACAAAACGACAATTCTGATGGAGCATAAGTACCGCAGAGCCGGCATCCATCTTATCAGATGAATGTATTATTTCCTTGACCGGCGCACCCAATGAGTTGTGGACTCACCCTCCTCCTGCTTACAATTGGTCAAGTCCACAATGGACATAGATTGCTTGCAAGTATCCTTAAAGTTCTGGATAAACCGGGCCTTTAACTCGGCCCATGAACTGATGGAATTGGGAGGCAAACTTTTCAACCAAGATCGGGCCGTTCCATCTAACATCATGGTAAAATACTTAGCCATTGCCGGGTCGCTGACTTCCAATAATTCCATGGCCATCTCGTAACTTTCAATCCATTCCCCCGGCTGTAAGTCGGCCGTGTAATTCGGCACCTTTCGAGGACCCTTGAAATCCTTGGGCAGACACACATCTCGCAGAGCTGGCACCAGACAAGGTACACCACCAGTTCTAGTGGCCACCCCTGCTCCAACAGAAGTCATTGGATACTCTGGGAGACCATCATATGCCGTCTGCTGAGCCGCTAATTGAGCCGCCCGTTCATCCTCCTGACGCAATCGATCCTGCACCGGGTTATAGCCGCCGGGTTGGTTGCGACGCTGGGCATTGCTTGATAAAGCTTCTGACTCCATGTGCCTGCTGTAACTCGGACTCCGGTTTGGACGAGGTGCTATCCAAAATTTGAGGAGTGGAATGAATCCTGTCCCTGCTGTAAGAATAGGTCTCTTGCTGCGCCAAGGCTGTCTGAAGAAGATCCCTAACCCTCCGGGTTTCCACCGCCGTCGGGTCATCACCATCCACTAGAAGAGCCGCCAGATGCGCCGATGCTGCTATCAGGTTCTCCATGGGGTTGGAAAAGTGGCCCGGAGGTGTCGGTATGTATCGGGGCGGGGCCATGCTCCCATGAAGAGGTGCCATCTCTCGAGGCTGAGCCGGCCCTCCAGCTCCGGGTGTCATAAATTGATTGGCTTCGGGCGGATTGCTAGGACCAGCTCCGGGTGTCATGAAAAGATTCTGAGGATCGTAAACCGGAGGCAGACGGGACTGGGTCTTCTGATGTATCCTTCTCATCACCTCATTGGACGCATTCAGATTCATATTAAGCTGGAAAGCCTCTGACTGGAGTCGCTGCGCCCGTGCATCCAAAGCCGCCCGCTCCGTAGCTAGCCTGGTGTCCTCAGCCGCCAAGGCCTCCTTGGTCAGGGCTATCTCCTCACGTACCTTTGCCACCTCTGCGTTATGCTCATCTGGATTTGCAGGAATAACCGTGGGGGTTAACATGGTCGTCAACTTGTCCATAAGATCTATCAGCACCTGAGCCGGCGGGCGCGCGGGGCTTCCTGCCCTGCCGCTCGACACAGGCGTCATTCTTTATGACCGTCGAGTTTTGGCCGGGTTGGGTACCAGCCATGAAGACTCCTGCCAAGCTTGGCGGCTCATAGCAATCTGGAACGCTAGAGTCGCCAGAACAGCCCCCTAGCATGCCTTCTTGGACATGATACAGAGAATCTGTTGAGCCGGAGGACGGATCATCATCTGATGGGACGGTCGTCTCTTCGCCATCTTTAGATCCTTCAGAAAGTGCCTCTCCATGAACACAGCCCACAAAGGCACGCTTCATGATAGGTTGAATCTGGGCGGGTCTCGCACGCTGAGCCGTCTCAATGAGGTCAGTGCAGCTGTCCAGCACTAGGCCCGGCTCACCGATCCGGCCGATGAAGACGTGGATTCCGCCAAAGGGGACCCGGTACCCCTACTCAATTGAGTCGGCCTCGGGGCCCCAGCCTTCATTGTCAATGTAGATCTTGCCGCGACGACTCTTGGTCATCCGGCCCACTACGTATCCCTTGAGCCCTTCGAAGATGCCCTTCTAGAACTCAAATCCACCGTGCGCTGGCCACATGGTGGGCGCCAACTGTCGTGGAATTGTCACGACATATGTCCTCTTGCAAGGACTTAGTCGTGGAGCCATCGCAACTAGGAAGCTTAAAGGGGTTAATCGGGACAAATGACATGAGAGGTTTTATACTAGTTCGGCCCCTTACGGTGAAGGTAAGGCCTACGTCTAGTTGGGTTGGTATTGCTTGAGGTTTCGATGACCAGGGAGCGAGATACGCTACGCCTGGTTCTCGATTGGTTGTTTCTTGCCCTAAGCCGCCAACAGGTCGTCCTCTTATATACACGGGTTGGCCTGCAGCCTTCTGAGTCCCGACGGCTTATAAACAATGTCCGGCTCGGTGACTAGTCAAGTCTACCTTATGATACAGGTCTTGCATTATGGCGGTTTACTACAACGGGCCTTAAGTCGCATGTGGGCCTTAGGCCCTTTGTTGAGACGCCATCTTCATGCTTGGACTTGGGCTTCTGTCTGGTAACCTCTTTACGTAACCCGGCCCCTCCTGGGCGGCTTACACAAATAGTTATATCCCCAACAATACTGGTGAAATCATACCTTCAGAGGCTCAGGCTGAAGAAGAAATCATCATTTCTGCACCTAATCAACCCGAAGACTTTGCTCAGCCTGAAGTCAATGCTGAAGAAGAAGACAATGATCAGCTAGAGCAAAATCTTCACCCAGTTCATCCTCGTGTTGCAAATGAAGTGCAGATTGAGAAGATAATCAATAGCATCAATGCAGCTGGTCCACTCACTCGTTCAAGAGCAACACAACTAGCAAATTTCTGTGGGCACTTTGCATTTGTCTCTATATCTAAACCCAAGAAAGTTGTTGAAGCCTTCATGGTACCTGAATGGATTCAAGCTATGCAAGAAGAGCTTCAACAGTTCGAGCCGAACAATGTTTGGGAACTAGTAAAGCGTCCTGATCCTCGCAAGCACAACATCATAGGCACCAAATGGATCTATTGCAACAAACAAGATGAGCATGGCCAAGTCATCAGAAACAAGGCTCGTCTAGTTGCTCAAGGATACACTCAAGTAGAAGGGATTGACTTCGATGAAACATTTGCTCTGGTGGCTAGGCTTGAATCCATTCGCATACTGCTAGCATATGCCAACCATCACAACATCCTTCTGTATCAAATGGATGTGAAGAGTGCCTTTCTCAATGGCAAGATTGAAGAAGAAGTGTATGCTGCACAACCACCTGGTTTTGAAGACCCAAAACATCCTGACATGGTATACAAGCTCAACAAGGCACTGTATGGCCTCAAACAAGCCCCTCGTGCTTGGTATGACACTCTCAAAGACTTCCTGAAGAGCAAAGGCTTCAAACCCGGTTCCCTGGATCCCACACTCGTCACGAAGACATATGATGGTGAACTGTTTGTGTGCCAAATCTATGTGTATGACATTATCTTCGGCTGCACTGACAAGAAATACAGTGATGAGTTTGGTCATATGATGCAAGAGCAATATCAGATGTCCATGATGGGTGAGATGATATTTCTTCATCGGTCTTCAAATCCGTCAGCAGAACAACGACATCTTCATATCACAAGAAAAATACCTCAAAGATTTCCTGAAGAAGTTTGGGATGCAAGACTACAAAGGATACACGACTCCAATGCGAACCAGAAGTCATCTCGGTCCCGACGACAATGGTAAAGAGGTCGATCAAAAGGTATACCGCTCCATGATTGGTTCTTTACTCTATTTATGTGCATCTCGGCCAGATATAATGCTTAGCGTTTGCATGTGTGCCCGATTCCAAGCGGCACCAAAGGAATCACATCACTTAGCTGTGAAGCAAATTCTTCGATATTTGGCTTACACCCCAATCCTAGGATTATGGTATCCAAAGGGCTCAGAGTTTGATCTAGTTGGATTCTCATATGTTGATTATGCTGGTGACAAGGTTGATCGCAAGTCCACATCAGGCACATGTCACTTTCTTGGACGATCTCTTGTCTGTTGGTCTTCAAAGAAGCAGAACTGTGTATCCCTCTCCACTGCTGAATCTGAATACATTGCTACTGGATCTTGATGTGCTCAGCTTATAACAAACTCTCAAGGACTACGACATCCATCTGAGCATGTGCCACTCTACTGCGACATTGAAAGTGCCATCAAGATTGCCAACAACCCAGTTCAGCACTCGAAGACAAAGCACATTCAGATCCGTCATCACTTTCTCAGAGATCATGTCATGAAGGAAAATATTGATATCATACACGTCAACACTGAAGAGCAATTGGCAGATATCTTCACAAAGCCCTTGGATGAGAAAAGGTTTTGCAAGTTGCGGTGTGAGCTAAATATCTTAGAATCCTCAAATGTCCTGTAATTGGACACACATCCTAACGCTTATGCATGTAGATGACTTAGATGTGCAACACACGAAGTAACGTATACCTTCAATCAATGAAAACATACACTGTGCGCCGTGTCTGGGTCTAATACTTCCTGTACGGTGGGTAACGCCACCACCAAATTCTTATTGGAGTGTTTTGTTTGGCGTCACAATTGCATAGTCTTCGCATTTGGTTTGTCTTCAACATTAATTTGACTTCGAGGTTTATCTTTGCAATGTTGAGTTGGTCTGATATATAAATATATATATGTGTGTTCTGTCCTCTACAGCATGCACTTATGGCTATGTCTTCATACTTGAATTTTTTATCTAAGTGAATGTGATCGGACCCTAGCCCCCCCCCTCTCTGTGCTTCTACCTCAAATTCTATCTATCCAATCATATGCACTCTGTTGAAACCTGTCAATTGTCTTCTCTGAGTCCTTGTCAGCAGAAGACAAAGAGACAAACATTTAAATCTGTTTTCAATGCCATATCCTTTTTGCCTGAATACCGGAGAAGCCGGAACGACCACCCGACAATCCAGGCATGCGTGGGAACATGGAACAACTTCCAATAAGTTGCATGCAGGCCACGTGTCCTTCATCTGTGAACCGCCAGGGGCACCTGGATAATTATGTTGTGCTGTCCCTTTCCTTATAAATACACACACCAGGGGGTCAAAATCTCTTCTTCCACCTCGCCACCTCGCTCAAACCCTAGCGCCTACGCTAGCTCGCGACGACGCTGGAGACGAAGCGCTTAGCTGTCGTGACTTCTTCGACGCCGTACTCACGCCAGCCGCGGACCTCGTCTTCTCCGCCGCCGCCGTAGGTGTCTTCCACCGCCAAGTTAGGGCACGGAGATTGAACTGCTCGGCTTATAACTCTGCCTCGTCTAGCAGTTCGTCAACCGTAATTAAATGTCAATTTTTACTGCCTTTTCGATCCGTCAAATCCATCCACTTCACCCAAAAGTGGTTTCTTCACTTCCAAATATGGACCCGTCCTTATCTGCATCTCATATCATGCTGAGAATATTCACTTATGCTTCATAACTAGTTAGATTCCTCACTTGTACTTATTCATGGATTCGTGCAAATCTGGAACCAACTCTCTTCAAATAAGTGAATGTCTTCGCACTATGAGGTCAATCTCTTCAAATTGATTTATCTTCAAAATCATCTGAGAATGCATATGACCTCTTCCCCTTCCCTCGCATCTCTAATGTTGTCACAGGTACATGTCCGTGGGAGAATCCCTTGGTTCTCATATTCTGCATTCATTTGCAGACTTCTTACAACATCATATACACTCCCCTGAAGCCAGCTCCTGTCTGACCAGTAGAAGGAAGCCATTCACTGTTCTGAAGCCATTCAGTGTGAATATAATGGAAACTGAGAAATCAGCAAGAAAAGGTGGCAGGCAGCGTCATGGAAATACTGCTAAGAATTTACCTCCTTATCATTTTGAACTGTACAAGTTAGATCCAGAGGAAAGTTACGGCCAGCGCAAGACCCGAATCCAATGGATTCGAAGATATTGGGCAGAAGAATGGTTCAAGAACAGGTTCGTCACTGCCGAGTATGCTGAAAAGAACGCTATCAAGCGCCCATGGGGAGATATACTGTACAGGAACCTGCAGCCAAAGACGAAGCCTGAAGCTATTGCCCAAGGTTTCTACCCATGCATGGTCCGAGGACCGAAGCCTGAGAATGCCGATCCATCATCTATGTCATGGTGTCGCGAAGACTGATGTCTACTACGCAACCTTCTTCTTGTAGACATTGTTGGGCCTCCAAGTGCAGAGGTTTCTAGGACAGTAGCAAATTTCCCTCAAGTGGATGACCTAAGGTTTATCAATCCGTGGGAGGCGTAGGATGAAGATGGTCTCTCTCAAACAACCCTGCAACCAAATAACAAAGAGTCTCTTGTGTCCCCAACACACCCAATACAATGGTAAATTGTATAGGTGCACTAGTTCGGCGAAGAGATGGTGATACAAGTGCAATATGGATGGTAGATACGGGTTTTTGTAATCTGAAAATATAAAAACAACAAGGTAACTAATGATAAAAGTGAGCACAAACGGTATTGCAATGCTTCGAAACAAGGCCTAGGGTTCATACTTTCACTAGTGCAAGTTCTCTCAAAAATGATAACATAATTAGATCATATAACAATCCCTCAACATGAAACAAAGAGTCACTCCAAAGTCACTAATAGCGGAGAACAAACGAAGATATTATCGTAGGGTACGAAACCACCTCAAAGTTATTCTTTCTGATCGATCTATTCAAGAGTCTGTAGTAAAATAACATGAAGCTATTCTTTCCGTTCGATCTATCCTAGAGTTCGTACTAGAATAACACCTTAAGACACAAATCAACCAAAACCCTAATGTCACCTAGATACTCCAATGTCACCTCAAGTATCCATGGGTATGATTATACGATATGCATCACACAATCTCAGATTCTTCTATTCAACCAACACAATGAACTTCAAAGAGTGACCCAAAAATTCTACCGGAGAGTCAAGACGAAAACGTGTGCCAACCCCTATGCATAAGTTCACAAGGTCACTGAACCCGCAAGTTGATCGCCAAAACATACATCAAGTAGATCATGTGAATATCCCATTGTCACCACAGATAAGCACATGCAAGACATACATCAAGTGTTGTCAAATCCTTAAAGACTCAATCCGATAAGATAACTTCGAAGGGAAAACTCAATCCATTACAAGAGAGTAGAGGGGGAGAAATATCATAAGATCCAACTATAATAGCAAAGCTCGTGATACATCAAGATCGTGCCAAATCAAGAACACGAGAGAGAGAGAGATCAAACACATAGCTCTTGGTACATACCCTCAGCCCAGGGTGAACTACTCCCTCCTCGTCATGGAGAGCGCCGGATGATAAAGATGGCCATCTGAGAGGATTCCCCCTCCGGCAGGATGCCGAACATGTCTAGATTGGTTTTCGGTGGCTCTGAGGCTTGCGGCGGTGGAACTCCCGATCTAGGTTATGTTACGGAAGTTTGGGTATATATAAGAGGTGTTGGCGTCGGGAACAAGTCAGGGGTCTCGAGGCGGCCACGAGGTAGGGGCGGGCCCGAGGGGGTAGGCGCGCCCCCACCTCGTGGGTGCCTCGGGATTCTTCTGGTCCATCTCCGATACTTCGTGGGCTTCTTCTGGTCCAAAAATAATCTCCGTGAAATTTCAGGTCAATTGGACTCCGTTTGGTTTTCCTTTCCGCGATACTCAAAAACAAGGAAAAAACAGAAACTGACAGTGGGCTCTAGGTTAATAGGTTAGTCCCAAAAATCATATAAAACAACATATAAATGCATATAAAACATCCTAGATGGATAATATAATAGCATGGAACAATCAAAAATTATAGATACGTTGGAGACGTATCAAGCATCCCCAAGCTTAATTCCTGCCCGTCCTCGAGTAGGTAAATGATGAAAACAGAATTTTTGATGTGGAATGCTACCTAACATATTTATCAATGTAATCTCTCTTTATTGTGGCAAGAATATTCAGATCCATAAGAATCAAGACAAAAGTTTAATATTGACATAAAATAGTAAAAATTCAAACATACTAACAAAGCAATCATGTCTTCTCAAAATATCATGGCCAAAGAAAGCTATCCCTACAAAATCATATAGTCTGGCTATGCTCTATCTTCATCACACAAAATATTTAAATCATGCACAATCCCGGTTTCAGCCAAGCAATTGTTTCATACTTTAGTGTTCTCAAACTTTTTCAACTTTCACGCAATACATGAGCGTGAGCCATGGACATAGCACTGTAGGTGGAACAGAATGGTGGTTGTGGAGAAGACAAAAAGGGAGAAGATAGTCTCACATCAACTAGGCGTATCAACGGGCTATGAAGTTGCCCATCAATAGATATCAATGTGAGTGAGTAGGGATTGCCATGCAACGGATGCACTAGAGCTATAAGTGTATGAAAGCTCAAAAAGAAACTAAGTGGTTGTGCATCCAACTCGCTTGCTCACGAAGACCTAGGGCAATTTGAGGAAGCCCATCATTGGAATATACAAGCCGAGTTCAATAATGAAAATTTCCCACTAGTATATGAAAGTGACAAAATAAGAGACTCTCTATCATGAAGATCATGGTGCTACTTTGAAGCACAGGTGTGGTAAAAGGATAGTAGCATTGCCCCTTCTCTCTTTTTCTCTCATTTTTTTGTTTTTTTTTGTTTTGGGCCTTCTCTTTTTTATGGCCTCTTTTTGTTTCTTTTCTCCTTTTTTTATTTTTTGTCCGGAGTCTCATCCCGACTTGTGGGGGAATCATAGTCTCCATCATCCTTTTTTTATTTGGGCCTTTTCTCTTTTTTATGGCCTCTTTTTTTTAAGTCCGGAGTCTCATCCCGACTTGTGGGGGAATCATAGTTTCGATCATCCTTTCCTCACTTGGGACAATGCTCTAATAATGATGATCATCACACTTTTATTTACTTACAACTCAAGAATTACAACTCAATGCTTAGAACAAAATATGACTCTATATGAATGCCTCCGGTGATGTACCGGGATGTGCAATGAATCAAGAGTGACATGTATGAAAGAATTATGAACGGTGGCTTTGCCACAAATACGATGTCAACTACATGATCATGCAAAGCAATATGAAAATGATGGAGCATGTCATAATAAACAGAACGGTGGAAAGTTCCATGGCAATATATCTCGGAATGGCTATGGAAATGCCATAATAGGTAGGTATGGTGGCTGTTTTGAGGAAGGTATATGATGGGTTTATGGTACTGGCGAAAGTTGCGCGGTACTAAAGAGGCTAGCAATGGTGGAAGGGTGAGAGTGCGTATAATCCATGGACTCAACGTTAGTCATAAAGAACTCACATACTTATTGCAAAAATCTATTAGTCATCGAAACAAAGTACTACATGCATGCCCCTAGGGGAAGGGTTGGTAGGAGTTAACCATCGCGCGATCCCGACCTCCACTCATAAGAAAGACAATCAATAAATAAATCATGCTCCAGCTTCATCACATAATGGTTCAGCATACGTGCATGCTACGGGAATCACAAAATTTAACACAAGTATCTCTCAAATTCACAACTACTCCGTTAGCATGACTCTAATATCACCATCTTCATATCTCAAAACAATCATAAAGAATCAAACTTCTCATAGTATTCAATGCACTTAATATGAATTTTTTTATTATATCCCTCTTGGATGCCTATCATATTAGGACTAAATTCATGACCTAAGAAAATTACCATGCCGTTTAAGACTCTCAAAATAATATAAGTGAAGCATGAGAGTTCATCAATTTCTTCAAAATAAAACTACCGCCGTGCTCTAAAAAGATATAAGTGAAGCTCAATGAGTAGTCAAATAATTATGCAACTATGTGAAGACTCTCTAACATTTAAGCGATCAAATCAAGGAAATCGATCAAACGATCCCCGTGCCAGCCCAAATCATGATCTTCACCAACTTGGATTTGGTTCTCTCGCGAAAATAGCGAGTTGCAGATCCTGAGATATTATTCAAACAGCAAGCAAAACAAAATAAAACAACATTTCAAGGATAGCACTCATTATGTGAAGAAGCAAAAACTTAGGCTCAACCGACACTAACCAATAATTGTTGAAGAAGAAAGGTGGGATTCCTATCCCCAAGCTTAGATGGTTGAGACTTCTTGAAATATTATCTTGGGTGCCTTGGGCATCCCCAAGATTGAGCTTTTGTATCTCCTTAATTCCTTTTATATCACGGTTTCCCTAAATCATAAAAGCCTCTTCCACACCAAACTCAACAAGAACTCGTGAGATAAGTTAGTATATACCAATGCAAAAACCTTATCATTTTCTACTATAAAAAATCACTAAAATTATTATTCAACATTGCATACTAAATGCCTCTGCATATTTAATACTCCTATCCTCAAATAGAATCATTAAACAAGCAAACATATGCAAACAATGCAAACATAACAGCAATCTGCCAAAACAGTACAGTCAGTAAAGAATGCAAGATTCATCATACTTCCCTAACTCCAAATGTTATGAAATTATACCACACTATAGAGAATTTATCATAGCTTATTATGCAAAACATTTCAGCATTTTATCATATTCTGGCTTTCTAGGGAATTTTTGCAACAGCAATAAACTTTCTGTTTTGAAACAGCAACATGTATACTTGCAAAATAAGCATGGTAAGGGCTATCCTTGACATTTTTATTGAAAATAAATATGCAAAACATTAATAAAATATAAGAAAGAAAATCCTAACAAAATAAATTGACGCTCCAAGTAAAACACATATCATGTGGTGAATAAAAATGTAGCTCCAAGTAAGGTTACCGTTGAACGAAGACGAAAGAGGGGATGCCTTCCGGGGCATCCCCAAGCTTAGGCTCTTGGTTGTCCTTGAATATTACCTTGGGGTGCCTTGGGCATCTCCAAGCTTAGGATCTTTCCACTCCTCATTCCGTAGTCCATCGAAACTTCACCCAAAACTTGAAAACTTCACAACATAAAACTCAACAGAAAATCTTATGAGCTCCGTTAGTATAAGAAAATGAAAAACACCACTTAGGTACTGTTTTTAACTCATTATAAATTCATATTGGTGTAATATCTACTGTATTCCAACTTATCTATGGTTGATACCCTCTGATACTACTCATAGATTCATCAAAATAAGCAAACAACACATAGAAAACAGAATCTGTTAAAAACAGAACAGTCTGTAGTAATCTGTAACTCTCAAATACTTCTGTCACTTAAAAACTCCTGAGAAATTAGGAAGTACTAATAAACTTGTTTATTAATCTTCTGCAAAAAGAATCAACTGAAAATCACTCTCCTGTGATTTATGAAAATTATTTTCGTGCGCGCAAAAGTTTCTGATTTTCAGCAGGATCAACACAACTATCACCGTAGGCTATCCTAAAGGTATTACTTGGCACTTTATTGAAACAAAAGCTATAAAACATGATCACTAAAATATCATAATAATTTTACACAAAAAAACAGTAAGGGTAAATATTGGGTTGTCTCCCAACAAGCGCTTTTCTTTAATGCCTTTCTAGCTAGGCATGATGATTTCACTGATGCTCGCATAAAAGATAAGAATTGAAACAAGGAGAGCATCATGAAGAATATGACTAGCACATTTAAGTCTAACCCACTTCCTATGCATAGGGATTTTGTGAGCAAATAATTTATGGGAGCAAGAATCAACTAGCATAGGAAAGCAAAACAAGCATAGCTTTAAAACTTTAAGCACATAGAGAGGAAACTTGATACTATTGCAATTATTACAAGCATATATTCCCCCCTCATAATAATTTTCAGTAGCATCATGAATGAATTCAACAATATAACTATCACATAAAACATTATTTTCATTATGCACAAGCATAGATTTTTATTACTCTCCACATAAGCAAAATTCTTCTCATTCGGAATAGTGGGAGTATCATAAAAGACTTGAATACTATAAATTGGTTCCACATTAAAAGAGTAATGTTCAGAAAAAGGGTAACCATAAGGGAAATGTTTGCGCTCGGCGCGCCGGCCAAACAACGAGCCGGTCGCGTGCGAGGCATACGATTTAGCAATATCGCACGCACGAGGAGGCACTACCTCAAGCGCGCACCGCTCCCTCCCCTTCTTATCTCTTCTCTCGAGCAAGCACAGCCACTCGTTACTTTTCCCTGAGCGTTGACCCACCATGGTCCCTCTCTACATCTCATCTCAGCGCCCGCTCTGCCATAGCCAAATCAAGATCATGCACGCCTCCAGCCACCGCCCTTTCTCCGATGCTCCGGCGCACTTCTGTTTCCTCCCAATCCCTCCGCCATGGAACCACGTGCTGCCACAAGACCGGCTGGGCACACGAGATGGAGGAAGGACCGCAGCCTCGCATGCTTCAATGGTGGCGGCCGGACGGTGGCGACCGCGCCGCGGGCTGCTCGAACCGGGCTGCTGCTCGGCGAAATAGCTGCAACCAGCGCTCACGATGCTGGAACCGGCCACCGTGGGTGCTGGAACCGGCATCAGTTTTTGCTACGACCGGCGAGTTTTTTTGCTACCATCATCTTTTTTCTTCATTGTTGATGAGAAACTGGCGGGTCTTTTTTGCTGCAACCGTCATCAGATTTTGCTACGACCGGCGAGTTTATTTGCTACCACCTTCCTTTTCCTCATTGTTCGTGAGAATTTTGCGAGGTCTTTTTTGCTACAATCATCAATGATTTTTGCTACAATCGTCAATGATTTTTGATACGACCAACGAGTTTTTTTGCTACAATCACCAATGATTTTTGCTACCAACATCTTTTCTTCTTCATCCTTCGTGAGAAATTGGTGAGAACTTTTTTGCTGCAATCGAATCGATTTTTGCTACGACCGATGAGTTTTTTTGCTACCACCATCTTTTTTCTTCATTGTTCATAAGAAATTGGGAGGAAAAGTTACCTTGAGCGAGGGGCTTCGATGTTGCCGGCGAGGATGTGAGCGAGAGGCTACTGAGCAGGCTGGCGAGGGTGCTGCGACGGCTTGAGGCGGACGGGGAGGTGTGCAGCACCCCTGTGATTTGGAGAAAGAAGAAAGCAGGCGTGGGGTCGAGAAGGTGGGGTCGAGAAGGTGGGATCGAAGAAGGGGTCGAGATCGAGCAGTGAATGAGCAGGATCCGACGCGCAGGGTGCGACCGGTCCAAATTTGGGCCGGCGCACCGGCGCCTAGCACTCGCCTAACCATAATCATGACAAGTTTTATAAATATAATCACCACTACTTTTTATAGAATAAGTGTCATCACAATAATCATCATAAATAGGAGGCATGCTATCATCATAATAAATTTGCTCACCAAAACCTGGGAGGCAAAAAAATATCATCTTCATTAAACACAGCATCCCCAAGCTTGGGACAACCATTAATTGCAGCAAATAAATTCTCAAACGTGTCATTCTCATCAAACATAGCATCCCCAAGCTTGGGCCTTTTCATATCATAAGCATAATCACTCTCATCATTAATAGTATGGATAGCACCAATAGTATAGCAATTATCATCATCACAATGAGTAATAGGAGCAACATCATTTGAGAGGGATACCTTTTTACCTTTGCTTCTCCATATTTTATTTTTCTTCTTCACATCATGTGTGGGTTTAATCCTCTTTTTGGAGCTCCTTATTAATGAGATTGGCTGAATAGAAGGCTCCTCCTCGTTACCTGATTCATCATAAGAATAGGAGGATATTGGGAAATCTCTTCCCTTTCATTAGTATTCTCTTAATCTTCTATTTGTTTTCTTGTCTTTATGTAATTGGCAATATAAGGATTTTCAATGCAATTCACCGCACAATACATATAAATTCCCTCTAGATCAAAATAAAGAACTTTATCTAGGAAAAATTCTGGCATATCCTCAGTTATACGTTTCATTTCTTCATAACCCACAAGCAAACTAAGTTCATTATGACGTGCAAGGGAAATCAAGTCATCACAATTTTTGCACACGATTCGATCATGAAACAATTTGCATTGGATATTTAAATGACCACGTTCATTGCAAAGTTCACAAGGATGGCTAAGAAAATTTAAATTTTCAGCACAAACATCTACCCTTTCTTGCAACCATTTAGTTTCTAAATACTTATGCCTCTTGCAAAATCTATCTTCCCTATTTGGTGTGTACTTGCAAACTCTATGCACTCCATAAAAATTGGCATGCTTATAAGAGACATTATCATCATGACTAGTGCAATTATCATTAGTACCATACATATTCGAAGAGTTCGTACTAACAACATTGCAATCATGCTCATCATTCAAAGATTTAGTGCCAAACATTTTAATGCATTCTTCTTCTAACACTTTGGCACAATTATCAGAATCCTTATTTTAATGAAAGATATTAAAAAGATGTAGCATATGAGGCATCCTCAATTCCTTTTTTTGTAGTTTTCTTTTATAGACTAAACTAGTGATAAAACAAGAAACTAAAAGATTCGATTGCAGGATCTAAAGATATACCTTCAAACACTCACCTCCCCGGCAACGGCGCTAGAAAAGAGATCAGTTTACGGGGTGTTAGCGCCGCTTACCTAGCCTCCCTGGCAACGGCGCCAGAAAAGAGCTTGATGTCTACTATGCAACCTTCTTCTTGTAGACGTAGTTGGGCCTCCAAGTGCAGAGGTTTGTAAGACAGTAGCAAATTTCCCTCAAGTGGATGACCTAAGGTTTATCAATCCATGGGAGGCGTAGGATGAAGATGGTCTCTCTCAAACAACCCTGCAACCAAATAACAAAGCGTCTATTGTGTCCCCAACACACCCAATACAATGGTAAATTGTATAGGTGCGCTAGTTCGGCGAAGAGATGGTGATACAAGTGCAATATGGATGGTAGATATAGGTTTTTGTAATCTGAAAATATAAAAACAGCAAGGTAATTAATGATAAAAGTGAGAACAAACGGCATTGCAATGCTTTGAAACAAGGCCTAGGGTCCATACTTTCACTAGTGCAAGTTCTCTCAACAATGATAACATAATTAGATCATATAACAATCCCTCAACATGCAACAAAGAGTCACTCCAAAGTCACTAATAGCGGAGAACAAACGAAGATATTATTGTTGGGTACGAAACCACCTCAAAGTTATTCTTTCTAATCGATCTATTCAAGTCCGTAGTAAAATAACATGACGCTATTCTTTCCGTTCGATCTATCCTAGAGTTCGTACTAGAATAACACCTTAAGACACAAATCAACCAAAACCCTAATGTCACCTAGATACTCCAATGTCACCTCAAGTATCCATGCGTATGATTATACGATATGCATCACACAATCTCTGATTCATCTATTCAACCAACACAAATAACTTCAAAGAGTGCCCAAAAGTTTCTACCGGGGAGTCAACACGAAAACATGTGCCAACCCCTATGCATAAGTTCACAAGGTCAATGAACCCGCAAGTTGATCACCAAAACATACATCAAGTAGATCACGTGAATATCCCATTGTCACCACAGATAAGCACATGCAAGACATACATCAAGTGTTCTCAAATCCTTAAAGACTCAATACGATAAGATAACTTCAAAGGGAAAACTCAATCCATTACAAGAGAGTAGAGGGGGAGAAACATCATAAGATCCAACTATAATAGCAAAGCTTGCGATACATCAAGAGCGTGCCAAATCAAGAACGTGAGAGAGAGAGAGAGAGATAGAGAGAGATCAAACACATAGCTACTGGTACATACCCTCAGCCCCGAGGGTGAACTACTCCCTCCTCGTCATGGAGAGTGCCGGGATGATGAAGATGGCCATCGGAGAGGGATTCCCCCCTCCGGCAAGATGCCGGAATGGGTCTAGATTGGTTTTAGGTGGCTACAGAGGCTAGCGGCGGCGGAACTCCCGATCTAGGTTATGTTCTTGAAGTTTGGGAATATATAAGAGGTGTTGGTGTCAGGAACAAGTCAGGGGGGTCTCCGAGGCGGCCGCTAGGTAGGGGGCGCGCCCAGGGGGTAGGGCGTGCCCCCCACCCTCGTGGGTGCCTCGGGACTCTTCTCGTCCATCTCCATACTCTGTGGGCTTCTTCTGGTCCAAAAATAATCTCCATGAAATTTCAGGTCAATTGGACTCCGTTTGGTTTTCCTTTTCTGCGATACTCAAAAACAAGGAAAAACAGAAACCCGCACTGGGCTCTAGGTTAATAGGTCAGTCCCAAAAATCATATAAAACAGCATATAAATGCATATAAAACATCCTAGATGGATAATATAATATTATGGAACAATCAAAAATTATAGATACGTTGGAGACGTATCAAAGACAATCTGTTCAAGCGCAATTTTCAGTTTGCAAAGGAGTCAGCGACTAAGAACAAGAAGGCATTCGGACTCGACTTCAACCCTGGCTCGTCTGCTCCGAGGGCTGATGGCACACGCGATGCCAATCCAAATGTCATCGGCCCCTTCACCAGCTTCGATGCGCTTCTCTCTCACATAGCTGCTCAGAGGGCCACTGTGGAGCAATTAGCTGATGACGCGGACTCAGAAGATGCGCCTACTCCACCCAAGCAAAATACAAACAAATCAAAAGCTTTGAAGCCCTCTGCCACACCAAAAACTTCGACTGTGAAGCCCTTAACCATTACACCTCCTGAACCCAGTGTGCAGTCTGAAGACTTGTCTCGTGTCTCCAAGAAGGCCGAGAAGCCAAAGAAAACCAAGAAGCCTAAGAAGATTTCTGGGCATGAACTGACTCATGTTGCCGTTCTGCGCAACGAGGAAGACACCATTGATCTATCAAGTGATGAAGATCTTGGTGATGAAGCCCTTGAGATGCTGATCAAGAGCAAGCAAGAGGCGGAGACCTTCAATGATCTGCCCCTCTTTGATGTTGACATTCTGAACAACTTCATCGATGAGTGGTTCGATGACCAAAGCATCAGTATTGATGATCTTCAGTTGCCGGTGGACATAAGCGTCACATTTCATGGAGCCATTGCTAATGAGTTTGCCTTGGCTCAGAAGATTGTCGAGCTCAAGAACAAGATTGACTATGGGAAGGCTCATTTCAAGAAGAACATGGCCAAGCTCAGCGTGGTAGATGTTCAAATCTTCAAGAAGATGTTGCATGACCTCAAGGAAGAGTTCCACAAGAAGCATAATGAAGCTAAAGGCTCACGAGAGCGCATGAAGTACTTTGTAGAGAAATGTGTTCAAGCCCACAATGAAGCTAAAAACCGCAAACCTCTTGGGCGTCCTGGCATCGACCCAAGAATGGCCGCCAAGCAAAAGAAGAAGTCTGTTGCGGCCCAAACTGAAGCACCAAGGCAGGAAGAACCTCACATTGTCTTCCCTGCCAGCATGACTGGCTCGAAGCCAAAGGTCACCGCAGCAACTTCAGAGCTAAAGAAAACAAGGGCAGCTGAAGCCGAAGCCAGGAAACGCAAGCACAAGGATGCTTTTGATGATGCCCCATCCAAGAAGAAATTGAAGACAAAGTCTTCAAAGAAGGAACGTGCTGCCGCCTTCGAGCCCCTCAATGTTGAACCCATTTCTGTTGCACTTCCAGCTTCAAACAACCAAGAGCGTCATCTTGTGATCCATGAGCCTGCTTCTACAGAGGCTCCAAAAGATGAAGAAGTTCCAGTTGTTGACCCCATCACAGCTGAAGACATTGGTCATGAAGACAATGTTGAAGATGATGTAGTCCTTCCTCAGCTCGAGCCCCAGTTGGTATCATCGAATGCTCCAGCGAGGAGTGAACTTATCAGCATTGGTCATCCTCTGACACCAATTGCTCAGGATTACTCATGGGCCGAGCGGCCGCAGCAAGACACCCCAGTGCATGACGAGACCTCAAGAACACCACCACCTCAAGTCACCACTCCCGTGCTTGACGATGACAACTAAATGGTGTAGACCACTCCTTCACCAAAGGCGTCGCCCGCATTTCGCAGGCTTTGCAAAGGACCCAGGCCACATGTCACCATGTCGAGCATTTCAGAGGGAGAAGTGCAACAAAGCTCAGTCGCACGCCAAGTGTTTCCTGAATCCACTCCCACTGTGAATGTCTCTGTGTCTGAAGCCAAAGCTGCTAAAGACATTCCGGCTGCATCAGCCGATGACGTTGAAGAAGAAGAAAGAGTTGCCACACCCCCAGCTACAGATCAAGTCATTCTCGAGGAGAATGTGATTGTGCCTGACCCTCCTGTTATTGAACCAACGGAGGTTGAAGCCACTAAGGCTGCCACAAACAATGCTACTGAAGCCAATGACACTGTCATGGCTGAAGACAATGTGGAGCCAGAAGCCAATATGGATGTTGAAGCCACTTTTCCACCTCCAAGGCCTCACACCATTGAACAGGATTTGATTGTGGACAGCTGGTCACTGTAAAATGGCATATTATGGTTCCTCCTACTGCTCCTGGACCACAGTATGACTACCATGTGGAGTAGAGGCCTCAAGTTCAGAAGCCCAAGCCACGGCTGCCAAGGCTTCCAGGTGCTGCGACAACACCGGGTTCTTTCAGTGTGAACAGCTTCAGAGCACACAACACCTTCTTTGACAATGCCAAGAATCCTACACGAAGCCAAAGATCTCATCCGATCGCTTTTGGAGCCATCAGCAGCGAAGCTACTACTCCTGCATTATGTACAATCAAGAATGAATCTTTCCACACATGCGTCTTGATTGTGAAGCTATTTCTGGCCTGCCCTGTCTTGAAGAAGCTCTTGACTGCTTCAGGGATGTTGGTCTTCTAACGTTTGTAACAGATAAAGAGCACTGGAATGAAGAGCTTCTGCTGCAGTTCTATGCCACACTTCATATTCGCGGCTACAACAGGGATCCAAAGACATGGATCCTTGAGTGGATGTCAGGTGATGTACATCACGAAGCCAAAGCTCAAGACATTATCGAACTTACTTCCCTGCCCACTCCAGGTGAGTTATACGAGCCTGGCTGTCAGCGACATCGCGATGAACTGCAGAGTATCTTTCAGAGGCCCGAACCCAATTGAGTCAGATGCTCAGTATGATGAAGCCTCCGCCTCAAGATGCTGAATACCCAAAGGAATTCTTCGTCCAAGACCTTGAGTACTTGCCACGCACAATATACCACATTCTGAGGCGTACTCTATAGCCGATCAAGGGACATTCTTTTGAAGCTAAACTTGAAGGAGCCATGAAGACTTTGGTATTCTACATCATCAATGGCATCAGATTCAATACCCAGGATTTCTTCATCCGACAACTTGCTGCGTTTGGGATTGAACTGTTTGGCTTGAAGTTTTATGCTCCATGGGTGATGCGCCTGATCAAGCTCCATTCTTCCGTTGACTATCAGCCCTCAGCGCACAACCATCTTGTTTTTCTGCATGAGGCATGATCTGTCCATTGAAGCCATCTACCCCGAGCCTGCCAAGAAGCCTCTACATATTCACAATGTTGAACACCAAAGCTTCACGCAACCAATGGAGGGGATTCTTGTTCCCAATGCTGCAACTCCCGCTTATCCTCTGGCTGGGAATATGAGAGTGCCACATCATGTCAACACCGAAGCCACTGCTAGTATGGTTGCCCAAAGGCCTCGGAAGCGTTCTCGTGTACACAATGACTGAGAACTTCTTGTGGCCTTGCATCAGAAGCAGGATAGGCATCATGACTGGCTAAAGCGTCAGATGCAGAGTATCTTGGTGGATGTCAATCGCATTCGAAACTTGGGCCACCAAGAACTCGTTTGTTGCCCATGAAGCCTGTCGGCGGTCCTGGAAGAGTCTCACACTGCTCTGTCCTGAAGAAGATCTTCTTGAAGATGGCTTCACTGAGGACTTCAAGTTTGATTCCAGGCCTCCACAAAATGCAAGTTGGCGTCGCACTCCCTCTATTGAAGATTCTAAGCGTTCATCTTTGGCTGCAACTGTTGTTGTGAGAGTCGTCGATGAAGAAGACGACGCCACTTCACCGACCATGGCTGCACTGCATCTCGACACGGCATTAGGCCCGTCTGCACCACCGAACTCCAACGTCGACCCTGCTCCTTCATCTACTCCTGATGGGAACAAGTAGATACTCTATGTCTTCAAACCTTTTTGGTCCTCACTGACAAAAGGGGGAGAAGCTTATGAGTTGATAGTCTTCAAGCGGGTCCTTATTAGGTGGTTGCTTTATTTTTTTGCTAAGTCTTTACAACTCTCGTCTTTTGAAACATTTGGTTCTTTGAGTTGTAACACTTAAACTCGATGGTCATCTGCTTCTTTTTCTGCTATCTTGTGATGCGATGATAAATTCTGCATGAAGCCATTCCGTAGACGTCCATTTTTAATTATGCATGTCATTATCCTCGTTGTCTCTTTATATGCATGAGGAATTTCCTTCATAAGCTGAAGAGGATCTCCACAAAGTAAAACCTGCCATGTGCATTTGCAATCAGAAGCAAACTACTTATATGCACATCTTCAGGGGGAGCATTTGCTACTTATGAAGACAATGCCTTAATTCTTAAACTTCACATCCTTTTATCCCTGTTGAAAACTTCAACTGGTTTGTCATCAATCACCAAAAAGGGGGAGATTGTAAGTGCATCTAGTGCCACCCCTAGTTGGTTTTGGAGTATTGACGACTGTCGGTGTCAAAACCGGCGGATCTCGGGTAGGGGGTCCCGAACTGTGCGTCTAGGCGGATGGTAACAGGAGACAAGGGACACGATGTTTTTACCCAGGTTCGGGCCCTCTCGATGGACGTAAAATCCTACTCTGCTTGATTAATATTGATGATATGGGTAGTACAAGAGTAGATCTACCATGAGATCGAGAGGCTAAACCCTAGAAGCTAGCCTATGGTATGATTGTTGTTCTTCCTATGGACTAAAACCCTCCGGTTTATATAGGCACCGAATAGGGTTAGGGTTACCACAGTCGGTTACAATGGTAGGAGATCTACATATCCGTATCGCCAAGCTTGCCTTCCACGCCAAGGAAAGTCCCATCCGGACACGGGACGAAATCTTCAATCTTGTATCTTCATAGTCCAGGAGTGTGGCCAAAGGTCATAGTCCGGCTATCCGGACACCCCCTAATCCAGGACTCCCTCAGTAGCCCCTGAACCAGGCTTCAATGGCCCGGCCAGGTCCGCGCATGTTGTCTTCGGCATTGCAAGGCGGGTTCCTCCTCTGAATACTTCATAGAATATTTTGAACAGAAGGATAGTGTCCGGCTCTGTAAAATAAGTTCCACATACCATCGTAGAGAGAATAACATTTACACAAGTTCAATCTGCTGACGTACTCCGCAGAGTGACATCACACCACGACAAATCCTTTATTCGAGTCGTTTCTACTGCCCAACCTCAACGCGTTTAGCGAGGCGGTTTCCTTGGCACGTCCTGTCAAAGCAGACATCGTGTTCCCTTATTCCGGGATTCTCATCAATACGGGCATGGGTAACCCTACCGCGCCATTGATTACGGCGCTTGGGAGATAAGCGAGTCTTATCAGGCCGGTGGGGACGCATAGCTTTGTCCGTCCATATAAAGGGATAAGGATCCGCTTTTTCACACACGCCTTCTTCCTCCTTTACTTATCCATTTCCGCGCACTCGAGCTCCAGCGCCCAAGTCAACACATCCCACCTCAACCTTATCCAACTATGTCCAGAGCGGGAGGCAAGTGGATGGCCTCCTCCGTCACGGAGGGGCACATCGAAAGGTTGCGGAAGGCCGGATACTTGTCCAGCGACATGACGCATAGGCTCCCCAACGAGGGGCAACTCATCCCCACCCCTAGGCCCCATGAGAGGGTGGTGTTCCTCCCCCACTTCCTCCGCGGACTAGGGTTTCCACTTCACCCATTCGTCCGGGGGCTCATGTTCTACTACGTCCTAGATTTCCATGATCTGGCCCCGAATTTTATCCTCAACATCTTGGCGTTTGTCGGCGTTCTGGGAACGGGGGTCCCCAGACTTGCCTGCCTGCGGCCTGCGGCGTGGCTCAAAGGAGGCCCAGGACAGCCCATCTTCATCAACACAAGCTCAAGACCCTCGCGAGGGGCCAAGTCTCGCGGGGCAGACGACAAGGAGCTTCCTCGAGCCACGGCCTCGTCAGTGGCTCATGAGGAGGCGGAGAGTTCAAGGCGAGTACCTCGTGAGGTGCCCATGGCATAAGCCATGGCGACCAAGGGCGCCCGATCGAGGCGCCAGCCAGCAGCCAGCGTACTCATTTCCTCTTTGGTGCAAAGGGAGCAAGCGCAGCGAGAGCATCAAGCAAAGGCATCCGTTTGATTGCAACAAGACCAAGACCAGCCCCAACGGCCGAAGGAGTCATCGTGGAGCCCAAGCGGCGTCATCACGAGCCTTTGGCGGCGAGGACCAACTTTAGTCAGGATAAGTGTACCCACTGTTCCCCTTCAAAATGGCCAATTGTTGGCGCCTTTCCCGCTCAATATTTGGGAAGAGGCCCAGGGCCTTCGTCTATATAAGTAGAGCTAGCCACCATAGTAGGGAGGTGGGCATTTGGAATCCAGAGAGAGAGAGATAGGGACCCGATCCTCAAGCTAGAGCGACGGAACACCACCTAGCAGTTCATCACACCCACCAAGAATGACCCTCATGAGGCGGTTCTTCCCTGTCTTTATTCCTCATCAGCCCAAGAGGCAATCCACCACACCACAAACTAGAGTAGGGTATTACATCACAACGGTGGCCCGAACTAGTATAAATCTCGTGTCTCTTGTGCTATTCTTTCTAGTAGTTTAGGTCCCTGTGATTCGGTGAGGTACGAGACGGTGGAGGGCTGGATCTCCGCGCGCACCCCAGAGTTCGAACCTTTAGGGTCTGCCGGAACACGAAATCCGACATTTGGCGCGCCAGGTAGGGGTGCGCCGGAATCTGCCTTAAATGCGCCTCGTTCTTCCCCGACCACCGCAACCATGTCGGCGCTTCGTCGGGCCCGCGCCCGGCCGAGCCGCCCTCGCTTCCCATGTCGCCTAGACGGCTCCCGTCGGCGGGCGACCTCGTCGTTCCCCATCACCTGCCGTCAACGCCGCCACCGGCCCGGCGGGGAACGAACAGCAAGCGCCGTCCCAGCATCCATCCATGAGGCGGGACGGCCGCACTGCCACACCCTCACTCACCCCCGCTGGTTCTTCGTCACGCGCGCCCCACGCGGCCATGGAGGCCCGAGCTGCGCTCATCGCCAGCGGCCAGCGAGCTCTGCGCTACCGCCCGTCGGCAGCGTCTCTGAAGAATGGCTCGACCGAGTCACCGAGCTCGTCCGCGCTATAGGAGGCGACCCCGCGCCGTCCGTCTCGCTGCACCACACCCCGCCTCGCGCGGGCGATGAAGCTCCCGGGGCGCCTCAGCCGCCTCCTCCTCAAAGGCAGCGCCCACAGCCCCAAACGCGGCCCCTGGCGGAACCCGTTCCGCCAGCGCCCGGTCTTGGCAAGCAGCTGTCAAGAAGTCCCTCGCCGCAGAAGCCGCCCGAGCGCTCCCCGCTCCAGCACGTCAAGACCCTGCGCTGCCCCCAGCCGCGGCGCAGGGAGGCCCACAAGACCAAGCCCTCTGTCGTCCGAGGCCCCCCGCGGCCACGGCAGGCTGCCGCGCCTTCACCTCCGAGCTGCGCAGCGTCGCGTGGCCCGCCAAGTTCAAGCCAGACCTGCCTCCACGCTAGGACGGCACGGCTGACCCTACGGAGTTCCTCCAGATCTACGAGCTGGGTATCGAGGCTACCAACGGGGATGAAAAGGTCATGGCGAACTGGTTTCGCATGGCGCTCAGGGCGGGGCCCTTTTGGCTCCTGAACCTGGCCCGAGCACGATCTCTTCTGGGCCGAGATGCGCACCGCTTCATCGCCAACTTCCGTGGTACTCGCGACCGGCCACCCGCCGTGAGGGACATGCGCCGAATCAAGCGGCAGCGGGGTAACCCCGCAAAAGTACATCCAGGCTTCAACAACGCCGCCTCAAGATCCCGGGGTAATGGAGGAGGCCATCATCTACGCCTTCTCCGACGGCGTCGTGACGTCAAGATGAAGGAGGAGCTGGCCGATGCATGAAGATCTGTGCACCTCCACGGAGCTGTTCAACTTGGCGACCAAGTGCGCCCGGGGCTGTGGAGGCGCCTCTCCTCCTCAATCTGCACTGCCACGGATCCCGAAGAGAAGAAGTCCAGGGCCAAGGACATGAAGCGCCAAAGGGGCTGCCGTGCTCATGGCCGAACCGGACACCAAGCGGCGAAGATCAGCCCGAGTCCTCCAAGGGCAGCCGATGCTGCGTGTACCATGACCTCCACACCCACAACACCAATGAATGTCAAGAGCTCCGGGCCGTCTTGTGAAGGAAGGGTTGGCAAGCGCCCGGCCAGCGGCCGGAACTACTGGCCGAGGAGGAGGAAGGAATGCGGGGCCTTTGGGAAGACCGCGGCCAGCGCCAAGGTGGCGCGACCAACCTCGCGAGGACCGATGGCAAGACCCACCTCGCGAGGGGGGCTGGAGGATCAGCCTCGTGAGGATCGCCCGCAAGGGCATGAGCCTCCCTCCCATTCATGTCGCCGCCACCAAGGAGAATCGAAGACTGTCATCGGGGCCCAGAGGGGGGGCTTCCGAGGAAGCGCGTGCTTGATCGCTTTGCATCTGGGTGGAGCTCAAGCCCCAGCCTCTCAGCGCATCTTCAAGCAGTTCGCTGTGAAGTGAATGCAGTCCTCCCCAAGCTCGAGTCCACGCGCCCTCTCGGTGGTCGGCGTGCGCCATCACGTTCAAATTTCGGCGGATCAGCTCAAGTCTTGACCACAGTAGGAGTTCTCCCGATGCTTTGCTCCCCAATCATCGGCAATGTGCTGGTCACCAAGACCCTCATCGACGGCGGAGCAGGGCTCAGCGTCCTGTCCATGGAGACATTCAACAATCTTCAAGTGCCCTACAGTCAGCTTCAGCCAACCAAGCCTTTCTCCGGAGTCACCGACGGCTCCACGGTCCTGATCGGGCAGGTTCGCCTTCCCGTCACCTTCGGGCCCCGCGACAACTACCACACCGAGCTCATTGACTTCGACGTCGCCCACATTCGCCTGTCGTACAACGCCATCCTCGGGTACCCAGCGTTGGACAAATTCATGGCCGTAACCCACCACGGCTACAACGTCCTCAAGATGCCAGGAAGCGGCGGACTCATCACGGTGCCCTATGAAGAGAGAGACGCAGCGTGCTCCCTGGAGCGAGCTTTTCAGGCCGCATCGCTGGAAGTCCCAGACCACAGCAGCAGGAGGACTCTCGAGGCCGCACCCAAGAAGAAGAAGACATCGACCAGCTCGGCTCTTCAAGAGACAGGCCCCTCAGGGTCCGCACCGGGCCAGGGGGAGCCTCCTTCCATCGCATAGGAAAGCGCGCCCAGCGCCCTCCTCGGCGAGGCTCGGGGCTCTCCCACAGGGCCGCCGACCTCGCCAAGGTCTCGAGGGAGGCGCTTGGGCACCACTTGGAGGCGTGTTTGAAGCACGTTTCCATAGCAGGAGCAAGACCAGGAGGCGGAACCCTCAAGAATTCGTCAGCCAAGGCCATTCAGAGCTCTGAGGAGTCAAGGGTCATGAGGGGCAGCCGCCGCCTACCCGCTGTGGCCCCCCATCCAGGCGAGGATGGTGGGCTGCGCGTCCTCGACATACCAGGGATCAACCGAGCCGCATCTCAAGAGTGCCTCTGTCCCTCGCGAGTGGGACGTTGCGAGGGTCCGCCCCACAGCTACGTACGCATGCCTTATGGCACTTAAGCCGCTGCTGCGTGCAGCGTCTCATGAGTACCATCCCGAGGCTCAAGAGGTCGTGCACGCCGCAGCCCTGGCGGAGATGGAGATGGCCCATGAGGAGCCGCCAACGCCTCCGGAGCCTCCCGAGGCCCCTGGGCCTGGGGGCTCGTGAGGATCGGCTCCCGCAGCCCACCGAGTCTGCTACACCGACACCCCTTCATCCCCGACATCACCAGGTGACATCTTCAAGTTTTATTTCCGTCTGGGAGCGCCTTCAGGGCCGCATTATTCCCAGGCCGCGTGGGTCCGTCCCTGTGGCATGTATCCCTTTTACTTCATGTCATTAGCTTATCCTGCTGAGGCGCCCTGGGCTGCATCATCCCCAAGCCGCTCGGGCCAGTCCAGTGACATGTATCCCTCCTGCTTCTTCCTTAGGATTATGCTCTCGCTCCACCATGCTTGTTATTTGGTGCCTTTTCACGGGTGGCGGAATCTTGCACGTTAAAGGGGGTGCACGAGCATCGCGACTCGAGGCTCCTACGGCTCTCCGGCCCTCACCCTCTTGTCTTGTCCATGGCATCGCGACCTGGCTTGCCAGGGACGGCTGAGACCAGCCCGAGAGCCGGGACCCGAGGGCGTGGGTTTCGTCATCTAACCCAGCTTGCAGCGTTAAAGGGGAGGTGCACGAGCATCGCGACTCAGGGCTCCTACCAGCTCTCCAGCCCTCACCCTCTGGTCTTGTCCATGGCATCGCGACCTGGCTTGCCAGTGACGGCTGAGACCAGCCCGAGAGCCGGGACCCGAGGACGTAGAGTTGCGTCATCTAATCCAGTTTGCGCACTAAAGGGGGGGGGTGCCTGAGCATCGTGACTCAGGGATCCTACCGGCTCTCCGGCCCTCACCCTCTGGCCTTGTCCATGGCATCGCGACTTGGCTTGCCAGCGACGGCTGAGACCAGCCCGAGAGCCGGGACCCGAAGACGTAGAGCACTGGCATCTGGCCAAATTTGCAGGAACGCACTCGAAGATGAGGCCCAGAGCGAGGCGCAACCCGCCTTGAGGTAGGGCCTCGTGAGTCCCGCGCTGGCTCACGGGTGCCCCGACACACCTCGCGAGGCCTCTCGTGCCTCTCCAAAGCAACTAATGGCAGGACTAACGATCGCCACGACGAGCTCTTGTTCCTTTTGTGGTGAACCTGCAGGGTCCCTCCAAGGAGCACGAAACGACCTCGCCATGCAATCTCTCGCCGGCCAAGGCACCGACCCGGCGCCGCACCAGGAAGCATTGTCCTGACCCTCGAGATAAGTCACCCTCCGGACACACTAGTCATTGCAACACCATCCCCACACTCAATGCAACTCCGTGTTAGCAACGTCGCTCTCCTTTCTCACCGAATTATGGCTGCTTGAGCGCCAAGGGGGACCCCCTGAGCATCGTGACTCAGAGGCTCTTACCGGACCTCGGGCCGCTCACCTCCTGGCCTTGACCACGGCATCGCGACACAGCATACCAGCGGCAATTTGAAGCCGCCTTGGGAGGCCCAGGACACAGCCGGTGAGCACCAAGCTCTCACGAGGTGCGAAAGGAAGAAAGCTGAGCTAGAACGGAATGAGCATCCCGCATTGCCTCACAATAAGGATCATATTGACAAGCGAAGCAACAAACATCTTACAAGCCCCGGGTACATTTCTTGGCTCCTCGCAGGAACAAAAGACGCGAATCCTAAGGAGTCCTATCTATAGGGACCATCGCGCGACGCCATCATCAACAGTGGGCCACTCGGTCCCGGAGCCAACCCCATCCGGATCAGGGCGGCGGCGACTGACGAGCTCGCCTCGCCCGGGAGCGCGCGAGCTCGAGGCTCGTAGCTGTCGTCGCTCGTCTCCGGCGTCGCGAAGAGCTCGGCGGAGTCGCTGGATCCTCCGGCGCCTTCGCCGCCTGAGAAGCTGCCAAGGGAGTGGTCGGTTGGCCTCCGCCTCACCGCAGCAGGGTCCCGACCGCCTCTCCCGGGGCAGCACTCCAGCCGACGACCCTCCGCGTCGAAGAGCTTGAAGGACATCACCGAAGCACCGTCATATTCCAGGTGGATCGTGAGGGCGCCTCGCCTGCAGACCGAGCGACCTCGCTCCGGCCTCGTGTCATGAAGACCTCGCCGGGGCAACCATCTGCGACCTCTGCCCGGTCAGCGAGGTGCCGCAACGGCGTCTTTGCAGCCAGAGTCCCAGGGGCTCCCCCTGCCGGACGACGGAGGCGAAGAAGGAAGGAAGACGAATCCAGGACTTGGGAGGCGCGGCGACGCGGAGCACGAACTCCCGGCAGGAGCCCTCGGCGTGAACTCCAGGGGGAAGACGCACACCTTCATGACCCGCCGACGTCGTCGGCGGCGCCGCTCGTGGCGCCCGGCCTCGCGTCGCCAGGCCACCAATTTGCGGCGTACAAGGGAAGAGGAAACCCTGGTGGCGGCCGCCGCGCACCAGGGCATGGGCGCCTCGCCAACGCTCACGCCTGACCGGAAGAGCAAGCCGTTTCTTTGGGGGGAGCGGGTCAGGATCCTCTTGAGGAGCCTTTCCCTTCTCTTCCCTGGAGAACCGGCGAATCAGAGCCAGGGCAACCAGACGAGACGAGGAAGAGGAGAAGCAGATGGATAGACTGGAAGGGCGCATGCCGTTCCGTACTTATAGCCGGTGGAGGCCAACCGTCGGCCTCCACGATCACCGATCATCATGCCCAACTCTGCATGCAGGGACTTGTCGAATCCGGGCGGTTACCGAGGCATCATGGGGGAGCAGTGCGCACGCGTCCCATCAACCGCCACGCGGCGCCCAAGGCCGCAGGCTGTTAGGGCCCGCGACGCTTCGCACTTGCCCTTTCGCCTCTCTGCTTGGCCAAGTTGGTGCGCCCGTGGGCCCGGGGCTCTTGTCGGCGTGCAGGAGCAGGGGTTCCCCAGACTTGCCTGCCTGCGGCCTGCGGCGTGGCTCAAAGGAGGCCCAGGACAGCCCATCTTCATCAACACAAGCTCAAGACCCTCGCGAGGGGCCAAGCCTCGCGGGGCGGATGACAAGGAGCTTCCTCAGGCACGGCCTCGTCAGGCTGGCTCATGAGGAGGCGGAGAGTTCAAGGCAGGGTACCTCGCGAGGTGCCCATGATGCAAGCCATGACGACCAAGGGCGCGGTCGAGGCGCCCGGTCGAGGCGCCAGCCAGCATGGCGTCCTCCTTTCCTCTTTGGTGCAAAGGGAGCAAGCGCGGCGAGAGCATCAAGCAAAGGCATCCGTTTGGTGCAACAAGACCAAGACCAGCCCCAGCGGCTGGAAGGGAGTCATCGTGGAGCCCAAGCGAGGCGTCATCACCAGAGCCTTTGGCGGGCGAGGACCAACTTTAGTCAGGATAAGTGTACCCGCTGTACCCCTTCAAAATGGCCAATTGTTGGCGCCCTTCCCGCTCAATATTTGGGAAGAGGCCCAGGGCCTTCGTCTATATAAGTAGAGCTAGCCACCATAGTAGGGAGGTGGGCATTTGGAATCCAGAGAGAGAGATAGGGACCCGATCCTCAAGCTAGAGCGACGGAACACCACCTAGCAGTTCATCACACCCACCAAGAACAGACCCTCGCGAGGCTGTTCTTCCTATCTTATTCCTCATCAGCCCAAGAGGCAATCCACCACACCACAAAGTAGAGTAGGGTATTACACCACAACGGTGGCCCGAACTAGTATAAATCTCGTGTCTCTTGTCTTTGTTCTTTCTAGTAGTTTAGGTCCCTGCGATTCGGCGAGGTACGAGACGGTGGAGGGTTGGATCTCCGCGCGCACCCCAGAGTTCGAACCTTAAGGGTCTGCCGGAACCCGAAATCCGACAGCGTTTATCGTCATGTGCAAGGCCTTCCTCTGCATCCAGCCCCACTTCGGCTTATGGCTGAAGACCTTCAATGTCAAGCCGAAGGTAGTGGGCGGCCGCCAAGCGGAGTGCGGAGGCGCCATGGTGGGCAGGATGGCTAACGTCCTATGGCTCGAGGGCTCCTTTGTGGAGACCATAAAGGGGTGGCAATCGGGGTGGTTCTATATCACCAAGCCGCGCAACTCTCAATGGGCGGCGGCCCCCGAATTCCAATCTGGCTTCCCCACACGGCTCACCTCATGGAAGGAGACGGGCCTGACATGGGGCAATTTGGAAGAGCTAGCCGGACTCCGAACTTGCGTCCGAAACCTGGTGGACAAGAATCTCAAGCTTTTCAACGTAATCCAGGTGATGCCCATCCGCCGGATTCTCCCATGCCAGCAACGGGACTTCAATTTGTGGGAGTTTGATCCGGCACAGCACCGAACCTTGAGCCGGCTCTTCGACACTACGTACGAAGACGCCTGGAAGGTCTTTGTTCAAGGCGCGAAGCTCCGCATCCATGACGAAGATCGCGGATTCAGCTCGCAACATCAAGCCAGCGAGGTAAGTT
This sequence comes from Aegilops bicornis, assembly GCA_021605145.1. Classification (NCBI taxonomy): domain Eukaryota; kingdom Viridiplantae; phylum Streptophyta; class Magnoliopsida; order Poales; family Poaceae; genus Aegilops; species Aegilops bicornis. Next base: position 194,066,741 of record CM038674.1, read on the forward strand.
ATTTTACCCTTTACGGGACTCTTTTTCCATAGTTTGACTCTATGCGGGATCTAAAACTCCTCACCTTTGACAGGACTGGTTGAAGACGTGCGGACAGATCGACTGTCCGGCTCCCTTGCCAGAAGACCCAGCGGACACCCAATTGACGGGGCTGCTGGTTCTGGCACCTCACGTGGTGCCGGAAAAGAAGGCCAAGAAGAAGGCCACGGGAACTCGAAGGAGTTCCCGGCGCCAGGTGTTATCGGACTCATCGTCCGATGACGCCGAGGCAGACTCCTCCCGCGAAGACGAGGAGGAGGAAAAAGAGGCCTCTCCCAGTGAGGAGAGAAGAAAAGGAAGGCCGCCCCCACCGGGGAGGCCGGAGGGTCCAAGAAGGGAAGGACCCTTCCTACGGACTACACCGCCAATGCCGATGACGGCGAAGAGGGATGGGCTCCAAGCGCCAAGCCCCTGGCGAGATCGTAAGTGTACGGACACTAGAATAACTCGTGGCATTTCATTTGTCGCACAACATCCTATAACACCGGATATAACCATGCATACCGCCCAAGGATGGGCTCGACGATTCGTCGAGCGACTCCCTGCTCGTCGGAGGTGAATATCGCTTCACTTCCGACCGCCTCGGCTCCTCCTGCCGCGGATGACGCCGGGGGTGGAGTCCCAAAAGGGGCTCAGCCATGAGGAGGTGGCTATGGAGGCGCTGCAAGGTGACCTCCCGGAATCCGGGCTCAAAGGGGATAAAACCCCGAAGGGCTTCAAGTCCGGCCCTGCGCCGGACTCCGTACCGGAACCTTCAGTGGTTCCGGAGTCCAACAGGCGACCCCTTCGTAAGAAGGGCAAGACTGCGACGCCGGTGACCTCCGTCCAACCGGAGGCACCGGATGATTTGATGGAGGCGCTTAACAACGCTTCCATCGACGAGGAGCACCGCACTGTTATGAGTGTGGTGATCCAGAAGGTTCAGTCTGCCAAGAGCGGGCTGACTGAAGCCCGCGCCAGCCTTCTAACAGGCTTTGAGGTATGTATAAAAATATTACCGCATAGACAGTAGCCCCTGATGCTCAGTTTGGTGTTCGGAAAGAAAAGGCCGAACTAAGGATCTAAAAAGATATACGCAGGAGCCTAACATAAGTATGTCAATATGGGAATGTAGGTTGCGCTGCTGACCTCTGCCGCACTAACTGTGGAGGTTGGTGCATTGAAGCAGAGCCTCGAGCAGTCCGAGAACGAGCTCGGACTTACCAAAAAGCAGCTCGAGGACAAGGAAGGTAAGTAATGCCTTATGGGAGTATTTAAAAGATGTGTTTGCAAAAAATGACAGGAATAACATGAATATTGCAGGGGCCACGAACGAGGTGGCGACCCTGAAGGAGGCGGTGTTCCGGGCCGAAAGCAATGCAGCATGGCGCACCGAGCGAGAAAAGCGAGGCGCCTGGTGGCGGAGGTGCGGCAAGAGCTCCAGGCTCTCGTGGAAAAGCACGAGAGTTTGGAGCGTGACTCAAAGACTCGGGAGTCCGAGCTCGCCACGGCCCTTGAGAGCGCCAAGGATGCTAAAGCTGAAGCCCAAAAAGCCCTCCAGGAGATTGAGGCGATGAAGAAGATAGCGGCGGGTAAGGCATTCTATATCTAAAGCAAGCATGTGAAAGTGTATTATCTGTTACTTACCCGAATCCGGAGCTCTCCAGGAGCATTCGCAGATCTGCCCCGTAGTGTGGCTGATGCTGCCGCATTCTACCGAGCCGAGGAGGGGAGCTCGACGGAGAAGGTGTTCTGGTCTCAGTATGCTTAGGCCGGACATCCGGTGCCCATAGCGACCAGTTGAAGCAACTGGTCGAGCTCCATAAGGTGGCGAACAGGCCATGAGGGGCCTCATAGTTCGGCTGTGGCCGAAGGGAGCCATGCCTGGGAGCTACTTCGGGCTGGTAAGGCGGCTGGTGGACGCTTGTCCATGGGTTGAAGTCATCAAGCGCTCCGTCTGCATCGAAGGTGCCCGTAGGGCCCTTTCCCTTGCTAAGATGCACTAGGGCAAGATGGACGCTGAGAAGCTTGTGAAGGACGGACCACCACCGAATAAGGAGCATCGCAAGCCTGAAATGTATTATGAGGGCGTCCTGAAGGGTGCCTGCCTTATAGCGGATGAATGATCCAAAGATATAATTTTTTAGTAGACTACGCATTTGTTATCCTGTATCTTTGAAAACTTGTTCATATGCTCTAAGCAACACTTTTTAATTTAAAATATTACCTTACATGCGGCCGTGTATTAAATTTGAGAGATGGCGAGTCGTTGGCTTCAGCCCCCATGCCACGAGTGCTGGGGTGTTGGGATGAACTTGAGCGCTCTTGTTCCCATTCTTGGGTCCTTCGAGGGAGGCGCTCAACGCAACGAACAAGGCAACCGGACTATAATGCTTGAACAATGTCACTTAGCCATAGAATTCTATAATTTTAAATTTCGGCGAAGCCCCTGGTATTCGGAAGACCGAGTTCGGGGCGCTATCCACGCCTAGGCCGGACAATGCCGACTCCTCGCTCTAAGCGGCATAAGTCTTTAGGGACTTGAAAACCTCTCGAACAGCGAACAGCTCTCGCCCTATCATGACAGTCAGTTTTAGCTTTCTCCACTGAGGTGCTTAACCTAGCTCAACCGGGGCACAATCACAGTGGTTCTCCCAGCGCTACCTTAGCCGATATAACGAAATGTAAGGTACCAAAACATGGGAGCCGGCAAACCCAACTATTGACCCAAGACATGATTCGGAGCCGATGCATATAATGTTATAAGTTCGGGGTGCCGCACTTGTGTAAGTGTTCGGACTTATCACACCATGTTATGGGGTACTTAAGCCCCTGGTGTATTGCCCATACCAAAGTGTACGGTTGCACAATGTCATAAATGAACATATATATATATATATATATATATATATATATATATATATATATATATATAAAGGATATCAATAATAGGCGAAGCTATATATTGTTTATTCAAAAGGGCTCTTTGTCTGAAGCGAGCGATACAAATAGTCACGATAAGCAAGGGACGGGACATTTAACATGTCTCCCTCCGGGGTAAGCCATGGATGTTGTGTAAAACAGATATATTGCTCGTAAAAGAGACCACCTGGACACTCGATGTAGCTTTCTGCTTCCCTGGCCGTTGCATCATGTGTTCGGCGATTCTAATGTCGGACAGGGCTTCGTGAGAACGGAGTCCTGAAAGTAAAAAGATAGGGGGAAAAAGAATGACACAATCAGGAGCCCCTGGTGTGGTTGAGCCGCATTCTGGGCATGCCGTGGTTGTGCCCCTTCCCCTATGCCCATGATATTTCTAGAGCGTAATTATGTACGCGTAATACTGGTTTCATGATTTTGCGAGGGCTGGGGCTTAGGCCGTGTTGCTATGCGTGCTCGGAACGCGCCAGGCGGTCTTGTTGTAGGTTACTCCGGGCGCGCTTGACAGTGTCCGGACGTTTAATAGCCGGACTCGAGAATTGCCTTAAGAGGCTACTTTGCACCTCCGCCGCGAGGGCCGCCGTATGCTCCTCCATCCGGAGAGAGCGTTCAGTGTTTCCATTGACCGTAATGACTCCTCGAGGACCTGGCATCTTGAGCTTGAGATATGCGTAGTGCGGCACCGCATTGAACTTTGCAAATGCGGTTCGTCCGAGTAGTGCATGATAGCCGCTGCGGAACGGGACTATGTCGAAGATTAACTCCTCGCTCCGGAAGTTATCCGGGGATCCGAAGACCACTTCAAGTGTAACTGAGCCTATACAATTGGCCTCTACACCTGGTATGACGCCTTTGAAGGTCGTCTTTGTGGGTTTAATCCTTGATGGGTCTATGCCCATTTTGCGCACTATATCCTGATAAAGCGGGTTCAGGCTGCTGCCGCCGTCCATTAGGACTCTAGTGAGGTGAAATCCGTCAATGATTGGGTCTAGAACCAATGCGGCGAATCCTCCATGGCGGATGCTAGTGGGGTGGTCCATTCGATCAAAAGTGATCGGGTAGGAAGACCACAGGTTGAACTTTGGGGCGACTGGCTCCATCGCGTATACGTCCCTTAGTGCACGCTTCCGCTCCCTTTTGGGTATGTGGGTTGCGTATATCATGTTCACCGTCCGCACTTGCGGGGGGAATCCCTTCTGTCCTCTATTGTTCGGCGGCTGGGGATCCTCCTCGTCATCGCTATGCAACCCCTTGTCTTTGTTTTCGGAATTTAACTTGCCTGCCTGCTTGAACACCCAACAATCCCTGTCGGTGTGATTGGCTGGCTTTTGAAGTGCCATGTATCCGCACGAGCGATCGAAAGTATTCGGTCCAAATTGGGCCAGGTCCGGAGTATTTCTTTTAAATGGCTTTTTCCACGACCGGGTTTAGAGCCTCTGAATCCGGCATTGTCGTATCCTCGGCATTATCGCTGTTAATGCGGGCGCTTGTGCTTATTTGGCGCCGACCTGCCACTCATCGTCCTTGGTATCTGAATTACCGGGGCTCTTGGTCATGTTGTTACTACGACCTAGCCATTTGTCCTCTCCAGCATAAAAGCGGGTCATGAGTGTTGTGAGGGCTACCATGGATTTCGGCTTTTTCTGTCCTAGGTGCCGGGCAAGCCACTCGTCGCGGATGTTGTGTTTGAAGGCTGCAAGGGCCTCGGCATCCGGACAATCGACGATTTGATTTTTCTTGGTTAGGAACCGTGTCCAGAATTGTCTGGCCGATTCCTCTGGCTGCTGAATTATGTGGCTTAGGTCATCGGCGTCTGATGGTGGCACATATGTGCCCTGGAAATTGTCAAGGAATGCGGCTTCCAGGTCTTCCCAACAACCGATTGACTCTGCTGGCAAGCTGTTAAGCCAATGCCGGGCTGGTACTTTGAGCTTGAGTGGGAGGTATTTGATGGCGTGAAGATCGTCACCGCGGGCCATGTGGATGTGAAGGAGATAGTCCTCGATCCAAACTGCAGGATATGTTCTGCCATCGTATGATTCAATGTTTACGGGTTTGAAACCCTCAGGGATTTGATGATCCATCACTTCATCTGTGAAGCATAGTGGGTGTCTTGGCGCCTACATGTTGGGCTATATCACGACGCAGCTCAAATGAGCTTTGTCTACTGTGTTCGGCCCGGCCGGAGTTTCCATATCCAACGTGACGGTTATCTTCAAGTGTCGTGGGGCGCCCACGTGATCCATAGATTGATCTTGTCTGCCTTGCCTTGTCCTCCAATATATCTCACAGGTCTGGTGCATTTCCCCGTGCCTTTGTATTTTTTGAGCGGCGACGGGGTGCGGCTTGAATTGAGGGCCGAGAGGCCTCTCTGTCGCGGCCACGAGGTGGCCGGTCAGCCATATCATGCACCAGTGATGTAGGTTTAGGTGCTTCCTCCTCTAGTTGGGGTAGCATCCTGCGTCTTGGGTAGCTCTTGGAGGGGCGCTCGAGTTCATACTCTTTTGCCGCAAGGACTTCAGTCCATCATCGACTAGCAAATCTTGGTCAGCTCTAAGTATTTGTTGCTGCTTTCTTGAGGCTGCTTGCCGTGGCCATGAGCCTGCGTTTGAAACACTCTTGTTCGACAGGATCCTCGGGCACGACAAATTCGTCGTCGTCGAGGCTTGCATCGTCTTCGGAGGGAGGCATGTAATTATCATCCTCTACCTCTTTTTCTGCCGCTCTCTCGTGAGGGCTGGCTTCTCCATCCTCCTGCGCTGAATCTTCTTTGGAGGGTTATCTCCGACCTTTGTCCGGTGTTATTATCTCCGTGCCGGAATCACCGTTTTTGCTGTGGCGGGATTTAGAGCGGCGCCGCTGACGCCGACGCTTAGGCTGTTTCTTGGAGGGGTCATCCTCCACTGTTCCATTGCCATTCCCATCTTTTGGGATGTCCAACATGTATATGTCGTATGACGAGGTGGCCTTCCAGTGCCCTGTGGGCGCTGGTTCTTGGTCGTCTCCTGCATCGTCGTCCATACCGTCGATGTCTTCGGAGTCGAAGTCGAGCATGTCGGTTAAATCATCGACAGTGGCTATGAAGTGGGTGGTGGGTGGGCTTTGATTTTCTTCGTCGTCCGCATCCCAGCCTTCGACCATAATCCGGCGGGGCTCTCCGATAAAGAGAGAGACTTTAGTGAATTCAAGATGTCGCCAAAGGGCGAGTCTTTGAAAGATGTCCGCGGCGGTGAATTCCATGATCGGCGCCCAATCGGATTCGATTGGCGGGCGCTGGAAGGCCCGGAGTCCGGAGAGGAGTCCGCGCCTTGGAGTCACGAAGCCGCAAGGGGACGGGTAGGTGTCTGCAGCTCAATCACCGTGGAGATCGCAGCCCCCGAGGCGATGTCCAGCCACCCATCCTCGATCGGCGATGTCGGCTCCGAACTAAAGGTCGGAGCGGACTCTGGTGCGGCCTCCAGGACACTGTCCATCGGCAGAGACAGATCATGCCCCTCGGGATAGTGCGGCGCGCTTGGCTATGGCTCGAACCCGTCGAAGATCAAGTCTCCGCGGATGTCAGCTGTGTAGTTCAAACTTCCAAATCTGACCTGATGGCCAGGGGCGTAGCTTTCAATCTGCTCCAGATGGCCAAGCGAATTGGCCCGCAGTGCAAAGCACCGAATACGAAGATCTGTCCGGGGAGAAAAGTCTCACCCTGGAGCGCATCGTTGTTGATGATCGGAGGAGCCATCGGGCCTAAATACAACGACACAGAGGAACTCTCAATGAAAGCACCAATGTTGGTGTCAAAACCGACGGATCTTGGGTAGGGGGTCCCGAACTATGCGTCTAGGCGGATGGTAACAGGAGACAAGGGACACGATGTTTTTACCCAGGTTCGGGCCCTCTCGATGGAGGTAAAACCCTACTCCTGCTTGATTAATATTGATGATATGGGTAGTACAAGAGTAGATCTACCACGAGATCAGAGAGGCTAAACCCTAGAAGCTAGCCTATGGTATGATTGTTGTTCTTCCTATGGACTAAAACCCTCCGGTTTACATAGGCACCGAATAGGGTTAGGGTTACACAGAGTCGGTTACAATGGTAGGAGATCTACATATCCGTATCGCCAAGCTTGCCTTCCACGCCAAGGAAAGTCCCATCCGGACACGGGACGAAGTCTTCAATCTTGTATCTTCATAGTCCAGGAGTCCGGCCAAAGGTCATAGTCCGGCTATCCGGACACCCCCTAATCCAGGATTCCCTCAACGACAAACTTGGTTGAGGGACTAATGTGTTTGTGAGAATTGCAGGATAACACAAGTAGTAGTCCCATATTGATTCGGTTTACCTACCAGAGATGACCCCTAAAAATGTGTGAAGACATTGAAGATAATGGTGTCTGTGAAGATATTCACAACGAAGATTATGACTTGAGAAGACATTCACGTGAAGACTATGGAGTGCGAAGACACAATTGTTTCGTAGTTTCCTTTTCTTCTTTGTTGAGTCATAGGAACCACCGTACTATTAAGTAGGGTCCAAGTGAACAAAGTCAGAGTGATTGATGTGACGCTAAACCAAATCCTATGTCTTTGAGCGAATACAATGAGAGAAAATCTTATCCAGAGCTGGATGAGTCAGCTTTACTTGTAGCCCAAGTCAAGTTGTCGCGTGTGTTTGAAATCTAACCGTTGGACACGTGTCAGTTCCTTAGTGACCCAGGGTCAATTCGGACAAATCAGGTCCGGTTGCCTCTCGGTGTCAAAACCGGCGGATCTCGGGTAGGGGGTCCTGATCTGTGCGTCTTAGGCTAATGGTAACAGGAAGCAAGGGACACAAATGTTTACCCAGGTTCGGGCCCTCTCGATGGAGGTAAAACCCTACTTCCTGCTTGATTAATATTGAAGATATGGGTAGTACAAGAGTAGATCTACCACGAGATCGTAGAGGCTAAACCCTAGAAGCTAGCCTATGATGGTATGATTGTAATTGTGATCGGCCTTCCGAGGACCAACCTCTCAGGTTTATATAGGTACCGGAGAGGGCTAGGGTTTACATGGAGTCGCTTACAAGGAAGGAAATATAATATCCGGATCGCCAAGCTTGCCTTCCACGCCAAGGAAAGTCCCATCCGGACACGGGTCGAAGTCTTGAGTCTTGTATCTTCACGCTTCAATAGTCCAGACGTTGTATACAGTCCAGCTGTCCGGATACCCCCTAATCCAGGACTCCCTCAGTAGCCCCTGAACCAGGCTTCAATGTCGATGAGTCCGGCGCCCAGTCTTGTCTTCGGCATTACAGGGCGGGTTCCTCCTCCGAATACTCCAAAGTAATCATCGAACACTTAGATCGTGTCCGGACCCACGAGGGGATTCTTACACACCGTCGTAGGGAACATAGCATAATCACTGGCAATCTTTGTACGCCGTGCCTTCGCATCGTGGCCCAGTTCAACACGAACCGGTGCTTCTCGCCCCACCTCGACTTGCGCTGCGAGGCGGTTTTATTGGCACATCCTGTCAAAGCAGAGATCGTGCTCCTCTTATTACAGGATCTTCCATTAATGAGGGGGTGCGTAGCCCTACGACGGTCGTTGGTATGACTCCGTGTGCCGTAAGGTAAACTTCAAGCGGTCACCCTAAGGACTCTTGATATTCACCCCCTTTATAAAAGGGGCCGAGGTCTATGCCTCTTTTCCACCTCCCTCGCGCCTTTCCGCGCCTCGAGTTCCAACACCCGAGATCTAAGCTCCAACACCCCAGATCCTTCAATATGTCTAGATTCGACCCTCAAGGCCGGTGGGTGGCCTCCTCGAATCAAGCGGAGGACATTGCGAAGCTTAGGGAGGTCGGATATCTGACCGCCGACATCCGGCCTGAGCTTCCTGCTCCAGGGCAGGTCATCCCTACGCCGGAGCCCAATGAGTGCGTCGTGTTCGTTCCTCACTTCCTCCATGGCTTGGGCCTCACCCTCGATCCTTTTGTGAGGGGGCTCATGTTCTATTATGGGTTGGATTTTCATAATCTAGCTCCGAACGCTATCCTCCATATTTAAATGCGTTCATTATAGTGTGCGAGGCCTTCCTCCATGTCACCCCACACTTCGGCTTATGGCTCAAGACCTTCAATGTGAAGCCGAAGATGATCGAGGGGCGACACGCGGAGTGCGGAGGTGCCGTAATAAGTAGGAACGCTGATGCCCCATGGTCGGAGGGTTCTTTCCCAGAAGTATCCGATGTATGGCAACGGAGGTGGTTTTATGTCACAGCTCCCCGAGGCACAAAGTGGGTGGCCGCTCCCGAGTTCCGCTCGGGCCCTCCGTCACAACTACTGTCTTGGACCGACGTAGGACGGAATTGGGGGTCCGCTGGTGATGTACCAGTACTGCAAAGCCGCATCCGAGAGCTTCTTGAGAGGGACATTAACCTTGTCATCATAAGGCAAGTGATCTTAATCCGACGGATGTTTCCGTGCCAACGCCGGCCCCTCCGGATGTGGGAGTTCAATCCAGAGGGTCCGCGGACTGTTAAGCACTTCTTCGGCCTAAAGCTCGAAGGGATGTGCAGATTATTCTTCGAACCAAAAGTAAAGTGTCCGGACACCACCGAGGATGCGGGCCCAAGCTGCAATTGCCTAGATACCCAAGTAAGTAAACTTGATACCGGACACCGTGTTTTGTATTTGTCATAATTGTTTATTCTGAAAATCACCCGTGGCCAGGAATGGCTCAAAAAGGCGGAGAGAATCAGGTGTCCGACGCCACTTCCCGAAGGCTCGCCTGGTCCCACCATGGCCAAGATGCTTGACCGGGTACTCAGCAGAATGCCCTCAGGGAAACAAAAAGGGAAGAACGAAGAAACCGAACTTCACACGCTATGCATCCGAACCGGGGGAATTGTTGCCTCCCCTAAGGAGGATAGTTGGGAAGGGGAGGCTAAGGCCTCCTCCCCGCGCGGGAAGAAGAGGGCTGCCTCCAAAGACTTGGAGAGGGAGATGCCCAAACCAGGGAAAAAGATATCACCAGGGGGCTCTGCCCCGACGGGCACCCTCACCGCGTCATGCCCACCAACGGGCCAGCCCTCCACCGAGCTGTAAGTTAATTTTTAATTTGAAGGTGCTGCGTTTCTCCTAGATCAATAACCAGGATTCGTCTTTTGCAGTACGGCTAGCAGCCCTTCTCAACAGAGTTCATCTTCGGGGGATCTTCCTCCCGAGATGATGGAGAGCGAGACCCCACCCACCTCTCCGGCTCATGAAGCGGGCGACACCGAGGTGTAAATCACGGAGAATCCCGGATCTGCCGAAGCCGAAAGCCAATGCGTCAGCCCCCCTGAGCCCGAAGCGTTTGGCTCCCACGAGGGGCGATGGGAAGGGTCCGGCACAGTTGGATTTCCGGCCGGATGTAGTGACGGGCCTACTGGAGCGAGCTGCGCTCTCGGAGGAGCACCGCTCATTAATGAGTGCGGTGCTCAAGAAGATTTCATCCCCTACAAGCGGTTTGAATTAAGCATTTACAAGTCTGCTCAAAGGCTTTGAGGTATGTAGTGAAGGATACACTGTTTTTGGCTGTGAGGCATGCGTTAGGTGTGCTCCATATAGATAGTAGCCCCTGAGACTCTGGTTGCCCGCCTTAGGCGTAAGCGAGGATCATAAATCAATGATTGCCTTTGTAAATACGATGCGGTACCTGCTGGGTCCAAATGACCGACCGGTCGAGTGAAGTTGCCGAACTAACCGGTGATTGGATCGATTGATGCCGATATCACGCTGGTGAGCAATGGTGGACAAATCGCAAGGTATGTGCTCTGCCTTCCTTTGTATAGGAAAATATGGGCGGCATGATATTAATGTAATATGTTGGGACTGCGAGATAGTCTTTGCTGCCGTGGAGGACTGAGGCAGAACTTGTCCAAGCCAAGGAACAAGCTTGGGTTAGCAATGCGGCTGCCCTAAAGGCGGCCGAAGAATTGAGAGCCGAACAGGCTGCTCATTGACGAAGCGAGGAAAAGATAGCCGAAATGGCTGTGGAGTTAAAAAATGCCGCTGACCGGTGTGAGCTCCTTAAAAAGGAGCATAAGGGAAGTTTCGTCGAGCTGGACAAGGCACATAATGCCACCAAGGAAATACGTGCAGCTCGAAGTGCGCGGAGGAACTTCAACATGCCGGTAAAATCGCGGTGGGCTCCTACTTGCTGCGGATGAAGTTTTCTATCCGAAATCGCTCCCTGGATGGGCCTGGAGTCCTGCGGAATGGCGTATGCAGATTTGGCGAAGAATGCGGTGTTGCCAAGTTCTTCGAGGATCGGGGATAAGGAAGTGGAGAAGCTTTTACGGTCGCAATTCAATGCTCCCACTCGCCCGCTGCCGTTAAGTGACAAGATGGCTCTTTGTGGCGGAGCTTCACATGCTGTCGATCTTGCAATGCGATGCTGTAATAGACCATCTTTGGCGAAAGGGCCTAAGCCGACGATTACTTTGGCTTGGTGCAGCAATTTCTTGGGGCCGTGCCTCGAATCGACGCCATGAGGAGGTCGGCGTGCATAGAGGGTGCACGAATGGCTCTTGCCCGCGTTAAAGCCTATTGGACGGATATGGAGACCACCATTATAGTGACCCAAGATCCGGCGGGGGGGCCAATATCCGGCCAAGCACTACTTGGTGCAGGTCACAGAAGGTGCCCGCCTAATAGAGGCGCAGTGCTCGAAGAATGTCTTATTCGAGTGATGAATCGAATCATTGTAAGAACAATGTTATTTTGGTTATAAGGCTATATTTATAATTTTGCCCGAAAGTATTATTGTGTCCCCTGTGCGGCCGTTTACACACACACACACACACACACACACACACACACACACACACACACACACACACACACACACACACATATATATATATATATGAATGTGTAATACGAAAGATAGCCGTCGTTGGCTTCAGCGCCCACGCGGACAATGCGGGGGTGTTCGCAAAAAAATGTTTAATCACACTTGATCCAACGTCTTGGTCCATTAAGGAGGTGATCGCACGTCGAACTAGGCAACCGGACTATATAGCTATAACACTTTCGCTTAGCCATGGGGGTCTAATGTTGGGGCTACTATGTAGCCCCTGGTACCTTCTCGTGCATCCGAATACGAGTAGCGTGTGTACATGACCGGAAAGCGGTCCTTCGTTAATGCTTGGAGGGATCCTAAAGATTCCGATAAGTCTTCGAGTGGTTGAACAGTCTCTCAGTATCATGACAGTCATTTTCGGCTTTATCTCTTTGAGGTGCTCGTCCGGAATAACCAGGGCACAATCGCAGTAGTTCTCCTTTGGCCACCTTAGCCGATAATAACGAAACGTAAGACGGCAAACCCAGGAGCCGGGCAAACCCAACATTTGACCAAAGACATGATTCAGAGCTGATGCATATAAGGCCAAACTGGTGATGCCGAACACTCCTGAAGGTATTCGGACTTTATATCAGATGATGGGCTCAAGAATGCCCATTCATTATAAACCCTGTGTTTCCAGGTACGTGCGTTAATCTATCATGGCGAAACGCCAAAAACGGAAGTATCCTCTGTGGGTATGGAACCCATGGGATGGTTAAACAACAAGAGGCAATAGAAAAGGTTTACATAGGGGCTTAATCTAAAAAGAAACATGTTGAACGGGGCCCTGCTGCATGTCTGTGCCTTTGTCTCCGTTGTGCCGTATCCTGGAAGGGTATCGCCTTGACGTTGTGCGTGGAAAAAGGAAAACTTCGTAGAAGAGTACAAGCGTAAGTATCACGATGGATAATAAAAGTGTAAGATGTTGGCTTGCCCATAAGGTTGAGCCAAGTGTGGGGCTGTATTAAGTATTTATAGCCCCTGGTGTCCGCTATGGGATTGCATATACAATGCCCGATTCAATTTTATCCGGGCGACCGGACTCGTCTAACCGTGTCTGTGGCCTTAATGACCAGTCATGTTTTTTGATTTTGGAGGCCGCTTATAGTCCGGCCGCTAAGGCCGTCGCGAGTTCCTCTGCGCGTGAAGAGCGCTTTGTGATTCCTCTAACGGTGATGACGCCACGTGGACCATGCATCTTGAGTGTAAGGTAGCCATAGTGCGGCAATGCGTTGAAGCGGGCGAAGGCCGTTCTTCCAAGCAATGCATGATAGTTGCTTTGCAAGGGTGCGATGATGAAGAGTAGCTCTTCGCTTCTGGAGTTGCCTAGAGAGCCGAATGTTACCTCCAGTACGATGGAGCTCTGCTATGGGCTTCAACGCCTGGTATCACCCCTTCAAAGGTGGTGTTGCTTTGGTTAATTCTGGATGGGTCTATCCCCATCCTGCGGACAGTGTCCTCATATATTAAATTGAGACTGCTGCCGCCGTCCATAAGGGCGTGGGTGAGATGGTATCCGTCGATTATTGGGTCAAGCACCAAGGCCTCTGATCCTCCGCACCGAATACTAGTTCGGTCGTCCCAGTGATCGAAGGTGATCGGATAAGACGTCCAGTGGTTAGGTGTGAGTACGATCGGCTCTATATCGAGCGCGTCTCTATGCGCGCGTTCGTGCCTCCTCATGGACGTGTGAGTCGCGCGGATCATGTTCACTGTTTCATCCTCGTCTTCACTTGGTGTTTCCCTTCCCTTGTGTTCGGCATTTAATTCGCCGGCCTGCTTGAAGACCCAGCACTCTCTATGTGTGTGGTTTGCAGGTTTGTCAGGGGTGCCATGAATTTGGCACAGTCTGTCTAGGACTCTATTCAGACCGGACGGTCCCTCTTTACTGCCTTTAGATGGCTTCTTTTGCTATTCAGGTTGAGATCCCCTGAATCCGGCATGAACTGTTGTGTTATCCGGGCTCTCTTCCTTGTTTTGGCGTTTGTGTTTATTACGACGTGGCTTCCCGTTGCCATCCCTTATTTCGGATGTGCTTGGGTCGCTGGTGCCTTTACGGGCTAGCCAGCTATCCTCACCCGTGCAAAAGCGGGTCATGAGGCTTGTTAAGGCTGCCATTGTCCTCGGCTTTTCTTGGCCGAGGTGTCTGGCGAGCCACTCATCATGGATGCTGTGTTTGAATGCCGCTAAAGCTTCGGCGTCCGGACAATCGACAATTTGGTTTTTCTTAGTGAGGAATCTGTTCCAAAGCTTGCGGGCGGACTCTCCGGGTTGTTGGATTATGTGACTTAAATCGTCGACATCTGGAGGCGGACATAGGTCCCTTGAAAATTGGCCTGGCGTCCTCGAGTTCCTCCAGCTCCCAATTGAATTTTCGGAAGGCTTTTCAACCGGTGTCGGGCTGGTCCCTTGAGTTTGAGGGAAGGTATTTGATGGCGTGGAGGTCATCCTCAAGCCATATGTATATGCAGGATAAAATCCTCAATCCAGGCGCTTTGGAGTGCATCGTTCCGTCGTATGCCTCTATATTCCACGGGTTTAAAGCCCTATGGAAATTCATGGTCCGATGCTTCTTCGGTAAAGCACGAGGGGATGAGAAGCCCCTCAGATCTGGGCGTCTTTGTGGCATGCCGTCGGCTGTTGTTGTGTCCGGTGTTTATTTCGGACTGGTATTCGATTGGCATAATCGTTTTGGTGACCATAGTCCCTCGCCGGGGTGTGTCCTTTGGATCCATAAATGGACCTGGTCGCGCCAGCTTTCTTATCCAGGTGTTCACGTGGATCGTGTGCAGCGTCGGTAGCCGCTTTGTTGCGGTTATGAAGTGGTACAACTTCGTCGTCGAATTCTGGCAGTAGCTTGCGTTTTGGATAGCTCTTTGTATGGCGATCATCGCCGTATCTTTCTTTAGTGTCTAGCACTTTATTCCATCTATGGTTGGCGTTCTTTATGCGGCTTTGAGCCATTGCTTACGCTTCTTTAGACTTCTTGCGGTGGCCATAAGCTTTACGTGGAGGTTATCTCGTTCCACGTGCTTTTAGGATTGCATCATTATCCGGACTGTTTTCTGTCTTTGGTTCGGTTTGATGACCTCGTCCGTCGGGAACATTGTCCTCGGGCGTCTGCTCGAACTGTGTTCGGGGTGACCTGGTTAAATCTGCTCCCTCATTTGGGTCCGTATGGTCGTTGTTGCCTTCGGAGTTGATTGTAGTATCGATCCCTCTGGCGCTCTTGTCGCTATTTTTACTGTTGCTGGACTTAGAACGGTGTCTGCACCGTCGCTTTGGCTTTTTCCCGGGGGTTTTATCTTACGGATTGTCGCCTTTGTCCTCTTTGGGCGTATCTACCATGTATATGTCGTGTGACGAGGCAGAAGTCCAGCGCCCCATAGATTCTGAATCTTCTCCTGCATCATCGTCCATACCATCGTTGCCTTCGGAGTCAAAATCAGGCACGTCGGTTAAATCATCGACCGTGGCTATGAAGTGGGTGGTGGGTGGGCAACGAATTTCTTCGTCGCCTGCTTCCCACTCGATCCGGACATAGTTTGGCCCAGAATTTTCTGTCAAAGAGAGAGTTTTCAACGAGTTCAGCATGTCGCCAAAGGGCGAGTCTTTGAAAAGATGTCCGCAGCGGTGAACTCCATTACCGGAGCCCAACCTGGCTCGACTGGCTCGGGAGTGCGCGGACCGGAACCAACATCCGGATACGAATCCGAGGGTCCGGAGTCACAGGCCACCACAAAGGTAAGGCCCGTGTTCGGCTCCACCGCTGATAAGTGTGCGACCTGCGGGGCGGGGTCCAGCCCTCCGTCCACAGGCAACGCGGCCTGCTCCGGATTTAGGTCTGAGGCTACCGCGGGGGTGATACCCCGAGCTTTGTCCAACAGCATGTCTAAGCCGTGCTCGTCGTGACTGTCCGGTGCTCCTGGCATAGGCACGAATTCATCGGCGATCCAGTCTCCGCGGATATCCGCTGTGTAATTCAGGTTTCCGATCCTAATCTGGTGGCCAGGGGCGTAGCTATCAATCTGCTCCAGATGGCCAAGCGAATTGGCCCGCAGGATGAAGCCGCCGAACACAAAGATCTGTCTGGGAAGAAAGGTCTCACCCGGGACCGTGTTATTGACGATGGTTGAAGGAGCCATCGAGCCCCGTAGCGACGACACAGAGGAACTCTCAATGAAAGCACCAATGTCGGTGTCAAAACCAGCGGATCTCGCGTAGGGGGTCCCGATCTGTGCATCTTAGGCTGATGGTAACATGAAGCAAGGGACACAGATGTTTACCCAGGTTCGGGCCCTCTCGATGGAGGTAAAACCCTACTTCCTGCTTGATTAATATTGAAGATATGGGTAGTACAAGAGTAGATCTACCACGAGATTGTAGAGGCTAAACCCTAGAAGCTAGCCTATGATGGTATGATTGTAATTGTGATCGGCCTTCTAAGGACCAACCTCTCCGGTTTATATAGGTATCGGAGAGGGCAAGGGTTTACATGGAGTCGGTTACAAGGAAGGGAATATAATATCCGGATCGCCAAGCTTGCCTTCCACGCCAAGGAAAGTCCCATCCGGACACGGGTCGAAGTCTTGAGTCTTGTATCTTCACGCTTCAATAGTCCGAACGTTGTATACAGTCCGGCTGTCCGGATACCCCCTAATCCAGGACTCCCTCATTGCCCCCTGGCTATAAATAGCCCACCCCCTACACCATAAATTGGTGGCTGCTCAGAGTTAGTGCAAGGCTTTTGTCGTTTGAGAGCAACCCACCTCTGAAGCATTTGAGAGAGAGATCCTTGCTAGGACAAAGCCCAAAACACCCAGAGCCAAAGAGTGTTAGGCATCACTGAAGTCTTTCTGTCCGCGTGATTTGAAGACTTGTTACACTTGAGGACTGTGAATCCTCTAGCCGGTTAGGCGTCGCGTTCTGAGCATCCAAGAGCCATTGTGGATCACCGGTGAACGAAGTCTGTGAAGGTTTGGAAGTCTACCTTGAAGACTTACCAGAGTGATTGGGTGAGGACTAAGTGTTCTTAGCTCAAGGGGGATAAGGTGAAGACGCGGTCTTCTGAGTCGAATCTCAGCCTCCCTAACCAGACGTACAGTTGTCACAGCAACTAGAACTGGTCTACCAAATCCTTGTCCTCTCCAAGCAACTGGTTCTATCCTTCCTATCTCTTTATTTTACAGTTTGTCTTTGTGAAGTCATTGCGTTCTTGTATGATCTGATTATCTTCACTTTCTGAAGACTTTTGTTGTCTAGCTTCATACTATCTTCCACCCTGATCCATACTACCTAGTTGTTGATAGTCTTCGTGCTTTCACTTCATTGCTTACTTGACTATGGCTTGTCTAGTGTAGTCTACCTTCCGCTGCATATCAATAGGTTCATTTATACTGTTTGTCTTCAAAGCCCCCATGTTTTGAATACTTTCATAAAAATCTCCTATTCGCCCCCCTCTAGTCGAATACTAGCACTTTCAATTGGTATCAGACCAAGGTGCTCCCTTGTTCTGTGTGATTTGGTTTAACCACCTAGAGTTTTTGCTATGTCAACTGCAGGGATAATCAAGGTCTCCGCTGCATGCCCTGTCTTCGGTGGCACTGATTACCCCTACTGGAAGAATAAGATGTGTATGCATCTTGAAGCCATTGACGTTGACCTCTGGTATGTCGTCAAGAACGACGTTCCCAAGGTCGGTGAAGGTGTCACCGCTGCTGATGTCAAGAGGTTCATTCAACTGGATTCTACCGCCAAGAACATTATATGTGGTCATCTGACCAAAGGACAGTATGGCTGTGTGAGTGCTCTGGAAACTGCAAAGCTAGTCTGGGACTGGCTATCCAAGGTCAATGAAGGCGTCTCAACCCAGAGAGACTCAAGGATTGATGTTCTTCGCAACCTCTTCAACCGCTTCAAGAGAAACGACAATGAGAATGTCCAGCTCACGTTTGATCGCCTCACTGATATCACAAATGAGCTTCACAAGACTTTTCGGCGCCCTTTGTGATCACCAATCACGAAATCATCAAGAAGCTTCTGAGATCACTTGACAGCTCATTCGACACCCTGGCCCTGATGATTCAAGAATGCCCTAACTTCAAGACTCTCGATCCGTCTAACATACTTGAGAGGCTCAACACACATGAGTTCCAGTTATCTGAGAAAAGAGATATTTGTGGTCCCAACTATGGCCGAACTCACGCTTTGAAGGCAAAGGTTGTTTCCTCATCTGAAGAAGAATATGACTGCAGTTCTGGGGATCCTGAAGACATTGGAAAGGAGCTTGCTATGCTTGTGAAGAAGTTCCAGAAGTTCACCAAGAAGAAAGGCTTCAGAAAGTCTTCAAGATCCAGCTCAAGAAATGATGAAGCTTCCACTCGTGATCACAAGAAGAGAACATGCCACAAGTGCAAGAAACCTAGTCACTACATCTCTGAATGTCCACAGTGGGACAATGAGACCAAGAAGAAGAAGAAAAACAAGGAATATGATTCTGATGACAAGAAGAAGAACAAATCCTCAAAGTCTTCTTCCAAGTCTTAGTCGAAGTCTTCATCACACAAGAAGATCTCATCTAGCAAGGCTCGTGCGTTTTTTGGCAAGGAGATGGATTCAGAAGAGGAGTCTGCTTCTAAGGAGGCAGAGGTGGAGTCTGAAGAGGAATCTGATTCAGGCGTAGCAAGCCTGGCTCTAGCTTCAGCATATGTCGCCAAGTCCATCTTCAACACCGAAGACAACGGCCCCGTCACCAATGCTGATAGTAATGATGAGGATGACTCTGCTCCTACCTACTGCTTCATGGCACGTGGTGCCAAGGTAAACTCACGCGATGCTTACTTTCATACATCAAGTGAAGATGAGTCTGAATGTGAATCCAAACTAGCTACAAAACACTTGCTAAAATTGCAATTGAACAACAAAATGCTATGGAACATATTCAAAAGTTGCTAGACAAAAGCGATGACATGTTGGACGCAGAAATTACCTGAACTCAGTCCTTAATTGAAGACATTAAAAATCTTCATGTTAAGTACGAGGAACTTGAAAGTCGTCATGAAACGCTCTCAACTACTCATGAAAAGCTCTCCTATGATTATCTTCAAAGGAAGCAAGAGCTTGAGAAATTGAGATCGGCTCATGAAGATCTTCAAAAGGAGAACGAGTCACACCGCGCTCAACAGATCAGTTCCACTCAGGAAGGATTTGAACCGCCATGTCTAAAATGTCCTGAGCGTGATAATTTTGTATCTATTGCTGAATGTTCTACTACTACTACTGTTGCAATATCTTCAACTGCTGATGTGGTAAGTAACCCCTCTACTAAGGATACCACTACTATTGCTGATGAGAATGCCAAGTTGAAGACATTGCTTGAGACAGGAATGTACAAAAGTCTCAAAGGGCATCAGACACTATGTGATGTCCTCAAGAAACAGATTCTGAACCGAAACCCTAGGAAAGAGGGTGTTGGGTTCGAGAGGAAAATGAATGTTGATGGCTCTTACTGGAAGCCTGCGCAGTACCCCAAAACCACATGGGTTGCTGCAAAGGGACCTTCAGTGGATCCATCTACTTTATCTGGCTTCACTTGTGCTAACCCGGTTATCAATGTTGGGGATATCGCTTATCGGAACTTATTGGTCGCCCCAAGATAAGGGGTAAATCGGTCATTTTATCAGCATATCGGCCGACCATATCGCTTGATTTATCAGTATCATATCAGCCACACACCGGTAAGTGATAAATCGGCCGACTTATCGACATATCGGAAGATATCTTGAACAGTGCCGATTATCATTGATGAATCCTTTGATGCAAACTATAATCTGTTTAAGAATCAGAATGGTGATGTTTTTGCCAGGTATATTGGTACTAACTGCAGGAATGGACCACCTTTGAAGAAGATCTGGGTGCCCAAAAGTTGTCTTGAGAAACTTCTTGTGAATGTCATCATGACACCACCTGGGAAGAAGACAAACCCCAGACCAAAGGCTTCGTATGGTGGAAAGGCTTCATACAGACAGAGGATTCACCAGAGTCACCCTAACGCCAATGTTTTGCAGGGAAACCATACTCAGACTTATGAATATGAGCGTGTTTCATCAAACCGCTATGTTCATAAGACCAAGAACTTTTCTGCCTATTCTTATGAGTATTATTCACCTCCTGCAAGGCTATTTGCTAGGGCTCCAAAGCCGAAGTTCTCAGATGCTGCACTTAGACTCATTGCTTCTAAGCCACCCCTGAAGATATGTGGGTGGTTAAGAAAAATTAACTCTCTTTTGCAGGGGAAAGGTCTCCAGCTAGAAATCAAAGGCGTCTGATGCTTATGCAGGGGACCTAAAACATCTTGTAGGGCGCACGTTAAAATGCCCAAATGGTCTTACTATGTATTTCGTTCCAGGATTCCTTAACAAACATCCTATTTATCCAAACCAAGATCTGAACTTTCATAATCAGCTTGTTCGTCAAATGTTTATGCTTCACAATACCCTTGGTGAAGCCTATCCCCCAAACTGCACTGTAGGGTATGACACCAAAGGCTTCAGAATGGATTATGGACAATGGATGCACTAACCACATGACTGGTGATCGAAGTCTTCTCATGGATTCAACTTACGTCCATCTGACAAGAGTCACATCACATTTGCAGACACTTGTAAAAGCAAGGTATTGGGTCTAGGTAGAGTTGCAATCTCAAAGTATCGGCACATGGATAAAGTGATGCTTGTTTAATCCCTTGGTTTCAACTTAATATCTGTCTCAATGCTTTGTGATCTGAACATGATTGTGATATTTGGAAAATATCGTTGCCTTGTGCTTATGGAATCTGACAAATCTCTAGTCTTTGAAGGGTATCGAAAAGACGATCTGTACATGGTAGATTTCTCAACAGGACCACAGTTGGCTGTATGTCTTCTATCAAAAGCTTGAGTCTTTGGCTCACGGCTCGCATCGGAGGCTAGGGCATGCCAGCATGAGGAACTTGTACACTCTCGCGAAGAAGAAGCATGTCATAGGCATCGAGGGAGTCAAGTTCAAGAAGGATCATCTATGTGGTGCCTGCGAAGCTGGAAAGATGACTAGGGCCAAGCATCCCTCGAAGACAATCATGACGACATCTCGCCCTTCGAGCTGCTTCACATGGACTTATTTGGCCCTACTCACTACTCTACCCTTACTACCACCTTTGCCTCTGTATGGCTTCGTCATTGTTGATGATTACTCAAGATATACATGGGTGCACATAATCCTTTACAAGAATGAAGTGCAGGATGTCTTCAGACGATTCGCCAATCGTGCCATGACGAACTATGGCATCAAGATCAAGCACATAAGGAGAGACAATGGCACTGAATTCAAGAACACCGGCCTCGACACTTATCTTGGTAAATTGGGCATCACACATGAGTTCTCAGCTCCATACACACCTCAGCAGAATGGCATCATGGAGCGCAAGAACAGAACCCTCATTGAGATGGCTCGGATGATGCTTGATGAGGACAAGACTCCAAGAAAGTTCTGGTCTGAAGCTATTGATACTGCTTGCCACGCCATCAACCATGTTTATCTTCACAAGCTTCTAAAGAAGACATCCTATGAGCTACTAACTGGTAAGAAGCCAAACGTCAGTTACTTCAGAGTATTTGGTGCTAGGTGCTGGATCAAGGATCCACATCACACTTCAAAATTTGCACCGAAAGCACATGAAGGTTTTATGCTTGGCTACGGAAAGGATTCGCACTCCTACAGAGTCTTAAACCTCTTTCACTATAAAGTGGTTGAAACTGTGGATGTGCGGTTCGATGAGACTAACGGCTCGCAAAGAGAGCACCTGCCAAATGTGCTAGATGAAGCATCGCCAAGTGAATCTATCAAGCTTATGGGTACTTGTGAAATCATACCTTCAGAGGCTCAGGCTGAGGAAGAAATCACCATTTCTGCACCTAATCAACCCGAAGACACTGCTCAGCCTGAAGTCAATGCTGAAGAAGAAGACAATGATTAGCAAGAGCAAAATTTTCGCCCAGTTCATCCTCGTGTTGCAAATGAAGTACAGATTGAGAAGATAATCGATAGCATCAATGCACCTGGTCCACTCACTCGTTCAAGAGCAACACAACTAGCAAATTTCTGTGGGCACTTTGCATTTGTCTCTTATCTGAACCCAAGAAAGTTGTTGAAGCCTTCATGGTACCTGAATCCATGCAAGAAGAGCTTCAACAGTTCGAGCTGAACAATGTTTGGGAACTAGTAAAGCGTCCCGATCCTCGCAAGCACAACATCAGAGGCACCAAATGGATCTGTCGCAATAAACAATATGAGCATGGCCAAGTCGTCAGAAACAAGGCTCGTCTAGTTGCTCAAGGATACACCCAAGTAGAAGGGATTGACTTCGAAGAAACATTTGCTCCGGTGTATAGGCTTGAAGCCATTCGCATACTGCTAGCCTACGCGAACCATCACAACATCCTTCTGTATCAAATGGATGTGAAGAGTGCCTTTCTCAATGGCAAGATTGAAGAAGTGTATGTTGCACAACCACCTGGTTTTGAAGACCCAAAGCATCCTGACATGGTATACAAGCTCAACAAGGCACTGTATGGCCTCAAACAAGCCCATCATGCTTAGTATGACACTCTCCAAGACTTCCTGAAGAGCAAATGCTTCAAACCTGGTTCCCTGGATCCCACACTCTTCACGAAGACATATGATGGTGAACTGTTTGTGTGCCAAATCTATGTGGATGACATTATCTTGGTACCGACAAGAAATACAGTGATGAGTTTGGTCATATGATGCAAGAGCAATATCAGATGTCCATGATGGGTGAGCTGAAAACACCCGGAGCCTTGCGAGGACAAAGACCAAAACAACCAGAGCCAAAGAGTGTTAGGCATCACTGAAGTCTTTCTGTCCATGTGATCTAAAGACTTGTTACACTTGAGGACTGTGAATCCTCCAGCCAGTTAGGCGTCGCAGCATCCAAGAGCCATTGTGGATCGTCGGGGAACAAAGTCTGTGAAGGTTTGGAAGTCTACCTTGAAGACTTACCAGAGTGATTGGGCGAGGACTAGTGTTCTTAGCTCAAGGGAAATAAGGTGAAGACGCGGTCTTCTGAGTTGAATCTCAGCCTCCCTAACTGCACGTCAGCTTGTCATAGCAAGCTGGGCTGGTCTACCAAATCCTTGTCCTCTCCAAGCAACTGGTTCTATCCTTCCCATCTCTTTACTTTACAGTTTGTCTTCGTGAAGTCATTGCCTGCTTGTATGATCTAATTGTCTTCACTGTGTGAAGATTGTTGTTGTCTGGTTTCATACTATCCTACATCCTAATCCATACTACCTAGCTGTTGATAGTCTTCGTGCTTTCACTTCACTGCTTACTTGACTATGGCTTGTCTAGTGTAGTCTACCTTCTGCTGCATATCAATAGGTTCATTTCTACTGTTTGTCTTCAAAACCCCCGTGTTTTTGAAGACTTTCATAAAAATCGCCTATTCACCCCCCCCCCTCTAGTCGAATACTAGCACTATCAGATACTGGTTCAGTTGCTATGATTAGTAACTCGAAACAGGAGTTGCAAAATGAGCAGAGACTAGTTAAGGGCAAGGTGACGACGTGTGTTGGAAATGATTCCAAGGTTGATAAGATCACCATTGCATACTCCCTCTACCTTCGGGATTAGTATTGGAACTAAATAAATGTTATTTGGTGTTTGCATTGAGCATAAATATGATTGGATCATGTTTATTGCGATACAATTATTCATTTAAGTCAGAGAATAATTATTGTTCTATTTACATGAATAAAACCTTCTATGGTCTTACATCCAATGTAAATCGTTTACTGAATCTCGATCGTAGTGATACACATAATATTGATGCCAAAAGATGAAAGTTAATATGATAGTGCAACTTATTTGTGGCACTGTCGTTTAGGTCATATTGGTGTAAAGCGCATAAAGAAACTCCATGCGGATGGGCTTTTGGAATCACTTGATGCTTGCGAACCATGCCTAATGGGCAAGATGACTCAAACTCCGTTCTCCGGAACAATGGAGCGAGCCACTGACTTATTGGAAATAATACATACCGATGTATGCAGTCCGATGAGTGTTGAGGCTCACGGCGGGTATCGTTATTTTCTGACCTTCACACATGGTTTGAGCAGATATGGGTATACCTACTTGATGAAACACAAGTCTGAAACATTTGAAAAGTTCAAGGAATTTCAGAGTGAAGTGCAGAATCATCGTAACAAGAAAATAAAGTTTCTACGATCTGATCGCAGAGGCGAATATTTGAGTTACGAGTTTGGTCATCAATTAAAACAATGTGGAATAGTTTCACAAACTCATGCAACCTGGAACACCATAACATAATGGTGTGTCCGAACATCGTAAAGTACTTTATTAAATATGGTGACATCTATGATGTCTCTTACCGATTTACCACTATCGTTTGGGCTTATGCATTAGAGACAGCTACATTCACGTTAAATAGGGCACCATCTAAATCTGTTGAGACGACATCGTATGAACTATGGTTTGGCAAGAAACCTAAGCTGTCATTTCTTAAAGTTTGGGGCTGCGATGCTTATGTGAAAAAGCTTCAACCTGATAAGCTCAAACCCAAATCAGAGAATGTGTCTTCATAGGATAGCCAAAGGAGACTGTTGGGTACACCTTCTATCACAGATCCGAAGGCAAGATATTCGTTGCTAAGAATGGATCCTTTCTAGAGAAGGAGTTTCTCTCGAAAGAAGTGAATGGGAGGAATGTAGAACTTGATGAGGTAACTGTACCTTCTCCCGAATTGGAAAGTAGTTCATCATAGAAATCAGTTCCAGTGATTCCTACACCAATTAGTGAGGAAGCTAATGATGATGATCATGAAACTTCAGATCAAGATACTACCGAACCTTGTAGGTCAACCAAAGTACAGTCCGCACCAGAGTGGTACGGTAATCCTGTTCTAGAAATCATGTTACTAGACCATGACGAACCTACGAACTATGAGGAAGCGAGAGCCCAGATTCCGCAAAATGGCTTGAGGCCATGAAATCTGAGATAGGATCCATGTATGAGAACAAAGTATGGACTTTGATTGACTTGCCCAATGATCGGCGAGCCAATGAGAATAAATGGATCTTCAAGAGGAAGGCGGACGCTGGTAGTAGTGTTACTATCTACAAAGCTCGAATTGTCGCAAAAAGTTTTCGACAAGTTCAAGGTGTTGACTATGATAAGATTTTATCACTCGTAGCGATGCTTAAGTCTGTCCGAATCATGTTAGCAATTGCCACATTTTATGAATACTGGCAAATGGATGTCAAAGCTACATTTCTTAATGGATTTCTTAAAGAAGAGTTGTATATGATGCAACAAGAAGGTTTTGTCAATCCTAAAGGTGCTAACAAAGTGTGCAAGCTCCAGCGATCCATCTATGGACTGGTGCAAGCATCTTGGAGTTGGAATATACGCTTTGATAAGGTGATCAAAGCATATGGTTTTATACAGACTTTTGGTGAAGTCTGTATTTACAAGAAAGTGAGTGGGAGCACTACAGCCTTTCTGATAAGTATATGTGAATGACATATTGTTGATCAGAAATGATGTAGAATTTTCTGGAAAGCATAAAGGAGTGTTTGAAAGGAGTTTTTCAAAGGAAGACCTCGGTGAAGCTACTTACATATTGAGCATCGAGATCCATAGATATAGATCAAGATACTTGATAAGTTTTTTCAATGAGTACATACCTTGATAAGTTTTTGAAGAAGTTCAAAATGGATCAGTCAAAGAAGGAGTTCTTGCCTGAGTTGTAAGGTGTGAAGTTGAGTAAAGACTCAAAACCCGACCACGCCATAAAATAGAAAGAGAATGAAAAGTCATTCCCTATGCCTCAGTCATAGGTTCTATAAAGTATGCTATGCTATGTACCAGACCTATTATGTACCTCACCATGAGTTTGGCAAGAGGGTACAATAGTGATCCAGGAGTGGATCCTTTGGACAATGATCAAAATTATCCTTAGTGGTATAAGGACATGTTTCTCGGTTATGGAGGTGACAAAAAGTTCGTCGTAAAGGGTTACGTCGATGCAAACTTTGACACTGATCCGAATTACTCTAAGTCTCAATCAGGATACATATTGAAAGTGGGAGCGATTAGCTAGAGTAGCTCCGTGCAGAGCATTGTAGACATAGAAAATTTGCAAAATACATACGACTCTGAATGTGGCAGACCCGTTGACTAAACTTCTCTCACAAGCAAAACATGATCACACCTTAGTACTCTTTGGGTGTTAATCACATAGCGATGTGAACTAGATTATTGACTATAAGGATGCTCTACAGGTGTCTCCGATGGTGTTTTTTGAGTTGGCATAGATCAAGATTAGAATTTGTCACTCCGTGTATCGGAGAGGTATCTCTGGGCCCTCTCGGTAATGCTC
The DNA here is from genome assembly GCA_021605145.1 of Aegilops bicornis. Classification (NCBI taxonomy): domain Eukaryota; kingdom Viridiplantae; phylum Streptophyta; class Magnoliopsida; order Poales; family Poaceae; genus Aegilops; species Aegilops bicornis. Next base: position 194,093,022 of record CM038674.1, read on the forward strand.
ATCACTATAAGCCTTGCAAGCAATGTGACTAATGAGTTAGTTGCACGATGATGCATTACGGAACGAGTAAAGAGACTTGCCGGTAACGAGATTGAACTAGGTATGCTGATACGGCGATCGAATCTCAGGCCAGTAACATACCGATGACAAAGGGAATGACGTATGTTGTTATGCGGTTTGACCGATAAAGATCTTCGTAGAATATGTAGGAGCCAATATGAGCATCCAGGTTCCGCTATTGGTTATTGGCCGGAGATATGTCTCAGTCAAGTCTACATAGTTCTCGAACCCGTAGGGTCCGCACGCTTGACGTTCGATGACAATTTGTATTATGAGTTATGTGATTTGATGACCAAAGTTTGTTCGGAGTCCCAGATGAGATCACAGACATGACGAGGAGTCTCGAAATGGTCGAGAGGTAAAGATTCATATATAGGATGATGGTATTTGAACACCGGAAGTGTTCCGGGTCACCGGAAGGGGTTCCAGGCAAACCCCGACAAAGATATGGGCTTAATGGGCCAAGTAAGCGATCACACCAGCCCACAAGGGGCTGGTGTGCCCCCTATAGGGCCAGCCACGTGGGGAGAAAGGGAAAGGAGAGGAGGAAAAGGAAAGTATGAAGTAGGACTCCTACTTCCTTCCCCTACGCTCTCCTTCCTTTCCCCCTTGTCCAAATATGGTAAGGGGGGGGGGGCGAATTGGACTAGGGGCCCAAGTAGGATTCCTCCAACTTGGGCGCGCCCTAGGCTGCCTCCCTCCCTCTCTGAAAGTGCAACTATCCCTAGGTGGTTTTGGTAATTCATAACAACATATAGCTCATTGAGCTAATGCTATTCCAAGACTATTATTTCAGGAAAGCTCAATGAATGGCATGGCATGGATGATGAAAGTGGATCCCTCAAAATACTAAGGACAAAGGATTGGCTCAAGCTCAAGACTCTTCATTTTACATTTTAGTGATCCAAGATCACATTGAGTCTATAGGAAAAGCCAATACTATCAAGAAGGGATGAGGTGTTGCTTAATGAGCCTCTCGCTTCATGTGCTTAGTGATATGCTCCAAAACCCTCAACTACTTTCCCACATCCACAAATGACCTAAACCTAAAGCCAAAATCGGTCACACTGATTCTTTCTATCCGCGCCACCGATTCCAAAAGTCATAGCCATCGCCACAAACCCTAAGCAAATCGGTCTTACCGATAGGGATCTCGGTCTCCTTTGAGATGGGGTTGCAATCTCTCTGTTTCCCTTCGTAACGTTTCGGTCTAACGAAGTGAGCGATCGGTCCCACCGAGATTGCAATGTAAACTCTCTGTTTCCTTTTGTAACATTTCGGTCTCACCGAAAAGAGCAAAACAGTCCCACCGAAGTTTACTGACCAACTCCCTGGAAAGCTTATTACCAAATCGGTCTCACCGAGTTTGTGTAATCAGTCTCACCGAGATTACGTTATGCCCTAACCCTAACCGAATCGGCCTCACCGAGATGCATGTCCGTCCCACCGAAATCACTAACGGTCACTAGGTTTACTAAATCGGTCTGACCGAGTTTAACGATTTGGTCCCACCGAGTTTGGTAAATTGTGTGTAACGGTTAGATTTTGTGTGGAAGCTATATATACCCCTCCACCTCCTCTTCATTCGTGAAGAGAGCCATCAGAAAGAACCTACACTTCCAACTTACCATTTCTGAGAGAGAGAACCACCTACTCATGTGTTGAGACCAAGATATTCCATTCCTACCATATGAATCTTGATCTCTAGCCTTCCCCAAGTTGCTTTCCACTCAAACCCTCTATCCAACAGATCCAAATACTATGAGAGAGAGTTGAGTGTTGGGGAGACTATCATTTAAAACACAAGAGCAAGGAGTTCATCATCAACACACCATTTGTTACTTCTTGGACAGTGGTGTCTCCTAGATTCGCTAGGTGTCACTTGGGAGCCTCCGACAAGATTGTGGAGTTGAACCAAGGAGTTTTTAAGGGCAAAGAGATCGCCTACTTCGTGAAGATCTACCGCTAGTGAGGCAAGTCCTTCGTGGGTGACGGCCATGGTGGGATAGACAAGGTTGCTTCTTCGTGGACCCTTCGTGGGTGGAGCCCTCCGTGGACTCAAGGCAGCCGTTACCCTTCGTGGGTTGAAGTCTCCATCAACGTGGATGTATCGATAGCACCACCAATCGGAACCACGCCAAAAACATCCGTGTCTCCAATTGCGTTTGAATCCTCCAAACCCTTCCCCTTACTTTCTTGCAAGTTGCATGCTTTAATTTCCGCTGCCTATACACTCTTTGCATGCTTGCTTGAATTGTGTGATGATTGCTTGACTTGTCCTAAAATAGCTAAAATCTACCAAACTCTAAAATTGGGAAAAGGTTAAGTTTTTATTGGTCAAGTAGTCTAATCACCCCCTCTAGACATACTTCAAGGTCCTACAAGTGGTATCGAGCCTTGGTCTCCATTTGCTTTGATTTCCATAGCTTTTGGTGGTCATAGCCTTGGTTTCACAACCTAGGAGAGTATGGCGTCTAGCGAGGGAAATTATCACCGTAGAGGTCCTTACTTTGATGGTACTAATTTTGCTAGTTGGAAGCATAAGATGAAAATGCATATTCTCTAACATAACCCCGCCATTTGGGCAATTATTTGTATTGGCTTGCAAGGTGAATTCTTCGATGGGAGAGAACCGAACCGTGAAGCTAATGCGGAAGAATTGAAGATGTTGCAATACAACGCTCAAGCATGTGACATCATCTTCAACGGATTGTGCCCGAAGAATTCAACAAAATCAGCCGTCTTGAGAATGCAAAGGAAATTTGGGATACTTTGATTGATATGCATGAAGGTACCGAGTCCGTCAAGGAATCCAAGTTGGATGTGCTCCAAAGTCAGCTTGACAAGTTCAAAATGAAGGATGGTGAAGGTGTCGCTGAAATGTACTCTAGGCTTGCTCTTATCACAAATGAGATTGCGGATTAGGGAGTGAAGAGATGACCGACAAATTCATCATCAAGAAAATCTTAAGAGCATTGGATGGAAAGTATGATACCGTGTGCACATTGATCCAAATGATGCCAAACTACAAAGATCTCAAGCCAACGGAAGTCATTGGAAGGATTGTTGCTCATGAGATGTCACTCAAGGATAAGGAGGAACTTCACAACAAGTCAAGTGGTGCTTACAAAGCCTCAAGTGAATCCCCCACATCATCAAGTGAGAAACCAACCTTCGATGAAGAATTGAGCTTAATGGTGAAGAACTTCAACAAATTCTACAAAAGTAGAAGCAAAGAAAGAAGCTCCAAGTCAAGGTCTTACAATGACAAGAGATCTTCTAGTCGAGAGCGCAATTGCTACAATTGTGGGAGACCCGGACACTACTCCAATGAGTGTACGACACCCTACAAAAGAAGAGAAGATTCTCCAAGAAGAAGGAGAAAAAGAGAAGAATCACCACCAAGAGAGAGGAGGAGTAGAGATGATCGTTATGAGCGAAGACCCTCACGAAGTAAGGATTAGGAAAGAAAGGACAAGTCATCAAGGAGCTACACAAAGCGAAGACATCAAGCTCATGTTGCTGAATGGGTTTCCGGCTCGACTCAAACAATCACTCAGGAGAAGCTATCACTCCGACTCGAATATACTCAAGATGAAGGTGTTGCCGGTCTAGAACTTGTGTCAACCAACTCCTACGACATATTTGACTCACCAAATGAAGGTGTTGGAAGATGCTTCATGGCCAAAGGTCCAAAGGTAACACATCCCGAGTATGTTGATTTTAATAGTGATGAAGATGACTTCCTTGTGGATGATGATTTACTTGTTGACAACTCTAGTGATGAATACTATGATGAAACGTCAATTAATCATGCTAATCAAAGCGAATGACAATGATAAGGAGAAAATTGAGCTTCTAACTAAAGAACTAAACACTCTTAAGTTGGCTCATGAAACTATCTTCGAAGATCATCGAGAACTTTTAAGGGCTCATGAGAAGTTACGCTTTGAAAAGCTCAATCTTGAGCAAGAGCATGAGTTCTTAAAGGCAATCAATGATGATCTCCGCAAGAAAATTTCTTCTTACATTGCCAAGCGTTTACTCTTATCTACTTACATGCCTCAAGTCAAGTCTAGAAACAAGTACAAGAAAGGTACTTCCTCTAGTAGTAACAATAATAATGTCAAATCCAATGTTGTTGCTTCTAGTAGTTCTCTTGATTCCACTAATGATTCTCTTAGCCAAGTTACACTTGAGCAAGAAAATAGTTTATTGAAGGGAATTATAGAGAAAGGTGTTTACAAGAGCCTTGTCGGGAGTAAGCAATTCGAGGAAATTATGCATAAGCAAGGAAGGCCTTTGGAAGAATCAAGGTGTTGGTTTTGGACGAAAGTTCAACGCCAATGGAGTTGAGTGGGAAGAAGATCAATACCCCAAGACAAAGTTTGTTCCTCAACAAGAGAGTATGATCCTACTTCCTTCAAGGGGACACAAACTCAAGATGATCTTCCACCACAAAACCACAAGAACAAAGGCAAGGACAAGCTTCAAGAAGAGATTGATGCATTTGAAGAAGCACCTAAAGCCTCGTTCAAGTGGGTCCCCAAGACTACGTCAAGTTCTACTTCATCAAGTACAACTACAACTCCAAGGATTCCCATCAAGATGATGTGGATCCCAAAGAAGAACTAGAGAGTTCTTGAGGGTGACTCATAACATTCTTCACTCATATCATTTTGGCAAGAACAAGTGCAATCAACTTTCACATCTTGCACTAGTTCAAGGAGTCACAAACCCTCATGTTGGTAAGGCAAGGGACAAGGTAACCTAATGTTTTCATGGACATCATCTTGTGTGTGCATCACTCTATGTCTATGGATATTCTTGTTTGTTCCTTGTGGGACTAACCCATGTAGGCAAGTTGAAAGTGCAACTCACTCCAAAGGATTGCTCCAAATGATCTACATCAGCATTGAGCATCTACATCTTCAACACCTACATGAAGTCATCATCGACAAAACCCAAGGTTAGTTCATCCCTCTAAGGGGATCTCACATCTAGGGGAGCTTAACTCTAAGAATTGAGTCAAAGCAACTCTAATGGTGTGAACACATTAATGCATTATGTAAAAGTGGTAACCCCACTTGAGCTTAAGCGATGAGTATGACCTATGATCAAATGTTCTCATTCGACTCCTAAGTCAATATACTCATATATAGATGACCTAGTCATCGCCAATTGCTTGATAGTTGCTAAAATTGGTTGTGCATGCTTTGCCACATATTTCAATTGCCATCTTATTGTGTGAGCATGTTGGTGCATATTTTACTCATTCAAGGACATCCACTTGTTGTTTTGTTTGTTTGGATTCTTTTTCTTTGTGCCAAGTGGATGGACAAGAATGCCTAAGAACCTTCTTTAGCTATCTATGCTTTTCTCGTCTCAAACTCTATTCATGCTACATCACAAAATTTGATCAAGTCCGATTCGAACCACTCTGTGTGAGGAGCACTCGGAGTCCCCGGTTCGTCATAGACTTAACTTCCAAAACCTCTTAGTGATTCTCGGTCTGACCGATCCTTCCATTTCGGTCCTACCGAGATCATCAAGTTGATCTGAGTTTTCAATCTCGGTGCAACCGATTTGAACTTTCGGTCTCACCGATTTGCTTTATGCTTGAACACGATTATGCATCTCGGTGCCCCGAGTTGTTCCACTTTCGGTCACACCGGCGGTCGAGCTATATATAGCCACGGGCAAACTTTTGGAAATTTCTCTGAAACCCTTCGCCAGCGCAACAGCTTCGCTCTGCCATCGTGGTCTCCGGATCGTCTCCTCGTCGCTTGACAGCCTCCTTTATTTGGTCTCCGCCGCCGTCAACGGATTTCGTCCCCGCCGTAGCAAGTCCACCGCCAAGTTAGGGTATGGACTTAATCTTTGTGCTATCCACGTCTGATTTCTGGCACATTGTCTTCATATTGATTCTTGCCACGATTGAAACTCTTCTATCCAGCCAAAGTAGTTCATAGATTCGATGTGATTCAAATTTTTAGGGTTAGGTTTCCGAAACCATCTCGGACCCACCGAGTTGAAAAACTTCGGTCTCACCGATTTGGCTTATGCCATTGCACTAGTGACTCTCGGTCTGACCGAGAATTACTAATCGGTGCAACCGATTTGAGGATTCTGTGAAACCCTAGCAGTCTCGGTACCACCGAACTGAAACTCGGTCCAACCGAGATTATCAGTTTAGGTTCCAAAAACTGCTTCGGTATCATCGAGTTTGAAAATCGGTGGATCCGAAATGCTTTCTGTGGAAAACTAAGACTGAACTTTTGAGTCATTCTTTTGCAAAAACCTCTGCATTTTGTGATGCTCATCTTTTCTATCTCATCTATAACTCTTCACGAATCGTGATCAGCTTTTGCGGTATATGTCCGATCAAAGTGACAACGAGCAGTCGGAGGAGCAGATGGACTTGAGTGAGGGCACTAGTCCCTCAACTTCGGATGAAGGAGCATAAGTACTCCTAGCAATTTGCCTAAAGGCTGCAACTAGGCAAAGGAGGAAAAGAACTTCAGATTCAGAGGATGAAGATTACAAAGCTGAAGAAGATGAGGCTACTTCCAAGAAAGGTCTGCTCAAGAAGGAATATGGCTCAGCAAAGGATATAAAGCTAGGCATGAAGACCAAAAGGCCTGCAAGAAGGCAACCAATGTCCAAAGCCAGAGTGTCTACACAAGCTTCTTTGGAAACCCAACCCAAAGAACCAGCTACTGCAGAAGAGAAGAAAAGAAAGGAAAGGGTCAAGAAGACCACAGCCAGAGTTATTGGGAAGCCTTCCATGATGGAAGAGGAAGATGAAATTGTTGCACCAGCACCAAAGGCACCAAAGCTTATGGGTGATGCTATTAGATCAGGGGCTGCCACATCTAAGCCCAAGGAAGCACCCAAAGCAGCCCCCAAGGCCAAGTCTGCACCAAAGAGGAATACCAGGAGTATTCAATTTCTTTGAGAAGAACAAGGCCGCAGTGCCTCAGGATGCTGATGAGGAAGATGAAGAAGGACAGGTTCTGAGGAAGCTCAAGCCAAAGATACCAGACCACAATGATGCCCATCCTGTGGTTGAGGACATGAGAATCAGGAAAGACTCGGGATTGAGGATATGGAGGATGGCAGATCCATATGCCACAAGGAGAAGAACTGCTGTTGATTACAGGTTCCACACCAATGAACAACAGTACTTTTATGAGACCATTTTCTTTGGACAAGAAGCCCATAGTTTGTGATATGAGGTGGGTCGACTGGACCTACATGAAGGAGAATGAAGAGCACAATCCTGGAGTGCAAGATAGCTTTGTTGCTTGTGGAGTTGCAGATTTTGTTGAGCAAAAGCTCACAAATTGGAATGATGAACTTATCATGCAGTTCTACTCCACAGCACATTTTTACCCAGATGGAAGAATTGTTTGGATGTCTGAAGGTACAAGGTACTAGTCAACTGTTGAGGAGTGGGCAAAGCTGATAAATGCCCCAGAGGAAAATGATGATGATCTGGACATTTATGCAAAGAAGAAAATGGATCACAATTCAATGGCTCACATGTACAAGGAAATTCCAGACAAGGCATTAAAGACTCACAAGTTTGGATCAGTTCACTTTCTGTTGTCAGGGTTGCCAACCATAAATCGGATTCTGAGGCACACTTTGTTGCCCAAGTCTGGTGACCATAACATGATCAGAGGGCATGTCATCAACATGTTGCATGTGTTTGATGTGCCACAGAAGTTCAAAGTCATGAGCCTGATCATAGAAACAATCAAGAGGACTGCAGCAGATCAGAAGAGGAGCTGTGGATATGCACCTCAGATTCAAGAATTGACAAACTCAAAAATGGGCACAGGAAAATATCAGTTGGATAAGGAACACTTTCCACTTTATCCAGACTTTGAGGACAATGAGGTTGTCATGAATGAAGATGATCCACAATCAGTTCAAGCTCGGGAGAAGAAGGAGAAAGGCGAAGAGGGAGAAGGCTGCCAAGATGCCAACTCAAGAGGAGGCATCTGAGTATTTCTTGAAGAACAAGCAGGAGCAGCTCGGATACTTAATAGCATCAACCACGAGGATTGAGAAGGGATTGGCCACCCTCACTCAAAATCAGGAGAGCTTGGGAGAATCATAGAACAAAAGTTCTATAACTTAGATGTGAAAATGGCGAGATTCAGTCTGCGGTGGAGGAACTACAAGATGACATGCAGGAGAGGAAGGGCAAAACAACAAGCGATGCATTTGCGGAGTGCCTAGAGCCAGAGGTCATCTGCTGTGCGATTCGACACAAGAGCAACTTCATCTGCACCAGCTACTGACCTCGGTGTCACCAGCTCCGGCACCTACATCAGCTCCAGCTCCATCTACTTCAAGCTGAAGCTTTCGTCCTCGGCGTTATCCGGACTCCACCACACGAAGATCAAGCACGAGAGTCGATCTAGCACTATGCATTTTCTATGAACTTTTGGTAACTTGTTGCCAAAGGGGGAGAAAAATGTATAGATCATAGGCTTCGAGAGAGAGAGAGAGTGTTGCTTTTGTTCTCTCTTGCTTTATTTGGTGGTTTTCAATCTTTGTTTGCTTTTGGTTGAGATATTATGCTTGTGAGACATTGATGATCATGTGTTTGATCATAAGCTACACTTATGCATGCTTGATATTATCCTATCTATCTTATGTGATCACTCACTATGCTTGGTGATGAGTGCATGTATTCATTGTTTATTATTTTGAGCGCTCCACCAAGATGTATGTGACATGGAAGAGTAACCCATGAGCCTAATTCATTGTGCATTTGCAGTCCAAAGCAAATCTAAAACTATGCACAAATTTAGGGAGCTCTTGCTTATCACATACTTCTCAAAGCGACGATGTTATCTAAATCTTATTATCATTTTTCGAAGCTTTGACCTATATGTTGTCATCAATTACCAAAAAGGGGGAGATTGAAAGTGCAACTATCCCTAGGTGGTTTTGGTAATTCATAACAACATATAGCTCATTGGGCTAATGCTATTCGAAGACTATTATTTCAGGAAAGCTCAATGAATGGCATGACATGGATGATGAAAGTGGATCCCTCAAAATACTAAGGACAAAGGATTGGCTCAAGCTCAAAAGCTCAAGACTCTTCATTTTACATTTTAGTGATCAAAGATCACATTGAGTCTATAGGAAAAGCCAATACTATCAAGAAGGGATGAGGTGTTGCTTAATGAGCCTCTCGCTTCATGTGCTTAGTGATATGCTCCAAAACCCTCAACTACTTTCCCACATCCACAAATGACCTAAACCTAAAGCCAAAATCAGTCATACCAATTCTTTCTATGCGGCGCCACCAATTCCAAAAGTCATAGCCACTGCCACAAACCCTAAGCAAATCGGTCTTACCGATAGGGATCTCGGTCTCACCGAGATGGGGTTGCAATCTCTCTGTTTCCCTTCGTAACGTTTCGGTCTAACCGAAGTGTGCGATCGGTCCCACCGAGATTGCAATGTAAACTCTTTGTTTCCTTTTTGTAACATTTCGGTCTCACCGAAAAGAGCAAAACGGTCCCACCGAGTTTACCTGACCAACTCTCTGGAAAGCTTATTACCAAATCGGTCTCACCGAGTTTGTGTAATCAGTCTCATCGAGACTATGTTATGCCCTAACCCTAACCGAATCGGCCTCACCGAGATGCATGTTAGTCCCACCGAAAATCACTAATGGTCACTAGGTTTACTAAATCGGTCCGACCGAATTTAACGATTCGGTCCCACTGAGTTTGGTAAATTGTGTGTAACGGTTAGATTTTGTGTGGAGGCTATATATACCCCTCCACCTCCTCTTCATTCATGAAGAGAGCCATCAGAACGAACCTACACTTCCAACTTACCATTTCTGAGAGAGAGAACCACCTACTCATGTGTTGAGACCAAGATATTCCATTCCTACCATATGAATATTGATCTCTAGCCTTCCCCAAGTTGCTTTCCACTCAAACCCTCTTTCCACCAGATCCAAATCCTATGAGAGAGAGTTGAGTGTTGGGGAGACTATCATTTGAAGCACAAGAGCAAGGAGTTCATCATCAACACACCATTTGTTACTTCTTGGAGAGTGGTGTCTCCCAGTTGGCTAGGTGTCACTTGGGAGCCTCCGACAAGATTGTGGAGTTGAACCAAGGAGTTTGTAAGGGCAAGGAGATCGCCTGCCGTGAAGATCTACCGCTAGTGAGGCAAGTCCTTCGTGGGCGGCGGCCATGGTGGGATAGACAAGGTTGCTTCTTCGTGGACCCTTCATGGGTGGAGCCCTCCGTGGACTCGGCAGCCGTTACCCTTCGTGGGTTGAAGTCTCCATCAACGTGGATGTACGATAGCACCACCAATCGGAACCACGCCAAAAACATCCGTGTCTCCAATTGCGTTTGAATCCTCCAAACCCTTCCCTTACTTTCGTGCAAGTTGCATGCTTTAATTTCCGCTGCCTATACACTCTTTGCATGCTTGCTTGAATTGTGTGATGATTGCTTGACTTGTCCTAAAATAGCTAAAATCTACCAAACTCTAAAATTGGGAAAAGGTTAAGTTTTTATTGGTCAAGTAGTCTAATCACCCCCTCTAGACATACTTCAAGGTCCTACACTCTCCCTCCTTTATATACGTGGGGAGGGCACCCCTAGAACACACATCAATTGTTCCTAGCCGTGTGCGGCTCCCCCCTCCACAGTTAAAACCTCGGTCATATCGTCGTAGTGCTTAGGCGAAGCCCTGCGCCAATAACCTCATCATCACCGTCACCACGCCGCGTGCTGACGAAACTCTCCCTCATCCTCAACTGGATCAAGAGCTCGAGGGACGTCATCGAGCTGAACGTGTCCTGAACACGGAGGTGACGTACATTCGGTGCTTGGATCGGTTGGATCGCGAAGACGTTCAAGCATATCAACCGCGTTACTAAACGCTTCCGCTTTTGGTCTACGAGTGTACGTGGACACACTCTCCCGTCTCGTTGTTATGCATCTCATAGATAGATCTTGCGTGATCGTATGAAAATTTTGAAATACTGCGTTCCCCAACAGTGATCAACTAACTAATTCTGCAACATTTTGTAGTGCAGTTCAACATCAGTATCCTGCCAAGGTGACGCCGAGGACATTGCCACAGCAGCCGAGGTGGCAGACTGGCTCCTCGACGGTCTCCCGTCCGTGCTGTCCAAAGGCGTGGAGCCGGAGCTCTAGAAGCTCGCCTTGGCCGGCCACAGCCGAGGAGGCCACACGGCTTTCTCCTTAGCCTTGGGGCATGCCAAAACCCAGCTAACCTTCTCCGCGCTCATCGGCCTCGACCTTGTCGCCGGCACAGGGAAGTCCTTGTTGGTTCAATATCCGGCGTATCTCGTAGTAGGGGTCCTAAGCTAGGCGTCTTGGAGCGATGGTAACATGGACACGGGGTTTTACCCAGCTTCGGGCTCTCTTGATGAGATAATACCCTACATGCTGCTTTTGATTGTATTCATATGGGTGTAGTACAGAGTACATGTATCTACCACGAGATTATAGTAATGAATATGAGATTATCTATTGACTAGCTTGGCCTCGGTTTATATAACACACCGGAGGCCTAGGGTTTAGGAGAGTCCTCGCCTTGGGCACCAAGTCTTGTGGAGTCTTCCTTGTATGCGACAGAGGCTGTCCGAACTGGCCCACGAGTATACGACCATGGGGGTCCTCGGCCCAATCTAGCTGATCGGGAGATGACGTGGTGAGTACCCCCTAGTCTAGGACACCGTCAGTAGCCCCCTGAACCGGTCTTCAAGTTGGGAACGCTCCTCGATTCTTCCGAACTGTTCTTCATCTTCGGTCGTCGATCTTGAAAACTGGTTCAACAAATCTCCTTACCTTCGATCTTGAGGATCGCCGAAGTAAACCCGAAGGGTTTATATGTCGGGTATCCGAGGAGCCCCTTTAAGTTATCGGCTTTTATCAATGCCTTGTTATTTTTACACCACACCTCGAGTTTGAAGTTGTTCCCGTGCGGCGGTGTCCTCTTGCATCCGAGCTCCAACGCCGGACTGCATTCGAGGTATCTGCTGCAGCCGAGCTCCAATGCAGGACCGCTTCCAAGCTCCAACGCCGGAAGGTATTCGAAAAGTTTTGTTACAGCCGAGCTCCAATGTCGGACTGTATCCGAGCTCCAACGCCGGACTATGTCCAAGCTCTAACGCCGGACGGTATTTGAGATCAAGCGCCGGACTATGTCCAAGCTCTAACGCTGGACGGTATCCGAGCTCAAGCGCCGGACTATGTCCAAGCTCCAACGCCGGACTGTATCCGAGGTGACATAGCTCACCTTGGTTCAAAAAGGTTGAAGGAGTTTGAAGGGGGTTAGCCGAGCTTAGTGTCGGACATGCCCTCTATAGAGCCAGCCGCTTGCATCCAAGCTTTATGCCGGACTGCTTCCAAGATGACGCATCACCTCGGAGTTGGGCTGATTGTTTGCGGATTTTATTTCCGATTGATGCAATTTACTTACTGACGAGATATATAGCCAGTAGCCCTCAAGGTGTGTGTCGGCCTAAAATTCCGAGATGCACTTTAGAGGAGATAGTGATCGGCAGACGGACCCTTGAGAGAGGGTTTTGAGAAGTCGCCGTAATATACTAGCATTTTGCCGGATAGGTCCATATGGTACCTATTGTTGTCCGAAGACGCGTTTGCGCATAGTTCAGTCAAGCCGAACACTGAGCACTTTGAACTTTCTGCATTGAATAGGCAATGCAAAGAGCCCCAGACACCGGGTCGGGTGGCAACACCAGATCAGGGGATCGATGTACCCCTTTAATATTTGTAAATAATAAGCACGAAGCCGGGTAGCCTCCAAGCCTTAATGTGGGCACGGGTGGCCGAATTAAGGGTCGATATCCGAAGTAAAATCACAAATTATGTGTAAGGATTCTATGTATCCAAGTACTCTACATCGTTAATGCTCGGATCCGCATTGTACAAAACTTTGTTGACCGACCATCAGCTTCTACCTCCTTGGCCAGTAGCCTAGGAGTGTTTGTCCTACTTTATAAAGCCTTTACAAGGGCAAAGATTTACGACAAACAAGGCAATCCGGCCATACGGTTTTATAAACAAAGGTACACAGAGAGATATGTTATATTACTGTTTAATGTAAGAAACATCTTCCAAAGAAAATAGTCCCGCTATAGGTTCCTTTCTTTGGGTTGTCATGCCAACCATGATCATGAAACCTCACCTCTGATTAATGCAGGAGAAAAATATTGAGGATTTAGTTCGGGAAAAGTTCCCGAACTATATGGTATTAATGAACCAAAAAATTTCACTTCCGTTGTTGCCGACCAATGTGATACTTTAAGATTGCTAGCTTTCGGCTTCACCCAGTCTGAGGTACTAACTCGGATGAACCGACAGTAGCAATCACGGAGATGCTCCCTTTACCGCCTAGCCGAACAATCGAGAACGTAGGGGTAAGCACAGGAGCCAGACAACCCAGCTTGGCCAAAATCTTAAGTCAAATTGATGCATATTTATGGCTTTATAACGATGATTGCAGAAGGCAGCCCTCGTATATTAAATACAAATGCTGATGATATGTTTATTTTGACTCCGTTGCGACCGTTTATCAGTTGAAAGTGGCCGATCGTCGGCTTTCACCCCCTTGTATATGCTACGCAGGGTGGTTCCGTAGTAACAAAACAACCCTTAACCAACGTCTCGGTGCCCGAAAGCGGTTGTGTTAGCAGAAATGAGGCAATCGGATATGCTGACTTTATAACTTTCTCTTAGTCATAGGAGCTTAGAGTTGGGAGGCCAGTTACTAGCCCCCGGTTAGTGTTCGGCGACAGCCGAGGTCAAGCCGTAAACACTTCGGCCAATGTTATGAATGGCCCGTCATTTAACACAGTCATCGGATCGCTGACCAGTTTACGCTTATTGTGACAGTCAGTTTTTGGCTTTCTCCACTGAGGTGCTTAACCATGCGAGCTGGAAGCACAATCACAGTGGTTCTCCCTTTGCACACCTAGCCGAACAAAGCAGAACGTAGGAGGCAAGCATAGGGGCCGGGCAACCCAACTATTGACCGAAGACACAATTCAAAACTGATGCATATATAGCAATGTCCGAGAATGCTTTTGCCGAATCTCTAAATGTGTCCGGCGTTGCACTACGAAACTAATGCTGGAAACACAAAAATAGTTTAAAAGTGCCATGGGCTTGGAAAACCAAAAAACTTCAGTAAAAACTTGACGTCCGAACTAGATCAAGTGTTCGGTGCCAATCCAAAAATTGGTCTTAGAAAAAAAAGTGCTTATGTCGTGCTTTAATATGACACATCCTATCTCAAGACTTCAAGCGGGTCAGCCTACGGCTTGAACCTCCTATCCCGAAGGCGGAGTACTTCTCGTTAGGCCAGTTTAGCAAACTAAACTCTAGCGACTTTGAGAGATAAATTAGGCTCCCCGGCTATTGACCACACACTCGTGTCGGAAAAAGGAGTGATAGAAAAAGACTTTGCAATGACTAAGAAGAAGAACACTTAATATAAAATAGCTCATGCTAATTTAAGAGCCCCCCAAAGTGACTTGGGTAAAAGAATTTTATGTATAATGATTGTATGTACCGAAGTACTTATATCATATATGTGTTCACCCGAACTTTAAACGCGTCTTAACCGACCGTCGGCTTCTCCCTCTTCGGTCAAGGACCAAAAACTGTTATGTACTCCACCTATCGAGAATATCGACGGTGTTTCCGATAACCAGGCAATCAGGCCATAAGGTCATAACGAGACAAAAGCGCTCAGGGAACTTTATGCTATATTACTGACGAAGTGTAACAAGCATCTTCGAAGAAAATAGTACCCCCACCGATACCTTTCTTCGGTTGCTCATTGTTACTATGAGACTTGTGCAATAGATTTTTCGTACTCATGAGTTCCATTGTGTGCCGACCATGATTGAAAACAATAAGAGCATTATCTTTCAGCTTCACCCAGTCTGAGGTCCGAGCTTGGATGACCCGATCGTGACAGTCACAGAGGCGCTCCCTTTACTCCCTAGCCAAACAATCGGGAACGTAGGGGTAAACACAGGAGAAAGGCAACCCAGCTTGCGGAACACTTAAGTCAATATGGTGCATATTGTGGCGTAATACACAAACAAGGAACGAAGCCGTACAAGTATAATTATATGCAAGAGGAAATGCTTCATAAAGGAAGCCCCCAAGTAAACGAGGTATTTAAATTTGTGTGTCATAAACAAAGTTATGACAAGGAATTTTTTTTCGCAAACAACTTTCTACCAAAAAAATTATAATGTTTGGTCGAACCGGACAAAATTTAAAACTGAAAGTTTTTGAGCATGAAAGCGACTTAGCTGGTTAATGTGCTCGGTGTTGATGACGCGATTCGGGTTTGTGGCGGGACGAAGACGTCCATTGATCTGTGACAGATCCGACAAGGTTCACAGTCCTCGGCATGGCCGAGGTTCTAGCCCCCAAGCCCGAGGTGTCCGAGCAAGGGGTTCGGTCACTCCAGAATGGTGACATAGCACGGCCAATGTGGCGAGGGGGAACCCCCAGTCCGACCAAGGCGAAGGAGCAGGCCGGCAGTGTGATGCCGAAGTCCCCAGCGTGGGTTAATGAAGTGATGATGAAGCCCCCGGTCCAGCCGAGGGGCCGTGGTAAGTCGGTAAGGTGACGACAGAATCCCCATATCAGCACATTGGTACACTGAGGCGATAGCGCTGCCTGACCAGAATCATTTACCTGCGCACAAAAAATAGTGCAGGCAAGAAATAACAACGATAATAATAGTTGAAAGAAAGAATGATTATTTGCACAATTAAGTTTATGCAAAGTATAAGAAAAAATAGCCTGACGCCAGGGTCAATGAAGATAGTGTGCAAAATCGTTCAAAACCGTCCATAGTTCTTAACATTCCGCGCTGCTTGTTAACCAAGAAAGCTCGCTCGATCTAGTGGCTAGTCTCGTGCGCATGAGAGCGGGATTTTCCATGCTCGATTCTCCGCATGCAGAGTTTTTTTTGGATATTCCACTGTTTCGCTACAGATACCTTTTGCTGTTGGGCCGGCCTAGTTGACTGATCGCTCTGTGCGTCGGGCGTCTATATGACGCAAAGTGCATCGTATTGGAGGTCCTGATGTCAAATTTGGTGCTGTCGACTTTACCAAAACTTTCTTATCTCACATAGTCCTGTCAGTTTCCACAGCAAATTCTCTAGGAAAACATTCCTGCAGTATATAGTTTCTCATGCAACGCCCAGTTGGCAACGCATGCTATGCACCTTGTTATATACTCCCTCCGTTAGAATAATTGTATTTACAATAATACCGAATGAATTTCTGACATACGGATGTATGTAGGCGTGTTTTAGGGTGTAGGTTAACTTATTTTTTCTTTCAGTATGTAGTCGACATTGAAATCTCTAGAAAGACAATTATTTAGAAACGGAGGGAGTAGTACAGGAGCCGTATGCCTGTCTGCCTTTGCAACCCACTGCACTCGGGAGGTGCCACGTAGTACAAGGAGGGATAATTTGATATGGCAGGACTGAGAAAAGCGTGCACCAGCGGCTTGACTTTAGAAATTAGAAAACACAGTCGCCAGTCTTCACCGGAACGCAGCAGCCTGCAAAACCGTACACTAGCTAACTGTATTCAAACAGAATCCCTTGACAAAAAGGAGGGTCACAGAGGATAGAATAGAAGAATAAAAATGAAAAGATGAAACCACCGGTTACAAGAAAGATGCTGATTCCATCCAAGCTGGGAATGGCGCCACGGGCAAAGCCGGGCCGGGGCTGAGCTGGGCAGTCGCCAACGCGCGCGCACTGCACTGCGCTGCTAAGGCTGCAAAGCGTACGCTCGCCCCCTCCCTCCTTTTTTCGGCAAAGCAACGGCAGCCCTTTCCGGGCCCCTTTTCCAGGCGCCCCCCAACTCAGCCCGCGGCCTCCATCCGGCGGGCGTCGGCCGCTCCCGTCCCGAGGCGCCGGGAAAGCCTTGTCAAAGACCTGGGATATAGCTTGTGTGAAAAGGATGGAAAAGGAGTTGCGGTAAACTTAAACTAAGCTCAGGAGACCGGACTAATCGGCTCGGGGTGGAGGAAGAACGGGCGGCTGGTCCTCGTTTGGCTATGGTAAAAAAGAGCATCCGTAAAGGAGTGTGCTTTGCGTGGTGTTGTTTTACCTGACCTGACCTGCCGGGTTATAAAAATCCGGCGAGCTTTTGCGGCATGTGTGCTTTTCTTTCCGGGTCGAGGTGGAGTTGCACTCGGCTTGGCCGCTTTCTCTCTTTGTTTTTTTGTTTTTTGCTGATTTTATCGTGGACGGATGGTGCTCCGTCGAGTGACTGTGGTGAGAGATAGGGACTGATGGCTGTTCAGTAGTACAACGGAGATGTCTGCCGGGACCGATTTGGTTAGCTTCTCCTTTTGTGATAACAAGACTTTTCGATCTCCGGATGCTTGGAATATAGCACTACTACTAGTACATAGATTGATAATTCATGGCCAAGCTCGAGCTATCTACTAGTAAATCCCGTAGGAACAAGAGTTCGTCCACGCCTCTCAGAAAAGAGGGTTCGTCGGCCAATTGAACAGCCGTCTACTTCTCTCTACACGTTGACAGTTCGAATGCATGTGTAGCATGTGAATCAAATGCAGCCGGGTGGTTCTCGCGATCCACTCTGCAGCTGAACGCGTACGGAAGGAAAGCGCAGAAACGGGGCTGAAAACTACTACAAGTACTCCAGAGGTGGCGCCATGGCCATGCGGTCACCACCTTCGGCATCAGATGATTAGAATATTTTAAGCCTGCAACTCCGACGTGGCACGGAGATGCGTGCTCTGTAGCTTGGGATTTGCGTGTGGGGCCGATGCCACTAATGATTGCTGCCGTGGGAAATGCAAATGCAGCGGCTTCTGTGGAGGTTTCAGCGTGTATGCTAGTGCTCCAACTCGTGCTGAGAAAGAGGCTGAAAATCATCATTGCTTCCGGGAAAGGAGCAAGCCGCCAACTTTACCGTGACTACACGTTTAGTGGATACCTCAAGTTTTTTTTGTTTCTTCCTTCTTTCCTGTAAACGTAAACCAGGAGCTTGTATTGACCAGGTACTAGGAATACTCCAGTCCATTTTTTATTATTTCGGTGTATAGGTCCTAATACTTTTCTAAGATTGCCTTTGATCATTGAATAGATTAATAATAGTAATATATATGAGATGTATGATATTTTTCAAAATATATGATGGTGCCCACGGGTATATATGAGATGTATGATGTATATATTACCCAGAGGAAATTGCACAAACCACCTTCTTTTGGTGCTAGTTTTGCACAAAACACTCACTTTACAAGTTTGTTGCATAAAACACCATATTTTCGGGTAATTCGTTGCAGCTAGGTCTAATCCACCATTTAGGTGTGTTGACATGATTCCTGACAAGTGGGTCCAATTTGTAAGTGCATCGATGACAAAAAAAACCGGCCACATCAGCAGCCAACTAGAATTGTCAATATCTCACAATTTTATTTTATGAATATTGTGCCTATTTATGAATCGTTTTACATTTTATAGCAATCTTATGATTTTCACATGAAAGTTTGTGGTGTGCTAAGCTAGATGTAACCAGTAATGAATATGGAAAGTTTCAGCTGGTTTGGATCACATTGTAATGAGATATTCATAGTTTACATTGGCTCAAACAATTTTCTTTTACTCAAAATTCCATATTTTCAAAAAAAAAATTTGCAGAACAATCCTGTAAATCACACATGCATCCAATACTATTTTGGGAAAAAGGCAGCTCATTTGGACCAACAAACTTTGTAAGATATTTGCAATGTTAGTTGACTCATTCATTTTTTTGGTTCAAAATTAACATTTTCAAAAAATGTAAAAAACCAATAAATCAAACATGCACTCACTAATATTCTAGGAAAAATTCAGCTCAACTGAAGCAAAGAATTGTTAGATATTGGCAGTTCTAGTTGGGTGCTGATGCGAAATGTGTTCTTTTTGTCGTGGTGCACTTACAAACTGGACCCACTTGTCAGGAATCATGTCAACACACCCAAATGGCGGATTAGACCTAGCTGCAATGAGTTAACCCAATATGTGGTGTTCTGTGCAACAAACCCGTAAAGTAGGTGTTCTATGCAAAACTAGCACCAAAAGTAGGTTTTGTGCGATTTCCTCATATTACCCACTTAGGGTAAGATTTTGGTAGAAATAGTTACCCGTGGGTATGTAAATGGTACTACTAAAAGCAATTGTGTGCATTGTTGCGCCATCTATAACCAGTGTTGAGCTGAACGGCGCAACCAAATTTTGATATGGAACACCCACATAACCCTTTTATATCAAAAAAAGTCCATTTGGTTAAAAGATCCCCGTGAAGAGGGAAAAGGGGATCCCGAGTTTCATTGTTTATATGGGGAATAAGAATGGCATGGAAAAATTAGAACATCTCGTATGAAAGGGATATAATGACAACAATACTTTCTTTTTGCCTTTGAAACTATGGTTGCCCTTCGGATGAAAAGGAACAAAAAATGATACTCTAGAAACAACAACATGTTCACGAATTTTTCTTTGTGATCCAAACAGTATGACAAGTGTTTTCTCATTTCACTAATGTGTTCACAATGAAGAGCATTTATTTAGTAATAAAAGAACACTCAAATGAATGAAGGTTGATTACAGTGACCTTAGGAAAGAAGTTGCTCGGGAGGATATCTCCCATCACAAAAAAGCATCTACCTAAGCAAAGCGCAATAAAATAAGCTTACAGTAGGAAATAAACAACCAAGTCCCCTAGTTCAGCTCATATATGTCAATACATACTTATGGTTGTGCCATAGGTGCTCTCCTAGGTCATCAAAGATGGTATCTTGGTTGTGCAACCACATTGCTATCCTACGTGAAAGGTGGCAGGGGAGCTTCTCTGAGAACAAGCAATCTCTTCTACAATAGGCGGTCTGATCAATCAAAAATATTGAGGCTGGATTGAGCTTTTGCTCCTTATAATTGGAGATGAGCTAGCAGCAGAACATTTTTAGGATAGAAGGAGAACAAGGAGAATGAGAGAATGATATCGCTTTGTGTCACACACCATATAATTGACTGGTAGAAGGTAAAGGCTAAGACATTCATGTGCATCTGGTTATTTCTCTCCACGTCCATGCCCTTGGATGGTTTATCAACAAACTCTAATTAGACTTCCAACTGAAATTTGCAGAAAGGGGATAATTCCCAAGAAATATAGTCCAGTACTAAATCTTAACTCACCTTTGAATTTTTGTTTTTCTCTAACTCCATGTCAGGAGGTAGAACATGGAGTTGTACACCTCATTATGGGAGAAGGGGCATTTTCTATAGCAAGAAACTTTGACCATGTTTAGCGACCACTGGAAATAATAATTGCCTTGGGTTAAGAATTTCTTACTTGGCACATGTTCTTGTATCCATTCATTTTTATAATCTTTCATACTATGGCCAGGTAGTAGAGTCTTGTTGGATGATGCTGAGCCCAAGTTCACATCTGGAAGCAAAAATAAAGGAGATGTACTCATGTATTTGCTCATCATATGCCATATACAATTCTTGTTTCTGCAAATGTTACATCATTTTGCATCCATGATTGACTTTATAAAAGCGTTGTACTACAAAAATAATTATTGCCTTGTTTTGCAGGGGCACCTAGTTTTCAATCGACCAAACATAGAATAATGTTATACAAAGATTAAGGCATTTCTTGCTCTCTTGTAAGAGTGGTTAGGTCACCCCAAGTGTAAGGGTGAAATAACCTAGAAATAAGTATTTTCCTAGATTGAGAACCAAGCTATCGAACCAGTAGGAGTTTTTGTAGCAAATAAAATCCTCGGTAGCTGCACACCAAACACAAAACACTCTTGCCCTCAGTGTTTCATGAAGGTTGTCAAGCTTCTTGCCCTGCTAGTTACAAGGATAAATTGTATGGTATGGTAGAAATTGATAGGTAGTTAAATTAAATAAAATTTTACATTATCGAAAACTAATTGTAGTGGTATATTCGGTAAAAGAAGATAGACTCAGGTGCCATAATTTCACTAGAGGCGTCTCTCCAAGCAAGATAAATGTGTTCTGGTGAATAAAACAGTTGGGCAGTGATTAAATTGCAATATATATTTATGACTATGACCATTCATGACATAATCTTCCATAGGCATTATGTCTGTGATATGTAGATTGTTAATCCAAATACATCTACAACTAATACTCCACCACAAAATAGCTATCCAGCATGCATCTGTAAGTATTAAGTTTATGACAAATAGAGCATTGCATAAGCATGATGACATAATGTGGATAGTAAAACTATCATCCAAGTGTGATAAAGAAATCATCATTTTATCCTTAGTAGGAACAATACAATGTCTTTGTTCCCTTTCTGTCACTCGAATGGATCACCCCAAGATTGAACCCACTACCACGCACAACTTCCTCTGAAGAACTACTAATCAATCTTGGCTAGAGAAGACAAACAAAATAGAGAGCATACATGACTGCTTAATTATGCAACAAAGAAACTTCGAATGATTCAATAAATTCGATGAACTATCTGATCATAAAGTCATAATTCATCATATCCCAACAAACACAACCACCCATTACATCATATGGATCCAGATCATGTGAGGCAGCTCACAGGAACTTTAAATTGAATCAAGAGAGGATGTCGTCTAGCTACTACTATGGATTTTAAGGTCCAAAGGAAACTACTCACACATGCTAATCAAGCAACAAGGTTGAAGAAGATGGCTCCGGTGATGGATTCCCCTTCCGGCAGGGTGCCCAAACAGGCCTCCATATTGGATCTCTCCACAACAGACTTGCGGTGGCGGAAAAAACCCGCAAAAAATGGTACATAGGGTTTTGGGATTTATAGGCGAAACAAACATCGTAAGGTGGTGCCAGGGGGCCTCACACGGCCTCCCCACGAGAGTGGGTCCCTGGCCGCTCCTGACACTTTCTGGAACTTACGTGTTCTAAAAAACATCTGCGGAAGTTCGCATGGTATTTTGAGCTTGTAAATTTGGATTTTATGAAAATAAAAACATGAAGAAAATAGAAACTTCCTCTGGGCACTGAATTAATAGGTTAGGTCAGAAAAATAAAAAGAATTGCTAATAAAATTATTCAAAAGCGATATTATAATGGCATAAAACAGTCAAAAAATATAGATACATTTGAGATGTATCACGCATCACCTCAGATAAATCTTTGGAACAATTACTCCAAATTATAGGGAATGCAATCATGTTTTGAACAATCCAAATAGAGCTGAGGGAAATCAACTAGAGTCCATGTTGGCTATCTCACATATAAACATGAGTACTGCATGCACCAACAACACTCATGGATCAGTCCTAGAGAAATCAACGCAAAAAAGAGAGACTGGAAAATCAGAGTCCTCGTCGTATCCTCCCTGAGGGAGTCCTGGATTAGGGGGTATCCGGACAGCCGGACTATATCCTTTGGCCGGACTGTTGGACTATGAAGATATAAGATTGAAGACTTCTTCTCGTGTCCGGATGTGACTCTCTTGGCGTGGAAGGCAATCTTGGTGATACGGATATGTAGATCTCCTTCTGTTGTAACCGACTCTGCGTAACCCTAGCCCCCTCCGGTGTCTATATAAACCGGAGGGTTTAGTCAGTAGGACAACAACAATCATACCATAGGCTAGCTTCTAGGGTTTAGCCTCTACGATCTCGTGGTAGATCAACTCTTGTAATACTCATATTCATCAAGATCAATCAAAATTTGGAAGTAGGGTATTACCTCCACGAGAGAGGGCCCGCACTGGGTAAACATCGTGTCCCTTGCCTCCTGTTACCATCCGCCTTAGACACACAGCGATTGGGACCCCCTACCCGAGATCCGCCGGTTTTGACACCGACATTGGTGCTTTCATTGAGAGTTCCAACGTCGCCGCTGCGAGGTTCGATGTCCCCTTCGATCATCGACAACGATGTGGTCCAGGGTGAGGTTTTCCTCCCCGGACAGATCTTCGTGTTCGGCGGCTTCGCACTGCGGGCCAACTCGTTTGGCCAACTGGAGCAGATCGAGAGCTACGCCCCTGGCCATCAGGTCAGGTTTGGAAACTTGAATTACACTGCCGATATCCGCGGAGACTTGATCTTCGATGGATCCGGGCCCATGCCAGGTGTGTCGCACGATCACGACGAGCATGATATAGCTCTGCCGTCGGACGGTGTTTGGGAGATCACGCCAGCAACTACTCCGCCTCTAGTCCGGAGCAGATCGCGTCATCCGAGGACGGGAGGATAGACTTCGACACGGAGGCCGCACCCTCAATGGCGATAGAGCCGAATACTGACCTTATCCTTCACGAGAGCCGTGTCGCCGAACTGCTGGACTCGTCCTCGGCCATGGACTCCGTACCACCCGCGCCCATACCTATCGAATCCGATTGGGCGCCGATCATGGAGTTCACCTCCGTAGATATCTTTCAAAGACGCCGCCTTCAAGACATCTTGAACTCATTGAAATCTCTCTCCTGTCCAGGAGAACCTTGGCGAACTATGTCCGCTAGAGTTGGATGCGGACGATGAAGAAATTCAATCCCCACCCACCACCCACTTAGTAGCCACCGCCGACGATTTAACCGACATGCTCGACTTCGACTCGAAGACATCGATGGTATGGACACCGATGCGGAGACTCACGAGAACCATCGCCTTACGAGGCACTTTGGACCGCCACCTCATCATATGATATATACATGGTGGATAAACCCAAAGAAGGCAATGGCGACAAGACAACGGAGGACGACCCCTCCAATAAGCAACCCCAGCGCCGACGTCAGCGGCGCCGCTCTAAGTCTCGCCATAGCAAAAGCGGTGATACCGGCACAGGAGATAACAGTACTCCGGACAGTGCCGAAGATGATGACAACCCCCTCCAGAACGATCAAGAACCAGAGGACGAACAAGCCATCCCTCCTAAGAGAGCAGCAGAGGGAGAAATAGAGGACGACAACTATATGCCTCCCTCCGAAGACGAAGCGAGCCTCGACGACGAGGAATTTTTCATGCCAGAGGATCCCGTCGAGCAGGAGCGCTTTAAGCGCCGGCTTATTGCCACAACAAACAGCCTGAGGAAAAAGCAGCAACAGCTTCGAGCTGATCAGGATCTGCTAGCAGATAGATGGACTGAAGTCCTTGCGGCTGAGGAGTACGAACTTGAACACCCTTCCAGAGGTCACCCTGCGTTCGACGCGGCTGATCGGCCACCCCGCGGCCGAGATAGAGAGGCAGTACGGCCTGAAAATCAGCCTGCACCCCGCCGCCATTCAAACAAACATACCAAGGCAACAGGAAACACGCGAGACCTGCGAGACGTATTGGAAGATAGGGCAAAACACGCTAGATCGATCTATGGATCACGGGGCTGTGCCCCTACAAGGGACAATGACCGCCTCGCCGGATACAGTAAAAGCAATTCCGGACGGGCCGAATACAGCAAGCAGGACTCATACGAGCTGCGTCGCGACATAGCCCAGCACAGAGGCGCGGCACACCCCCTATGCTTCACCAATGAAGTAATGGAGCATGAATTCCTAGAAGGTTTTAAACATGTAAACATCGAATCATATGATGGTACAACAGATCCCGCGATATGGATCGAGGACTTCCTCCTCCACATCCACATGGCCTGCGGTGACGATCTACATGCCATCAAGTACCTCCCGTTAAAACTCAAAGGACCAGCTCGGCATTGGCTGAATAGCCTGCACGCAGACTCCGTCGGCTGTTGGGAGGATCTGGAAGACGCATGTCTCAACAATTTCCAGGGCACTTATGTGCGACCACCAAACGTCGATGACTTGAGCCACATAATTCAGCGGCCAGGGGAATCGGCCAGGCAATTCTGGACACGGTTCCTAACAAAGAAAAACCAAATTGTCGATTGTTCGGATGCACAAGCCTTAGCGGCATTCAAGCACTACATCCGTGACGAGTGGCTCGCCCGGCACCTCGGTCAGGAAAAGCCGAAATCAATGTCAGCCCTCACGACACTCATGGCCCGCATTTGCGCGGGAGAGGATAGCTGGCTGGCTCGTAGCAATAACATATCAAGGAACCTTGGCACTTCGGATACCAAGGACAGCAACGACAGGTCACGTCGCAGCAAACACAAGCGCCGCAACAGCGGTGATAACGCCGAGGGCACGACAGTCAATGCCGGATTCAGAGGCCCTAAATCCGGTCAGTGGAAAAAGCCATTCAAAAGAAGTATTGCGGGCCCATCCAGTTTGGACCGCATACTCGATCGCTCGTGTCAAATACACGGCACCCCCAATAAGCCAGCTAATCACACCAACAGAGAATGCTGGGTGTTCAAGCAGGCCGGCAAGATAAATCCCGAAGACAAGGACAAGGGGCTGCATAGCGATGACGAGGAGGAGCCCCGGCCGCCGAACATGGGAGGATAGAAGAGCTTCCCCCCACAAGTGAGGATAGTAAACATGATATACGCAACCCACATCCCCAAAAGGGAATGGAAGCGTACACTAAGGGACGTATACGCGATGGAGCCCGTCGCCCCAAAGTTCAACCATTGGTCCTCTTGTCCAATCACATTTGATCGTAGGGACCACCCCACGAGTATCCGTCATGGCGGATCTGCCGCATTGGTCCTAGACCCAATCATTGACGGATATCACCTCACTCGAGTCCTTATGGATGGCGGCAGCAGCCTGAACCTGCTTTACCAGGACACAGTGCGCAAAATGGGTATAGACCCCTCGAGGATCAAACCCACCAAAACGACCTTTAAAGGCGTTATTCCAGGTGTAGAGGCCCATTGTACGGGCTTAATCACACTGGAAGTGGTCTTCGGATCTCCGGACAACTTCTGGAGTGAGGATTTAATCTTCGATATCGTCCCGTTCCGCAGCAGCTATCACGCATTGCTAGGGCGCACCGCATTTGCAAGATTCAATGCGGTACCTCATTATGCATACCTCAAGCTCAAGATGACAGGACCTAGGGGGGTCATCACAGTCAATGGAAACACAGAACGCTCGCTCCGTACGGAGGAGCACACTACGGCCCTCACAGCAGAAGCTCAAAGCAGCCTTTTGAGGCAATCCACTAGTTCGGCGATCAAGCCCCTGGACACCGTCAAGCGCGTCCGGAATAACCTGCAACAGGATTGCCTGGCACACTCAGAGCTCGCCTAGCAATTCGGTCCCCGCCCTAGTCTTAGTACAACGGCAAAGTCCGTCCCACGTGTGCATAATTACGCATTGAAAATACCATGGGTATAGGCGGGGGCACAATCACGGCGCGTCCCACAATGCGGTTTAACCACACTAGGGGCTTACTACCTTCATCACTCTCTCTCTCTTTCAGGACTCTACTCTCTGGAAGCCTTGTCCGGCAGTACGGTAGCCGGACACATGATACAACACCCAAGGAGGCAGGAAGCTACGTCGCACAAACGGAATCCCCAGGTGGTCTCTGATAACGAGCTAAATACCTATTTTAAGATACCAGTCCGCATCTTGCCCTTGGATGGGACATGTCAAATAGTTCTATTGTTTGCTTACCGCACCACTTGTATCATTATGCTTTAACGCATTTCTTAAATAAACAATGCATAGTACTAGTCTATTATTGCATCCTATATTCTTACATATATATGCTTATCTATGACAATCAGCACCTGTACACTGTGGTACGGCAAATATGCCAAGGGCTTCCGTATACCCCATAATTCGGCGTGAGAAGTCCGAACACTTTCGACAGTGCGACACCCCGAACTTATAGCATTATATACATCAGCTCCAAATCATGTCTTGGGTCAATAGTTGGGTTTGCCCGTCTCCCATGTTTTGGTACCTTACGTTCCGCTATATCGGCTAAGGTAGCACTGGGAGAACTACTGCGATTGTGCCCCGGTTCTTCCGGCTGAGCACCTCAGTAGAGAAAGCTAAAACTGACTGTAATGATGAGGCGAGAGCTGGTTGCTGTTCGCGAGGTCTCAAGTCCCTAAAGACTTTTTCCGCTTCAGGCGAGGAGCCGGCCTTGTCCGGCTTAGGCGTGTCTAGCGCCCCAAATTCGGCTTTCCGAAGACTAGGAGCTTCGCCAAAATTTAAAATTGTAGACTTCTATGGCTAAGTGAGAGCGATAAAGCATTATAGTCTGATTGCCTGGTTCGTTGCGCTAAACACCTCCCTCGAAGGACCCAAGAATGGGAAAAAGAGTGCTCAGGTTTATCCCGAACACCCCAAAGATTAGTTGCATGGGGGCGTTTACGACTAGCAACTCTCGGAATTTATAAAGCGGCCGCCTGAAGGTAATATTTTAAATACAAAAGCGTTGCATAACGAACATGAACTAGTTTTCATAAACACAAGGATCACATGAGCAAGTTCATTCAAAGATTACATCTTTGGTACATTCGTCCGCCACGAGACGGGCACCCTTCAGGACACTTTCCTAATACATTTCGGGGTGGCGATGCTCCTTGCCCTGCGGCGGCCCCTCCTTCACCAGCTTTTTGGCGTCCATCTTCGCCCAGTGCACCTTTGCACGGGCAATAGCCCTGCGTGCACCTTCGATGCATACGGACCGCTTGACGACTTCCAGCCGTGGGCAGGCATCTACGAGCCGCCTCACCAGGCCGAAGTAGCTGTTGGGAAGGGAGTCGCCAGGCCACATCCGGACTATAAGGCCCCTCATGGCCTATTCGGCCGCCTTGTGGAGCTCGACCGGTTGCTTCAAATTGGTCGCTCACGGGCATCGGGTGTTCGGTCCCAGTATACTGAGACGAGAACAACTTCTCCGTCGAGCTTCCCTCCTCGGCCCGGTAGAACTCCGCGGTGTCAGACACACTACGGGGCAGATCTGCGAACGCTCCTAGAAAGCTCCGAACTCGGGTAAGTAAAAAGAAATTTTCTTTCGCATACCTACTTTGCATAATGAATGCCTTACCCGCCGCTATCTTCTTCACCGCCTCAACTTCCTGGAGGGCCTTATGGGCTTTGGCCTTGGCATTTTTTGCATTTTCGAGGGCCTGGGCAAGCTTCGACTCTCGCGTCCTCGAGTCAAGCTCCAGGGACTCATGCTTCTTGATGAGCACCTGGAGCTCTTGCTGCACCTCACCTACCCGGGCTTCGTGTCTTTCTCGCTCAGTGCGCTCCTTGGCCGCTTTGTTTTCGGCCTCGGACAACACCTTCTTGAGGGTCGCTGTCGGTGTCAAAACCAGCGGATCTCGGGTAGGGGGTCCCGAACTGTGCGTCTAGGCGGATGGTAACAGGAGACAAAGGACACGATGTTTTACCCAGGTTCAGGCCCTCTCGATGGAGGTAAAACCCTACGTCCTGCTAGATTAATATTGATAATGTGTGTTACAAGAGTAGATCTACCACGAGATCAGAGAGGCTAAACCCTAGAAGCTAGCCTATGGTATGATTGTTGTTCGTCCTACGGACTAAAACCCTCCGCTTTATATAGACACCGGATAGGGTTAGGGTTACATAGAGTCGGTTACAATGGTAGGAGATCTACATATCCGTATCGCCAAGCTTGCCTTCCACGCTAAGGAAAGTCCCATCCGGACACGGGACGAAGTCTTCAATCTTGTATCTTCATAGTCTTGGAGTCTGGCCGATGATGATAGTTCAGCTATCCGGACACCCCCTAGTCCGGAACTCCCTCAGTAGCCCCTGAACCAGGCTTCAATGACGATGAGTTCGACGCGCATGTTGTCTTTGGCATTGCAAGGCGGGTTCTTCCTTCGAATAATTTATAGAAGATTGTGAACACCAGGATAGTGTCCGGCTCTGCAAAAATAAATTCCACATACCACCGTAGAGAGAATAATATTACACAAGATCAATCTGCTAACATATTTTGTGGCGTGACGTCGCACCACTACCAAGCCTTTATTGAATTGTTTTTACTGTTCCACCTCGGTAGCGTTTAGCGAAGCGGTTTCCTTGGCACGTCTTGTCGAGGCAGAGATCGTGTTCCCCTTATTCCGGGATTCCCATCAATACGGACATGGGTAACCCAACCGCGCCATTGATTATGGCGCTTGGGAGATAAGCGAGTTTTACCAGGACGTGGGGACACATGTTTTTGTCCGCCCATATAAGGGGATAAGGATCCACCCTTTCACCCACGCCTTCTTCCTCCTTTGCTCATCCATTCCCGTGCACCCGAGCTCTAGCGCCCAAGTCCGCACTTTCCTCCTCAACCTTTTCCAACCATGTCAGGAGCGGGAGGCAGATGGATGGCCTCCTCCGTCACGGAGGGGCACATCACAAGACTGCGGAGGCCGGATACTTGTCCGGCGATATCGCGCCTGAGCTGCCCGACGCGGGCAGCTTCTTCCAACCCCCAGTCCCCATGAGAGGGTGGTATTTCTCCCCCACTTCCTCCGCGGACTACGTTTTCCACTTCACCCATTTGTCCGGGGGCTCATGTTCTACTACGGCCTGGACTTCCATGACCTGGCCCCGAATTTCGTCCTCAACGTCTCGGCGTTTATGGTCGTGTGCGAGGCTCTCCTCTGCATCCATCCCCACTTCGGCTTGTGGCTCAAGACCTTCAGTGTCAAGCCGAAGGTTGTGAAGGGCAGCCAAGCGGAGTGCGGAGGCGCCATGGTCGGCAAGATGGCCAAAGTCCTATGACTCGAGGGCTCCTTTGTGGAGACAATAAAGGGGTGGCAATCGGGGTGGTTCTACATCACCGAGCCACGTGACCCTGAATGGGTGGCGGCCCCCGAATTCAGATCTGGATTCCCCACACGGCTCTCATCATGGAAAAAGACGGGCCTGAAGTGGGGGGATTCGGACGAGCTATCCGGACTCCAAACACGTGTCCGGAACCTAGTGGACAAGAATCGCAGGCTTATCGACGTAATCCAGGTGATGCTCATCCGCCGGATTCTCCCATGCCAACAACGGGACTTCAATTTGTGGTAGTTCGATCCGGCACATCACTGAACCTTGAGCCGGCTCTTCGATACCACATACGAAGATGCCTGGAAGGTGCTGTTCAAGGGCGCCGAAGCCCCCGCATCCGCTAACAAAGATCGCGGATACAGCTCGCGGCGTCAAGCCAACGAGGTAAGTTATTTTACCCTTTACGGGACTCCTTTTCCATAGATTGACTCTACGTGGGATCTGAAAACTCCCTATTCTTCGATAGGTCTGGCTGAAGACGTCCGGACAGATTAACTATCCGGGTCCTTTGCCAAAAGCCCCAGCGGACGCCTGATTGACGGGGCTGCTGGCTCCGGCACCCCATGTAGTGCCGGAGAAGAAGGCCAAGAAGGAGGCTATGGGAACTCGAAGGAGCACCCGACGCCAGGTGCTGTCGGATTCTCAAGCGAAATCTTCTCTCAAGACGAGGAGGAAGAAGAAGAAGCCTCTCCCCCCGGAGGAGGAGAGCAAAAGGAAGGCCGCCTAACCGGGAGGCCGGAGGGTCCAAGAAGGGAAGAACCCTTCCTCCGGACTTCTCCACCAACGTCGACGATGACGAGGGGGATTGGCCTACAAGGGCCAAGCCCCTGGCGAGATCGTAAGTGTCCGGATACCCATGGCGTTTTATTATTGCAGAGTGTTCTCTAATGTCGAACAATCGTGCAGCCCGCCCAAAGGCGAGCTCGCCGATTCATCGAGCGGGTCCCTGGGCTCGTCGGAAATGGAGAGTACTTCGCTTCCGACCGCCACCTCGCCTCATGCCGCGGACAACGCCACAAGGGCCCCAAAGGGGGCTTGGTCCCAAGGAGGTGGCGCAGGAGGTGCCACAAGGCAACCTCCCGGACTCAGGCGTGTGGGGGGCAAGACCCCCAGGGGCTCTAAGGCCGACCCTTGTCCGGACTCAATGCCGGAACCTTCAGTGGTTCCCGAGTCCGGCAAACGATCCCTTCGCAAGAAAGGTAAGACGCCGGTGTCCTTCGTCCAACCGGAGGCACCGGATAGCTTACTGGAGGCGCTCAACGGCGCCTCCATCGAGGAGGAGCACCGCACTGTTATGAGTGCGGTGATCCGGACAGTTCAGTCCGCCAAGAGAGGGTTGACCGAAGCCTGTACCAGCCTTCTATCAGGCTTTGAGGTAAGATATTTTAATATATGTAAAATGGTACCGCATAGACAGTAGCCCCTGATGCTCGGTTCGGTGTTCGGAAAGAAAAGCCGGACTGAGGATCTTTAGAATGATAAACGCAGGAGTCATAAAAATATGTCAATATGGGATTGCAGGTCTTTCTTGACCTCCGCCCGACCTTGATCATGGAGGTCAATAATTTGAAGAAAAACCTCGAGCGGTCCGAGAACGAGCTCGGTCATGCCAAGAAGCAGCTCGAGGAAAAAAAAGGTGAGTAATACCTTATGAAAATTGTACCTTATAGAAACGGATTTGGTTGCAAGAAAAATGACAAGGATAACGTGGGTATTGTAGGGGCCACTAACGAGGTGGCGACCCTGAAGGAGGCGGTGGCCGCGGCCGAACGTAATGCGGCCGCGGAACGCACCGAGCGAGAGAAGCAGGAGGCGCGGGTGGCGGAGGTTCAGCAAGAGCTCTAGGATCTCGTGAAAAAACATGAGAAATTGGAGCGTGACTCGAAGACTCGAGAGTCTGAGCTTGCAATGGCTCTTGAGAGTGCCAAAGCCGCTAAGGCCGAAGCCTACAAGGCCCTTCAGGAGATTGAGGCGGTGAAGAAAATAGCACCGGGTAAGGCATTTTTCATGCAGAGTAAGCATGTGAGTGTTAATTACCTGTTGCTTACCCGAATTCGGAGCTCTCGAGGCGTTCGCAGATCTTCCTCATAGCGTGTCCGATCTTTGCCGCATTCTACCGGGCCGAGGAGGGAGCTCAACAGAGAAGGTCTTCTGGTCTCGGTATCTTTGAGGCCGGACATCCTGGTGCCCTTAGCGACCAGTGAAGCAGCGGGTCGAGCTCCACAAGGCAGCCGAACAGGCCATGAAGGGCCTCATACTTGGCTGTGGCCTAAGGAGGCCATGCCGAGAGCTACTTCGGCCTGGTCGCGGCGGCTGGTGGATGCGTGCCGTGGGTTGAAGTTATCAAGCATTCCGCTTGTATCGAGGGTGCTGTTGGGCCCTTGCCAGCATAAAGATGCACTTTGGGGCAAGATGGATGCCCGTAAGCTCGTGGACGGACCCGCCACCGTGAGGGCAAGGAGCATCGCACGCCCGAGATGTATTATAAGAATGTCTTTGAAGGGCGCCCGCACTATTATGGTGAGTGCTCCAAAGATGTAATATTTGAATAGACTCGCATTTTTTTATCCTGTGCTGAAAACTTAGTTCATATGCGCTTAAGCAACGCTTGTTAATTTAAAATATTACCTTCGTGCGGCTGTTTATCAAATCGAGAGATGGCAAGTCGTCGGCTTCAACCCCCATGCCACGAGTCTTTGGGGTGTTCGATAAACTTGAGCGCTCTTGTTCCCATTTTGGGTCCATCTAGGGAGGCGCTCAACACAACGAACGAGGCAACCGGACTTATAATGCTTGAACACTCTCACTTAGCCATAGAATTCTATAATTTTAAATTTCGGTGAAGCCCCTAGTGTTCGGAAGGCCGAATTCGGGGCGCTATCCACGCCTTGGCCGGACAAGTATCCGGCTCCTCGCTCTAAGCGGCATAAGTCTTTAAGGACTCATGAAAACCTCTCGAACAGCGACCGGTCTCTCGCCTCATCATGACGGTCAGTTTTAGCTTTCTCCACTGAGGCGTTAACCCAGCCGAACTGGGGCGGAATCGCTGTGGTTCTCCCGGTGCTACCTTAGCCGATATAACGGAACGTAAGGTACCAAAACACGGGAGCTGGGCAAACCCAACTATTGACCCAAGACATGATTCAGAGCCGATGCATATAGTGCTATAAGTTCGGGGTGCCGCACTTGTGAAAGTGTTGGACTCATCACACCATAACGCGGGAAACATAAGCCCCTGGTGTATATTAGCCGTACCAAAGTGTACGGATGCAACATGTCGTGAATGAACATATGTATGAAAAAGAAATGCAATTATAAGCAAAAAGGTGCTGCATTGGTTTATTCAATAAGTGCTGCTACGAATGCAGAACGATACAAATAGTGCGATAAGCAAGGTATGAGACTTTTAAACATGTCCCCCCTCGTGGGTAGGCTGCAGATTGGTGTATGAAAATGCTCGTAATGGAGACCACCTGTATATTCGTTGTAGCCTTTATCCTTCCCCTGCTGTTGCATCGTGAGTTCGGTAGGTCTGCTGCCGGACAGGGCTTCTGACAAACGAAGTCCTGTGGGTAAAAAGTAAAGGTAAAAAGAAAAGAAAAAGGAACGACACACTTGAGAGCCCCTGGTGTGGTTGAGCCGCGGTCTGGGTTTATCGTGGTCGTGCCCCTCTCCCCATGCCCATGGTATCTTCGTGAGCATAATTGTGTACGCGAAGGACCTGCTTTGGCGTTTCGCAGGGCTGGGGTTGGGGCATCGCTACGCTGGCGTGCTCTGAACGTGCCAGGTGGTCTTGTTGTAAGTTACTCCGGGCGCGCTTAGCTGTGTCCGGCCGCTTAACGGCCGGACTCGAGAATTGCCTTAAGAGGCTGCATTGCACTTCTACCGCGAGAGCCGCTGTATGTTCCTCCGTGCGGAGAGAACGTTCAGTGTTTCCGTTGACCGTAATGACTCCTCGAGGGCCTGGCATCTTGAGCTTGAGGTATGCGTAGTGCGGCACCGCGTTGAACTTTGCAAACGCGGTACGCCCGAGCAAGGCATGATAGCCGCTGCCGAACGGGACTATGTCGAAGATTAACTCCTCGCTTCGGAAGTTATCCGGGGATCCGAAGACCACTTCCAGTGTAATTGAACCTGTACAATTGGCTTCTACACCTGGTACGACGCCTTTAAAGGTCGTTTTGGTAGGTTTAATCCTTGAGGGGTCTATGCCCATTTTGCGCCTGTATCACAGTAAAGCAGGTTCAGCTCTTTGCCGCCGTCCATCGGGACTACGGTTAGGTGAAATCCATCGACGATTGGGTCTAGGACCGGTCTGGCGAATCCGCCGTGGCGGATCTTTGGTGGGGTGGTCCTTCGGTCAAAAGTGATCGGGCAGAGGACCATGGATTGAACTTGGCAACTGGCTCCATCGCCGTAGACATCCACGAGTGCACGCTTCCGCTTCCTTTTGGGTATGTGGGTTGCGTATATCATGTTCACCGTCCGCACTTTTGGGGTGAAACCCTTCTGTCCTCTATTGTTCGGCGGTTGGGTCTCGTCCTCGTCATCGCTATGCAGCCCCTTGTCATTGTTTTCGGCAATTAACTTGCCTGCCTACTTGAATACCCAACAGTCCCTGTTGGTGTGGTTAGCTGGCTTTTCGGGGGTGCCGTGTATCTGGCACAAGCGGTCGAGTATTCGGTCCAAATTGGACGGACCCGGAGTAGTTCGTTTGAATGGCTTTTTCCGCTGACCGGGTTTAGAGCCTTTGAATCCGGCATTTACTGCCGTATCCTCAATATTGTCGCCGTTAGTGCGGCGTTTGTTTTTGTTACGACGCGGCCTGCCGTTTTGGTCCTTGAAGTCCGGACTGCCAGAATTTTTGCTGAGGTTGTTGCTGCGTGCTAGCCAGCTGTCCTCACCCGCGCAGAAGCGGGTCATGAGTGATGTGAGGGCTGCCATGGATTTCAGCTTTTCCTGTCCTAGGTGCCGGCAAGCCACTCGTCATGATGTTATGCTTGAAGGCCGCGAGGGCCTCCGCATCCGGACGATCGACGATTTGGTTTTTCTTGGTTAAGAACCGTGTCCGTAATTGTCCGGCCGATTCGTCTGCTGCTGAATTATGTGGCTTAGGTCATCGCCGTTCGGTGGTCGCACATAAGTGCCCTGGAAGTTATCGAGGAATGCGGCTTCCAGGTCCTTCCAGCTCCCAATTGACTCTGCTGGCAAGCTGTTGAGCCAATGCCGGGCTGGTCCTTTAAGCTTGAGGGGGAGGTATTTGATGGCGTGAAGATCGTCACCACGGGCCATGTGGATGTGAAGGAGATAGTCTTTGATCCAAACCGCGGGGTCTGTTGTGCCATCATAGGATTCAATATTGACAGTTTAAACCCTTCGGGATTTGATGATCCATTACTTAAATGTGAAGCATAGTGGGTGTCTTGGCGCCTCTGTCTTTGGGCGATATCACGACGGAGCTCAAAAGAGCTTGGTCTGTTTTGTTCGGCCCGGCCGGACTTACTGTGTCCGGCGTGACGGTTGTCGTCACGTACCATGGGGCGCCCACGCGATCCATAGATTGATCTTGATTGTCTTGCCTTGTCCTCCAATATATCTCGCAGGTCCGGAGTGTTCCCCTTTGGCCGTGTGCTTTTTGAGCGATGCCGGGGTACGGTTCTAGTGAAGGGCCTAGATGCCGGGGTGGTCGGTCAGCCGTATTGTCTCCTAGTGATGCGGGTTCATAAGCCTCCTCCTCTAATCGGGGGAGCAGCTTGCATTTAGGGTAGCTTTTGGAGGGGCGTTCGAGCTCATGCTCTTCGTCCGCGAGGACATCGGTCCATCTGTCGGCTAGGAGATCCTGATCAGCTCTAAGTTGTTGCTGCTTTTTCTTTAGGCTGTTCGCCGTGGCCATAAGCCTGTGTCTAAAACGCTCTTGTTCGACGGGATTCTCAGGCACGCATTTAATTCATTGTCGTCGAGGCTTGCTTCGTCTTCGAAGGGAGGCATATAATCCTCTACCTCTTCTTCTGCCGCTCTCTCTTGAGGGCTGGCGTCTTCATCCTCCTGCGATGGATCTTGCTGGAGTGGATTGTCTTCGGCGTTGTCCTGTGTATTGTTATCACCGGTGCCAGAATCTTCATTCTTGCTGTGGCGGGATTTAGAGCGGCGCCGCTGACGACGACGCTTGGGCTGCTTCTTGGAGGGGTCATCCTCCGTTGTTCCATCGCCATTCCCATCTTTTGGGATGTCCACCATGTATATGTCGTATGACGAGGTGGCCTTCCAGTGCCCTGTAGGCGCTGGGTCTTGGTCATCTCCGGCATCGTCGTCCATACCGTCGATGTCTTCGGAGTCGTAGTCTAGCATGTCGGTTAGATCGTCGACAGTGGCTACCAAGTGGGTGGTGGGTGGGCGTTGAATTTCTTCGTCGTCCGCATCCCAACCTTCCTGACCGTAATCCGGCCAGGGCTCTCCGGATAAAGAGAGAGACTTTAGTAAATTCAGGATGTCACCAAAGGGCGAGTGCTGAAAGATGTCTGCAGCCGTGGACTCCATAACGGGCGCCCAATCGGATTCGATCGGCAAGGGCGCGGAGGGCTCGGAGTCCGGAGAGGAGTGCGGCGCCCTGGAGTATTTGCAAAAGGACAAGGATGGAGTTCGGCTCGATCGCCGTAGAGATTGTAGCCCCCGAGGCGGTGTCCAACCACTCGTCCTCGGTCGGCGAATCCGGCTCCGGATTAAGGGCCGGAGCGGATACTGGTGCGGCCTCCGTGGCATTGTTATTGCGAGCTAGATCATGCCCATCGAAAGCGATCGGCATGCTTGGCTGCGGCTCGAATCCGTCGAACATCAAGTCTCCGCGGATATCGGCCGTATAGTTTAAACTTCCAAATCTGACCTGATGGCCAGGGGCGTAGCTTTCGATCTGCTCCAGATGGCCAAGCGAATTGGGCCCGCAGTGCAAAGCCGCCGAACACAAAGATCTGTCCAGGGAGAAATGTCTCACCCTGGACCGCGTCGTTGTTGATAATCAAAGGAGCCATCGAGCCTATCGGTGACGACACAGAGGAACTCTCAATGAAAGCACCAATGCGGTGTCAAAACCGGTGGATCTCGGGTAGGGGTTCCCGAACTGTGCGTCTAGGCGGATGGTAACAGGAGACAAGGGACACGATGTTTTACCCAGGTTTGGGCCCTCTCGATGGAGGTAAAACCCTATGTCCTGCTAGATTAATATTGATAATGTGTGTTACAAGAGTAGATCTACCACGAGATCAAAGAGGCTAAACCCTAGAAGCTAGCCTATGGTATGATTGTTGTTAGATCCTCTGGACTAAAACCCTCCGGTTTATATAGACACCGGATAGGGTTAGGGTTACATAGAGTCGGTTACAATGGTAGGAGATCTACATATCCGTATCGCCAAGCTTGCCTTCCATGCTAAGGAAAGTCCCATCCGGACACGGGACAAAGTCTTCAATCTTGTATCTTCATAGTCTTGGAGTCCGGCCGATGATGATAGTTCGGCCGTCCGGACAACCCCTAGTCCGGAACTCCCTCAGTCGCCACTTCGGTCGTGGCCCCTAGCAAAATTCATGATGATCCTATTATCCTGCAACCAAATCTTCCTTTTTTCTTATAGACAAGGTATTGCTTACCTTTGTTCTCCTCGAGCTTCCTCTTGGCAAGGCCGAGCTCTTCCTTGGATCGCTCGAGTCCTCTTTGTAGTCTTGCGGCCTCCAGATATGTCTTGGCGGCTGACAGGGAAGCCTGCAGATTCACATAGACATACTATAATTAGACTCCTGCGATTATTATTCGATCCTCTATTCGGCTTTTCTTCGTGAACGCCAAACAGAGCATCAGGGGCTACCGTCTGTGCGGTGATATTTCCCTGTAATTTAGTTACTTACCTCAAAGCCTCATGGGCTTTCCCCTTTGGCCCAGATGAAGTGTTCTCGTGCCCAAACATTTCGGGAAACATCCGGAACCCCTTCCGATGGATTCTGGAACCTTTCCGGAGATCAAACACTACTATCCACATATCAATCTTTACTTCCGGACCATTCCGGAGTTCCTCGTCATATTCGTGATCTCATCCAAAACTCCGAACAACATTCGGTCACCAACATACATAACTCATAGTACTATATCGTCAACGAACGTTAAGCGTGCGGACCTACGGGTTCGAGAACTATGTAGACATGACTGAGACACCTCTCTTGTCAATAACCAATAGCGGGACCTGGATGCCCATATTGGCTCCTACATATTCTACGAAGATCTTTATCGGTCAGACCGCATAACAACATACGTTGTTCCCTTTGTCATCGGTATGTTACTTGCCCGAGATTCGATCGTCGGTATCTCAATACCTAGTTCAATCTCGTTATCGGCAAGTCTCTTTACTCATTCCGTAATACATCATCTCGCAACTAATTCATTAGTTGCAATGCTTGCAAGGCTTATAGTGATGTGCATTACCGAGTGGGCCCAGAGATACCTCTCCGACAATCGGAGTGAGAAATCCTAATCTCGAAGTACGCCAACCCAACAAGTACCTTTGGAGACACCTGTAGAGCATCTTTATAATCATCCAGTTATGTTGTGACGTTTGGTAGCACACAAAGTGTTCCTTCGGTAAACGGGAGTTGCATAATCTCATAGTCATAGGAACATGTATAAGTCATGGAGAAAGCAATAGCAGAATACTAAACGATCGAGTGCTAAGCTAACGGAATGGTTCAAGTCAATCACATCATTCTCCTAATGATGTGATCCCGTTAATCAAATGACAACTCATGTCAATGGCTAGGAAACATAACCATCTTTGATCAACGAGCTAGTCAACTAGAGGCATACTGGTGACACTCTGTTTGTCTATGTATTCACACAAGTATTATGTTTCCGGTTAATACAATTCTAGCATGAATAATAAACATTTATCATGATATAAGGAAATAAATAATATCTTTATTATTGCCTCTAGGGCATATTTCCTTCAATAAGATCCGCACTCAAGATAAATCCTTTCACATAACCACCAAGGAAAGGTGGACGTGAAAGAATAAGGATATCAACTATAGATGTAACTTCTCTCTAGTGTATAAGATTCTAGGTAGATGAAAATGATATCAATCCAAAAAGAAGGATATACACACAAAATAGTTACAAAAAGGAAAGAACAAGATATCCACAAGGAAGTCATAAATATACCAATAAGAAATTTGCTTGAGAGCATAGCACATGGATAGATATGGTCTTATTGTATATAAATGAATTCCAACCACACGAACATCAAAGACATCACAACTAGCAACAAGAGATCATTGTTGGGATGCTTTGAGAAAGGAAACAAGTATCACAAGATGGAATGAATATCATGCCAAGATGCAACCTACAGAAGGTTGAATGCAAGAAAAGAATGCATGAATAGATACTTGTTACCGAGATATCATTGGAAGGATGTAGAAGAAACCAATTGAAGGTAGTAGATAGTAGTTCATTGAGCATCCTAGCTTGACTCCAATAAGCACATGGTGACACCACCTTCCTTGTGAGTGAGCCGAGCATCCAATGCATCTCCAATTGTTCCTAGACCAACAACACAAACAAAAAGGTACCCAAACTCATTGGGACCAAAGAGTTAGAGAACAAACAATACATAGGACAAACTCCACATAAATATGTGCATATAGATATGGAAATGAATTTCATGCACATCTCCTCCAATTTGAGACTTGGTGGAGTTTCCCCTATATATTGGGTCAAATAAAGAAAGCATGCCAAAGAAACTACATGAAGTTAATATGCATGCTCAAGACTTTCAAGAACCGATACCAATTGCCAAAGAAATACCAAGTGAAGAAAAGATACCAAAAGAACAAATCCTCACTTGGAGGATATCCATAAAAGATACATCGAGGAATGAGATATCCATTGATACACACTAGATAAAAGATACCAAACTCCCAAAAGAGAGGATGGTTCCAAACAAACCAAGCTCTCTACAAAGTTTCATGATGGCACAAAGTACGAAAAATAAAACGACTTGCCTTCCACCAACACACACTTGATAAGGATCACAAGATGAGTGTTTTATAGAAAATAGGATAGCTCTCCCAAGACTAGTGCATTATATAGAATTTGCATTTGAATACAAAATGCACAAGGTGGGATCACCACTTTTACTATATGTAGAAACCAACTAGAAAAGGGTCAAGAAATTAACAAGATCCACAAGTGGTATGGAAGACAAAGGGAGTTGATACATTCCTTGGCAAGAGAAAATGAAATAAGAAGCAAACACCAACATGGAGATGATCAATAATTTCTACCACACATAAGTGAGTACCAATTATCAAAAGACAAGAAGTATTTGGAAATAATTCCCGGTGGTAGATAGCAAGGATATCCGACATCATCTTCACACCAAACAAAAACCAAATTGCAACTTGTGGAGCTAACATGCCACCTAGGAAGAAGACAATTTACAATATCAATTCTAGGTGACAATATCTCAATGTACACATTTTCTAAGCTTGTAATATGCACATAGCATATTCCTCCCCCATAATGTGATACCAATAAAAACTTAACAAGAGGCAATAAGAGGATCCAACAAGAGATAATTAATGGACTATTTAGAATTTTAATTTCTCATGAGAAGACAAACCACATAGCGACTAGATAATCTTGTAATATCAATACTAGATGGTATTACTCATGTACACACATTTATAGGATTGTGAGCTGCACAAAGCACAACACTCCACCACAATGGGATATTCCATTAATCTCTCACAAGAGCCAACTAAGATACAAACAAGATGCACAAAGGCTCAACGTACGACACACATGTACATGAAGTGCAAACCAACATACACATACTTGATTACTCAAGGTAAGCAATTTGGAGACACAACATATACAAACACATGCAAGGAACAAAACATAAACATGCAAAGGGGCAAGTAACTTTCTGTAACACCCCGGTGTAATGATGCTACAGTAACCCCTGGGGTTAAGTTAATCCTTTTGCTAAACATGTGCCTGATCATTATTGTCTCATGCTCTTTCAAATTCCAGTTGAATTCATATTCAAATTCTGTGTGAAATTCAAAATGCTCAGACATGAAAACAAAAATGTTCATCATGTGCCAAATAATCCAAGACTAATATTTGTGGTGAACCAACATTTTGCAAAAGGTTTGAGTGGCCTAAGCTACTTAAAACGGTGACCTAAGCAATAAATTAAATGCCTTTTTAATTTATAAAATTGGCAATCTTTTCCTAAAGTCTCACTATATTTTTGTGGCAGTGCAATATACTTCTTTGAAATTATATTGGCCAATGGCCTAATTTTTTTGCAAAGTCTTTATTGGCTAAAAAGAAAAGGCAAAAGCTGCTGGAAAAGAAAAAGGGAAAGCAGATAAAAAATCATACGGGAGTGCCGCCGCTACAAGCACCACACCGGTCGCCTTCCTCCATCGCTTCCTCCGATCACACCATGACAGGTTGCCGCTTCACAAGACCACCTCGTTGTCGAGGACGATGAGGATAAGGCCTCCACCGCGGCCGCCCCCGAGTTTTTTTATTCCCCACTCCCCCTGGCGTCCTCATCCTTTTCCTCCCTCTCCATCGCTCGCTCCGCCCTTCCTCTCCTCCAGATCCGCGGCCCGAGCGCCCTCGCCGCCGTCCTCCGTCGTTGCCGCGGCCACCGGCGGCCCCGTGCCTGCTGGCCTTGTCCACGGGCCTCACGCCGTCGGCAACCTCTCCTGGTGCCACCAGGTGAAGACGGGAAGCCCCGCTGCCTCCATTCGCCTTCGTCCACATCTTGATCGCCGCCGCTCATCCTCGGCTCCGGCGACGTCTCTGCAGCTCCTAAACCACCACGGGCCATCGTGTGAGCCACTCGGTGAGCTCCACCCCCTTCCTCTCCCCGTCCTAGCTCCGTTTACGCGCCGCAGCAAGATGTGCGCGACGCGCCGCCATTGCCGCGCCCTGGCTCCGCTGTCGAGCTCGCAGCCAACACGGTAGGGCTCGTCCCGGTGCGCCGAGCTCACCAATGCGTTCATGGCTTCGAGTAGTCACCGTAGGATTAGCGCGCCGCCTGTTTTGGCCTCCGTCTCATCGCGCGCGAGTTTGCCGTGCTTCGGGTCTCCGCCGTCCCTGTCGCCGGCGGCGGCTCCGGCCATCGCAGCTCGCGCGGCCACCCGCGTTGGATGCGGCGTTGCTCACTCGTTCGAACGCGCCAACGCACGGGCCAAATGGCCCCCTGTACGAGGATTCCGGCGAGGTCCCGAGCGCCTTCGCCATTTTTTCGGTCGCCGGCGTTCAGCCGTCGGCCACCACACCGACGTGGCACACCTGGGGCCACCCCGCAGGCCCCTTTGACTGGGCTGACCAAGTCAATGTGCTGACTGGGCAGCCCAATGCCACTGACATGTCGGTCCTGCACTAATTAACAGTTTTTATAAATAAATAAATTGTTAATTAATTTGTTAAATAGTTTTAATCACTAATTAGACGCTGACTAGTGGATCCCACATCCCTAACTAACCCTGTTAGTTAGCTTAACCCATTGTTGAGCTAACAGAGGCTGACATGTGGGTCCCGCTGGACCCACAAGTCAGATTTGACCTGCACAGTGAGTCTGTTGACTGCTGACGTCATCAGCACGTGATGCTGACATCATTTTATCTTTTCTGTTAATTTAAATAAATCCAGAAAATGGTTTAATCTTTGAAAATTCATAGAAAATAAACCGTAACTCCGATGAAAATGTTTTCTATATGAAAGTTGGTTGGAAAAATCCAACGAATCCGAATACGCGGTCCGTTCATCTGTCACATGCCCCTAGCATGCTGAACATGGGACATTCCCCCTCCGGTCATCTGTATGACACAGGTCCGGAACCGGGAAAACATTCCCGGTTGAATTTCCCCTTCTCCTATATCATGTAGCCTTACGTTAGGTCACACCCGGCACAGCTTATTGCCATGTTATGCTTTGTGATGCTATGCCTGCTTTATATTTACTGTTTCTTCCCCCTCTTCTCTCCGGTAGACCCCGAGACCGATGTCACTTCGTGATCGATTTACGCCGACGACGACCTTCTTGCCAGAGCAACTAGGCAAGCCCCTCCTTTGATCATCCCGATATTGCCCATTCCATTCTCTCATGCTTGCATTAGATTTTGCTACTGTTATTGATTGCTCCTATTCTGATGCATAGCCTGCTTTTGTATCTGCTGTTGTTCCTTACCTGCTTATCCAAAACTGCTTAGTATAGGTTGGTTAGTGACCCATCAGTGACCCCCACTTTGTCCTTGTTGCCCCTGCTTCATCATTGAAGACCCGATCAACGGGATCGAAGACCAGGCCCCGACATCGCACATCACTTCCCCTTAGTTGCTTGACACTACTGGGTTACTATCGAGTACCGAGGGTGAGACCTCATCAGCACTCTTGATGTTAACCCTGTAGTGTAGTTATTCGGTCGTGGTCATCGATGGTGATTTCCTCTTTAACCACTTCTGATACGACTCTGTCGTGCAACCCCTCAAGTGTGGACCTCAAGGGTGAATCCTCTTACGTTCACCTTGATGACTACATCGAGTGGAATTCATCGGGGGTGATTCCTCGGGTTTTCCCCTTGATGTTTAGCCACACAGTTACTATGATTACTATGACGTTACACTGAGCCATGTTACTAAAGACGGGTAGATCCTGAGGGGTGCCCGCGCGAGCTTAATTGCGAGTGATGTGGAGTCGGGTTGACCAGGAAGGTGCCCGCGAGATAAATACGAGGCGTGGCCGGGCATTCCTAGCCCTTGCCGCAAGTCCTCGAGACGGGGCAACGGGGTCACATCTTTCGTGAGTCTCTGCTTGTTACCGCTGCGTTCCTAATCCACTACGATTTGGATATTTGATCCGAGGGGCCTCTGGCCTGATAGCACTAACCATCACGTGGGCATAGTATGGGCGTTTTGCGTCGTATGCATCAGCCGAAGCTTAATAGACGTCAGCGACTGAGCGGCACGCGCCGGGTTGGACTGCGTAAGCACCTGCCTTTTTGAAGGAGGTAGCTAGGTCTGCTCACCGGCGCGTTTGCAACGTCTTGAGGAGTTCCGGGAGATGGCCCATGACCCTGGGGGCATAGGTTTAGTCCGGCGTCTTGGCCTCTCTATTAAGCCTAGGTCGGGTTGCGGCGTATTGTTTGGCGAGGCCGGGCATGACCTGGAAAGTGTGTCCGGCGGAGTTAATCGAGCGTGGTGGGTAAGTTGGTGCACCCCTGCAGGGAAGAAAGCATCTATCGATAGCCTGTCCTACGGTAACGGACACTTGGAGTTGTATCCCGATCGATACAACTAGAACTGGATACTTGTGGTGAGAATTTGATGGTGATGAGAACTGGATGGTGATGGTAACTGGATAGTATGGCTCTGGGATATCTTTC
Source organism: Aegilops bicornis (assembly GCA_021605145.1). NCBI lineage: Eukaryota > Viridiplantae > Streptophyta > Magnoliopsida > Poales > Poaceae > Aegilops > Aegilops bicornis. Next base: position 194,137,306 of record CM038674.1, read on the forward strand.
TCGCAGGGAGTCGAGAAAGGATCTCCGACCAAGGTTGATAACACTACTACTTTACTTTATGCTATTCTACTCCCTCCGTTTGCTGCAAGATGGTGGTTTCCAGAAGATGCTAGTCTTCGATAGGACTAGGCCTTCTCTCTATTCTGGCATTTCTGCAGCCCAGTCCACATATATAGCCTTCCTTTGATAATGTTGCATATGTAGTGTAGATCCTTGCTTGCGAGTACTTTGGATGAGTACTCACGGTTGCTTTGCTCACCCTTTTCCCCCCCTTTCTTCTTCTTTCCGGTTGATGCAACCAGATGTTGGAGCCCAGAGTCAGATGCCACCGCCGATGTCTACTACTACGTGGAGGCTGCCGACGACCAGGAGTAGTTAGGAGGCTCCCAGGAAGGAGGCCTTGCCTTTTCGATCGTTGCTGCTTTTGTGCTAGCCTTCTTAAGGCAAACTTGTCTAACTTATGTCTGTACTCGAGATATTGTTGCTTTCACGACTCTTGTGTATTCGAGCTTATGTATTCGAGCCCTCGAGGCCCCTGGCTTGTAATATAAAGCTTGTTTTTTTAATTTGTGTCTAGAGTTGTGTTGTGATATCTTCCCGTGAGTCCTTGATCTTGATTGTACACATTTGCATGCATGATTAGTGTACGATTGAATCGAGGGCGTCACAAGTTGGTATCAGAGCCGACTGCCTGTAGGAAGCCCCCTTTCCAACTCTTTGGCCGAAGTTGAGTCTAGTCGTCCAAAACTGTTTTACTAACTTGGTTGTGTGGCTTACGGGCCCACATCGCCATTGGGTGGTATTAGGATCTTTTATTCCCCGTCTTTACTCCGGGACTCTGAACTCTCTTCTTCTCGGGTTCAACGAATTTACTAACATTAGGATCCCATGACCACATTCACCCCGAAGTTGGATAAAGCCATAGTTATTCCTTAGAATAGCCTCTTAAATAGTACACACACCTGTCGTGTTGACTACAAAGTGGAATCCATCGTACATCTTTCCTTATGCATGTTTCATCATGAATGATCCTTGTCTTTGCAAATGCTCAATGCTGAACTACCCCCTGTTACATGTTAGCAGGATGGTTAGACCCGCTGGTCGTGGCCGTGGTGCCAATGATCCACCACTGCCTGAATTCTTTGCTGGAATGATGCAACAGTTTGAGTTGAATCGCCATTTCATGGAAGGAATGATGGCTCAGTTTCCTCGTCCGAACATGAATCAACAACCAGCCCCAGTAACTCTGCAGGACTTCATGCGCCTCAACCCAACTATCTACCGCAGCTCAACTCAACCCCTTGATGTTGATGACTGGCTCCGCGACATCACGTATGAAATGGAGTCTGCTCTGTGGCCCCCGCCATTATGTCACCTTTGCATCTTTCTTTACGAAGGGTCCCGCTGCTCAATGGTGGGACAGCCACAGCGTACCCTACCTTTGGAACAGTCATTACTTGTCCGGATTTCCAAGCTGCCTTCCGTGCCCGCTTTCATTCCTCGAGGAATCATGGACAGGAAGAAGCGAGATTTCCGCAACCTCACCCAAGGCAACAAGTCTGTAGATGCTTATCAGCGGGATTTCTGGACTTGTCATGTTATGCTGAAGAAGACATTGCAACTGATGCTCGTAAGCAAGAGAAGTTTCATGATGGACTTCACCCTGATATCAAGCTAGCATTGCTCGTTCATGACTTTGCCGACTTTGCCACCTTGGTGGACAAGGCTATTCGAGTTGAGGCGGTCTTCAAGAACACCAGGGATCCCTTAGGCGTAGTCGCGACGTTGGCTCATCTTCGGGCCCGTCAGCGCAGAAGCGTCGGATATGGATTCCCCACAGCATGTATCGTCCAACTGCACCTGCACCAAGACAGTCCTATGTTGCACCTCGTCTGCCTCCTCCACCGCAAAGGCAGCCCCTTCGGGCTGTACCACCCCAAGCTTCTGCTCCCAATCCCAATGATGGTCTATGCTTCAAGTGTGGCCTTCTAGGTCACCGTTCCAGGAAATGCCCTCAGAATCAGAATCAGCTGGCCCTGTCTTCAACTGACCGTAACAATCATCCCCATAAAAACAATGCCAGACCTTATGGTCGTGGTCAGGCTAATCATGTTGATCTGAATGAAGCTCAAGACCAGCCTGCCACTGTGATGGGTACTCTCCTTGTTAATTCAGTACCAGCTTCTGTTTTGTTTGATTCAGGAGCATCACATTCATTTATGTCAGAAAGGTTTGCATACACACACGACATTCGATGCGAGGCCATGAACACCCCGATAGTAGTACGCACCCCTGCGGGCCGATGTCAAACCACCATGATTGGTCGCGATGTTCCCGTTGAGATTGAAGGGCTGGAGTTCCTTGTTTCTCCCATTATTCTGGAGTCTTCCAATATTGACCTCATTCTCGAATGGAATGGTTGAAAGCGATATCGCCTCTATCGCTTTTGCGCCACCAAGGTTGTTCACCTCCTACATCCTTCCAATGAAATAGTAGCTACCATGCTCGACTTGTTCAGACGCCAAACACGACTTTATGCTTTGAATGCGTTGAACGCAACACCTCTTGAGGGAATTGAAGAGATTCCGATTGTTCGCGACTTCCAAGACGTATTTCGGAAGAACTTCCGAGAATACCCCTGCCCGGGCTGTTGAGTTCGTCATCAATTTGAAACCAGGCACCGTTCCTATCGCCAAACGGCCCTACAAGATGCCGCCTCATGAGCTCCTTGAACTGAAGGAGGAAATCGACAAATCTCTTCGCAGTGGTTTCATTCGTCCAAGTTCCTCTACTTGGGGACCACCTTCTATCTTCGTCAAGACTATCGTCCTATCAACCAAGCTACAATTCAGAACAAATATCCCCTTCCTCGGAGCAATGATCTGTATGATCAACTGGCTGGATCATCGATATTCTCTAAACTCGACTTGAGGTTGGGTTACCACCAGATCCGTGTTCGTGAAGAGGATATTCCAAAGACCGCATTCGTCACTCGTTATGGTTCTTACGAGTACACCGTCATGTCATTCGGTTTAACCAATGCTCCAGCCACATTCTCCCGTCTGATGAACTACATATTCATGGATTACCTCGACAAGTTCGTCGTAGTCTATCTGGATGATATCCTGGTATATTCAAGAATAAAGAAGAACATCTTGAACATCTTCGTCTTGTTCTAGAGAAACTCCGAGAACATCAACTTTATGCCAAGTATTCCGAGTGTGAATTCTGGTTACCGAAGTCACCTACCTTGGTCATGTTATCTCCAAGGATGGTATTGCCGTCAACCCAGGCCAGCTGTTCAGGCTATTCCTGTTGGACCCCTCCTAAGACTGTCAAGCAAGTCAGAAGCTTTCTCGGCCTAGCCAGCTACTGTCGCCGCTTTGTCGAGAACTTCTCCAAGATCACCAAGCCACTGACTAATCTGCTTCACAAAGGCGTTAAGTTTGATTGGACAGACAAATGTCAGGAAAGTTTCCAGACACTCAAGGACAAGTCGACTTACCCGGTGCTTGCTCCCCGATTCTCGCAAGGACTTCGTCATCTATTGTGACGCTTCACTTCAAGGATTAGGCTGTGTTCTAATGCAAGAGCGCAGGTGATTGCTTATGCTTCCCGTCAAGTGCGTCCTCACGAGGAAAACTACCGGTTCATGACCTTGAGCTTGCAGCGGTTATCTTTTGCATCGGGCTATGGCGGCAGACTTCTCGTAATCGCTATGAGATCTTCACCGATCATCAGAGTCTGAAGTACCTGTTTACTCAACCACATCTGAACCTCCGTCAGCAGCGGTGGATGGAAGCTATTGCGGACTACAACTGCGATATATCTTATACCCCTGGTAAGGCTAATGTAATGGCCGATGCCCTGAGCCGCAAGTCTTATTGCAATAATCACATGGTCTACAAAGCTCAACCCCGCCTTTATGAAGAGCTAAGCAAGCTGAACCTTCAACTAGTACCATATGGTTCTCTCAATAACCTAGTCCTGGAACCAACTCTTATGAAAGAAATTAAGTCTGCTCAAACCAAAGATGCTCACGTTGATTTGATGAAAAGGATCTTGCCTTAGAGAAATCCAGATTTCTCACTTGGTGAAGATGGAACCTTATACTTCAGAGATCACATTGTAGTACCCCGGTTCGAGCTTATGACAGAGAAGGTGATGAAAGAAGCGCATGACACCCCTCTCTCTATTCATCCGGGAAGTACCAAGATGTACCTAGACATTCGTCAGAAGTACTGGTAGTCTAATATGAAGCAAGACATTGCTCGATATATTGAAGAATGTGACATTTGTCGTCGCGTCAAAGCAGAACATCGTAAACCGGGCCGACTTCTACAACCGCTTCCGATTCCTGAATGGAAGTGGGATAAGATCCAAATGGACTTCTTCACTGGTCTTCCTAAGTCTCAGAAAGGTAACGATACTATCTTTGTCGTCATCGACCAATTTTCAAAGGTTGCTCACTTTCTACCAGTCAAGGAGACAATCACTGCTAGTCAATTAGCAAACTTGTATATCTCCAGAATTGTGTCGCTCCACGGCATTCCGAAGGAGATCAGTTCAAACCGTGGCAGTATCTTCACTTCGAAGTTCTGGGATAGTTTTCAAGAGGCAATGGGGACTCATATAACCTGGAGCACTGCTTATCATCCCCAATCCCAAGGCCAAGTCGAGCGAGTCAATCAAATTCTTGAAGACATGCTTCGAGCTTGTGTTATTTCCTTCGGCAAGAAGTGGGAAGAATCTCTCCCTTATGCGGAGTTCTCTTATAACAACAGCTATCAAGCCAGCTTGAAGATGGCACCCTTCGAAGTGCTATATGGACGTAAGTGCCGAACCCCTCTGAATTGGTCAGAAACTGGGGAACGGACGCTCATTGGTCCAGACATTATTCAATAAGCTGAAGAGCAGGTTCGCATTGTCCGGGATAATCTCAAAGCGGCCCAGTCCCGTCAGTAGAGCAACTATGACCGGGAACACTGGGGTTCAACTTATCAACCTGGTGAACAAGCTTATTTGCATATCACTCCTTTGAGAGGCACTCATCGGTTCGGAGTCAAGGGCAAGCTAGCTCCGTGCTACATTGGTCCTTTTCGCATTCTCTCCTGTCGTGGACTGGTGGCTTATCAATTGGAGTTGCCACCTCAGTTCTCTCACGTTCATGACGTCTTCCACGTGTCACAACTTTGTCGATGCTTCAAGGATCCATAACGTGAAGTGGATCCGGAATTGATTGAAATTCAAGATGATCTCACATACAAAGAGCATCCGATCCGCATTCTTGATGAAGCTGAACGTCGAACCCGCCAGAAGGTTACCAAGTTCCTCAAGGTGCAATGGTCGAATCATTCTAAAGATGAAGCCACTTGGGAACGCGAGGATAACCTCCGTCATGAATACCCCGACCTATTCCCATCTACCTCTTAATTCTCGGGACGAGAATTTCTTTTAGAGGAGGAGAGTTGTAACACCCGGTGTAATGATGCTACTGATAACCCCACAGGTTAAGTTAATCCTTTTGCTAAACATGTGCACGATCATTATTGTCTCATGTTCTTTCAAATTCCAGCTTGAATTCATATTCAAATTCTGTGTGAAATTCAAAATGCTCAGACATGAAAACAAAAATGTTCATCATGTGCCAAGTAATCCAAGACTAATATTGGTGGTGAACCAACATTTTGCAAAAGGTTTGAGTGGCCTAAGCTACTTAAAACGGTGACCTAAGCAATAAATTAAATGCCTTTTTAATTTATAAAATTGGCAATCTTTTTCTAAAGTCTCACTATAATTTTGTGGCAGTGCAATATACTTCTTTGAAATTATATTGGCCAATGGCATAATTTTTTGCAAAGTCTTTATTGGCTAAAAAGAAAAGGCAAAAGCTGCTGGAAAAGAAAAAGGGAAAGCAGATAAAAAAAAGGGAAAGGGCCAGAGCCTCTGGCCTCCCAGTGGGCCTCGGCCCACTCGAGCAGGCCATGTGGCCCACACCCCCCCACCGGGTCGCCTTCCCCTCCACTGCTCCTCCGACCGCGCCGCGACAGTGCCGCGCCCCGCCGCACCACCTCGTCGTCGAGGACGATGAGGATAAGGCCTCCACCGCGGCCGCCCCCGAGTTTTTTATTCCCCACTCCCCCTGGCGTCCTCATCCTTTTCCTCCCTCTCCATCGCTCGCTCCGCCCTTCCTCTCCTCCAGATCCGCGGCCCGAGCGCCCTATTGCCGTCCTCGTTGCCGCGGCCACCGGCGGCCCCGTGCCTGCTGGCCTTGTCCACGGGCCTCACGCCGTCGGCAACCTCTCCTGGTGCCACCAGGTGAAGACGGGAAGCCCCGCTGCCTCCATTCGCCTTCGTCCACATCTTCGGTCGCCTCCCCTCATCCTCGACTCCGGCGACGTCTCTGCAGCTCCTAAACCACCACGGGCCATCGTGTGAGCCACTCGGTGAGCTCCAGCCCCTTCCTCTCCCCGTCCTAGCTCCGTTTACGCGCCGCAGCAAGATGTGCGCGACGCGCCGCCATTCTGCGCCACAGCTCCATTGTCGAGCTCGCAGCCAACACGGTAGGGCTCGTCCCGGTGCGCCGAGCTCACCAATGCGTTCATGGCTTCGAGTAGTCACCGTAGGATTAGCGCGCCGCCCGTTTTGGCCTCCGTTTCATCGCGCACGAGTTTGCCGTGCTTCGGGTCTCCGCCGTCCCTGTCGCCAGCGGCGGCTCCGGCCATCGCAGCTCGCGCGGCCACCCGCGTTGGATGCGGCATTGCTCACTCGTTTGAACGCGCCAACGCACGGGCCAAATGGCCCCCTGTACGAGGATTCCGGCGAGGTCCCGAGCGCCTTCGCCGTTTTTTTGGTCACCGGCGTTCAGCCGCCGGCCACCACACCGACGTGGGACACACTGGGCCACCCTCGAAGTCACTGCCAGCCCCGCAGTCCTTTCGACTGGCTGACCAAGTCAATGTGCCGACCTGAGCAGCCCAAAGGCGACATGTGGGTCCCAAGGCTAATTAACATGTTTTATAAATAAATAAATTGTTAATTAATTTGTTAAATAGTTTTAATCACTAATTAGACGCTGACTGGTGGAGCCCACATCCCTAACTAACCCTGTTAGTTAGCTTAACCCATTGTTGAGCTAACAGAGGCTGACATGTGGGTCCCGCTGGACCCACAGGTCAAGTTTGACCTGCTCAGCGAGTCTGTTGACTGCTGACATCATCAGCACGTCATGCTGACATCATTTTATCTTTTCTGTTAATTTAAATAAATCCAGAAAATGGTTTAATCTTTGAAAATTCATAGAAAATAAACCGTAACTCCGATGAAAATGTTTTCTATATGAAAGTTGCTCAGAAAAATCCAACGAATCCAAATATGCGGTCCGTTCATCTGTCACATGCACCTAGCATGCTGAAGATGGGACATTCCCCCTCCGGTCATCTGTATGACACGGATCCGGAACCGGGAAAACATTCCCGGTTGAATTTCCCTTCTCCTATATCATGTAGCCTTATGTTAGGTCACACCCGTCATAGCTTATTGCCATGTTATGCTTTGTGATGCTATGTCTGCTTTATATTTACTATTTCTTCCCCCTCTTCTCTCCGGTAGACCCCGAGACCGATGTCGCCCCTGTGATCGACTACGTCGACGACCCCTTCTTGCCAGAGCAACCGTGCAAGCCCCCTTTGATCATCCTGATATCGCCCATTCCATTCTCTCATGCTTGCATTAGATTTTGCTCTTTATTATTGATTGCTCCTATTCTGATGCATAGACCGCTTTTGTATCTGCCGTTGTTCCTTACACCTTATCCTAAACTGCTTAGTATAGGTTGGTTAGTGACCCATCGGTGACCCCCACCTTGTCCTTGTTGCCCTCGCTTCATCATTGAAGACCCGATCGACGGATCGAAGACCAGGCCCGACACCGCACATCACTTCCCTTAGTTGCTCGACACTCTTTGGGTTACTATCGAGTACCGAGGGTGAGACCTCATCGGCCTCGATGTTAACCCCGTAGTGCAGTTATTGGTCGTGGTCATCGAGGGTGATTTCCTCTTTAACCACTTACGATACGACTCTGTCGTGCAACCCCTCAAGTGTGGACCTCGAGGGTGAATCCTCTTACGTTCACCTTGATGACTACATCGAGTGGAATTCACCGGGGGTGATTCCTCGGGTTTTCCCCTTGATGTTTAGCCACACAGTTACTATGATTACTATGACTTTACACTGAGCCATGTTACTAAAGACAGGTCGACCCTGAGGGGTGCCCATGCGAGCTTAATTGCGAGTGATGTGGAGTTGGGTTGACCAGGAGGGTGCCCGCGAGATAAATACGAGGCGTGGTCGGGCATTCCTAGCCCTTGCCGCAAGTCCTCGAGACGGGGCAACGGGGTCACATCTTTCGTGAGTCTCTGCTTGTTACCGCGCGTTCCTAATCCACTACGATTTGGATATTTGATCCGTGGGGCCTCTGGCCCGATAGCACTAACCATCACGTGGGCATAGTATGAGCGTTAAGCGTCAGATGCATCAGTAGAAGCTTAATAGGCGTCGGCCGAATCCCGGCGGCGCGTCTTGGGGTTGGACTGCGTAAGCACCTGCCTTTTTGAAGGAGGTAGCTAGGTCTGCTCACCGGCCGCGTTCGCAACGTGCAGGAGTTCCCGGGGAGATGGCCCATGACCCCTGGGGGCATAGGTTTAGTCCGGCGTGCTGACCTCTCTATTAAGCCTAGGTCGGGTTGCGGCGTATTGTTTGGCCGAGGCCGGGCATGACCCTGGAAAGTGTGTCCGGCCGGAGTTAATCGAGCATGGTGGCTAAGTTGGTGCACCCCTGCAGGGAAGAAAACATCTATCGATAGCCTGTCCTATGGTAATAGACACTTGGAGTTGTATCCCGATCGATACAACTAGAACTGGATACTTGTGGTGAGAATTTGATGGTGATGAGAACTGGATGGTGATGGTAACTGGATAGTATGGCTCTGCGATATCTTTCTCGCAGGGAGTCGAGAAAGGAGCTCCGGCCGAGGTTGATAACACTACTACTTTACTTTATGCTATTCTACTCCCTCCGCTTTCTTTGCAAGATGGTGGTTTCGAAGATGCTAGTCTTCGATAGGACTAGGCCTTCCCTCTATTCTAGCATTTCTGCAGCCCAGTCCACATATATAGCCTTCCTTTGATAATGTTGCATATGTAGTGTAGATCCTTGCTTGCGAGTACTTTGGATGAGTACTCACGGTTGCTTTGCTCCCCCTCCCCCCCCTTTCTTCTTCTTTCCGGTTGATGCAACCAGATGTTGGAGCCCAGAAGTCAGATGCCACCGCCGATGTCTACTACTACGTGGAGGCCGCCGACGACTAGGAGTAGTTAGGAGGCTCCCAGGCAGGAGGCCTTGCCTTTTCGATCGTTGCTGCTTTTGTGCTAGCCTTCTTAAGGCAAACTTGTCTAACTTATGTCTGTACTCAGATATTGTTGCTTCCGTTGACTCTTGTGTATTCGAGCTTATGTATTCGAGCCCTCGAGGCCCCTGGCTTGTAATATAAAGCTTGTTTTTTTAATTTGTGTCTAGAGTTGTGTTGTGATATCTTCCCATGAGTCCTTGATCTTGATTGTACACATTTGCATGCATGATTAGTGTACGACTGAATCGAGGGCGTCACACTTTCAATGTAAACAATTTAAGTACAAGTTACCGGAAGGAGGCACATTGGATATAGTATAGAAACTTGATAACCTAATTGACTTGGCTTGAGACAATAAGAATGATGAAGTCCCCTTAATTTTTCATAATGTAGCCAAGTCTCCAATGCCCTCCAACAACACCTATTGATCAAGTTTGAGCTTGTTGGTCCCCAACCAAGTTGGGTCCTAAGAGGTTAGTCACAATAGGCTTGGAAAACCAAATAGTTCTTTGCCTGAAACCACTTTGAGTACCAAGAAACTTGGCAAACACATTGCCAACCTTATCCTTCCCAAGAGAATAGATATCATCAATAATAATTAGGGTGGATAAGTTACCACTAGTGCATGAGGAAGCAAGGGGACCTTTCTCACGACATAGGTAGCAACGTCTACTCTTCACTTTCTGCTCACTTGATTTCTCAACTTGAGAAGCATTAGCTTGAGTTTTCTTGGGAAGAGGCCTTTCTTCAACTTGAGGTTGAGCATGAGAACGAACTTGTGGCCACTTCCCTTGTTGCTTGTCACTAATGGCCTTCTTCTTCAAAGGGAAAGATCTAACATGACGCCCTTCAATTTTTCACTTGAAGCAAATGATCTTGGCCGAATTCTTGACTTGTTTTTGGCCCTTATTCTTGTTGCTCTTGGACTTCTTATTCTTATTGGAGTTAAATCCAAGTCCACCTTTGTCATTGGGGGATTTTTGCACACTCGAGATATTGTTGATGTGGCCTTCCCTTCATGACACTTTTGCAAGTTTTTCTTCAAAGAAGTGACTTGGGCCTTGAGCTCTTTGATTTCCTCTACATGGTTAGTCTCAACACAAGCATTAGAGGAAGTATAAGCTTTATCTTTAGAGCAACAAGGCAAGGAAAGCAATTCATCACAAGATGTACCAATGTTATGCATGGATAAATCATGAGGACTAGCACAAGGCAATATAGCATTTTGACTAAAAGTAGTGCTAGTATCCACATGAGGCTCACTAGATGTTACCTTAGCAATCATGGCCTCATGAGCTATCTTTAGCACATTATGGGATAATAGAAGATCATCATGAGAGCTTGAGAGCTTTTCATGGCTTTCTTCCAATTTCCCATAATTGCTAGATAGCAACTCAAGTTGAGCCCGAAGCTCAACATTCTCCTTCAAAATGGATGCTTCACAAGTAATAGAGTTAGTAGCACAAGCATCATCAATAATAGCAAGAGGAGAAGGAAACTTTACAAGCTCTTTTGAATATGAAGCTTTAAGTTGTGCATGAGACTCGGTGAGTTTGATGAGCTCACTCTTGATGACCCTTGAGCCATTTTTGAGGTGCCCAAAGTCCTCAAGGAGTTTCGCATGCACAAATTCAAGCTTCTCATTTCTAGTTTAAAAAACATTGGCCACCTCAAGAGCTCTATCATGAGTTTCCTTCACTCTAGATAATTCTAGATCAAAAGTCTACTCAAGAGATTCCTTGGTGGTTTGTTCTAGTTCAAGAGCTTGAGAGAGGTCCGCAATCTCATTAGCATAATCACACTCATGACCTTCCATTTTATTTATGGTGACCTCATGCTCCTCGATATGAGATTCCAACTCCTCAATATATTTCTTGCCCTCAATGGCAATGGACATGATTTCCATGAAGTTGGAACGAGCAATTTTAGTTTTATGAAGAGCTTTAAAAATAATTTCCCCCTTAATTTTTAAGGAGGCAACATTATCATTATCTTCATCATTATCATTATGAACATCATCATAAAGAGACATATTGGGGTTCAAATTAGGAGATACCTTTGAAGCCTTAGCCATAAGGCAAAAACCAATCAATGATGATGTAGGATCCCTTGAAGCACTGTTCAAGACCACATCTTGTTCCATGGAGTGTTGGGTTTCCTCTACATTGTTAGCACAACAACTCGAGGAAATACATGCATTTCTATCATGGCTACAAGATATAGCAAGCATATCATCATGAGATTTAGTCAAGCAATTTCTACATGATATGCACAGACTATCAACACAAGCATGTGAAACATGTAAGGTGCACGAAGTGTTAAAGTCCAAAGATGGAGCATTGCAACAACATAGTGATGAAGAGTCATCAATGATAAGCACACTATCATCATTGCAATCACCAACACTACTCACCATAGCATTACCTTGTGGCAATCCACATGTAGGTGAAGTAGAAGAAGTTGAGAAGGCAACACGGCCGGAGGTGGAGGGAGAACAATCATCCCCACAAATCTTGGATACGCCATATTTATCTTGAAGCTTTGTCCACAACTCATGAGCATCCCGAAATGGCATGAGTTCAAATATAACTACATTGCTCAAAGCATCAAAGAGCACATTAGAAGCTTGAGCATTGAGATAAGAGTTTTTCTCATCCTCTAAATATAATCGTTGAGGATCCTTTGGAGGAGAAAAACCCATATCTACAATTCGCTCTAAATTTGGGTCCATGACCCTAAAGAGATTAAGCATGCGAATTACCCAAACATCAAAATTTGTGCCATCGAAACTAAGAGTGTCAGAGAATCCTAAACCCCTAGTCGACATCCTTATTCTCTAGGCAGTTAAGCCTTATAAAGAGAGACGAGGCTCTGATAACAATTGAAAGATCGAGGATGTCGCCTAGAGGAGGGTGAATAGCGCTTTAAAATAATTATGGTTTAAGCTTGAACAAATGCGGAATAAACCTAGCGGTTAATTTGTCAAGCACAAAACCTACAACAACTAGGATCACCTATGTGCACCAACAACTTACGCTAAGCAAGATAAACTACTAGGTGATAGCAAGATATATGACAAGAAACAATATGGCTATCACAAAGTAAAGTGCCTAAGTAAAGGGCTCGGGTAAGAGATAACCGAGCCACACGGAGACAACGATGTATCCCGAAGTTCACACCCTTGCGGATGCTAATCTCCGTTTGGAGCGGTGTGGAGGCACAATGCTCCCCAAGAAGCCACTAGGGCCACTGTAATCTCCTCATGCCCTCGCACAATGCAAGATGCCGTGATTCCACTAAGGGACCCTTGAGGGCGGTTGTCGGTGTCAAAACCGGCGGATCTCGGGTAGGGGGTCCCGATTTTTGCGTCTTAGGCTGATGGTAACAGGAAGCAAGGGACACAATGTTTACCCAGGTTCGGGCCCTCTCGATGGAGGTAAAACCCTACTTCCTGCTTGATTAATATTGATGATATGAGTAGTACAAGAGTAGATCTACCACGAGATCGTAGAGGCTAAACCCTAGAAGCTAGCCTATAATGATTATGATTGTGATCGTGATCGGTCTTCTAAGGACCAACCTCTCCGGTTTATATAGACACCGGAGATACCCCCTAATCCAGGACTCCCTCAGTAGCCCCTGAACCAGGCTTCAATGACGATGAGTCCGGCGCGCAGTCTTGTCTTCGGCATTGCAAGGCAGGTTCCTTTCGCCGAATACTCCAAAGTAATTATCGAACACTTAAATCATGTCCGGATCTGCAAAAATGATCTTCACATACCATTGTAGAGAGAATGATATTTCACAAATGCAATCTGCTGACAATTTTTTAGACAACGTGACATGTCATTACGGTCGGGTCATTATTCGAACCGTTTTCCCACAACCAGCCACAACGCATATTGCGAGGTGGTTTCCTTGACGCGTCTTGTCAAAGCAGAGATCGTGTCCCCTTATCACGGGATTCTCATCAATACGGGTATGGGTAATCCCACCGCGCCATCAATCGTGGCGCTTGGGAAGTAAGCGATTCCCATCGGGCAAGTGGGGAGGCGCACCGCTTTCGTCGCCTCTATAAAGGGACAAGGGTTCCCCATTTTTCCCCACGCCTTCTTCCTCCTTTGCTCACTCTTGCCCCCTCGAGCTCCAGCGCCCTAGCCGAAGTCTTCTCCGCACAGCTAAACATGTCCGGAGCAGGAGGAAAGTGGGTGGCCTCCACCATGAAGGAGAAGCATATCGCGAATCTTCGGGCAGCCAGATACTTGGCCGCAGACATCGCGTACCGGCTACCGGACGCCTGGCTGGTCATTCCAACTCTGGAACCTCACGAGAGGGTCATGTTTGTCGCCCACTGAGGGAGTTCCGGACTAGGGGGTGTCCGGATGGCCGAACTATCATCATCAGCCGGACTCCAAGACTATGAAGATACAAGATTGAAGACTTCGTCCCGTGTCCGGATGGGACTTTCCTTGGCGTGGAAGGCCAGCTTGGCGTCTGGGATATTTAGACCTCCTACCATTGGAACCGACTCTGTGTAACCCTAACCTCTCCGGTGTCTATATAAACCGGAGGGCTTTAGTCCATAGGACGAACAATAATCATACCATAGGCTAGCTTCTAGGGTTTAGCCTCTTTGATCTCGTGGTAGATCCACTCTTGTAACACACATCATCAATATTAATCAAGCGGGGCGTGGGTTTTACCTCCATCAAGAGGGCCCGAACCTGGTAAAACATCGTGTCCCTTGTCTCCTGTTACCATCCGCCTAGACGCATAGTTCGGGACCCCCTACCCGAGATCCGCCGGTTTTGACACCGACATTGGTGCTTTCATTGAGAGTTCCTGCAATATGCGTCACCAATAGGCTCGATGGCTCCTTTGATCATCAACAACGACGCGGTCCAGGGTGAGACTTTTCTCCCGGACAGATCTTCGTGTTCGGGCGGCTTTACTTGCGGGCCAATTCGCAGCCATCTGGAGCAGATCGAAAGCTACGCCCCTGGCCGTCGTGTCAGATTTGGAAGATTTAAACTATACGGCCGATATCCGCGGAGACTTGATCTTCGACGGATTCGAGCCGCAACCAAGCGCCGCCACACTGTCTCGATGGGCATGATCTAGCTCTGCGGCCGAGCGATTGCCTTGGAGGCCGCACGAGAATCCGCTCCGACTCTTAATCCGGGCGGATTCCCCGATCGAGGACGAAGTCGTTGGACACCGCCTCGGGGCTCTAATATCTCTGGCGATCGAGCGAACTCCATCCCTGTCGCTGCGAAGACCTCGACTCCTGGGTGTCGGACTCCTCTCCGGACTCCGAACCCTCCGCGCCCTTGTCAATCGAATCCGATTGGCCGACCGTTATGGAGTTCACGGCCGCGGACATCTTTCAGCACTCGCCCTTTGGCGACATCCTGAATTCACTAAAGTTTCTCTCTTTATCCAGAGAGCCCTGGCCGGACTGCGGTCAGGACGGTTGGGATGCGGACGACGAAGAAATTCAAAACCCACCCACCGCCCACTTGGTAGCCGCTGTCGACGATCTAACCGACATGCTAGACTACGACTCCGAAGACATCGACGGTATGGGCGGCGATGCGGAGAGCGAACAAGACCCATCGTCTACGAGGGCCTTTGAAGGCCACCTCGTCATCGACATATATATGGTGGACATCCCAAAAGATGGGAACGACGATGGAACAACGGAGGATGACCCTCCAAGAAGCAGCCCAAGCGCCCGGCGTCGTGGCGCCGCTCTAAATCCCGCCCACGGCAAGAATGAAGATTCGGTGCAGGAGATAACAATACACCGGACAAGGTCAAGATAATCCACTCCGGCAAGATCCGGTAGCGAAGGATGGAGACGCCAACCCTCACGAGAGAGCGGCGTAAGAAGAGGTAGAGGATTATATGCCTCCCTCCAAGACGAAGCAAGCCTCGGCGACAATGAATTTGTCGTGCACGAGGATCCCGTCGAACAAGAGCGTTTTAGACGCGGGCTTATGGCCACGGCGAACAACCTCAAGAAAAAGCAGCAACGACTTAAAGCTGATCGAGGATCTGCTAGCCGGCAGATGGATCAAGTCCTCGCGGCCGAGGAGCATGAGCTCGAGCGCCCTCCAAAAGCTACCCTAAACGCGAGCTGCTCCCCGATTAGAGGAGGAGGCTTACGAACCCGCATCACCGGGAGACAATACGGTGACCGACCACCCGTGGTCGCGACGAGGCCTCTAGGCCCTTCACTAGAACCGCACCCGGCATCGCTCAAAAGCACACGGCCAGGGAACGCTTGGACCTGCGAGATATATTGGAGGACAAGGCAAGACAATCAAGATCGATCTATGGATCGCATGGGCGCCCTACGCATGCGTGGCGATTTACAACCGTCAGCCGGACACAAGATAAGTCCGGCCGGGCCGAACAAAACAGACAAAGCTCTTTTGAGCTCCGCCGTGATATCGCCCGATGCAGGCGCCACACCCACTATGCTTCACAGAGGAAGTAATGGATCATCAAGTCCCCGAAGTGTTTAAACCCGTCAATATTGAATCCTATGATGGCACAACATACCCCGCGGTTTGGATCGAAGACTATCTCCTTCACATCCACATGGCCCGCTGTGACGATCTTCACGCCATAAAATACCTCCCCCTCAAGCTTAAAGGACCAGCCCGGCATTGGCTCAACAGCTTGCCGGTGAGTCAATTGGGAGCTGGGAGGACACTGGAAGCCGCATTCCTCGATAACTTCCGGGCACTTATGTGCGACCACCACCGCGATGACCTAAGCCACATAATTCAGCAGCCAGACGAATCGGCCGAACAATTACGGACACGGTTCTTAACCAAGAAAAACCAAATCGTCGACCGTCCGGATCACGGAGGCCCTCGCGGCTTTCAAGCATAACATCCGCGACGAGTGGCTTGCCCGGCACCTAGGACAGGAAAAGCCGAAATCCATGGCATCCCTCACAACACTCATGACCCGCTTCTGCGCGGGTGAGGACAGCTGGCTAGCACACATCAACAACCTCAGCAAAAATTTTGGCAGTCCGGACTTCAAGGACCGAAATGGCAGGCCGCGTCGTAACAAAAACAAATGCCGCATTAACGGCGACAATATTGAGGATACGGCAGTCAATGCCAGATTCAGAGGTCATAAACCCGGTCGGTGGAAAAAGCCATTCAAAAGAACTACTCCGGGTCCGTCCAATTTGGACGAATACTCGATCGCTTGTGCGGATACACGGCACCGAAAGCCAGCTAACCACACCAACCAGGATTGTTGGGTATTCAAGCGAGCAGGCAAGTTAATTGCGAAAACAATGACAAGGGGCTACATGATGATGACGAGGCCGAGACCCAACCGCCGAACAATAGAGGATGAAGGGTTTCCCCACGAGTGCGGACGGTGAACATGATATACGCAACGCACATACCCAAAATGGAGCGGAAGCGTGCACTCAGGGATGTCTACGCGATGGAGCCAGTTGCCCCGAAGTTCAATCCATGGTCCTCCTGCCCGGTCACTTTTGACCGAAGGGACCACCCCACCAGCATCTGCCACGGCGGATTCGCTGCACTGATCTTAGACCCAATCGTCGATGGATTTCACCTAACCAGAGTCCTGATGGACGGCGGTAGCAGCCTAAACCTGCTGTACCAGGACACAGTGCACAAAATGGGCATAGAACCCTCAAGGATTAAACCTACCAAAACGACCTTTAAAGGCGTCATACCAGGTGTAGAAGCCAATTGTACAGGCTCAATTACACTGGAAGTGGTCTTGATTCCCGGATAACTTCCGGCGAGGAGTTAATCTTCGACATAGTCCCGTTCCGCAGCGGCTATCATGCCTTGCTTTCGGACGCACTGCGTTGCAAAGTTCAACGCGGTGCCGCACTCGCATACCTCAAGCTCAAGATGCCAGGCCCTCGAGGAGTCATCACGGTCAACGGAAACACTGAACGTTCTCTCCACACGGAGGAACATACAGCGGCTCTCGCGGCAGAAGTGCAATGCAGCCTCTTCAGGCAATTCTCGAGTCCGGCCGTTAAGCTGTCGGACACAGCTAAGCGCGCCCGGAGTAACTTACAACAAGACCACCTAGCACGTTCCGAGCACGCGTAACAGTGCGGCCCCAACCCTAGCCCCTGCGAAACGTCAAAGCAGGTCCTTCACGTACACCATTACGCTCCGAAGATACCATGGGCATGGGGAGAGGGGCATGACCACGATAAACCCAGACTGCGGCTCAACCACACCAGGGGCTCTCAAGTGTGTCGTTCATTTTTCTTTTCTTTTTACCTTTTACTTTTTACCCACAGGACTCCGTTTGTCGAAGCCCTGTCCGACAAAGACACACTGCCGAACTCACGATGCAACAGCCAGGGGAAGGATAAAGGCTACAACGAATATACGGTGGTCTCCATTACGAGCATTTTCATACACCAATCTGCAGCCTACCCCTGGAGGGGGACATGTTTAAAAGTCTCATACCTTGCTTATCGCACTATTTGTATCATTCTGCATTCGTAGCAGCACTTATAATTGCATTTCTTTTTTATGTTCATTCACGTCATGTTGCATCCGTACACTTTGGTACGGCTAATATACACCAGGGACTTATGTTTCCCGCATTATGGTGTGATGAGTCCGAACACTTTCACAAGTGCGGCACCCCGAACTTATAGCACTATATGCATCGGCTCCGAATCATGTCTTGGGTCAATAGTTGGGTTTGCCCGGCTCCCATGTTTTGGTACCTTACGTTCCGTTATATCGGCTAAGGTAGCACTCAGAGAACCACTGCGATTCCGCCCCAGTTGAGCTAGGTTAACGCCTCAGTGGAGAAAGCTAAAACTGACCGTCATGATGAGGCGAGAGACCGGTCGCTGTTATAGAGGTTTTTTGCGAGTCCTTAAAGACTTATGCCGCTTAGAGCGAGGAGCCGGATACTGTCCGGCCAAGGCGTGGATAGCGCCCCAAATTCGGCCTTCCGAAGACTAGGGGCTTCATGAAATTTAAAATTATAAATTCTATGGCTAAGTGAGAGTGTTCAAGCATTATAAGTCCGGTTGCCTTGTTACGCTGTGTTGAGCGCCTCCTAGATGGACCCAAAAATGGGAACAAGAGCGCTCAAGTTTATCCCGAACATCCAGACTTTCGTGGCATGGGGAAATTTGGTGACGACTTGCCATCTCTCGGATTTGATAAACAGCCGCCTGAAGGTAATATTTTAAATTAACAAGCGTTGCTTAGCGCATATGAACTAAGTTTTCAGCGCATAGGATAACAAAATGCGAGTCTACTCAAATATTACATCTTTGGAGCACTCACCATAATAGTGCGGGCGCCCTTCAAAGACACTCTTATAATACATCTCGGGCGTGCGATGCTCCTTGCCCTCTGGTGGCGGGTCCGTCACGAGCTTCTGGGCATCCATCTTGCCCCAGTGCACCTTTGCGCGGGCAAGGGCCCGACGGGCACCCTCAATACAAGCAGAATGTTTGATAACTTCAACCCACGGGCACGCATCCATCAGCCGCCGCACCAGGCCGAAGTAGCTCCCAGGCATGGCTTCCTTAGGCCACAGCCGAACTATGAGGCCCTTCATGGCCTGTTCGGCCGCCTTGTGGAGCTCGACCAGCTGCTTCAGCTGGTCGCTAAGGGGCACCGGATATCCGTCCTCAGCATACTGAGACTAGAAGACCCTCTCCATCGAGCTCCCCTCCTCGGCCCGGTAGAATGCGGCAGCATCGGACACACTGCGAGGAAGATCTGCAAACGCCCCTGGAGAGCTCCGAATTCGGGTAAGCAACAGGTAATTAACACTCACATGCTTACTTTGCATGAAAAATGCCTTACCCGCTGCTATTTTCTTCACCGCCTCAATCTCTGGAGGGCCTTGTAGGCTTCGCCTTAGCGGCTTTGGCACTCTCAAGAGCCGTTGCAAGCTCGAGACTCTCGAGTCTTGAGTCACGCTCCAAGCTCTCATGTTTTTTCACGAGATCCTGGAGCTCTTCTTTGTACCTCCGCCACCCGTGCCTCCTGCTTCTCTCGCTTGAGTGCGCTCATGGCCGCATTACGTTTGGCAGCGGCCACCGCCTCCTTGTGGTCGCCACCTCGTTAGTGGCCCCTACAATACCCACATTATCCTTGTCATTTTCTTGCAACCAAATCCTTTTACATAAGGTACAATTTTCATAAGGTATTACTCACCTTCTTTTTCCTCGAGCTGCTTCTTGGCATGGCCGAGCTTGTTAGTGGACCGCTCGAGGTTTTCCTTCAAAGTATTGACCTCCGTATCGGTCGGCGGAGGTCAAGAAGACACTGCAATCCCATATTGACATATTTTTTATGACTCCTGCGTTTATCTTTGTAAAGATCCTCGGTCCAGCTTTTCTTTCCGAACACGAACCGAGCATCGAGGGCTCTTGTCTGTCTATGCGTACCATTTTACATATATTGAAATTCTTACCTCAAAGCCCGTTAGAAGGCTCTGCGAGGCTTCGGTCAGCCCGCTCTTGGCGAGCTGAACCTTCTGAATCACCGCACTCATAACAGTGCGGTGTTCCTCTTTGATGGAGGCACCGTTGAGCGCCTCCAGTAAATTATTCGGCACCTCCGGTTGGATGGAGGAAGCCGGTGTCGCGGTCTTGCCCTTCTTACGAAGGGGTCGCCCGCCGGACTCCGGAGCCACTGTGCCCTCCGGGGCTGAGTCCGGTTCACAGTCCGGGAGGGTGTCCTGTGACACCTCCGGGGCCTCCTCCTCCTCCTGGTGGGTCCTTTTCTGGGATCCCACCTCGGCATCGTCCGTGGAACGGGGGGTGGAGGCGGTCGGAAGGGAATCCATATCCGACGCACCCAAGGACCCGCTCGACAAAACGGGAAGATCATCCTTGGGCGGATTGCACGGTTGTATGCGGCATTAGAAAGACATTATGTGGCGAAAATAAAAAAACCTTGAAGTTATTCGGGAGTTCGGATACTTACGATCTCGCCAGGGGCTTGGCCCTTGGAGGCCAGTCCTCGTCGTCACTGGCGTTGGTGGAGCAGTCCGGGGGAAGATTTTTTCCCCTTCTTGGACCCTTCGGCCTCCCTTGTTGGGGAGGCCTTCCTTTTCGTCCCTCCCCCCGCTGGGGGAGAGGCTTTCTTCTTCTCCTCCTCGCCTTGGTGGGAGGAGTCGGCCTCGGATTCATCATCCGATAGCACCTGAAAACGGGAACTCTTCCGAGTCCCCGTGGCCGTCTTCTTGGCCTTGTTCTCTGGCACCACGTGAGGTGCCGGAGCCAGCAGCCCAGTTAGGCGGGCGTCCGGCTGGAGTCCTTCGGCAATGGGGCGGACGGATAATCCGTTCGCCTTCGCCAACCATTCTGTCAAAGGTAAAGGGAGTTTAGATCCCGCATAGAGCCAAACTATGGAAAACAAGTGGTGAAATCACTTACCTCGTCAATGGACGCTGCGGCGGAATCCAGCGACCTTGG
Organism: Aegilops bicornis; assembly: GCA_021605145.1. Classification (NCBI taxonomy): domain Eukaryota; kingdom Viridiplantae; phylum Streptophyta; class Magnoliopsida; order Poales; family Poaceae; genus Aegilops; species Aegilops bicornis. Next base: position 194,158,199 of record CM038674.1, read on the forward strand.
TAGCGGATGCGGAGCCAGCGCCTTTGAGCAGCACCTTCCGGACATCTTCAGACGTAGTGTCAAAGAGCCCGCTCGAGTGCAGTGTCGCTGCCGGATCAAACTCCCACATGTTGAAGCCCCGTCGCTGGCACGGGAGAATCCGGTGGATGAGCATGACCTGGACTATGTTGACAAGCTTGAGCTTCTTGTCCACCAGCTTCTGGATAGAGGCTTGGAGTTCGGTCAGCTCCTCCGAATCCCGCCAAATCCGGCCACTCTCTTTCCAGGAGGTGAGCCGTGCAGGGATGCCAGATCTGAATTCGGGGGCCGCTGCCCAATCAGGGTCACGTGGCTCGGTGATGTAGAACCACCCCGATTGCCACCCCTTGATGGTTTCCACGAAAGTGCCCTCCAGCCACGTAATGTGGGACATACTGCCCACCATGGCGCCTCCGCACTCTGCTTGGCTGCCCTTCACAACCTTGACGACACTGAAGGTCTTGAGCCACAAGCCGAAGTGGGGCTGGATGCAGAGGAAGGCCTCGCACACGACGATAAACGCCAAGATGTTGAGGATGAAATTCGGGGCCAGATCATGGAAATCTAGATCGTAGTAGAACATCAGCCCTCGGAAAAAGGGATGAAGCGGGAAGCCCAGTCCATGGAGGAAATGGGGAAGAAATACTACCCTCTCATGGGGCCTGGGGTTGGGGACGAGCTCTCCCTCGTCGGGGAGCCGATGCGCGATGTTGCTGGACAAATATCCGGCGTCACGCAGCTTCTGGATCTGCCCCTCCGTGACGGAGGAGGCCATCCACTTGCCTCCCGCTCCGGACATAGTTGGAGAAGGTTGATGTGAGAAGTGCGGACTTGGGCGCTGGAGTTCGAGTTCGCGGAGGTGGATAAGCCAAGGAGGAAGAAGGCGCAGGTGAAAGGGTTGGATCTTTATCCCCTTATATGGGCGGACAAAAACATGTGTCCCCACTGGCCTGGTAATACTCGCTTATCTCCCAAGCGTCACAATCAATGGCGCGGTTGGGTTACCCACGTCCGTATTGATGGGAATCCGGAATAAGGGGAACCACGATCTACGCTCGACAAGGCGTGCCAAGAAACCGCTTCGCTAAACGCTACCGAGATGGAACAATAAAAACAATTTGAGTAAAGGCTTGGTAGTGGTGCGGCGTCACGCCCACGAGAATCGTCGCCAGATTGATCTTGTGTAATATTATTCTCTCTACGGTGGTATGTGGAATTTATTTTTGCGAGCCGGACACTATCCTGGTATTCACAATCTTCTATAAATTATTCGAGGAAGAACCCGCCTTGCAATGCCGAAGACAACATGCGTGCGGACTTCGTCGTCATTGAAGCCTGGTTCGGGGCTCTTGAGGGAGTTCGGACTAGGGGTGTCCGGATAGCGAACTATCATCATCGGCCGGACTCCGGGACTATGAAGATACAAGATTGAAGACTTCATTCCGTGTCCGGATGGAACTTTCCTTGGCGTGGAAGGCAAGCTTGGCGTCTGGATATGTAGATCTCCTACCATTGTAACCGACTCTGTGTAACCCTAACCTCTCCGGTGTCTATATAAACCGGAGGGCTTTAGTCCATAGGACGAACAACAATCATACCATAGGCTAGCTTCTAGGGTTTAGCCTCTTTGATCTCGTGGTAGATCCACTCTTGTAACACACATCATCAATATTAATCAAGCAGGACGTATGGTTTTACCTCCATCAAGAGGGCCCGAACCTGGGTAAAACTTCGTGTCCCTTGTCTCCTGTTACCATCCGCCTAGACGCATAGTTCGGGACCCCCTACCCGAGATCCGCCGGTTTTGACACCGACACCCACTTCATCCGTGGACTGGGATTTCCACTTCATCCCTTTGTCCGCGGGCTCATGTTCTACTATGCGCTAGATTTCCATGACCTAGCCCCAAATTTCGTCCTCAACATCTCGGCGTTTATCGTCGTGTGCGAGGCCTTCCTCCACATCAAGCCTCACTTTGGCTTGTGGCTACAAATCTTCTGCGTGAAGTCGAAGATCGTGAGCGGCCAGCAAGCGGAGTGCGGAGGGGCCATGGTGGGCAAGATGCCTAACGTCACCTGGCTTGACGGCTCCTTCGCGGAGACCGTGAAAGGGTGGCAATCGGGGTGGTTCTACATCACCGAGCCGCGTGGCGCCAACTGGGCGGCGACCCCCGAATTCAGATCCGGAACCCCCATTTGGCTCACCTCCTGAGAAAGGAAGGGCCTGGCCTAGGGCGAACCTGCAGAGCTGACCGGACTCCAGAACTGCATCAAGAATATGAAGGACAAGAACATCAAGCTTATCAACGTGATCCAGGTCATGCTTGTCCGCCAGGTTCTTCCGTGCCAAAGACGGGTATTTAATCTGTGGGAGTTCATCCCGGCCGAACACCAGATGCTTCGAAAGCTCTACTGCATGACACTCAAAGACGCATGGAAGGCGCTGTTCAAGGCCTCCGAAGTACCTCCTCCCACATCCGAGGACCGTGGACTTCATGCCGCACCCCGGTCCGGTGAGTTTTCCGACTACCTCCGGATTCAGTTTTCCCAATATATTCGTGGGAAGTCTTAAGTCATCGTGTGTATTTGACCAGGATTATGTGGAGACAATGGAGCCAGATTGACCGTCGGCTCCACCGCTGGAAGGTCCAGCTGATGCTCTCGGCGGAGATGCTAGTCCCGGTGCCCTACAAGGCCTTTGGAGAAGAGGCGAAAGAAGGCCCCGGGGACCGTGAAGGGTCTCGGCGCAAGGTCAGATTAACGCCTCGTCCGAAGACGACGAGGCACACTCCTCCCACGAAGGGGAGGAAGAAGAGGAAGGGGCCGCCCCATCCGGAGAGGATGGGGGGCCTGAGAAGGCGGACCGGGGGGCCCGGAAAGGCCCCCGGCGCAAGGCCGTCATACCCTCGTCGTCTGACGAAGATGAGGCAGATTCCTCCTACGGAGGCGGGGTGAAACAAGAAGAAACTCTGCCTCCCCGCACTGGGGGGAGAAAAAGAGGAAAGCCGCCCCGGAGGGGGAGGCTGGGACGTCCAAGAAGGGAAAGGCATCCCTTCCGGACTACTCCACCACGGCCTCCGATAGCGAGGAGGGGTGGCTGCCCAGGGGGAAGCCCCTAGCACAGTCATAAGTATCCGTACTATATCGTGATTTTGCTTCATAGGCTTGTTATAACACCGAACATGTATACAGTCCGGCCAGGGTCCATCCCGTGGTATCGTCTTCGGATGGGTCCTTGAGTGTTTCAGCGATGAACTCGCTCCCGATGGCCACTACTCCCCAGCCTGCGGATGACACAGAGGTGTTGTCCCAAAGGCTCCCAGAGTGGGGGGAGGTGACTCTGGAGGCGCCCCAAGGCGGAATTCCAGACGTCGGACATGCGGGGTTCAAGATCCCCGCGGATCGTGTTGATGAGAGCCGCAGTAAGCCGGGCTCTCAGCCGAGTACTGTTCCGGAACCTCCAATGGTTCCGGACTTAGGCGGGCAGCCCCTCATTAGGGAGGGCGATCCGTCCATGTCGAGGACTTCCGTTACACTCGAGGCATCGAATTGTCTGCTGGAAGCGCTTTGCGGCGCTTCCATGGATGAAGTGCAGCGGGTAAGAAATTCTTTATGCAAAGCAAGCATGTGGAGGAGGCGTTTCTTTTACTTACCTGAATTCGGAGCTCTCCAGGGGCATTCACAGATCTGCCACGCAGCGTATCAGATGCCGCGGAGTTCTACCGTGCCGAGAAGGGGAGCGCAATGGAGAAGCTGTTCTGGTCCCAGTATGCTAGGGCCGAACATGCAACGCCTCTGAGTGATCAACTGAAGCAGATGGTTGAACTCCACAGGGCGGCCGAAGTGTCTATGAAAGATTTCATAGTCCGGATGTGGCCTGATGAACCCATGCCCACTAGCTACTTCAGCCTGATCAAGCGGATGGTGAATGCCTGTCTGCGGCTTGAAGTTATCAGGTGATCCGTCTGCATTGAGGGTGCCCGCCGGGCCTTTGCCCGCGCGAAGGTGCATTGGGGCAAGCTGGATGCGGAGAAGCTGGTGAAGGACGGGCCGCCGGAGGGCAAGGCGCATCGCTGTCTTGAGAAATATTACGATGGCGTTATGAAGGGTGCTCGTCTCGTGGCCGTTGAATGTACCAAGGACACAATCCTTGAGTAAATGTACCTCTGTCATTGTTGTATATAAAGCCGGAGTTACTTGCGCTATGTAGTGCTGTTTGATTTAAAATATTACCTTCTGTGCGGCTGTTTATAAAATTCTAAAAGTAGGCCAGTCGTCGGCTTCCGCCCCCACGTAACTAGTACCGGGGTGTTCCTGGAAAAACCCGGATACTCTTTATCCAAATTTTTGGTCCCTTAAGGAGGTATCCGGCACAGCGAACAAGGCAATCGGACTATGCGGCTTTATAACTTTCACATAGCCATAGAAGTCTTTAATTTGAAATTTCGGTGAAGCCCCTAGAATTCGGAAGGCCGAATTGGGGCGCTATGTACACCTAAATCAGACGAGGCCGATTCCTCACCTAAAGCGGAAAAAATCTTTAAGGACTTTAAGACCTCTCGAACAGCGACCAGCTCTCGCCGCATCATGCCGGTCAGTTTTCGGCTTTCTCTACTGAGGTGCTCGTTCGGAAGAACCGGGACACAATCACAGTAGTTCTCCCTGCGCTACCTTAGCCGATATGACGGAACATAAGGTGCCAAAACAAGGGAGCCGGGCAAACCCAACTATTGACCCAAGACGTGATTCAGAGCTGATGCATATAGTGCTATAAGTCCGGGGTGCCGCACTGTTGAAAGTGTTTGGACTCGTTTGGCCGTATTATGGGGCATCATAAGAAGCCCCTGGCCAACTGATCGTACCAAGGTGTACGGATGCAATATTAAATAAACATTTGTAGGAAAAATGCGCAAATAGGAATAATAAGCTGACGCTATATATTCCCTGCCATTGATGAATAATACATTTAAGCGTATGTTTACAATGCGTGCGTTTAAGCAGAGGTAAATAGGACTATTTGCATGTCCTATCCGAAGGCAGGCTGCACGTAGGTATATAAAACAGGTATAACGATCGTGAACAGATTCCACCTGGGTATTTCCTTCTGTGCGCAAAGCCTATTGCCTCCTTGGTTTTCTCTCCTGCGTAAGTCCGACCATCCGGCTCTTGAAGAGGCTGCCCGGCGGTGTCTGAAAGATACAAAGGGAGGGTTATGAAGGTATGTTGCGGTTATACCGCCTTTGTAGAAGTGAGTCCCGCTGCGCCTCCGCCTATGCCCATGGTATTTTGAGTGCGTAATTGCGTGCTGCGTGTACGAATGCTTTGCTTAGATGGGGCTTGAGCGGAGGCCGGACTGCTAGTCGCGCTCTTTGCGTGCCTGATGATCCTGTCGCGGTGTGTTCCGGACTCGCTTGACGGTGCTCGAGGTTGTCGTCGCCGGATTGGTGGTTTGTCGGAGGAGGCCGCATTGTACTTCCGCTGCGAGGGCTGCAGTATGCTCTTCTGTTCGGAGAGAGCGGTCCATGTTTCCGTTGACTGTTATGACCCCGCGCGGTCCTGGCATCTTGAGCTTGAGGTATGCGTAGTGTGGTACCGCATTGAATCTAGCGAATGCGGTTCGTCCAAGCAGTGCGTGGTAACCACTACGGAAAGGGACGATATCGAAGATTAACTCTTCGCTTCGGAAGTTATCCGGAGATCCGAAGACCACTTCCAATGTTATAGAGCCCGTGCAATGGGCCTCTACTCCAGGAATTACACCTTTAAAGGTGGTTTTGGTGGGCTTGATCCTTGAAGGGCCGATGCCCATTTTGCGCACTGTGTCCTGATAAAGCAGATTCAGGCTGCTGCCGCCGTCCATGAGGACTCGCGTGAGGTGGAATCCGTCGATGATTGGGTCTAGGACCAATGCGGCTGAGCCGCCGTGGACGGATCTTTGGTAGGGTGATCCCTACGATCAAAGGTGATCGGACAAGCTGACCATGGGTTGAATTTGGGGGCGACTGGCTCCATCGCATAGACGTCCCTTACTGCTCGCTTCCGTTCCCGCTTGGGAATGCGGGTGGCATAGATCATGTTGACCGTTTTCACCTGGGGAGGAAATTTCTTTTGTCCCCTCGTGTTCGGACGCCTGGGCTCTTCGTCGTTGTCACTGTGTAGCCCCTTGTCCTTGTTTTCGGCGTTTATTTTACTGTCCTGTTTGAACACCCATCAGTCTCTATTAGTGTGGTTGGCTGGCTTGTCCGAGGTGCCATGAATTTGGCACGAGCATTCCAGTATGCAGTCCAGACTGGACGGTCCCTGATTGTTTCTTTTGAACGGCTTCTTCCGCTGACCGGACTTGGAACCGCTGAAGCCGGCGTTGACTGCCGTGTCTTCAGTGTTGTCGCCGTTGTTCCATCGCTTATGTATGTTGCACCGTGGCTTTCCGTTATTGTCACGGACATCCAAAGTGCCAGAATGTGGCGTAGTGCTGCTGTGAGCCAACTAGCTGTCCTCGCCCGCGCAAAAGCAGGTCATTAGTGTCGTGAGGACTGCCATGGACTTGGGTTTTTCCTGGCCGAGGTGTCGGGCGATCCACTAAATCCACAGATATTATGCTTAAAGGCCGCCGAGAACTTGGCGTCCGGACAGTCGACTATTTGGTTCTTTTTAGTTAGGAACCGAGTCCAGAATTTCCTGGCCGACTCTCCGGGCTATTGAGTAATGTGGCTCAAGTCATCGGCGTCCGGTGGTCGCACATATGTGCCCTAGAAGTTGTCTAGGAACGCGTCTTCCAGGTTTTCCCAACTGCCAATGGAATTTGCGGGAAGGCTATTTAGCCAGTGCCGAGCGGGTCCTTTGAGCTTAAGGGGAAGATACTTGATGGCATGTAGATCGTCTCCGCGGGCCATGTGAATGTGGAGAAGGAAATCTTTGATCCATACTGTGGGGTCTGTTGTGCCATCGTATGATTCGATGTTTACGGGTTTGAACCCTTCTTGGAATTCATGATCCATCACTTCGTCAGTGAAGCAGAGGGGATGTGCGGCGCCTCTGTGCCGGGCTATGTGGCTACGCAGTACGAATTGCTCTGGGTGGCTGTATTCGGCCCGCCCGGACTTGTTGATAGTGTATCCGGTGTGACGGTCATCGTCGCGTGTTGGTAGCGCCCACGTTAAATAGATCGATCTTGGCTGTCCTGCTTTGTTTTCCAGTATATCATGCAGGCCTTGCCTATTGCCCCGGGCCGTAGTGTATTGGCGTGGGGGTGCAGGCTGGTGTTCGGGCTGATACGCCATTTTATCCCGGCCACGAGGTGGCCGGTCAACCATGTGGCGCTCGAGTCCATATTCCTCGGCTGCCAGGACTTCAGTCCATCTATCTGTGAGCAGGTCTTGATCAGTTTGGAGTTGCTGCTGCTTCTTTTTCAGCCTCCTCGCAGTGGCCATAAGCCGATGCTTGAAGCGCTCCTGCTCGACGGGATCCTCAAGCACGCCGAACTCGTCGTCGCTGAGGCTGATCTCATCTTCAGAGGGGGGCATGTAGTTGTCCTCCTCTGGATATCCGTCCGTTACTGTTCATCAGGCTGACTGCCCGTCTTCTGCCTTTCGGCCTGTTCGAAGACAGGCTGATCAGGGTTGTATTCCTCTTCGGCACCATCCGGATTCTTTTCGTCTCCTAGGCCGGTATTGTTGTGGCGGGGCTTGGAGCAGCGCCGACGATGCCCATGCTTTGCTTTTCTCCCTGAGGGGTTATCCTCCGTTGCCTCTTCATCGTTGGTTTCCTTCGGAGTGTCCACCATATATATATTGTACGAGGAGGTAGCTGTCCACCGCCCTGTGAGCGGTGGTTCCTGTTCTTCTCCTGCATCGTCGTCCATGCCGTCGATGTCTTCGGAGTCGAAATCAAGCACGTCGGTTAGATCATCGACCGTGGCAATGAAGTGGGTGGTGGGTGGGCCACGAATTCCTTAAATCGCTTTGCTTCCCACTCGAGCCGGACATAGTTCGGTCGAGATTCTCCTGACAAAGAGAGAGACTTTAACGAGTTCAGCACGTCGCCAAAGGGAGAGTGCTGGAAGATATCCACGGCGGTGAACTCCATTACAGGGGCCCAACCAGGTTCGGCGAGCTCAGGAGAGCGCAGAGTGGAACCTATAGCCGGATATGAGTCCGGGGGTCCGGTGTCACAGGCTTCTTTGGGGGCGAGGCATGTGTTCGGCTCTACCGCCGATGAGTGTGCGGCCTGCGGGGCGGGGTCCATCTCTCCGTCCTTAGGCAACGCGTGATGCCTCCGGGTTTAGGTCCGGTTCGCCGCAGGATGACATCCGAGCATTGTCCGACAATGAGTCTAAGCCGCGCTCGTCGTGACCGTCCGGCGCTCCTGGCACAGGCCCGAATCCGTTGAAGATCAAGTCTCCGCGGACATCAGCCGTGTAATTCAGGTTTCCAAACCTGATCTGGTGGCCAGGGGCGTAGCTGTCGATCTGCTCCCGATGGCCAAGCGAATTGGCCCGTAGTGCGAAGCCGCCGAACACGAAGATCTATCCGAGGAGAAAAGTCTCACCCTAGACCGTGTTGTTGACGATGATTGAAGGAGCCATCGAGCCTTGCAGTGACGACACAGAGGAACTCTCAATGAAAGCACCAATGTCGGTGTCAAAACCGGCGGATCTCGGGTAGGGGGTCCCGATGCATGCGTCTTAGGCTGATGGTAGCAGGAAGTGATACGTCTCCGTCGTGTCTGCTTTCCAAACACTTTTGCCCTTGTTTTGGACTCTAACTTGTATGATTTGAATGGAACTAACCCGGACTGACGCTGTTTTCAGCAGAATTGCCATGATGTTGTTTTATGTGCAGAAAACAAAAGTTCTTGGAATGACCTGAAACTCCACGGAATGTCTTATAAAAAATAATAAAAAATCCTCGCCCAAGATGAAGAATAGGGGGCCCACACCCTGTCCACGAGGGTGGGGGCGCGCCCCCTACCACGTGGGCCCCCTGGAGACCCTCCGACGCCAACTCCAACTCCATATATTGGCTTTCGGGGAGAAAAAAATCAGAGGGAAGAAATCATCGCGTTTTACGATACGGAGCCGCCGTCAAGCCCTAATCTCTCTCGGGAGGGCTGATCTGGAGTCCGTTCGGGGCTCCGGAGAGGGGGATTCATCGCCATCATCATCATCAACCATCCTCCATCACCAATTTCATGATGCTCACCGCATGCGTGAGTAATTCCATCGTAGGCTTGCTTTGGGACGGTGATGGGTTGGATGAGATTTATCATGTAATCGAGTTAGCTTTGTTAGGGTTTGATCCCTAGTATCCACTATGTTACGAGATTGATGTTGCTATGACTTTGCTATGCTTAATGCTTGTCACTAGGGCCCGAGTGCCATGAATTCAGATCTGAACCTATTATGTTTTCATGAATATATGTGTGTTCTTGATCCTATCTTGCAAGTCTATAGTCAACAATTATGTGTTATGATCCGACAACCCCGAAGTGACAATAATCAGGATACTTCTCGGTGATGACCATAGTTTGAGGAGTTCATGTATTCACTATGTGCTAATGCTTTGTTCCGGTTCTCTATTAAAAGGAGGCCTTAATATCCCTTAGTTTCCAATAGGACCCGCTGCCACGGGAGGGTAGGACAAAGATGTCACGCAAGTTCTTTTCCATAAGCACGTATGACTCTTTACGGAATACATGCCTACATTACATTGATGAATTGGAGCTAGTTACATGTCACCCTATGTTATGATCATTACATGACGAACCACATCCGGCATAATTATCCATCAACGATCCGGTGCCTACGAGCTTTCCATATACTAGTTTACGCTTATTTACTTTTACTGTTGCTCTTTATTACAATCACTACAAAATACCAAAAACATTACTTTTGTTGTCTTTACTTTTCGTTACCGTTACCACCACTATCATATTACTTTGCTACTAAAGACTTTGCTGCAGATACTAAGTTTCCGGTGTGGTCGAATTGACAACTCAATGCTATGATACTTGAGAATATTCTTTGGCTCCCCTTGTGTCGAATCAACAAATTTGGGTTGAATACTTTACCCTCGAAAACTGTTGCGATCCCCTATACTTGTGGGTTATCAAGACTCTTTTTCTGGCGCCGTTGCCGAGGAGCATAGCTCTATTCTTTGAGTTATTTGGGATTTATATCTGCTGGACACTATGAAGAACTTGAAAGACGCTAAGACAACAATTTATCCCTCAACTACGAGGGGAGGTAACGAACTGCCATCTAGCTCTGCACTTGATTCACCTTCTGTTATAAGTAAGCTAGCGACACCTACACCTGCTTCTGCTATTCGTTCCAATATGTCGCATGTTATTGATGATGCCACTTCTGCTATGCATGATACTTGTGATGTAACTACTTCTATGCTTGATACTACTGTGCCCCTTGGTGAGTTTCTAGATGAACAAATTTGTAGGTCTAGAGAAAGAGTAATTATTGAAACTGAATACAATGATGAAAGTGATGATGAAAATATGCCCGCTATTCCTGAGGGTTATCTTTTTGATGCGGAATCTTCTGCAGCTATTTTTGCTTGCCAGGATAGACACGAACTTAAGAGGCTGCTAGTTAAATATAGTAAAGAATCTCTTAGAGATAGGATGAGACCTGACCCTGCTTTTGCTACTTCACCTATTTGTGTTCCTGATAAGGATTATGAATTCTCTGTTGATCCTGATATAATTACTTTGGTTGAATCTGATCCTTTTATGGCTATGAATCAAACTGTTGTGGCACATCTTACTAAGTTAAATGGTATAGCTGCCTGTTTACTAATGATGAGAGATCGCGCTACTTTTATATACTCAAAATATTTCCGTTCTCATTAAAGGGTGATGCTAAGATATGGTTTAATTCTCTTGATCCTGGTTGTGTGCGTAGTCCCCAGGATATGATTTATTACTTCTCTGCTAAATATTTCCCTGCTCATAAGAAACAAGCTGCTTTGAGGGATATATATAATTTTGTGCAAATTGAAGAAGAGAGTCTCCCACAAGCTCGGGGGAGGCTTATCAAGTTACTTAATGATTTGCCTGATCATCCTCTTAAGAAACCTGAAATACTTGATATCTTTTATAATGGACTAACCGATGCTTCCAGAGATTACTTGGATAGTTGTGCTGGTTCTCTTTTCAGGGAAAGAACACTGGATGAAGATGAAATTCTATTGAATAATATGTTGACAAATGAAAATAATTGGGCACCTCCTGAGCCAACTCCCGAGCGAGCTCCTGAGCCAATTACTGAGCCTATTCCTAAACTAACTCCGAAGAAGAGAGGTGTTCTATTTCTCGATCTGAAGATATGCAAGAGGCAAAGAAATCTATGAAAGAAAAAAGGTATTAAAGCTGAAGATGTTAAGAATTTACCTCCTATTGAAGAAATACATGGTCTTAATTTACACTTTGTTGAAGAAGTGTATGATCTCAATTCCTTATTCATCAAGAACCTCCCGATCCCGATATCCCGACCACGGTAGTAAAGGTAAATTCTCTCTATAGATATGATAAAGCTGGAGTACCTCCTACTAAAATTGCTAGTCAGTGCTTGGATGAGTTTGATAACTTTATGTTTAAGAAAGATGACTTTAATGCTTATTTTGGTAGACAATTAAAATAGAATACTTTTATGATTAAACACTTGAGTGATTATATGGCTAATATTAGAGGTGAACTAAAACTTGTTAGCAAACATGCTTCTATGGTTACCACTCAAGTAGAACAAGTACTTAAAGCTCAGAAAGAAGTGCTTGATGAAATGAATAGTAAGAAAAATGATTATGCTGTTAGAGTGGCTACTAGAACTGGTAGAATTACTCATGAACCATTTTATGCTGAAGGCCACCCTAAGAGAATCGAGCAAGATTCTTAGGGAAATAATATTGATATGCCTAGTTCTTCTAAAAGGAAGAAAAAGAAAAATGATAGGACTTTGCAAACTTCTAGTGAACCTATTGTTGAACCACCTGATAATCCAAATGATATCTCTATGTCTGATGCTGAAACACAATCTGGTAATGAACATGAACCTAGTGAAAATGTTAATGATAATGTTCATGATGATGCTCAACCTAGTAATGATAATGATGTAGAAGTTGTACCTGATGTTGATCTTGATAACCCACAATCAAAGAATCAACGTTATGATAAAAGAGACTTCGTTGCTAGGAAACATGGTAAAGAAAGAGAACCATGGGTTCAGAAACCCATGCCTTTTCCTTCGAAACCATCCAAGAAAAAGGATGCTGAGGATATTGAGCGCTTTGCGAAAATGATTAGACCTATCTTTTTGCTTATGTGATTGACTGATATGCTCAAAATGAATCCTTATGCTAAATATATGAAAGATATAGTTACAAATAAAAGAAAGATACCGGAAGCTGAAATTTCCACCATGCTTGCTAATTATACTTTTAAGGGTGGAATACCAAAGAAACTTGGAGATCGAGGAGTACCTACTATACCATGCTCCATTAAGAGAAATTATGTTAAAACTGCTTTACGTGATCTTGGAGCCGGTGTTAGTGTTATGCCTCTCTCTTTATATTGTAGACTTGACTTGAATAAGTTGACACCTACTGAAATATCTTTGCAAATGGCTGATAAATCAACTGCTATACAGCCGGTATTTGTGAGGATGTGCCTGTTGTGGTTGCAAACATTACTATTTTAACGGACTTTGTTATTCTTGATATTCCGATGATGATAGTATGTCTATTATTCTTGGAAGACCTTTCCTTAATACTGCAGGGGCTGTTATTGATTGCAACAAAGGCAATGTCACTTTTCATGTTAATGGTAATGAGCATACGGCACACTTCCCGAGGAAACAACCTCAAGTTCATAGTATCAACTCTATTGGAAAAATTCCATCGATTATATTTGGAGGTTTTGAATTTCCTCTCCCTATTGTCAAGAAGAAATATGATATACTTATTATTGGGGATGTCCATATCCCCGTTGAGGTAACATAGTGTTATTCGAAATTTCTCCGGTTCCATGATTATCGGAATGAGTTTGTTAACAAGACTTGGTCAACCTTGTTAGTGGATTCTTTTTGATGAGCATGAGATGGATGAAACTAGAAGCACAACCTTCTGTACCCTCTGTATATTTTTGTGTTATTTAGTAGAAATAAAGTAAAATAGTATTTTTCTGTCTGTTTCCTGATTTATCCGTGCAATATAAAAATATCCCGAAAATAAAATTCCTCGAATGCCATGCCAATTTAATATGATTTTTCGAATATTTGAGGATTTTAGTGCAAAAATTACATGGGGAGCTGCCACTGCCACGAGGTGGAGGGCGCGCCCTACCCCTGGCGCGCCCCTGCCTCGTGGGACCATGGTGGCCCTCCTCCACTTATCCCTGCACCCATCTTCTTCCTCTGCCTCACACAAACCCGAAAAACCAACTCAAGCACGAGTTCCAGCCACTTTTGCTGTGATTTTCGATCTCCTTACTCAAAGCACCTCTCGCAAAACTGCTTGGGGAGATTGTTCCTTGGTATGTGACTCCTGCATTGGTCCAATTAGTTTTTGTTCTGGTGCTTTATTCTTTGCAAACTTGTGCTGCATAGGTGACCATGTTCTTGAGCTTGCATGTCAAATCTATATGGTTCCAAGTAGTTCTAATGCTGGATATATGCTCTAGGCACTTGTATGAGTAGTTGCTATCAGTTTTATTGAAGTTGATTCACTTTTTTTTTGAAGTTACTAAAAATTTCAGATTATTTCAGAAATAATGAAGAGACTTTTGAGGGGCTCGTCGAGCCGAAGCTCGAAGGAAAAACAAAAGGAAGAAGAGCGGAAGCCCAAATTTAATTTGCCTCGCTTGCATGGAGGTCCGCCGTGTGAATGGCCTTCCGATGACTTCTTGAGGAGAGCCGGGATTTATGAGGATTTCTATCTATTAATTGAGAACGCCGGCCTCACCGACTTCCTCCGCGACCAACATCATCAGTATCTCTTACTCACAAATATTTTTGTGCAGAAATTCTACTTTTCCCTAAGAAATCACCTCCAACAGTAGAGTTTCATTTATATGATGTTGTTAAGGAGATGACATTAGCTGAATTTTCCGAGGTTTGCAAAATACCCTTTGAGGGCACCTTAGATGAAGCACACCGTAATGAAGTGGAAGCTTTTATTAACACTATCACTGTGGGAGAAACCAGGAAGGTTTCTGATGCAAGAATTACTAGCATACATTTTCCTGTTTTGCGCTACTTTGCCTTATTTGCTAGTCGTTGCTTGATTGGTCGCGGGAACTATGGAAACCTTAGTGTTCCTGATATTATTATTTTGTTCCATGGTTTATACCGCAATAACTCTGTTAGTATGGGTGGAATTGTTGCTAAACGGTTGAGTCTGAACCGTACTAAGGGCCCCATCTTTGGAGGCATTTATGCTTCATGCCTAGCTGAATATTTTGAAATACCTATTAGGCATGAGGAGAAAGAAGAAACAGCGTAGCCCCGTGCTTATTTAGATTATAAGAGTATGCTAGAGCATGATTTTCTTGTTAAGAATCGCGAAGGGGAGCTCAAATATAAATTGTACTTTGATAAACATCACCCTGAGACTATTACTTTGCCTGCTCCCTCTTTGTTTAACTTGTCTACATGTCCTTACGTTGTTCCGTGGGCGGCTGTTCAAGCCTATCGGAATCCTGCACCAGCCCCGGAACCGGAACCACAAGATGAGCCTCCACGACAGTCTGTTTATTCTTGGGATCCTAAGGCGGTTGCCACCGATGGCGATCGAGTCCTCTTCATCACATTATGATCCCAACTATTCTTCATCGCAAAGACGACCCCTACACCTACGGGTATCCGCCAGCTATCCCTGGCAATGGACCAACTTAGGCCAAAAGCCTAAGCTTGGGGGAGTACGTATTTCTCACCGACATTACATTTATGTTCACACACACTCATTGCTAGATGTCGGTGCTCATACTCTTTCGCTGTAATATCCATGCTAGTTTATTTTCTTTTTCTTGCTTTCTTCTTGTGTGTTCAATAAACCTTAAGAAAAAACAAAAAAAATAGTAGTAGTTTATTTTTCCTCCTGTAGTAGTAGTGATTAAAAAGAAAACCCCAAAAATATTTCCTGTTCGTCTTTTGCTTGTTGGGAGCGTTCCCGTGTAAATACTTTTTATTTCTTTTCTTTTCTTTGGGGGTCAGTAGGAGAAGACCATGATTAAATTGTTGTAGTGGCTCTTATATGCATCATTGTTGATTTAACCAAGAGCCCATATTTCCTTGTCTTCTCCTGTTTATTGAATGCTTGCAGATTCCATCATTTGGTCATGCAAGTGAAAGGCAATCATGATGATATATGATGGAATGACTGAGATGGAAAAGCTGGTATGAACTCGACCTCTTTTGTTTTTGTAAATATGATGAGTTCATCGTTCTTGATTCAGCTTATTATGAATAAACATGTTTGCAATGACAATTAGAAGCTATGAGTTATAATGGTTTACCTTGCGTGCCAACATGCTATTAAAATGGTTGTGATGTGGTATGATGGGGTGGTATCCTCCTTTGAATGATTTAAGTGACTTGGCTTGGCACATGTTCACGCATGTAGTTGAAACAAATCAACATAGCCTTCACGATATTTATGTTCATGGTGGATTATATCCTACTCATGCTTGTATTCAATGTTTATTAATTTTAATGCATTTTCATGACAGTTGTCGCTCTCTAGTTGGTCGCTTCCCAGTCTTTTGCTAGCCTTCACATGTACAAGCGGGAATACTGCTTGTGCATCCAATCCCTTAAACCCCAAAGTTATTCCATATGAGTCCACTATATCTTCCTATATGCGGTATCTACCTGTCGTTCCAAGTAAATTTGTATGTGCCAAACTCTAAACCTTCAAATAAACATTACATTTTGCATGCTCGAATAGCTCATATATCAACTAGGGCTTCCCTTATCTTCCGTGTTAGGCGGGTTATTCTCAAGAGGAGTGGACTCCGCTCCTCACTCACGAGAAAATGGCTGGTCACCAGGATGCCCAGTCCCATGCTTTATGCAAACTAAATCAAAATAATTGCAAACAAAGCTCCCCCTAGGACCCGTTGAATGTTGGAGGCACTCGTTGTTTCAAGCAAGCCATGGATTGATGCTTGTGGAGGAGGGGGAGTATAAACTTTACCATTCTGTTTGGGAACCGCCTATAATTTGTTTAGCATGGAAGATATCGTCATCTCTTAGTTGTTATGTTGACAATGAAAGTATGTCATTAAAATATAATTTATCTCGATTTCAAAACCGAGATCTGGCACCTCTACAAATCCCTGCTTCCCTCTGCGAAGGGCCTATCTATTTACTTTTATGTTGAGTCATCACCCTCTTATTGAAAGCACTAGCTGGAGAGCACAGCTGTCATTTGCATTCATTACTATTAATTTATATCAGGTATGACTATGATTGGATCTCTTTTACCATGAATCAGAATGTCTAGTTAGTCCTTGATCTTTGAAGGTGCTCTGCATTTATGTTTTGCGGTCTCAGAAAAGCCTAGCGAGATACCATCCTGTTATATCATATTATGATTGTTTTGAGAAAGTGTTGTCATCCGAGATTTATTATTATGACCTGCTAGCTGATTATGTTATTGATATGAGTAAACATGAGACTTGAGAATTATAGCAAATGTGGTTAGTTATGATCTTTGCTGAAAACCTGAATGCTGGCTTGACATAGGTACAACAACAAGAGCAAACAGAGTTTGTAATTTTTTTTCTTTCTCTCTTTCAATTTGTCAACTGAATTGCTTGAGGACAAGCAAGGGTTTAAGCTTGGGGGAGTTGATAAGTCTCTGTCATATCTACTTTTCCACACACTTTTGCCCTTGTTTTGGACTCTAACTTGTATAATTTGAATGGAACTAAACCGGACTGACGCTGTTTTCAGTAGAATTGCCATGATGTTGTTTTATGTGCAGAAAACAAAAGTTCTCGGAATGACCTGAAACTCCACGGAATGTCTTATAAAAAATAATAAAAAATCCTCGCCAAAGATGAAGACCAGGGGGACCACACCCTGTCCACGAGGGTGGGGGCGCCCCCCCCTCCTGGGCGCGCCCCCTACCTCGTGGGCCCCCTGGAGACCCTCCGACGCCAACTCCAACTCCATATATTGGCTTTCGGCGAGAAAAAAATCAGAGGGAAGAAATCATCGCGTTTTGCGATACGAAGCCGCCGCCAAGCCCTAATCTCTCGGGAGAGGGCTGATCTGGAGTCCGTTCGGGGCTCCGGAGAAGGGGATTCATCGCCGTCGTCATCATCAACCATCCTCCATCACCAATTTCATGATGCTCACCGCCGTGCGTGAGTAATTCCATCGTAGGCTTGCTGGACGGTGATGGGTTGGATGAGATTTATCATGTAATCGAGTTAGCTTTGTTAGGGTTTGATCCCTAGTATCCACTATGTTACGAGATTGATGTTGCTATGACTTTGCTATGCTTAATGCTTGTCACTAGGGCCAGAATGCCATGAATTCAGATCTGAACCTATTATGTTTTCATGAATATATGTGTGTTCTTGATCCTATCTTGCAAGTCTATAGTCACCTATTATGTGTTATGATCCGACAACCCCGAAGTGACAATAATCGGGATACTTCTTGGTGATGACCATAGTTTGAGGAGCTCTTTTATTCACTATGTGCTAATGCTTTGTTCCGGTTCTTTATTAAAAGGAGGCCTTAATATCCCTTAGTTTCCAATAAGACCCCGCTGCGACGGGAGGGTAGGACAAAAGATGTCATGCATGTTCTTTTCCATAAGCACGTATGACTATTTACGGAATACATGCCTACATTACATTGATGAATTGGAGCTAGTTCTGTGTCTCCCTATGTTATGACTGTTACATGACGAACCACATCCGGCATAATTATCCATCAACGATCCGGTGCCTCTGAGCTTTCCATATCTTGGTTTGCGCTTATTTACTTTTCCGTTACTCTTGTTACAATCACTACAAAAATACCAAAAACGTTACTTTTGCTGTCTTTACTTTCGTTACCGTTACCACCACTATCATATTACTTTGCTACTAAACACTTTGCTGCAGATACTAAGTTTCCAGGTGTGGTTGAATTGTGAACTCAGCTGCTAATACTTGAGAATATTCTTTGGCCCCCGTTGTGTCGAATCAACAAATTTGGGTTTAATACTTTACCCTTGAAAATGGTTGCGATCCCCTATACTTGTGGGTTATCAGGTAGCAAGGGACACCATGTTTACCCAGGTTCGGGCCCTCTTGATGGAGGTAAAACCCTACTTCCTGCTTGATTATTATTGATGATATGAGTAGTACAAGAGTAGATCTACCACGAGATCGTAGAGGCTAAACCCTAGAAGCTAGCCTATGATGATTATGATTGTGATCATGATCGGTCTTCTAAGGACCAACCTCTCTGGTTTATATAGACACCGGAGAGGGCTAGGGTTTACATAGAGTCGGTTACAAGGAAGGAAATATATTATCCGGACCACCAAGCTTGTCTTCCACGCAAAGGAGAGTCCCATCCGGACACGGGACGGAGTCTTGAGTCTTGTATCTTCACGCTCCAATAGTCCGGACAAATGATATACGCCGGATGTCCGGATACCCCCTAATCCAGGACTCCCTTAGTGGTAACCGATCCCGTACAAATGGCAACCCTTGTAGGCGGTCACCAAACTCGTACACTTTGGCAACCCTTGGGGGCGGTCACCGAAACCCGTCAAATTGCTCGTGGCGATCTCCACAACCTAATTGGAGACCCCGACGCTTGCCTGGAGCTTTACACCATAATGATTGAGCTCCGAACACCACCAACTGTCTAGGGCACCAAGGCACCCAAGATGAACAAGCTCAAGGGTACCAAGCACCCAAGAGTAAAACATTTCTCAATTTGTAACTTCCACGTATCACCGTGGAGAACTCAAACCGATGCACCAAATGCAATGGAAAGGGCACATGGAGTGCCCAAGTCCTTCTCTCCCAAATCCCACCAAGGCAACTAATGCTAGGGAAGAAAATGAGAGGAAGAACGAAGAAGAGAACACGAAGAACTTCGAGATCTAGATCCAAGGGGTTCCCCTCACTTATAGGAGAAAGTGATTGGTGGAAACGTAGAGTAGATCTAGATCTACTCTCCCCCCCCCCCCCCAAACTAGCAAGAATCCATGGAGGGATTGAGAGATAGCAAGCTCGAAGAAGGTCAACAATGGGGGAAGAACACGAGCTTAAGAGATAAGGTTCATTGGGGAAGAAGACCCCCTTTTATAGGTGGGGAAAAATCCAACAGTTATGCTCACATTCCGCACAGAGTGGTACTACCGCTCGACCTCACGGTACTACTGCTAGGGGTAGCGGTACTACCTAAAACGGTAGCGGTACTACTGCCTGCGAGCGGTAATAAAAAAATAAATCCATGCCTACCACCGCTGGACCTATGACGAGTTTTTGGTCCGCAGTGGAAGTAGCCATGGAAGTAGCCGCGGTAGTACCGCTCCCAAGAGCGGTAGTAAAAAATTACATCCCCTCCAAGCGGTAGTACCCGCAGCCTTTAAGGACACCAAAACTGACACAACTTCTGCAAACGGACTCCGAATTCAACGAAACCAAGTTTGTTGGAAAGCTAGAGACAAGGGCTAACACAATCTTGGTAGAAATAACAATAAGAAAGAAATTAGAAAGGGCCCATAGTAAAATGGTGAGAACCCTTCCTTGAATAAGACTGGTAAAACCTCCAACACAGAAAACGCAATAGAAGAAGCATGTAAACTCCGTTTTTTATGAACTCGAGCTTGTCAAGAAGATGACCATAAGCTCCAAATATCACAAGGATAAAACCAAACAAGAACCAAGAAAGATGATGCAAGCATGCAATGGTTTGAGCTCTCTATGAACGATACGATCAAGCTACTCACTTGATAGCCCCCCTTGACAGTACGACAATCGATCCTATAACCCGGTCTCCAAACTAGCACCATGAGACCGGTAAAATAGAGAACCTATCAAGGGCAAACCTTTGCCTTGCATGAAGTGTACTTGAGCTAGATGATGATGATCTTGACTCCCTCAAGTTGGACCACCTTTCGTGATTGCGTTGGCTCGATGAAGGCTAGTTGATTGCTCCCCCATACTCCTCTATGGGTGATTCACTCTTCAGCACACCTTCACAAGTCCATTGCCACCATAATGGACAGCAAGCTACAAGCATGATTTCTTCGTGATGCTCCACTTGAACTTGCACAACACAACCTTGATTTGATGTCATCCTCCATGGGTTGTATGTGATTTTCCTCTTAACGCAAGCCCATGGAAGCAAACCTAACCCCACATAGAAATCTCATAAAGACCATGGGTTAGTACACAAAGCGCAATGGACAATGCTTACCAAACCGTGAGATCACTTGATCCCACTCGGTGTATCTTCTACGCTTTGTGTGATGATCAACTTGAATCACTCTCTGTACTTAGTCTTGATCAACCTTGACTATTTCCAACTCTCTTCATTTGGATGATGTCTTGAAGGTAAAAATGAATGATCACACAATCTTCTTGTTCAATACATGCTTGCTATAAGCTCAACTGTCACATGACCAATATTTGGATAATTCCTTAATAGCACCTTGGTCAACACATAATCTCCTTGAAACCAACACATGGACTCAAGAAATTCCTATGGACAAATCCTTCAAATATAACTCAATGCAACCATTAGTCCATATAGAGAATGTCATCAATTACCAAAACCACACATGGGGGCACCTCATGTCCTTTCAAGTGCCATCCTGGTAGTCTGGACACATGTTTAACATCTTCCACACCTATTGGCAGAAAGGACAATGCTTAGATGTTGGACCTTCTCATTGTCTCTAGCATAGGCGGCGGAAAGAAATGTGTGGCCATCCTTGGGTCACAAGATTTTTACTTCAACAGTTAGTCCAATTCTGACCGTGGTGTTTCAGATGGAACACAACAAGGCCCCTGATCCAGACGGTTTTACTGCTGAGTTTTATCAACGTTTTGGGGATATGATTAAGATTGACTTGGTTCAGTCGTTTAACCAACTACATGCCGAAAACCTTGACATTGCTGGTTCAAACTTTGGGGAAATTATTCTATTGCCCAATACTAAGGAGGCTAGTCGTATTCAACAATGTCGATCGATTTGCCTTCTAGACATCAGCTTTAAAATCTTTATGAAAGTTGCAACAGATCAGTTGAATGGGGTGGCTGGCCATGTGGTCAAACCCACTCAAACAGTCTTTATGTAAGGACACAATATACTAGATGGAGTGGTTGTGCTACATGAAACTGTACATGAGCTTCACCGTAAAAAGTTGAGGGGATTCATCTTTAAAATTGACTTCAAAAAGGCATGTCATAAAGTAAAATGACCCTTTCTGTTGCAAACTTTACGCGTGAAGGGGTTTTCACCAAAATGGTGCCGATGGGTTGAGAGTTTTGTTTCTGGAGGTAGTTTAGCTATCAAAGTCAACGATGATGTTGGAAACTATATTTAGACTAAGAAGGGTCTTCGCCAAGGGGACCCCATATCCCCTATTTTGTCCAACATCGGGGCCGATATGTTAGCTATCCTTGTTCAGAGGGCTAAGGTGGCCGACCAGATCATTGGTGTTATTCCCCATTTAGTACAAGAAGGTACGTCTATTTTACAATACACAGATGACACTATTCTTTTTATGGATAATGACCTAGATAAAGCAAGGAAACTCAAGCTGATTTTATGCGCATTTGAGGAGCTCTCTGGTCTCAAAATTATTTTTTCATAAGAGCGAGCTTTTCTGCTTCGGCGACGCTGCAGAGTCCGCATCTGAGTATGCTGACATTTTTGGTTGCCAGCTTGTGTAGTTCCCCATTAGGTATCTCGGTATTCCGATTCACTATCGGCGCTTGACTATGGGTGAGTGGAAACATGTGGAAGAGAGACTTGAGAAGCGGCTAGCCAGTTGGAAAGCCAAACTCTTGTCATATGGGGGACATTGATTTTGATCAATTCCGTCGTCAACAATATGGTTCTATATATGTTGTCATTCTTCCACTTACTGAAAGAGGTTCTTTAGCATCTGGATTACTTTAGATCCATGGCAATGTGACAATGAATCCAATAAATACTAGCTGGCTAGGTGGAATGTATTATGCCGGTCTAAAAGTCAAGGGGGTATTGGAACTCAAAACCTTGAGATTAAAAACATCGCTCTTTTGAGTAAATGGGTTTACAAATTACTCAACGAGAATGGAGTGTGGGAGGTAATAATTCATTACAAATACGTGGGGCCCAAAGAAATTTCTCAAGTTCATTAGAAACTCGGTGATTCACATTTTTGGTATGGTGTCATGAAGGCCAAGAAATTATTTTTTAAATTTGGTACTTTCTCGGTAAGGAATGGTTCTCAGGTTCGATTCTGGGAAGATACCTGGCTAGGTGCCACCCCACTTACGATGCAGCACTCTAGCTTGTATAGTATTGTCAGCCATAAATTCGTCACGATCAAACAAGTTTTGGGACAATAAAACCCTGATATTTTTTTTGTAAGGACCTCGTTGGCCCTCGCCTGGCAGCATGGAATGAATTACTCTCTCATCGGAGGACATTCAACTCACAACCGAGCCGGACAAGTTTCGATGGAAACTGCATCAAAACGGTAGTTTCTCAGTCAAGTCCTTGTACGATGCGATGACTCATATTGATGTTCCCGTTGATAACAAAAAAAATGTGTAAGCTAAAAATACCTCTAAGAGTGAAGATATTCCTCTGGGTTTTAGCAGAGGGTCATCTTAACTAAAGAGAATCTGGCATGATGTAACTAGCAAGGTAGTAAGACATGTGTCTTTTGCCAACATGATGAGTCTATTAAACACTTATTTTTTAGTGTAAAATCGCTCGTGCAGTTTGGGTCATGGTTTAAGTAGCTTCAAATCTATACCCCCCACGTAGTGCATGTAACATGTTCGGCAATTGGTTGCGGGGTATTGATAAACATATTTCTGCACATATTCTTGTGGGGGCGGCTGCCTTATGCTGGGCAATGTGGCTTACCAGGAATGATGTGATTTCTAATAATAAATATTTTTCTTCTCCAGTGCAGGTTATTCATGCATGTACACGATGGCTCCGTACTTGGTCTATCTTGCAAAAGTCGGAGGACAAAGACCTTTTTATGATGGCGCCTACACGGTTGGAGCGTATGGCCTGGGAGTATTTCTCCCTCCATGGATGGAGGTGTAATCTCCGTATAGGGTCTGTGAGGGAATCCTGGATTAAGGGGTCCTCGGGCGTCCGGACTATGTAACATGGGCCAGACTAATGGACTGTGAAGATACAAGACAACAGACTCTCTCCCGTGTCCGGATGGGACTCTCCTTAGCGTGGAAGGCAAGCTTGGCACATAGATATGAAGATTCCTTTCTCTGTAACTGACTTTGTACAACCCTAGTCCCCTCCAGTGTCTATATAAACTGGAGGGTTTAGTCCGTAGGGGCAATCATAATCATAGTCATACAGGCTAGACTTTTAGGGTTTTAGCCATTACGATCTCGAGGTAGATCAACTCTTGTAATACTCATATTCATCAAGATCAATCAAGCAGGAAGTAGGGTATTACCTCCATAGAAAGGGCCCAACCCTGGGTAAACATCGTGTCCCCCATCTCCTGTTACCATCAACCTTAGACGCACAGTTCGGGACCCCCTACCCGAGATCCGCCGGTTTTGATACCGACATTGGTGCTTTCATTGAGAGTTCCGCCGCGTCATCTTCAAGAGGTTCAATGGACCCATCAATCATCTACAACAATGCTGTCCAGGGGGAAGTCTTCCTCCCCGGACAGATCTTCGTGTTCGGCGGCTTCGCACTGCGGGCCAACTCGCTTGGCCATCTAGAGCAGATTGACAGCTATGACCCTGGCCATCAGGTCAGATTTGGAAGCTTGAACTACGTCGCTGATATCTGCGGAGACTTGATCCTCGATGGATTCGCACCCACGACAGCGGCTCCCTGCCACCGCGATGAACATGACCTAAATCTGTCATCAGACCATACCCAGGAGATAGCACCTGTAAGTGCTCTGGCCCTAGATTCGAAGCAGATTGCGCCCTCTGAGGATGGGAAGCTCAACCCCGCCACGGAAGCCGCAGACTCAGCGGCATTGGAGCCGCATACAGACGCAACCTCGAGCAAGATCTGCGTCACTGGAACCTCAGATTCGTCTCCGGCCATAGGTTCCGAACCACGTGCATCCGCGGCCATCGAGCCTGATCGGGCGCCGATTGTCGAATTCAGCGCCGCGGACATCTTCCGGCACTCACCTTTGGGTGATGTGCTAAACTCATTAAAACCCCTCTCCTTAGCAGGGGACTCACAGCCGAATTATATCCGGTTTGAGATGGGGGCTGATGGCAGGGAATTTCGCTTCCTACCGACCCCCCACTTCATAGCCACCGTCGAAGACTTAACCGACATGCTTGATTACGGCTCCAAAGACATGGACGGTATGGACGACGATGCCGAAGAGGAGTAGGGCCAAAACCCGCCGTTTACCGGGCGCTGGACGGTCACTTCTTCGTACGACGTGTACATGGTGGATACACCTAAAGAGAACAACGGTGATAACGAGAAGGATCCAGTCAAGGATAAACCTCCGAGACACAGCCAAAACACTGACATCACCGGCGCCGCTCTAAATCACGCCGTGGAAAAGATAGCGATACCGGCAAGAGAGAAAACAATACTCCGGACGATGCCGAAGACAAGGAATACCCCGTTGAGCCAACCTCCGAACAGGACGAACGGGAGGACGGGCGAGTCAACCCTGATGAACAGGCCGTAAATGAAGACTCGGAGGACAGTAATTATCTTCCACTCTCCGAGGATGAGGTGAGCCTCGGCAACGAGGATTTCATCGTGCCTGAGGAACCTCTCCAGCAGGAGCGCTTTAAGCGTCGGCTAATAGCCACTGCGAGGAGCCTGAAAAAGAAGCAGCAACAACTTCAAGCTGATCAAGATCTGCTCAACGACAGATGGACTAATGTCTTGGCAGCCGAGGAATACGGCCTCAAACGCCCAACCAAAAGTTACCCAAAGCACAAATTGTTACCCCAATTCAATGACGAGGCGTTGGAGCCCGTACAATCAGCACGTAACGCGGCTGACCGACCACCACGCGGCCGGGATAAAGCGGCACCTCAAGCCGAACTCCAGCCCGTCTTACCTCACCGTAAAGGCAGAGATAAAACAGCTCGGTGTTATACATATGACCTGCGGCAGGACCTAAAGAACAGAGCAGGTCAGACCAGATCGATCTACGGATCACGGGGTGTGCCCTGACACGCGACGACGGCCATCTGGCCGGACGTGACAAACATAACCACGCCCGGGCCGAAAACCGCAGACAGGTTACATCCGAACTACGTCGCGACTTGGCCCGATATAGAGGCGCCGCACACCCCTCTGCTTCACTGACGAAGTAATGGAGCATGAATTCCCAGAAAGGTCTAAACCCGTAAATATTGAATCATATGATGGAACAACAGATCCCATGGTATGGATTGAGGACTTTCTTCTCCATATTCATATGGCCCGCGGTGAAGACCTTCACGCCATCAAATACCTCCCGCTAAAACTCAAAGGGCCAGCTCGGCACTGGTTAAACAGCCTGCCTGAAAACTCTATTGGCAGCTGGGAGGACTTGGAAGATGCCTTCCACGACAACTTCCAAGGTACATATGTACGACCTCCAGATGTCGATCACTTAAGTCACATAGTCCAACAACCCAGAGAGTCAGCTAGGAAATTCTGGACCAGGTTCCTAACTAAAAAGAACCAGATCGTCGATTGCCCGGATGCCGAAGCCCTAGCGGCCTTTAAGCATAGCATCCGCGACGAATGGCTCGCCCGTCACCTCGGCCAAGAAAAGCCGAAGTCCATGGCAACCCTCACGGCACTCATGAACCGCTTTTGTGCGGGCGAGGATAGTTGGCTAGCCCGTAGCAATAACACTGCAAGTGAAGCTGGCACCTTTGAGGCCAAAAATAGCAACGGCAAGCCCCGACGCGACAGGCACAAGCGTCGAAGCAACGGTGACAATACCGACGACACGGCGGTCAACGCCGGATTCAGTGGCTCCAAGTCCGGCCATCGGAAGAAGCCATATAAAAGAAAACAATCCGGGCCCATCCATCTTGGACCGCATACTCGATCGTCCGTGCCAAATCCATGGCACCCCAGACAAACCAGCCAACCATACCAATAAAGACTGTTGGGTTTTTAAACAGGCCGGCAAGTTTTTTTTTTGACCTTGAACAGGCCGGCAAGTTAAATGCCGAGAACAAGGAGAAGGGGTCGCAAAGCAAGGACGATGACGAGGAGTCCCGTCCACCGAACACAGGAGGACAGAAGAAGTTCCCTCCCCAAATTAAAACAGTGAACATGATATACGCTACCATACCCCCAAGAGGGAGCGCAAACTCGCGCTCAGGGACGTCTACGCGATGGAGCCAGTCGCCCCAAAGTTCAACCCATGTCTTCCTATCCGATCACTTTCGATCGTAGGGACCATCCGACCAGTATCCGTCATGGCGGTTCAGCCGCACTGGTCCTCGACCCAATAATTGATGGATTCCATCTCACGCGAGTCCTCTGAACCTGCTCTATCAGGATACATCATGCAAAATTGGCATTAATCCCTCTAGGATGAAACCCACAAAGACTACCTTTAAAGTAGTCATACCAGGTGTAGAGGCCCGTTGTACGTGCTCGATCACACTAGAGGTTGTCTTCGGATCCCCGGTCAACTTCTGAAGCGAAGAGTTGATCTTTGATATCGTCCCCTTCCGCAGTGGCTATCACGCGCTGCTCGGACGAACTGCATTTGCTTGATTCAACGCGGTGCCGCACTACGCTTATCTCAAGCTCAAGATGCCTGGACCACGCGGCGTCATAACAGTCAATGGAAACACGGAATGCTCCCTCCGTACCTAGGAGCACACCGTTGCTTTAGCAGCAGAAGTACGGAGCGGCCTTCTTAAGCAGAACCTTAATTCGGCGGCCGAGCTCCCAGACACTGTCAAACGAGTCCGGACTACTCTGCAGCAGGACAACCCAGCTCGTCAAGAGCTCGACGAGCAATTTGGCCTCCGTCCTAGTCCCTACCAAGTGGCGGCGTTCGTACCGCGCGTACATAACTACGCACTCAAAATACCATGGGCATAGACGGAGGCATAACTAGATTGTGATCCTTAAGACGGCTCAACCTTCCCTGGACACACTTACTTTCACTTTTCCCTTTTTCTCCTTTTCAGGTTTTCTTTTCCACAGGCCTTTCCTGACGGCCTGATCACCGGCCCTTTCAAAGGATAGATACACCAAGACAGCAAGAAGCATTGGTGTATATGGGCATTTCTAGGTGGTCTCTTTAACGATCACTCGACCTGTTTTCAGGACCCGCGCACAGCTCTCCCTTGGTCGTGGCATATTAAATAGCCCTGTTTCTTATTACACTACTTGTACAGATACGCTTTGACGTATTAATCAAACTATAATGGAAACAGTTTGTGGCCCAACTTCTGTGACACTAGCTTGCTACTCTTCTTTTTTATCTCTTGATAATCTTATCAAATTGCACCCGTACACTTTGGTACGCTTTAATCCGGTAGGGGCTTCATTGCGCCCCATAATACGGCACCAAAGTCCGAACACTTTTTACAGTATAGTTCGGCACCCCGAATCTAGCATTATATGCATTGGCTCTGAATCATGTCGTTGGTCAATAGTTGGGTTGCCCGGCTCCAGTGCTTACTACATTACATTCCGCTATATCGGCTAGGGTAGTAAAGGGAGAACTACTGCGATTGTGTCCTGGTTTATCCGGATGAGCACCTCAGTAGAGAAAGCCGAAAACTGACTGTCATGATGTGGCGTGCGCCGGTCAGCTCTTCGGAGGTTTCAAATCTTTAGCGATTTCCTTTTTTCCGCATTACACGAGGAATCGGTTCTTACCCAATCAGGTGTTTGCAACACCCTAGTTTGGATACTAGGGGCTGCGCCTAAATTTTTATTGTCAAACTCCTCTGGCTAAGTGAGGGTGATAAAGCCACACAGTCCGATTGCCTGGTGCGTTGCGCTAAACACCTCCTTCAAGGACCAAACAATTGGATCAAGAGTGTTTAGATTCCATCCCGAACACCCCCGTACTACCTACGTGGGGGCTGAAGCCGACGACTGGCCAACTCTCAGATTTCATAGACACGGCCGCACAGGAGGTAAAATTTTAACAAGCATTATATTACATAATCGACTTTGTTTCACAATATAGGGCGAGATAACATGAATGTATTCATTCAAAGATTACATCTTTTGCACATTGCTCCGCTACAATGCGGGATCCCTCCAGGACATCGCTAAAATATCGCTCGGGTGTGCGGTGCTCCTTGCCCTCGGGCGATCCCTCGATCGCGAGCTTGACGGCATTCATCTTCGCCCACTGCACCTTTACACGGGCGAAGGCCATCTGCGCACTTCGATACAGACCGACCGCTTGATGGCGTCAAGCCGGGGCAGGCATTTACCAGCCGCTTCACGAGACCGAAGTAGCTGCTGGGTATGGCTTCGGCAGGCCACAATCGGATTATTAAGTCCTTCATGGCTAGTTCGGCTACCCTATGCAGTACCACCAGCTGTTTTAGCTGATCGCTAAAGGGCACTGGATGTTCTGGCGCAAGGTATTGCGACCAGAACAACTTCTTCGTTGAGCTCCCCTCTTCGGCTCGGAAGAATTCCGCAGTGTCAGAAACACTGCGCGGCAGATCCGCAAACGCCCCTGGAGAACTCCAAATCTGGGTAGTAAGAGATACCTCTTCTTCACATACTTGCTTTGCATAAAAAAAGCCTTACCCGCCGCGATTTTCTTGGCCTCCTGGATTTCCTGGAGGGCGCCCTGGGCTTCAACTCGGGCCTCTGTGCGCTCTGCCGAGCCTTGGAGAGCTCGATCTCTTGATCCGCAATGTCGCGTTCCAAGGACTCGCATTTCTTGACGGCGTCCTGGAGCTCCTGCTGGACTTCACCAACTCTGGCCTCGTGTTTTTCACGGGCGTCTTGCTCCTTTGCCGCTTTCTTTTTGGCCTCAGCCAACGCTTTCTTGAGGGTTTCCACCTCAGTCGCCGCTCCTAGAAATATCATGGCACTGTGGTCAGCACAAGTTATTCACCCTTTTCCGGATATACACAAGGTCATCACATACCTTGCTTGTCCTCCAGCTGCTTTTTTACACGGCCGAGCTCCTCCTCGACCCGCTCCAGACTCTGCTTTAGTCCGGAGACCTTAGCAGCATGAGAGGTTGCGGCCAACAACGACGCCTGCTTATTCACATCAGGCATATTTAGTTAGTTTCCTGCGAAAATTACTTGATCCTCTTTCTGGCTTTTCTTTTTCGAACACCGGACAGTGTCTCAAGGGCTACTGTCTACACTATGTCATTCTTTTTACATAATTGTGTTGCTTACCTCAAAGCCTGTTAGAAGGATTGTGTAGGCTTCGGTCAGTCCGCTCTTCGCGGACTGAATCCTCTCAACCACTGTACCCATAAGGGTACGGTGTTCCTCAACAATGGAAGCACTTCGCAGTGCTTCCATTAGGGTGTCCAGCGCCTCTGGCTAGACAGAGGTCACCGGCCGGATAGGTGCACCTCCTTCTTTCGAAGGAGGCTCCCCGCCGGATTCCGGAGCGGTATAGGTCTCCGGGACTTTATTCGGCTGGGGGCCGAACTGAATATGGCCCCCATCGCTGGTCTCCATAAGGATTTGCTCCCCCATGTGTCCGGCGGCCGGGGTTTTACCCTACGGCGCCGCCCTGGCGGCCTCCTGAGTCTCTCCCCGGCCTGGGATCCTTTGGGACAATGCCTCGGTGTCATTCATGGCCTTGGGAGAGGAGGCCGCCGGAAGGGACCGGCTGTCTATCGCCTTTGGGTCCAACGAATTCCCCGAAGATGAGGACCGCTCGAAGTTGGACCGAGCCGGTCTGCAAGTGCATGATTGAACATGTTGAGACTATGAAGTAGAGGGGCCAGATATATGAATGCGTCTGGTTTTTTAGTACTCACGATTCGGCCAGGGGCTTGTCTCGGGGGCGCGTCTCGGGGCTGCTGTCGATGTCCCACGTGGACTTATCCGCGAAGGAACCCTTCCCCATCTTGGACGCCTCTGCCTCCATATTTGTGGAGGCCGCCCTCTTCTTCCTTCCCCCCCGAGGGGGAGAGTTGCTTTCTTCCTCCTCCTCGTTGTCGTCCTCGGCGGCGGAGGAGTGAGTCTCGGTGTCTTCTGACGTCTTGCTCCTCGGGCAGCGGAGCCGGACACTTAATACGCTCCGCCTTCTTTGTCCAACCCTAAAAAAATAAGTAGTGAGGTTTGGGTATCTTCCCCGAGTAAGCAAGTAAAGGATACACCTTGAAACGCGTAAGACTTACCACACTGGCTGGATTGGCCAGGGCGTGCCCACGATCCTTAGTCGTCTCCGGCCGCGTCTTGTTGCCCTTAAAGAGCGCCTTCGAGATGTCTTCGTGTGTAGTTCTGAAGAACCGTTGCAAGGTCTGGTGCTCGGCCGGATCAAACTGCCATAAATGGTAAGTCTGGCTCTAGCATGGAAGGATCCGGCAAACTAGCATCACCTGGATCACATTGACGAGCTTGATGTTCTTGTCCACAATGCTCTGGATGCGCGTTTGCAGCGCTGTCAGCTCGTCCGACGAAGACCAATTCAGGCCCTTCTCTAGCCAAGAGGTGAGCCGCATTGGGGCTCCAGACTTGAATTCGGGAGCCGCGGCGCAGGTAGTGTCGCAGGGCTCTATGATATAGAACCACAGTTTCTGCCACTCTTTGACGGTCTCCACAAAGGTACCTTTGGGCCATGTGACATTGGGCATCTTGCTCACCATGGCACCTCTGCACTCTGTGTGTTGGCCATCCACCACCTTCGGCTTCACGTTGAAGATCTTAAGCCACAGTCTGAAGTGGGGGGGGGGATGCGGAGGAAGGCCTCGCACATGAAAATAAATGCCGAAATGTTGAGGAAAGAGTTTGGGGCTAGATCATGGAAATCTAGCCCGTAATAAAACATGAGTCCATGGATGAAAGGGTGGAGGGGAAACCCTAGCCCGCGGACGAAGTGGGGGATGAACACCACCCTTTCGTTGGGCTTCGGGGTGGGGACGATCTGCCCCTTTGTCGGAAGCCGGTGGGCGATTTCTTTGGCCAGGTACCCGGCCTCCCGTAGCTCGATGGTGTCCTTCTCCTTGACGGAGGAGGCCATCCACTTGCCTTGCGCTCCAGACCCCGACATGATCGAGTGCTTTATTGAGGCGGAAAAGATGAGGACTTGGGCGCTGGAGCTCAAGAATGGGAGGGCAGAGAGAGAAGGCGTGGGTGGAAGAAAGGAATCCTTATCTCCTTACAAAGGAAGTTGTAGGATCGAAAGTATGTCTAGAGGGGGGAGGGTGATTAGACCACTTGACCAAATAAAAATCTAGCCTTTTCCCAATTTTAAGTCTTGGCAGATTTTAGCAACTTAGCACAAATCAAGTAATCAACCTACACATGCAATTCTAAGAGTATAGCAGCGGAATGTAAAAATATTGCATATGAAGGTAAAGGGAGGAGTTTGGAGGGAGCAAACGCAATGTGGACACGGTGATTTTTTATCCATGGTTCCGATAGGTGGTGCTATCATACATCCACGTTGATGGAGACTTCAACCCACGAAGCGTAATGGTTGCGCGAGTCCACGGAGGGCTCCACCCACGAAGGGTCCACGAAGAAGCAACCTTGTCTATCCCACCATGGCCATCGCCCACGAAGGACTTGCCTCACTAGGGTAGATCTTAACGAAGTAGGCGATCTCCTTGCCCGTACAAACTCCTTGGTTCAACTCCACAATCTTGACGGAGGCTCCCAAGTGACACCTAACCAATCTAGGAGACACCACTCTCCAAAAGGTAATAGATGGTGTGTTGATGATGAACTCCTTGCTCTTGTGCTTCAAATGATAGTCTCCCCAACACTCAGCTCTCTCTCATAGGATTGGATTTGGTAGAATGATGATTTGAGTGGAAAGCAACTTGGGGAAGGATAGAGATCAAGATTTATGTGGTTGGAATGGAATATCTTGACCTCAACACAAGTGTAGGTGGTTCTCTCTCAGAAAATGTATGTTGGAAGTGTAGGCATGTTCTGATGGCTCTCTCCACAAATGAAGAGTGGGTGGAGGGGTATATATAGCATCCACACAAAATCTAACCGTTACACACAAATCACCAAACTCGGTGGGACCGAATTAGAAAACTCGGTCGGACCAATTTGGTTCATAATGTGACCGTTAGGCATTTCGGTGGGACCGACATTTCAACTCGGTGGGACCGATATCATTAGGGTTAGGGCATAACATAATCTCGGTTGGATCGACTACTCAAATTCGGTGGGAACGATTTTGGTAATAAGCAAACAGAGAGTTGGTCAGGCAAACTCGGTGGGACCGATTCGCTCGTCTCGGTGGGACCGAAGCGTTACGAAAAGGAAACAAAGAGTTTGCATTACTGACTCGGTGGGACAGATCGCTCATCTCGGTTAGAACGAAACGTTACGAAGGGAAACAGAGAGTTTGCAATCCCATCTCGGTGAGATCGATATCCCTATCGGTGAGACCGAAGTGACTTGGGTTTGTGGCAGTGGCTATGTCAAGAGAACTCGGTGGCGCCAGATAGAAAGTTTCGGTGGGGCCGATTTTGACTTTCGGTTTGGGACATATGTGGATATGAGAAAGTAGTTGAGGGTTTTTGGAGCATATCACTAAGCATTTTGAGCAAGTAACTCATTAAGCAACACCTCACCCCTTTTGATAGTATTGGCTTTTCCAATGGACTCAATGTGATCTTGGATCACTAGAAATAAAATATAGAGTCTTGTGCTTTGAGCTTGAGCCAATCTTTTGTCCTTAGCATTTTGATGGGTCCACTTTCCAATCCATGCCATGCCAATCATCGAGCTTTCCTGAAATATTTATCTTGAAATAGTATTATCTAGATGAGCTATATGTTGTTAATCATTACCAAAACCACTCAGGGATAGTTGCACTTTCAATCTCCCCCTTTTTGGTAACTGATGACAACATATTGATCAAAGCTTCGACAAATGATAATAAGATTGAAATACATTGTCGCTTTGAGAAGTATGTGATAAGCAAGAGCTCGCCCTAAATTTGTGCATTAGTTAAATTTTTTTTGGACTGCAAATGCACAATGTCTTAGGATCATGGGTCACTCTTCTTTATCACATACATCTTGGTGGAGCGCTCAAAATGATAATAATTAAAGACAATGCACTCATCACCAAGCAAAGTGAATGATCATATATAAGATATAAAAGATAGTATCATCCAAACAAGCATTAAGGTAGCAAATGATCAATCACATGATCATCCAAGTATCTCACAGAAGACATGATGTAGTAAGCAAACACACAATAAAGTTCAACCAAGAAAAACGGAAAGAGAGACAAAACAACTCTCTCTCTCTCTCTCTCTCGAAGACTATGATCTATACATATTTCTCCCCCTTTGGCAACAAGTACCAAAAAGTCAAAAATATGCATAGTGTTATGCGTCTCTCAAGCTTGGTCTTCATGAGGTGGTGTAGAGATGACTCCAAGGACGAAAGCTTCTGTCGATGTAGCTGGAGCTGGTGGAGTGGCTACTGGAGCTGGTGGCACTGTGGCTATGGTTGCTAGTGCAGATGTAGTAGCTCTTGTGTCTAGGATAGGCACTGTAGCAGACCTCTGGCTTCTGGGCACACTAGTAAAAGCTTCTGTAGTAGACTTGCCCTTCTTCTCCTCCACTTCCTCCTGAAGTTGCTCAACCACTGACTGAATCTCAGTTACCTTGACATCAAGATCATAGAATTTCTGCTCAATGATCCTCTCCAAGCTCTCCTGGTTTTGAGTCAGGGTGGCCAAAAGCCCTTCTCAATCCTCAAGGTGGATTGGATCATATATCCAAGCTGATCTTGCTTGCTCTTCAAGAACACTTGAGATGCCTCTTTAGCAGTTGGCATCCTTGCAGCTTTCTCTGCCCTTGCCTTCTCTCTCTTCTCATGTGCTTGCACTGATGATGGATCTTCCTCAGTCATGACAGCAATGTTGCCCTCAAAGTCTGGCCTGAGGGGTAAATGCTCTTTGTCCAATAGATATGTGCCTATGCCCATCTTGGAGTTGATGAGCTCCTGAATGTGTGGAGCATACCCACAGCTTCTCTTCTGGTCAGCAGCTGTCCTTTTCATTGTCTCTACAATCAAACTCATGACCTTGAACTTCTGAGGCACATCAAACAAATTTAGCAAATTGATAGCATGTCCTCTTATCATCTTATGATCTCCAGACATGGGTAGCAATGTGTGCCTAAGGATCCAGTTGATGGTAGGCAGACCAGACAACAAGAAGTGTACAGATCCAAGTTTGTGAGTCTCCAAAGCTTTGTCTGGGATCTCCTTGTACATGTTTGCCATTGAGTTGTGATCCTTCTTCTTGGTGGCATACCCATCCAAGTCATCTTCATGTTCTTCAGGGCCATTTATCAGATTGGCCCATTCCTCAACTGTGGACTGGTACCTTGTACCCTCAGACATCCATACTATCCTCCCATCTGGATAGAAATGCGCAGTGGAGTAAAACTGCATGATCAACTCATCATTCCATTTGGTGAGCTTCTGTCCAACAAACGTATCTACTCCACAAGCCTTGAAGCTGACATAAACTCCTGGATAGTGATCTTCATTTTCCTTGATATACTCCCAATCCACCCATCTCATGTCACACACTATGGGCTTCTTGTCAAGTAGGATAGTCTCATAGAAATCTTGTTGTTCCTTTGTGTGGAACCTATAATCAACTGTTGTTCTCCTTCTCACAGCATAAGGATCTGATTGTCTCCACAATCTCAGTCCTGCATCCTTTCTGATCCTCATATCTTCTGCAACAGGATGTGCGTCATTATGGTCAAGGGTCTTTGGCTTCAGCTTCCTCAAAACAAGTGAATCATCTTCTTCTTCTTCAGCATCAGGCACTATGGCCTTGTTCTTCTCCTCAGCTGGAATACTTCTGGTGTTCCTCTTGGGTTTTGGGGGCTTCTGAGCTTGAGCTTTCGGAGCAGACTTGGGCTTTGATGGAGCAGCCCTTGCCTTTATAGCATCTCCCATAAGCTTCTGAGCTTTGGGTACTGGTGTAGCATCCTCTTCCTCTTCATGATCTGATCTCACCATTGAGGACTTCCCAATAACTCTGGCAATGGTCTTCTTGACCCTTTCTTTCCTCTTCTTGCCTTCACCTCCTTCTTTGGGTTCAAGAGTGAACTCCATTATCTCTTGAGTAGAGGCTCTGGCCTTAGACATAGGAGTTCTCCTGGAAGGTGCCTTCTTGTTCAGCCCTGGCTTACTTGCAGCAGCTGTGCCATACTATTTCTTTAGCACCTTCTTCTTGGAGCTTACTTCCTCCTTAGTGGCCACATAGTCCTCATCCTTTGATTCTGAGGTTCTCTTTTTCCTAGATCTAGTGGCTGCCTTTGGCAAGTTGCTTGGAGTGCTCCTGCTGCCATCATCAGAAGTGCTAGAGCGATCTGAGCCCTCACTCGTCTGCACATGTTCCTTTAAACTGTTCTGACTGTCACTTTGATCAGACATCTTGCAGGCAAACTGTCAGCAGACCCTGTGAATAGGCTGTAGATGAGGTAGAGTAGATGAGCATCACAAAGTTTAGAGGTTTTGCAAAACAAATTGAGTCAAAAAATCTTAGTTTTAGTTCTCTAAAGAAGTGATCTCGGAGCTACCAAATTGACATACTCGGTGATACCGAAGCAACACTTGGGACCTAAACTAGTGAACTCGGTTAGGCCGAGTCACAGTTCGGTGGCACCGAGATTGCTAGGGTTTCACAGAATCTTGAACTCGGTCACACCGATTTGCACGTTTCGGTCAGACCGAAAAGCGCATGTGCAATGGCCTAAGCCGAATCGGTGAGACCGATATCTACATTTCGGTCGGTCCGAGATGAGTTCTGCAGAGAGCTAACCCTAAAATTTCCGAATCCATCTAGACCTAAGGAAGTTTTATCTAGGTAGAATAATCTCATTCGTGGCAAGAAACATGACATTGTCCTTGTGCTAGGAATCAGAGTGAAAAAGACAGCACAAGGGGTCGAACACTTACCCTAGAAAGGCGAGTGTTCGCTACGACAGCGACGGCGGAGCAGATTCCATCGATGGCGGCAGAATCCAACGGCGGGAGGTCGTTAGCGGTGAGGAGACGATCCGGAGACCCGAGGAGGCAAAGCAGGACACGCGGGGGCTGAGAGAATTTGAAGAAATTTCCAAAATCTCACCCGTGGGTATTTATATCCCGAACCTGTCGGTGTGACCGAGTGGAACAACTCGGTGGCACCGAGATTGCAGAGTCGCAAGCGGTTGCTGCAACTCGGTGTGGCCGAAGTGTTCAAATTGGTGGCACCGAGATGAAAATCTAGATCAACTTAGTGAACTCGGTTTGAACGAAATGGATTTCTCGGTTAGACCGAAATGCACAAAGAGGTTTTGGAAGTTTAAGTCTATGAGAATCGGGGACTCCGAGTGCTCCTCACACAGAGTGGTTCGAATCTGACTTGATCAAACTTTGTGATGTAGCATGAATATAGTTTGAGACGAGAAAAGCATAGATAGCTAGAGGGAGTTCTTAGGCATTCTTGTCCATCCATTTGGCAAAAGAAAAACCAAACAAACAAAACAACAAATGGATGTCCTCGAATGAGTAAAATATGCATCCAACATGCTCACACAATAAAATTACAAATGAAATATGTGACAAAGCATGCACAATCACTCTAGCATCTATCAAGCAATTTGGCGATGACTAGGTCATCTATATATTAGGATATTGACTTAGGAGTCAAATGAGAACATTTGATCATAGGTCATACTCATCGTTTAAGCACAAGTGGGGTTGCCACTTTTACATAAATTATTGTTGTGTTCACATCATTAGAGTTACTTTAGCTCAATTGATTAGAGTAAAGCTCCCCCTAGATGTGATATCCCCCCTAAGAGGGATGAACTAACCTTGGGTTTTGTCGATGATGACTTCATGTAGGTGTTGAAGATGTAGATGCTCAATGTTGATGTAGATCATTCGGAGCAATCCTTTGGAGTGAGTTGCACTTTCAATACCTACACGGGTTAGTCCCACAAGGAACAAACAAGGATATCCATAGACATAGAGTGATATTCACATGAGATGATGTCCATGAATGCATTGGGTTACCTTGTCATTTTTCTTACCAACAAGAGGGTTTGTGACTCCTTGAACTAGTGCAAGATGTGAAAGTTGTTTGCACTTGTCCTCGCCAAAATGATAAGAGTGAAGTATGTTGGCGGAGTCACCCTCAAGAAATCTCTAGTTCTTCTCCTTAGGGATCCACACCATCTTGATGGGAATCCTTGGAGTTGTAGTCGTACTTGATCAAGTGGAACTTGATGTAGTCTTGGTAACCCACTTGACCAAGGCATTAGGAGCTTCTTCAAATGCATCAATCTCTTCTTGAAGCTTGTCCTTGCCTTTTAGCTTGTGGTCTTGTGGTGGAAGATCATCTTGAGCTTGTGTTCCTTGGAAATAAGTAGGATCGTACCTCTCTTGTTGAGGAACGAACTTCGTCTTGGGATATTGATCTTCTTCCAACTCAACTCCATTGGCATTGAACTTTCGTTCAAAACCAACACCTTGATTCTTCGGGTGTCTTCCTTACTTGCGTACAGTTTCCTCAAATTGCTTACTCCTGGCAAGACTCTTGTAAACACCTTTCTCTGTAATTCCCTTCAATAAGCTATTTTCTTGCTCAAGTGTAACTTGAACATTGGATTTAGCATGATTGTTGTTACTACTAGAAGAAGAATCTTTCTTGTTCTTATTGGTAGATTTAACTTGTGGCATGTAAGTAGATGAGGGACTCCTGGACTAAGGGGTCCTCGGGCGTCCGGCAGCTATCCATGGGCCGGACTTATGGGCTATGAAGACATGAAGGCCGAAGACTGCACCTTGTCTGGATTGGACTCTGCTTGGCGTTGAGGGCAAGCATGGCGACCAACTATGAAGATTCCTTCTTATGTAACCGACCCCATGTAACCCTAGATCTCTCCGGTGTCTATATAAACCGGAGAGCATAGTCCGGATAGGACACGTTCATTACCATATACACAAAGGCTAGACTTCTAGGGTTTAGCCATTACGATCTCGTGGTAGATCAACTCTTTTAACACTCATATTCATCAAGATCAATCAAGCAGGAAGTAGGGTACTACCTCCATAGAGAGGGCCCAAACCTGGGTAAACATCGTGTCCCCGGTCTCCTGTTACCATCGATCCTAGATGCACAGTTCGGGACCCCCTACCCGAGATCCGCCGGTTTTGACACCGACATTCGTGCTTTCATTGAGAGTTCCACTGTGTTGTCGGCAAAGGATTCAAGGGCCCCTTTGATCGTCAATAATGGCGCCGTTCAGGGATAAACCTTCCTTCCCAGACAAACCTTTGTGTTCGGTGACTTCGTACTGCGGGCCAGCTCGCTTGGCCATCTGGAGCAGGTCGATAGCCACGCCCCTGGCCATCAGGTCAGATCTAGAAGCTTGAATTGCACCACGGATACCCGCGGAGACTTGATCTCCGATGGATTCGAGACTACGATAGTCGCTCCCCCTCTCTCCGATGAACATGACTTAGATCTGTCATCGGATTGCACCCAGGAGATGGATCCTGTTACTGCAACAGCCTGAGACCCAAAGCAGATCGTGCCCTCCGGGACCACAAAGCCCACGGTGTTGGAGCCGCACATGGACTTGACATCCTGCAATACTTGCGTCAATGGAACTCCGGACTCGTTTCCGGCTACACGTTCCGGATCAGGTGCGCCTATGGACACCGAGCTTGATCGGTTATCGATTTTCGAATTTGGCGCCGCAGACTTCTTCCAGCACTCACCATTTGGTGACGTACTAAATTCTTTAAAGAACATATCCTTGGAGGAGGACTCATAGCCGAACTATGTTCAGTTCGAATTAGAGGCGGATGACGAGGAATTTTGCTTCCCACCCGCCACCCACTTCATAGCCACCGTCGATGACTTAACCAACGTGCTTGACTATGGCTCCGAAGACATCGACGATATGGACGACGATGCTGATATGGAGCAAGGCAAGACCCGCCATTCACCGGATGTTGGACGGCCACCTCTTCTTACGACGTGTACATGGTTGATACACCCAAAGGATGTGGCGACGACAACGAAGAGCCAGATGCGAATAAAACCTCTGAGACACAGTCCAAGCGCCGACGCCCCAAGCGCCGTTCTAAGCCTCGTCGCTCAAAGGACGGCAACACCGGCACCGGAGAGAATAGTACTCCAGGCGATGCCGAAAACAATGAAGACCCTGTCGGAGCTGCATCCGAACAGGAGGAACAGGACGAGAGGTAGGACAACCCTGACGAACAGGCCATAGAAGATGACACGGAGGACGGCAGCTACCGTCCACCCTCCGAGGAGGAGACAAGCCTCGGCAACGAAGACTTCACCGTGCCTGAGGATCCTCTAGAGCAGGAGCGCTTTAAGCTCCAGCTCATAGCCACTGCAAGGAGCCTAAAAAAGAAACAGCAGTAGCTTCAAGCTGAACAAGATCTGCTCGTCGACAGGTGGACTGATGTCCTGACAACCGAAGAATACGGCCTCAGGCGCCCAACAAAAAGCTACCCTAAACGTAGACTGCTACCACAATTCGATGAGGAAGCACCGAAGCACACATCTCCCTTGCATAATGAGGAACGACCACCACGTGGTCAAGACAGGGCGGCCGACCGGCCATCCCGCGGTCGGGATAAAGCGGCAACTCAGGCCGAAAAGCAGCCTGCCCCACAACCTCGTAAAAATAGAGACGGAAGAGTTCGGGGTCACACGTACGACCTCCGGCAGATCCTGGACGATAGAGCAGGACACACAAGATCGATCTACGGATCGCGAGGGCGTGCCTCGAGGCACGACGACGGCTACCTTTTCAGACGTGATAAATCTAACCACGCCTAGGCCAAATAATGCAGACGGGCTCCGTCAGAGCTACGCCACGACGCGACCCGATATAGAGGCGCCGCACACCCCCTCTGCTTCACAGATGAAGTACTGGATCACGAATTCCCCAAGGGGTTCAAGCCTGTCAACATTGAATCATACGACGGCACAACCGATCCTGCAGTATGGATCGAGGATTTCATTCTCCATATCCATATGGCTCGAGGAGATGACCTCCACGCCATTAAATACCTCCCACTAAAGCTCAAAGGGCCAGCTCGGCACTGGCTTAACAACCTGCCTGAAAATTCTATCAGGAGCTGGGAGGACTTGGAAGAAGCTTTCCTGGACAACTTCCAAGGAACCTATGTTAGGATACCAGACGCCGATGACTTAAGCCACATAGTTCAACAACCTGGAGAATCAGCTAGAAAATTCTGGACTAGGTTCCTAACCAAAAAGAACCAGATCGTTGAGTGTTTGGATGCCGAGGCCTTAGCAGCCTTCAAACATAGCATCCGTGACGAATGACTAGCACGCCACCTCGGCCAAGAAAAGCCGAAGTCCATGGCAGCCTTCACGGCACTCATGACCCGCTTTTGCGTGCGAGAGGATAGTTGGCTGGCCCGTAGTAACAACACAGTCAGCGAGACAGGCCCCTCCCAGGCCAAGAATAGCAGTAGCAAGCTCCGGTGCAATAGACACAAGCGTCGAAGCAATGACAACAACACCGATGACACCACGGTCAACGCGGATTCACTGGCTCCATGTCTGGCCAACGGAAGAAGCCCTACAAAAGGAACAATGAAGGACCTTCCAGCCTGGACCGCATACTCGACCGTCCGTCCTAGATACACGGCACCCCGGATAAGCAAGCTAATCATACCAACAGAGATTGTTGGGTTTTCAAGCAGGCTAGCAAGTTAAATGCCGAAAACAAGGAAAAGGGATCACAAAGTGAGGACGAGGACGAAGAGCCCCCGCAACCGAACACTGGGGGGCAAAAAAAATTTCCCCCTCAAGTCAAAATGGTGAACATGACATACGCTACGCACATCCCCAAAAGGGAGCGTAAGCGAGCACTTAGGGACGTCTACACGGTAGAGCCAGTCTCCCCAAAATTCAATCCGTGGTCAGCATTCCCGATCACCTTCGATCACCGGGATCACCCAACTAGTATCCGCCACGGCGGTTCAGCCACACTAGTCCTCGACCCAATTATTGACGGGTTTCACCTAACACGAGTCCTGATGGACGGTGGTAGCAGCCTAAACCTGCTTTATCAGGACACAGTGCTGAAGATGGGCATTAACTCCTCGCGTATCAAACCAACAAAGACAACCTTTAAAGGAGTCATACCAGGCATAGAGGCCCGCTGTACGGCCTCAATCACGCTGGAGGTGGTCTTTGGTTCTCTGGACAACTTCTGAAGCGAAGAGTTAATCTTTGATATCTTCCCCTTCCGCAGCAGCTATCACGCACTGCTCGGATGAACTGCGTTTGCTAGATTCAACGCAGTACCACACTATGCTTATCTCAAGGTCAAGATGCCCGGTCCACGTGGCGTCATAACAGTCAATGGCAATATAGAACGCTCCCTCCGAATAGAGGAGCACACCGCCGCCCTAGTAGCGGAAGTGCAGAGCGGCCTTCTCAAGCAACACCATAGTACGGCTGTCGAGCCCTCGGACATCACTAAGAGGTTCCGGACTACACTGCAACAGGACAGCGCGGCTCGTCAAGAGCTCGACTAGCAATTCGGCCTTCGTCCCAGTCCCAATGAGGTAGTGGCATTCATACCACGTGTATACAATTACGCACTCAAACTCCCATGGACATCCACGGAGGCACAAGATAACCCGGGAGCTACAGTTCGGCTAGACCGATCCCGGATACACATACTTTGATTTTTTTTCAGGTTCCTTTTTTTCGCGGGCCTGATCGCAAGTCCTTTAGAAGGATTGGCATGCAACGGAGGCAAGCAGCACAGGTGTGTAGGGTAACCTTTATACGTTCTTCTTGACGGTATTCAAACTTATTTCTCAGGACCCGCATGTCAGCGCTTCTCGATCCGGCATGTTAAATAGCCCGGATACTTCTCGCACCACCTGTACAAGATACGCCTTGACGTATCCATCCAGCTATAATAAAAATGGTTCGTGGCCCAGTTTCTGTGGTTATCGCTTCTTACTTCGTTTTATTTCGATCTGCTTATTTGCTGCATCGGTACTCTTCTGTACGTTTCATATCCGCCATGGGCTACTTATCGCCCCACAATACGGCAGCAAAGCCCGAACACTTCTTATACATAAGTTCGGCACCCCGAATTTAGCATTATATGCATTGGCTCCGAATCATGTCTTTGGTCAATAGTTGGGTTGCCCAGCTCCTGTGCTTGCTACCCTACGTTCCGCTCTATCGACTAGGGTAGTAAAGGGAGAACTACTGCGATTGTGCCCTGGCCTTGACCGGATGAGCACGTCAGTAGAGAAAGCCGAAAACTGACTGTCATGATATGGCGAGAGCCGGTCAGCTGTTCGAGGGTTACAAAATCGTTGGAGATTTTTTCCGCGTCATGCGAAGGATCGACACTTTCCGATGAGATGCTGACAGCACCCTGGCTTGGACCAGGGGCTGCGCAATTGCTTAATTATAAAACTCCTATGGCTAAGTGAGGGCGTTTAAGCTGTATAGTCCGATTGCCTTGTTCGTTGTGCTAAACAACTCCTCCAAAGGACCATATAATTGGATCAAGATTGTTTAGAATCCATCCCGAACACCTCCGTACTACCTACGTGAGGGCAGAAGCCGACGACTGGCCAACCCTCAGATTACAAATAACACGGCCGCACAGGAGGAAACAATTCAAAGCATAATAAAATTATTTTACAAACACCGGCTTTGTTCCCAGAATACAAGGCTAAGGCAACATGAATACATTTATTCAAATACAATGTCCTACGAACATTGCGCCGCCACACGTCGAGACCCCTCTACGACATCCGCGAAATATCGCTCGGGTGTGTGGTGCTCCTTGCCCTCCGACGGCCCGCTGGCAACTTCAACAACGTTCATCTTCACCCACCACATCTTGCAGCGAGCGAAGGCCATACGGGCACCTTCAATACAGGCAGAGCACTTGATGAAGACCAGCCGCGGACAGGCCTCCACCAGACGCCTCACGAGTCCGAAGTAGCTGCCGGGCATAGCTTCGGCTGGCCATAGCCGGATTGTCAAATCCTTCATGGCTAGTTCGGCCACCCTGTGCAGCTCCACCACCGCTTGATCGGTGAAGGACACGGGATGCTCTGGCATCTTGTACTGCGACCAGAATAGCTTCTCCGTAGAACCTCCTCCTTCGGCTCGGTAGAACTCTGCAGCGTCTGATACGCTGCGTGGTAGATCCGCAAAAACCCCTGGGGAACTCCGAACCCGGGTTAGTAAAAGGTATTGCTTCTCCGCATACTTGCTTTGCATCTTAAATGCCTTACCCGACGTGATCTTCTTGGCTTCCTGGATCTCCTGGAGGGCGGCACGAGCCTCATTCTGTGCGGTCTCCGTGCTCTGACGAGCCTTGGTGAGCTCGGCCTCTTGAGCCGATGCATCATTCTCCAAGGTCTCACATTTTTTCACCGCATCTTGGACCTCCTGCTGGATTTCCATGACCCGGGCCTCGAGCTTCTTACGGGCGGCTTGCTGCTGGACAGCTTTCTCCTCGGCCTCGCCCAGGGCCTTCCTCAGGGCCTCGACCTCGGTCGCGGCTCCTACACATATTACGACACTACAGTCAATATACACCGCCTATGCTTTCTGAACACACGTCAAGTCGTTATTCACCTTGCTTCTCCTGGAGCCGAACCCTAACCTCGCCGAGCTCGTTCTCGGTCCACTCCAGCCTCTGCCTCAATTCAGAGACTTCGGCAGCATGTGAAGTTGCGGCCAACAGCGACGCCTGCTTATGCATACATGCAATGTTAGTCTCCTACAATAGATCCTCTGTCCGGTTCTTCTCGCCGCACAGTGTCTCAGGGGCTACTGACTACAGGTTCTTTTTCTCTTTCTATGTCACTTACCTCGAAACCTGTCAACAGGTTGCTGCAGGCCTCGTTCAGTCCACTCTTGACGAACTGAACCTTCTCAATCACTGCGCCCATAAGGACGCGGTGCTCGTCCATAACGGAGGCGCCTCGTAGCGCCTCCATCAGGTTGTTCGGCGCCCCTGGATGGACAGGGACCACCGAAGCGGCGCACCCCACTCCTTCAAAGGGGGCTGCTCGCCCGACTCTGGAGCCATATGGGTCTCTAGAATCGTATCCGGCTGAGGGCCAAACTGGATACGGCCCTCTTCGCTAGTCTTCATGGGGATCGTATCCTCCATGTGGCCGCTAGTGGAGGCTTCGCCTCGTGGCGCCTCCCAGACAGCACTCTGGGCTCCTCCCCGGTTCGGATCGGCCCTCCGAGACAGCACTTTGGTGTCGTCCCTAGCCCCGGGGGAGTAAGCAGGCGGTGGCGACTGGCTCGCCATCTCCGACGGAGCCAACGAACCTTCAGATGAGGATCGGTTGACAAGGTCATGGGCCAGACTGCAATAGTACAGTTAAACTATGTCAAAGATAAATGGAGAGAAAGGGTCGGATGCGCACACGAGCAAGCCACGTCACTTATGATGCGGCCTGGGACTTAGTGCGGAGGCGCCATTCCGGACTACTGTCAACATCCCACGCGGTATTGACCGCTGGGGTGCCCTTCCGCTTTTTCGGCACT
The DNA here is from genome assembly GCA_021605145.1 of Aegilops bicornis. NCBI lineage: Eukaryota > Viridiplantae > Streptophyta > Magnoliopsida > Poales > Poaceae > Aegilops > Aegilops bicornis. The sequence continues at coordinate 194,203,180 of CM038674.1, forward strand.
TTCTCCTCCGGATGTGCCGAGGCCGCCCTCTTCCTCTTCTTCTCCTCGGTAGGAGGGTTGTTTTCCTCCTCCTCCTCGTCGTTGTCCTCAGGGACGGAGGAATGGGCCTCGTCGTCTTCGGACATCGCGTCCGAACTGGCCTTGCGACGGGGGCCACTCTTGGCCCCCTTGGCCTTCTTCTTGGCCTTCTTCTCCGGCGCCTTGTATGGCGCCGGCACCAGCATCTCCGCTAGCCGTGGGATGACTGGTTCTTCGGGCAGCGGAGCCGGACACTGGATCCGCTTCACCCTCTCCATCTAGTCCTAAAGGAACCATAATAAAAGCTCAGACGTCACCCTCGAAACTATGAAGTTGGGGATACGTCAGAAATAACATACCTTGCTCGCGGGGTGTGTACAATTGTGACCACGGTCTGAATCCGTGGCCGGTGGCTTCTCGTTGCCCTTAAAAAGCAACTTCCAGGCGCCTTCGTGAGTAGTCTCAAAGAGCCTTACCAAGGTCTGGTGCTTCTTCGAATTGAACTCCCACAAAGGGCGGCTTCGGCGCTGGCACGGAAGAATCTGGCGGACCAGCATCACCTGGATGACGTCAACAAGTTTGACGTTCTTGGTCACCATGCTTTGAACGCGCGTCTGCAGCGCTATCAGCTCGTCAGGTGAACACCAGTCCGGACTCTTCTCGACCCAGGAGGTGAGTCGCATGGGAGCACCGGAGCGGAATTCGGCAGCTGCGGCCTAGGTGGTGCCGCAAGGTTCTGTGATGTAGAACCACTGCTTCTGCCATTCCGTTACTGTCTCCACAAAAGTGCCTTTGGGCCAGGAGACGTTGGATAGCTTGCTCACCATGGCTCCCCCGCACTCCGCGTGTTGGCCGTCCACCACCTTCGGCTTCACGTTGAAGACTTTGAGCCACAACCCGAAGTGGGGATGGATGCGGAGGAAGACCTCACACACGTCGATAAACGCCAAGATGTTGAGGAAGGAATTCGGGGACGGATCATGGAAATCTATTCCGTAATAATACATCAGCCCGCGGACGAAAGGGTGGAGTGGAAACCCCAACCCGCGGAAGAAATGAGGAAGGAATACTACCCTCTCGTCGGGCTCCGACGTTGGGACGATTTGCCCCTCAGCCGGCAAGCGTTGGGCTATTCCCTTCGCCAAATATTCGGCCGCTCGGAGCTCAGTAATGTCCTCGTCCTTGACGGAGGAACCATCCACTTGCCCTGACCACCGGATCCGGACATGGTTGCTTGAGTGGATAGGAGATGAGAACTTGGGTGCTGGAGCTCGAGATCGGGAAGGCGGAGACAGAGAGAAAGCGTGAGAAGAGGAAGAGGGAATCCTTATCCCCTTATAAAGGCAGCAAACATTAAACGCCTCCTCACTCGCCTTAAGATTCGCCTATTCCCAAGGGCTGTGCAAATGGCCTGGTTGGGTTACCCATGCCCAAATTGATGAGAATCCCGCAATAAGGGGACACGATCTCTGTTTCGACAATACATGCCAATAGCAACCGCGTACCGAAACATGGGATGGCAGAAGAAAAACGGTTCAAAACTATAACCGGACAGACGCGATGTCGTGTTATGAAGAAGCTGTCAACAGATTAGATTCGTGCAAATATTATATTCTCTTTGCGGTTGCGTGTGGTGTATAAAGGTCCGAATACAATTAACACGTCCGAAGACTATCCTGGAGTTCGGAAAAGGGGAACCCGCCTTGCAATGCCGAAGACAATCTGCGCGTCGGACTCCTCGTCATTGAAGCCAGGTTCAGGGGCTACTGAGGGAGTCCTGGACTAAGGGGTCCTCGGGCGTCCGGCCTGCTATCCATGGGCCCGACTGATGGGCTGTGAAGACATGAAGGCCGAAGACTACACCTTGTCCGGATTGGACTCTGCTTGGCGTGGAGGGCAAGCATGGCGACCGACTATGAAGATTCCTTCTTATGTAACCGACCCCATGTAACCCTAGATCTCTCCGGTGTCTATATAAACCGGAGAGCATAGTCCAGATAGGACACATTCACTACCATATACACATAGGCTAGACTTCTAGGGTTTAGCCATTACGATCTCGTGGTAGATCAACTCTTGTAACACTCATATTCATCAAGATCAATCAAGCAGGAAGTAGGGTACTACCTCCATAGAGAGGGCCCGAACCTGGGTTAACATCGTGTCCCCTGTCTCCTATTACCATCGATCCTAGACGCACAGTTCGGGACCCCCTATCCGAGATCCGCCGGTTTTGACACCGACAGTAGACAAGAGTAAACGCTTGGCAATGTAAGAAGAACTTTTCTTGCGAAGATCATCATTGATTGTCTTTAAAAACTCATGCTCTTGCTCAAGGTTGAGCTTTTCGAAGTGTACCTTCTCATGAGTCTTTAAAAGTTCTCGATGATCTTCCAAGGTAGTTTCATGAGCTAACTTAAGAGTGTTTAGTTCTTTAGTTAGATGCTCAATCTTCTTCTTATCATCGTCATTCGTTTTACCTTGATTATCATGATTAATAGCAAGTTCATCATAGTTCTCATAACTAGAGTTGTCAACAAGTAAATCATCATCTCCTAGCAAATCATCTTCATCACTATTAAAATCAACATACTCGGGGTGTGTTACCTTTGGACCTTTAGCCATGAAGCATCTTCCAATTCCTTCATTTGGTGAGTCAAATATGTCGTAGGAGTTGGTTGACACAAGTGCTAGACCGGCAACACCTTCATATTGAGTATATTTGGAGTCGGAGTGATGATCGGAGTCGGAGCCGGATACCCATTCACCAACATGAGCTTGATGTCTTCTTTTTGTGTAGCTCCTTGATGATTTGTCCTTCCTCTCCGAATCCTTGCTTCTCCGAGTGGGTCTTCGTTCATATCAAACATCTCTACTCCTTCTCTCTCTTGGTGGTGCTTCTTCTCATCTACTTCTTCTCTTGGGAGAATCTTCTCTTCTTTTGTAGGGAGCCGTACACTCATTGGAGTAGTGTCCGGGTCTTCCACAATTGTAGCAATTCCGTTCACGACTTGAAGATCTCTTGTCATTGTACGACCTTGACTTGGAGCTTCTTTCCTTGCTTCTACTCTTGTAGAATTTGTTGAAGTTCTTTACCATTAGGCTCAATTCTTCATTGAAGGTTTGTTTCTCACTTGATGATGTGGGAGCACCACATGAGGCATTGTAAGCACCTCTTGACTTGTTGTAAAGCTCTTCCTTATCCTTAAGTGACATCTCATGAGCAACAATTCTTCCAATGACTCCCGTTGGCTTGAGATCTTTGTAGTTGGGCATCATTTGTGTCAATCTGCACACGGTATCATATTTTCCATCCAAGGCTCTTAGGATCTTCTTGATGATGAATCTATCGGTCATCTCTTCACTTCCTAAGCCGGCAATCTCATTTGTGATGAGAGCAAGCCTAGAGTACATTTCAGCGACACCTTCACCATCCTTCATTTTGAACTTGTCAAGTTGACTTTGAACCACATCCAATTTGGATTCCTTGACGGAGTCGGTACCTTCGTGCATATCAATCAAAGTATCCCAAATTTCCTTTGCATTCTCAAGACGGCTGATTTTGTTGAATTCTTCGGGGCACAATCCGTTGAACAGAATATCACAAGCTTCAGCGTTGTATTGTAGCATCTTCAATTCTTCCGCGGTAGCTTCACGGTTCAGTTCTCTCCCATCAAAGAATTCACCTTGGAAGCCAATACACACAATAGCCCAAACGACGGGGTTATGTCCAAGAATGTGCATTTTCATCTTATGCTTCCAACTAGCAAAATTAGTACCATCAAAGTAAGGACCTCTACGGTGGTAATTTCCCTCGCTAGACACCATACTCTCCTAGGTTGTGAAACCAAGGCTATGATCAACAAAAGCTATGGAAATCAAACCAAATGGAGACCAAAGCTCTGATACCAATTGTAGGATCAAAAGTATGTCCAGAGGGGGGGTGATTAGACTACTTGACCAAATAAAAATCTAGCCTTTTCCCAATTTTAAGTCTTGGCAGATTTTAGCAACTTAGCACAAATCAAGGAATCAACATACACATGCAACTATAAGAGTATAGCAGCGGAATATAAAACAATTGCATATGAAGGTAAAGGGAGGAGTTTGGAGGGAGCAAACGCAATGTGGACACGGAGATTTTTTATCTGTGGTTCCGATAGGTGGTGCTATTGTACATCCACGTTGATGGAGACTTCAACCGACGAAGGGTAACGGTTGTGCGAGTCCACGGAGGGCTCCACCCATGAAGGGTCCACGAAGAAGCAACCTTGTCTATCCCACCATGGCCATCGCCCACGAAGGACTTGCCTCACTAGGGTAGATATTCACGAAGTAGGCGATCGCCTTAACCGTACAAGCTCCTAGGTTCAACTCCACAATCTTGTGGAGGCTCCCAAGTGACACCTAACCAATCTAGGAGACACCACTCTCCAAAAGGTAATAGATGGTGTGTTGATGATGAACTCCTTGCTCTTGTGCTTCAAATGATAGTCTCCCCAACACTCAGCTCTCTCTCATAGGATTGGATTTGGTAGAATAATGATTTGAGTGGAAAGCAACTTGGGGAAGGCTAGAGATCAAGATTTATGTGGTTGGAATGGAATATCTTGACCTCAACACAAGTGTAGGTGGTTCTCTCTCAGAAAATGTATGTTGGAAGTGTAGGCATGTTCTGATGGCTCTCTCCACGAATGAAGAGTGGGTGGAGGGGTATATATAGCCTCCACACAAAATCTAACCGTTACACACAAATCACCAAAATCGGTGGGACCGAATTAGAAAACTCGGTCGGACCGATTAGGTTCATAATGTGACCGTTAGGCATTTCGGTGGGACCGACATGTCAACTCGGTGGGACCGATATCATTAGGGTTAGGGCATAACGTAATCTCGGTTGGACCGATTACTCGAACTCGGTGGGACCGATTTTGGTAATAAGCAAACGGAGAGTTGGTCAGGCAAACTCGGTGGGACCGATTCGCTCGTCTCGGTGGGACCGAAGCGTTATGAAAAGGAAACAGAGAGTTTGCATTGCAGACTCGGTGGCGCCGATCGCTCATCTCAGTTAGACCGAGATGTTACGAAGGGAAACAAAGAGTTTGCAATCCCATCTCGGTGAGACCGAGATCCCTATCGGTGAGACCGAAGTGACTAGGGTTTGTGGCAGTGGCTATGTCAAGAGAATTCGGTGGCGCCGGATAGAAAGTTTTGGTGGGGCCAAGTTTGACTTTTGGTTTGGGACATATGTATATATGGGAAAGTAGTTGAGGGTTTTTAGAGCATATCACTAAGCATTTTGAGCAAGTAACTCATTAAGCAACACCTCACCCCCTTTTGATAGTATTGGCTTTTCCTATGGACTCAATGTGATCTTGGATCACTAGAAATAAAATGTAGAGTCTTGTGCTTTGAGCTTGAGCCAATCTTTTGTCCTTAGCATTTTGAGGGGTCCACTTTCTAATCCATGCCATGCCAATAATCGAGCTTTCCTGAAATATTTATCTTGAAATAGTACTAGCTCAATGAGCTATATGTTGTTAATCATTACCAAAACCACCCAGGGATAGTTGCACTTTCAGCAGTGAATATCAAACGCCTCCCCACTTGCCTTGGAACTCGCCTATTCCCAAGGGCTGTGCAGACGGTACGGTTGGATTACCCACACCCATATTGATGAGAATCCCGAGATCAAGGGGACACGAACTCTGCATCGATAAGACGTGTCAATAAAACCGCGTCTCGAAATGTTGATCGGCAGGCCAAAAACGGTTCTAAATAATAACCGAGCAGAGACGTGATGTCACGCTATGAAAAGTTGTCAGCAGATTGGACTCATGAAATATTATACTCTCTACGGTTGTGTGTGGTACTTGTTTTGCAGAACCGGACTCATTCGTTGCGTTTGTAGACCGTTTTGGAGTATTCGGAGGAGGAACCCGCCCAGCAATGCCGAAGACGATTTGCGCGCCGGACACGTCGTCATTGAAGCCTGGTTCAGGGGCTACTGAGGGAGTCCTGGATTAAGGGGTCCTCGGGCGTCCGGACTATGTAACATGGGCCGGACTGATGGACTGTGAAGATACAAGACCGAAGACTCTCTCCCGTGTGCGGATGGGACTCTCCTTGGCGTGGAAGGCAAGCATGGCGCCCGGATATGAAGATTCCTTTCTCTGTAACCGACTTTGTACAACCCAAGTCCCCTCCGGTGTCTATATAAACCGGAGGGTTTAGTCCATAGGGGCAATCATAATCATAGTCATACATGCTAGACTTTTAGGGTTTTAGCCATTACGATCTCGAGGTAGATCAACTCTTGTAATACTCATATTCATCAAGATCAATCAAGCAGGAAGTAGGGTTACCTCCATAGAGAGGGCCCGAACCTGGGTAAACATCGTGTCCCCCGTCTCCTGTTACCATCAACCTTAGACGCACAGTTCGGGACCCCCTACCCGAGATCCGGCGGTTTTATCACTGATAGTCTGCCCCACCCTAGGTTGGATTGATTTATTTTTGCTGCAAAACTATATTTATTTTCCGGTCGTTTGGACTTGTTGGTTGTGTGCATCATGTTATGCAGAGGCCGAGTATTCTTTGGATGCGGTTGCATCACCTTGATAAATCAATTCAATGAAATGTCCTTTATCGAAAAAATGAAAAAGTTTAAGTATCATAACCCTTCGCTCCTGCCCACGTGCGAACTCTCATCTAGGGTTTCCTTGCCTCTCGCTGGGTCTGCCTCATCTCCTATGGTCCTTGGACCATGGAGGCGCGGTGTATCTCGGCCCTTGCAGGCGCGAGGGCTCCATTTTTAGATGCTTTTCTGGGTTTTGTTAGGGTTTGTGCCATGCTCAAGAAGACGAGGCGGCGGTGGCTTCTTGAAGATGGAATAAGGTCCTCCCCGCCTAGCCCCCGTCCGGATCCTTCCGGTCTATGTTTCTCTTCATCGGCGGCGATTGTTGTTCTGGTGTGCTGGTCCTATGGGGCCTTAGCACGAGGACTTCCCGACTATCTACTACAACAATGTTTGCCCGGCTCCAACGAGGGAGGGGCAATGACGACGGCGCGCCTTCGGCTTGCTCCAGTGCTTGTAATCGTCGCTAGGTGGTCTACAGACTTACATGTAAATTTTACTTCTAATGTTCTTTGTACTACCTTGACAGTTGATGAATAGATCGGAAGTTTTCTCGCAAAAAAAAGTTCCGATCAAAGATAGATCTTGAAAAGCGTGTTATTTTATAATTTTTACAGTTTATTTCTTTTTCTCATGCTATGGGCTCGAAGCACGTTAGAGAAAAAATACACTCCTACTTCCTCCATTCATAAATATAAGGTGTTTTGAATATTCCAACCCGACTATAATGTGTGAATAATTATGCTAAAATGCATATATATATGTATATATGTACATATATATATATATATATATATATATGTACATAGGATAGAGCTATTTTGTTACTGTAATTATTCTGTTACTCCTCGGCCCTATATAGAGACGCGATGCTCCGAAGCCCACCTTGGCCCAGAGAAAATCCACCCTCACCCGGTCATCCCCAACCTCCCCATCCTCCCCCTCGACCCTAGTTTCTTCCAGCCGCTGCCCCGTCGTCGGCCATCTCCCGGCGCCCCGGCTTCTTCCCTCGTCACCGACCACCTTCCCGTGCCACGGCTTCTTGCCCTGCCGCCGGCCGCCTCCCCGCGCCCTGGCTTCTTGCCCCGCCGCCGGCCGCCTCCCCGCAAAATCTATTCAGTGAAAACACGCTCAATACAAACCCATGTGGACATCAGTTTAAATACTCTTTTTCCAGAACCATTCAAAATTACTCTACAAAAAATAGCTCAGTACAAAAATACACATACATCAGTACGAGTATTCTGTTTTTCAGACGGGAAAACACGCTCAGTACAAAACCATATGGACACCAGTTCAAGTACTCTTTTTTCAGAACCTTTCAAAATTACTCTCCGAAGAATACATCGGTACAAACGCACACGTAGATCAGTACAAGTACTCTGTTTTTTCTGACAAAAAACAACACGATGGGTCTCACCGTAATCCAAATTACTCTTCAACGGTTGCGAATTTGAAAAAACGTTCAACATGACTAAGTTTCGTATTTTTGATATCTTTCTAAGAGTATATTATTTGCCTTATTTCGACAAACTTAAAAAAAATGACGTTCGAAATCAAATTTGACTGTATTCGAATTCATTTTTAAACCGTAAGGAATTATAAAAACATTTCAATACGAAAAAGTTGCGCATTTTCCATAGCTTTCCAACGCTGTATCATTTGCGTCAATCCGACAAACCGTTTGCAAAAAATCGCGAACATACATTTCGCCCAGAATTTCACCGTTTTCAAATTACTTTTAAATCGTATAGAATTAGAAAAAATAATAGATATATGGAAGATGCGGATTTTCACCAGCTTTCCAACGCCATCTTATTTGATCAATTCTGATAAACCGTTTGAAAATTGAGTCCAAAATATAATTCGCGTTTTCGGTTTTAAAAAAATGGTTTTTTCAAAACTGCTCTTAAACTGTGATGATTTTGCAAAAATTCCTATATATTTGTAATGGAGATGTCAAGAGCTTTACAACGATATATTACACGCCCCATTCCGACAAAAACACAATCAGTTCGACGAGATGAAAATCATCAGTACAACCGCCTGAAATCATCAGTTTAAGTAGGGTAACAGAATAATATTCTGATACGCAAAACAGAATAGCCCAGATGTGTATATATATATATATATATATATATATATATATACACACACACATATATATATATATATGAATTAGAAAAAAAATTAGAACATCTTATATATAGAGAGAGAGAGACATACACACATCTAGTTTTAGCGTTATCCTTTCATTTGTCAACGTGCGCAAGTGGTAGTACTCGTCCCAATTATGTGCCACTAATGTCCCAGTGGCACTCCTCAAATAATTGTGTGTTTGCTAGTGAAAAGTGGGACATGACAAGCGCACAATCACATGTTCCTATGGGGCAACATACGACGACCAGTACAAGATAGAGGGAGATGAAAGCCAACAAAAACAAGGACACAAGCATGATTGGTTAGGATGCGAAGCAGCCAATTCAGGGTAGGGAAATGCTTCGTGTATTGCAAGATGTAAGAGAATGGCTTTGATGGAGTCGCCTTCAACATTATGGCAAGTATGCAACGTTAAAAGGTATGAACGTCTTGAGCAACTCTCCAGCTGTACCACCTTAGGGTATCTACAGCTGGACATCCTAGACATTTAAGTAGGCTTTTGAGAGGTTCGGTTGGATCAATTTTTTTCCTTCTCTCTCATGTCTCGTCAGTGGTTCTGAATCCGTCCGGTCAATTTAGAGAGTCCGACTAGAGCATCTATAACCGGACCCTCCACCCCTCCCACCTACATGCATACACTTCGCCCTATATACCTGCGGGAGAGCCCAGACATGATAGAGACCAAAAAGGCCTACCCACTCGGACCACATACCCAGTCTATTTGTTTGGGCTGTTCAACACCTCTCAAACACAAAACATATATGAACAGAATATGAGGGTGTCTGGACGTGTCCGGGCAACTCTTCGTGTCAGCTATAGCTCCCCATGACCCCACCTGCAGCCATTCGCCTCATCCACTTCCGTTCATTCCCACGACGTCGCCGCTTCCAAGTCTACTGCCGTCATTAGCCCAGCCACCGCGAGCTCAGGCCTGCCTAGTCGTCAGGAGCTTGCCCTGCCCAGCCACCCAGAGCTCACGCCGCCGCACGGAGCAATTCATATGAGTGGAGTTGCGCTTGGCTTGGCTGCATGGCCCGCTCACGGAGCTCATGCCCGGGGCCGTGGTTGCGTGCTATCTGCGGACCCCCGTGGTTGTGGGTGCGCTCAGCTTGGCTTCATCGCCAACTTAATTTGGGGTGATCTTTATATGCACATGTATTTTTTTAACACTTATATGCACATGTATGGCTTACCATATAACACTCAACAAAAATATGTGCATATTTAATACAGTTGCTTAAAATAGGATTTGATTTCTAACCAAGCTCTAAAATTGTCTTTTAACCTTTTAAATATCGTAACTTGCATTCCATGGCTCCAAAAATATTGATTCAAGTTACATTAGCTTCATCGCATCTTTGCCCATGTCATCACTAGCATTCCCTGCATTGAAACCATGTTGGACTTCATGGATATTGGTCTTGCTCCGTTTGGTCATTTTATGGGGGGTTTCTTCATCATTTTGATAGGGTACAACAAGGAGGGGTATTACAAGATCAACCCACAACCGAATGAGGACTTTGATCAGCAAGGCAAGCATCCTCTTGTTAACCCTTTATCACATGTTTTTCTTATGTTGAAAGATTATGCTATCTTGTTGGCGACTGGTAGTTTGTAGGAACCGGTAGACGTCTCCCCACAGTGAGAAACAAAGGTATTAATCCACGAAGATACAAATGCTTGCAATAGTTTTATATCCTATAACAAAAATATAACCCTCTTGTGCCCACCCCCCAACAATCCTAGCAAGTGTGTCAATCCTTTACTAGTTTGCTCGTTCAACAAGCATATTAAAAGATAGTGAGTGGTACATATTTTTCTATTTTTGAAACTAAATATATGTCAAAAAACAAACAAACATGTAAATGTTGTTGGAAGGTGTTTCTTATGGTGGAAACTGTACCGGGGTTCATAGGTTAACCCAAGTGGAACTCTCCAATGCATAAAAAGTGTGAATAGTGACTAGCTTCCTCATGTGTAGTACAATATGGAACACTCATGTTGATGCTAGACAAGCAAACATTGTGAGAATATATATAGGTAGTATGTCCACAATATAAAAGACAGAGATTGTCTCATGCATCTTAGCTATATAGCTCGTCCATACACCGAGGCACTCTGCATCATCTGGATATTAAGTGTAAACACGGGTAATTGCATTTAGAGCGATAACGTACTATTATGATTAGTGGATTATTCATCCTCTACTAACCCTTAACCCTTACACTACAAAAAAAGACACATTCGTGACATTATGGCCCGAACGGAAAAGAAATTGTCATGGTTATGACACTTCTATGATGATAATTGTGACAAAACCATGTATCATCATAGATGTGGTGGGCTCCTACTTCTATGACAAAAAATCATGACAGAAAATGGGCTTTTCATCCTGGGCGGGCTGGGGACGCACCCGCATAACATTCTTTGGGTTGTCCATGACATAAAAATGTGGTACAAGTGACGGCAAAGAAAATTTTGCAGAGTTCCCGGTTATGGTGGGTGGTCGGCTGAGCGATGCAGTGTGGTTTGTGCGTTTCTCTCTCGTACGCGCACTAGGTGTGCGAGACGTGTTCATTATAACTAAACCCGAGCGAGAGGTGTTCGGTTGCTGAACTCGAGCGATCGATGATCCCACTACATACCGAAGTCGATCGATCAATCCATTGGCTGCTAACTGAACCCGAGAGATTCCTTCGTTGGTGCTGCTAACTGAACCCGAGCGATCAATCGCTGCTGCTGGCTTATCGAAGCCAATCGACCCTCCGTGCGAGACGTAGCCAGTCGGTGTGTTGGGTTGCCTCTGGATGAACAGTGCCCGTTGCTGCTGCATGCACGATACGTAGAACGAGTCGAGACGTGGTGAGTCTACCTAAACGGTTGGTTGGTCGTGGATGAACAATTCCTGGTGGGGGTTGGATATGAACAGGACCCCAACCGTGTGTAGGCGGTTTCCGCTGGATGAACAGGACCTCGTGGTAGTAGGCGGTTGCCGCTAGATGAATAGGACCCCAAGGAGGCCGCCACACCGCAGACAGTTGAGGGTGGATGAACATGACCCCGTGGATGCTCTATGAATAGTAGCCGATGGTGCCTGGAGGACAATGGTGGATGAACAGTAGCGTATGGAGTCCCGTTTTGCAGTATGCCACGCCCCTCCCGATGAACAAGACCCCCTTTCGAACGTAGGCGCTCCAACGGAAGTCTGTTTCCTCCATTTTGCGGTACCCCACACCCCTCCCGATCAATAGGACCCCTTTTCAACTATAGCAGCTGTAAAAGAAGTCCGTTTCCTCTGTTTTGCGGTACGCAGACCCCTCCCAATTAATAGAATCCCGTTTCGACTGTAGCCGGTTAAAAGAAGGCCGTTTCTTCCCTTCTGTGATACGCCTGACCCCGTTTCGGCTGTTTCGTTCAAGCCAGTTGGCTTTCGTTGAATGCTACCTCTTGAGCTTGCGTTGGATTTCCCCGGAGAGGAGAGGATAATGCAGCAGAGTAGCGTAAGTATTTCCCTCAGTTTTTGAGAACCAAGGTATCAATCCAGTAGGAGGCAACGCGCAAGTCCCTCGTACCTACACAAAACAAATAGCTCAATGCAACCAACACGATTAGGGGTTGTCAATCCCTTCACAGTCACTTACGAGAGTGAGATCTGATAGAGATGATAGATAATATTTTTGGTATTTTTGATATAAAGATGTAAAGTAAAATAAAAGGTAAAGTAAAAAAGCAAAGCAATAATAAAGTAAGGGAAGAATGATATGATAGAGAATAGACCCGGGGGCCATAGATTTCACTAGGGGCTTCTCTCAAGAGCATAAGTATTTCACGGTGGGTGAACGAATTACTGTTGAGCAATTGACAAAATTGAGCATAGTTATGAGAGTATCTAGGTATGATCATGTATATAAGCATCACGTCCGAGACAAGTAGACCAACTCCTGCATGCATCTACTACTATTACTCCACTCATCGACCGCTATCCAGCATGCATCTAAAGTATTAAGTTAATGAAAACAGAGTAACGCCTTAACCAAGATGACATGATGTAGAGGGATAAATTCATGCAATATGATAAAAAACCTACATACAATTAGCCTTATTAGCTCACAATTGCAAGGAGACCCTGCGTCCCTCCCTAGAAACCTACATACAAAGTTGTAGCTACTGTTGATAGTACCCTGAAACACATGGCCGGGGGGGCTCACACCCCCACTTGTAACAATGTTGTAATTGGTCCATCGTGAGTAATACAGAAGTCAGTGGGAGCCTCTCCCACTGTCGTGCAGTTTCAAAACAAAAATATGATTAAAAAACCCATCTTGTTATCCTCGATGGCAACAGTACAATACGTGCCTTGCTGCCCCTTCTGTCACTGGGAAAGGACACCGCAAGATTGAACCTAAAGCTAAGCACTTCTCCCATTGCAAGAACTACCAATCTAGTTGGCCAAACCAAACGGATAATTCGAAGAGACTTGCAAAGATAACCAATCATACACAAAAGAATTCTGAGAAGATTCAAATATTGCTCATAGATAATCTTGATCATAAACCCACAATTCATCGATCTCAACAAAGACACAGCAAAAAGAAGATTACATTGAATAGATCTCCACGAGAGAGGGGGAGAACATTGTATTGAGATCCAAAAAGAGAGAAGAATCCATGTAGCTACTAACTATGGACCCGAAGGTCTGAAGTAAACTACTAACACTTCATCGGAGAGGCTATGATGATGTAGAAGCCCTCCGTGGTGGATTCCCTTCCCATGAGCTCCTAACAGGCCCCAAGGTGGGATCTCATGGATACGTAAAGTTGCGGCGGTGGAATTAGGTTTTTGGCTCCGTATCTCGATCGCTCGAGGGCAATGTAGGTATATATAGGAGGAAGAAATGCGTCGGTGAAGCAACAGGGGCCCACGAGGGTGGAGGGCGCGCCTGGGGGAGGCGCGCCCCTACCTCGTACCTTCCTCGTTGATTGCTTGACATAGGGTCCAAGTCTCCTGGATCATGTTCGGTGAGAAAATCACGTTCCCGAAGGTTTCATTCCGTTTGGACTCCGTTTGATATTCCATTTCTTCGAAACACTGAAATAGGCCAAAAAAACAACAAATCTAGGCTGGGCCTCCGGTTAATAGGTTAGTCCCAAAAGTAATATAAAAGTGGAAAATAAAGCCCAATATGGTCCAAAACAGTAGATAATATAGCATGGAGCAACAAAAAGTTATAGATACGTTGGAGACGTATCATTGAACAGGACGCATTCCCACCCAGTCGATTGCCTCCCAATGAACACAACATTGTTTCCACCGTTCCGACCCAGCCGGTTGGCTCCGGATGAACATGACTCCATCGGTACCGTCTGTGTGTGCGAGTTCGCATTTGAGACCCCGACTGTATGTATGTGGCCGTATTTTTCCCCTGTGGATGTACGTACGTGTACAAGATTTAGACAGGACTGCGTGAACTGCTACCGCTCCTTGTTCGACCATGATTCATCGTGGCAGACAGACCGACCGACTGGTATGTACGTACACGTCTGCGACCACACAGACAACGGTACATATGCTTCGACGTGGTGGGTCCCAGCTATCAAGGAGGATAAGAACGCACTTCCTTGATTGCAAAGATAAAGCTGGTGGGTCCCAGCTACCGGGGGGAGTTATTTTTTCACGTAATAAGAAGGCACTTCCTTGCGTGCGAAGATGTAGCCTTTGGGTCCAAATTGTCACTCACCACGTCTGATCCTCTTCCAATGGTTGTCATTCATTGACCATGTTGACGCCGCCGCGCCGAGAGCCCTAATGCAGTGGACGACGGGGAGGCCTTGGAAGGGAACGAACCAGAGCCGGGGAAGACACGACAGTGGTTTCCAACGTGGAAGAGGGAGTATGAGGGTTGATTGATTCGGCTGCGGTATAAGGATGTCGTCGCTGCAAAATAACATGGGGTGTGGGTGAGTGAAGGGAATGGCTGGCCAGTGGTGGTAGTAAGGTGGGGCGGTGATGCCTGCACAGCAGCACAACCGTCCACGTGAGGCGGGAGCAGGTGGTACGGTCGCAGCTGGTTTGGGTGGCTGGAGCAAGCAGATCAGAGGTTGAAGAAGTAGCACAGTGGTTGGATTAACATTCAACGGTCACTGCTGCTAGTATCGTTTTATTGACTAAGTTGACAAAGCCATGCGTATGCGTCAACTTAGTAGGCCCACAAGTCAGCCTCCAAATCTGGTGGGCCCTAGTTGTCATGGGGAGGAATCGTTATTTTTCTCTTACAAAGCAGGCACTTCCTTCCATCCAAAGATATAGCTGGTGGGTGAGGGAGTCCTGGACTAAGGGGTCCTCGGGCGTCCGGACTATGTAACATGGGCCGGACTAATGGGCTATGAAGATACAAGACAGAAGACTTCTTCCCGTGTCCAGGTGGGACTCTCCTTTGCGTGGATGGCAAGCTTGGCGTTCGGATAAGTAGATTCCTTCCTTTGTAAACCGACTCTGTACAACCCTAGGCCCCTCCGGTGTCTATATAGACCGGAGGGTTTAGTCCGTAGAGGCAATCATAATCATACAGGCTAGACATCTAGGGTTTAGCCATTATGATCTCGTGGTAGATCAACTCTTGTAATGCTCATATTCATCAAGATCAATCAAGCAGGAAGTACGGTATTACCTCCATCAAGAGGGCCCAAACCTGGGTAAACATCGTGTCCCCCGTCTCCTGTTACCATCGACCTCAGACGCACAGTTCGGGACCCCCTACCCGAGATCCGCCGGTTGTGACACCAACAGTGGTGCTTTCATTGAGACTTCCGTTGTGTCATCACCTGAAGGTTCGATGGCTCCATCCATCATCTACAACAATGCGGCCCTGGAGGAGGTTTTTCTTCCCGGCCAGATCTTCATATTCGGCGGCTCCGCACTACGGGCCAACTCGCTTGGCCATCTAGAGCAGATCGACAGCTACGCCCCAGGTCACCAGATTAGTTTCGGGAATCTGGACTATGTCGCTAATATCCGAGGAGACTTGATCTTCCAAGGGTTCACTATCCCAACCTCCGCTCCGGCCTTAGATCCGGAGCACATCGTTGGGTCCGAAGACAGGATTCTTGAGCCCACCGGACTATCTACGGCCACCAAACCCAGTACGGGAGAGCCGGAAGAAGCAGTGGCGCTGGCAACCATCACGAAGCCAGACCCTTCTCTAGACACTGTCTCCGAACCCACGGAGTCAGCGTCGTGTGAGCTCGGCCAAAGAATCTCCTTCCCGCCGTACTCCACGAACTCTCTTCTCACTGGAAAAACCTCGCCTTTAAGCGAGGCTCTGGACTTGATGTGATCCCTCGTCATTACGGAGGAGCAATGTCCGAACTACGCCCAGCCCGGACTAAGGGCTCAGAGCAGGGAATTTTACGTCCCACCCACCACCCACTTCATAGCCGCCATCGAGGACTTAACTGACATGCTCGATTATGGCTCCGAGGACATCGACGGTATGGAAGGCGATGCAGGAGAAGAGCAGGCCCAAAACCCGCCGTTTACCGGACGTTGGGCGGCCACCTCTTCATATGATGTGTACATGGTGGACTCACCCAAGGAGGGTAACGACGATAATGATAAAGATCCAGTCGAGGATAAACCTCCTGAGATACAGCCAAAGCACCGACATTAGCGGCGCTGCTCTAAATCACGCCGTGAAAAACACAACGATACCGGCACGAGAGAAAACAACACTCCGGACGATGCCGAAGGTCAAGAAAACCCCGTCGAGCCACCCTCCGAACAGGATGATCGGGAGGATGGGCAAGTTAGCCCTGGTGAACAGGCCGTAAACAAAGACTCGGAGGACATTAATTATCTTCCACTCTCCGAGGATGAGGTGAGCCTCGACGACGAAGACTTCATCGTGCCCGAGGAACCTCTCGAGCAGGAGTGCTTTAAACGATGGCTAATAGCCACTGCGAGGAGCCTGAAAAAGAAACAACAGCAGCTTCAAACTGATCAAGATCTACTCAACGACCGGTGGACTAATGTCCTGGCAGCCGATGAGTATAGCCTCGAGCGCCCAACTAAAAGTTACCCGAAACGTAAACTGCTACCTCAATTCGACGACGAGGCACTTGAGCCCTTACCATCAGCACGTAATGCGGCTGACCGACCACCACGTGGTCGGGACAAAACAACAACTCAAGCCGAACACCATCCCATACTATCTCGCCGTAAAGGTAGAGACACAACAGCTCGGGGATACACATATGACTTGCGGCTGGACCTGGAGAAAAGAGCAGGTCCGACCAGATCGATCAATGGATCGCGGGGGTGTCCCCCGACGCGCGACGACGGCTATCCAGCCGGACGTGACAAACATAACCTCGTCCGGGCCAAAAACCGCAGACGGACTCCATCTGAGCTATGTCGCGACTTGGCCCGATATAGAGGCGCCGCACACCCCCTCTGCTTCACTGATGAAGTAATGGAGCACGAATTCCCAGAAGGGTTTTGACCCGTGAATATCGAATCATACGATGGAACAACAGATCCCGCAGTCTGGATCGAGGACTTCCTTCTCCATATTCATATGGCCCTCGGTGATGATCTCCACGCCATCAAATACCTCCTGCTTAAGCTCAAGGGACCGACTCGGCATTGGTTAAACAGCCTGCCTGAAAACTCCATTGGTAGCTGGGAGGACTTGGAAGACGCCTTCCGCGACAATTTCCAAGGTACATACGTCCGACCTCCGGATGCCGATGACTTAAGTCACATAGTTCAACATCCCGGAGAGTCAGCCAGGAAATTCCGGACTCGGTTCCTAACTAAAAAGAACCAGATCGTTGGCTGTTCGGATGCTGAAGCCCTAGCGGCCTTTAAGCATAGCATCCGCGGCGAATGGCTCGCCCGACACCTCGGCCAAGAAAAGCCGAAGTCCATGGCGGCCCTCACAGCACTTATGACCCGCTTTTGCGCGGGCAAAGATAGCTGGCAAGCCCGTAGCAATAATATATAATGCAAGCGAACCTGGAACTTCTGAAGCCAGAAATAGCAACGGTAAGGCAAGACGCAACAGGCACAAGCGCCGAAGCATTGGTAACAATACCGATGACACGACGGTCAACGCCAGGTTCAGTGGCTCCAAGTCTGGTCAGCGGAAGAAGCCATATAAAAGAAACAATCCGGGCCCATCCAGCTTGGACCAAATACTGGATCGTCCATGTCAGATCCACGGCACCCCCGATAAACCAGCCAATCATACCCACAGGAGCTGTTGGGTCTTTAAATAGGCCGGTAAGGTAAATACCGAAGACAAGGAGAAGGAGTCGCAAAGTCAGGAGGACGACGAGGAGCCTCATCCACAGAACACAGGAGGACAGAAGAAGTTTCTGTCGGCGTTCTGGGAACGGGGGTCCCCAGGCTTGCCTGCCTACGGCCCACGATGTGGCTCCACCAGTGGCCCTGTACGGACCATCTTCACCAGCAAACACTCAAGACCCTCGCGAGGGGCCAGGCCTCGCGAGGCGGACGACGCAAGACCTCCTCAGGGGCGGCCTCACCAGGCTGGCTCGTGAGGGATGGAGAGATCAAGGCAAGGGGCACCTCGCGAGGTTCCCGTGACGTAAGCCATGATGACCAAGGCCAGGCGGGCGCCAGCGCGCGCAGTGTCCTCGTTTCCTCTTTAGTGCTAAAGAGGCAGGCGCAGGCGAGTAGTCCCGAAGCATCAGGCAAAGTTTTCCATATCAGTGGAACGAGACCAAGACCAGCAGGACGGCAGGACGGAGGTCACCGTGGAGCCCAAGACGGTGTCACCCTAGAGCCTTTGGCAGTCGAAGACCACCTTTAGTCAGGATAACTTGTACTAGTTGTCTCTCTTCAAATTTGTCCGTTGTGGGATCCCTCCCGCTCAGTATTTGGGAAGAGGACCAAGGCCTCTATAAATAGGACTAGCCACCACCATAGAGGGGGAGAGATCTAGATCGTCAGGAGAGACACCACACTAGCTCACCGAGCACAAGAACACCTCTCCTCAGGAGGTTGTTCTTCCCTTGTAGGTGTTCATCCTCAGCCCAAGAGGCAATCCACCACACCACACTAGAGTAGGGTATTACACCACATCGGTGGCCCGAACCAGTATAAATCTTGTGTCCCTTTGTTCTGTGAGTTCGACGCGCTAGGCCTGGCAATTGTTGCAAGGGCGAGCTAGGGGGAGGGAGAGATCTTCGTGCGCACCCCAATGTTCGAAACTTAAGGGTTTTGCCGGAACCCGAAATCCGACATTTGGCGCGCCAGGTAGGGGTGCGCTGAAGCTTTCCTTCCTCCAATCCGTGTTCCACCGCTCCACCGCGACCATGTCAGACGTGCGTCGAGCCCACGCTGACCACCGGGTCGCCCGTGTCGCTCAGACTACCCCCGTTGGTGGGCGTCCTGTCGTTTTCCGTCACCCGCCGCCAGCGCCGCCACCGGTCTGGCGGGAAACGAGCAGCAAGCGTCCTAGGTGCGGTGGGACGGCCGCACCGCCACTCCGTCGCTGACCCCAGCCGGCTCATCGTATCACGCTCGTCACGCTCCCACGGACGCGGAGGCCGCGGTGCTCATGGCACGCAAACTCCTACACTACTGCCCAGTCGACGACCTCTACGAGGATTGGCTGGACCGCATCGCCGAGCTTGTCAGCGCCGCAGGGGGCTCCCCTGCGCCCTCCCTTTCGCTGCCTCGCACGTCGACAACTGCAGGCGACGTAGCTCATGGAGCACCTCCACCACCTCCGCACCAAGACGACTCCTTGGCGGCAAGGCGCGCGACCCACCGTGTCGGGCGCCCGTGCGAGAAGAAGGAAGCCGCCAAGAAGTTCCACGGCCGCAAGTGAATGCTCCCGTGCTCCCAGTGCCACCATGACAAGACCGCGTGCCGCCTGCTGTGGCGGTGCGCGGGCACCAAGGGCAGGCCCCACTGTCGGTGTCAAAACCGGCGGATCTCATGTAGGGGGTCCCGAACTGTGCGTCTAAGGCGGTTGGTAACAGGAGGCGGGGGACACAATGTTTACCCAGGTTCGGGCCCTCTCGATGGAGGTAATACCCTACTTCCTGCTTGATTGATCTTGATGATATGAGTATTACAAGAGTTGATCTACCACAAGATCGTAGAGGCTAAACCCTAGAAGCTAGCCTATGATTATGATTGTGGTCGTCCTACGGACTAAACCCTCTGGTTTATATAGACACTGGAAGGGGCTAGGGTTACACAGAGTCGGTTACAAGGGAGGAGATCTACATATCCGAATTGCCAAGCTTGCCTTCCACGCAAAGGAGAGTCCCACCCAGACACGGGACAAAGTCTTCAATCTTGTATCTGCATAGTCCAACTGTCCGGCCAGAGTATATAGTCCGGCTGTCCGAGGACCCCCTAATCCAGGACTCCCTCAGTAGCCCCTGAACCAGGCTTCAATGACGATAAGTCCGGCGTGCAGATTGTCTTCGGCATTGCAAGGCGGGTTCCTCCTCCGAATACTCCATCAAGATTTTGAACACAAGGATCGTGTCCGGCTCTGCAAAACAAATTCCACATACCACCGTAGAGAGTATAATATTCCACAAATCTAATCTGCTGACAACTTTCATAGCGTGACATCACGCCATGGCTCGGTCATTATTCAAACCGTTTTTCTCAACCAGCTACTGCACTTATTGCGAGGCGGTTTTCCTGGCACGTCTTGTCGAAGCAGAGATCGTGTCCCCTTATCACAGGATTCTCATCAATACAGGTGTGGGTAACCCAACCGCACCATCAATCATGACGCTTGGGGAATAAGCGAGTTTACCAGGCAAGTGGGGAGGCGCATAGTTTCTACCGCCCTTATAAAGGGACATGGACTCCTCTTTTTCGCCCACGCCTTCTTCTTACCGATCCATCCCCTTCGCTCAAGCTCCAGCGCCCGAGCGTTCGTCTTCTCCGCCCACAAAGGCCTTCCTAAAATGTCTGGATCTGGAGCAGGAGGCAAGTGGATGGCCTCTACCGTCCGGGAGAAGGATATCAAAAAGCTTTGGAAGGCCGGGTACCTGGCCAAGAAAATCAGCCACCGTCTCTCGACGGCGGAACAGATCGTCCCTACTCCGGAACCCCATGAGAGGGTTGTATTCCTCCCTCATTTTGTCCGCGGGCTAGGGTTTCCCCTCCACCCGTTCGTTCGCGGCATCATGTATTATTACAGGATCGATTTTCATGATCTATCCCCCAATTCCTTCCTCAACATCTCGACATTCATCGTAAATGGGTATGCGAGATTTTCTCCGCATCTCGCCACACTTCGGCTTATGGCTGAAGATCTTTAATGTGAAGCCCAAGGTAGTGAGCGGCGAGCACGCGGAGTGCGGGGGCGCTATGGTGAGCAAGATGCCCAACGTCACATGGCCAACATGTAATTTTAATGATTCCGTCAAAGAGTGGCAACAGAAGTTGTTTTACATCACGGAGCCACGCGGCACGGAATGGGCCGCTGCTCCCGAGTTCCGATCCGGAGCCCCTCTACGGCTTACGTCCTGGCCCAAGAAGGGCCTTAACTGGTCTTCGTCCGACAAACTGTCGGTGCTCCAGATGCGTGTTAAAGATATGGAAGACAAGAACATCTTACTTGTCAATGTAGTCCAGGTGATGTTAGTTCGCCGGATCCTGCCTTGTCAACACCGGACTTGCAATCTATGGGAATTCGATCCGGCCAAGCACTGCACCTGCGAGAGCTCTTTGGCTCCTCGCACAAAGACATCTGGAAGGTGCTTTTCAAGTCCGGCAAATCATGGCCGGACTCAGCCGAGGACCGCGGGTACCAACTGTCCCGCCCTGCAAGCTCGGTAAGTCATCATACGTTTTATCCGCATAACCCAAGGGAAATGCTTAATGTGTTTTACACAACTCTCCTAGGGCTGGACAAAGAAGGCGGAGCGGATCCACTGTCCGGCCCCGCTGCCCGAAGAACCAGACGACCCACTTCTGACGAAGATGATGGTCCCGGCGCCTTACAAGGCGCCGAAGAAGAAGGCCGAGAAAGAGGCCAAAGACCCGGGGCAGCCTTCGTCGCCGCGGCACTTCGGACACAATATCCGAAGGCTCCAATGCTCGTTCTGCCTCCGAAGAGGACGAGGAAGAGGAGGAAGATGAATCCCCAGCGGGGGGAAGAAAGAAGAGGACGGCCTCCATACACTTGGAGGCCGAGTCGCCTAAAAGGGGAAAAACTCCTCTTCTGGAGGAGTCCACTGCCGCCGACAGCGGCCCGGAGTGGGATCCCAGGGCCTAGCCCCTGGTGAACTCGTGAGTATCTGAACACGATTATGCGTCCAGACTCATCATGGCATAATATTTTAACCTGAACCACACTTTTTGTAGTTCGGCGAGGTCCCGCACCGAACAATCCTCGTCAGAGGATTTGTTGAGCTCGGATGCTATGGAGAGCGGGACGCCCCCAAAGGCCCCTTCCCCCAAATATGTGAATAACACCGAGGTTTTGTCCCAGAAGGACCCAAGCCAAGGGGGGGAAAAGATCGTGAAGGCGGCGTCTGGAGGTCAAACTTTAGGGGTCGGAGACATGGGGGAGAAGATTCCCATAGGATTCGACGGCGGGGGCCATCTTGAATTCGGCCCCCGGCCGGACGCAATTCCGGAGACTAATACGGCTCCAGAATCAAGCAGGCGGCCTCCCTCGGCTGGAGGGAGTGTTCCTGTTCCACCGGCAACCGCTGTCCAACCAGAGGTGTCGGGCGCTTTGTTGGCGGCGCTGAAGAGCGCCTCCATCGTCGATGAACACCGTGCCCTTATGGGTGCGGTGATAGAGAAGATTCAGTCCGCTGAGAGTGGGCTGAATGAAGCCTGTATGAGCCATATAAGAGGCTTTGAGGTATGTTCTATGAGGTTTCGAAGAGTGTCATAGTATGGATAGTATCCCCTAATACACTGTTTGGTGAAAGAGAGAACCGGACAGAGGATCAAATTTATGTTTGCAGGAAGACTCTGTTGATGACATCTATCTCTCTTCTTTTATAAGCAAAGGTCAGTGGCATCGCTACCTCTCATATCGCGGAGGTCTCCGGACTGAATCAAAGTGCAGAGCGGGCCAAAGAAGAACTTGGCCGATTGAAAAGGCAGTTAGAAGATAAACAAGGTATGCACAAGCCCTGTTCGCGTTTATTGTGAACGAATTGCCAGTATGATAAAATATGTTTCATGATTTGCGCTAGGGACGATGAGCGAAGTCGAGGCTCTTAAGAAGGCTGTGGCCGAGGCCTAGAAAAAGGCAGCCGCAGAGCAGGCTCTTCGTGAGAAGCACGAGGCCAGGGTTATTGAAGCTGAGCAGGAGCTTCAAGAGGTCGTGAAAAAATGTGAGACCTTGGAGCAGAGTTTAACGGAGAAAGAATCCAAACTCACCAGGCCTCATTAGGCCGCGCGCGATGAACAGGGGGAAACCCAAAGCACCCTGTAGGAGATCCAAGAGGCAAGGAAGATCGCGGCGGGTAAGGCTTGTTTCCATGTAAAGCAAGTATTTGAGGAGAAAATCATGTTACTAATTTTGAATTCGGATTTCTCAAGCGGTATTTATGAGCTGCCCATGACATATCGGATGCCGCCCAATTCTACCGAGCCGAAGAAAGGGAAACTACAGATAAGCTCTTCTGGTCACAGTATCTGGCACCGAATTATCCGGTGCCTTTTGCTGATCAACTGAAACAGCTGATCGAACTGCATAGGGTGGACGAACTAGCCATGAAGGATTTGATTATCCGGCTATGGCCCGCCGAGCCGATTCCAAGCAGCTACTTCGGGCTCGTGAAGCGGCTTGTAAGTGCACGCCTCGACTTGACGTCTTCAAGCGGTCGGTATAGAGCAGAGGGTGCGCCAATGGCCTTCGCCCGCGCAAAGGTGCACTGGGGGAAGATGGATGCTGAAAAGCTGATGACCAAGGGACCACCAGAGGGGAAGGAGCACCGCAAGCCCGAATTATATTATGAAAGTGTCCTGAAAGGATCCTGCCTTGTGGCAAAGCAATGCACCAAAGGCGTTATATTTCCATGAATACAATCATGTTGTCCTTTGTAATGTTGAACAAGGTCATTTCTATTATTTATTGCCTGTTATATGAAAGTTTATGCTCCTGCGCGGCCGTTTATATATTAACCCTGAGAGTTGGCCAATCGTCGGCTTCTGCCCCCATGTAGGAAGTACGGGGGTGTTCGGGATAAACCTGATCACTCTTTATCCCAGTTTTGGGTCCTTCGAAGGAGGTGTTTAGCACAACGAACCAGGCAATCAGACTATAGGGCTTTATCACTCTCACTTAGCCATAGGAGCTTTAGAAAAGGAAGGTAGGCGCAACCCCTGGTGTTCGGAAGACCACACGAGGGGCTCTATAAGCACCTGATCGAAAGAAAAACCGATCCATCGCACGCTACATTGGTTATGGCATTATGCGGGATAAATCCTTAAAGATTTTACAACCTCTCGAACTGCTGACCAGCTCTCGCCGTATCATGACAGTCAGTTTTCGACTTTCTCTACTAAGGTGCTCGTCCGGAAGAACCGGGACACAATCGCAGTAGTTCCCCCTGTGCCGCCTTAGCCGATATAGCGGAACGTAAGGCAGCAAAACATGGGAGTCGGGCAAACCCAACATTTGACCCAAGACATGATTCGGAGCTGATGCATATAATGCTATAAGTTCGGGGTGCCGAACTTCCATGAAGGTGTTCGGACTTTATTGCCGTATTATGGGTAAAACATAGCCGCTGGCATATTTAAGGCATATCGCGGCGTACGGATGCCACTTGACAAAAGAATTTCAATAAGAAATAACAGCAGATAAGCGTCATAAAAATCCACATGTTGTATTTGAATGGTACGTTGACGCGTATGAGTATAGGTGATGTCTACTACACAACCTTCTTCTTGTAGACGTTGTTGGGCCTGCAAGTGCACAGGTTTGTAGGACAGTAGCAAATTTCCCTCAAGTGGATGACCTAAGGTTTATCAATCCGTGGGAGGCGTAGGATGAAGATGGTCTCTCTCAAACAACCCTGCAGACAAATAACAAAGAGTCTCTTGTGTCCCCAACACACCCAATACAATGGTAAATTGTATAGGTGCACTAGTTCGGCAAAGAGATGGTGATACAAGTGCAATATGGATGGTAGATATAGGTTTTTGTAATCTGAAAATATAAAAACAGCAAGGTAACAAGTGGTAAAAGTGAGCGTAAACGGTATTGCAATGCTAGGAAACAAGGACTAGGGTTCATACTTCCACTAGTGCAAGTTCTCTCAACAATAATTAACATAGATAGATCATATAACAATCCCTCAACATGCAACAAAGAGTCACTCCAAAGCCACTAATAGCGGAGAACAAACGTAGAGATTATGGTAGGGTACGAAACCACCTCAAAGTTATTCTTTCGAATTCGATCTATTAAAGAGTTAGTACTAGAATAACACCTTAAGACACAAATCAACCAAAACCCTAATGTCACCTAGATACTCCATTGTCACCTCAAGTATCCGTGGGCATGATTATACGATATGCATCACACAATCTCAGATTCATCCAACCAACACAAAAGTACTTCAAAGAGTGCCCCAAAGTTTCTACCGGAGAGTCAAGAAAACGGGTGCCAACCCCTATGCATAGGTTCATGGGCGGAACCCGCAAGTTGGTCACCAAAACATACATCAAGTGGCACGTGATATCCCATTGTCACCACAGATAAACACGGCAAGACATACATCAAGTGTTCTCAAATAAAGACTCAATCCGATAAGATAACTTCAAGAGGGAAACTCAATTCATCACAAGAGAGTAGAGGGGTAGAAACATCATAAGATCCAACTATAATAACAAAGCTCGTGATACATCAAGATCGTGCCATAGAGAGAACACGAGAGAGAGAGAGATCAAACACATAGCTACTGGTACATACCCTCAGCCCCGAGGGTGAACTACTCCCTCCTCGTCATGGATATCGCCGGGATGATGAAGATGGGCACGGTGATGGATTCCTCCCCTCCGGTGCCTAATGGGCTCCGAGAGGTTTTGGTGGCTCTGAGAGGCTTGCGGCGGCGGAACTCCCGATCTATCTTGATATTCGGTGGTTTTAGGGTACGTAGGGTTATATAGGCGAAAGAAGTCGGTCGGGAGGTGCTCGAGGTGTCCACGAGACAGGGGGATGCGCCCTGTAGGGGGGGCGCCCCCTATCTCCTGGGCTCCTCGAGGGTCTTCTGACTTGATCTCCAAGCCTCTCGGGTGATAATCTTCCAAAAAAACACATTGCCGAAGGTTTCATTCCGTTTGGACTCCGTTTGATATTCCTTTCCTTCGAAATACTGAAACAGGAAATAAAACAACAATATGGGCTGGGCCTCCGGTTAATAGGTTAGTCCCAAAAGTAATATAAAAGTGTATAATAAAGCCCATAATCATTCAAAACATGTAATATAATAGCATGGAACAATCAAACATTATAGATACGTTGGAGACGTATCAAGCATCCCCAAGCTTAATTCATGCTCGTCCTCGAGTAGGTAAATGATAAAAACAGAATTTTTGATGTGGAATTCTACCTAGCATGATTCTCAAAGTAATTTTATTTATTGTGGCATGAATGTTGAGATCCAAATGATTCAAAATAAAAGTTCATATTGATAAAAGAAATAGTAACACTTCAAGCATACTAATCAAAGTAATCATGTCTTCTCAAAATAACATGGCAAAAGAAAGTTCATCCCTACAAAATCATATAGTTAGGCTATGCTTCATTTTCGTCACACAAAGATGTTCCCTACTTCTATACCTCGATGACAAGCCAAGCAATTGTTTCGTACTTAAATAATCTCAAACTTTTTCAACCTTCACGCAATACATGAGCGTGAGCCATGGATATAGCACTATGGGTGGAATAGAATATGATGATTGGGGATTGTGTGGAGAAGACAAAAAGGAGAAAGTCTCACATTGACGAGGATAATTAACGGACTATGGAGATGCCCATCAATTGATGTCAACATGAGGAGTAGGGATTGCCATGCAACAGATGCACTAGAGCTATAAATGAATGCTCAACAAAAGAAAACTAGTGGGAGTGCATCCAACTTGCTTGCTCATGAAGACCTAGGGCATTTGAGGATGCCCTTCGTAGGAATATACAAGCCAAGTTCTATAATGAAAAATTCCCACTAGTATATGGAAGTGAAAACATATGAGACTCACTATATGAAAGACATGGTGCTACTTTGAAGCACAAGTGTGGAAAAAGAAATAGTAGCATTGCCCCTTTTTATTTATTTTCTTTTTTCCTTTTTTTCCTTTTTTTCTTTGGGCCTTCTTTTTTCTTTTGGCCTTTCTTCTTTTTTTCCTTTTCTTTTTTTCCTTTTCTTTTTTTTCTTTTTGGGCAATGCTCTAATAATGATGATCATCACACTTTCATTGATTATAACATATGAATTACAACTCAAAACTAGAACAAAATATGACTCTATATGAATGCCTCCGTGATGTATGGATGGTGCAATGAATCAAGAGTGACATGTATGAAAAATAATGCATGGTGGCTTTGCCACAAATACGATGTCAACTACATGATCATGCAATGGCAATATGACAAAAGTAATGTATGTCATAATGATGATAAACGGAACGGTGGAAAGTTGCATGGCAATATATCTCGGAATGGCTATGGAAATGTCATAAATAGGTAGGTATGGTGGCTGTTTTGAGGAAGATATAATGAGGCTTATGTGTGATAGAGTGTATCATATCACGGGGTTTGGATGCACCGAAGTTTGCACCAACTCTCAAGGTGAGAAAGGGCAATGCACTGCAAGCGACGAGGCTAGCAATGGCGGAAAGGTAAAAGTGCGTATAATCCATGGACTCAACATTAGTCAAAAGAACTCATATTCTTATTGCAAAAATTTAGAAGTCATCAAAAATCAAGCACTACGCACATGCTCCTAGGGGGATAGATTGGTAGGAGAAGACAATCGATTGTCCCCGACCGCCACTCATAAGGATGCACAAGCCAGGTACACTTCATGTTTCAATTTTGTTACACAACTTTAACCATACGTGCATGCTACGGGACTTGCTAACTTCAACACGAGCATTCTTTAAATTCATAATCACCCAACTAGCATGACTTTAATATAACTACTTCCATATCTCAAAACAATCATCAAGCATCAAACTTCTCTTAGTATTCAACACACTCATAAGAAAGTTTGGACTATTTTTGTATACCTAACATGAGGGGGAAAGGGAAACTCAACATGTTTGAATGATCCATGACAATATACTTTAACTGAGATGTCGGAAAACATAACCCATTACGTTGTCTTCCTTGTCCAACATTAACTCTTTAGCATGTCATACTTAATGAGTGCTCCCAACTATAAAAGATGTCTAGGATAGTATATTTATATGTGCAATCTCTCTTCCTTCAATATTCTTTCATGAATTGTTCAAATGACCAATACAACGCTTGCTAACCTTCAATAAATTTACAACCTCTACTTCTTAGACGTGAAGTCATTACTCCCCATGCGATAAGAAAATGAGGCATATATAATTTCATATTTATGACAATCAACTCATTCAACCATTTACTCATAGGATATAAGTGAAGCACACGAGTAAATGACAAACTACTCCAAAAAGATATAAGTGAAGATCAATGAGTAGCTAAATAATTATGTAACTATGCGAAGACTCTCTCTCATTTAATAATTTCAGATCTTGGTATTGTATTCAAACAGAAAGCAAAATAAAATGACATTGCAAGGATAGCACAACTCATGTGAAGAAGCAAAAACTCTGGCTCAACCGATACTAACCGATAGTTGTTGAAGAAGAAAGGTGGGATGCCTACTGGGGCATCCCCAATCTTAGATGCTTGAGACTTCTTGAAATATTATCTTGGGGTGCCTTGGGCATCCCCAAGCTTGAACTTTTGTGTCTCCTTAATTCCTCTCATATCATGGTTTCTCTTTTTATCAAAAGCTTCATTCACAACAAACTCAACAAGAACTCGTGAGATAGGTTAGTATAAACCAATGCAAAACCTTATCATTTTCTACTATAACAAATAAATAACATTATTATTCAACATTGCATACTAAATTCCTCTGCATATTTAATACTCCTATCCTTAAATAGAATCATTAAACAAGCAAACATATGCAAAAAATGCAAACATAACAGCAATCTGCCAAAACAGTACAGTCTGTAAAGAATGCAAGAGTATCAATACTTCCCTGACTCCAAAAAATATGAACTAAAATTCCCACTGTAATAAATTTATCATAGCTCAATATTCAAAAATATTCAACATTATACCACTCTCTGAATTTTCTAGGGAATTTTTGCAACATCGGTAAACTTTCTGTTTTCAAACAGCAACATGTATACTAGCAAAATAAGCATGGCAAAGGCTATCCTTGACATTTTTATTGAAACTAAATATGCAAAAAATTATTCTGAATAACAGAAATCAAATACTAACAAGATAAAATGACACTCCAAGCAAAACACATATCATGTGGTGAATAAAAATATAGCTCCAAGTAAAGTTACCGATGAACGAAGACGAAAGAGGGGATGCCTTCCGGGGCATCCCCAAGCTTAGGCTCTTGGTTATCCTTGAATATTACCTTGGGGTTACTTGGGCATCCCCAAGCTTAGGATCTTGCCACTCCTTATTCTATAGTCCATCGAATCTTTACCCAAAACTTGAAAACTTCACAACACAAAACTTAACAGAAAATCTTGTGAGCTCCGTTAGCGAAAGAAAATAAAACACCACTTCAAGGTACTGTAACAAACTCATTCTTTATTTATATTGGTGTTAAACCTACTGTATTACAACTTCTCTATGGTTTATAAACTATTTTACTAGCCATAGATTCATCAAAATAAGCAAACAACACACGAAAAACAGAATCTGTCAAAAACAGAACAGTCTGTAGTAATCTGTAACAAATGCAAACTTCTGGAACTCCAAAAATTCCAAAATAAATTTGTGTACCTGAGGAATTTGTCTGGTAATCATCTGAAAAAAGAATCAAATAAATAGCACTCTCCAGTAAAAAGTTGAAGCTAATCTCGTGAGCGCTAAAGTTTCTGTTTTTTTACAGCATGATCATAAAGACTTCACCCGAGTCTTCCCAAAGGTTCTACTTGGCATAAACACTAACTAAAACACAAAACCACAGCTAAACAGAATCTTGATGGATTATTTATTCCTAAACAGAACCAAAAATCAAGAAACTAAAATAAAATTGGGTTGCCTCCCAACAAGCGCTAACGTTTAACACCTTTAGCTAGGCATGATGATTTCAATGATGCTCACATAAGAGATAAGAATTGAAACATAAAGAGAGCATCATGAAGAATATGACTAGCACATTTAGGTCTAGCCCACTTCCTATGCATAGGGATTTTGTGAGCAAACAACTTATGGGAACAATAATCAACTAGCATAGGAAGGCAAAACAAGGATAGCTTCAAGATTTTGAACACATAGAGAGGAAACTTGACATTATTGCAATTCCTACAAGCATATGTTCCTCCCTCATAATAATTTTCAGTAGCATCATGAATGAATTCAACAATATAACCAGAACCTAAAGCATTCTTTTCATGATCTACAAGCATAGAAAATTTACTACTCTCCACATAAGCAAATTTCTTCTCATTTGGGACAGTGGGAGTATCATAAGAGACTTGAACACTAAAAATTGTTTCCACATTAAAGGAGTAATGTTCAGAAAAACGGTAATCATAATCATGACAAGATTTGTAAATATAATCGTCACTACTTTTTATAGCATAAGTTTCATCACAATAATCATCATAAGTAGCAACTTCGTTCTCATCATAATTGATTGAAACCTCTCCCAAGATAGTGGAATCACTAAATAAAGTTGACACTCTTCCAAATCCACTTTCATATTCATCACAATAAAATTCAACATCCTCCAAAATAGTGGGATCACTACTTCCTAAAGTTGACACTCTTCCGAACCCACTTTCATCAATATAATCATGATAGGTAGGAGGCATGCTATCATCATAACAACTTTGCATATCAAAACTTGGGGTGCTAAAAATATCATCTTCATTAAACATAGCATAGCCAAGCTTGGGAAAAACATTAATTTCAGCAAATATATTCTCAAATATTTCATCCTTATCAAACATAGCTTCCCCAAGCTTGGGCCCTTTCATATCATAAGCATAATCACTCTCATCATTAAAAATATTGATAGCACCAATAGTATAGCAATTATCATCATCACAATGAGTAGTAGGAGCAAAATCATTTGGGAGGGATACCTTTCTACCTTTGTTGCTCCTTCTTTTCTTTTTTCTTCTTCACATTATGTGTGGGTTCAACTTTCCTCTTTGAGCTCCTTATTGACAAGATTGGTTGAATAGAAAGCTCCTCCTCGTTACCTGATTCATCATAAGAAATAATAGGAGGATATTGGGAAGTCTCTTCCCTTTCATTAGTATTCTCATCATCTTCTATTTGCTTTCTTTTCTTTATGTAATTGGAAATATAAGGATTTTCAATGCAATTCTCCGCACAAAACATATAAATCTTTTCTAGATCAATATTAAGAAAATGCTTAAGATTAAATTCTGGAATAGGCTTAGTTAAACGTTTAAACTCTTCACAACCCAAAAGCAATCTAAGTTCATTGTAATGAGAAAGGGAGATCAAATCATCACATTTTTTGGACACGGCCCGATCATGAAACAATTTGCATTGGAGATGTAAATGATCTTGTTTATTGCAAAATTCACAACAGGAAAGATATCCTAAATTCTCCGCACTCTTATCTAGCCTTTCTTGCAACTTCTTAGTTTCTAAATACTTATGCCTCTTGCAATATATATCTTCTTTATTTGGTGTGTTAATGCAAACATGCACTCCACAAAAGTTGATATGCTTATGAGAGATATTTTCATCATGACTAGAGCAATCATCATTAGTACTATGGATATTCAAGGAGTTTATACTAACAACATTGCAATCATGCTCATCATTCAAAGATTTAGTACCAAGAATTTTAAAGCATTCTTCTTCTAGCACTTGAGCACACTTTTCCTTTCCATCAAACTCACGAAAGATATTAAAAAGACGAAGCGTATGAGACAAACTCAAATCCCTTTTTTATTTTTCTTTTATAAACTAAACTAGTGATAAAACAAGAGACAAAAAGATTCAATTGCAAGATCTAAAGATATACCTTCAAGCACTCACCTCCCCGGCAACGGCGCCAGAAAAGAGCTTGATGTCTCCTACACAACCTTCTTCTTGTAGACGTTGTTGGGCCTGCAAGTGCACAGGTTTGGAGGACAGTAGCAAATTTCCCTCAAGTGAATGACCTAAGGTTTATCAATCCGTGGGAGGTGTAGGATGAAGATGGTCTCTCTCAAACAACCCTCCAACCAAATAACAAAGAGTCTCTTGTGTCCCCAACACACCCAATACAATGGTAAATTGTATAGGTGCACTAGTTCGGCGAAGAGATGGTGATACAAGTGCAATATGGATGGTAGATATAGGTTTTTGTAATCTGAAAATATAAAAAACAGCAAGGTAACAAGTGGTAAAAGTGAGCGTAAACGGTATTGCAATGCTAGGAAACAAGGCCTAGGGTTCATACTTTCACTAGTGCAAGTTCTCTCAACAATAATTAACATAGATAGATCATATAACAATCCCTCAACATGCAACGAAGAGTCACACCAAAGCCACTAATAGCGGAGAACAAACGTAGAGATTATGGTGGGGTACGAAACCACCTCAAAGTTATTCTTTCGGATCGATCTATTAAAGAGTTCGTACTAGAATAACACCTTAAGACACAAATCAACAAAAACCCTAATGTCACCTAGATACTCCATTGTCACCTCAAGTATCCGTGGGCATGATTATACGATATGCATCACACAATCTCAGATTCATCCAACCAATACAAAGTACTTCAAAGAGTGCCCCAAAGTTTCTCTGGGAGAGTCAAGAAAACGTGTGCCAACCCCTATGCATAGGTTCATGGGCGGAACCCGCAAGTTGGTCACCAAAACATACATCAAGTGACACGTGATATCCCATTGTCACGACAGGATAAACACGGCAAGACATACATCAAGTGTTCTCAAATAAAGACTCAATCCGATAAGATAACTTCAAGAGGGAAACTCAATTCATCACAAGAGAGTAGAGGGGGAGAAACATCATAAGATCCAACTATAATAACAAAGCTTGCGATACATGAAGATCGTGCCATAGAGAGAACACGAGAGAGAGAGAGATCAAACACATAGCTCTTGGTACATACCCTCAGCCAGGGTGAACTACTCCCTCCTCGCCATGGATAGCTCCGGGATGATGAAGATGGCCACCGGTGATGGATTCCCCCTCCGGCAGGGTGCCGGAACAGGCTCCCGAGAGGTTTTTGGTGGCTACAGAGGCTTGCGGCGGCGGAACTCCCGATCTATCTTGATATTCGGTGGTTTTAGGGTACGTAGGGTTATATAGGCGGAAGAAGTCGGTCGGGTGGTGCTCGAGGGGTCCATGAGACAAGGGGCCGCGCCCTATAGGGGGGGCTCCCCCTATCTCCTGGGCTCCTCGAGGGTCTTCTGACTTGATCTCGAAGCCTCTCGGATGATAATCTTCCAAAAAAACACGTTGCCGAAGGTTTCATTCCGTTTGGACTCCGTTTGATATTCCTTTCCTTCGAAATACTGAAACAGGCAATAAAACAGCAACATGGGTTGGGCCTCCGGTTAATAGGTTAGTCCAAAAAGTAATATAAAAGTGTATAATAAAGCCCATAATCATTTAAAACAGGTAATATAACAGCATGGAACAATCAAAAATTATAGATAGGTTGGAGACGTATCAATAGGTATTGTGATAAAAAAGAGCTACGACTATGGAACCTGCTGAGACCAGGGGGGAAGAAGCGGTGTGCCGATCCGGAGTATAGTCGGATGGTCATTGCGGGGAATATCTAAGGATTCCCTTGCGCGTTTGAGCTACTTCCAAATCGCCAGTCCTGGTCAGCGCAAGGGTGAACCTGGAGAGGGAATGTAAGAAATGTTTGTGTGCCGGAGAGCGGTTGAGCCGCGGTATGCGGCCTGTCCTGGCCTTCGCAGGAGTGTTTAATTGAGCTCTTGACGAGCCGGGCTATCCTGCCGTGAAGTAGTTCAGAGTCCTTTGGCGGTGTCCGGGAGCCTGGCCGTCGACTCGAGGTTCGGTTGGAAGGTGTCACTTGTTGCTTCTGCTGTTAAAGCAGCGGTATACTCCTTGGTGCCGAGGGAAAGTTTGGCCTTGCCATTAACCATGATGACGCTGCACGGACCGGGCATCTTGAGCTTACGGTAGGCGTAATGTGGCACCGCGTTGAATCAAGTGAACGCTGTATGTTCGAGCAGTGCCTGATAATCACTGCAGAAGGGGACGATGTCGAAGATTAACTCTTCGGCACGGTAATTGTCTGATGATCTGAAGACTACCTCAAGGGCGATGGAGCCTGTATAGCTGGCTTCCACACCTGGTATAATACCTCTGAAGGTGGCTTTGGTGGGTTTGATCACCGAATGATCGATGCCCATCTTGCGCACTGTGTCCTGGTAAAGCAGGTTTAGACCGCTGCCTCCATCCATAAGGACTCGTGTGAGGTGGAACCCGTCAATTATTGGGTCGAGGACTAGTGCGGCTGGATTGCCCTGATTGGTGTTAACCGGATGATCCGTGCGCTTGAAGGTGATCGGCCCTAGTTTATATTGTGGGACGACTGGTTCCGTTAAGTCGACATCCCTAGGGTGCAAATCCGGTCCGGGTTGGGAGTGTGGGTGCCGGTTACCACGTTCACCGTTTGGATTTGCGGGGGAAATTTCTTTTGCCCTCCTGTATTTGGTGATCTGGGCTCCTCATCGCCATCATCACTTTGAGACCCCTTATCTTTGTTTTTGGAGCCTGATCTGCCGACTTGTTTGAAGACCCAGCATTCTCTGTTGGTATGATTGGCTGGTGTTCCTGGGGTGCCATGAATTTGGCATGGGCGGTCAAGTATGCGGTCCAGACTGGACGAACCCGAATTGTCATTTTTGAGTGGCCCATTCCGCTGACCGGACTTAGAGCCACTAAATCCGGCATTGAATGTCGTATCTTCAGCGTTTTCACCATTTTTGCGGCGCTTATGTTTGTTGCATCGGTGTTTGCTGTTGCTATCTCTGGCCTCTGATGTGCCATGGTTGCTTGCTGTGTTGTTGCTACGGGCCAACCAGCTATCTTCACCCGCGCAAAAGCGGGTCATGAGTGTCGTGAGGGCTGCCATGGATTTTGGCTTCTCTTGGCCGAGAGTCGGGCGAACCACTCGTCATGGATGTTATGTTTAAAGGCCGCTAGGGCTTCGGCATCTGGACAGTCGACAATTTGTTTTCTTTTTAGTTAGGAACCGAGTCAAGAATTTCCTGCCTGACTCTCCGGTCTGCTGTGTTATGTGACTTAAATCGTCAGCATCCAGTGGTCGCACATAAGTGCCCTGGAAGTTGTCCAGGAATGCGTCTGCTAGGTTCTCCCAACTTCCGATGGAGTTTGCCGGCAATCTATTCAGCCAATGCCGAGCCAGCCCTGAGTTTTAGCGGGAGATACTTGATGGCGTGTAGATCATCCCCGCGGGCCATGTGAATGTGGAGGAAGAAATCCTCTATCCATACCGCGGGGTTTGTAGTGCCATCATATGATTCAATGTTCACGGGTTTAAACCCTTCTGGGAATACATGATCCATTACTTCATCATTGAAGCATAGGGGGTGTGCGGCGCCTCTATGCCGGGCTATATCACGACGCGGTTCATAAAAGCATAGGGGATTTGCTTTTAGTATATCCGGCGTGACGGTCGTCGTCACGCGTTGAGGCGCGCCCCGTGATCCGTAGACCGATCTTTTATGTCCTGATTTGTTTCCAAAATACGTCTCGCAGGTCCTGCGTGTTTCCCCGGTCCTTGGTGTTTTTGTTTGGTGGGCAACGGGGTGAGGGCTGGAATTTGGGTTGATATGCCGCTTTGTCTTGGCCACGGGGCGGCCGGTCAGCCGCATCATACGCTGGTAGTGTAGGCTTTAATGCTTCCTCTTCGATTTGGGGTAGCAACTTGCACTTTGGGAAACTTTTGGTTGGGCGTTCGAGTTCGTATTCCTCGGCTGCCAGGACCTCGGTCCATCTATCCGCTAGCAGATCTTGATCAGCCTGAAGCTGCTGCTGATTTTTCTTCAGGCTTTTTGCTGTGGCTATAAGCCAACGCTTGAAGCGCTCCTGCTCGACGGGATCCTCAGGCACGATAAATTCTTCGTCGCCGAGGCTCGCCTCATCTTCGGAGAGGGACATGTAAGTGTCATCTTCTGATTCTCCGTCTGTCGCCTGTTTTTTAGGGCTAGCTTGCCCATCCTCCTGCTCGGAGCCTGGCTGGAGGGGATTGTCTTTGTCTTCGGCACTATCTGCAGTGTTATTGTCTCTTGTGCCGGTATTGCTGCTTTTGATATGGCGGAGCATAGAGTGGCGCCGATGATGCCGGTGCTTAGATTGCTTCTCGAGGGGATTATCCTCCTTTGCCTTATTGCCATCACTTTCTTTGGGGGTGTCCACCATGTATATATCATATGATGAGGTGGCGGTCCGGTATACAGGGCGGTGGTTCCTGTTCTTCTCCTGCATCGTCATCCATACCGTCGATGTCTTGAAGCGAAATCGAGCATGTCGGTTAAGTAAATCGGCAGTGGCTATTAAGTGGGTGGTGGGTGGGGAACGAATTTCTTCGTCGTCCGCTTCCCGCTCGAGCCGAACATAGTTCAGCCAAGGGCCTCCTGACAAGGAGAGAGACCTTAATGAATTCAGCATGTCGCCCAGGGGCGAGTGCTGAAAGATATGTGCAGAGGAAAACTCCATGATCGGCGCCCAATCAGATTTGATAGGCACGGACGCAGGCGGTTCAAGGCCCGTGGCCGGGGACGAATCCAAGGGTCCGGCAACACATGTCTCGTAGGAGGTGAAGTAAGTATTCGGCTCTACCGCCGCTAAGTGTGCAGCCTCCGTGGCGAGGTCCATCCACCCGTCCTCGGATGGTGCAATCTGCTCCAGATTGACGGCCGGAGTAGCCACATGTGTGATCTCACAAACACCATCCGACGGCAGAGCTAAGTCATGCTCATCGTGATTGTGCGGCGCACCTGGCGTGGGCTCGAATCCGTCAAAGATCAAGTCCCCGTGGATGTCAGCGGTATAGTTTAAGTTTCTAAACCTGACCTGACGGCCAGGGGCGTAGCTCTCGACCTGCTCTAGATGGCCAAGCAAGTTGGCCTGCAGTACGAAGTCGTCGAATACGAAGATCTGTCCGGGGAGAAAAACCTCACCCTGGATCGCATCGTTGCCAATGATTGAAGGAGCCATCAAGCCTTTATCGCGACGACACGGTGGAACTCTCAATGAAAGCACCAATGTCGGTGTCAAAACCGGCAGATCTTGGGTAGGGGGTCCCTAACTGTGTGCCTAAGGCGGATGGTAACAGGAGGCGGGGGACACAATGTTTACCCAGGTTCAGGCCCTCTCGATGGAGGTAATACCCTACTTCCTGCTTGATTGATCTTGATGATATGAGTATTACAAGAGTTGATCTACCACGAGATCGTAGAGGCTAAACCCTAGAAGCTAGCCTATGATTATGATTGTTGTCGTCCTACAGACTAAACCCTCCGGTTTATATAGATACCGGAAGGGGCTAGGGTTACACAGAGTCGGTTACAAGGGAGGAGATCTACATATCCAAATTGCCAAGCTTGCCTTCCATGCAAAGGTGAGTCCCACCCGGACACGGGATGAAGTCTTCAATCTTGTATCTTCATAGTCCACCAGTCCGGCCAGAGTATATAGTCCGGCTGTCCGAGGACCCCCTAATCCAGGACTCCCTCACCCACCCCTGCAAAGGGCCCCGGTGGCCACGGCAGGTTGCCGCGCCTTCATTTCTGAGCTGCGTGGTGTCGTCTGGCCGGGCAAGTTCAAGCCGGAGTTCCTGCAGCTCTACGAGCTGAGCATCGAGGCGGCCAACGGCGACGAAAAAGTCATGGCGAACTGGTTCCCCATGGCTCTCAAGGATGGCGCTCGCTCGTGGCTCCTGAACCTGCCCCCGGGCTCGATCTCCTCCTGGGACGAGATGCGCGACCGCTTCATCGCCAACTTCCAGGGCTCTCGCGACCACCCTCCGGGCGTGGGTGACCAACGCCGCGTCAAGCAGCAGCCAGGAGAGACCCTGCAAAAGTACATCCAGCGCTTCAACAACGTTCGCCTCAAGATCCCAAGGTGACGGATGAGGCCATCATTTCCGCGTTTTCTGATGGCGTCTGCGACGTTAAGATGAAGGAGGAGCTCGCCATCCATGAGGAGCTATGCACGGCTTTGGAGTTGTTCAACCTGGCGACCAAGTGCGCAAGAGCTGAGGAGGGGCGCCTTTCCCTCCTCGAGCTCCCAGCTACCAACCCGGAGGAGAAGAAAGCCAAGGCCAAGGATGCGAAGCGCAAGGGAGTGGTCATGCTCGCAGCGGAGCCGGATAGGAAGCGCGGCCGGGACCATCCGAGTTGTCCAAAAGTAGCCGACCGTTCTGCGCCTTCCACCATGTACACAGCCACAACACCAACGACTGTCAAGAGCTGAGGGCCATTCGAGATGGACGCTTCGGTCGACGCCCCGAGCGCAATGACCGGGGCTACGACCAAGGAGGAAGACAAGGCGGAGGACGCTGGGACAATCGCGGCCCCTGCCAGGAGTGGCGCGACCAGCTTCGCGAGGACCGCTGGCAGGACTAGCCTCATGAGGGCGCATGGAGGGATCAGCCTCGCGAGGATCGCCCTTAGGGAAATGCCGGTCTTCCTCCACTACCACCACCACCAAGAAGGAACGACGGCCACCTTCAGGACGAGGGGGCTGCGGGCTTCCAGGATCCGCGTGCTATCTCCTGCATCTTGGACGGAGCTCAGCCCCAGCCTCCCAGCGTATCTTCAAGCAGTTTGCTCGCGAGGTGAACGAAGCCCTTCCCAGGCTTGAGGCCACACGCCCGCTCAGGTGGTCCAAGTGCGCCATCACTTTCAGCTCGGCGGGCCAGCTCAAGTGCGCGGCCACTGCTCGCACTCTCCCGATGCTCTGCTCACCCGTCATCAGCAACGTACAAGTCACCAAGACCCTCATTGATGGTGGTGCAAGGCTTAACATCCTGTCCGTCGAGACATTCGACAGCCTCCAAGTGCCATACGATCAGCTTCAGCCCACCAAGCCCTTCTCAGGAGTGACCGAAGGCTCCACCACCCCGATAGGGCAGGTCCGCCTCCCTGTCACCTTCGGACAGCGCAACAACTACCGCACCGAGCTCGTCGACTTCGACGTCGCCCACATCCGTCTGCCATACAATGCCATCCTCGGGTATCCAGCGCTGGCCAAGTTCAAGGAGGTGACCCACCAAGGCTACAACGTCCTCAAGATGCCAGGAAGCAGCGGAATCATCACAGTCCCCTGCGAAGAAAAAGATGCGGTGTGCTCCCTCGAGCGCGCCTTCCAGGCTGCAGCAATCGAAGACCTAGACAACAATGGTGCGCAGTACCCTCCAGGGGCCATCCCCAAGAAGAAGAAGAAGCTACTCCGTACAGGGCTTCAGGGGAGCGGCGCCACATCAGGATCAGCGCCCGCGCCTGGGGCGCCTCCCTCCCTCGCATAGGAAGGCGTGCCTAGCGCCCTCCTCGGGCGAGGCTCGGGGGCTCTCTTCTGGAGGGCCTCGGACCCGGCCAACATCACGAGGGAGGCGCTCGAGCACCATGTGGAGGCGTGCTTTGCGGCACGTTTCCCTCAAGAGGGCACTGGGCGAGGAGCGCCTGGTGCTCAGGAGTTCATCACCAAGACTACCCAAGAGTTTCAAGAAGCAAGAGCCATGCGCGGCGACCGCCGCCTACCTGGCGCAGCTCCCCATCCAGGCGAGGATGGTGGGCTACGTGGCTGTGCTACGTGTTGAGCTTGCGTTGGTTTTCCCCGAAGAGGAGAGGATGATGCAGCACAGTAGCGTAAGTATTTCCCTCAGTTTTTCAGAACCAATGTATCAATCCAGTAGGAGGCCACGCGCAAGTCCCTCGTACCTGCGCAAAGCGATAGCTACTCGCAACCAACGCGAATAGGGGTTTGTCAATCCCTTCATGGTCACTTACGAGAGTGAGATCTGAGAGATAATATTTTTGGTATTTTTGGTATAAAGATGCAAAGTGAAAACTAAAATCAAAGCAAGTAAATAAAGTGATGGAGATTGATATGATGAGAATAGACCCGGGGGCCATAGGTTTCACTAGTGGCTTCTCTCAAGAGCATAAGTATTCTACGGTGGGTGAACAAATTACTGTTGAGCAATTGACAGAATTGAGCATACTTATGAGTATATCTAGGCAATGATCATGTATATAGGCATCACGTCCGAGACAAGTAGACCAAAATGATTCTACATCTACTACTATTACTCCACTCATCGACCGCTATCCAGCATGCATCTAGAGTATTAAGTTAAAAAGCAGTAACGCCTTAAGCAAGATGACATGATGTAGAGGAATAAATTCATGCAATATGATAAATACCCCATCTTGTTATCCTCGATGGCAACAATACAATACGTGCCTTGCAACCCCTTACATCACTAGGTAAGGACACCACAAGATTGAACCCAAAGCTAAGCACTTCTCCCATTGCAAGAACTACCAATCTAGTTGGCCAAACCAAATGGATAATTCAAGAGACTTGCAAAGATAACTCAATCATACATAAAAGAATTCAGAGAAGAATCAAATATTTTCCATAGATAAGTTGGATCATAAACCCACAATTCATCGGTCTCAACAAACACACCGCAAAAAGAAGATTACATCGAATAGATCCGGCGAGAGAGGGGAGAACATTGTATTGAGATCCAAAAAGAGAGAAGAAGCAATCTAGCTACTAGCTATGGACCCGAAGGACTGAAGTAAACTACTCACACTTCGCCGGAGGGCTATGGTGTTGATGTAGAAGCCCTCCGTGGTGGATGCCCCCTCGCGGAGCCGGAACAGGCCCCAAGATGGGATCTCGTGGATCTGAGGAAGTTGCGGCGGTGGAATTAGGTTTTGGCTCCGTCCCGATCTGTTGAAGTGCGTAGGTATATATAGGAGGAAGAATGCGCGGTGGGCGTCGAGGGGCCACGAGGCAGAGGCGCGCCAGGGGGCGCCCCCACCCTCGTGACCGCCTCTGGCACTTCTTGGAGTAGGGTCCAAGTCTCTGCATCACGTTCGGTGAGAAGATCACGTTCCGAAGGTTTTATTCCGTTTGGACTCCGTTTGATATTCCGTTTCTTGAAACACTGAAATAGGCAAAAAAACGACAATTCAGGTTGGGCCTCCGGTTAATAGGTTAGTCCCAAAGTAATATAAAATTGGAAAATAAAGCCCATTATATTCCAAAACGACAGATAAAGTAGCATGGAGCAATCAAAAATTATAGATACGTTGGAGACGTATCAGGCTGCATCGACATCCCAAGGCTCAACAGGGCCGCATCTCAGTAGCTCTTCCGGCCTTCGCGCGTGGGACGTTGCGAGGGCCCACCTCACAGCTATGTTCGCATGCCATTCGGCCTGCCGAGCATGGCAACCGCCTTCCAGCGCAACCTGCGGAGCGTCCTGGCGGCTCAGGAGGCCAGGCATCACGCAGTCCTGGCGGGGATGGAGAATGTCCTCGAGGAACCGCCTGGACCTCCAGAGCCTCCCGAGGCTCAGGGCCCCGGTGGCTCATGAGGAGCAACCCCTTCACCGCGCATCTTCAGCTACCCCAACACCCATCGACAACGGAACCAGGTGACATTTTCCAAGTTTATTTAGCTGGGAGCGCCTTCTCGGGCTGCATCATTCCCAGGCCGCGTGGGCCTGTCCCTGCGGCATGTATCCTTTTGCATTTTTAGCTTACTCTGTTGGAGGTGCCCCTCGGGCTGCATCATCCTCAGGCCGCTCGGGTCCGTCCCAGTGGCATGTACCGTTCTTGCATTTAACTAAGCTAGTTCGCTTTCCATGCATAATCTATCTATGGTTATCACCTGCTTGATTATCACCCGCCATGGGAGCTACTCACGCTGGCACGACGCTTGTGCTCGGGTCCGTCCCTGCAACGTCGACAAATCTGAGCGATCGAGCTCTGACTCGCGGCACGCCCCGTGCATGTCACCTCACCAGGCCCTCAGTGCCTTCATCCTCTTGCGGAGCGACCAGTGGAAGACCGGCAATCATAGTGGCAATCTGTGTCCCTCTTTGCGTTAACCTGCAGGGACCTCCTGAGGACGACGGCAGGTGGTACCACGGGCTCCCTTTTCTCCCATGTGATTCGCTTGTGCGTTAAAAGGGAGGCTCCTGAGCATCGTGACTCAGGAGCTCTTACTGGCTCTCCAGCCCTCACCCCCTGGCCTTGACCATGTCATCGCGACCTGGCATACCAACGGCGGCTGAGCTCGCTCGAGGGCTGGGACCTGAGGATGTAGAGCACATAGAAGAACGTGGAGAAGGGGAGGAGACTCGCATGGGCCCAACCTAGCTGCACTATAGTCATCGGCGCACGAGTCTGGCACGACACAAGGAACCGACCCTCGAGTGCCAAGATAAGTTTCGCGCCCGGGTCGATCAAGCACTATGGCATAGGGCTTTTGCTTGTCGCAACCTTGTTACGGCGAAGTCATCTCCCTTTCCTACCTCTTGGTGGCTGCTTGCGCGCTAAAGGGGACCTCTTGAGCATCGCGCCTCAGGAGCTCTTACTGGCCTCGGGCCGCTCACCTCCTGGCCTTGACCACGGCATCGCAACCTAGCATACCAGCGAAGGCTGCAGCCTGCCTGGGGACCGGGACCTGTCGGCGTAGAGCATCAGCTGCCGCGGGTTGGAAAGGGGAGATCGAGCCAGAACAAGACATGCGTTCGCAAATTTGCATAATAAGGATAATATCAACAAAAGACATTACAGACCCTTTACACGCCCCCGTGGGATTTATCTCGATTCCTCGCAGGGAACAAAAGAAGGGAGTTTCTAGGAGCCCTATCAACACGCGCTAGCACGGTCGGCGCCATCATCAACAGTGGGCCACAGGAGGCCGGCGTCGACCCCATCTAGATCAGCGACGGTGGCGGCCGGACGCTGCGGCCTTGCTCCGGGCCCGGCAAGAGCTCGGGGACACGTAGCTGTCGTCGCTCGTCTCCGGAGTCTCGTAGGGCTCAGGAGAGTCGCTGGACTTCCAACTGACACCGCTACTACCGAAGGGGCTGCTGGCGAAGCCAGCGGCAGGCTCGGCGCTGGTCGCTACGCCGTCCCGACGACCCCCTCCAGGGCAGCACTCCAGGCGGCGGCCTTCCTCGTCGAAGACCTTGAAGAACATGGTGGAGGCGCCATCATATTGAAAGTGGATGGCGAGGGCGCCTTCCACACGGCAGACCCAAGCAACGTTTCCCCGGCCGCGGGTCATGAAGATCTTGCCTGGGGAGACGGCTTCAACCTCTGCTCCAGTTGCCGGGGCGCCGCAGTCGGCGTGCTGCTGCCAAAGCTCGACGGGGCCCATTCGGCGGCATCTCGGCGGAGAAGAACTGCAGGAAGCGAATCCAAGTGCGCGGAGACATCACCGCCCACATCACGAGTTCACGTGAGAAGTCCACGGCGTGGGCTCCTGGGGCGACGGCATGCGTCACCGCGGCGCGGTGACCACGGCCTCGGCGCGGATAGCGGCGCTCGCCGCCTCTGCCTCCGTAGCCCTCAGCCTGGGCGTACAGAGGCAGCGGGTACCCGGGAGGAGGCCGCTCGCACCAAGGCCTCGACACCTCCGGCCTCACAACTACATAGCAGCGGTGGGTTGGCCTCTTCTTCGGCGGAAGTGGCCCGAGCTCGTCGCGGGGGGTTTTCCCCTTCTCTGCGGCCGAGAACCTCCGTATCGGCGCCATGGGTGTCGCTACTAGCAACGAAGCAAGGGAGAAGAAGCGAGCGGAGCAGGAAGAGATCAGCGACGGGGGCTCTGCCCCCTCCTCATTTATAGCATGAGAAGGCCGACCGACGATCCCCACGATCACAGGTAATGATGATTTTTCTCTGCATGCAGCAGGGACTCGTCAAGTCGGGCCGTTGCCGAGGCAGCATGGGGAAGCGGAGTCCAATCAATCGCCACGCGTCAAGCGGGGCCGCATGCTGTTGGGGCCCACGGTGTTCCGCACTTGCCCTTTGGCTTCACCTCGAAGCCAAGTCCGAGTGGGCCTTGGGCCCGGGGGCTACTGTCGGTGTTCTGGGAATGGGGGTCCCTAGATTTGCCTGCCTGCAGCCCACGGCGTGGCTCCACCAGCGGCCCCCTACATCCCATCTTCACCAGCAAACACTCAAGACCCTCGCGAGGGGCCAAGCCTCACGAGGCGGATGACGCAAGACCTCCTCAGGGGCGGCCTCACCAGGCTGGCTCGCGAGGAGCGGAGAGATCAAGGCAAGGGGCACCTCACGAGGTTCTCGTGATGCAAGCCATGACGACCAAGGCCAGGTGGGCGCCAGCGTGCACAGTGTCCTCGTTGCCTCTTTGGTGCTAAAGAGGCAGGCGCAAGCGAGGAGTCCCGAAGCATCAGGCAAAGGTTCCCACATCGGTGCAACAAGACCAAGACCAGCAGGACAGCAGGACGGAGGTCACCGAGGAGCCCAAGACGGCGTCACCACCAGAGCCTTTGGCAGGCGAAGACCACCTTTAGTTAGGATAACTTGTACTAGTTGTCTCCCTTCGAATTTGGCCGTTGTGGGATCCCTTCCTGCTCAATATTTGGGAAGAGGACCAAGGCCTCTATAAATAGGACTAGCCACCACCAGAGAGGGGGAGAGATCTAGATCGGCTGGAGAGACACCACACGAGCTCACCGAGCACAAGAACACCTCTCCTTAGGAGACTGTTCTTCCCTTGTAGCTGTTCATCCTCATCCCAAGAGGCAATCCACCACACCACACTGGAGTAGGGTATTACACCACATCGGTGGCCCGAACCAGTATAAATCTCGTGTCCCTTTGTTCCGTGAG
Organism: Aegilops bicornis; assembly: GCA_021605145.1. Classification (NCBI taxonomy): domain Eukaryota; kingdom Viridiplantae; phylum Streptophyta; class Magnoliopsida; order Poales; family Poaceae; genus Aegilops; species Aegilops bicornis. Next base: position 194,248,142 of record CM038674.1, read on the forward strand.
TTCGACGCGCTAGGCCTGGCGATCGTTGCGAGAGCAAGCTAGGGGGAGGGAGAGATCTTCGTGCGCACCCAAGTGTTCGAACCTTAACGGTTTTGTCGAAACCCAAAATCCGACAGTCTCCCCCCCACCCAAGTCAAAACGGTGAGCATGATATATGTTACCCATATACCCAAGAGGGAGCGCAAGCGAGCGCTCAGGGACGTCTACGCGATAGAGCCAGTCACCCCAAAATTCAACCCATGGTCATCCCGTCCGATCACCTTTGGTCGCAGGGATCAAATGACCAATATCCGTCATGGCGGTTCAGCCGCACTGGTACTCGACCCAATCATTGATGGATTCCACCTCACACGCGTCCTCATGGACGGCGGCAGCAACCTCAACCTGCTCTATCAGGATACAGTCCGCAAGATGGGCATCGATCCATCAAGGATCAAGCCCACAAAAGCTACCTTTAAAGGAGTAATACCAGGTGTAGAGGCCCGCTGCACAAGCTCAATTACATTGTAAGTCGTCTTCGGATCTCATGACAACTTCAGAAGTGAGGACTTGATCTTCGATATCGTCCCCTTTCGCAGTGGCTATCATGCACTTCTCGGACAAACTGCATTTGCTCGATTCAACGCAGTGCCATATTATGCTTATCTCAAACTCAAGATGCCCGGACCACGTGGTGTCATAACAGTCAATGGAAACACGGAACGCTCCCTCCGTACCGAGGAGCACACCGCGGCCCTGGCAGCAGAAGTACAGAGCGGCCCTACCAAGAAGAATTTTAATTCGGCGGCCAAGCTCCCGAACACTGTCAAACGAGTCCGAACTACCCCGCATCTTAACAGTTCAGCTCGTCAGGAGCTTTACTAGCAATTCGGCCACCGTCTCAGTCCCGACCAAACGACAGCGTACGTACCGCGCGTACATAACTACGCGCTCAAAATAACATGGGCAAAGATGGAGGCACAAGTTAATTGTGGTCCATAATACGGCTCGACCTTCCTCGAACACACTTACTTTCTGTTTTCTTTTTATCCTTTTTATGTTTCTTTTCCACATGCCCCTCACGATGGCCTGATCATCGACCCTTTTCAAAGGATGGATATACCAAGGCAGCAAGTAGCATAGACGTGTGGGGGAATCTCTAGGTGGTCTTCTTGACGATCACTCTACCTGTTTTCAGGACCCGCACACAGCTCCCCCTTGGTCTCGGTATGTTAAATAGCCATGTTTCCTATCGCACTATTTGTACAAATACGCTTTGACGTATTAATCAAATTATAATGGAAACAGTTTGCGGCCCAACTTATGTGGCATTGGCTTACTACTTCATTTTATTTTGCTATTCTTTTCGATTGCATCCGTACACCTTGGTACGCCTAGATTTGCCAGGAGCCTGATTGCGCTCCATACTATGGCAAGAAGTCCGAACACTTCTATAGTATAGTTTGGCACCCCGAATTTAGCATTATATGCATCGGCTCCGAATCTTGTCTTTAGTCAATAGTTGGGTAGTAAAGGGAGAACTACTGCGATTGTGTCCTGGTTTATCCGGATGACCACCTCAGTAGACAAAGATGAAAACTGACTGTCATGATGCAGCGAGAGTCGGTCATCTGTTTGGAGGTCACAATCTCTTGCGATTTTTGCCGCATTATGCGATGGATCGGCCTCCACCCGATCAGGTGTCTACAGCACCTTAGTCCGGACTAACCAATACTAGGGGCTGCACCTACATTTCTATTGTCAAACTCCTATGGCTAAGTGAGAGTGATAAAGCCAAATAGTCCGATTGCCTGATTCGTTGCGCTAAACACCTCCTTCAAGGACCAAACTTTTGGATCAAGAGTGTTTAGATTCCATCCCGAACACCCCCGTACTACCTACGTGAAATTTGAAGCCGACGGTGGCCAACTCTCAGATTTAACATAAACGGCCGCACAGGAGGTAAATTAAAAAAACAATAAACATTATATTACATAATGGCTTTGTTCCATAATACAGAAGGGATAACATGAATGACTTCAGTCAAAGATAATGTCTTTGGAGCACTGGCCCTCTAAAATGCGGGATCCCTTCAGGACATCATCAAAGTACCGCTCGGGCTTGCTGTGCTCCTTGCCCGCGGGCGGTCCCTCGGTCGCGAGCTTGACGGCGTCTATCTTCGCCCACTGCACCTTGACGCGGGCGAAGGCCATCGGCGCACCTTCGATGCAGACCGAACGCTTGAAGGCATCAAGCCAAGGGCAGGCATTGACCAGCCGCTTCACGAGCCTGAAGTAGCGACTTGGTATGGCTTCGGTAGGCCATAGACGGATTATCAAATCCTTCATGGCAAATTCGGCCGCCCTATGCAGTTCCGTCAGCTGTTTCAGCTGATCACTAAAGGGCACCGGATGCTCTGGCGCAAGGTATTGCGACCAGAACAGCTTCTCCGTTGAGCTCCCTTCTTCGGCTTGGAAGAAATCCATGCGTCGCAACACTGCAGCAGCAGATCCGCATAAGCGCCTCTGAAAGAACTCCAACTCCGGTCGATGAGGTACCTTTTCTTCACATACTTTCTCTACATAATAAAGGCCTTACCCGCCGCGATTTTTCTGGCCTCCTGGATTTCCTGGAGGGCGCCCTGGGCTTCAACCCGGGCAGCTTGTGTGCTTCGACGGGCCTTGGCAAGTTTGGACTCTTGATCCGCAACATTGCGCTCCAAGGACCCGCATATCTTCACGGCGTCCTGGAGCTCCTGCTGGATCTCACCGACCCTGGCCTCCTGTTTTTCGTGAGCGGCTTGTTCCTTTGCCGCTCTCTCACAAACTTGACCAAGCGCCTTCTTGAGGGTCTCCACCTCGGTCGCCGCTCCTACAAAATATCATGGCACTATGGTCAACACAAATCATTCATCCTTTCTGAATCTATACAAGGTCATTGCATACCTTGATTGTCCTCCAGCAGTTTTCTCACACGGCCGAGCTCTTCCTCGTCCCGCTCCAGACTCTACTTCAGTTCGGAGACTTCGGCAGAATGGGAGGTCGCAGCCAACGTCTACGCCTACTTATTCACATAGATATGTATGGTTAGTCTCCTATGAAAATTATTTGATCCTCTGTCCAGTTTTCCTTTTCGAACACCGGACAGAGTCTTAGGGGCTACTGTCTATACTATGACATTCTTTTTGCATAAATACGCCACATACCTCAAAGCCTGTTAGAAGGCTGGTGCAGGCTTCGGTCAGTCCGCTCTTAACGGACTGAACCCTTTCAACCACCGTACCCATAAGGATACGGTGTTCCTGAACGATGGAAGCAGTTTGCAGCACTTCCAGTAGAGTCTCCGGTACCTCTGGATGGACAGAGGCCGCCGGTGGAATCGGTGCGCCTCCTTCTTTCGAAGGAGGCTGCTTGCCTGATTCCGGAGCCGTATAGGTCTCCAGAATTGTATTCGGCTGGGGGCCGAATTGAATATGCCCCCCATCGCCAGTCTCTAGGGGGATTTGCTCCCCCATGTGTCCGGCGGCCGAGGTATCACCCTCTGGCACCACCATGACGGCTTCCTACGTCTCTCCCTGGCCTTTGAAGGTCCTTCGGGACAGTACCTCGGCGTCGTCCCTAGCCTTGGGAGAGGAGGCTACCGGCAGCGACCCGCTGTCCATCACCTTTGGATCTAGTGAATTCCCTAAGGATGAGGATCGCTGGAGGTGGGAATGAGCCGGATTGTAGTGCATGATTCAACATGTTAAAACTATAAAGTAAAGGAACCGGATATGTGTGTGCGTCAGTGCCTTTGAGTACTCAAGATTCGGCCAGGGGCTTCTCCCTAGGCGCCACTCGGAGCTCCTGTCGGTGTCCAACACGGAGTTGTCCGCGAGGGGGACCTTCCCCTTCTTGGACGCTTCTGCCTCCAGGTGCGTGGAGACCGCCCTTTTCTTCCTTCCCCCCTCTGAGGGAGAGTTGCTTTCCTCCTCCTCCTCATCGTCCTCGGTGGGGAAGGAGTGGGTCTAGGCATCTTCGGGCGTCATGTCTGAAGTGCCTTTATGGCGGAAGCCACTTCTGGCCCCCTTGGCCTTCTTCTCCGGCGCCTGGTAGGGCACTGGAACCAACATCTTCGTTAGAAGCGGGATAGCTGGGTTTTCGGGCAGCAGGGCCGGACACTGGATTCGCTCCGCCTTCTCTGTCCAGCCCTAGAAAGACAGATATGGAAGCTTAGACATCTTCCTTGAGTACACAGGTGAAGGATACACCTTGCAATATGAAAAACTTACCGAACTGGCGGGATGGGCCAGGTTGTACCCACGGTCCTTGGTCGTCTTCGGCCATGTTTCATTGGCCTTAAAAAGCACCTTCCAGATGCCTTCATGTGTAACGCCGGAGAACTGTTGCAGGGTCTGGTGCATGGCCAGATCGAACTCCCACAAATTGCAAGTCCGGGTTTGGCAAGGAAGTATCCGGCGAAAAGCATCACCTGAATCACATTGACGAGCTTGATGTTCTTGTCCACCATGCTCTTGATGCGCATCTGCAGCGCAAGCAGCTCGTCCGACGATGCCTAGTCCAGGCCCTTTTCTTGCCAGGAGGTAAGCCACATGGGGGCCCCTAATTTTAATTCGGGAGCCACGTCCCAGGTGGTGTCGCGGGGCTCTGTGACATAGAACCACTGCTTTTGCCACCCCTCGATGGTCTCCACGAAGGTACCTTTGGGCAAGGAGACATTGGACAGCTTGCTCACCATAGCGCCTCCGCACTCTGCATGCGGACCGCCCACCACCTTCGGATTCACATTGAAGGTCTTCAGCCACAGTCCGAAGTGGGGTGAGATGCAGAGGAAGGCCTCGCACACGACGATGAATGCCGAGATTTTCAGGAAGGAATTTGGGGCCAGATCATGGAAATCTAGCCCGTAGTAGAACATGAGTCCGCGAACGAATGGGTGGAGAGGAAACCCTAACCCACGAACGAAGTGGGGAATGAACATCACCCTCTCATGGGGCTTTGGGGTAGGGACGATCTGCCCCTTGGCCAGAAGCCGGTGGGCGATTTCCTGGGCCAAGTACCCCGCCTCCCGTAGCTTTTTAATGTCCTTCTCCGTGACGGAGGAGGCCATCCACTTGCCCTGCGCTCCGGATCCGGACATGGTCGGAGTTCTTTTTTGAGGCGAAAAGGATGGAAGATTGGGCACTGGAGCTCGAGAATGAGTGGGCGGAGAGAGAGAAGGCGTGGGTGAAAGGGTGAATCCTTATCTCTTTATAAGGGCAGCAAATATCAAGCGCCTCCCCATTCGCCTTAACACTCGCCTATTCCCCAAGGGCCGTGCAGGCGGCGCGGTTGGATTACCCACGCTCGTATTGCTGAGAATCCCGCAATAAGGGGACACGATCTCTGCTTGGACAAGACGTGCCAATAAAACCGCATCTTGAAACATGGAGCGGGAGGCTAAAAAACGGTTCGAAATAAGGAATGGGCAAGGACATGATGTCACGCCGCAGAAGTTGTCAGTAGATTGGACTCGTGAAATATTATGCTCTCTACGGTTGTGTGTGGTACTTGTTTTGTAGAGCTGGACACGTTCGGTGTTCGAAAGCTGCTTTGGAGTATTCGGAGGAGGAACCCGCCTAGCAATGCCGAAGACAATCTGTGCGCCGGACACATCGTCATTGAAGCCTAGTTCAGGGGCTACTGAGGGAGTCTTAGACTAAGGGGTCCTCGGGCGTCCATACTATGTAACACGGGCCGGACTAATGGGCTATGAAGATACAATACAGAAGACTTCTTCCCGTGTCCAGATGGGACTCTCCTTTGAGTGGATGGCAAGCATGGCGTTCAGATATGTAGATTCCTTCCTTTGTAAACCCACTCTGTACAACCCTAGGCCCCTCCGGTGTCTATATAAACCAGAGGGTTTAGTCTGTAGAGGCAATCATAATCATACAGGCTAGACATCTAGGGTTTAGCCATTACGATCTCGTCGTAGATCAACTCTTGTAATCCTCATATTCATCAAGATCAATCAAGCAGGAAGTAAGGTATTACCTCCATCAAGAAGGCCCGAACCTGGGTAAACATCGTGTCCCCCATCTCCTATTACCATCGACCTTTGACGCATAGTTCGGGACCACGTACCCAAGATCCGCCGGTTTTGACACCGACAGTGGGTCCCTGCTGTCATGGGGAGGATTTGATTTTTGGTGTAATAAGGAGGTACTTGCTCGCGTGCAGCCATGGACCATGTGGGTCCCTACTATTAGCCTCTCCACATACATCCCTATTCCAATGTTTTCGTTTGTTGACAACATTGACAATGCCGTGCCGAGAACACCAATGCGGTGGACGACGGCGAGACCCAGGAAGGGAATGACCCGGAGGGCCGAGAACACCAACGCGATGGACGACGGCGAGACCCAGGAAGGGAATGACCTAGAGGTAGCGAAGCCACAACAGTGGAGGGATGTGGGTGAGTAGAGGGATGGGCTGGCTAGCTGTGAGAGTAGGAGAGGGCGGTGAGGCCTGCGCGGCAGCACAACCGGCCAGGGGAGGTGGGAGTAGGTGGTCCCACCGGCGCTGAATTTGGTGGCTGGAGCAACAAGATCAGAGATTGAAGAAGCACGACGGTCGTTGGAATGACATCCAACGGTCACTTTTGCTAGAATTGTTTTGTTCACTAATAATATATAATAAGTAAAATCTTGCATACACGTCAACTTAATAGGCCCACAAGTTAGCCCATTTTCTATTTTTTTAATAATTTACAGCTCATTTTCAACTTCTTATGCAATTTATTGCAGTTCATTTTCTTTTTGTTGCCTAGGGCCGGGGTTATAAACTTAAATGAAATTTTGCATATTTCGGTGGGGGCCAAACTATTTTTAATACCGAAATGTCGAGCGATATTTAAAGTACTTTCAAAATATATTTAAATTAGGTTAAACCCCAATGAAATTGGAATCTGAAATTGTGAAAAAAAATCAGAAATTTCAAAGTAATTGCCAATTTGTCTTGTGTTTTTTATATTTACAGCCCATTTCATATTACTTTTAAGATTTGCAGCCATCTTGAAAGAGTTGCAGCCCAGCAAGGTGGAGAAAAATAAGTAGGCCTCGGTTGGGTATGCCTGGATTGGGTATTCTTCAGAAAAAAATAAACTGGGCTAGCCATTTTCACAAATAAAAAAATAGTTGGCTGGTCATGTAGTGAACGTTAACTAGAAGCATGCGCTAGACGGACCACGGCCGAGTTGAAACCCTGCTCCGTCTCAACAATAACAAAAAATATATACTGCTCGAGCAGCTACATCCCAGGTGTCAGCTGCTCTTGTGCAGTGCTCTTGTCTATTGACTATACACTGACAATGTCGTGGGTCCCAGATGTCAGCAAACCACTAGGAGAAAGCATTTTCCTTTTGCTTGTACATATCAATGAATGAGGAGCCTGCTTGCGTACGACCAAGGACATTGTGGGTCCCTACTGTCATCCTCTCCATGTACAATCTTCTCCCGATTCCTCTCGTTTGTTGATCATGTTGACAAGGCCAAAGGGCCGCGCCGCGGCGAGTGCACCAAGGCATGCGGAGGATGACGGTGAGGCCTCAAACGGGAACAAATAGGAATCGGGCGAAGGGGAGTACAAGGGTTCAATGGTTCGGGTGTGTGGTGGGGCTGACGTCGGGGTTAACGATTTAGGAGGCGGTGGGGCAGCGATGCATGCGCTGACGCGCAGCCAGCCGTGGTAGGCGGAAGCCGGCGGCCCTGCCGGTGCTGGTTTGGTTTTGGTGGCTGGAGGAAGACGATACTGAAGAAACACAACAGCTTGTAAAAGCAGTAGGACTACTTAACAACCTTATCTGAAACTAGCAGGGGCACTTAACAACCATAGCTGAAAGCAGTATGAGTACTTATACAGGTTCAACCATACAAAGCACGCCTCGAACAGTGCTACTTTGCCTACAGTTAACCAAGGGGGAGGCCACCAAGCCTCAAAACAAGGCCCAGGCGCCACCTCGGGCATCCACAACCTTCTGAAATCGGCTTCATCTTGCAATCTGGTCAATAAACAGGATATTCGCTTTAGAGCCATGGAAAAGTATGAACATAACCTTCTTTCCTATTCTCCAAAATCGACGGGCATTCATTATTTGAGACCACCCATGAATAAGTTTCTTTTCACCTCTAAGGGAAATGGAGTAGGTCGACATAAACGTCATGTTGTGACCAACCGCAAGTCCGACTCAACCATGGTCAGGCATCTGTATAGGAACAATAAAACTGGCAGTTTCTGTTTCAACAAGATCACAGCTGTAAAACTGTGTATAAGCAAGAGTTTATGAACAACATATATAACAGAAAACAGCTCGTACCATAAGTTTCTTGACATAGTTGGACATGTTCAACGTGTGGACCAGTGGCACTCATATCCCACATTGCCTTCCACCATTGAAACGCCCGACAAGGACCTCAAGACAATCAATAAAGTGTAGGAGCTGGTGGATGTCGTCCCAGTAAACTTCAGTGCCATTTGTGGCAGTCGAGTTCTTATCAAATAACAAATGAGTAGTGTCCTGAACTTTGTACCGACCTACACGTGCCACCAATTATAAGAAATATTGGTTAGAAGTAGCATCTCCATGAGAGAGGGGAATCGCAAATTGTTGCTACTTCTAAAGTCAAATTGTGATTAGTTAGACAGAATAGGTGGATTACGAAGTAATCGAGGCAACATGCAAGAACCAGATACAAAACTAACATGGATGAATTACTGGAACGACGTCGAGGTGGAAGGTCACAGGGAAGTTGAGACCAGGTTCTGCTATTTCCATCGACATTCATGTGCCAACTTTCAGTCTGTAACACTTGAGAAAGTTTATCCAAGTTCGGCCATAAAAAAGCAGCGATCTTCTTGGTTCATGAGCCCAACTCGGAACTTATATCCATGGTGTGTCTTCAATGTGACCATTAAACTGGTTTAATCAGTTACGGCAAGGCTGACCATCTTGAGTACATGTGTTCTGGTAGACCAAGGGATGCACTGCAGGAAAAATAATATGAGAACACAATTTATTCGCTATCCAAATCTAGAAATAATTTCCTCTTTCACGTCAGTGTTGACCATGGTACTAATACCTTTTATCCAAATATAGCAATCCCAATTTCCAAATTAGTCGACAGCATGTTCAAAAACCCCAACCCTCCCGGATAGAAAAGAGAATTCTAGGAACATACTATGTGCATTTCAAAATCCTGTGTTAGGATGAGAAGGAACAAGTGTGCACTACAAAAAAAATAAACTTCCGTGATGATACGTGTTTGTCACAGTAGGTCACGTTTTCTGTCATGCATGTTCATCCATGACGATTTTATGACACAATCAAGATAGTCATACTTGTGCTGTCGTAGAAGTGTTCCATGACATTACCAAAATTATCATCACAGAAGTGTCCACTTCCATGACGATTAATCGTGCGTCACAGAAGTGCTTTCGTCAAGGGTGACCGACACGTGGCATCCACCGTGACGGAACGCCGTTAAGCTATCGGGTCGGGTTTTGGATCCGATAACCCGTTAACAGCCCCGACCAATGGGGATTTTCCATGTGTAAAATCATCATTGGGTTGGAGGAAAAAACGTGTCGGCTCATCGGGACAAATGTCATCCACTCATTGGACGAAGGTGCCTCGATACGTCGACCGTGTACGGCCCAACAGAGGCCCATTCCTATGAAAAGGCCGGCCCGTTTAACTTGGTCAAAAGGTGGCGGGCCGGCCCATGGAAAGCCTGTTAACAGCATGTTCACATATAGCCCATTTACGGCCCGCTAACCCAAGGCCCGTTACGCCCTATCCGAATTAGGCCCGATGGCGTCATCTGGGCCATCCAATATGATTCCAGCCTGTTTTCACTTCCGGCCCATGTATGGCCCATGACGTCTTTCGGCCCATATGAGGCCCTATTTAACTCTTGGCCTATTAACGGCCCGTGGTGAAACTGGCCCGTAAAGAACAGTGTATCACTTTATACCCATTAATGGCCCGTTATTCCGTTGGGCCGTTTCCAGCCCATGTTATCTTTCGGCCTTCTCAGAGCCATTATTCTTGGGCTCATTTCCAGCATTCGTTTACTTACGGCCCGTTACTGTCATTTTCTACTTGTGGGCCGAATTCAGCCCGTGGTTACAGTCGGCCCGTTTGTGGTTCGTTAATACGTTCGGCCGTTTTCATAGTGTCATCAAATACGGCCTATTAACGATGGCCCATTATGGTCGGCCCATGAACGGACGGTTCCAACTCTAGCCCGTTCTGCCGTAATCTGATCTGTTTGGCCCATGTTTGTGTCGATCATATGGCCCGTATAAGGCCCATTGATGATCGCCCGTAGAAGGCCCATTGACGATACTGACTGTAGAAGGCCCATTGTTTCTGACCCGTAGAAGGCCCATTGTTTCTATGGCTGTAGAAAGCCCTTGTTTATCTGACACGTAGAAGGCCCATCGCTTTCTCTGACGGCCCGTGGGAGGCCCAAAGTGTCACTACGATAAATAGTAGCCCATGGTTATTGTGGCCTACTTTTAAAAATAGGTTATTGCAGCCACTAGCAAACCGCAGAAAAGAATTGCACCGACTACAAGCAAACAAATAAACAAGACAACAAGGAAATAAATAAGCAAGCAACTTACACTAGGCTATCACGGCTATTACACATATTACATCCAAGGCATCAAAGTTCGTCACCGGTGCAAATATAGGAACACAAGACATATAAACGCCAAGACAAAACAAGTCCAGAACTGAAACCACTTCAGAAGAGCTCAAGAAACAATATCCTGGGTACCCATAATGGTGGCAAGATGCTTAGCAAGCTTATTACTTTCTCTTGTTTGGCGCTTAAGTCCTCCAACACTTGATGTTGCACCAGAAAGTATGCATCTAAATTCTGCAGGGACTTCCTCAGTCCTTCAACTTCCTGTCGCATAACATCTGATCGATGTCTTTCAACTTGAAGTTGAGACTCAAGAAGCCGAACTGATTCAGTAACGATTTGAAGAGTTTGGTGCCGGCGGTGGTAGCCGATAACTCGAACACTACATCAAGACAGGACTTTGGGGTTGTCTTAGTGTCTTCAATATAGTTTTTATCACCTTTCTTGGAGACCATCAGGGATGTCTCACTATCTTGAACCTTATCTGCATTACTTCCTTTACCATTTAAGCATTGACTTCGGGTTCGGAGTGCTGGTCCTCGTGATTTGGGCACTGCAGTTGCCTTACTAACTGCTCGTGTTTGGGTGCTCTGTGGTGGAGACGGAGCTGTGTCAACAGGAACTGGGTGTCTATCTGCTGGGGTTGGGGTTAGAAGGGGTGTAGCTGGTTCTCTGTCCAAGCCCCAGGTTGGGGTACAATCTGCATGAGTGTGGGTTATGTGTGGTGGGGCTGGTTCTTGGGCAAGTACAACCGTGGTTCTATCTGCATCGACGAGTAGCACGATCTTATCTGAAGACCATGTTTTTACTCCCACAGACATCGCCATCACTCCCTCCAATTGAAATGGCTGATAAACAAGAAAAGTAATTGAATGTCTGAGACATTGTAAGATAGACACGTGCAATGGATAGTAGAGAAGAAAAGCAGGGCATGAAATAATTCACATTTATGTTGTCTAAGCAAAGCAGAATAGCGAGGACATAATTTCACATATATGATGGCTAATTAAACAGGATAGCATGACACAATTTCACATGTATGATGGCTAACTAAACATGATAGATTGACATACTTCAAAATATGATGAGTATGTAAACAGGATGACATGATATAACTATACGATGTGTCTATTAAAGTGGTTGGCATGCCATAAATCACAAACATGCCGTCGATGAAAACATGATGGCATGGTATAATTCACGGATAGAATGACATAATTTAAAATATGATGACTATGTAAACAGGATGAGATGATATAACTATATTATGTCTTTAGAAAATGGGTTGGCATGCCATAATTCAGATACATGCTGTCTATGTAAACATCATGGCATGACATAATTCAAATATATGATTTATATACTAAGGAAGTGAGCGGAGGGCAATCGCATATATGATGTGTCAACTAAGGAGATGGCATTCAATATTGTGTATATGATGTAAAAACTAAGCATTGCAATACAACATATGCATTATATGAGTAATGTAACCCTGCCAAGTTTGAGCATACACCTCAGGGGGATAATAGGACTGGTCATCTTCCTCTGAATCCTCCTCTGAAGAGGTATCTGTAACCAGCAAGATATCTGCTTCAGCAGGTAGCATTGTCTGCTCTGAAGACCTTGTTTTTACTCCAGATTTCTCCATCACCAATTCAAATGGCTGATGCATAGGAAGAGAAGTTGAATATACAAACATTGTCGACAAAAGCAATGAGAAATACAAAAAAAGGATGGCATGATATAATTCACATATATGACGCTTGCCTAAACAGCATGGCATTGCATAATTGACATACATAATGCCTTGCAACAAGATAACATTGCATAATTCACATATATAATGTCTTGCAACAAGATGGCATTGCATAATTCACATATATGGTAATTATACACTAAACATGTGGCATTCACACAACGCATGTCTAAACTAAGCAAATGACATAGCAATGCAAGATACCATACATACGATATGAGCAACATAACCTGCCAAGTTAGGGCATGCACCTCGGGGAGGGAATATGACCGGTCGTCTGCCTCTGAATCCTCCTCTCGAGGAGCTATCGGTAACCAAAGCAAGACTTGCGCTTCATCGAGATAGCATTGTCTCGCTCAAGACCTTGTTTCCACTCCAGATTTTTCCATGACCGTGCCGAATGGCTGATGCACAGGAAGAGTAATTGAATGTACTAAAATTGTTGACAAATTTAACACGTAATAAAATAATGATGGCATGATATAATTCACATATAAGATGATTGGCTAACCAGGGTGGCATTGCAAAATTCACATATATGATGCCTGGCTAGACAAGATGGCATTGCATGATTCACATATATGATAAAGAAACTAAACAGATGGCATTGACACAAAGCATGTCTAAACTAAGCAGATGACATCATTAATGTATACAGCAAGCAATGCAAGGCACCATATGCATGATATTACCAACATCAGCATGCCAAGTTAGAGTGAAGACCTCATGGGGTACATAGGAGTGGTCTTCTCCTTCCGAATCCCCTCAGAACAGTTATCTTCCTCTTGATTACGATCCGAAATGGGTGGAGGGGGGGCTGCCTTTGCACCCACCATGGAACGACGTCTGCATGAAATTTTATTGCCATGCAAGGCTCCTCTCTTTTGCTCTACATGATCAGTGCCATTTTGTACAATAACTGGCATGCATAGGAATAAAACATAGTGAGATTATGTAAGGAGTGCATGCACAAATCCAGAGTGATGGTAGCAAACTGTGGATAGACCCAAAACCAATGATAGCAGGCAGATAATAGCTTTAGTTAAAAAATACACACAATGGCTCCTTTAATGTTTGTTTGCACCCAACATGAAACTCATAGTAGACACCGGATATTAACCAGATAGTAGATAGATAGTACTGATTGCTGCCCCAATATGTACCCCACAACCATTTAAAAACTCAAGTTTCAGCATTAGTTTGGACCTGACTCGGAGTCTAATAGGTGAACACGATGATAATGTAGCATGTGATCATATTAAGCAACGCATAACGTAAGCAGACACGGAAAAGCGCGACCTCTCTTGCGGACCCGTGTAGTCCTCAAGGTCATCTGCTCAGTTGATGATGGTAATGCAGTTGTTGTGGCTGCCGGCGGCGGGGAAGAAGATCTGAGGTGGTGAAACAGAGTCTGGAGTGCGGATCCCTGCTATGGTGAACCCTTCCGTCATTGGAGCAGCTGAGCTGGGGTGGAACACAGCGCAGCAGGAGCAGGACAAACCACACAAGTTTTTCTTTGACACATATCTGTAATGTGAAGTAATTGAGTAAGGGCTTGTTTGAATTTGAGGATTCTAACAATGCAGGGATAGGAAATAGACAGGAATAGGATAGGAATGCACGTGCAAAACAGAGAATTTAAAAGCACAGGATTTCTGCCAATCTGGGTGTTTGATTCACAACAATTGGAATATCACAGGATGCAAAAAAGCATGGTGAGATTAAGTCAAACCACAAGAAAATGTACGGTTATAATGCCATTATGCTACTATCTCTTAGTCTTGTACTTGATGAATAGGAATATGAAAAGGTGGAGAAGTGGAAATTAGAATTCCTACGGTTTTTCTTTCAAGGAGACACTAAAGGAATAAATCCTACAGTTTTCCTTTGCTCCATTCCTTTGCACCAAATTCATGAAAAGTAGTACCATAGGAAACTTTCCAATTCCGATGTTTTTCATTCACTTTTCCTTTCAAGCACTGGCGATTCTAGTAGGCAGGCTTGAGCAAGGAAAATCCTACACTAAAAAAATGTTTTTGTGCTACTTCTACTACTTTGGACCCAGGCCACTGCCATACTAGCTCAACTCCCAGGCCCATCGACAAATGCACAACTCAAACACGCAGAGATAAATAATGATGGCGTTCAAGAGAGTCCATCACGGATAGCTAAGTTGCCTGGTACCTCACTGCTTGTCATATAGTAGGATAAAATAATCGTATTTCCCGTTACTACGAAAGTGCTCAGTGGACAATATATATAACATGTAGAGTAAAAAAGAGATGCAACAAGTGTACAACCTCTTTGGCGAAGCCATGTCGATCTCAGCGTGATTGGGTTGGTCGGTGAGGATGCTCCGGCTGACTTGGTTGTCGGAGGAGGGGAAGAAGATCTTAGGCGTCTGGAGATGGAGCCCGAGGTACTGCTCCGCTGTGATGGAGGGTTTCGTCGTCGGAGCAGCTTCGGTGAGTTTTACGACGCCGAGGCTGAAGCAGGACAAGAGAGACAACGAACAACGTTAACCTGAGTGGAATTTTAATAGCATCTCCAATATATGACGTAAAATACATAACCACAAAGTGCTAGATGTAAAATACATCAGCCGCTCATCTCTGAAGTTAACTGTCAAAACTGAATTTTGCTGTCGAAACTGAATTTTGTTGTCGAAACTGAATTTTGTTGTCGAAACTTAACGCACTAGTAAGGTCAGGCTACACGTCGGTCGACTAACTTTTTCATCTCTAGTCAGTCGATTTTTGCAGCTGTTGGATACGAAATCAAGGGCGTGTGGTTCATCTTCAACCTCCACCCCTGAGCCGCCACCACCACCGACCAAACAGCAGCCCCGCCGCCTCGGCGGCGGTGCGCCCTACCCGCCCGAAAACACTCCCCCCCGTCGGTCCGCCACCGCCCTGGCCATCACTCTAGCCCCCCCCCCCCCCCGTGTCGAGCTTTTTCTCCGGCGATCCCCACGCCACCGCCCCGCCAACGCCACCTCAAGAAAACACCCGCTACATGGCGACCACCGCCCCATCCTGCCTAAGATAGATAGTGGGGTACCTCTCCGTGAGCCCCTCCCGCTGCGGCTGGTTCTTCCTTCACCCGTGAGCCCTCCCCCACCCGACCCCCTGAAAATCGATTAACCCAAAAGTCGATTCAGTCGATGAAGTGTAGCTAAATCGAGCAAAGATCGCAAGCAAGAGCAAGAGCGAGAGCAGCAGCGCAAGCAAGAGCAATAGCAAGAGCAGACTAGGCAGGGGAACGAGAGTAAGAGCAGAGCAGCAGCGAGAGCGAGAGCTAAAGCAGCAACAACTCCTACTGATGTGGACGTCGCCGCCGAGGGAGCGACGCCACCATGGATGGAGTCGCGCCGTGTCGGCTCGGGACCGAGTGCTGGCAGCACCGTGAGATCGAATCAAGAAGAAAATGCAGCGATTAGTGTACAACCTCTTTGGTGGCGCAGATTAGGCCGCAGCTTCATCCGAGGAAATGGTGATGATGATGCTCTTCCGGTGGTGCATGTGAAGACGGCGGTGTGGGAATGGAGGTGGCGCGAAAGACGAGGGGAACGTCGGGGCAGCTCCTTGGAGGTGGAGGACGGGGTGGCTGAACCGGCAGGACGATGAGATCGACGACGGATCCTCATCCAGTACGGTGGATGCGGGACGTCGAGGTGTTGCTGCGGACGACGTCGTCGGGGAAGAGGCTCTGGCTGGGTGGCGGACGGATCAGGATGTGGGGTTTTGTCATGGGTTTTCGCGGCCTCGGTGTACGAATGGGTCGGAGGATGGGATGGTAGTGGGGCACCATGGCTTAGAGACACGCTTGTCCGAAATGTGGGGTAAGTTACGAAAGTACCCCCACCAATTTGAGCCGGTTCTTTCAGTTCAGGGGTACCACGGGTATTTCGCGTGTCGGGATTTCATAGGAGGTGGGAGTTTTCGCGCGCGTTATAATTTCGGAATAGCAAGGCGCGGGTTGAGATGGAGGGAGTTGTCAGAGCACAACGAGACAAAGATATATCTTAAATATTTCGGGCTAACAAGGCGCGGGTTGAATAAAGCGGGAGTTTCGCGGACGATGACAGAGGACGCTAGCTTGAATTTTCGGCATAACAAGGCGTGGCTTGAAATTTCGGAAGAACAAGCTTAACGTGTACCCAAAAAATGACAATTTGCACCTCAACACGTACAACACACAAACAAACACCATTTAGACTAGAGTAAGGTACACGTGCATTGCACGCATGAGATTTGGCAACCAAATTATGAATAAATACCACATTATAGCATGCAAGCTTTGAGTCATATATGCATGTTGTAGATGTTCGTTTAATTCTCATTTCATTCAAAATCATCTAGTTTTTATAAGAAAGCTAATCTATTTTAAGATTCATGCAATTGTGCGTTGTAAGACATAAAGTAAAAACAAATAATGGCAAATCATGTAGAAAAACATTTGGGCAATTCTGATACGGAAGATTCTAGCACAAATAAGAAGTGCTTGTGTTTTGATGTTTGTGCATTATGCTTAAGTTCAACCATGGAGTCTTCTAGATTATACATGTGGCGAAATCTGGTGGAATCTAGATGATATCCAACGGCCAGTAGTGCTCAAATTTGCCATCTTTGGACCATCGGATTCGCCTCATCCAACGACCATCTTTCAAAGTTAAAGTTACCCACACACAATATAAAAAAATATAATATATATATATATATATGGGTATAGATATAGATATGTGATGCGAAAGCCGCCCATCATCTCCAATTAGAATAGTTTGTCCATGCACGGATGCGACGTGGCCAAATGATGTCTGCCATCAGTATCTCAAATTTAAATCAGTCTGACCTTGTTCAATGCATATACATTACAACATGCTCGTTTCCAAACCACACCGTGCAAATCTCCGTTATATTCATGCATGCATGGGTTTCAAACATCAGGATCTCTTATTCAAATATTTGAATTCAACTGTACATTGATTATGACCTCACCTAGTCTTTTACTCCCACACAGTAGTCTTCTCTTTATAATTGTACCACTAACTTTCTCTCGTGCATGCATGCACACACACTACCAGTCGGCATTATCCATCGCACGCATGCAATCTTCTTCTTCAGGTCGGTCTCCCATGAAGGCACACACCCACACACATGCCCCTCTCCATCATATCAAGCATTCTTTATCTCTCACGCGTGCATGCGCAACGATCGATGTTCCTCTATGTATGTGTGTATATAGCTAGGTCTTTCATAGTTTTCCACACAAACCGGTCAATCGATATATCCAGTGAGGTCTCACCCTCTTTCCCACGTCCACATCGATCAATCTATACCTCTCTATATAGGATTAACATATATAGCTAATACACCCACATTAATTATGTATCCAATGTCCCCTCTCATCATCCATGCCTTCCGCTTCATCTCTCGAATAGCGTGCACAATGGCGAAGACAGGCGATAAGGACCCTGCCCCCCGTAACATCACCATATATTGAGGCTAATATGAATATTATTATTAGACAATTGCTGCTAAAAATGTTTTAAGTTCATGAATTGACCCTCCTCGTAAAGGATTAGCAATGCTTGGCCCCCTAGCTCACTTATTTTTCATGGCTCCGCCACTGCGTGCAACAGCGCACGTGTTCGCCCCCTCTCTCTAAATATAGATCTCGCACTTGTGCATTCCATCATAGTCTTCCTCCACTCGGCCCCTCGCACCATCTTCTAGCCCCCCACCGGATTTTGCCACATGTACAATCTAGCAGACTCCATGGTTGAACTTAAGCATAATGCACAAACCTCAAAACAACAGTGGTTCTCTTTTGTTCTAGAATCTTCCATCATAACAGCCCAGACTTTTTTTCTAATTGAATTGCCATTATTTGTTTTTACTTTATGCTTTACAACGCACAATTCCATGAATCATAAAATAGATTAAGGGCTTCTTTGATTCAAAGGATTCTCAAAGGAATTTTAGAGGATTCTAATCATTAGGAATTTTTCCTATCTTGGTTGTTTGATTCGTAGGATTGTAACCCATAGGAATTTTTCCATATGATTCATTTGCACTAGATTTCATAGGAAACATCCCATACACTCAAACCTCTTTGAAAGAATTCTGAGTTTTTTCTATGCACAATCAAGCACTCGTACAATCCTGTAGGATTCAAGACGACGTTCCACTATAATCCCATGTTTTTCCTATTCCCGCGTTCTTAGCTTTTTTATAAAAACTAATTGATTTTGAATGAGATGAACTATAAGAATTAAACGAAGGGCTACATCAGGCATATATGACTCGGAGTTTACATGCTATAGTGTGGTATTTATTCATAATTTGGTTGCAAAATCTGATGCGTGCAATGCACGTGTACCTTACTAGCACTTTGAGTATGTGCAAAACACGTAAATTAGAATACCAATGGTACGCTACACAGTGTCTCTCTTACAGTTCATGAAGCCACGTGGCACATGTGGAGGCGTTGTCGCGACCTCCTTGCGTGGATTGATCACGCGATGACGTCTTCTTTGGTTCCAGAAGAATGTACTCGTCCTCCCTGAGCCATACTGGCGGTACATGCAAGAAGCAAAGATGTGCACGCACGCCACGCACGCACTCATTTCCTCGCACGCACACGCAGGTACACGGGCGGACGCAATTTTGTACCAAGATCCACCCCATGTGATAATTTGACGCGTGTAAAGTCATTCACTTCATTGATGGTCAATTAATACAGCGCATGCAAATTGAGTGGACGTGAGGGCGGAAGAAAGACATTATTACTCCACTGCATGCATGCAAGTAGTTAAATCGTGGGTTGCTAGTAGTACTTCCATTGGTCTCCTTCGTATTTTGTGCCAATTTTTGATAGTAACATAATATTTATGCATTTGAGCAGTGTAGTACTTGAAATTTATGTTCCATAAAACTCACGGGAGCCGCTTTGGCCTCGAAACCAAAACCATCAATTAATCTTTACCTTGTTCCCATCACATTTGGAAGCCTGCTCACACCTACTAGTACGTACCAAACCTGAATGTGTTCCCACTATGCAGGTATTAGTACTAGTGCTAGTACTTAGGTTATAAAAAGGGGAACTACCTAACCGAAAATTACTCTACCTTTCCTCCTCATAAGTGCTTCTTCTTCGTCCGTCTTTGCCATGGCCGGTGAGCAAAGCTCTAGGTTGAGAACTACTCGTAACAAGGGAGCGGCAACGAAGGCTGCGGAAAAAAAAAGAGGGCTCGCCGCCACGCAGAGACCTCGAAAGATCTCTCATGGGCAGGCGATGGCTCCCACGAGCGCCCTAAGCCGAGGATGCGACCATGCCGAGCCGGCGGAGCTGGTGTCGTTATCCCTCGACGGCATGCTTGATCAGCTCAATAAGCACCTCAATAAGCAGAAGGAGTTCATCCAAGGCTTGATGGAGTTGCTGAAGGAGGGCCTCGATGACATGTCCGCTGAGCTCAATCGACAAGGGGAGTTGACCGCCGGCTTGGTGATGCTGCTGAAGAAGAGCATTGCCTCGGAGAAGAAGGCGACCGGCGAAATCCTGTGACTTCAGGAGGACAAGGCGAAGCTCTGCCACGAGATCGACCTGTTGACGGAGAAGTACGCCGGCTGGAAGAAGCTACATGAGAATAGTAGTTCCTCGATGAAGATGCTGCAGACCCTCGTCATGGAACAGAAGGAGGAGTTGGCGAAGCTCCGCATCGAGCACCTGGCTGCTGTCAACGTACGTAATGCGGCCGTGGAACAGATGATGAAGGCTCGCGTCGAGAAATCCCGCGTCATGGATAGAATGAAGAAGATGGCGGAGGAGACGCGCAAGGAGATGGAGGTCGTGGAGGCGATGAAGAAGCGATTCACGACTCCATGGCCGAATTAGATCATTTGGGGTGATAATCTTCCTTCTTCTTTTGCTCCTGTGTTTCATCTTTTTCTTCGGGTGTTTCGCCACACGTGTCACGTTCTCTGCGAGGCATGAATAGAACAATAGTTTGTTTTGAGGGAATGAATAGAACAATGCTAACAATGAGATGACTAGCAAATTAGATCATTTTTATCGCCATATGGCAGTGGGCTGCCGGGTTTTGTGCTCCTCCGTCGCGGTACTACTCCAGTGGAAAACTTGAGTATACCGCACGATTCTTTGCTCCTCCTCGATCAGGTCGTCGACGCATTTATATGAGCAGTCAATTCACAAGGCCGCGCCTTCCAGCAGTAATGAGCCATCAAATCACAAAGGCCCTCGCCTCTCGTGAAACCTACCAAGCTAGACTGCCCCGCCCTCTAGCCTTTTAAAAAATGTACACTTTTGTACAGTAGTAGTATCGATGGATTGTGCCATGGAGCAAAACTTGAAATTAAAAAAAAGTGGTACATATAGAGAGCGCTCGTCGCCAAATTATGCATATAGTACTACTAAAAAGGCTAGTCACAATAATGGTGTCCAGCACAACCCACCCCTCAAATAAAACTAAGCATCCTGGAATTCTTTGACAAAACTAAGCACCCTGAAATTCTTTGACAACTAAACTGCTGGCTATATGATGTTGGTCATATATATTGTATGTATATAATGTGAAGAAACAAGTGGTAGTACTATACCAACTAAAAGATGAAATGTACGAAATACTAGTATGTACGTACTGAAGAGTTAAAGTAACGAGAAGAAACATAACATAGTTCTCATTGGGGCTCGACAACACACCCCTCAAATTAAATTAAGCACACCTGAAATTAAACTTTGTAACTATTCCGGTAGACACTGCATTAGAACCACCATGAGCAACGACACTGCCACCTTACTCGGAGATCTCGTCCACGTCCTCGACTTCGTCCTTGTCCCTCTTCCTCTTGGCCGATACTTCTTTGATTGAGCCGCACACTTGGCTGTTGCTCTTCATCCAACCCTTGTAGAGATTGAAGCAAAGGTAGCCATCCATTGCAGCGTAGTGGATGTGGTTTATATCTAGTACAATCAGCTGCCATGCATGACGATGAAACGTGTATGGAGGTTTCTCCAGTTTATCGTATGAAGTATGAACCATGGCTCCTGCCAGGGTCAGCATTGGCTGACGAGAGGACACCAGCCGATTCTTCTGGAGGTCGAAGGTGTTGCCTACAACAAGGCCTATCCGATGCAGGACTTCTTTGTCGTTACCAAAGTCTACAGTAACGAATTTGACTAGGTTGCTCTCGAGGAAGTCCTTAAAATCATGGCACTCAACGTCGGCATGGCATATGTGGTAGACCAAGCATAAGTCATGCATGCAAACCTAGATCACGGCGGGCTTCTTCCTCTCTTCGTCCTTTAGATCCTTCTCTCGTCCTAGGACTGTGGTGTACTCAACATCTAGCCCAGCGACCCACTCATCATCTGAGTCTTTGAACATGCGTCTGAAGAGAGAAAGGCATCCTTTCACCGTCACGGAAGAACGGGTGTAGATGACGTCGAACTCATCGCTGGTGATGGTTCTAACCTTGTACTCACCACCGATCGTGGAGATTTGGGACACCATGGATTTGGGAGGAGGGTTAGGATTAGTGGAACTGCCGTAATGTGAATGGACGGGACGACTAGGAGCGAACCGCCATAGTATTGAAGGGCGTCTTGGGGCGAGTAGGAGCAAACTGCCAGCGTGCGAATGGCAGGGTAGTGGCTTTCCATTCTCCCATGATACGGGCTTCCGAGAGCCCTTGGATCTGAGATCGAATGGTTGCATGGCGTGATTCTAGATCTATGGGTGAATATCTTATCCTGGAGGGTTATTCTGCAAATTTTCAATAACTTAGCATGCGACCGTTTGATCTCAGATCCAAGGGCTGCCAGCAGCCCGTATCATGGTCGCGCCTACCACGACCGTCGCGTTGCTCGTACGGCCGCACCCTTGGAGATTTAACACGGTGCGTTAGGCTATCTGATGTTGGTATGTCATACATAGTCATCACTTAGTCACTCATACTACAACAAGGTTTTGGCTATAAGGTTGGCTATAAGTGTATTTTTTTTACTTCTCTCTATCTCTTTCTTCGTACTCCCTCCGTCCCATAATATAAGAACGTTTCTGACACTAGTGTAGTGCAAAAACATTCTTATATTATGGGGCACAGTACTAGTATTTATTGCATTTGCCAAGGAGTGACCTCTTCCAATGAAATGGTGTTGCTAAGTTTGCTTCATTTAATTAGCTATAGACTCAAAATTTTCTTTTCACCTAGGTACACGCGCTTAGCACCGTTTCTTCCTTGGGTCACCAAACAAGTCTCTCTCTTCTTGATTAACTTGCCACATCAGACTTTATGCCTATGTGGCAAGCTTAAGCACCTGTAGGAGCAAGTAAGTATAATAGTGCGCTTTACATGGCATTTTGCATATGTGGAGGAAAGAGAGGCAAGGAAAAAGTGGAGAAGTGGGCTCTCATGCAAGAGCCAGCCTCTACTACATGGTGGAGCATTGGGAGAGGCACCTGTATGGAGGTGGTCAGGAATCGCGAGACTCACGCTGGTCGTAGCACCGCAGTTAAAATGATAATGGCAAGTCAAATCACGGGGCCCCACCTGTCCAGCAGTAACTCGCTTAAATCACACAGCCCTACGTTTGCAGCAGCCTACTCCCTCGTCTTCTCGCATCTCTGTCGAACCGACTAGGCGGAACTGCCCAACCGCCTACCGCGCAGGAAAAGCCCCGCCCTCGACTTTTAAATAAGTATACAGTACACTAATTTTGTATCCATGGATTGCGTCCGCGCCATGGAGCAAAGCGTCTAGAAAACAACGGTACACATGTACGGAGTATACAGCACGCCTGTCGCATTCGCGTCGCACCCCAGACGGTCGGTCGGTCTGGCACCTGCTCTCCGAATGGAACGCGCGTCATATTGCGTTTGCTCACACATGTGGGACGGCAATTGAGAACCGACCATAAGCACACTCCCCGGCCCCGCAAGTCGGGTGACTTAATAGAAGAGGGAGACGAGCGATAGTACTAGAGAAGTGTTGTACTACGTTGGTGCACGGGCGATCACTGCAAGACACGGAAGATCAGTTCGTCCATGCATGTGACCAGACTCCAACGGACACGCCTGGATTGGCTATCGTCTACATATCGTGCAGGCTGTGTTGTACATGGCTGTAGTTGTGGTGAGAAATCTAAAAAAAGGTTTCTTGTCATCTTGCAAAATTAGGTGTCATGTGCTTCGGATCACTGCGAGGGTTAGACAGTGACAACTGAGTTGGCCTAGTCATTGGGGGCACATGCACGAGCAGTGACTACTCGGCTGCCATCTAGGTCAAGCCGGCTATGTTAATTAGGACATCTATCGATGGACCCCTTTTCTATGAGTTTATCTTTAATTTGAGCTTTGTTCCTCGTCTAGATTGTCCGTCGGGATTCATGTTGTCTCCTTTGGGCAGTGAGGTTATGATTTCTTGTCATGTGGCATTTTTTCGTGTTATATGTTATAATTCGGCGCTTCAGATCAAAATGACGACAACTGCGCCTCCGGGCCACGTGCATGAAGACTTCTCGACAGTCATTGACGAGGTCAAGCCGGCTCCGATAGACAAAAGCAAACTAGTACTACTCCACTATATAGGCAGGAGCCTCCGCGCTTGCTTGCTAGTGTTGCTCTCTTCACACAGTCCGCGGCCTCTCCAGATCTAAACACGACAGTGGTGGCCACACTCTCTCTCTCTACTCACCGCTGGTCATAGATCTAGCTGGATCCTCTCCGCCGGGGAAGGTCAGAAGGTGCAACGTACACGCGGTCATCCTCGGCGACGGCTCTTACCCACTGCTGGGCGCGTCTCGATCGGCCTGCCTTGCCGTTCTCTCCCAAGCACCGCTGGCGAGGGAGGGCCTCCGACCCCTTCTTCCTTGCTGCCATAGTGTGGGCAGATCCGGCCTCCCGCCGCCCACCTAGCGACATCCTAGCGACCATCAGGTATAACTTCCTTCGAAACCGGCCTTGCTCTACTTCCCGAGCTCCTGACATCGCTGCATTTGTATCTTTTACTATTTCTTAGGCCCCCTCATAGATAGGATCGATCGGCTGTTCGAAAACCACCTAATTTTTTTACGTTTGTTAAGACGTAAAACTAGTTCATGCACTCGAATCTAGTACTACTTGGTTCAAACAAGGAAGAAAGGGGGTGGGGTGGGGAGGATTTGTTACCTGAATCTAGGACTTGGTCGAAAGAGGAAATAATGGGGCGAAAAGTAGCAGAGGCGGC
The DNA here is from genome assembly GCA_021605145.1 of Aegilops bicornis. Classification (NCBI taxonomy): domain Eukaryota; kingdom Viridiplantae; phylum Streptophyta; class Magnoliopsida; order Poales; family Poaceae; genus Aegilops; species Aegilops bicornis. The sequence continues at coordinate 194,272,812 of CM038674.1, forward strand.
TATCCAACTGGTCTCTATGTCTAATAGGGAAATAAAGGAAACGCAGCAGTACAAACTCAATATAAACCCGATCTATTGGTTGAAAAAGGAAAGAAAGTGGGGACTGGGGACAAGTCAATGAGTAAGTCCAAGACTAGGTTTGCTAGCCTCACACAAGATAAGGTGGCTATACCGAACAAAAATGGGGCCAACCCGGATATCTTGTTACGATGTTTGTTGCCCCGAGCCACTCTTATGTAATGCCACTTTGGTAAAATGTAGCGATCCACCTTTGTTAAAAGTAAGGACACGTTAAACCAATGTTGTTTTCAATGTAATGCCTCGATAATATGAATCAATGGCACTTCTTTACATGTCCTGCTAAAATTTCCCATTAAGATAAGTTGGTTCTTTTCGTTAGAAATTCAACTGTCCTGGTCCGCCTACTCTCTCGTGCCCAAAGTAATGTCGTATTTAACGGTTGTCATAGTTAATCCTAATGCCCACACTAATATCTAGCAATGCCAGTGCTTTATAAATTGCTACTGTCCTTGTAGGATTGCCATTCAGATAAGGAACATGCTTCTTTTCATTTGATGCATGTTTCATCACTTGTTAGTCACCCTCCTTTCCACCTTTTTTGTGCAAACAGAGATATACATTTCACGCTCGATCTTAGTTGAACTACACAAATGATATCCAAATTATAGTTGAGCATTCCAGGAGCTTCAAAACCAACCTTGATGTTGCTCAATTTTATTGCAACTAATGAAGAAGAAGCTCTGTGGGTTTCGTTTTCTGATGGAAATGGAACAGAGGCTGGAGCCCTTTTCTTAAAAAAATGAAGAAGTTGCTAGCTCACGGGACATTGCTTCATTTTAGGTGAATCGCACTAAAGGTCCCATGAATTGAATCATCCATGTTGGTGACTGAAAGAGCCAGCTTGACATCCCGATCTAACCACCCCCGGCCTCCATCCTTGCGACGGACGGTACACCTCGTTTGCCACCTACTAGACCCTAGTGTCACTGATAAAATGAAGTAATAATACAGTTAAAATAGAGCGAGTGTCATCTCTATCATTTCATTTCCAATGTAGATAAAGAAAGTGCTTCTCTTTGTTAATGTATGTTTCATCAACTAGTCCCATTGTTAATGTTTAAGCGTTTACGCAAACCGGGTGCTTAATTTTAGTTGATATGTACAAAAATAGAGATTTGAATGTCTCAAGGCGCCTCCTTGTACTACCGATGTACACTGATGTTCATCACTGGCAGAAGGTGTATCTGGGAGACTTGGGACGATGTCCAGTATGAGGCGTACTGTATGAGGCGTCACAGGGCCCATCTCGCCCTCGCATCAAGGCATATTATGATACTATCGCAATATTTTTCTTCTATTTATTTTGTGTGTTTCATCAACTAGTGCCACTATAATGTAATCACGCTTTTTCATTATCTATGCAAACAGGGTTATTCAGCTGCATTTTGGTGGAACTGCACAAATGTACGTATGGAACCGGCATATATGCAGAGTGCGAGGTGTGCCAAGTAAAATTACCGACACCAACCATGCACATGCACACATTGGCATCCACCACCACCGATTGGGACGTGTGGCGCTCTCGTGGATGGATCTTTCGGTAGAAAATCCTCTAACCAAATACTAGTAGCTTATGTTGGCGGTTTTCTAGGAGTACTCTTTTACGAAAGAAGCACCAATCTATTTTTCTTTATTTGTACACTGTGTCACAACTTTGACCCAAAGGTCCGTGAGCTATTTTAGGGTGATTGTACTCGAGACTGATTGTAAGCATGATTTTCATTAGCTGTCACACCGATTGTAAGCATGAGCAGGTGGAAGATTAGGTTAGTACAAAGCTTACCTTAAACCCTACCGCCGCCCGTTGAAGCAGGCGAAGCGTCGAGGGAACCATGGAGAACGGCAGGAAGCGACGTCGCGTCATCCGGCCTCCTCTTGCAGTGGGAGAACGAATACTCCTGTGGCTCTGGCTGGCTCTGCACCCTCACGAACGGCACACCATACTCGATTGATTCGTTATCCTCTGGGTGCTCGACCTTCGACCTGTACGCCCACCACCTCCGCCTGACTATCGCCTCGGGCGAATCTTTCTACTCCATCGCCCAGAGGAGATACTCGATGAACTCGGAGGACTGCGGCGTGAATGCCGCCGAGGAGTACATGTACATCACCGCCCTCATCGCCGTCGTCTCGCTCTTTTGCATACATTGCCACATGGCCCGCACCATCCTCAAAATCTCCCACTCATTGTCAAACCAACTAAGGATCTCGTTCAACCTGGCTAACTTTGCCTGGTCGTTGCCGACGATCTGCCTGATTCTCTGCTGCATCCTCTCCATAGATGTCCTTCTGAGTGGTCCGGTACTAGCTTTGGAAGATGGGAGGAGAGACGGTGGTCTTGCAATAGAGAAGAGGGAGAGGCGAGACTGTGGTTTTGGAATGGAGATGATGGAGAGGAGAGGAGGTGGTTTTGCAATGGAGAAGATCAGAAGAGGGAGAGGCGAGATGGTGGTTTTGGAATGGAGATGATGGAGAGGAGAGGAGGTGTTTTGCAATGGAGATGGTCAGAAGAGGGAGAGGCGAGATGGTGGTTTTGAAATGGAGATGATGGAGAGGAGAGGAGGTGGTTTTGCAATGGAGAAGAGGGAGAGGAGCGTGCGACAGAGATTTAGGATTGGACGAGAGGGTCGGCGCGCTGTGACTAGATCAAAATCAAAATCAATTTACCCTTCAATTAAGAAAGCGACCCCACATTAACTAGTCTCCCTTTTATTCTGGGTCATAATTGACCATATTTTCGCACATAAAATATATGTTATACGTTGCAAAAATAATATAATTTGAAAGTACATTTAGATACGAACCAAACGATACAATTTTTTGTGACATGCATTCACATTTTTCTTGTCAAATCTGATGCATTGGTCAAACTTTGACCCAAAATACGCAAAACAACAAAAAAATACTTCCAAGACCAGCGCCGCTCTTCCGCTCTTCTCCTCTTAAAACACCGCCGCTCCTCTCCTCTTCCATTTCAAAACCACCGACCCTCCTCTCCTGTTCTAGTCCAAAACCAGCGTCGCTCCTCTCCCGTTCTGTCGGGGTTGGCTGATCGTACCCACGGACACCTATGGGGCCGGCGGACCAGGCCCCTTGTGGTTCGGAGGGGGGCGGAGATCGCACGAAGAGCGGATCGAGGCGAGGCACACGAGCAGTTTACCCAGCTTCGGAGCTCTCCGGAGAGATAAAACTCCTACTGCTGCTTGTTTGATCTATTGTGTTCTTGCTAGGGAGCAACGAGAGCTACAAAACCTAACGTGAGTGTATCTAGTCTCTGGTGAGAAAAATGAACCGAACCAGCCGAACCCCCTCTACGTTGCGCATGGGCCTCCTTTTATATGCTAAAGGGGTCTCCAACAGGTGGCAACATAGATGAGGGTACAAATGTAAAAACAGGAGTTGGTACACCTACTTGAACAAAGTGTATGATGCAAAATACCTAACTCTGACGGCAAGGGACAAAAGCAATAAATGCCCGTCATTGTCACCCAACAGTGGAACAGAGACCGTCAGGTGCGCCTCCGCTCGCCACGATGGCGAGCCTGTCAGCGCCGCTTATCGCTGCTCTCCGCTGGCTGCACAGCCGCTCGACACGCGCGCATGGAACGGTCCCATGGCAACACGTCGCTGGGTGAGCTGGAGCGAAGACGGAGAAAAGTTGCATGCCGCGGCCGAATCCTTGTCACGCCCGGAGACTTGTCGCGCTCCGAGCCTTCCCGGCAAGCTTCTCTTGCCGGGGCCCTGTCTTCCATATGCCTGGAGTGGCCTTCCCGACAAGCTCCTCTTGTCGGGGCCTTGTCTTCTCAATCAAATACTTTGTTCTTGAATGGCTCCAAAGGAGCCACGGAGGATATTGGCGGTGACGAGGCAAACCTTGCCGCTGGTGTCTGCAATCGTCCGTGCACGCAGTACGGGATACTAGGGGTACCCCTACTCTAGTACACCGGCAGAGCCCTCGGGCTCGGGCGTTACACGGTGCCGAAGCGCTTGTCGGGCCAGGCCCAGGCTGTGCACGGACACGCCGCTCGACCACGCCGCAACTTCGCCCCGGACCCACCACGATCCCCACTAACGGCACGCACCGGACGTGGCGTCAGGCGAAGATCGTGGGCGCGGTCGTGGGGGTTCTTTATTAATATAAGCGAACGTCCGCCCCTCCTCCCTTTATAAGCGAAGGAAATAGAGGCAGGCCGACCACCCCGCCATTGCTGTCTTGTCAAGAAACCACCGCCGCTCCCTCTTCTTCTGCAGTGCGAAGAGAGCGGCGCCCTTCTTTCGCCACAAGCACACTCACCGTCGTCGACCTCCTCCGCCCCCCCTCGCCATGGCTCCGAAGGCCGATAAGGAGAAGGCGTCAAGTCGGCCGAGGCGCAGCGGCTCATGGCGCTTCGCGCAAGGAGCGAAACCATCTTCCCCCGCAGCTCGGCGCGCACGGGAGCTGCGGGCGTCTTCTACCTTTTACGGTCGACGGAGACTCGTGCGCATCCGCGCCGAGGGTGCTCCCGCCTCCGCCGCTGATTTGGCCCCAACAGGTACCCTTTCTTCGCCTTTTCTTCTATTGCGGTCTTTGCCCGCTTTTCCAAGTTCTTTTGCGACATAATGAACACCTTTAGCCTCCGCCTCCTTGATTTCACCCCCAACGCCATCTTGACCATGGCAGTTTTCGCGCATTTGTGCGAAAACTTTGTCGGAGTCCACCCGAACGTGGCACTCTTCCGCCATTTCTTTGTTCCCCGCATCGAGAGAGGAGAGCCACTTGCAGGGGGAATAGCCTAGGTCTCTAGGATCGGCAAGAAAGAGGCCTACCTAGAGGGGGAGTTCCGGAACAAGTGGGAGGAGTGGAGAGCCAACTGGTGCTGGGTCAGAGGAGAATCCGCAGCCCTTCACCGCTGCGCCAAACCCCAATAGTGCTTGTGGCAGAGATTGGAGTAACTTGGCGCCGGAGGATGCGAAGTGAAGATAGCCGTGACCGAATCCTGCGCCTCGGGCTTGCCGGGCTGACCGTAGGCGCAGCTTGGCGCAGACTTCATTCGCCGCCAGACGCTTCCCTTGCAGAAAGGAGGAGGCCTGCTTGGGAGTTCCAAAATGCGGCGGACATCATGAGGCTGCGCCTGGCCTGAATTGGAACTTCACCGTCATGGAGCTGGACTCGGTGCTGCTCGAGCTGTTCAAGAATGACCCGACCATCCAGAGTGGTTTAGGTTGCCGCGAATTCGTCCCTTTGTGCAACAACTCGGCGCTCGACCGCATCCGCGCCATGATGCCACTGTGCGACTCCCACGGAATCGTCCCAACCTGGCAGGAGCCTCCCGACGAGGTCGTGCAGCAATTCTTCGATGATTTGCAAGAAGTGAAGTGCCGATCCGCGCCGACGAGCAGAAGAGGCTCACCCGTGACACCACCGACCAGGAGATGGTGCGGATTGCCACCAGGGTGGAGGAGGCGGCAAGCGCCGCCGCGGGAGCCTTCGGGTTCACCGGGGAGGAGGCGGACGGGGCGAAGGCGGCCCGCCTTGCCGAGCGCGGGGAGGTCTCCGGCGAGGACGAGCTGGCCGAGCCCGAGGCCGGGGCGAGTGGACCCGCCGAGGGCGCTTCTTCCTCCGCCAAGCGACTTGCCGCCAGCGAGCCCCGCTCCGCCGAGGAGGCGTCTCCGCAGGGTTGGAGACGAGTCGGGCGACAGACCGGCCCACAAGAAGCGCCAGCGACGCTGGCTCCACATGACAAGCGAGGTTGCCGCGGGAGCGCCCCACACTACAGCGACAACTGGGGCGGAGTCTTCTCAGGCCACCGTCGACGCCTCCGCCAAGCGGCCAAGAGAGCCCACTCCCCCGCCTCATCACACCGGAGGCGGGCCGGAGTTTGACTTCTCCGCTCAGCTCCGAGGAGGAAAGGCGAAGAGTAAGCTTCTCGAGATTGTGCTTGTATTTCTTCAATTTTATTGCTTCATCTTGAATCTGATTTGCTTCGTTCTGGACTCTTTCCTTTTCAGGACGCTGGCCCAGAGAGCGGCGAAGAGGGCCAAGATCCCGACGGTCGTCGTTGAGGATGATTCTCCCGTGGCGACGGGGGACGCGTCCGAGACTCCCTTGCCGGACCCGGCAATCCTTCCTCTGAGCAGCCCCCAGCACAGCCCCCAAAGTAAGTGTGCAGTTTTCTTCTTACTATTAGGTGTGCAGGGGTGCTCCTTCTGCGTTGATTTCTGATAGTTTGCTTGCGCTTGAGGCGGAGCAGCCTCATCGGGAGGGCTCGAAGCCGCCCGAGACCACTCTGCTGCCACCACGCCGCCAAGGGAGGAATCTCCGACAAGGGAGCGCCCTCCGACAAGGGAGGCCACTCCGGCAAGGGAGGCCACCCCGGCAAGGGAGGCCACTCCGGCAAGGGAGGCTACCCCGGCAAGGGACAGCGCCAGTGACCCTCCAGTGGTTGAGGTCATGGCTGCGGATCCCGTTGCAGGTAACTCCCTTACACGAAATTTTCCCTTTGGCTTGCTTTCTTTTGTTTCTCTTTTTTGAACATTTGCTTGACTGCTCTTTCTTCGTCTGACGCAGAGCCGATGGAGGTCGAGGCCGCCGGCGAGGAGGAATCGCGCGGCAACACCGACAAGGCCGCCGTCGAGGAAGAAGAGGTCGTCGTCAGCGGAAGAAGAGGCTGCCGCCGACGAGCCTGCTGGCGCAGGAGGCCACCGGGCTGCCAACGCAGAGGCCGGGCGAGGGGTCGGCGATCGCATCGACGCCCCCGAGGCCGCAGGAGCTGCAAGCGCCTACACCGACAAATGATTTCCCCTGGCCACGCTGCCAAGGCCAGTTCGAGGAGCCCCAGCCCGGTGCCTACCAAGGCCGGGCGAAGGCGCCTTCATCAAGCTCCCCAGGAACCGAGCTCCAGGGCGCCGGTCGAGGGAGAGACCTTTGACGGTGAGCTACTCGCCTCTGCTGGGCTAACGCTGGTGGACGCCAGCCAAGCAGCAGCGGCGAAGTCTGAGGAGGAGCAACTGAAGAAGTTCTTTGTCGCTCTACCGCACCCGGCAGGCCAAGTTAGAGACCCGGAAGCCCTTGTCGCGAGGGCGGAGCGGACATGGAGAAGCGCGCCGAGGAGCTCCGAGGCGCCAACAAAGAAGCCCTCCGCGACGTGGCGGAATCGCTGGGCAACTTCATGAGAAGCGCCACGGCCTTCATCCTTGAGAAGGCCGCGGTGATGAGGAGCAGCGGCTGGCTGCCGAGAAGCTCGCCAAGCAGAAAGCGAGTTGGCGCAGCGGAAGGTCAACCTGGACAGCCACGAAGAGGACCTTGCTGCCGCGAGGAGTCACTTGGCGGGCGCCAGAAGCAAAGGACGCTGCCGCAGCCGCCGAGGCCGCCAAGGAAGAGCTGAAGGCGAAGGTGGCACAGCTAGAGGCCACCCTCAAGAAGAGCGGCGAAGAGCTTGCCGTGCTCAAACGTGAGCGAGAGAAGGACGCCTACACCCTTGGCGAGCTGCAGAGTCGTCTCGCTGATAGGGCCAAGGAGCTCGACGCCGCCAAGGATTCCAAAGCGGATCTTGAGCTGAAGCTGACCACTCTGACGCAGACGTTGGATGGCGCCAGAGAGCGGGAGGTGGGCTTGTTGGAGGCGATCAAGGCCAAGGAGGAGCTGCTAGCGAATGCTACCTCCGTCCAGAACACCTTGAGGGAGAGCGTGGAGCACTGGATCAAGGTCTCGTGGACACCGCCACGACATCCACAACGAAATGATGGAGCTGGGGATGGCGGACCTTGCATACTCCCGACGAGCATCTCCAACCCAGCGCCAAGCTCAGCTTATTCTTCAAAGGCGTGGTGACAGGTCTCCGGCGACTCCGGGAAGAGGTCTCAAGCAGCTGGCCGAGGAATCGCGCCAGGTTTGTGCAGGGGCCTCGAGAAGGTGTTGATGAAGGTGGCCTTCCGCAACCCGGGCCTCAACCTTAACGGCGTCCTCAGATCCTTGCCGTCCGACGCCAACGTGGAGGAGCTCAAAGCCCTTGTCGCACCCATTGTGGACAAGGTGAACAAGATCAAGCGGATCGAGGGCGACCGTGTAGACTAGGCCGCCAACTTTATCTTTCCCTTGTCGCTGCTGATCATGTTTAGAACACTTTTTTAGATCAGCGACAAGTTATTTTTGTAATATACTCTATCTTAGGCGATCAATGCAATGTTATTTCCTCTACTTGACTCTTTTCTTTGCATGTTTCTGCCCCTTTGCCGCGATTGGGGGACTTGTCGGCGCGGGCACCTTTTGCCGAGTCTTGAACGTCGGCAGACTTCTTGGCGATGCCGCCTCCGACAAGCAACCTTGTCGCGACTAGCCGCAGCTCACTTAAGTTGTTGAGCGGACTCGAAACAAAGTAAGGGCGCGACTAGCCAGCGAGTTGGTTCCTCTACGCATAGGTTTTCCATACAAAGTACTATCGTTCGAGGAAGATAACTTACAAATTTAAAAATTGATTGCCCAAACTTTGGCAACTTAGCTTTTCTGTCTCTTGCTTCCCGATGAGGTGAAAACTTCCTCGAGCGGTGCCTGGTCCATAGTATTATCTCCTCCTTCCCCCCTGGTTAACTTGTGCGCGAGGGGGCCTTCCTTTCTTTGAGAAAATAAAAAGAAGAGGAAATAACGTTATGGAGCCTAGCGGCTCGATTCTGCTTACTGGGTGTGGTTGCTGCACAAAGTGTTAGCCAAAGCATGCAATAAATTGATGAAAGCATGAACTTGACAAGTTGTGCGCAACACATGAGCTTTTCTTGATGCGCTGGGTTCTGCGCCGGCTTTGTACAAAGGATTACATGCAACAGCGGCAAGACTTGTACAAAAGGTGGTTGCCGAACAGGTTCCGACAACCGCGCCTTATGGGTAAAACTTACGAAGATGCTCAATGTTCCAGGAGTTGCTCACCGGAATGCCATCTTCGGTCTCAAGGCGGACAGCGCCAGGCCTAGTGACTCATTTCACCCGATAAGGGCCTTCCCACTTCAGCGTCAACTTGTTTGAATTCTTGGCGGACTGAACGCTACCAAGAACAAGGTCGCCTTCCTCGAGACTTCGGCACTAACTTTGCGGCTATGGTAGCGACACAAAGCTTGCGGTAGCGAGCGGCTCGCCTGACAAGCCCGAAGACGATCCTCCTCAAGGAGCAGCGCGTCATCTTGTCGCAGCTGCTCTTGCTCAAGCTCATCATAGCGAGCACTCGAGGCGATCCGTGTCACGAAGTTCCGTGGGAGAACTGCCTCGCTCCATAGACTAGAGCAAAGGGTGTCTGGCGGTGGCTCGATTTGGCGTCGTCTGATCGACCAAAGAACCAACGGTAGCTCCTCGATCCGATTTCTTCCGCACTTGTGCAGCACAGCCGAAAGTTCTGGTCTTGAGCCCGCAGCACTTCAAAGATTTGCCCTCTCTGCTTGACCGTTGCTTCTCGGGTGAGCAATGAAGCAAAGCAGACCTTGGCGCCAAGGTCTTGGACGTCTTGCATGAAGGTGCGACTTCGTGAATTGTGTGCCGTTGTCGGTGATGATCCGGTTAGGGATTCCAAACGGCAAACAATCGACCAAGAACTTGATCTGGCTTGTCTTTGTCACCTTCCTCACTGCTTCCACTTCCGCCACTTTGTGAACTTGTCGACGGCGACGTACAAGTACTCAAAGCCCCGACAGCTTCGGGGAAGGGGCCGAGATGTCGAAACCCCTGCATCGAAAATGCCTGTGATAAAGGGATCGTCTGGAGAGCTTGAGCTGGCTGGTGTATCTGTTTGGAATGGAACCGCACGCTTCACACTTGGTTACTTGTGCAGTTGCATCACGGAGGGCTGTCGGCCAGAAGAAACCTTGCGGAAAGCTTTGCTTGGCAAGTGCTCTTCTTGTAATGTGGTGACCACATATGCCTCCATGTATCTCTCCAACAGCTTCGTCCATCTTCCCTGGGAATACACTTCAATTTCACACCGTTGAGTCTTCTTACATGCGATATGCTGTCGACAAACTGGTACATACTTGACTGCCGGGCTACTCTTTCCGCTTCTTCTTGCTCTTCGGAAGTTCTCCTGTCTCAAGGAAATGGACAATCTGCTGTGCCCATGCTGGAGCTTGTGGCTCGACAACAAGGACTAAAGGCACATCTGCTGCTGCGGGAACATCAGCTTCCGCGGCAAGAACCTGCGGTCCTGCCGGAGCTTGATGCTGCCCTACAAGCTTGCCGAAGCAAGACTTGTCGGGAACGTCTGCTTCAACGAAACAAACCCTGGGGCTTGTCGGAGCAGACTGCTCCTCAGCACTGTTGGTGTTGATCTTGGGGACCTTTGCAACGACGGCTTCGGGAAGCTCTGTCGGAAAGTAGTCACCAGAGGCCAACTTCCTCTTCTTGCTTTGTCCAGTTGATGGTGTTACGGTTGGCTGAGTCAGCTTGAGCACGAAAATCCCTGGTTCCACAGGTAACTTAAGCGCAGTGCACTTTGTGAGCCGTCGGCAATATCATTCTCGAGCTCTTGGAACATGTTCCATTTGCAGGCCGTCAAAGTGCTCTTCTAGCTTCCTCACTTCATCAACGTGAGGCTTCCATCAACGGACTCGGTAATCTTTGTTGACTTGGCGGACGACGAGTTGCGAGTCACCCGACAATAAGCTTCTTGATCCCAAGGTCCACGGCGATCCCGAGACCGCAAGCAAACCTTCATACTCTGCAGTATTGTTTGTCGCTTGCTCCTTGGGAAAGTGCATCCGACGACGTGCCTTGAGGTGCTCTCCGGTGGGTGCGATGAGCAAGCACGCCGCACCGGGCGCCTTGCAACGAGAAGGCACCATCAAAGTACATCACCCACTCTTTGCACGCTTCTTTGACGGGAATGCTCGTCTCCGGAATCTCTTCATCCGGTGTTGGCGTCCATTACGCTATGAATTCTGCCAATGCTCTGCTTTGGATAGTTGATGTGCTTTCAAACTTGAGACCAAAGCTTGATAGCTCCAATGCCCACTCGACAATCCTGCCTGTCGCTTCTGGATTCTGCAGTATCCTCTTCAGCCGAAAGCGAGTGACAATTGTGATCTCATGTGCTTGGAAGTAATGGCGCAGCTTTCTCGAGGCCATGAGGAGGCCGAAAAGCAATTTCTGCACACCCGTACCTCGACCTAGCCCCTTGCAGGAGGGAACTGACGGCAGACTGGGCGCCACAAAGATCCTTTTTTGCGTCTGTTCATGTGTCTGCGCGGATTCATCCTTGTCGGGACCAGAGCTTGCCGGCGAAGCCCCCTGCTTGTCGCTGGATGTGCTTGCCATGGTTCCTGGCTCGTCATCCGCCTCCCTCTCCGCTACTAACGCAGCACTAACCACTTGATTGGTTGCCGCTATATATAGCAGCAACTTCTCTTGTGCCTTAGGTGCGACAAGTGTTGGAGTGGAGGACAAGTATCTCTTTAAGTCCTGCAGCGCAGCCTCCGCTTCAGGAGTCCATTTTATTGGACCTGCCTTTTCAAAATCTTGAAAAATGGCAGGCTGCTCAGCAGAACCTAGAAATAAACTTCCGAGAGCAGCCACGCAACCGGCAAGTCTTCGTGACATCCTTGACGCGCTTTGGTGCTTCAATCTGCTCAATGGCCTTGATCTTGTCGATTAGCTTCAATCCCTCGTTGAGATGATTTAAAACCCGAGAAGCTTGCCGGAAGGGACTCCAAACACGCACTTCTCGGGGTTGAGCTTGAGGTTGATCTTATGCGCAGATTTGCAAAGGTCTCGGCCCAAATCTTGAACCAGAGTTGCTTTGTCCTTGCTTTTGACCACTATGTCATCCATGTAGGCTTCTACATTTACGTGCATTTGCGGCTCAAAAGCGTCATGGACTACCCTTGCAAATGTTGAACCAGCATTCTTCAAACCGAAAGGCATCCGTATGAAATGTAATGTGCCACATGGTGTAATGAATGCGGTCTTCTCTTCATCTTCTTCAGCCATGAAGATCTGATGGTATCTCGAGTATGCATCAAGAAACGAAAGCAAATCACATCCAGCCGTGGAGTCAACAATCTGGTCAATGCGCGGCAAGGAGAATGGATCTTTGGGACAAGCTTTATTAACATCCGTGAAGTCAATACAAAGTCTCCATTTTCCATTTGCCTTGCGCATTTACTACAGGATTGGCCAACCACGTAGGATGGAGCACTCCGACGAGGCCTGCCGCTTCCAGCTTCTTGATCTCTTCTGCTATGAATTCTTGGCGCTCCACCGCTTGCTTCCTAATTTTTGCTTGACGGGCGCGCGATGAGGACAAACGGCCAGCAAAGGCTCAATCACTTTCCTGGGAACACCGGGGATGTCAGACGGTTGCCATGCAAACACGTCGACATTCTCCCGCAGGAAAGCAACGAGCGCGCCTTCCTATTTAGGGTCGAGAGAGGCATTGATGGTGAAGGTACCACCGGTCTGCCCTCCTTGGCGGGCACCTTCTTGGTCTTCGGCGGAGCCACCATCTTCTTGCACTTGCCGGTGGAGCTCGATGGTGCGTCCTCGACGGTAGCGCAGCACTCGAAGAGGTGCGCTTGCCGGAGTGAGCATCGAGCCCTTTGCCGGACTTGGGCTTGGTCTTCTTCCCCGGAGCTTCAGCCAAGTGCTTTGCAATCTGTCGCCGCTGCATCCCGGAAGATCTTGTCGGCACGTATAAGGGCATCCTTCTTGTCGCCATGGACGGAGATGACGCTTATCGGGTCTCGCATCTTGAGTAGGTTGTAGGCGTAGTGAGAGGCCGCCATGAACTTGGCGAGTGCCGGATTTGCCAAGTATCCCATTGTAAGGCAATGGGAAATCGGCAACGCCGAATGTAACCCTCTCGATCCCGAAGTTCAGCTCACGCCAAATGTGACCGCAACGTAATCTTCCCTTCGCTTGCTCCTTCCCGAATTGATTCCTTGGAAGGTACCGGTCTCTTCGAGCTCATTGCCGTGGATTTGAAGCTTCGAGCACCGCGGAGGAGATCAGAGTCAAGCCGCCCCGCCGTCAACTAACATTTTTGTGACCTTGAGGTTGCGGATGGTTGGTGAGACCAACATCGGCAAGCACCCGACCGCAATCACGCAATCGTGGTGGTCCTCAATATAAAAAATGATAGGCGCTGGACCACTTCAGAGGCTTGCGTGACTCTACGGATGGTTCCGCTGCATTGACCTCCCGCATCCATTGCTTGAGTTGGCGGTGGGAGGTATGCAGGAAGCACCTCCGTCAACGCAGCGACATCTGTGGCTTTCTCAAACTCCCTGCTCATCGGCGTCGCCGTCTTCCATATCTTCGCTGCCGTCCTCATCTTCATCCTTGTCGCGGCTGCGGGAGGTCGATCTCCTTGTCGCCGCTTGGCCTTGCCGCGTCCTCCCCCGGCCGACGCTTTCTTGCTTGCTCCCGCAGCACCTTCCCGGCCTTCTCCTTGTCACGCCGCCAGATTTCAGCTCGGCTCTGCTCGACAAGCTGCTCGACCTTCTTGCAGCTCGAGGTCGTGGCCCTTGGTGCGGTGGATCTTGCAAGATCGCTTGCGGAGTTGTCCTGCTTGTCGGCGGCCGCCACCGACTAGTGGTTGGCGTCAGCGGCAACCTCCTTGCCGGAGCCACCAGCCTTGGCATTCTTGTCGCCACCTCCATTGCCGGACTGCTCGACTGCTAGCACTTCTCTGGCTTTCTTCTTTCTGTTGCCTCTTCGCCGCCCTTCTTCTTGGGCGGTGTCATCACCGTCGAGATCTCGCTTCGCATTCTCTCACTGAGTCTCCTCCCTTCCTCGGTAGCGTGCACACTTGTCGGCCAAGGCGTACAGCTCACTGACGTCCTTGACTTTGCACATCGCCATCTCCTGCCTCATCCTGCGGTGCCGCAAATTCTGATGAAATGCGCTGATCACCGCGGCAGGGTGGACGTCTGGGATGTTGTAGTGCACACGGCTGAATCTCTGGATGAACTTGCGCAGGGACTCTCCTTCCTTCTGGGCGAGCAAGTGAAGGTCACTCTCTTGGCCATGAGGTTTGTGGCCACCTGTGAAGGCGCCAACAAACTGATGGCACAGATCTGTCCAAGAGGATATGGAGCTGTCCGGCAAGTGCATGAGCCAAGATCTAACATTGGGCTTGAGCACGAAAGCGGAAGTAGTTGGCGAGGATCTTGTCGCCCCGCCCCCGCAGCTCGCACCGCGATGGTGTAGATGCTAAGGAACTCCGACGGATGCGCCCTGCCATCATACTTCTCCGCACGTCTGGTTTGAAGTTTTTCTGGCTGGGCCATCTTTGGACTTGCCGCAGCTCACGAGTGAAGCGCAGGGCAACCTACAGCGTCTGACCGTCGCTGGTTCCTCCGGCGCGTGCATGTCGACAGAAGGCCCAGCGCGCTTGTCGGACTGACGTCGCGCTTCTCTTCAGCGCTCGATGTGAGTTCGAGCGTCCTCTTGTTGTCGCTCATGAAGAACTTGGCGCTGGTCGCGGCGAGCTCGCGGATCCGACGACGCAGTGGAGTCGCTGTCGAGGTGGATCCGGTGAGTCGGCGATCTTGGCCTTCTTGGCGGAGAGTGCACGGTGGTTGCACCTCCGACAGCCTGCCGCCACCGGCTCGTGCCTTGTCGTCTCGCCGCGGCAACGATGGCGTTGGTTGCCGCGTGAGCGCCGCTGGCAAAGCCGATGAGGCTCGATAGTGGCCCTCCACTCGCCGACCTTGTCGGCCGTCGGAGGGTAGTCGAGGAGCAGCCGAAGCTCGCCAGAGCTTCGCTGGAGTAGTGGGTGCCATTGGAGAACGGTGCGAGGAGCGGGACACGCCGGACTTCTAACCACGTTAGAAGGAGCAGCACCCGTCCGGGCGACCAGATCTCACTCGTGCCAGATGTTGGCGCGCATGCTGGTCTTGAGGGTCTCGATCCAACGAACGTATGGCGCCAGAACGCCATGACATTGTTGGTCCCGCGTCTCCGAGATGGGCGTGGGGATGCGCGGACGCCGAGGTTTGCGGTGCCTTGTCCTTGGACTTGGCGACGTCGCGAACACCTTCGCCGCCGCCGTTCCTCCGCCAGCGTCGCCCAACCACCCGCTTTGCTGCGGCGTAGGTGGGTACGACGCGGACGGCTCTGCTGCCACCGAAGCCTTCTTCTTCGGTGGCATGTTGGGGAAGATGTTGATGACGCTGCTCGTGTGAACGCCGGATCAGATTCACACGGCCTCGACGCCCCCTACCTGGCGCGCCAAAGATGTCGGGGTTGGCTGATCGTAACCACGGACACCTATGGGGCCGGCGGACCAGGCCCCTTGTGGTTCGGAGGGGGGCGGAGATCGCACGAAGAGCGGATCGAGGCGAGGCACACGAGCAGTTTACCCAGCTTCGGAGCTCTCCGGAGAGATAAAACTCCTACTGCTTTTTTATCTATTGTGTTCTTGCTAGGGAGCAATGAGAGCTACAAAACCTAACGTGAGTGTATCTAGTCTCTGATGAGTCGAATGAACCGAACGGCCGAACCCCCTCTACGCTGCGCATGGGCCTCCTTTCATATGCTAAAGGGGTCTCCAACAGTGGCAACATAGATGAGGGTACAAATGTAAAACAGGAGTTGGTACACCTACTTGAACAAAGGTATAAAGGTAAAATACCTAACTCGACGGCAAGGGACAAAAGCAATAAATGCCCGTCATTGTCGCCCAAACAAAGGTAACAGAGACCGTCAGTGCGCCTCCGCCGCCACGATGGCGAGCCTGTCGCCGCTTATCGCTGCTCTCCGCTGGCTGCAGCCGCCGACACGCGCTCATGGAACGGTCCCATGGCGACATCGTCATTGGGTGAGCTGGAGCGGAGACGGAGAGAAGTTGCATGCCGCGGCAAGCGCTTTGTCATGCCGAATCCTTGTCGCGCCGGAGACTTGTCACGCTCCGAGCCTTCCCGACAAGCTTCTCTTACCGGGCCTTGTCTTCCAGTATGCCCGAGGTGGCCTTCCGACAAGCTCATCTTGTCGGGGCCTTGTCTTCTCAATCAAATACTTTGTTCTTGAATGGCTCCAAAGGAGCCACGGAGGATATTGGCGGTGACGAGGCAAACCTTGCCGCGGGGTGCTGCAACTGTCCGTGCACGAGTACGAGATACTAGGGTACCCCTACTCTAGTACACCGACACGTTCTAATCCAAAACCAGCGCTGCTCCTCTCCTCTTCCATTCAAAAACCACCGCCGGCGAGTGAAGGTGCTGTAGAGAAGTAGATCGATGGAGGAGTACAACCGATACGGGAGGATCGCAGACGGAGACCATGTGAAGCTAGCTAGGATGTTGGAGATACAACTTGGTTTGACAACAAGGACCAACTAGCGGCGACGGCGACATCCATGGCCAAATATCTGCAACAGAGCAAAAAGGCGGCGATACTCCCGGAGGGAGTCGCGCCGGAGTACATAGAGCTGCTCCTCTGGGCCATGGAGCAAACAAATTCACCGAATCCGATCGTGAGGGAGCGGTGGTGGGAGTATCGATCCCAGATGGAGCATTCCACCAAAGATTGAAGGATCGAGCATCTACAGAGTGCCATTTGTGAGGGTGTCCTGCCAGAGCGAGCCGGTGGAGTCTTCATCGACCGAACCCAAATGCAAGAGGAGAAAAGCAGTTGGCCCGGCAACACTTCCCCGCCATCGTCTCCCTCGCCGTTCACATCGTCTCACGGGGCGGCTGTCTGCCGTCGAGGTATAGGAGGGGGCTGCCCCCCCCCCCCCCCCAACCTAATAGTTGGGCAGGTTGTGAATTGTCAGGAGGAGCTTAGGGTCGTCAGTATTTGCAGGTTGTGAATTGTCTTTTGTGTTGTGTAATTTGAGAGTACTTTCAGATATGAATGTCTTTTGAATTACAGATTTGCAGTATTGAGCATATGAAGTATTTTATGAATTCTAGAGATCTATTTTTAGCACTTAAAAAATGTAGTTTCATAGGAGTATAAAAGTGCGTATAATGTGATTCTCGAGAAGAAATCGCAAGTTTCAGTTTCGATAAGAAATCGCAAGTTTAGTTACAGATAAGAAATCGCAACTTTCAGAGGCGTAGCATTTATGTTAACATGGCCTTTTCAAACAGGGTTAACATCATGTTGGAAGTTTTATTCATGGTCGAAAATGGAACTACCAGCCGCTTAACATCATGTCGATCAACATTAATGCATAGCACATCTTCATATGATGCACAGTCAAAATGCCCACACAATGTTGAGTGTGCGAAACACGTAGAAAACGAGGGACGAAGTTTTGGCAAGTGTTGGACGTGGTTTTGGGCTGCCCCGTCTAGGCTTTCATTTTTAACATGCGCAGCCCACGACCTCGGATGGGAGGTCCATAGGCATGTATGTATTTTCTTAGGGCCGTCATGTATCGACTGGCCTATGGACATCCCATCCGAGGTTTTATTTTTGGCAGCCCAATTTATGTATTTTTTTGAAGAAAACGCAGAGGTCTGTTCTATTTTTCTATATAAGAATAGGAACGCCAGGTCCAACTTATGTATCCCTTCTAACTATATTATATATATTTAAATTATTTTATATGTTATTATATATTATTTTTATTGCCATCATATATTTAACAGATACTTACATATGTAAGAAAACAATATCCCACATCTTATTAACTTACAAAAATAATTTCTTAACAAATAAAATCCTGGATTGTTTTGGCACGAAAATCCTAGTGATTGTGTACAAAAGCTTGGTAAGATTTAAGGACAAATGTAATAATATCACTTATTATTTAAATATATTTATAACAAAATGAAAAAAATCCATTAAAGGATCTGTCGGTCCATAACAGAGCTGATGTGTACTCCCACCCCTCCCTCCCACCTCCGGCCTAGGTTTTCCGGCGATCTACTCTTCTAGCCAACGTCTTGTGTTTCTCTTCCGCCCATCCTCTCTCGGGCGGCTTCGTTTCTACAAGCCTATACCCATCTCATATGGGTTCTTCTGGTGGATCAACGTTGGATTTGGATTTTTCACTGGGCGCCTTTTTTGCGGACAAGGTTTTCAAACACTGTGGGAGATCTATTCATTCATGGATGACACGGCCCATTTCATTATGGTGGTGTCTTTCAGCAGGCATGTATTCCATCTTAATGACGATTCTGTGGCGGCTGCCTTGGAATCGGCGATTGGGGGATCTGCGATTGAATTTTCGGTGCAAATCATCCGAGACAAGGTATTTTCCTTTTTGGTATCTTGTAAACAAGTTGGTCTCTACATTCTACAGTTGAGGTCGCTCATGCGCTCCACAATTCAAATGCTTCTTTCATCTTTGGGGAAATGGTGGCCCTAATTGGGTCCGTGAATTTAAGATCTGGAAAAAAGAGTGCGATGCTGAATGGATCCTAGTGAGTCCTTCTAAGAAACGTGCCACTTTGGGGTTGCTTGCCATGCATAATCCTCCGGCTAGATCATCTTTTAGATCGAGTTCATCTTCACGAAAGAAGCTTTCTTTTGCAACGTTCCAAAGAATATCCTCGCTTGCAAGGGTTATAGGTATCATGCTTCTCGGTCATTGGTTGATACGGTATCGGAGGCCGGATATGACGTGCATCCTCGTGATGATCGATCTTGCCCTCGCCACGGCGTAATGATTTTCGATGGACGGTGGCGACGCCACCCATCTCTTTCGAACAATCAACGCCCCTGCCATAAATCTCGCCGCTAGTTCCGGATCTCCACCCACCCGTATAGGTTCGAATTGAGCATGCACCATCACATGGTTCTCACACACCAACACGTTGTTCGGTCTCTCCAATTTCAACATGGATGCATGGCCCAGTTTGGGGCCCCAGCCCATCATGACTCTATTGCCCACAATGGCTCTGCTGCCTTGGTCGATTGTACCACGGCCCAGCCTCTGGCTCATCAGTCTCAGGATGTTTTAGTTTTTTCTGCTGCCTCAGT
This sequence comes from Aegilops bicornis, assembly GCA_021605145.1. NCBI lineage: Eukaryota > Viridiplantae > Streptophyta > Magnoliopsida > Poales > Poaceae > Aegilops > Aegilops bicornis. The sequence continues at coordinate 194,291,779 of CM038674.1, forward strand.
TGAGATTTCTCCCACGGCTGTTATGGAGAACCATATTCCGGATATTTCTGAGGAGGCTGCTCAATTTAATGATCTCATTGATGATATGGTGTTCAGGGTTTGGAAATGTCAGAATTGTTTATCGATGATGCATTACACTAATTCGTGCGCCAGTCCAATTCGCTGCCGTAGATGCTTTCGCTGGGCCACCGTGCAAGAGGATGCTCTGACGCCAAGCATTCCCCGACTTACAAGTGGGTCCTGCGGGTCAATCCTACTTCCCTGGGACGGTCAGCTGAGATTTCCTCGCCTGACGCCTCGGTTTCCCTCGCTACTAGCCACGCGGGGTCTCTGCCAAGTCCCATCGTGCCTGCAACATCACCAACGTCTCCGCCATTGCCTGCCGAGCCACCGCCCATCACACCACCACCACCTACATCGCCACCATCGTCCTGCTTAGCCGCTTCACCATCTGCTGCGGCTCGCTGCAGCCACCTTCTCGAGGCTCTCTGCTATGGCTACCTTTCCTCTTGACCCCATGCCTCTTGTGCCGCCGGGGTTCGAGATTATTGATGGTGGTCCGAGGCGGCTGCCGCGCACTTTCTACTCTCCTGTTGTGGCTCCGGATCGTCTGCATGAGGAATACGCCATTGCTATCGTCGAACCAGCTCCTCTGCCTGAAGAAGTTGCTCTCTTCAGAAATATGGTTAGTGATTTTGTTGTTAACAATCTTGGTCGCGTCGTCCTTGATGCTCAACCATGGATCCAAGGTGTGGGTCTCCTCCGTTTTGAGCCCGGTTGCTAGGCAGCCCTAGTTGATCACCCCCGCTTCACCGGATAATGACAGATTTGTTAGATTTGTGCCGCATGATGAAGGAATCAATTTCAGAGCTGTTCGTGGTTTTCGAGGGGTTGGGTTATGATAGTTGGGATTCCGCCGGATTATCGGCGCATTTCAGATATTGCCGATGCTATCGCATTTTGGTCGCTTCCATCATCGCATCGGATGATCCGTTACTTGTTCGTACCCTAGCGACGTTTCTTTTCCGGCAACGACATTGGTGCCGCGTGATGTGGTATATCGGGAGTTTGCTGATTTTGGTGGTTCTCGCATTTCATGGTCTGCTCCGATTTACATCTTCTCTGCCGATTTTGCCGATATCTTGCCCCCGTATGAGGACCCGATGCCCTTCGATGGCAACCCTCATCCGCTCCCTGGTCATCTGCAGTTTAATAACCATAATTGGGTTATGCCTGAGTTTCCTGAGATTGGTTGGGATGAGCTGCCACCTCCTCCACGTGAGCATGAGCCACATCAACAGGAGGTTCAACAAGATAATCTTAATGTGCATCAGAGATTGTTGAGGAAAACCAAGTAGTTGGGAATCACCACAGAATCTATTGTTCGGAGGTGTCAAATGATTCTGTTCATGATCAAGATCCCAAGATAACTTAGCGATTTTGCAGCATCTCGGTGCCCCGCTGCAGCCTCCTCTCCATGTTGGGCAAGTCCTCACCGCTTATGGCCCCGTGATTCCGCCAGAGATGCAAAGTGGCAGCTGCTCGCAAGTTCATGCCAGCTATTTTTCTGCTGAGATTCCAAAGTATGTGTTCAAGACGAATCTATGTTCTCTGCTTCAGTCCATGAGCGCCTGGGATATCTGCTTTCATGAGAATGATGTCAGCTTCTCTTTGTTGCCTGCACCTGAACCAACTCCATGCTTTCCTCGTCAGGTTGTTCCAGTTAAAAGGCATGTTGCTCGGACGCTATGCTTTGATGGCTTTGAGGACATCTCTGAGCCTGTCAGTGAGTCCTTTGAGTTCTCTGCCATGCCAGAAGTCAGGACCAAACGTGGCCATAAGCCAAAAGCTGCTAAGGGTTCTAAGGTTGTGGTTGACTCTGAGGTGCGCCGCAGTGCACGTTTAAGTGCTTTACGGGATGGATATCATAAGTCTCCAAGCACAAGCCTCAAGCAAGGCAAGAATCAGTCCTCTTTCAAGAAGCGTCGAACAAGCTCAGCCAAGCCGGAGGAAAGAATGTCTGTGCCTCCGCCAACGCCAATTTCTGATCTTCAGTGTATTGGAGCATGTCTGAGAATTGCGCTAGAGAAGATCTCCAAGGACAAGCTTGAGGCTGGTCCTTCTACATCCACAGCAGCAAGGATTCTGATGTTTAGGTCCTCTCGATGGCATATTGGTTTATGGCGTACCTATATAAACGCCATCTATCTGTTCTTCTGTTTCATGTTTAGGATATTTCCTTCCTGTTTCGTGGGTCAGTGTAGGTCATTGCATGATCTACTTTTTCTTCTGCTTTTTATTTTGGTTTGTAATGAATCAGACAGGGTTTAGAGATTGGAAGGTGTTATGTTGGAACGCGTGGTCTTAATTTCAAGCACGACAATTAGCGATTAAGCGTAAGATTGATGAAAGTGGTTGTTCGGGTTATTCCGCCGCAAGAAATGAAATGCAAGCACATTGACCATAGGATCATTAGGAAATTTTGTCCACGCTGCTTCGATAACTTCTCCTATGTACCTTCGGATGGTGCTTCGGCCGGCATGATCGTTATCTGGAATTCTTCTTTCTTTGAAGGAAAATTAATCGAGGCAAGGCATTTTAGTATCATTATTGAATTCCAATCCAAGCATACTTCTGAAATTTGGACTCTTGTGTCAGTTTATGGTCCTCGCCAGGTCTGACCCGGGATGATTTCGTGCAATGGTTATATAATCTTGATATTAACCGTGAAGATAATTGGTTGTTGTTGGGGATTTCAATTTCATGCGTTCGTTGGAGAATGTAAACCTGCACAGGGGTAAGGTCAGCGATATTTTTCTGTTCAATGAAGTAATTGGGCATCTGGGCCTCATTGAGCTACCAATTAAAGGCCGACAGTTTACTTGGTCGAATATGCAAACTACTCCATTGTTGGAACAAATCGACTGGTTTTTTACTTCAGTTGCATGGACCATTGATCATCCTAATACGCTTGTTCTACCCCTGGCTCGCACGGCTTCTGATCATGTCCCATGTGTCGTCTCGATTGCTACAGTCATTCCTAAAGCTAAAAAATTTCGCTTTGAGAATTATTGGATTGATTTGCCTGGTTTCTTTGACTGTGTGGCACATGTTTGGAACAAACCTGTCGCAAGACAATCGGCTGCCCTAAATATTTCTTCTAAATTCAAAGCGCTAAGGTTTGCTCTCAAGAAATGGCACATGAGTTTGTCGACAATTAAAGCCCTAATTGCTGATTGCAACAAGGTCATTCTTTATTTTGATGGTCTGGAGGAGATCAGGAATTTATCAAGGCCTGAATTTAATTTCAGGAGGATTGTGAAATTGCATTTGGATGATATTCTTCATTGGCAGTATGTTTATTGGAAGCAGCGTTGTACCATACGTAACATTAAAGTTGGTGAGGAAAATTCCAAAATTTTTCATGCCATGGCCACAGAAAGGTATAGGACAAACACTATATCATCTCTCAGGAATTCTGATGGTGATGTGGTTTCGGATCACCAACAGCTGGCCACCATGTTTTGGTCAGATTTTAATCAAAGAATGGGTAACGCAAAAGGAATCTGCATGGGTTTTGATTTGGACACATTAATTGCAAGAGTTGATGGCCTTCAGGATATGTCTCAGCCCTTCACAGATTCCGAGGTTGATGCTGTCATTAAGAACATGCCACCGATCGTGCCCCGGTCCCGACGGCTTTTCCGGGCTGTTTTAAAGAGATGTTGGTCAATTCTCAAGGAGGATTTCATGCAACTTGTCAAGGAGTTCTATGAGGGAAATGTAATTTGGAATGCCTAAATAGCTCATTAATTACTCTTATACCAAAGAAGTTAAGCCACTAGTTGTCGGAGATTTTCGGCCAATCTCCTTGACCAACACTTGCTTGAAGTTTTTGACTAAGCTGCTTGCTAACCGTCTTCAGAAAGTGATTCTGCGATGCATTCACCGCAATCAATATGGTTTTCTCCGGTGTCATTCCATCCAAGACTTCTTAGCCTGGTGTTTTGAGTATATACATCAATGCAAAGCCTCCAAGCGTCCCATCATTCTACTCAAGCTGGATTTTACGAAAGCCTTTGATACAATTGAGCATGATCTAATCCTCAAAATCTTGCAACGCAAGGGTTTTGATTCCAGGTGGACTGGGTGGATTAATTCTGTTTTGTCAACAGGATCTTCTTCGGTGCTCCTCAACGGCGTGCCAGGGAAGCATTTTGTTTGTAGAACAGGAGTGCGCCAAGGTGACCCTCTATCACCGTTGCTTTTTGTGATTGCAATGGATTTATTGCAGTCTGTTGTCAATGAGATGTGTCCTAGAAACATCCTTTCTCTGCCAATCCCAACCACCTCCAATGATTACCCTATAGTGCAGTATGCCGATGACACTTTAATTGTAATCGCTCATGTTGATGATCAGCTCATTGCTTTCAAGGACATGCGGCAACCTTTATGAGTCAACTGGCTTATGAAAGTTAATTTTATCAAGTCTTCACTCATTCCCATTAACATGAGTGATGAAGAAGGTGCTCGAGTGGCCTCTTTGCTAGGTTGTGACGTTGGCACGATGCCTTTCACGTATCTTGGTTTGCCCATGTGAACCTCTAGGCCCTCTATCTATGAGCTGATGCCTCTGGTGGACCGAATCGAGCCACTGCTTATCCGCCTCTTCATGCTTGCTTAACCAAGGATGCCGATCGCAACTTGTTCAAATCCGTGTTGTGCTCCATGCCAATTTATTTTCAGGCACTTTATCTCTCCCAAAGGGCATTATTCAGCAGCTTGAGAGGATCATGAGGCAATGCCTATGGAGGGGTAACACGGATAACCCACGCCAATCTTTGGCTGCTTGGGATCTAGTCTGTCGTCCTAAGGATTTTGGAGGTTTGGGTGTTCTCAGCTTGTCAATCCAAAATGAAGCCTTGCTTATTAAGCATCTTTTCAAGTTTTTCAACAAAGTGGACATGCCTTGGGTATCACTAATCTGGGACACCTATTATGCTTCATCACCACCCCAAAGCACCAGGGCACATGGTTCATTTTGGTGGCGTGATATTATGCGGTTATTCCCTAAATTCTCCAACCTGGCGGTTCCTCAAGTTCATGCTGGTGATACGGTTCTATTTTGGCTTGATCGTTGGCAGCTGGGAAATCATGTTGTCTTGTTGTAGGAATCGTTCCCAAGGCTCCACTCCTTTGCTGTGGACAATGCAATCACAGTTAAAGAGTTCTTGCTGCGGTCTGACATCTTGGAGCACTTTCATCTGCCTCTATCGCAGGAGGCCTCCTCAGAGCTCACACAATTACAAACACTCCTGCCGTCGATCAGTTTGAATGGTGAGATCAAGGACGTTTGGAAGTGGCCTTCCAAATATGGTGATTACATGGCAAAGATATACTATGATTTTTGCTTCTCACATCTGGTGGTAGATCCTATTTTCAAATGGATTTGGAAGAGTGCATGCACGCTAAAGATAAAAGTTTTTGGTTGGCTTCTGTTAATGGATCGTTTGAATACAAGAGATATGATGCAACGAAGGCAATCGGATCATTCAGATGATACTTGTGTGCTTTGCAATCTTGCTCAACATGAGGATCGGGCTCACCTTTTCTTTGCTTGCAATTATAGCCAGAGGGTTTGGAACTATCTTGGGATTTCTTGGTCTGCGCAACCAAACCAAACCACATATGATATGGCTCAAGCAGCGAGGAAGGATTTTGGACACCCTTTTTTCTCTGAGGTGGTTTTCTCTGCTACTTGGAATATTTGGACACAAAGGAATGGGAAAATTTTCCGGAATGAGCAGCCATCATTTAGAGCTTGGAGAAGAAACTTTATACATGACATCTCTCTTCATCTCACATGATTAGATGTAAATATAAGGATAGTTTTGTTTCTTGGATAGCTGACCTCACATAGTTTCTTTTGTAAGTTTTCTCTCCTTTCTTGTAAATTTTTATAGTTGTAACTAATACTCTTTTATTTATTTAATAAAGGACTGTGAGGCTGTTGCTTTGCAGTAAATAGTCAAAAAAAAACAAAATGCTCAGCCCCTTTTTCTTTTTTGATAACATTGCTGGCCCAACCCAACATTATAATTAGAATCAGCCCAGCAAAATCGTGTATTTCGAGAAAGTGCAAATGGCCTGTAATTTTTTAGGAAATAAAATAAGGCCGCATGGACGCTACAATATTTGTTCACCCAGCCCAGCTAATGGCTGTAATTCAAAAAAAAGAAGATCAAATTGACTGTAAATTCTACCACTCAAAAAAAGACTGTAAATTCTGAAAAAAGAATACGTGCCACATTTTTGGAGGCTGAAATGTGGGCCAATTGGTCGAAGCCAACGCAAGTCATTGTCAATTTAGTCAACAAATGATTCTGACATGTTAGCCGTTGGATTTACATCCAACGACCGGTATCCATCTTCAATCTCTCGTCTTCTTCCTCCAGCGCCGCCGGGACCACCTCCCGCCTCCTGCTGCTAGCAGCTCTGCTTAGCACGCTTCGCTATGAAGTGCTACTCCACCGTTGGCCAGGACATCCCTCTACCCCTCCACACCTCCCGTTCTTCTCCACCGACTGCCGAACCACACCGCACTAGACTCTACTCCCGCGTCTTACCATCTCCGGCTCGTTTCTGTCCGGGGCCTCGCCGTCGTCCACCACCTTGGATGCGCTCGACGCGGCGTGGTCAACGAACAACGCCATCGGAAGTAGACTGTGCGTGGAGAGGCTGACAGCTGGGTCCATGGCCGCACACAAGGAAATGCCTCCTTATTACATGCAAAATAATGATTCCTCCACCTGACATTTGGGACCCACCGGAAGGGCCTCTGTATTTCGCGAAAAAAAACGTGGCCCCTGCTACGTCTTGAGCTTGTGTTGGTTTTCCCCGAAGAGGAGAGGATGATGCAGCACAGTAGCGTAAGTATTTCCCTCAGTTTTTGAGAACCAAGGTATCAATCCAGTAGGAGGCCACGCACAAATCCCTCGTACCTGCACAAAACGATAGCTAGTCGCAACCAACGCGATTAGGGGTTGTCAATCCCTTCACGGTCACTTACGAGAGTGAGATCTGATAGAGATAATATTTTTGGTATTTTTAGTATATAGATGCAAAGTGAAAGGTAAAAATCAAAATAAAAACAAGCATGTATAAAAGTGATGGAGATTGATATGATGAGAATAGACCCGGGGGCCATAGGTTTCACTAGTGGCTTCTCTCAAGAGCATAATTATTCTACGGTGGGTGAACAAATTACTGTTGAGAAATTGACAGGATTGAGCATAGTTATGAGTATATCTAGGTATGATCATGTATATAGACATCACGTCCGAGACAAGTAGATCGAAACGATTCTACATCTACTACTATTACTCCACTCATCGACCGCTATCCAGCATGCATCTAGAGTATTAAGTTAAAAACAGAGTAACACCTTAAGCAAGATGACATGATGTAGAGGAATAAATTCATGCAATATGATAAATACCCCATCTTGTTATCCTCGATGGCAACAATACAATACAATACGTGCCTTGCAACCCTTTTACATCCTTTGGGTAAGGACACCGCAAGATTGAACCCAAAGCCATGCACTTCTCCCATTGCAAGAACTACCAATCTAGTTGGCCAAACCAAACGGATAATTCGAAGAAACTTGCAAAGATAACTCAATCATACATAAAAGAATTCAGAGAAGATTCAAATATTATTCATAGATAAGCTGGATCGTAAACCCACAATTCATCGGTCTCAACAAACACACCGCAAAAACAAGATTACATCGAATAGATCTCCACGAGAGAGGGGGAGAACATTGTATTGAGATACAAAAAGAGAGAAGAAGCCATCTAGCTACTAGCTATGGACCCGTAGGTCTGAAGTAAACTACTCACACTTCATCGGAGAGGCTATGGTGTTGATGTAGAAGCCCTCCATGGTGGATGCCCCTCCGTGAGCTCCTAACTGGCCCCAAGATGGGATCTCGTGGATACAAGAAGTTGCGGCGGTGGAATTAGGTTTTTGGCTCTGTTACGATCGCTTGAAGTGCGTGAGGTATATATAGGAGGAAGGAGTATGTCGGTGGAGCATCAGGGGGCCCACAAGGCAGGGGGTGCGCCCTAAGGGGGGGGGGCGCCCCCACCCTTGTGACTGCCTCTGATGTTCCTTGGCGTAGGGTCCAAGTTTCATGGATCACGTTCGGTGAGAAAATCACGTTTCCGAAGGTTTCATTCCGTTTGGACTCCGTTTGATATTCTGTTTCTTCAAAATACTGAAAAAGGCAAAAAACAAAGAATTTGGGCATCCGATTAATAGGTTAGTCCCAAAAGTAATATAAAAGTGGAAAATAAAGCCCATTATAGTCCAAAACAATAAATAAAGTAGCATGGAGGAATCAAAAATTATAGATACGTTGGAGACGTATCACCCCCGCTGACATGTCGGGCCCACCAGCTATCTTCGCACGCAAGGAAGTGCCTCCTTATTACGCACAAAAAAACAAATACCACCCCGGTCAGCTGGAACCCAACATAGTGGGAGGCTGACTTGTGGGGCTACCAAGTTGACGGGGACGGAGGGCTTTGTCAACTTAGTCAATATGAACGATTCTAGCTCATGTTACCGTACGATGTTCATCCAACGGCCGTAGTGCTTCTTCAACCTCTGGCCTTCTTGCTCGATCCGCCCAATCCAGCGCCGGTCGTGCCGCGTGCTCCTGCCTCCCGTGGCCGGCTGCGATGCCGCAGAGGCCTCACCGCCCCCTACTACTCCCACCACTGGCGAGGCCATCCCTGTACTCGCCCACACCCCCTGTTATTCTGCGGCGACAGCAGCCTCACACCGCAGCCGAACCAGTGAACCCTCGTACTCCTCTTCGCGTGGGCATCCACTGCTACGTCTTCCCCGGCTCCGAGTCGTCCCCTTCCTAGTCCTCCCGTCGTCCACCGCCGTGGTGCTCTCGGCGCGGCATGGTCAACGTGGTCAAGGAACGACTTCCATCGGACGTGGATCAGACGTGGAGAGGCCGATACCGGGTCCACGGCCGCAGCAAGGAAGTGCCTCCTTATTACGTGCAAAATAATGATTCCTCCACCTGACAGCGGGGACCCACCGGATGGGGCATCGTATTTCGCGAAAAAAATGTTTCCCCCTGACTGCTGGGACCCACCAGCTAAGTCTTCGCACGCAAGGAAGTGCGTCCGGGCAAAAAAACGATTCGCCCCCCTAACTGCTGGGACCCACCAGCTACATCTTGCACGCAAGGAAGTTCGTCCAGGCAAAAAAAAATAGATTCGCCCCCCTGACTGCTGGGACTCACCAGCTACATCTTCGCAGGCAAGGAAGTGCCTGACAGTCGGGACCCACCTGATCGAAGCGTACGTAGCGTTGTCATTCTGGTCGCGAACGTGTACGTACATATATACTGGTCGATGTCGAGGCGCGCACGTGTCGTAATAGAGGCGCATACGTGTCGTAGTAGAGGCGCGCACGTAGCATGTACACGTACGTATAGTGGCCAGGGTGTAAGAAAGAAAATACGACCACATACATACATACGGGAAGGGTCTCGAACACCTACTCGCGCATACGTACGACCAGGGCTCGTGTACATGGCTGGGTCAGAATGGAGAAAGCGTAGTCGTCGTGTTCATGAGGAGGCAACGGAATGCGTCGTGTTCATCGGGAGGCAACGGAACGCGTGGGAGCCAACCGGCTGGATCGGAACTGAATGCGTGGTCGTGTTCATCGGGAGGGATTGGACGGAACAGGCGATGGAAACGAGGCCTGGCGTACCACACAACAGAGGAAATGGACCTCCTATGTTCGGAAAGGGGTCCTGTTGATCGGGAGGGGTGTGGCATACCGCAAAACGGAGGAAACGGACCTCCTACGGTCGAAACGGGGGTCCTGTTGATCGGGAGGGGTGTGGTGTACCGCAAAACGGACGAAACGGACCTCCTACCGGTCGAAATGGGGGTCCTGTTGATCGAGAGGGTGTGGCGTACCGCCAAAAGCGGGCCAAACGGACTTGTGTTGGAGCGCCTTACGGTCAAACGGGATCCTGTTCATCGGGAGGGTGTGGCGAACGCAAAACGGGACTCCACGGGGTACTGTTCATCTCCACCGTCGACCTCCTCCAGCCTCCACGGGCTACCGTCGACCTCCTCCAGCCTCCACGGGCTCCTATTCATCCAGCCTCCACCGCGCGCTACTCCACCGACTACGGTTCAACCACCCCTCCACCGTCTACTGTTCATCCAGCCCTCCACAGCACGGGGTCCTGTTCAACCACCCCTCCATGGGCACCCCTCCACCGCTCATCGCTCATCCAGCCCTCCACACCACGGGGTCCTGTTCATCCAGAGGCAACGCCACCGCTCACTGTTCATCCAACCCCCCCCCCCCCCCCGCAATGCTCACTATTCATCCAATCGATCGGCTTCAGTTAGCAGCAGTAGCGAAGGAATCGCTCGATCGGGTTCAGTTAACAGCCATCGATCGATCGCTCGGGTTCGATAGCGTAACTGCAGTCTGTCGCCGGGTTCGATTAGAGCCCAACGCCTCGCCGGGTTCGATTAGAGCCAACGCCGCACACACGCCGCAGCGTGCGTGTCTACGAGAAAGCAGCGCATCGCTCGGCCCCCGACCTCCCACCATAACCGGGAAATCCCCGAAATCTTCCTCCCCCTCGCTTCTACCACGGTTTTTTCCGTCATGGACGGCCCAAACAATGTCATGCAGCTGCGTCTCCGGCCCGCCCAGGACGAAAAGCCCATTTTCTGTCATGATTTTTTGTCATAGAAGTAGGAGCCCAACACATCTATGATGATACCGTGTTTTGTCACAATTATCGTTATAGAAGTGTCATATGTATGACAGAAAAAAAATTCGTTCGGCCCAAAATGTCACGGATGTGTCTTTTTTTTGTAGTGGTGGCGTCTCGCCAAGGGCGTAGAAACTTGTAGGGTCCTTGATACGTCTCCAATGTATCTATAATTTTTTATTGTTCCATGCTATTATATTATCTATTTTGGATCTTTTTTATGCATTAACATGCTATTTTATATCATTTTTGGGACTAACCTATTAACCTAGTGCCCAGTGCTAGTTGTTGTTTTCCCTTGTTTTTGAGTTTTTCATAAAGGAATATTAAACGGAGTCCAAAAGGAATAAACTTTACGATGATTTTTCTTGAACCAGTAGACACCTACGTGACTTGGTGAGAGGGCCAGAAGAGTCCCGAGGAGGCCACAAGCCTCTAGGGCGTGTCCCAGGGGGCGTGCCTCCTGGCTTGTGGGCCCCTCGAGGGTCCTCTAACCCTAGGTCCACCTGTATATATTCTCAAATGTTCCCCAAACATCAGAGGAGTCGACAAAAATACTTTTGCGCCGCTGCAAGCCTCTGTTCCCATGAGATCCCATCTTGGAGCCTTTTACTGCGATCTGCTGGAGGGGGATTCGATCATGGAGGGCCTCTACATCAACCTTGCTGCCCTACCAATGATGTGTGAGTAGTTTACCACAGACCTACGGGTCCATAGCTAGTAGCTAGATGGCTTCTTCTCTCTCTTTGATCTTCAATACCATGTTCTCCTCGATGTTCTTGGAGTTATATCCGATGTAATTTTCTTTTGCGGTGTGTTTGTCGAGATCCGATGAATTATGGATTTATCATCAGATTATCTATGAATAATATTTGAGTCTTCTCTGAATTCTTATATGCACGATTTGATAGCTTTGTTCTCCGATCTATCGATTTGGTTTGGCCAACTAGATTGGTTTTTCTTGTAATGTGAGAGGTGCTTGGTGATGGGTTCAATCTTGAGGTGTCCTCACCCAGTGACATAGTACGGGTAGCGACGCATGTATTGTATTGTTGCCATTAAGGGTAAAAAGATGGGGTTTATATCATATTGCTTGAGTTTATCCCTCTACGTCATGTCATCTTGCTTAAGGCGTTACTCCATTCTTATGAACTTAATACTCTAGATGCATGCTGGATAGCGGTCGATGTGTGGAGTAATAGTAGTAGATGCAGGCAGGAGTCGGTCTACTTGTCACAGACGTGATGCCTATATTCATGATCATTGCCTTAGATATCGTCATAACTTTGCGCTTTTCTATCAATTGCTCGACAGTAGTTTGTTTACCCACCGTATGTTTTCTTTCAAGAGAGAAGCCTCTAGTGAAACCTATGGTCCCCGGGTGTATTTTCCATCATATATTTTCAGATCTATAAAACCAAAAATACCTCACTGATCTTATTTAATTTTATTTTTTTTAAATTTATCTCTATTAGATCTCACTCTTGCAAGTGACCGTGAAGGGATTGACAACTCCTTTTTCGCGTTGAGTGCAAGTGTTTGTTAGTTTGTGCAGGTGCATATATTGGAGACTTGCTTGTGCCTCCTAATGGATTGATACGTTGTTTCTTAACTGAGAGAAATACTTATCTCTACTTTGCTACATCACCCTTTCATCTTCAAGGGAAAAGTCAATGCAACCTCAAGAAGTAGCGGTCCTCGCACTTTGGGCAATGCAAATGGAACATACTACATTCAGTAGAAACAAAAATACATCAACAGTGGCGGCTGCCATCCTAGGATTACCGGTGACCAAGGGAATAGGATTTATCGGGGATGGTTGAAGAATTCATACATGGTTCTGAAGGAAATATGCCCTAGAGGCAATAATAAAGTTGTTATTTATATTTCCTTATATCATGATAAATTTTTATTATTCATGCTAGAATTGTATTAACCGGAAACTTAGTACATGTATGAATACATAGACAAACAGAGTGTCACTAGTATGCCTCTACCTGACTAGATCGTTGAATCAAAGATGGTTAAGTTTCCTAGCCATAGACATGAGTTGTCATTTGATTAATGGGATCACATCATTAGAACATGATGTGATTGACTTGACCCATTCCATAAGCTTAGCATCTGATTGTTTAGTATATTGCTATTGCTTTCTTCATGATTTATACATGTTCCTATGACTATGAGATTATGCAACTCCCGAATACCAGAGGAACACTTTGTGTGCTACCAAACGTCACAACATAACTGGGTGTTTATAAAGGTGATCTGTAGGTGTCTCCGAGGGTACTTGTTGAGTTGGTATAGATCGAGATTAGGATTTGTCACTCCGATTGTCGAAGTGGTATCTCTGGGCCCTCTCGGTAATGCACATCACTATAAGCCTTGCAAGCAATGCAACTAATGAGTTAGTTGTAGGATGATGTATTACGAAACGAGTAAATAGACTTGCCCGTAACAATATTGAACTAGGTATTGAGATACCGATGATCAAATCTCGGGCAAGTAACATACCAATGACAAAGGGAACAACGTATGTTGTTATGCGGTTTGACCGATAAAGATCTTCATAGAATATGTGGGAGCCAATATGAGCATCCATGTTCCGCTATTAGTTATTGACCGGAGACGCTTAATATTCGGTGATGATCGGTATTATGAGTTTATGTGTTTTGATGTACCGAAGGTTGTTCGGAGTCCTAGATGAGATCCGGGACATGATGAGGAGTCTCGAAATGATCAAGCCGTAAAGATCGATACATTGGAAGGCTATATTCGGACATCGTAATGGTTCCGAGTGATCCGGATATTTTTCAGAGTACCGTGGGAGTTACGGGAATATGGGAGTACATATGGGCCTTAGTGGGCTTGAGGGTAAAAAGAGGAGAAGACACGAGGGCTGGACGTGCGCCCGCCATGGGCCTAGTCCGAATTGGACTAGGGGAGCGGCTGCGCCCCCTCTTTCCTTCTCCTCCCTCTCTCCTTCCTTCCCCCTCCTAGTAGGACTAGGAAAGGAGGAATCCTATTCCTACTAGGAGGAGGATTCCTCCTCTTGTTGGCACGCCTAGAGAGGCCGGCCGGCCTCCCCTCCCTCCTTTATATATGTGGGGAGGGGGGCACCCTAGAACACACAAGTTGATTGTTCCAAGCCGTGTGCGGTGCCCCCCTCCACCATAATCCACCTCGATCATATCGTAGCGGTGCATAGGTGAAGCCCTGCGTTGGTAGCAACATCATCACTGTCATCACGCCGTCGTGCTGACGGAACTCTCCCGCGAAGCTCTGCTGGATCGGAGTTCATTGGACATCTGAATGTGTGCTGAACTCGGAGGTGACGTGTGTTCCGTATTGGATCGGTCGAATCGTGAAGACGTACAACTACATCAACCGCATTCTCATAACGCTTCCGCTTACGGTCTATGAGGGTACGTGGACGACACTCTCCCCTCTCGTTGCTATGCATCACCATGATCTTGCATGTGCGTAGGATTTTTTTTTGAAATTACTACGTTCCCCAACAGTGGCATCCGAGCCAGGTCTATGAGTAAATGTTATATGCACGAGTAGAACACAAATAGTTGTGGCCGATAATAGTCATACTGCTTACCAGCATGTCATACTTTGATTCGGCGGTATTGTTGGATGAAGCGGCTCAGACTGACATTACATGACCGCATTCATGAGACTGGTTCTACCGCCGTGCTTTGCACACAGGTGGCTAGTGGGATCTGTTTCTCCAACTTTAGTTGAATCGCGTGTGACTACGCTCGCTCCTTGTTGAAGGTTAAAATAGCACACTTGCGAAAAATCGTTGTGGTTTTGATGTGTAGGTAAGAACGGTTCTTGTTAAGCCCGTAGAAGCCACGTAAAACTTGCAACAACAAAGTAGAGGACGTCTAACTTGTTTTTGCAGGGCATGTTGTGATATGATATGGTCAAGACATGATGCTAAATTTTATTGTATGAGATGATCATGTTTTGTAACAGAGTTATTGGCAACTGGCAGGAGCCATATGGTTGTCGCTTTATTGTATGAAATGCAATCGCCATGTAATTGATTTTCTCTATCACTAAGCGGTAGCGATAGTCGTAGAAGCAATAGTTGGCGAGACGACAACGATGCTACGATGGAGATCAAGGTGTCGCGCCGGTGATGATGGTGACCATGACGGTGCTTTGGAGATGGTGATCAAAGGCACAAGATGATGATGGCCATATCATATCACTTATATTGATTGCATGTGATGTTTATATTTTATGCATCTTATTTTGCTTTGATTGACGGTAGCATTATAAGATGATCTCTCACTAAATTTCAAGGTACAACTGTTCTCCCTGAGTATGCACCGTTGCCAAAGTTCGTCGTGCCGAGACACGACGTGATGATCGGGTGTGGTAAGCTCTAGGTTCATATACAACGGGTGCAAGCCAGTTTTGCACATGCAGAAATACTCGGGTTAAACTTGACGAGCCTAGCATATGCAGATATGGCCTCGGAACACTGGAGACCGAAAGGTCAAGCGTGAATCATATAGTAGATATGATCAACATAGTGATGTTCACCATTGAAAACTACTCCATCTCATGTGATGATCGGACATGGTTTAGTTGATATGGATCACGTGATCACTTAGATGATTAGATAGATGTCTATCTAAGTGGGAGTTCTTAAGTAATAGGATTAATTGAACTTTAATTTATCATGAACTTAGTCCTGATAGTATTAGCATATCTATGATGTAGATCAATAGCTCGTGTTTAGCTCCCCTGTTTTATTTTTGATATGTTCCTAGAGAAAACTAAGTTGAAAGATGTTAGTAGCAATGATGCGGATTGGATCCGTGATCTGAGGATTTTCCTCATTGCTGCACAGAAGAATTATGTCCTTGATGCACCGCTAGGTGACAGACCGATTGTAGGAGCAAATGCAGACGTTATGAACGTTTGGCAAGCTCGATATGATGACTACTTGATAGTTTAGTGCACCATGCTTTACGGCTTAGAATCGGGGCTTCAAAGACGTTTTTGAAACGCCACGGAGCATATGAGATGTTCCAAGAGTTGAAATTAGTATTTCAGACTCATGCCCAAGTCAAAAAGGTATGAGACCTTTGACAAGTTCTTTGCCTACAAGATGGACAAGAATAGCTCAGCTAGTGAGCATGTTTTCAGAATGTCTGAGTACTACAATCACTTGAATCAAGTGGGAGTTAATCTTCCAGATAAGATAGTGATTGACAGAGTTCTCTAGTCACTATCACCAAGTAACTAGAACTTCGTGATGAACTATAATATGCAAGGGATAACGGAAACGATTCCCGAGCTCTTCGCGATGCTAAAGGCCGCGAAGGTAGAAATCAAGAAGGATCGTCAAGTGTTGATGGTCAACAAGACCACCAGTTTCAAGAAAAAGGGTAAAGGGAAGAAGAAGGGGAACTTCAAGAAGAACGGCAAACAAGTTGCTGCTCAGGAGAAGAAACCCAAGTCTAGACCTAAGCCTGAGACTGAGTGCTTCTACTGCAAAGGGACTCGCCACTAGAAGCGAAACTGCCCCAAGTATTTGGCGGATAAGAAGGATGGCAAAGTGAACAAAGGTATATTTGAACTACATCAACCACGTTCTCATAACGCTTCCGCTTACGATCTACGAGGGTACGTGGATGACACTCTCCCCTCTCGTTGCTATGCATCACCATAATCTTGTGTGTGCGTAGGAATTTTTTTGAAATTACTACGTTCCCCAATAGGTTCTCCATGAGAAAACCCTAAGCAATTGCCGAAAGGAGGTTTTCTCTGAACAAGCAGACGAGGTAGAAGGGGATTCAGGCCCAGTGAAATGTTGCTGCTTTGTCCGTCCAGCTTACTGCTACTGCTGGGAAGGTGGGGGTTTTGTGATTTGACGGCTCATTGGGCATTACTGCGGTGCTACGACCGGGGTGATTCTACCGTGCAGTTGTGCATATCAGCAAAAGGAACTAGAAAGGCAGGAGTAACTAGTTACACATAAATATAATTTTCATAGAGAGATACTCCCTCTGTAAAGAAATATAAAAATCTTTTATATCACAAATTTATACATAAGAAAAATCAAGGGGAATATATATAACATAATATGGGGTACAAATGAGAATAAAATACTTAGATAGGCTGACGGGTCTGGACTTTGGGCCATAGGCCGGTGGGCCTACATGTTTGGGGGTCCATGTGTTCTAACTCAGCGCATTTCATTTGGTAAATATTGCAAGCGGTTGGTACGACGCTAGTTTTAGATGCTGTCGCAAGGCGAATACAAAAAATTAGATAAAGCATGGTAGCTGTTAGAATGAAATCGAACGACAGCTCCTAACCAACAATCAGAGTTGCAATTCTTTCACGATATCCTAAGTGATAGGTAATACTGTAGTACTACTTGTACACACATGACACTTGTTTGACCATGCCATATTATTACGTCAAAAGCTCTCGAAGGATAGATCAGTTCGGCAGTTGCGTGCTGCTACTGAAGAATTTCGAAGTTTATTAGGACCAGCTCTCCTTGCCGAGAAAGTTCGATTTTGACATCATCCCCAACCGCAAGATTCGATAGAGTTTTGAACCTTGACCATCCTTTAGCATCAATCATCATGCGGCCATCCTTTGTACTTACAGTATATTGATGAGGTCAATTCACACCATGTTGCGCATGGTAAGAGAAACTTGGCCACGGTCGCCGGATTATTGAACGACTCCCTCGTTGCTCTAGGGATTCTCTGTTTGCAAACAAGAACAGATACACAGACATTTAGATCAACACAGTGAATCATGTGAAACAACATAGAAAGAAAAAAGAACGAGGCACTTGGGATGCCAATGCTTACCAAGAAGGTGGAGATGTCGGCTTTTGTAAGGACTTTGGTATATGCAGTGTGAACTAGAGCCCAATCTGTTGCCGATGCAAGTGCTGGTTTCGTTGCCGTTGTGCAGGCCGGAGCAGATGCAAGTGCAAGTTCAAGTGTTGGTGCAGGTGCCGGAGCCGCTGTTGCTGCCCGTGGCGGTGCGACTGGTAGTGCCGCTGCTGCTGCCGGAGATGGTGCTCCTTGTAGAGCCGGTGCCAGTGTCAGAGCAGGTGCCCAATCCTCAAGTAGATCAGCCTGATCCGCTGACACGATTGGTGCCCAATCCTCCGTGGATCGGCCGAAATTTGTTGCATTGTCGATTGCTAGAGCCAGTGTCGTCGAAGTAGGTGCCGGTGCTCGATCCGATGCTGAAGGTGGTACCGATGTGTGATACGTCTCCAACGTATCTATAATTTTTGATTGTTCCCTGCTATCATATTATCTATTCTGGATGTTCAATGGGCTTTATTATACACTTTTATCTTATTTTTGGGACTAACCTATCAACCTGAGGCCCAGCCCAAATTGCTGTTTTTTTTTTGCCTATTTCAGTGTTTCGAAGGAAAAGAATATCAAACGGAGTCCAAACAAAATGAAACCTTCGGGAACGTGATTTTCGGAACAAACGTGATCCAGAGGACTTGGAGTGGATGTCCAGAAATCAACGAGGAGGCCACGAGGCAGGGAGGCACGCCTGCCCCCCTGGCGCACCCCCCACCCTCGTTGGCCCCTTGTAGCTCTCCTGACCGGCCTCTTTCGCCTATATATACTCATATACCCTGGAAACATCAGAACGGGAGCCGAAACCCTATTTCCACTGCCGCAACTCTCTGTACCCGTGAGATCCCATCTTGGGGCCTTTCCGGCGCTCCGCCGGAGGGGGCATTCATCACGGAGGGCTTCTACATCAACACCATAGCCTCTCCGATGATGTGTGAGTAGTTTACCTCAGACCTTCGGGTCCGTAGTTATTAGCTAGATGGCTTCTTCTCAATCTTTGGATCTCAATACGAAGTTCTCCTCGATTCTCTTGGAGATCTATTCGATGTAATCTTCTTTTGCGGTGTGTTGGTCGAGATCCGATGAATTGTGGGTTTATGATCAAGATTATTTATGAACAATATTTGAATCTCCTCTGAATTATTTTATGTATGATTTGTATCTTGGCAAGTCTCTTCGAATTTTCAGTTTGGTTTGGCCTACTAGATCGATCTTTCTTGCAATGGTAGAAGTGCTTAGCTTTGGGTTCAATCTTGCGATGCTCGATCCCAGTGACCGAAGGGGAAATGGCATGTATTATATTGTTTCCATCAAGGATAAAAAATATGGGGTTTATATCATATTTCTTGAGTTTATCCCTCTACATCATGTCATGTTGCTTAAAGCGTTACTCTGTTCTTATGAACTTAATACTCTAGATGCATGCTGGATAGCGGTCGATGTGTGGAGTAACAGTAGTAGATGCGATGAGTCGGTCTACTTGTCACGGACGTGATGCCTATATACATGATCATACCTAGATATTCAAATAACTATGCTCAATTCTATCAATTGCTCGACAGCAATTTGTTCAGCCACCGTAATACTTATGCTCTTGAGAGAAGCCACTAGTGAAACCTATGGCCCCTGGGTCTACTCTCTATCATATTAATCTACCATTATTTCTATTACCGTTTATTTTGCTTTCTTTACTTTTAGTCTTTATCATAAAAATACCAAAAATATTATCGTATCATCTCTATCAGATCTCACTTTTGCAAGTGGCCGTGAAGGGATTGACAACCCCTTTATCGTGTTGGTTGCAAGGTTCTTATTTGTTTGTGTAGGTACGTGGGACTTGAACGTGGTCTCCTACTGGATTGATACCTTGGTTCTCAAAAACATAGGGAAATACTTACGCTACTTTACTGCGTCACCCTTTCCTCTTCAAGGTAAAACCAACGCAGTGCTCAAGAGGTAGCAATGTGCGAGACAACAACGATCGTCTCTGATCTGCTATGATTTCATACTTCAGCTTTCTAACTTCGCTAGGCTCCATGACATGGATCCAGTCTTTTTCGTCATGTCTTTTAAACACGAGAAGGACTAACTGTGGCGTGTTTGTTAAACCAAACTGCAGTTGATCATAGGGCTTTAGATTGTACTCAGACAACAAACTGATCCAATTGTGTCCCCTAATATAAGTGATGGATAGTGCCTTTGTTACTGACACGTCATAAGAAGTGAAACCTGCTAAAATAACCATCATGGAGCAAACTAAACGGTTTATTCTGTAAAGAATGTGACATGGCAAAACCTGAATCATAAAATTTCAGGAGAAGTATGAAAACCTGACAGTGAAGCAATAAGATTTACTTCATGTGACATGAGTGAATCCTTACCAGGATATCACTATGTTGAACTTCTAAATTGAAGGTTGATCGTCCAATTACGGGTGGCATGCAGGGCCCGCACTTACTCCCACAAGCAGGACAGTCCAAAGGTCGTGACAAGTCGTATGGACCGAACATCCATGGGACAGGAAGTCCTGGTGGATGTGATAAACCCTGCAATGCATACATATATTGGACTGTAACCATAATTGATAAACCGTCCTCACAAAAAAGATGATCTGGATACTTCAAAATATACAGACTGAATTGAGTAGACAATAATTAACATAGGATGTTCTCAGGATTCACCACACAACAACAGCGGCAGTACCAAACCATACAGGGTTCACACACACAAATCAAGTACTGACAATATTACTTACTACACACAAGCAAAGTTGCACTAATTAAACTCTGTACACTATTTCTTGCCATCGATCTACGGTATGTGCCCCACATAACTAACTAGGCCATGGACTTCGTGAGAGATGTCTACCGGCACCTTCGCCATCTCGTCAACCTTGGAGAACCTAACAGAGTGGTCTTTCCACTCATAAACATGACGATGAAGACAATCCGCGTCAGATTTGTTGGGAAGCTTTACAAGAACCACAACCTTCGTAATCTAAGGAACAACTAGGAAATTGTTGTGGTCAAGTACACCCTCGAGAACACGCCTGACTACAATGCTATAGGAGAACACTTGTTCATGACACATGGCGACAAGGACACAACAGCTGGATAGTTTAGTAGTAGAACACATCCTCAGGTCTTCCAGTTCACACGACATGACTTTGAGAACTTCATATCCACTGTGGACCTAGTTCTAATTCAAACAGAAACCAAATATTTTATTACTACCTTAGTTCAGAAATATAAGATGATTTTTGATATTTTACTCCATATAAGACTACATATATGCACAGAAATGAGTAAACAAAGACACTAGAACATGTCTACATGAGATACACAAAAAAGTTAAAACATCTTATATTTGTGAACAGAGGGATTACTTGCAATATCCATAACACAGGTTACTGAGGCTACTATACTCTCTTCCAAGTCATGAGAGCTAAAATCTTGCATTTCCTACAGCTAGCATTGGTGTTCATAAAGTAGTAAAGTAATCTATAAGAAATCAGTGTTATGTGCAAAAATCATATGTATGTCAACCTCTCGCATGTTTTGGTCAAAAGAGCCATTTAGAACCGTCATTTGGCACACAAAGATCACATGCAA
This sequence comes from Aegilops bicornis, assembly GCA_021605145.1. Lineage (NCBI taxonomy): Eukaryota > Viridiplantae > Streptophyta > Magnoliopsida > Poales > Poaceae > Aegilops > Aegilops bicornis. The sequence continues at coordinate 194,313,099 of CM038674.1, forward strand.
GATTGCCCAGAAAGTTGTACTACTAGTACTAGTACTACGTGTACATTACATAAACCTCGTATATTAGCAAGCACTCTGCAAGTTAGATAAATAAACATGATCAAGATCGCCAAAAGGATCATCAAGAAGAGATATTACCTGGATTGGCTTAACGAGGGATCCCGGAGAGGGGGGCTTGGACAGGGCGATGGCCTTGAGATTGTCTGTGGTAGTCTCGGCGGGGTGCTAGCACTTCTTCGTACCCTGAGCCTCGACGGTTTTGGCCAGAGCCATAGACATCAGTTCGGCCGATGCTCATGGGTCCATCAAGAAACTGTCAAATAGAAATAAAAAAAAGAAACCATAATCACAAACCCAAAATAAGAAAAAAGAGGGAGTTAGGATCGGTCACTGGGTTGCAAGACCGAGACTTGGCCAGAAGCAACACCTTTGACGTGCTCATCTTTCCTTCTTTGGGAAATAAGAACAATGGCAAAAGCGCGTTGGGGTTCTCGAAGAAATGAGGAACACGATGAGGGAGAAGTGAGTTGGGGTTTTCTTCAAGAGAGGAAGATGAGGGAGAAGAGTGAAATGATGGTTGCTTCGTCCATCCAACTTACTACTACAAGGGTTGGGTTTTGTGATTTGACGGTTCATTGGGCATTACTGCGACGCTTCGACCGAGGTAATCTACCATGCAGTTGTGCACTCTAATACGAAGTAAGTTAGTGCATGGCAAGTGGACCCGATGCTAGTTGTCCCACACGTCGGCGAAAGTGAGTAGCAAGGTTCCCGACGACCGTCGAGGAGGATCCGCGTGGTAGAGTGTGTCCACTATTTCTTAAAAATGATTACAACAAGGGTATCCACTCTTACGACGGAGGAGTGTGAAACACGGCAGCCACTTGAAATTACACTACTAGTACTCCTACTACTAGGCATGTGCAGTGGTTCATACGTCAGTCTTGTTGCTAGTGTAGTAAGATATGATGATAAAAAATGTTGGTGTGCACTTTCCAACTATGAACAGTAATGTAACACGCCCCTTTTTTACTGTCCGGCCGAGAATGAATGGTGAGATCAATGTTAATAGAATTAGGTCTAGAGTGGATGGAGAGTACGGTGCAACAGTACTCCATGGAACATGAATATGAGCACGAATCTGTGTTAGGTACATGAAGGGTGCATGGGAGCAAAAGTTCCCTTATTAACCCACTTTTTGGTGTTTGGCAGAGTGCATGTAGGGTGCATGAGTCCACACTAGGTTAACACAAAATACACTAGGAGCATGCATGAAGAGAGCATGCATGAAGAGGGGTGCTGAGATGAGCATGCACGAAGAGGAACAGCTATGTTGAGATGAGAATGCAACCAAACACACCCGCACGCTTTGTGCTATAGTGACTGATTTGCACCGTCAGTTTGATCCAACGGTCGTGTTGCGCCGAGACATGCTCATGCAGAGGACGCCTAAACACCACCGAAGTCCCTCTGCTTCTCGAGGCGCACGACGGTGGTGATGCAGGGTGCCACCTGTTGGAAATATGCCCTAGAGGCAATAATAAAATGGTTATTATTGTAATTCCTTGTTCATGATAATTTTCTATTGTTCATGCTATAATTGTATTAACTGGAAACAGTAATACATGTGAAAATACATAGACCACAACATGTCCCTAGTAAGCCTCTAGTTTACTAGCTCATTGATCAATAGATGGTTATGGTTTCCTGACGATGGACATTGGATGTCATTGATAACGGGATCACATCATTAGGAGAATGATGTGATGGACAAGACCCAATCCTAAGCATAGCACAAGATCGTGTAGTTCGTTTGCTAAGAGCTTTTCTAATGTCAATTATCATTTCCTTAGACCATGAGATTGTGCAACTCCCAAATACCGTAGGAATGCTTTGGGTGTACCAAACGTCACAACGTAACTGGGTGGCTATAAAGGTGCACTACAGGTATCTCCGGAAGTGCCTGTTGGGTTGGCACGAATCGAGACTGGGATTTGTCACTCCGTATGACGAAGAGGTATCTCTGGGCCCACTCGGTAATGCATCATCATAATGAGCTCAACGTGACTAAGGAGTTAGCCACGAGATCATGCGTTACGGAACGAGTAAAGAGACTTGCCGGTAACAAGATTGAACGAGGTATGGGGATACCGACCATCGAATCTCGGGCAAGTAACATACCGATGGACAAAGGGAATTGTATACGGGATTGATTGAATCCCCGACATCGTGGTTCATCCGATGAGATCGTCGTGGAACATGTGGGAGCCAATATGGGTATCCAGATCCCGCTATTGGTTATTGGCCGGAGAGGTGTCTCGGTCATGTCTGCATGGTTCCCGAACCCGTAGGGTCTAGACACTTAAGGTTCGGTGACGCTAGAGTTGTTATGGGAAATAGTATGTGGTTACCGAAGGTTGTTCAGAGTCCCGGATGAGATCCCGGACGTGACGAGGAACTCCGGAGTGGTCCGCAGTTGAAGATCGATATATTGGACGAAGGGTATGGGAGTCCAGAATTGTTCTGGGAGTACCGGATGACGACCAGCGTGACCGAAAGGTGTTTCGGATGCCCCGGCAAGCGTTGGGGGCCTTATGGGCCAAGGGGAGGGGGCACACCAGCCCACTAAGGGGCTGGGCTTCCCTCCCAACCCCTCTCACGTAACCTGGAGAGGTGGGGGCGCCTCCCCTAGGGCAGCCACCCCTCCCGGCTTGGGGGGGCAAGTTTCCTAGGGGTGGGGGCGCCAAAACCCATCTAGGGTTTCCCCTGTGGCCGCCACCCCTCCCCTAGGGAACCCTAGGCCTCCTCCTCCACCCCCTTACCCCTATATATAGTGAGGGAGATAGAGGGCAGCCGCACCCCTTGCCTGGCGCAGCCCTCTCCTCCTCCTTCTCCTCCGTAATGCTTAGCGAAGCTCTGCCAGAGAACCACGAGCTCCATCGCCACCACACCGTCGTGCTGCTGGAGTTCTCCCTCAACTTTTCTCATCACCCCTTGCTGGATCAAGAAGGAGGAGATGTCCCGGGCTGTACGTGTGTTGAACGCGAGGCGCCCGTCTGCTCGGGCGCTTGGATCGGATCTACCGCGATTTGAATCGCCGCGAGTACGACTCCATCAACCGCGTTCTTGTAACGCTTCCGCTTAGCGATCTTCAAGGGTATGAAGATGTACTCCCTCTCTCTTGTTGCTTGCATCTCCTAGATTGATCTTGGTGACTCGTAGGAAAATTTTGAATTATTACTACTGAGGGAGTCCTGGAATTGGGGGTGTCCGGATAGCCGGACTATGACCTTTGGCCGGACTCCTGGACTATGAAGATACAAGATTGAAGACTTCGTCGCGTGTCCAGATGGGGCTTTCCTTGGCGTGGAAGGCAATCTTGGCGATACGGATATGTAGATCTCCTACCATTGTAACCGACTCTGTGTAACCCTAACCCTATTCGGTGCCTATATAAACCGGAGGGTTTTAGTCCATAGGACGAACAACAATCATACCATAGGCTAGCTTCTAGGGTTTAGCCTTTCTGATCTCGTGGTAGATCTACTCTTGTACTACCCATATCATCAATATTAATCAAGCAGGAGTAGGGTTTTACCTTCATAGAGAGGGCCCAAACCTGGGTAAAAACATCGTGTCCCCTGTCTCCTGTTACCATCCGCCTGGACGCATGCAGTTCGGGACCCCCTACCCGAGATCCGCCGGTTTTGACAATCAAATTGGTGCTTTCATTGAGAGTTCCTCTGTCTTCGTCTTTAGGCCCGATGGCTCCTCCGATCATCAACAACGATGTGCTCCAGGTGAGACTTTTCTCCCGGACAGATCTTCGTATTCGGCGGCTTTGCACTGCAGGCCAATTCGTTTGGCCATCTAGAGCAGATTGAAAGCTACGCCCCTGGCCATCAAGTCAGATTTGGAAGTTTGAACTACACGACTGACATCCGTGGAGACTTGATCTTCGACGGGTTCGAGCCACAGCCAAGCGCGTCGCACTGTCCCGAGGGGCATGATCTATCTCTTCCGCCGGACAGTGTCCTGGAGGCCGCACCAGAGTCCGCTCCGGCCTTTAGCTTGGAGCCGACCACGCCAATCGAGTATGGGTGGCTGGACATCGCCTCGGGGGCTGCGATCTCCATGGTGATTGAGCCGTACACCTACCCCGTCCTTTGCGAAGCTCGTGACTCCAAGGCGCCGGACTCCTTTCTGGACTCCGAGCCTTCCGCGCCCCTACCAACCGAATCCGATTGGGCGCCGATCATGGAATTCACTGCCACGGACATCTTTCAGCACTCTCCCAATGGTGACTTTCTGAATTCACTAAAGTCTCTCTCTTTATCAGGAGAGCCCTGGCCGGATTATGGTCAGGAAGGTTGGGATGCGAACTTAAGAAAATCAAAGCCCACCCACCACCCACTTCGTAGCCACTGTCGATGATTTAATGTACATGCTCAACTTCGACTCGAAGACATCGACGGTATGGGACGGCGATGTAGAGGATGAGCATGAACAAGCGCCTATAGGGCAATCGGAGAACCACCTCATCTCACGATGTATACATGGTGGACACACCTAAAGGAAGCGACGACGAGGAACAACGGGACGCTACGAAGGATCGCTCCCTCGAAAAGTAGTCAAAACGGCGACGTAAGCACCGCTCAAAGTCCCACCTCGAGAAAGACAACATCCATACAGATCCAGCTATAGAGCAGGGTGAACCGGTGGACGACGAACATGCTATCGAGCAACCGTCCGAACAGGACAATCTGGATAAACAACCCATCCTCGGCGAAGATAACAGTCCGGACGATCTCACGCCGGACAAGTTGCTGTAGCAGAAGAACCTCCACAGAAGGCTCGACGCCACAGCATGCAGCCTGAAAAAGCAGAAGCGGAAGCTCAAAATAGCGGAAGATGCACTCAGAATCAGACGGAGCAAAGTACTCAACACCGCATACAAATACAGCGACAGTCGCCGAACAAAGAGCTACCCAAAGCAAAAACTACTGCCTGAATTTGATGAGGAGGCCGTAGAGCCCCCACAATCAAAAAACAAGAAGGCCACTTGGTTGGATGGACGACACCATGGCAAACAGAGAGCGGCAAACAGCGCCGCACACAAGCCGGCACGCGATTCGCACAAGGATTCGCATCAAACAGATGGCCCAGTTAGATCTATCTACGGGCCAAGAAAGCAAGCTCTAGTAAGCAAGGCAACACATCAAATATCCGAACATCATGGTACACCTAAATACAGGGGTGCCGCACACCCCCTATGTTTCACCGATGAGGTGCTGGATCATGAATTTCCAAATGGGATTCAAGCCCGTAAACATAGAGGCATACGACGGAACAACAGACCACTGAGTCTGGATTGAGGATTACATCCTCCATATACACATGGCTAGAGGAGATGATCTCCACGTCATAAAATACTTACACCACAAGCTCAAAGGGCCAGCCCGGCATTGGCTTAAAAGCCTTCCCGAAAACACCATAGGAAGTTGGGAGGAGCTCGAGGATGCTTTTCAGGCAAATTTTCAAGGGACCTATGTCCGACCTCTGGATGCCGACGATTTAAGTCACATAGCTCAACAACCCGGAGAGTCAGCCCAGAAATTTTGGAACAGATTCCTTACTAAAAAGAATCAAATAGTCGACTGTCCGGACGCCGAAGCCTTAGCAGCTTTCAAGCACAATGTCCGAGACGAATGGCTCGCCAGACACCTCAGCCAAGAAAAGCCAAAAACAATGGCCGCATTAACAAGCCTCATGACCCGCTTTTGCGCGGGAGAGGACAGCTGGCTAGCAAGATGCAACACCAGCGACCCAAGTACATCCAAAGTCAGGGATGGAAACGGGAAACCACGACGCAGCAAGGACCAGCATCGGACCAAGGGAAACATCCCGAAGAGCACGGCAGTCAACGCCGGATTCAAAAGCTCTCCGCATAACCATAAAAAGCTGCCCCTCAAGGATAACAGGGACGAGCTGTCTAACTTAAACAAAATCTTGGACAAGATATGCCAAATCCACAGTACTCCCGGGAAGCCTGCAAACCACACCCACAGAGATTGTTGGGTCTTCAAGCAGTCCGGCAAACTCAACGCCGAACACAAGGGGCTCGACACACCAAGCAAGGACGATGACGAACCCCGAAAGCAGAGCACCGGAAAACAAAAGAATTTCCCACAAGAAATCAAAACAGTGAACTCAATTCATGTGACAAAAGGGAAAACCAGAGCGGCACCCATAGAGGTACGCGCCATACGGCCTATCCCAGAGGAGTCCGGCCACTGGTTGTTCAGACCAATCACCTTTGACCATCGGGATTACTATAGAAGTATACAAAATGCAGGTTGGACTGCCTTGATATTAGATCCGATAATTGGCGGACTCCAATTTTCACAAGTCCTAATGGACGGCGGCAGTGATCTAAACCCGCTATATCAGGACACAATCCGCAATATGGGGATAGACCCAACCAAATTTCGCCACATCAACACTTCCTTTCAAGGGGTAATGCCAGGCCCATATGCCCATTGTACGGGCTCTCTCATCGCTAGAAGTTGTGTTCGCTCACCCGACAACTTCCGCCGTGAAAATTTAACCTTCCACCTCGCCCCATTTACAAGTAGCTATCAAGCACTATTGGGACGCGAAGCTTTCGCCCGCTTTAACGCAATACCGCATTATGCATCTCTTACACTTAAAATGCCCGGTCCACGTGGCATCATCTCATTAAAGGGAAACATCAAGGGTCCCTCGAGTCCGGAAAACTGTGCGGATGCCTTGACAGCCCCACAATAAACCGGCTTCAACAATAGAAACACTTAGATAGGTCATCCAGACCCCGGACACGGCTGGACGAGTCCGGCGTAAACATACAAGGGGCTCCGCGCTTCCACAAAAAGAGACAATAAAGCTCAATTTGTTCATTCTTTGAATTGTACTTTGTTTATATAATATAACTTACATTTTCGCACGATCTTTTTCAACTAAGTTCCTCTCTTTTACAGATGAACACCGTGCTACACTCGTCCAGGATACGGCACAACAGAGACACATGCGCAGACGTGCAGTAGGGACACATTGCAAGGATTCTTTTCAGATTAAGACCCTGCGTAAACCTTTTTTACTGTCTCTTGTTGATACATATCCCCCAGTTTCTTGCTATAACCAAGGAGGAGGCTGGCGTTTTGGCATAGGCCACGTTAGAATTTCGCGCGTACCTGGACACCAGGGGCTTTTTACCAAGGGCGATTGTTCGACCCGTTTTTCATAAACACCGAATACCTTAGGGAGTGTTCGGCGTCTCGAGTTAGGCCTTATATGCATTAGCTCCGAATCATGTCTTTGGTCAAATGCTGGTTTTGCCCGGCTCCGGTGTTTTGTTGCCTTACGTTCTGCTCTATCGGCTAACGCGGCACCAGGAGAACTACTGCGATTGTGCCCCCGGTTCGGCCAGGGGAGCACCTCAGTAGAGAAAGCCGAAAACTGACTGTCATGAGATAGCGTGAGACTGGTCAACCACTCGATGACCCGCTGGATTCTTTAGAATTCCTCCGCATTGACGAAGGGTCGTTTCCGGCCAGGCACATACGCCTCGGTCGGGTGAGCGCGGTGCCCCTAGGGGCTATATAGTAGCCCCACTGTCGAACTCCTATGGCTAAGTGAAAGTCATAAAGCATTATAGTCCGGTTGCCTAGTTTGATGCGCTATCACCTCCTTTACAGGACCAAGACGTTGGATCAAGTGTGAAAATGCGTTTTCTGCAAACACCCCCGCATTATATGCGTGGGGGCTGAAGCCAAAGACTGCCATCTTTCAGGTTATATACACATATACATTAACGGCCGCACAGGAGGTATTTTAATTCTTGAAAGCACAAGTATAAAAAGCTTTTATATTCCATCGAAACATTGTTTCACAATAATACATGTTATTCGAACATAATATCCTTCGAAAGCTGCGTCTCTATTAAACGAGCGCTCAAGAACTTCCGTAAAATAGTGCTCGGCGGTACTGGCTTCCGTCCGAATCTTGGGATGCAACATCGGTGGCCTTCATCTCCGCCCGGTATGTCTTGACACGGGCAAGAGCCATCCGCGCACCCTTTATGCATCTTGACCGCCTCATTGCGTTGATATGCGGCACCGCACTAAGGAACCGCTGCACCAAGACAAAATAACTCTTCGCTCGGGCCTTTTCGCCACAAATGAGTCACAACATTCTTCATGGCAAGTCCGGACAACCTATTCAGCTCCGCCCATTCAGCCAAATGATCGGTTAATGGAAGTGGACGCTCTGGAAAACGGAACTGCGACCAAAAAAGATCTTCCATCTCGTGATCCTTTTGATCTCCGAAGTGTTCGGCCGCGTCCGCGGCACTCGCTGCCAAGTCCAGATAAGCATCCGCACTACTCCACAGCCGGTCCAATTGAGCATATTTAGGATCTGCGAACTTCCTATGCAGCAGAAAGGGCTTTCCAGCCGCGATATCTCCGGCCTGACGCAGCTCCTCCTTCATAGCTCTCATCGCAGAGTGAGCATCCTTGGCCTCGGTGGTGGCCTTCTTCAGGTCCTCTTGCTTCTTTCGACCTTCTTTTCAAGAAGCTCGCAGCGGTCGGTAGCATTCTTCAACTTCACGGCCATCTCGGCCATTTCCTTCTTGCTTCGGCGATGAGCAGCCTGTTCGCTTTTAGCTCTTCGCCGCCTTTAAGGCAGCCGCATCACTTTTCCTGGCCTGTTCCTTGGCTCGGGCAAGCTCCGCCCGAAGATTCTCCATGGCAGCGACACCATCTGCATCAAGCATACATGTTGTAAGGCACGGGCATCAAGCTCCCTTAGTAGGTGTCCGCAGAGAAACTGCATACCTTGTGACTCGTCCAGCCGCTTGTTGATAAGAGCGATGTCGGCATCCGCCACGTCAAGTTGCCGCTTGAGTTCGGCAAATTCGTCAGTCCGGCTAGCCACCGGACGCCCCGCCACCTATGTAGGAAGGGAGACATATTATATCTAGGATTATGATCCTCGGCACGCTGCCATTTTTGGCAACGCACCGAGTCTCAGGGGCTACTATCTACACAGGGCGCATCTTATATATGCGGAACCGTCAAAAGGTACATCATTGCACGTACCTCAAAACCCGTCAGTAAACTCCTGGCGGCCTCGTACAACCCGCTTTCCGCGACGAAATCTTTTCAATCACCGTACCCATCAATGCACGGTGATCCTCTGAGATAGACACTCGCCCGAGCAGATCCTTCAACTCCTCCGACCGTGCAACAGGAGGTGCCGGACTCGTCTGATGGCCTTTTACGAAGGCCGGACACGGAGGGCTCCGGGGGGCTCTACGACCGCCCTCGACCCCTGCCGGATTCGGGGAACCCTCCGCGACGACACCTCGAGATCGTCCGCCTCGCTAGGCGGTACGGCAGGGGGAGGCGTTCCGCTCTACATCATCTCCGGACGTAGATCCCTCGAAGACGAGCTCTGCTGAGAAGGGCTGAGATCCAAACTACAAGGTAAAATTTCGGTCATCCTCAGAAAGAAAACAGGGATGTCTTTTATTTTATAAACTCCCCTATCTACTTACGGCTCGCTGGAGGGCTGATCTCCTTGGGGAAACAATGCGACCGGGGCATCTTCCGGCGCAGGACCCTCTGGCGAAGATTTCTTCCCACGCTTTGAGGCCTTGGTCTCCGGGTCTCCAGAGGCGGTCCTCTTCTCCCCTTGGATGGAGGTATTATCGATCCCTCCTTTCTTGATAACCTCCTTCGCGGAGGCAGTACTTTCCTTGTTCCCCCCTTCGCCTTCTTCTAAAGGCACAGCCTCCAGCATCTTGGTTAACACGGGATCCGGCGTGGTCTCAAGGAGGGGGGCCGGACACCTGATGAGTTTTCCTTTTGCTATCCACTCCTGTGTAAGGTACAACTCTTTTAAGGGCAAGTTTATGGTAAATATACGGATAGCGTGTCCGGGTACGGGACTACTTACTTGAGCATGTGGGCGATTGCAGCTCAGACCCGCGTCCTCGGTCAAATCCGGACACATTGCTTGTGATCCGGAGAACAGTTTGTACATCTCCACGGGCGTTGCGCCCATGAAGTGTTGAAGAGCTCGTGGTCCTTCCGGAATGAACTCCCACAGGCGGAGGGGGCGATGTTTGCAGGGCAGGATGCGACGAATCAGCATGACCTGCGTTACTACGACCAGATTGATCTCTCTCTCTCTAGGAGGTCTCGAATCTGGCCTCGCAACAAGGGCACGTCCTTGGACGGCCCCCAGTCAAGCCCTTTATTGACCCATGACGCCAGCCGCGGTGGAGGACCCGAGCAAAAGGCGGGTGGCGCCACCCATTTGGTGCCCCTGGGAGCTGTGATATAAAACCACTCCTGTTGCCATAGACTGCGCTCCTTTTGAAAAGAGCCCTCGGGCCATGGAGCGTCAGCATTCTTACTTATAACAGCCCCTCCGCACTCTGCCTGCTGCCCCTTGATCATCTTCGGCTCCACCTTTAAGGTTTTGAGCCACAATCCTAAGTGTGGGGTAATGCGGAGGAAGGCTTCACATACGACGATGAACGACGAGATGTGGAGGATGGACTCCGGGTCCAAGTCGTGAAATTCCAGCCCATAATAAAACATGAGCCCCCACACGAAGGGGTCCATCGGGAAACTTAGTCCCCAAAGGAAGTGGGACGTGAACACCACGCTTTCACCGGGCTTGGGAGTGGGAATAACCTGCCCTTGAGCAGGCAGCCTATGCGAGATTTCGCCGGTTAGATACCTGGCATCTCTTAGCTTTAGGACGTCTTCTTCCATGACACAGGAAGGCATCCATCGGCCTTGGAGGTTGGAGCCGGACATCATCAAAGGTCCGAAGCGCCTGAATCTGGAGCTTTGGGTGTTGGAACTGAAAGCGAGGAGCAGGTTTGATGGAGATTGAGAAAAAGGAGTGGGGCCTTGGTCTCTTTATAAAGAGGTTGAATACCAGGAGCCCTCCCCGTGACCGTTCGGGACTCGCCTTCGATAGAGGAGGCGTGCCAACGGGCGCGGGTGGGTTACCCACGCCCGTATTGATGAGAATCCCGGAGTAAGGGGACACGATCTCTGCTTTGACAAGACGTGCCAAGGAAACCGCCTCGCTAAACGCGCTGAGGTTGGGCAGTAAAAACGATTCGAATAAAGGCTTGGCCGTGGTGTCATGTCACGCTGTGGAGTACGTCAGCAGATTGAACTTGTGTAAATGTTATTCTCTCTACGGTGGTATGTGGAACTTATTTTGCAGAGCCGGACACTATCCTTATGTTCAAAATCTTCTATGAAGTATTCGGAGGAGGAACCCGCCTTGCAATGCCGAAGACAACATGCACGCCGGAACCGTCGTCATTGAAGCCTGGTTCAGGGGCTACTGAGGAAGTCCTGGATTAGGGGGTGTACGGATAGCCGGACTATGACCTTTGGCCGGACTCCTAGACTATGAAGATACAAGATTGAAGACTTCGTCCCGTGTCTGGATGGAACTTTCCTTGGCGTGGAAGGCAAGCTTGGCGATACGGATATGTAGATCTCCTACCATTGTAACCGACTCTATGTAACCCTAACCCTATTCGGTGCCTATATAAACCGGAGGGTTTTAGTCCATAGGACGAACAACAATCATACCATAGGCTAGCTTCTAGGGTTTAGCCTCACTGATCTCGTGGTAGATCTACTCTTGTACTACCCATATCATCAATATTAATCAAGCAGGAGTAGGGTTTTACCTCCATCTAGAGGGCCCGAACCTGGGTAAAAAAATCGTGTCCCTTGTCTCCTGTTACCATCTGCCTAGACGCACAGTTTGGGACCCCCTACCCGAGATCCGCCGGTTTTGACACCGACAACTACGTTCCCCAACAGTGGCATCATGAGCTACGTCTATGTGTAGATTCTATGCACGAGTAGAACACAAAGTAGTTGTGGGTGATGATTTGTTCAATTTTCTTGCCATTACTAGTCTTATCTTGATTCGACGACATTGTGGGATGAAGCGGCCCGGACCGACCTTACACGTACACTTACGTGAGACAGGTACCACCGACTGACATGCACTTGATGCATAAGGTGGCTAGCGGGTGTCTGTCTCTCTCGCTTTAGTCGGATCGGATTTGATGAAGAGGGTCCTTATGAAGGGTAAATAGAAATTGGCATATCACCGTTGTGGCTTTTGCGTAGGTAAGAAACGGTCTTGCTAGAAACCCATAGCAGCCACGTGAAACATGCAACAACAATTAGAGGACGTCTAACTTGTGTTTGGAGGGTATGCTATGTGATGTGATATGGCCAAAAGGAAGTGACAAATTATATATACGTGATGTATGAGATTGATCATGTTCTTGTAATAGGAATCACGACTTGCATGTCGATGAGTATGACAACCGACAGGAGCCATAGGAGTTGTCTTAATTTATTGTATGACCTACGTGTCAATGAAAAACGCCATGTAATTACTTTACTTTATTGCTAACCGTTAGCCATAGTAGTAGAAGTAATAGTTGGCGAGACAACTTCATGAAGGAACGATGATGGAGATCATGATGATGGAGATCATGGTGTCATGCCGGTGATGAAGGTGATCATGCCGCGCCTCGAAGATGGAGATCAAAAGGCGCAACATGATATTGGCCATATCATGTCACTTTATGATTTGCATGTGATGCTTATCATGTTTACATCTTATTTGCTTAGAATGACGGTAGCATAAATAAGATGATCCCTCGCTAAAATTTCAAGAAATGTGTTCCCCCTAAGTGTGCACCGTTGCGAAGGTTCGTTGTTTCGAAGCACCACGTGATGATCGGGTGTGATAGATTTTAACGTTCGAATACAATGGGTGTAAGCCAGATTTACACATGCAAAACACTTAGGTTGACTTGACGAGCCTAGCATGTACAGACATGGCCTCGGAACACAAGAGACCGAAAGGTCGAACATGAGTCGTATAGTAGATACGATCAACATGAAGATGTTCACCGATGATGACTAGTCTGTCTCACGTGATGATCGGACATGGTCTAGTTGACTCGGAGCATGTATCACTTAGATGACTAGAGGGATGTCTATCTAAGTGTGAGTTTGTTAAATAATCAGATGAACTTAATTATCATGAACATAGTCAAAAGGTCATTGCAAATTATGTCGTAGCTTATGCTTTGATTCTACTGTTTAAGATATGTTCCTAGAGAAAATTTAGTTGAAAGTTGATGGTATAAATTACGCGGACTGGGTCCGTAAACCGAGGATTATCCTCGTTGCTACGCAGAAGGCTTATGTCCTTAATGCACCGCTCAGTTTGCTGAACCTCGAGCATCGTCTGTGGATGTTGCGAACATCTGACATACACGTTTTGACGACGACGTGATAGTTCAGTGCGTAATACTAACGGTTTAGAATTGAGGCGCCAAAGACGTTTTTGAAACATCGCAGAACATATGAGATGTTCCAAAGACTGAAATTGGGATTTCAGACTAGTGCCCACGTCAAGAGGTATGAGACCCCTGGCAAGTTTCTTAAGCCTGCAAACTAAGGGAGAAAAGCTCAACCATTGAGCATGTGCTCAGATTGTCTGAGTACTACAATCGCTTGAATCGAGTGGGAGTTAATTTTCCAGATGAAATAATGATGGTTCTCCATAGTCACCGCCACCAAGCTATTAGAGCTTCGTGATGAACTATAACATATCAGGGATAGACATAATGATCCTTGAGCAATTCGTGATGTTTGACACCGCGAAAGTAGAAATCAAGTAGGAGCATCAATTGTTGATGGTTAGTAAAACCACTAGTTTCAAGAAGGGCAAGGGAAAGAAGGGATGCTTCATGAAACGGTAAATCGATTCTTTGCTCTAGTGAAGAAACCCAAGGTTGAACCCAAACCGAGACTAAGTGCTTCAGAATGAGGGGAACGGTCACCGGGCGTAACTACCCTAGATACTTGGTAGATGAGAAGGCTGGCAAGGTAGACAGAAGTATTTTGGATATACTTTATATTAATGTGTACTTTACTAGTACTCCTACTAGCACCAGGCTGATAAATACCGGTTCGGTCGCTAAGTGTTAGTAACTCGAAATAAAAGGCTATAGAGACTAGCTAAAGGTGAGATGACGATATGTTGGAAGTGTTTCCAAGGTTGATGTGATCAAACATCGCACGCTCCCTCTACCATCGAGATTGGTGTTAAACCTAAATAATTGTTATTTGGTGTTTGCGTTGAGCATAGACATGATTGGATTATGTTTATCGCAATACGGTAATTCATATAAGGAGAATAATGGTTACTCTGTTTATTTGAGTAATACCATAAAGGGTCTTGCACCTAAAATGAATGGTTTATTGTATCTCGATCGTAGTGATACACATGTTCATGCCAAAAGATATAAGATAGTAATGATAGTACCACATATTTGTGGCACTGCCATTTGAGTCATATTGGTATAAAACACATGAAGAAGCTCCATGTTGATGGATCTTTGGACTCACTCGTTCTTGAAAATATTGAGACTTGCGAACCATGTCTATTAGTATATATGCATGAAGAAAGTCCATACAGATGGATTGTTTGGACTCACTTGATTTTGAATCACTTGAGACATGCAATCATACCACATGGGCAAGATGACTGAAAGGCCTCGTTTTCGAGTAAGATGGAACAAGAAAGCAACTTGTTGGAAGTAATACATTTTGATGTGTGCAGTCCAATGAGTGATGCGGCACGCAGTGGATATCGTTATGTTCTTACTTCATAGATGATTTGAGTAGATGCTGAGGCACGCAGTGGATATCGTTATGTTCTTACTTCACAGATAATTTGAGTAGATGCTGACTATATTTACTTGATAAAACACAAGTCTGAATTATTGAAAGGTTCAAGTAATTTCAGAGTGAAGTTGAAGATCGTCGTGACAAGAGGATAAAATGTATATGATATGATCATAGAGATGAATATCTTAGTTACGAGTTTGGCACACAATTAAGACATTGTGGAAATTGTTTGACAACTAATACCGCCTCGAACACTATAGTGTGATGGTGTGTCCGAACATCATAACTGCACCCTATTGGATATGGTGCATACCATGATGTCCCTTATCAAATTACCACTATCGTTTATGGGTTAGGCATTAGAGACAACTGCATTCACTTTAAATAGGGCACCACGCAATTCCGTTGAGACGACACCGTATGAACTTGGTTTAGAGAAACCTAAGGTGTCATTTCTTGAAAGTTTGGGGCTGCGACGCTTATGTGAAAAAGTTTCAGGCTGACAAGCTCGAGCCCAAAGCGGATAAATGCATCTTCATAGGATACCCAAAACAGTTGGGTGTACCTCCTATTTCAGATCCGGAAGCAAAAGTGATTGCTTCTAGAAACGGTTCCTTTCTCGAGGAAAAGTTTCTCTCGAAAGAATTGAGTGGGAGGATGGTGGAGACTTGATGAGGGTGTTGAACCGTCACTTCAACTAGTGTGTAGCAGGGCACAGGAACTTGTTCCTGTGGCGCCTACACTAATTGAAGTGGAAGTTGATGATAGTGATCATGAAACTTCGGATCAAGTCACTACCAAACCTCGTAGGTCGACAAGGATGCGTACTACTTTAGAGTGGTACGTAATCCTGTCTTGGAAGTCATGTTGCTAGACAACAATGAACCTACGAGCTATGAAGAAGTGATGGTGGGCCCAGACTCCGACTAATGGCTCGAGGCCATAAAATCCGAGAGAGGATCCATGTATAAAAACAAAGTATAGACTTTGGAAGAACTACTTGATGGTCGTAAGGCTGTCGGGTGCAGATGGATTTTAAAAGGAAGACGGACAATGATGGTAAGTGTCACCATTAAGAAAGCTCGACTTGTCGTTAAGATGTTTTCCGACAAGTTCAAGGAGTTGATCATGCGATGAGAATTTCTCACCAGAGCGATGCTAAGAGTCTGTTGGAATTATATTAGCAGTTACTGCATTATTTATGAAATCTTGCAGATAGGATGTCAAAACATTGTTTCCTCGACAATTTTCTTGAGGAAAGGTTGTATGTGATACAGCCAGAAGGTTTTGTCAATCCTGAAAGATGCTAACAAGTATGCAAAGCTCCAGCAATCCTTCTAAGGACTGGAGTAAGCATCTCGGAGTTGGAATGTACATTTTGATGAGATGATCAAAGATTTTGGGTTTATACAAAGTTTATGAGAAACTTGTATTTCCAAAGAAGTGAGTGAGAGCACTATAGAATTTTTGATGAGTATATGTTGTTAACATATTGTTGATCAGAAATGATGTAGAATTTCTGGAAAGCATACAGGTTATTTGAAAAGTGTTTTTCAATGGAAAACCTGGATTAAGCTACTTGAACATTGAGCATCAAGATCTATAAGGATAGATCAAAAACGCTTAATAGTACTTTCAAATGAATACATACCGTGACTAGATTTTGAAGGAGTTCAAAACAGATCAGCAAAGAAGGAGTTCTTGGCTGTGTTACAAGGTGTGAGTATTGAGTAAGACTCAAGACCTGACCACGGCAGAAGAGAGAGAAAGGACGAAGGTCGTCCCCTATGCTTTGGACGTAGGCTCTACACTATGCTATGCTGTGTACCGCACCTGAAGTGTGCCTTGCCATGAGTCAGTCAAGGGGTACAGAGTGATCCAGGAATGGATCACATGACAACGGTCGAAATTATCCTTAGTAAGTAGTGGACTAAGGAATTTTCTTGATTATGGAGGTGGTACAAGAGTTTGTTGTAAAGGGTTACGTCGATGCAAACTTTGACACTAACCCGGATGACTCTGAGTAGTAAACCGGATTCGTATAGTAGAGCAGTTATTTGGAATAGCTCCAAGTAGCGCATGGTAGCGGCATCTGCAAGATGACATAGAGATTTGTAAAGAACACACGGATCTGAAAGTTTCAGACCCGTTGACTAATAACCTCTCTCACAAAGCGAGATATGAACAAACCCCATGGGTGTTGGATTCATTACAATCACATAGTGATGTGAACTAGATTATTGACTCTAGTGCAAGTGGGAGACTATTGGAAATATGCCCTAGAGGCAATAATAAAATGGTTATTATTGTATTTCTTTGTTCATGATGATTGTCTATTGTTCATGCTATAATTGTATTAACTGGAAACCGTAATACATGTGTGAATACATAGACCACAACATGTCCCTAGTAAGCATCTAGTTGACTAGCTCGTTGATCAATAGATGGTTATGGTTTCCTGACCAAGGACATTGGATGTCATTGATAACGGTATCACATCATTAGGAGAATGATGTGATGGACAAGACCCAATCCTAAGCATAGCACAAGATCGTGTAGTTCGTTTGCTAAGAGCTTTTCTAATGTCAAGTATCATTTCCTTAGACCATGAGATTGTTCAACTCCTGGATACCGTGGGAATGCTTTGGGTGTACCAAACGTCACAATATAAATGGGTGGCTATAAAGGTGCACTACAGGTATCTCCGAAAGTGCCTGTTGGGTTGGCACGAATCGAGACTGGGATTTGTCACTCGTATGACGGAGAGGTATCTCTGGGCCCACTCGGTAATGCATCATCATAATGAGCTCAACGTGACTAAGGAGTTAGCCATGGGATCATGCGTTACGGAACGAGTAAAGAGACGTGCCAGTAACAAGATTGAACGAGGTATGGGGATACCGACGATTGAATCTCGGGCAAGTAACATACCGATGGACAAAGGGAATTGTATACGGGATTGATTGAATCCCCGACATCGTGGTTCATCCAATGAGATCATCGTGGAACATGTGGCAGCCAATATGGGTATCCATCTCCTGCTATTGGTTATTGGCCGGAGAGGTGTCTCGGTCATGTCTGCATGGTTCCCGAACCCGTAGGGTCTACACACTTAAGGTTCGTGACGCTAGAGTTGTTATGGGAAATAGTATGTGGTTACCGAAGGTTGTTCGGAATCCCGGATGAGATCCCGGACGTGACGAGGAACTCCGGAGTGGTCCGGAGGTGAAGATCGATATATTGGACGAAGGGTATTGGAGTCCGGAATTGTTCTGGGAGTACCGGGTGACGACCAGCGTGACCGAAAGGTGTTTCGGAGGCCCAGACAAGCGTTGGGGGGCCTTATGGGCCAAGGGGAGGGGGCACAACAGCCCACTAAGGGGTTGTGCGCCCCTCCCAACCCCTCTCATGTAACCTGAAGAGGTGGGGGCGCCTCCCCTAGGGCAGCCACCCCTCCTGGCTTGGGGGGCAAGTTTCCTAGGGGTGGGGGCGCCCAAACCCATCTAGGGTTTCCCCTGTGGCCGCCGCCCCTCCCCTAGGTAACCCTAGGGTGCCTCCTCCACCCCCTTCCCCCTATATATATTGAGGGTGATAGAGGGCAGCCGCACCCCTCGCCTGGCGCAGCCCTCTCCTCCTCCAACTCCTCCTCCTCCTCCGTAGTGCTTAGCGAAGCTCTACCGGAGAACCACGAGCTCCATCGCCACCACGCCGTCGTGCTGCTGGAGTTCTCACTCAACTTCTCCTCTCCCCTTGTTGGATCAAGAAGGAGGAGACGTTCCCGGGCTGTACGTGTGTTGAACGCGGAGTGCTACGTCTTGAGCTTGCGTTGGTTTTCCCCGAAGAGGAGAGGATGATGCAGCACAGTAGCGTAAGTATTTCCCTCAGTTTTTGAGAACCAAGGTATCATTCCAGTAGGAGGCCACACGCAAGTCCCTCGTACCTGCACAAAACGATAGCTACTCGCAACCAACGCGATTAGGGGTTGTCAATCCCTTCACGGTCACTTACGAGAGTGAGATCTGATGGAGATAATATTTTTGGTATTTTTGGTATAAAGATGCAAAGTGAAAAGTAAAAAGCAAAGCAAGTAAATAAAGTGATGGAGATTGAAATGATGAGAATAGACCCGGGGGCCATATGTTTCACTAGTGGCTTCTCTCAAGAGCATAGATATTCTACGATTGGGTGAACAAATTACTGTTGAGCAATTGATGAGAACTGAGCATAGTTATGAGGTTATCTAGGTATGATCATGTATATAGGCATCACGTCCAGACAAGTAGACCAAAACGATTCTGCATCTACTACTATTACTCCACTCATCGACCGCTATCCAAAGATGCATCTAGAGTATTAAGTTAAAAAGCAGTAACGCCTTAAGCAAGATGACATGATGTAGAGGAATAAATTCATGCAATATGATAAATACCCCATCTTGTTATCCTCGATGGCAACAATACAATACGTGCCTTGCAACCCTTTCTGTCACTGGGTAAGGACACCACAAGATTGAATCCCAAAGCTAAGCACTTCTCCCATTGCAAGAACTACCAATCCAGTTGACCAAACCAAACGGATAATTCGAAGAGACTTGCAGAGATAACTCAATCATTCATAAACGAATTCAGAGAAGAATCAAATATTTTCCATAGATAAGCTGGATCATAAACCCACAATTCATCTGTCTCAACAAACACACCGCAAAAAGAAGATTACATCAAATAGATCTCCACGAGAGAGGGGGATAACATTGTATTGAGATCCAAAAAGAGAGAAGAAGCCATCTAGCTACTAGCTATGGACCCGAAGGTCTGGAGTAAACTACTCACACTTCATCGGAGGGGCTATGGTGTTGATGTAGAAGCCCTCCGTGGTGGATGCCCCCTCCGGCGGAGCTCCAGAACAGGCCCCAAGATGGGATCTCGTGGATACAGGAAGTTGCGGCGGTGGAATTAGGTTTTTGGCTCCGTATATATCTGTAGGGGGTACGTAGGTATATATAGGAGGAAGGAGTCCGTCGGTGTAGCGTCAGGGGGCCCACGAGGCAGGGGGGCGCGCCCAGGGGGGAGGGCGCGCCCCCCACCCTCGTGACCGCCTCTGGCACTTCTTGGAGTAGGGTCCAAGTCTCCTGGATCACGTTCGGTGAGAAGATCACGCTCCCGAAGGTTTCATTCCATTTGGAATCCGTTTGATTTTCCGCTTTCTTGAAACACCGAAATAGGCAAAAACAGCAATTAATTTGGGCCTCCGGTTAATAGGTTAGTCCCAAAAATAATATAAAAGTGGAAAATAAAGCCCATTATAGTCCAAAACAATGGATAAAGTAGCATGGAGCAATCAAAAATTATAGATACGTTGGAGATGTATCAGGCATCCCCAAGCTTAATTCCTGCTCGTCCTCGAGTAGGTAAATGATAAAAAGAGAATTTTTTATGCGGAGTGATACTTTGGCATGATTTCAATGTAAATCTTCTTAATTGTGGTATGAATATTCAGATCCGAAAGATTCGAGACAAAAGTTCATATTGACATAAAAATAATAATACTTCAACCATACTAACTAAGCAATTATGTCTTCTCAAAATAACATGGCCAAAGAAAGTTGTCCCTACAAAATCATATGGTCTGGCTATGCTCCATCTTCCCCACACAAAGTATTTAAATCGTGCACAACCCCGATGACAAGCCAAGCAATTGTTTCATACTTTAACATTTTCAAAACTTTTTCAATCTTCACGCAATACATGAGCGTGAGCCATGGATATAGCACTATATGTGGAATAGAATGGTGGTTGTGGAGAAAACAAAAGGAGGGAAGATAGTCTCACATCAACTAGGCGTATCAATGGGCTATGGAGATGCCCATCAATAGATATCATTGTGAGTGAGTAGGCATTGCCATGCAACGGATGCACTAGAGCTATAAGTATATGAAAGCTCAACAAAAGAAACTAAGTGGGTGTGCATCCAACTCGCTTGCTCACGAAGACCTAGGGAATTTGAGGAAGCCCATCATTGGAATATAGAAGCCAAGTTCTATAATGAAAAATTCCAACTAGTATATGAAAGTGACAAAATGAGAGACTCTCTATCATGAAGATCAAGGTGCTACTTTGAAGCACAAATGTGGTAAAAGGATAGTAACATTGTCCCTTCTATCTTTTTCTCATATTTTTTTATTTGGGCCTTTTCTCTTTTTTTTATGGCCTCTCTTTTTTTTGTCCGGAGTCTCATCCCGACTTGTGGGGGAATCATAGTCTCCATCATCCTTTCCTCACTTGGGACAATGTTCTAATAATGATGATCATCACACTTTTGTTTTTTCTTACAACTCAACAATTACAACTCGATACTTAGAACAAAATATGACTCTATATGAATGCCTCCGGCGGTGTACCGGGATATGCAATGATTCATGAGTGACATGTATGAAAGAATTATGAACGGTGGCCTTGCCACAAATATAATGTCAACTACATGATCATGCTAAGCAATATGACAATGATGGAGCGTGTCATAATAAACGGAACGGTGGAAAGTTGCATGGCAATATATCTCGGAATGGCTATGGAAATGCCATGATAGGTAGGTATGGTGGCTGTTTTGAGGAAGGTATATGGTGGGTGTATGATACCCGAAAGTAAAAGTGCGGCATTAGAGAGGCTAGCAATGGTGGAAGGATGGGAAAAAGTGCGTACGATCCATGGACTCAACATTAGTCATAAAGAACTCATATACTTATTGCAAAAATCTAGAAGTTATCAAAGCAAAGTACTACGCGCATGCTCCTAGGGGGATAGATTGGTAGGAAAAGACCATCGCTCGTCCCCGACCGCCACTCATAAGGAAGACAATCAATAAATAAATCATGCTCCGAGTTCATCACATAACGGCTCACCATACGTGCATGCTACGGGAATCACAAACTTCAACACAAGTATTCTTTGAATTCACAACTACTCAACTAGCATGTCTCTAATATCACCATCTTCATATCTCAAAAAAATTATCAAGCATCAAACTCATCTTAGTATTCAACGCACTCAAAAGAAAGTTTCACATATCTTGAATACCAAGTATATTAACATTAAGCAAATTACCATGCTATTAACGACTCTTAAAATAATCTAAGTGAAGTATGAGAGATCAAGTTTCTTTGAAACAAATCCACCACCGTGCTCTAAAAGATCTAAGTGAATTACTAGAGCAAAAATTGTCACACTCAAAAAGATATAAGTGAAGCACTATGAAGAAACTTTCAAGCTCGAAAGATATAAGTGAAGCACATAGAGTATTCTATCAAATTTCAAATCATATATGGCTCTCTAAAAAGGTGTGTACAGCAAGGATGATTGTAGTAAACTAACAAGCAAAGAATCAAATAATACAAGACGCTCCAAGCAAAACACATATCATGTTGGTGAATAAAAATATAGCTCCAAGTAAATTACCGATGGAAGTGACGAAAGAGGGATGCCTTCCGGCATCCCCAAGCTTTGAATTTTTGGTGTCCTTGGATTATCTTGGGGGTGCCATGGGCATCCCCAAGCTTAGGCTCTTTCCACTCCTTGTTCCATAATCCATCAAAAGAATTCACCCAAAACTTGAAAACTTCACAACACAAAACGCAATAGAAATCTCGTGAGTCTCCGTTAGAGAAAGAAAACAAAAGACTACTTTAAGGTACTGTAATGAACTCATTCTTTATTTATATTGGTGTTAAACCTACTGTATTCCAACTTCTCTATGGATTATAAACTATTTTACTAACCATAGATTCATCAAAATAAGCAAACAACACACGCAAAACAGAATCTGTCAAAAACAGAACAGTCTGTAGTAATCTGTAACTAATGCAAATTTGTGGAACCGAAACAATTCTACCAAAATTAGACGACCTGGAAAATTTCTTTATTGATCAGCAGAAATTGGAATCAGTATTTTATCATGTTCTGGTGATTTTTAACAATTCGGGCACTGAGCACAAAGATTCTGGAAATTACAGCAAGATCAAATAACTATCATCCAAGAAGATCCAATAGGTTCAACTTGGCACAAACACTAATTAGAACATAAAACCACATCTAAACATAGGCTAGATGTATTATTTATTACTAAGCAGCAAGGAAAAAAAATTGGGTTGTCTCCCAACAAGCGCTTTTTCTTTAAAGCCTTTTTAGCTAGGCATTGAGATTTCAATGATGCTCACAAGAAAGACAAGAATTGAAGAACAAATAGAGCATCATAAAACATGTGACAACCACATCTAAGTCTAACATACTTCCTATGCATAGGCATCTTATAGGAAAACAAATCAAGGCAAGCAAAAACTAGCATATGCAAGGAAGCGGAAAGAGACAATAGCAATCTCAACATAGCGAGAGGTAATTTAATAGCATGAAAGTTTATACAACCATATTTTCCTCTCTCATAGTAATTACATGTAGGATCATAAGCAAATTCAACAAAATAGCTACCACATAACATATTCTTAACATGATCCACATGTATGCAAAGTTGACACTCTTCCAAAATAGTGGGATTATCATTAACTAAAGCCATGATTTCTCCAAGCCCACTTTTATCAAAAATTTCATAAGATTGAATATTCTCCAAATATGTGGGATCTAAATTTGACACTCTTCCAAGCCCACTTTCAATATTATTGCAAACAATATTATCAATCTCATATTTATCATGGGGCTTAAATAAATTTTCAAGATCATAAGAAGAATCACCCCAATCGTGATCATTGCAACAAGTAGTAGACATAGCAAAACTAGCATCCCCAAGCTTAGGGTTTTGCATCTTATTAGCACAATTGACATCAAAAGAATTTATAATAAAATAATTGCAATCATGCTTTTTATTCAAAGATCTATCGTGAGTCGCTTCACGGATTTCAGGCAAAACCTTATAAAGATAATCTAGTGCATCCAAATCACTAGGAATTGGTTCATCGTAATTGGATCTCTTAAAAGGTTTGGCAAGCGGATCAGGATCCATAGATTTTTAGCAAGCGAAGATGCAAGCAGAAAGAAGGCACATGGTAACACAAGATTGAACGGAGGAAGGGCGAATAAAACGGCAAAGGTGAAGTGGGGGCGAGGAAAACGAGAGGCAAATGGCAAATAATGAAATGCGAGAGATAGGGATTGTGATGGGTACTTGGTATGTTGACTTTTGCGTAGACCTCCACAGCAACGGCGCCGTAAATCCTTCTTGCTACGTCTTGAGCTTGCGTTGGTTTTCCCGAAGAGGAGAGGATGATGCAGCACAAGATGGCGTAAGTATTTCCCTCGGTTTTTAGAACCAAGGTATAAATCCAGTAGGAGGCCACGCGCAAGTCCCCCGTACCTGCACAAAACGATAGCTACTCGCAACCAACGCGATTAGGGATTGTCAATCCCTTCACGGTCACTTATGAGAGTGAGATCTGACAGAGATAATATTTTTGGTATTTTTGGTATAAAGATGCAACGTGAAAAGTAAAAAGCAAAGCAAGTAAATAAAGTGATGGAGATTGATATGATGAGAATAGACCCGGGGGCCATAGGTTTCACTGGTGGCTTCTCTCAAGAGCATAGATATTCTACGGTGGGTGAACAAATTATTGTTGAGCAATTGACAGAATTGAGCATAGTTATGTGGTTATCTAGGTATGATCATGTATATAGGCATAACGTCCGAGACAAGTAGACCGAAATGATTCTGCATCTACTACTATTACTCCACTCATCGACCTCTATCCAGCATGCATCTAGAGTATTAAGTTAAAAACAGAGTAACGCCTTAAGCAAGATGACATGATGTAGAGGAATAAATTCATGCAATTTGATAAAATACCCCATCTTGTTATCCTCGATGGCAACAATACAATACATGCCTTCCAACCCTTTCTGTCACTGGGTAAGGACACCGCAAGATTGAACCCAAAGCTAAGCACTTCTCCCATTGCAAGAACTACCAATCTAGTTGGCCAAACCAAATGGATAATTCGAAGAGACTTGCAAAGATAACTCAATCATTCATAAAAGAATTCAGAGAAGAATCAAATATTTTCCATAGATAAGCTGGATCATAAACCCACAATTCATCGGTCTCAACAAACACACCGCGAAAAAGAAGATTACATCAAATAGATCTCCACGAGAGATGGGGAGAACATTGTATTGAGATCCAAAAAGAGAGAAGAAGCCATCTAGCTACTAGCTATGGACCCGAAGGTCTGAAGTAAACTACTCACACTTCATCGGAGGGGCTATGGTGTTGATGTAGAAGCCCTCCGTGGTGGATGCCCCCTTCGGCGGAGCTCCAGAACAGGCCCCAAGATGGGATCTCGTGGATACAGGAAGTTGCGGCGGTGGAATTAGGTTTTTGGCTCCGTATCTGATCTGTTGGGGGTATGTAGGTATATATAGGAGGAAGGAGTACGTCGGTGGAGCGTCAGGGGGCCCACGAGGCAGGGGGCGCGCCCAGGGGGGCGCGCCCTCCACCCTCGTGACCGCCTCTGGCACTTCTTGGAGTAGGGTCCAAGTCTCCTGGATCACGTTCGGTGAGAAGATCACGGTCCCGAAGGTTTCATTCCGTTTGGACTCCGTTTGATATTCCGTTTCTTCGAAACACTGAAATAGGCAAAAAACAGCAATTCTGGGCTGGGCCTCCGGTTAATAGGTTAGTCCCAAAAATAATATAAAAGTGGAAAATAAAGCCCATTATAGTCCAAAACAATGGATAAAGTAGCATGGAGCAATCAAAAAGTATAGATACGTTGGAGACGTATCACGGAGGCGCCGTCCGTTCGACGCTTGGATCGGATCTACCGTGATTTTAATCGCCGCGAGTACGACTCCATCAACCGCGTTGTTGTAATGCTTCCGCTTAGCGAAGATGTCCTCCCTCTCTCTCGTTGCTACCATCTCCTAGATTGATCTTGGTGACACGTAGGAAAATTTTGAATTATTACTATGTTCCCCAACACCACCGCCCGCGGAGCCCGCTCTTGGTCGGCGGGAGCCAGATCATCAAAGACGGCGTCCAATGGCATGAATTGATTCCGGTGACGAAGCCCGCAGAGGATTCGCCCGGCAACAACGATGGCCGCCCGTAACCCCTCCTTGTCCAGCTCCGCCACCACCATCGCGCGAAGAGGGCTCAACTCCTCGGAGATATAGGTGAAGAAGGAGGCCAGGACAGGAAGCTACAACTTGTTGAAGTCGATGGGGTGGTCGAACGGCTTTAGCCCGACGGCCGGCATGGTCACGCTGGCATGACGGTAGGCATCGCACAGCC
The DNA here is from genome assembly GCA_021605145.1 of Aegilops bicornis. Lineage (NCBI taxonomy): Eukaryota > Viridiplantae > Streptophyta > Magnoliopsida > Poales > Poaceae > Aegilops > Aegilops bicornis. Next base: position 194,339,195 of record CM038674.1, read on the forward strand.
ACAACACGTGCGTGGAAACATGGTCCTGCAGGTGGTTGAGGCGATCCTGGACCTCGTCAGGATCGGCCCGCTCGCGCTCTAGCCGCCTCGCCTGACCGGCTATCGTATCTCCCACTTTCTGCAACAACGCCGCCGATGCCTCAAGCATATTTTGAAGCTCCATGAACTCCCGCACATAAAGGAAGAGCATGGCACTCCTCTCCTCCTTGAGCTCACGGAGCTCCACCTCCTTGGCCCCGAGCTCCGCATCTTGGCCTAGAGCTCCTCTGTCAGGCGCCTCACCTTAGACTCCATGATTTACTGCGCCGCCATGGAACCAGGTAGAAGCAATAGGGAGAGGAAGCAAAGGGGGCGAAAAGGCTGAAAGGCAATGTAATCTACAGGAAGGTGGAGGGAGCCAGCCGAGGAGCAGGGTGAATCTTTTGGTTTTCACCATGGGAAAACCCAGTCGACGAATTTTCACATCAAGAAGCAGTGGGTTTTACAGGGGGAGTGGTCATGACTAATTATTGTCGCGCCTGCTCCCGTCAAAAAAATAAAATTCTTGTCGCGCCTGCTGGATCAAAAGACCAAAGCAACGTAGCGGTGGATATTTAAATTTACCTATCGGCAAGGAGAGAAAAAAGGCGTGAAAAAACAAATATGGCGGCGGCCTAGCTAATCGGTCGCACTAGCCCAACTAGCTAGCCACCGTGCTTCACTTATGTACTCGGCAGGAAAGGTGTGCTTTTCTGATTTGACGACTCATTTACTTGCTTTGGCGCTATGACCGAGGATGACCCAGAAAATGCGCGGTAGGGCGTCCCACGTCTCGACAAGGAAGAAAATATGCTTGCACCACCCGGGAGGACACAAAAACCGCGCGGTAGGGTGTGCGACGTCTCGGCACAGAGGAAAAATGTGCATGTAAAAATATACTGTATCAGACGTACTACCTATGGTTCGAACTCAGGACCCAACCAGTCAGTCGAAAACACCCCATTGGCCACACAGCTTCATCATGCTAACGTGGCACAGAGGATAGGTGTAGTTAGCTCCGTCTCGACCAGCCACACCGTCTCTGGTTCTAGGCAATTCATCTATTTTCCATGCATTATTTAGTTATAACTAGTACTAAAATTTAGCAATGTGATCGTGCGTTGCAATGGATCCAAAGTAGAATAATACTTGTTCACAAACTTGAAAGAAAACACTCTAGTTTTGATATACATATATCACAAAAAATATATTATGTTTCGCTCAAAATATATTCCTCGGGCTGTTTTGATGAGGTGAGGGAGGTGAGGGAGGGTCGGAGGGATGTGGTTGGTTTCAAGATACTAAGGGGTTTTCTGCAAATTGGAGCAGAGAAGTGGCCTATTGTTGCAAAAAGGCCACAACTTACCTCAGAGTCGTTAGATGCAGATCTAGTGGTCAGAAATGACGGATGGCAGACACACCATCATCACCAACTAATTCTTTTATAGGTATAGAGATAACACGAAGGCAAACTCGCGCTGCTCTTCGTGTGTGCATGTGCGTCTAAAGGTTGATGGAGAGGAGAGAGAGATTGCAGAAATGGGACCCACCAGTAAGTGAGTCAACATTCAGGCAAGTGTTGACGAGCCACTCCCTCTACTCTACTCAACCTAATGGACTAAGCTTCAGTGCCTTAGGGTAGGTGCCTTTGGTGCGTGACATGTGGGGCCAATGGGAGGCTGGCCCACATGTCAAACACCCAAAGGCAGGTAACTTTACGGCATCGAAGCAGCCTCCCAACATAATACTGTATAAAATCAAATTATGTGACAAAGCCAGCAACCGTTGCTATTTTAGGCTATCGATGTACGCTTTGTAGTCCAGGTTGCCGATTCAAATCTCGTCCTTCAGATTTGTTAGTATTAGGTCCAGTTAGACAAGTTACGGCACCAGTTACACGTATTTCGACCTAGGAGCTTGTATCACCACAACATCTAAGGTTTGATAGCACTTGATATTCTTACATACAAGAGAATACGAGGTCCTCCCTCATCCTTAGATGCTACGGTGATACAAGCTTCGAGGCTGTTGGATATGGGGTCCAGGGTATCCGAGTACTTTTTGTACTAATTGTGTGCAATTCCCAAACTCATTAAGGTTTCTTGTAAAAATATTAAGACATCTTGTGAGCCGCTAGATCTCAGATCTACTAGCTCCAAGGAACTCGTATCACCATATAGCATCTAAGGTGTGGGAGCACATGATATTCTCCTGGGGGTGCATAACCCATCGGTGTTTGGGAGGGCGTGGACAAATATAATGTTCATCTAAGGTCGAGGGGTCCCCCCCGACAATCCACATCGCTCTGCCATGCAAGAGTTGTAGTGGGATCATCTGTGTGTGTGAGAGATGACTCGTGAAAGCGAGGTCAATCGATTCATTTATAGAGGGAGAGATCGAGTGAGTGTGGCCTAGCTGTAGCGACCCGACCTCAGAAGGTCAAGTCTCTGTGCTTAAGTGTCATCCCTGGATCGGTATGCTGACACACACAGTACTCGAGGATTTATAACATAGGAAAATGACATATATAAAGTAACGTAAATACTATTACCTCAATCCATATAGAGGAAGTAACAACAAGGTTGTGGATTCCCAACAACACCACTGGCAAAGTTGAGTGTAGAAATCGTAACCCTAACGTATCACTTACTCGTCGTAAGATTCCTGCAACATGAGACGTTACAGCCACAAAGGGTCAGTACATTGAATGTACTGGCAAATTCACACTGTAGAGCAATGCTGAATAATGGCTATCACTACATGCATATTTGGCTGGTGGAGGCTCTAGGTTTAGTTTTTGCATAAAGCCAATTTTTTCCTACTGTAAAGGAATATATTTTATTTAACTACAATGGTTGATAAACATTGAGAAGATTCACCAACTCAATCCCAATTAAAAATAATTATCAACCCAACAAATTAATTTAGAGTGATGAGATCCATATGATAATCCAAGAACCAGATACTCAAGATGTCCATAACCGGGGACACGGCTAATCATGATTAGTTTGTAAACTCTGCAGAGGTTTGCGCACTTTTCCCCACAAGACTCGATCTCCTCCGTTGGATTTCTCGCACTTCATGGTGTTTGAGAAACGGATGACCGAGACACAGTCTTTTAGAAACATTAGCTCTTTACTCTGGGTGGACCGTTACACCTACTTTCCCCTACATCTACTAGCCCACCACTGAAAGAGGTCATGCAACATACTGCACTATGCTAGAGCCCATAATAGCTTGTGGCCGCACACGGAAGTTTCTAGCATGAATAATCTTATGATCCCTTTGAGCCTGGGTGGCGAACCATAGGGTGATCACACGGGTCCTTCGGGATCCCCTTGGCAACCTTTGGGTTCTCCAGTGCCGGGCAGACCACTGAGTGCTCCAGGGTGCCCCAACCAATCCACCCAGATGTGTATTAAAGTAGCCACCTTAAGTTAACCATTAATAATAACTCTCACATATGTCATGAATCACTCAAACCAAAACCACGTCTACGAGCATAGCATAGCAGTATGCATAACGTAATAGTAACTCCCAAGGTTTGAATGCAGGGCAATAGGTTCCTACCTCATCAACTACTTCCCAATACCCACATGTTATCAAGTCCTACTCATGAAATGTTTCAGGGTGAAACTAGTGCATAAAATTGGGTAGTAAAAGAGTATGATCAAAGTGTGAACTTGCCTTGTACTGTTGATGAAGATGATTCGCACTCATAACTCCTGATAGTTCTACTCGTCACACTCCGGTCAATCTATCGTGAGCAAGCAATAGCAATCACACATGAGCAATCACTCCAAAGATCGTAAAGAACGAAGAAAACAATTCGGAAAACATCAAAACCAAGCAAATAACTCTTGCAACATAAAACAATTTCTAACAGTACCAAAATTATGTGAATTTGGCCTTATCAGAAAGTTTAGGTCAAGAGGTTCGATTTGCAAAAAGAATCAACTAAATCGGAGTTACGAAACTCAAGTTACGATCAAAGGAAGATTCAAATTCAAATCTGTTTGAATTCAAATTTTAAATTTGAAAAATATTTTTAAGTTGTTTTACTGGATAGAGGGGATCGTAACGAAGAACTAGGCATTGGTTTCATCTAATTCCGACTAACGAGCAAAAAGTAGTGATCGTTTGAAACAGAGGGACTAATCTGTAAATAAAATATCTACAAAGAAGTCCCTCACTAAAACTAACAGAAAAAGAAAAAGACTAAATAACGAACGTTCGCTATCGAACGCTAACGAACAAAAAATGTTCGCTACAGAACCCTAACTAACGAACGCTCGCTAGTTAGATCTAACTAAAAAGAAAACCGAACTAAAAGAAAACTGAAGAAAACCTAAAAAGAATAAAATTGAACCGGGGTGGTTTATTATCGGTTCGGGCGGTTTTCCATCGAAAACCGGTGGCGGCGATTTCCGGCGGCAGCGGCGGATCGGCGAGCTCAGGCGAGGCGGCGTTGAGCTGGTGCAAGACACGCGAAAGCGGTGGCGGCGGGCGGAGGTCGTGGCCAAGCAACGGCTTGGGGAGCGGGCGGGCGGCTGTGGGCGGCGATGGAGCAAGCGGTGGTGGCGGCAGATGCAGCAGAGGGCGGTGACGGCGTCTTGCAAGGAGGAGAGGGGCCAGGGTGGCGCTATTTATGGAGGGGCGGCCTCGGGTGCGTGGGGAAGGGGCAAGGGAGGAGAAGTCCCGTGAGGAGGCAGCCGTGGCCGTGTGCGGACTCCCCCTTGGAGTCGATCAGCTGGGGAGACGGCCGGTTGGGCCAGCTGGCTGGGCTTCGACACAACTAGCCCAGAGAGTTTTTTTAAAACATTTTTTTCCAGACAAACAAGAGTAATAAAAAAACATATTATATAGGCATATAATATGTCAGAATTTTCAGAAAAAGATTTCCTACAGCCTGAAATTTTTTCTAGCATCAAATAAAATACACAAGGTTTTAAATAAATCAAAGAGTGCTACAACTCTAATAAAATCCAATAGAAATCATTTTAAAAATGCCAAAATGATTTCAATTTTATTTCTCTCCAATTTTCTGATGTAGGGAATTATTTTACGCTATTTTCCATGTATTTTATTTTTGGAGAAAAATAATTTGAATAAAACCCAAATAACCCCAAATTGGAAATAATTCCAATGGGATTTTAAATTTGATTCTTTGAAACTTCCAACTCATATTTCATATGATTTGAAGAAGTCATTTTGTCCTCTCTCATGAAAATCATTGAGTTGCTTAAAGTTTCTGAATTTAAAAATAGTTCCAAATGAAATTCAAATATTTTCAAATACCCTTTGCATTTGATTAAATGGAAGAAGTCATGTCCTCTTCTCTCAAGGGTTTTGTATTTGAAAAGAATCGGAATTCACGGAGATCATAAAAGAAAATGAAGGTTTGGGAAAGTCCTTTTATTCCCTCTCATTTAACTTTCAAAAAGTTTCGAATTTCACTCAATTTCACACAATCAATCAAACAATCAATCATAACTATCTATTTATTATAACATTCCAAAATTTAGAATTTTGGGATGTTACACTAGCGTACACTCGAATGTTAAAGACGATACACCGATGTATCGTGCGGCGAAGCTGTAGTAAGGGCTGGAGGGAGATAGTTACCAAGAGAGTGGCCTAGATAGACTTTGTGTGTGCGCACACGGTGAAGGTGTTTTACAAAGGCAACATATGTGACTTGAGAGAGCGAGAGAGGGAGGGTTTGTCATGGAGGGCACGACGTGGTTGTGTGTGAGAAATACATTTGTTGAGTGTGTGAGGGTGGGAATGAGATAAATGGAGATCGAAACGTGAAGAGAAATAATGAGCGCGCGTGTGTCGGATACCAATAGCTCTATTAACAAAGAAATGAAGATTTTGATACATGAAGTATTCGTGTGGGGGGGGGGGGTCGATGGAGAGATCTGAACACAACATTTGCATGTACATAGTAGTAGACTTAATATTCATGTTCCAGTTTATGGTGCATTTTAAATATTGAATTGAGGACCATGCATGGCCTACATTTTATTTTTGAATTTGTGTCATACATGCATGGTTTTGGAAAAATAGATGCACTATACTTACTGGATTGTTGTTGTATTCGTGTGTGTGTGTGTGTGTGTGGTCATATTCTTGAATAAATACAAAGTTTTCTCACCACCATACCGTTCATCTTTTAAATTTGAATTTGCAATGAAAAACTTACTATGGATACCACGAAATGTGAAATCCACGTTGAGATCACTATATCACAAACTCACTCTAATTCAAGAACTCGTCACAAATCAATTACCGTGCCTTTTGGAATGACTAGTTATTTGCAAGGAAAATACGAGCATTGTAGTACATATAGATTCGTTCGGCAATTTTTTTAAACAAGATTCATTTCCCGTTCTCGAATGGTAGCACCCGACGACGCACCAGCCAGACCCAGCCTCGTGTCTTGTTGGTGGCGTGCGTGGTATGCACATTTTCCAACCCGAACCAAAAGAACCGCGATATTAAACTTCGCGCCTCCACTCGAGCCTCCGTGTTTCTAGTTGAAATAGCTGGCGGCTAGAATTCCAGCCCTAGGAAATTCCCCTCATGTCCCCGGTCCATAATGACTACCAATGAACAATGGAGGGACGCTTTAGTAACTAGCCCACGTTACCTACCGTGCCAAGCACGGTTCAATTCCCTCGGTGCCGCTACCCAAGGTCACCTGTCAACTCCATTTCCTAGTACTACACCAGGATGAGCACAGAATGGAGCTCTGTTTGTTCGTGCCTACTAGAGTTACTATATCACGCTATGCACCGGTATGGAGGGATTGTCCTTTTACTCTACATAAATAAATTGTCTGAAGTCTAAGTAAGCAAAATATTTGACCAAATCCTTTCTTAAGAAATGTTAACATCTACAACAATAAAGATGTATCACTTGAAAATTTATTTCATGATGCAGGTAATAATATTGTTTTGAATCTTGGATTCTAAATTCCAGAAAAGCCAAAACTTACCTGAAATTCATGAAACTGAGCATGGTCTCGTGATATGGCACAAATAGGTCGTCGTAATTTTTTTGTTCAATTTGAGACAGGCTGGTTATGAAAAGTTGCACAGATGAAGAGCCAAGGTATTTTGGGACAATGACCTGTCACATTAACGCGAACGGTTTCACCATTCAAACCGTGCATGTTAGACCTACGTGCCGCTACGCGTCCAGCTTCTCATCGGCAGGTGCTGTTCGAGCAAGCATGTAAGTCCATGGGAGGCGCGCGAGCAGACCGCTGCACCGGCTGACCGGGAGGCATGCGAGCAGGCCGCTGCGCGGTCTGACCAGGAGGCGTGTGAGCAGGCCGCTGTGTCGAGAGGCGAGCCCTTTGACCAGGCTCGGCCGCCTACCTTCCTCCCAATTGCCCCCACTTTTAATGGCGCCGGCGCCGCAGTTTAAATCACTTTCGCACTCCCCGGTCTCGCTACAATCATCTCTCTTCCTCTCCAATTCTCCTATCGTCTAACTCCAACCAGCCTGACCTCACCGTACGCCATGCTGCATCACGATGGGCTGCCCTTAGTCTTCCAGTTTCCTGAGTAATACACGCAACCAGAGTCTCAGGAACATAAGGCGCTTTGGGACGAGCTTGAACTGGCCTTGCGGGAAGACGTCCACCTGTCCCCGCTCCCATTCGAGCTCATGTCGCCCCGACTGCGCCAGCGCCCATCCCCATGGCATTGATGGGCTGGGAGACACACATTGTCGCCGAGCTTGAAGCCACAGGGTTCCATGAGGTCCGCGCTGACTTTCACGCACCCGTGAAACTGCCAGCGCATGCGCCTGTGCGTGCACAGACGCGCGCGATCATGCTGGTGCCCATGCACACGAATGTCTCCGCCGCACCGTTGCCAGCGCCTATCCCCGCACCGGTGCCAGTGCCCCCTCAGCGGCATGGATCGCCGCTGTCGACCGCTTCCTTGCACTAACGCCAGTCGCCGCCTCCCGCCAGTTGACTGGCTCCTGGAGATCGATGTCCAGAACATTCTGTCCTTCCTTGAAGCCAGGGCGAATGTCCATGAGTACGCCAACAACAGCGCAAGATGCCACCGTCGCTGCCGGTCAGTGGCCCGATGACACACAGAGCACGGCAGAGGAGCTGCTTCCCTCTGCAAGACGCCTCTGCCACCGTCGCGTGATCTAAATTTGCCATGAGAAATGTTCGGATTGCCATGCTTAAAATCCAAACATTGGGATTTACCATTTCCGTTTATTTTAGTCCGATCATGGTATGATGTCAAGTCACAGTCAGACTGGGTGAAACCTACAGTTTGATCAACGTTCTGCTAGAGCCGTATCAAATTAAATAAAAGAAGTCATCAAGCGACATGTATTCCTTCTCATCTCAAACATTTCATATTAAAATACCACATCAATTCTGAAAAAATAATTAGGAAGTCAATTCCAAATACATGTAGGGCGTGACCAGGCCCCTTGTTCGAGCACTAGGTGATACTTCTATTTATCCACACATTTAAATATAACTAGTTAAATACTACTAGTAGCCTAAGTTGTCCGTCACGGTCACTTTTGTTCCTTTTTTAGAATAGTCACTTTTGTTCCTAAACTTGTTACATATAGTACTAGTACGTGAAACTAGTGTCGTAACTTGTGGACGCGTCCAGATATGGTCAACGACAACACCACCCGCGCATTATTCATGTTTGCCCGTGCGTCTAAATGTAGAAGGCGGGAGAGAGAGAGAGAGCGGACATGGGATTGATGACCCACAAGTATATGGAATCAATTGTAGCCTTTTCGATAAGTAAGAGTGTCGAAGCCAACGAGAAGCAGAAGGAAATGACAAGTGGTTTTCAGAAAGGTAATGTCTGCAAGTGCCGAAATTGTAAGTAACAGAGTAGTTTGATAGCAAGATAATTTGTAACGAGCAAGTAATGATAGTAGTAACAAAAGTGCATCAGGGTAGCCCAATCCTTTTGAGGCAAAGGACAGGCCAAAATGGTCTTTTATAATAAGCAAAGCGTTCTTGAGGGTACACGGGAATTTCATCTAGTCACTTTCATCATGTTGGTTTGATTCGTGTTCGCTACTTTGATATTTTGATATGTGGGTGGATCGGTGCTTAGGTGTTGTTCTTGATTGAACAAACCTCCTACTTATGATTAACCCCCTCGCAAGCATCCACAACTACGAGAAAAGCATTAAGAATAAATTATAACCATAGCATTAAACTTTTGGATCCAATCGGTCCCTTACGGAATAGCGCATAAAATAGGGTTTAAGCTTCTGTCACTCTCGCAACCCATCATCTAATTACTACACCACAATGCATTCCCTTAGGCCCAAATATTGGGAAGTGTCATGTAGTCGACGTTCACATGACACCACTAAGGGAATCACAACATACACAATATCAAAATATCGAACACATATCAAGTTCACATGATTACTTGCAACATGATTTCTCCCGTGACCTCAAGAACAGAAGTAACTACTCACAACTGATAAAACATGCTCAAGATCAGAGGGGTATTAAATAGCATTTAGATCTGAACATATAATCTTCCACCAAATAAACCATATAGTAATCAACTACAAGATGTAATCAACACTACTAGTCACCCACAAGCACCAATCTATAATTCCGGTACAAAGATTAAACACAATAGATGAACTTGGGTTTGAGAGGAGATGGTGATGTTGAAGATGTTGATGGAGATCACCCTCCCCAAGATGGGAGAGTTGTTGGTGATTATGATGACGATGATTTCCCTGTCCGGGAGGGAAGTTCCCCTGGCGGAATCGCTTTGCCGGAGGGCAAAAGTGCTCCTGCCCAAGTTCCGCATCGAGACGGCGACACTCCGTCCCGAAAGTCCTCCCCTTATTTTTTTTCTAGGTCAAAATGACTTATATACCAGAACATGGGCACCAGAGGTGGGCTAGGCTGAGCACAATCCACCAGGGCACGCCTGGGTGGCCAGGTGCGCCCTGGTGTCTTGTGCTCACTAGGTGGCCCCCTCCGGTGGTTATTTGTTCCAGTATTTCTTATTTATTCCATAAAAAATCCTCGTGAAGTTTCAGCTTATTTGGAGTTGTGCAGAATAGGTGGCCTGACGTAGCTTTTCCAGGTCCAGATTTCCAGCTGCCGGGATTCTCCCTCTTTGTGTGAACCTTGCAAATTATGAGAGAAAAGGCATTAGGATTACTCCAAAAAGCATTATTATGCATAAACATTATAAATAACAGTAGGTAAACATGATGCAAAATGGACGTATCAACTCCCCCAAGCTTAGACCTCGCTTGTCCTCAAGCGAAAACCGAAATCGAAAAACATGTCCACATGCTTAGAGAGAGAGAGGTGTCGATAAAAACAAAATACAGACAAAGAAGCACCATGTATATTATTATAACAGCAACACAATTTAAACATAGAACTTTTATCATAGACTTCTCATGAATCAGTTACAATTCATCACACTATCGAAGTACAACGTATAAACTCTATTGGAAACCAACAAACTATGTTCTCAGTCAACTTTGCAACTACAATTCATCATGTTTTCAGGAAGGGTCACATATCGGAGCCTTTAGGCAATTCCACATACTCAACCATCTTATAGTCTTCTACGATTGCTAACACTCACCGCATACACATGAGCAAAGTGTTTCAACTGGACACATAGAAAGATAGGGGCTTATAGTTTCGTCTCCCAACATAGTCACCTCAAGGGTGATGTCAACAATAATAACTCATGCTACCCACATCCAACTGGATATATGTGCCTAGATCTTTCCTCACCACATGATGCTTGCCAAAAGAGAAAATAAAAAGGAATAGAGAGCAAAACTTTGACTCTTTGCATAAAAGTAAATACATAAAAGTAAAAGATAGGCCCTTCGCAGAGGGAAGCAGAGGTTGCCATGCGCTTTTTGTTTGTATGCTCAACCCCTTAGTGCAAAAGAACGTCATGTTATATTGCCCCTTTTGATAGCACCTTTATTATGCAGTCTGTCGCTTTTATTCTTTTTTATCACAAGTTCGTACAACGCTGAATTTTCTCTTACACTAAATGATCTAGCACTTTTAGAAGCATTTTTTATTGCCTTATTGCATCGATGAAATCTTACTTGAAGGATCTTACTCAATCCTTAGGTAGATATGATGGACTCTTGGTAATAAGATTTGGGTTTAAGGGTTTTAGGATACACAAGTAGTATCTCTACTTGGTGCGGAATTTTTGGCTAGCAAAGTTGTGGGGCAAGCACCACATGTTGAAGGATCTATGACAATATAACTTTTATGTGAATATGAACAAACATAAATTAGTATGTTGTCTTCCTTGTCCAACGTCAACAATTTTGGCATATAATATTATGATGGGGGCTCACAATCATAGAAGATTTCCAAGATAGTGTATTTGCATGTGAATCTTCTCTTCCCTTATTAATTCTTTCATGAATTGCATCATTGACCAAGGCTATGTTTGTCAATCTTCAATAAACTTTTCTACTTATACTTTTCCTTATGTGATGCCATTGCTTACCATAAGATTAGAATATGATCTTTTTCATTTATTTCCTTTCTTTTTATTATAACAAGAAAGTAAAGAAAGAAAAACTCAAACTAAACTTTATTATATATCTCGCACACGATTACAAGGATAGATCACTAAGCAAACTCTCAAAAAGAAAGGATCGAACTAAACTTTTATTCATCCAAGGCAAAGATTACTATGGATCGAACTAAGATAAGTAAAAGCAAAAGATAGTGGAGGTGATACGATACCGGGGCACCTCCCCCAAGCTTGGCGTAAGCCAAGGGGAGTGCCCATACGCGATACTTTTGGTGATGAAGAAGAAGGTGATGGTGATGAAGTAGAGGCGATCTTGTCCTTCACGATCAAGAGATTCTCCAATCTGAGATGGCGCTTGAAGGCGATGATGTGCTCTTGCAACAGAATATTTTCACGGGTGAGATACTTATTTTGCACACGAACCATTTCGATGATCCGAAAGGCTTCGATCTCGGTGGTGGTGAGATGATCATAGCAAGGTTTAAGGATATCTTCTTCTTCTTCCTCAGCAGGCCAAGCCTGCTCAACCACTGGCGCTTGATCTCCGGTAGCCTCCTTGATCTTGTCCCCTTTGATGGCTTCTACGGGTTCTTCTCTCTTAAGATCGATCTTCATCAACCAAGCATCCTCTTCCACGTTGTTGGAGGAGGAAGAAGACATGATGCCTGGCTCAATAGATCTGATAAAAAACAGCAAGAAAAGAAAACAGAATATTTCTCCGTGATACGGAGGTCAATAGGTTCGGGGGGTATATAAGGATTTTTTTTATTTTCGGAAACAAGCAAACGGAAGAAAAACGTTGTCCGGAAGGTACCCCAGTGGACACAACCCACCTGGGCGCGCCTGGCAAGTCAGGCGCCCTAGTGTCTTGTGCCCACCAGGGTCACCTTCCTGGTAGTTTCTTATTTTACTATTTTCTGCTATATTCCAAAACGGACAAAAAATATTTTTGCAGATTTTTCGGAGTCCGTTTATTTACCATATCACGTACCTCATCTTTTTCACAATTCTGGAGTATTCCTAAAGGTTTCTTTTATGTGTTCTTCTGGTGTCATAGTTTGGATAATATTGCTTTCAACATTAATGGGCATACATGAGATGTAATGTTTTATTCGTTGCCCATTAACAACCTTCGGGTTAGAACCTTTGGCATTATTTATTTTGATAGCTCCAGACCGATAAACCACCTCGATAACATAGGGCCCTTCCCATTTGGAGAGGAGTTTTCTTGCAAAGAATATGAAACGAGAGTTGTACAAAAGAACATATTCTCCTACTTTGAACCCACGCTTTTGGATTCTATTATCATGCCATCTTTTAACTTTCTCCTTACATAACTTGGCATTTTCATAGGCTTGGGTTCTCTATTCATCTAATGAGCTAATATCAAATAACCTCTTTTCACCAGCAAGTTTGAAATCATAGTTGAGTTCTTTAATTGCCCAATAAGCTTTATGTTCTAAATCAAGAGGCAAATGACAAGCCTTTCCATATACCATCTTATAAGGAGACATACTCATAGGATTTTTATGTGCTGTTCTATAAGCCCAAAGTGCATCATCTAATTTCTTAGACCAATTCTTCCAGGACCTATTGAGAGTCTTTTGCAAAATTAATTTTATTTCTCTATTGCTAAGTTCAACTTGGCCACTAGACTGAGGATGATAGGGTGATGCAATTCTATGGTTAACATCATACTTGGCAAGCATTTTACGGAAAGCACCATGAATAAAGTGTGAACCACCATCAGTCATTAAATATCTAGGGACTCCATACCTTGGGAAAATAACTTCTTCAAACATTTTAATAGAGGTGTTGTGATCAGCACTACTATTTGGAATAGCTTCTACCCACTTAGTAACATAATCAACAGCAGCCAAAATATGAGTATACCCATTAGAGGAAGGAAAAGGTTCCATGAAATCAAATCCCCAAACATCAAATGGTTCAACAGCAAGTGAATAATTCATAGGCATTTCTTGACGCTTACCGATATTACCTATTCTTTGACATTCATCACAAGATAAGACAAACTTACGAGCATCCTTGAAGTGAGTAGGCCAATAAAACCCGGATTGCAATACCTTATGAGCAGTTCTGTCTCCCGCATGATGTCTTTCATAAGCCTCGGAGTGAAATTTCGTAGGATTTGTCCCTGTTCATGCTTAGGTACACAACGTCTAAAAATACCATCTACTCCTTCTTTATAAAGATGTGGGTCATCCCAGAAGTAATGTCTTAAATCATAGAAGAATTTTTTCTTTTGTTGGTATGTGAAACTAGGTGGTAGATATTTAGAAACAATGTAATTAGCATAGTCAAAGATACCAAGGAGTGTTATGAGAAACATTTATTGCAGCTAACTGCTCATCAGGAAAACTGTCATCAATAGGTAGTGGGTCATCAAGAATATTTTCTAACCTAGACAAGTTATCAGCCACGGGATTCTGTGCTCCTTTTCTATCAGTGATATGCAAATCAAATTCTTGTAGCAAGAGAACCCATCGAATAAGTCTAGGTTTAGCATCTTTCTTTTCCATAAGATATTTTATAGCAGCATGATCAGTGTGAACAATAACTATAGAGTCAACAATGTAAGATCTAAATGTATCACAACCAAACACCATTGCTAGAAATTCTTTTTCAGTAGTAGCATAATTCGTTGTGCACTGTCTAGAGTTTTACTAGCATAATTAATAATATTTAGTTTCTTATCAACTCTTTGTCCTAGAACAACACCAACAGCATAATCACTAGCATCACACATAATCTCAAAAGGCAAGTTCCAATCATGTAGTTCAATAATAGGTGCAGAAATTAAGGATTTCTTGAGTTTTTCGAGGGCTTATAAACAATCATCATCAAAAACAAAAGGAATATCCTTTTGCAAAAGGTTTGTAAGAGGCCTAGAAATTTTAGAAAAGTCTTTGATAAATCTCCTATGGTAACCAGCATGACCAAGGAAACTACGAATACCTTTGATATCTTTAGGACATGGAATTTTCTCAATTGCATCAACCTTAGCTTTGTCCAACTCAATACCTCTTTCAGAAATTTTATGGCCCAAATAAATACCTTCATTAACCATAAAGTGGCACTTCTCCCAATTCAAGACAAGATTTGTTTGCTCACATCTCTACAAAACTCTATCAAGATTGCTTAAACAATCATGAAAAGACTTCCCATATACAGAAAAGTCATCCATGAAAACCTCAACAATCTTTTCACAAAAGTCAGAGAATATAGCAGCCATACATCTTTGAAAGGTAGAAGGTGCATTGCATAAACAAAAAGGCATATGTCTATAAGCATAAGTTCCAAAAGGACAAGTAAAAGTGGCATTTTCTTGATCAGGTTGAGAAATAGGTATTTGTAAAAAAATAGAATATCCATCAAGGAAGAAAAAATGTGTGTGCTTAGATAATATTTCTAGCATTTGATCAATAAAAGGCAGAGGGTAATGATATTTTCTAGTTGCTTTGTTTAATTTTCTAAAATCAATTGCCATTCTATAGCCTGTAACAATTCTTTGTGGAATGAGTTCATTCTTATCATTAGGAACAACAGTAATACCTCCCTTCTTAGGGACACAATGAACATGACTTACCCATCTACTATCAGCTATAGGATAGATTATACATGCTTCCAGAAGTTTTAATATTTCCGTTCTTACCACTTCTTAACCTATGTTCATGATCAACAACGGGTTTAGCATCAGGTTCCATATTAATTTTGTGCTGACATAGAGTGGGACTAATGCCCTTAAGATCATCAAGAGTATATCCAATAGCAGCTCGGTGCTTCCTTAGAACTTTCAATACTCTTTCTTCTTCATGTTCTGAAAGGTTAGCACTAATAATAACATGATATATCTAATGCTCATCAAGATAAGCATATTTCAAAGTGTCTGGCACTTGTTTTAATTCAAACACAGGATCACCTTTAGGTGGAGGAGGACCTCCTAGAGTTTCAATAGGCAAATTGTGTTTAAGCAGAGGACGTTGTTCAAAGAAAATTTTATCTATTTCATTTCTTTCATGCATATGTAAATCATTCTCATGGTCTAGCAAATATTGTTCCAGAGGATAGGTAGGAGGTACAACAATAGAAGCAAGACCAATTATTTAACCCTTACCAGGCAATTCTTTTTTATGAGGTTTTCTACTAAACTTGGAAAAATTAAACTCATGAGACTAATCACCAAAGCTGACACTGATAGTTTGTTCTCGCAATCTATTTTAGCATTAACAGTGTCCAAGAAAGGTCTACCAAAGATAATGGGACAAAAGTAATCTTGTGGGGAACCAAGAACAAGAAAATCAGTTGTATATTTTATTTTCCCACACAAGACTTCAACGTCTCTAACAATCTCAATTGGTGATTGATACATCTCCAATGTATCTATAAATTTTTATTGTTCCATGCTATTATCTATTCTGTTTTGGATGTTTAATGGGCTTTATTATACACTTTTATATTATTTTTGGGACTAACCTACTAACCCAAGGCCCAGTGCAAATTGCTGTTTTTTGCCTATTTAGTGTTTCACAGAAAAGGATATCAAACGGAGTCCAAACGGAATGAAACCTTCGGGAGCGTGATTTTTGGAAGAAACGTGCTCCAGAGGACTGGAGTGGACGTGAAGAAATCAACGAGGAGGCCACGAGGCGTGAGGCGCTTCACCCTCGTGGGCCCCTCGTGGCTCCACCGACCTACTTCTTCCTCCTATATATACCTATGTACCCCGAAACCATCCAGGAGCACCACGAAACCCTATTTCCACCGCCCCAACCTTCTGTACCCATGAGATCCCATGTTGGGGCCTTTTCCGGCACTCCTCCGGAGGAGGCATCGATCACGGAGGGCTTATACATCAACACCATAGCCTCTCCAATGATGTGTGAGTAGTGTACCTCAGACCTTCAGGTCCATAGTTATTAGCTAGATGGCTTCTTCTCTCTCTTTGGATCTCAACACAAAGTTCTTCTCGATCTTCTTGGAGATCTATTCGATGTAACTCTTTTTGTGGTGTGTTTGTCGAGATCCGGTGAATTGTGGGTTTATGATCAAGATTATCTATCAATAATATTTGAATCTTCTCTGAATTCTTTTATGTATGATTGGTTATCTTTGCAAGTCTCTTCGAATTATCAGTTTGGTTTGGCCTACTATATTGATCTTTCTTGCAATGGGAGAAGTGCTTAGCTTTGGGTTCAATCATGCGGTGCTCGATCCCAGTGAAAGTAGGGGAAACGACACGTATTGTATTGTTGCCATCAAGGATAAAAAGATGGGGTTTATATCATATTGCTTGAGTTTATCCCTCTACATCATGTCATCTTGCCTAATGCGTTACTCTGTTTTTATGAACTTAATACTCTAGATGCATGCTGGATAGCGGTCGATGTGTGGAGTAATAGTAGTAGATGCAGGCAGGAGTCGGTCTACTTGTTGCGGACGTGATGCCTATATACATGATCATGCCTAGATATTCTCATAACTATGCTCAATTCTATCAATTGCTCGACAATAATTTGTTCACCCACCGTAATACTTATGCTATCTTGAGAGAAGCCACTAGTGAAACCTATGGCCCCTGGGTCTATTTTCCATCATATACATTCCCAATCTATTTTTTACTGTGCAATCTTTACTTTCAATATTTATCATAAAAATACCAAAAATATTATCATCTCTATCAGATCTCACTTTTGCAAGTGGTCGTGAAGGGATTGACAACCCCTTTATCGCGTTGGTTGCAAGGTTCTTATTTGTTTGTGTAGGTACAAGGGGCTTGCGTGTGGCCTCGTACTGGATTGATACCTTGGTTCTCAAAAACTGAGGGAAATACTTACGCTACTTTGCTGCATCACCCTTTAATCTTCAAGGGAAAACCAATGCATGCTCAAGAGGTAGCAGTGATATAGTATCTGTATTGGCAAGCTTAATAGTAACATCTATGTCTTCTATTTCAGCTGGTGTTGTGTCATTCATAATTTCTTGATATAAGGTAAAAGGAATAGCACTCACACTAGCACCTATGTCACATAAACCATGATAACAGTGATCTCCTATTTTAACTGAGACAACAGGCATGCCAACAATGGGTCTATGTTTATCTTTTCCATCGGGTTTGGCAATTCTAGCTGCTTCATCACATAATTAAATAACATGCCCATCTATATTTTCTTCCTTGAGATCCTTAACCATAGAAACACTAGGTTCTGCCTTGATTTGTTCAGCAGGTTTAGGTGTTCTAATATAACTTTTATTGACCATAGTTGAAACTTTAGCATGTTCCTTCATCCTAACAGGGAAAGCTGGTTTCTCAATATAAGCAGTAGGAACAACTGGATCAATATTATAAATAATAGTTTCATCTTTAGCTATTACCGGTTCTTTAATTTCTTATTTAATTGGTTGGTGATATTTAAACCACTTCTCTTTAGGGAGGTCAACATGAGTAGCAAAAGATTCACAAAAGAAAGCTACTATCTTAGAGTCAAGTCCATATTTAGTGCTAAACTTTTGAAAAGCATCTGTATTCATAAAAGATTTAACACAATCAAACTTAAGGTTAATACCTGACTCTTTAACTTTGCCGAGTTCCCAATCTTTAGAGTTGCGTTTAATTCTTTCTAAGAGGTCCCACCGGAATTCAATAGTCTTATTCGTAAAGAACCAGCACAAGAAGTATCAAGCATGGATCGATCATTATGAGAAAGCCGAGCATAAAAATTCTGGATAATAATTTCTCTTGAGAGCTCATGATTGGGGCATGAATATAACATTGACTTAAGCCTCCCCCAAGCTAGAGCGCTACTTTCTCCTTCACGAGGCCAAAAATTATATATATAATTCTGATCACGATGAACTAGATGCATAGGATATTTTTTTTGGGTGAAACTCCAATTTGAATCGATTCCAGTTCCAAGATCCAATATCATCGGATAGCCTATACCAAGCCAATGCTTTTCCCTTCAAAGATAAAGGGAAAACCTTCTTCTTAACTTCATCTCCGGGTAAACCTGGAAGCTTAAACAATCCCGAAATTTCTTCCATATATATCAAGTGCATGCAGGATGGTCTATTCCATCTCCTGCATAAGGATTAGCTAGCAGTTGTTATATCACACCCGAAGGAATTTCATATTCAATATTTTTAGTAGGTGCAGTAGGTTGAGGGGTCACTACTTGTGGTTCCGGTCGATGTGAAGATACCCCGAACAAACCCATTAAAGGATTGTTTTCCATAGTAACAAGTGACCAAAAATTTCAGCACGTAGTAATAATTTTTCCTTACCAATTTCCACTTACCAAGAGCGCTTAACTCCCTGACAACGGCACCAGAAAATGGCCTTGATGACCCACAAGTATATGGGATCAATTGTAGCCTTTTCAATAAGTAAGAGTGTCGAACCCAACGAGGAGCAGAAGGAAATGACAAGTGGTTTTCAGCAAGGTAATGTATGCAAGTGCTGAAATTGTAAGTAGTAGAGTAGTTTGATAACAAGATAATTTATAACGAACAAGTAACAATAGTAGTAACAAAAGTGTAGCAAGGTAGCCCAATCCTTTTGAGGCAAAGGACAGGCCAAAACGGTCTCTTAAAATAAGCAAATCATTCTTGAGGGTACACGGGAATTTCATCTAGTCACTTTCATCATGTTGGTTTGATTCGTGTTCGTTACTTTGATAATTTGATATGTGGGTGGATCGGTGCTTAGGTGCTGTTCTTACTTGAACAAACCTACTACTTATGATTAACCCCGCCGCAAGCATCCGCAACTACAAGAAAAGCATTAAGAATAAATTCTAACCATAGCATTAAACTTTTGGATCCAATCGGTCCCTTACGGAATAGCGCATAAACTAGGGTTTAAGCTTCTGTTACTCTTGCAACCCATCATCTAATTACTACTCCACAATGCATTCCCTTAGGCCCAAATATTGGGAATTGTCATGTAGTTGACGTTCACATGACACCACTAAGGGAATCGCAACATACACACTATCAAAATATCGAACACATATCAAGTTCACATGATTACTTGCAAGATGATTTCTCCCATGACCTCAAGAACAAAAGTAACTACTCACAAGTGATAAACATGCTCAAGATAAGAGGGGTATTAAATAGCATATTGGATCTGAACGTATAATCCTCCACCAAATAAACCATATAGTAATCAACTACAAGATGTAATCAACACTACTAGTCACCCACAAGCACCAATCTATAGTTTGGGTACAAAGATCGAACACAATATATGAACTAGGGTTTGAGAGGAGATGGTGTTGTTGAAGATGTTGATGGAGATTGCCCTCCCCAAGATGGGAGAGTTGTTGGTTATTATGATGACGATGATTTCCCCCTCCAGGAGGGAAGTTCCCCATGAATCGCTCACGGGAGGGCAAAGTGCTCCTGCCCAAGTTCCGCCTTGAGATGGCGGCGCTCCGTCCCGAAAGTCCTCCCCTTATTTTTTCTAGGTCAAAATGACTTATATACCAGAAGATGGGCACCGGAAGTGGGCTGGGCTGAGCACAACCCACCTGCACCAGGTGGCCCCCCTCCGGTGGTTATTTTCTCTAGTATTTCTTATTTATTCCATAAAAATTCCCCGTGAAGTTTTAGCTTATTTGGAGTTGTGCAGAATAGGTGGCCTGATGTAGCTTTTTCAGGTGAAAATTTCCAGCTGCTGGAATTCTCCCTCTTTGTGTGAACCTTGCAAATTATGAGAGAAAAGGCATTAGGATTACTCAAAAAAGCATTATTATGCGACTAATCTAATCTGCACCGGGCTCATTGCACCCAGCTTAGAAAAATTCAAAAAAACACTAGAAAAATTCAAAAATTCCAATTTTTTGTGGTGGTAGATAATTTGGCGTGAGGTGCCCCAAAATTCAACTCATTTGAGCATTTGAGCAGCTCGGCAAAAAGACAAAATCAGGGTCTGTAAAAATATGTACTGTTCACGCACTGTTTTGACCCCGATTTGTCTTTTTTGCCGAGAGCTACTCAGATGTCCAAATAAGTTGAATTTTGGGGCGCACCTCACGCATCAAATTATCTACCACCACAAAAAAAATTGGAATTTTTTGAATTTTTCTAGTATTTGTTTTGAATTTTTTGCTGAGAGGGAGCAGATGAGCCCGGGCACCGTTTTGAGTTTTCGTTATTATGCATAAAAACATTATAAATAGCAGTAGGTAAACATGATGCAAAATGGACGTATCAGAGACCCACCAGTAAGTGCCTCGAGGAAGGGGAATAGTACGTGCTGACGAGCCAGTCCCACTAATCTACAAAAATTAATATAAAACATGCTATGCATTAAATAGGCTGTGGTAATATAAAAACATTATGTCAACGAAGGGGAGTACAACAAATATTGCTACTATGTTGCCTATTGACGTGCAACTGGAAGGGCCTGGTCACATGTTCGATCCCCGTCCTTTCTCATTTATAATTTACATATGGGTCGAAATTTGTTCCATGACAGGTGGGCACCCTGATGTGTAGTTTGTAGCACTTTAATTTCTGGGTCGAAATTTTTTCCATTACAGGTGGACTCCCGGTGTGTAGTTTGTAGCTTATTTGTAATAATTAAAGAGAACACCAGAGTTTTTTTTAAATACCATGGTGCGACCTAGAAGGTAAGAAAGGGCGTGTGAGAGAGTGGTGAACGAGCCATAGGGAAATCAATTGGGGGAGTGGCGGGGGTTGCAATGGTGTTTGGAGTAGTTGCGCGCCGAATGCTACAAAAATATAATCTAAACCCACCGAAATAAATGCCTTCACAAATTAATACCAGGTTGGAGTCCCCCTCGCAATGTAAATAACTCAGACTCTGCGAGGGATAGAGAGGTAGCGTCAATGTATGGAAGAGGCGGTGTGAGAAAGCGAGCTCAATTGAGACATAGATGGATAGAGGGACAGAGTGAGTGTGGCCTGACATTTGGTGAAAAGATATATATGCTCTGAAGTGATGTTGTCTGATTGAGCTTTTGGGAATGGTGAGGGCTATAAGAGAGAGCTTGAGTGATTTTCCTACATAGACGACGGGCATGCTAGGGTATATAGAGTGTGGATCTAGTCGCAGACAGGTAGATATATCATTTGTGCGTGAGAGGAAGCAAGGTCAAACGATGCATAGAGAGAGAGAGAGAGAGAGAGAGAGAGAGAGAGATTGAGCGAGTGTCGGTGTACTAGAGTAGGGGTACCCTAGTATCCCGAACTTGTGCACGGGCAGTTGCAGCCCTCCGCGGCAAGGCTTACCGGGTGACCGCCAAGGTCCTCCGTGGTTCCTTTGGAGCCATTCAAGAACAAAGTATTCAAGCCAAGGAGACAAGGCCACGGCACGAGGATCTTGCCGGAAGGCCACCCAAGGCACCTAGGAGACAAGGCCCCGACAAGAGGAGCTTGCCGGGAAGGCCCGGTGAGCGACAAGCTTCCGGACGCGACAAGACAACAACCGCGGCAGACCACCACTCTGTACCTGCGCTCCAGCACATCCACTAACGTGTCGCCCTGGGACCTTTCCAGGCACGCGTGGCAAGAGGCCGTGCGGCCAGCGGAGCGCGGTGGCAAGCGGCGCTGACAAGATTGCCATCGTGGCAAGCGGTGGCGCCCCTGACGGTCCCTTTCTGCACTGTTAGGGCGACGTAGACGGGCATTTAATGCCTTTGTCCCCTGCCGTCGGGGTTAGGTATGATACACCGTACAAGTAGCTGTACCAACCACTCCTTTTCCATTTTACCCTTGTCTACGCTTGCCACCTGTCGGAGACCCCTTTAGCATATAAAAGGAGGCCCATGCGCAACGTAGGGGAGGGGGAAAAGGTTCAAGCCGCAGAACACTCACGCCGGTCTCGTTAGCAGCCTGTGTGTCTTTGTAGCACTCAGCGCTCTGAGCAAGAACTCAATACACTCGAGACATGCAGCGAGGAGTGTTATCTCTCCGGAGAGAGCTCGCTGGGTAAACTGCCGTGTGCTTCGCCTCGATCTGCTCTTCATGCGACCTACGCCCCGCCAACCGAAGGGGGTCGGTCCGCCGTCCCATAGGTGTTCGTGGGCCGATCAGCTTCCCGACATCTTTGGCGCGCCCGGTAGAAGCGTCGAGATTGTGTGAACCTGATCCGGCGTCCACACGAAGCTAGATCTTCATCATCTTCATCGACATGCCACCGAAGAAGAAGGCTTCGGCAGATGTTCCGTCTGCTGTTAAACCCACCACCACCGGAGCAAATGGGTGGTGGGGTAGACGCCGCGGAAGAATGGACGCCGACGGGAGCCCACGGTGCTGCCAAGTCCAAGGACAAGGCTGCGCAGACTCGGCGTCCGTGACATGCACCGCGCCTGCCTCAGAGGCGCGGGACCGACAACGCCATGGTATTCACAACGCCATACGCCGTTGGACCAAGATCGAGCTGGTGGATCTCGGGATGCTCAAGACCAGCATGCACGCCAACATGCCGGGCGCGAGGGAGGCACGGTCGCTGGGCGGGATATCGCTCCTTCTAACATAGTTAGAAGTCCGAGCATATCCGCTCCTCGCTACCGTTCGCCATCGCCACCCACCACTCCAGCAGAAGCTTTGGCGAGAGCTCAACTGCTCTGGATTACCCTCCAACAGCCGATAAGGTCGATGAATGGAGGGCCACCATTCGTAGTCTCATCGGCTTTGCTAACGGCGACGCCCGCGGCAGCCGAGTGCATCGCTGCCGGCAGGACTGCCAAACACGAGACGGTGGCGGCAGAACCGGTGGGGGTGCAACCACCATGCACTCTCCGCCCGAAGGCCAAGATCGCCGACTCGCCGGATCCACCTCGACAAATGACTCCACCACATCATCGGATCCACGAGCTCGTCGTGATCAGCGCCAAGTTCTTCACGAACAACAGCAAGAAGACGCCGAACTCGCGCCGAAGCGCCAAGAGAAGCGCGGCGTCAATCCGACCAGCGCGCTGGGCCCTCTGTCGAAATGCATGCGCCAGGGGAACCAGGTGACTTGCCGTACGCGGTAGGTTGCCCTGCGTTCACTCGTGAGCTACGGCAAGTCCAATGGCCCAACAAGAAGAATTTCAAGCCGACGCATTGCAGAAGTACGATGGCAAGACGCATCCGTCGGAGTTCCTCAGCATCTACACCATCGCCGGTGCAAGCTGCCGGGGGGCGAGACGACAAGATCCTGGCCAACTACTTCACCGGTGCTCAAGCCCAATGTCGATCCTGGCTCATGCACTTGCCGGACAACTCCATATCCTCTTGGGTAGATCTATGCCATCAGTTTGTCGGCGCTTTTACAGCAGCCACAAGCCCCATGGCTAAGAAAGCGACCTTCATCGCCGCCCGTAATGAAGGAGAGCCCCTCGCAAGTACATTCGTGAGATTCAGCCGCGTAAAGCACAACATCCCGGATGTCCACCCCTGCCTTGTAATCAGCGTTCCATCGAGCGTGCCAAACCGCAGGATGCGGAGGAGATGGCGATGTGCAAGATCGAGAGGCGTCGGTGAGCTATATGCCCGGCCGACAAGTGTGCACGCGTCTTTGAGGAAGGAGGAGACTCCCCGGAGAGAATACTGAAGCAGGAGGATCTGATAGTGAGGAGGCTGCCCCGGCAAAGAGAAACCGGCGGCGGAACAACAGGAAGAAGAAAGGCAAAGATGTGCTAGTCATTGAGCAGTCCGGCAACGGAGGTGGCGCCAAGAAAGCCAAAGCTGGTAGCTCCGGCAAGGAGGTTGCCGCGGACACCAACTACCAGGCTGTGGCAGTCGCCGACAAGCAGGACGGCACCAACAGGCAGTATTGCAAGATCCACCGCACCAAGGGCCATGACCTCCAGAGCTGCAAGAAGGTCGAGCAGCAGAAGGCTGAATACGAGCGACGCGACAAGGAGAAGGCCCAGGAAGGTGCTGGAGGAGCTAGCAAGAAACACCCCGGCCGGGGAGGACGCCGCGGCAAGGCCAAGCAGCGGCAAGGAGACAGACCTCCCCGCGGCCGCGACAAGGATGAAGATGACGACAACGATGAAGAGATGGATGATGACGAGACCAATGAGCAGGTGTTCCAGAAAGCCACAGAGGTCTTGTGCGTTGACGGCGGTGCTTCTCTGCATACTTCACACCGCCAGCTCAAGCAATGGATGCGGGAAGTCAATGCGGCAGAACCATCCGTCGAGTCACGCAAGCCTCTGAAATGGTCCAGCACGCCTATCATCTTTGATATTGAGGACCACCCTGATCGCGTAACTGCGGTCGGGTGCTTGCCGATGCTGGTTTCACCAACTATCCGCAACCTCAAGGTCACTAAGATGCTAGTTGACGGCGGGGCCGGCTTGAACCTGATCTCCTCCGCGGTACTCCAGAAACTCCGGATCCCTGATAGCGAGCTCGAAGAGACTGGCACATTCCAAGGAATCAATCCGGGAAGGAGTAAGCCGAAGGGAAAGATCACGTTGCTGGTAACATTTGGCTGCGAGTTGAACTTCAGGACTGAGAGGGTCACTTTTGATGTTGCTGACTTTCCATTGCCTTACAATGGGATACTCGGCCGTCCAAAGACTTTCGCCAAATTCATGGCGGCCTCTCACTATGCATACAACATGCTCAAGATGCCAGGCCCGATAAGTGTCATCTCTGTCCCTGGCGACAAGAAGGATGCTCTTATCTGCGCCGACAAGATCTACCGGGAAGCAGCAGCCGCAGCAGATCGCAAGTCACTTGCCGCTGAAGCTCCCGGGGCGAAGAAGAAGACCAAGTCCGGCAAGAGCTCTGATGCCCACTCCGGCAAGCGCACCTCTTCGGAGTGCTGCGCTACCGTCGACGACGCACCATCGAGCTCCACCGGCAAGTGTAAGAAGACGATGGCAGCTCCACCAGAGACCAAGAAGGTGTCCGCCAAGGAGGACGGCACTGGTGGTACCTTCACCATCAGTGCCACTCTCGACCCTAAATAGGAAGGCACGCTCGTTGCTTTCCTGGGGGCGAACGTCGACGTGTTTGTGTGGCAACCGTCTGACATCCCCGGTGTTCCTGTGAAAGTAATCGAGCACCATCTTGCCGTCTGTCCTCATGCGCGCCCGTCAAGCGTAAAGTCAGAAACAAGCAGTGGAGCGCCAAGAATTCATCGCAGAAGAAATCAAGAAATTGGAAGCAGCAGGCCTTGTCAGAGGAGTGCTCCATCCTACGTGGTTGGCCAATCCTGTAGTCGTGCACAAGGCAAACGGGCAATGGAGACTTTGTATCGACTTTACCGATGTTAATAAAGCTTGTCCCAAAGACCCATTTCCCTTGCCGCGCATCGACCAGATTGTTGACTCCACGGCCGGATGTGATTTGCTTTCATTTCTTGATGCATATTCAGGATACCATCAGATCTTCATGGCAGAAGAGGATGAGGAGAAAACCGCATTCATCACCCCATGTGGCACATACTGTTTCGTACGGATGCCTTTCGGATTAAAGAATGCTGGTTCAACATTTGCAAGAGTAGTCCATGACGCTTTTGAGCCGCAAATGCACGTAAATGTGGAAGCCTACATGGATGACATAGTGGTCAAGAGCAAGGACAAAGGCGACTCGATTCGAGATTTAGACGAAACCTTTGCAAATCTGCGCAAGATCAACCTCAAGCTCAACCACGAGAAGTGTGTGTTTGGAGTCCCTTCCGCAAGCTTCTCGGGTTCTTCGTGGTCTCAGGGGAATTGAAGCCAATCCCGAGCAAGATCAAGGCCATTGAGCAGATTGAAGCACCAAAGCGCGTCAAGGATGTACGAAGACTTGCGGTTGCGTAGCTGCTCTCAAAGCAGGTTTATCTCTAGGTTCTGCTGAGCGCCTGCCATTTTCAAAATATTGAAAAGGGCAGGTCCGATGAAATGGACTCCGGAAGCGGAGGCTGTGCTGCAGGACTTAAAGAGATACCTGTCCTCCACTCCAACACTTGTCGCACCTAAGCCATAAGAGAAGTTGCTGCTATATATAGCGGCAACCAATCAAGTGGTTAGTGTTGCGTTAGTAGCGGAGAGGGAGGCGGATGATGAGCTAGCAACCATGGCAGATGCATCCAAATGACGGCGAGGGCTTCACCGGCAAGCTCTGGTCCCGACAAGGATGGATCTGCGCAGCGCATGAGAAGATGCGAAAAAGAATGGTGCAGCGCCTAGTTTACTTTGTCGGTTCCCTTCTGCGGGGGCTAGGTCAAGGTACTGTGTGCAGAAATCGCCGGCCTCCTCATGGCCTCGAGAAAGCTGCGCCATTACTTCCGAGCACATGAGATCACATCGTCACTTGTTTTCCAACAAGAGGATCTTGCAAAATCCGAAGCAACAGGCAGATTGTCGAGTGGGCATCGAACTGTCAAGCTTTGGCCTCAAGTTTGAAAGCACTTCAACTATCCAAAGCGAGCATTGGCGGAGTTCATAGCAGAATGGACGCCAACACAAGATGAAGAAATTCCATAAACGAGCATCCCGTCAAGGAGGCAAGCAAGAGTGGCTGATGTACTTTGATGGTGCCTTCTCGCTGCAAGGCGCCCGGTCGGCGTGCTACTTGTTGCACCACCGAGAGCACCTCAAGCACGTAGTCCGGATGCACTTTCCCAAGGAGCAAGCAACGAACAATCTGCAGTATGAAGGTTTGCTTGCCCGTCTCGAGATCGCAGCAGACCTTGGGATCAAGAAGCTCATTGTCGGGGTGACTCACGACTTGTCATCCGCCAAGTGAACAAGACTTATCGAGTCCGTTGATGGAAGCTTATGTTGATGAAGTGAGAAAGCTAGAAGAGCACTTTGACGGCCTACAAATGGAACATGTTCCAAGAGCTCGAACGACATTGTTGATGGCACATCAAGTCTGCGCTGCACTTAAGTTACACAATGGAACCAGGGATTTTTGTGCTCAAGCTGACTCAACCGTCTGTAACGCCATCAACCGGACAGAGCAAGAAGAGGAAGTTGATCTCTGGTGACTATTTTCCGGCAGAGCTTCGAAAGTCGCCGTCAAGAAGGTCCTCAAGATCAACACCAAAGGGTCTGAGAGCGATCTGCTCCGGCAAGTCCTAGGGTTTGTTCCGTTGAAGCGGGCGCTCCCGACAAGTTTTGCTCCGACAAGCTTGTCGGGAACGTCAAGCTTCTGGCTGAGCCGCGAGTTCTCGCCGTGGAAGCGAGATGTTCCCGCAGCAGATGTGCCTTTAGTCCTTGTTGTCGAGCCGCAAGCTCCAAAGATGGGCACATCAGATTGTCCGTTTCCTTCAGACAGAGAACTTCCGAAGAGCAAGAAGAAGCGGAAAGAGTAGCCCGACAATCAAGTATGTACCAGTTTGTCGACAACACACTGCATGTAAGAAGACTCAATGGTGTGAAATTGAAGTGTATTCACGGGAAGACGGACAAAAGCTGTTGGCGAGAGATACATGGAGGCATATGTGGTCACCACATTGGCGCTAGAGCACTTAGCAAAGCGTTCCGGCAAGGTTTCTTTGGCCGACAGCCCTCCGGGATGCAATCGCACAAGTAACCAAGTGTGAAGCGTGCGATTCCATTCCAAGCAGATACACCAGCCAGCTCAAGCTCTCCGGACGATCCCTTTATCCTGGCCATTTTCGGTCTGGGGGCTCGACATCCTCGGCCCCTTTCCCCGAGCTGTCGGGGGCTTTGAGTACTTGTACGTTGCAATCGACAAGTTCACAAAGTGGCCGGAAGTGGAAGCAGTGAGAAAGGTGACAGCATAGTCAGCAATCAAGTTCTTTAGGTCGATTGTTTGCCGTTTCAGAATCCCTAACAGGATCATCACCGACAACGGCACGCAATTCATGAGTCGCACCTTCATGCAGTACGTCCAAGATCTTGGCGCCAAGGTCTGCTTCGCTTCTGTTGCTCATCCGAGAAGTAACGGTCAAGCGGAGAGGGCGAATCTTTGAAGTGCTTTGCGCGGGCTCAAGACCGTAACTTTCGACGAGCTGCACAAGTGCGGAAAGAACCGGATTGAGGAGTTCTTGCGGTGGTTCTTTGGTCGATCGGACGACGCCAAATCGAGCCACCGCCGGACACCTTCGCTCTAGTCTATGGAGCAGAGGTAGTTCTCCCCACGGAACTCGTATACGGATCACCTCGAGTGCTCGCTTATGATGAGCTTGAGCAAGAGCGATTGCGACAAGATGACGCTGCTCCTTGAGGAGGATCGTCTTCAAATTTCTTTGTCAGACGAGCTGCTCGATACCGACAAAGCTTTGCGCCGCTACCATAAGCCGCAAAGTTAATGCCAGAAGTCTCGAGGAAGGCGACCTTGTTCTTGGTAGCGTTCAGTCCGCCAAGAATTCCAACAAGTTGGCGCCAAAGTGGGAAGGCCCTTACCGGGTGAAGCGAGTCACTAGGCACTGGCGCTGTCGCTTTGAGACCGAAGATGGCATTCCGGTGAGCAACTCACGGAACATTGAGCATCTTCGTAAGTTTTACCCGTGAAGCGCGATTGCGGAACCTGTTCGGCAACCACCTTTTGTACAAGTCTTGCCGATGTTGCATGTAATCCTTTGTACAAAGCCGGTAGCGCAGACCGTGCATAAGTAAAGCTAATGTGCTTCGCACATCTTGTCAATTTCATGCTTTCTACTTCTATTTTGCATGCGTTATCGACACTTTGTGCAGCACCTACCCGGTAAGCAATAACGAGCCATAAGGCTCCATATCTTTATTTTCTCTTCTTTCTCTTTCTCAAAGAAAGGAAGGTTCCCTCGCACACAAGTTTGCCGGGGGGAAGGAGAAGATAACGGTGTGGACCAAGCGTCGCTCGAGGAGGTTTCGCCTTACCGGAAAGCAAACAATGTAAAAGCTAAGTTGCTAAAGTTTGAGCTATCAGTTTTAAATTTTTTTAAGCTATTCTCCTCGAGCAATAGTGCTTTGTATGGAAAACTTGTGCTTGTGAGAGGAACCAACTCGTAGCTAGTTGCGCCTTACTTTGTTTCGAGTCCGCTCAACAACTTAAGTGAGCTGCGACTAGTTGCGACAAGGTTTCTTGTCGGTGGCAACATCGCCAAAGACTCTTGAAGTCCCACTCGGCGCATGACTAAGGTTCCTCATACCGACAAGTTCCCTAAAAGAGTAGGGCAAAAACATACAAAGGAAGGAATCAAGTAAAGGAAATAACATAGCAATCACTATCCGAAATAGAGTTATATTACAAGATAACTTGTCGCAGCTCTAATAGACTGTTCTCATAACATGACCAGCAGCGGCAAGAAGAAAAGAAAAGCAGCGGCCTAATCTACGCGATCGCCATCAACCCTCTTGATCCCGCTCACCCATCCCACGATGGGTGCGACAAGGGTCTTGAGAGCTTCCACATCAGCATCCGTGGCAAGGACTTGAGGGCGTTGGTGAGGTTGAGGCCTGGATTGCGGAAGGCCACCTTCATCGACCTTTTGAAGAGCTCCAGCGCAGATCTGGCGCGACTCGTCGCCCACCGCTTTGGGATCTCTTCCGGAGTTGCTTTGGAGGGCCGTCACCACGCCTTTGAAGAACAAGCTGAGCTTGGCGCTGGGTGGAGGTGCTCATCGGAGGAATACCCAAGGTCCTCCATCCCCACCGCGCCCGGCTCCACAGCCGATGGCTGCAGCAACATCCACGAGACCCTCGGTCCAGTGCTCCACATTCTCCCTAAAAGTGTTTTGGGCGGCAGCAGCACTCGCCAGCAACGCCTCGTCGGCCTTGATCTTCTCCTTCAAGGCTACCTCCTGCTCCCTGGCTCCGTCCAGCGTCTGAGTCAAAGTAGCTAGCTTCAACTCAAGATCCGCGTTGGAGTCCTTGGCGGCGCTAAGCTCTTTGCTCCTCTCGGCGAGACGACCCTGCAGCTCACCAAGGGTGTAGGCGTCCTTCTCGCACTCACGCTTGAGCGTAGCAAGCTCCTCGCCGCTCTCCTTGAGATTGGCTTCCAGCTGCATCACCTTCGTCTCCAGCTCCTTCTTGGCGGCCTCGGCAGCTGCGGCAGCATCCTTTGCTTCCTTGAGAGCCCCGCCAAATGTTTGCTCATGGCGTGGCAAGATCCTCCTCATGGCTGTCAAGATTAACCTTCCTCTGCGCCAACTCGCCTTCCTCAAGGCAGACAGCTTGTCGGCAGAAGCATTGTTGCTCTTCAGCTTGACCTTCTCGAGGAGGAAGGCTTTGCGCTCCTCGGCGAAGTTGCTCCCGCTCCTCGCCAAGGACCGGATAGCTTCCTGGTTGAGGCCGGAGCTCCTCCGCGCTTCTCGATGTCTGCTCCCGCCTTCGCGACAAGCGCTTCCGGGATTCCAGCTTGATGCATCGGTAGCAGTAGAGCGACAGCAGCTTCCGCAGCAGCTCCTCCTCCTCAGACTCGCCGCTACTGCTGCTTGGCGCGTCAACCAGCGTCAGTCCAGCGGAGGCGAGCAACTCTTCATCAAAAGTTTCCCCTTCGGCCGGCGCCCTGGAGCTCGACGCCCATGGGAGCTTGATGAAGACGCCATCGCCGGCCTTCAAATAGGCGCGGGCTGGGGCTCTTGAACTGGCGCTGCGGCAGCGGCGGAGGGATCGGCGGTCGGCGTGGCGCTGGCGCTCCTGCGGCCTCGGGGCGTCGGTCACGATCGCCGGACCCCTCGCCAGCTTCTGCGGCGGCAGCTTTGGCGGCCTCTTCGCCGGCGGGCTCGTCAGTGCCAGCTTCTTCTTCGATGGCAGCGGCGTCGTCAGTATTGCCGTGCGCGTCCTCCTCGCCGGAGACCTCGGTCTCCATTGGCTCTGTGGCGGATGGATCTGACGACCGGAAAATGAAGAAAAGTCAAGCAAATATTCAAAAAGAAAATCCGAAGAAGAAGAACACAAGGGAAGTTTTCAAGCAAGAGGATTACACGTGCTAGGGTCTCTGATCATGGTCTCATCCGCCAGGGATCATTTGGTCTTGTCCCTTCTTGGAGAGCTGTCTCTTGCCAGAGAACTGCCCCTTGCCGGAGAACGCTCCCTTACCGAGGAATCCTCCCTTGGCGGTGTAGTCGAAGCAGATGGCATGTCAGGAGCGGCTTCAGGGCACTCCTGGTGAGGCTGCTCTGCTCCTACACAAATCAGCAGTCAGATATCAGCAAAGAAAGAGCACCGATGCACGCCGAACAACAAGAAGTAAACCATATACTTACGCTGGGGGCTGCTTTGAGGAAGTGTTGCCGCGTCCGGCAAGGTGGTCTCGGACGCGCCTCCTGCTATCGCGGTGGGTTCGTCCTCGATGACAATCACCGGGGCCTTGGCTCTCTTCGACGCTCTACGGGCGGCGTCACGAAAGGAATGGGTTGAGTGAAGCAAATCAGATACAAGACAAAACAACAAATCGAAGAACTACAAGTACAACAAAGAATCTTACTCTTCTTCTTCCTCGTCGGAGCTGGAGCGGAGAGATCAAATTCTGGCTCGCCCCGGTCGACGAGGCGGAGGAGTAGGTTCCCTTGGCGCTTGGCGGGAAGCGGCGGTGGTCTGGGAGGCCCGCTCCGGTTGCCGCAGGCGTGAGGTGCTCCAGCGGCAACAGTGCTTGCCGCGGTGGAAGCGTCATGCGCGGGCGCGTGGGCTGTTGGCCCGTCTGCCGCCCCGCTACGTCTCCGGCCTTGAGAAGACGCCTTCTTGGTGGAGCTGGGAGCTCCGCTCGCGGCAAGCTGTCTGAAGGAGGGGAGGAGGCGCCCTCGGCGGGCTCGCTCGATTCAGCTTCAGGCCGGCAAGCTCTTCCTCGGGCAAACTCCCTCGCTCGACAAGGCTTGCCGCCTCTGCTGCCTCTGCCTCCTCCACGGTGAATCCGAACTTCGCCCGCTGGCGGCAGCCTGCTGCCTCTTCTAACACAGTGGCGTCTGCGCATCTCATCATCGGTGGTGTCGCGGGTGAGGCTCTTCTGTTCATCAGAGCGGACCGGCACTTCTACCAGGCCGTCAAAGAACCCCCGCACGACGTCGTCTGCAGGCTCTTGCCAAGTGGAGACAATTCCATGCGAATCGCACAGCGGCATCATTGCATGGATGCGGTCGAGCGAGGAATTGTTGCACAACGGGACGACATTCTTCGGCAACCTGAACGCTTCGGGATGCGCAGGATCGTGCTTGAACAGCTCCAAGAGCATCACGTCCAGTTCCAGGACAGTGAAATTGAAGTTGAGGCCCGGGCGCAGCCTCATGATATCCGCCGCGTTACGAACTCCCGGTAGGTCTCCTCCTCTCCTGCGGGGCGATGCAGCGGCGAAGGAAATCTGCGCCAACGGCGCCATGATGAGTCCGGCAAGCCTCAGGCGTAGGATCCGGATGACGGCAATCTTCAGCCTAGCGTCTTCCGGGGCCAGACTGCTCCAATCGTTGCCGCGCACTACTGAGGTTTGGCGCTGGGCGGTAAATGGCTGCGGGTTCTCCTCGACAATCCAGCACCATTCTGCTCACCACTCATCCCATTTGCTGCGGAGCTCTCCCTCCAGATAAGCTTCCTTCTTGCCGGTCCTCGAGATCCAGCGATCCCACGGAAAGAGGCTCCCCTCTCTCAACTCGGGGCATAAAGAAGTGGCGGAAAAGGGCTACGTTTGGATGGACTCCGACAAAGTTTTCGCAGAGATGTGCAAAAATTGCCATGGTCAGAACAACATTGGGGGTGAAGTCAAGGAGGCGGAACCCGTAGGTGTTCATTATATCGCAAAAAAATTCAGAGAAAGGCGGGCAGAGCCCGCAGTAGAAGAACAATGAAGAAAGGGTACCTATTCGAGCCAGTTCAAGCGGTAGGAGTACCTTCGTCTTGCGCGGATGCGCTTCGTCTTCGTCGACCGAGAAGAGGTAGTAGTACTCCCTCGGCTTAGTCAGCGGTGAGCTGGGGAAAAGATTACCAGCTGCTTCCAGCGCCATAAGTCATTGCGCCTCGGCCGACTTCACGGCCTTCCCCTTGTCGGCTTTGAGCCATGGCACAGTGGTGAGGGAGATCGACGGCGTTGGTGATCTTTGGTGGCGATGGGGGCGGAGCGCTGCTCTCTCTTCAGCCTTGGGAAGAAGGGGGAAGCAGCGGGGGGTTTTCGAGATTGGACAACAACTGGCGAGATGGGCGAACTGCCCCTGTTTCCCCTGCTTATAAAGAGGGAGGGGGCGGACGTTCCGCCTTTCCGAATAAAGAAACCACCCACGATCTCACCCACGATCTCTCACACGACGCCGTATTCGACGCGTGTCATTCGTGGAGGGCGTGGTGGGTCCGGGGTGAGTTACGGCGTAACCCGGACCCGGCGATGCCCGTGCCTGTTTTGGGCCTGGCCAACAGCGCTTCGGCACCGTGTGGCCTAGGCCGGGGCTCTGTCGGTGTACTAGAGTAGGGGTACCCTAGTATCCCGAACTTGTGCACGGGCAGTTGCAGCCCTCCGCTGCAAGGCTTACCGGGTGACCGCCAAGGTCCTCCGTGGTTCCTTTGGAGCCATTCAAGAACAAAGTATTCAAGCCAAGGAGACAAGGCCCGGCAAGAGGAGCTTGCCGGAAGGCCACCCAAGGCACCTAGGAGACAAGGCCCCGACAAGAGGAGCTTGCCGGAAGGCCCGATGAGCGACAAGCTTCCGGACGCGACAAGACAACAACCGCTGCAAGGCGCTTGCCATGACAGACCACCACTCAGACTGCACTCCAGCACATCCACTAACGTGTCGCCACAGGACCTTTCCAGCGTAGCGTGGCAAGAGGTCTTGACGGCCAGCGGAGCGGTGTGGCAAGCGACAAGATTGCCATCGTGGCAAGCGGCTGACAAGATTGCCATCGTGGCAAGCGGTGGCGCCCACGGTCCCTTTCTGCCTTTGTTAGGGCGGCGTGACGGGCATTTAATGCCTTTGTCCCTGGCGTCGGGGTTAGGTATGATACATCGTACAAGTAGCTGTACCAACCACTCCTTTTCCATTTTACCCTTGTCTCGTTGCCACATGTCGGAGACCCCTTTAGCATATAAAAGGAGGCCCATGCGCAACGTAGGGAAGGGGGAAAAGGTTCGAAGCCAGAGAACACTCATGCTCGGTCTCGTTAGCAGCTTGTGTGTACTGTAGCACTCAGCGCTCCTGAGCAAGAACTCAATACACTCAGACATGCAGCACTAGGAGTGTTATCTCTCCGGAGAGCTCCGAAGCTGGGTAAACTGCTCGTGTGCTTTGCCTCGATCTGCTCTTCGTGTGACCTCCGCCCCCCGCCGAACCGAAAGGGGCTCGGTCCGCCGGTCCCATAGGTGTTCGTGGGCCAGATCAGCTTCCCCTACAGTGAGTGTGGGTCATCATGCGGTCAAAAGAGTGAGACGGGTTGAAGAGAGTGACAAAGAGAGGCAATGTGCGTGAGAGAGTATACAATATGTCGAATTGGGCCCAAACATGGAGATATATCATTTGTTTGTGAGAAAAAACAAGGTCAATCGAGACATACATAAAGAGAGGAGAGAGATTGAGCAAGCGTGGGCCGCCATGAGGTTGAAAGAGTGGGACGGCTTGGAGAGACTGAGCTATATAGAAAATCTGTGTGAGAGAGTATAGAGTGTGTCGATCGACGCCTGAAAAGGGACCTATATAGTTTTCGTGAGAGAGAAAGCGAGTTTAATCGAGAAAAAGATAGAGAGAGAAAGAGATAAAGAGAGAGAGAGAAAGAGAGAGAGATTGAGCGAGTGTGGGCCTCTGTGCGGACGAAAGAGTGAGACGGTCTGGAGAGAGTGACCTAGATAGATAACGTGTGTGGGTGTGTGCGAGAGGGGGGGTCTAGATCGGCAATGCATGTATCTAGCGAGAAAGGGTGGGAGGGAGAGAGAGCTCGGCATGGAGTGCAATAGCGGGTGTTTGAGAGATATACATTTGTTGACAGAGCGGGAAAAGGGGGTTGTGTATTTGAGAGAGTTAGAGATCGAAACATGTAGAGAATGAATGAGTGTATGACGGAAACCAATAGATTTGTAAGGTGGTTAGGAGAGGAAGATTGATCGATACAGGAAGTATGTAGCATGCGTGAGGGGGGGCTAAAAACAACATTTGAATGTAGATACTACTAGACTTGATAGTGACGTTTCAATTTAGTGTACATTGTAAGATTTGAATTGAGGACCATGCATATGGCTTCCATAATTATTTTGAATTCATGCCATAGTAGGTTTGGAAAAGTTGATGCACTAATATTAACTCAATTGTTGTGGTATTTTGTATGTGTGTGGTCATATGCTTGCATCCATCCAAAGTTTTCTCACTACCATAGTGTTCATGTTATACATATCAATTTGTATTGAAAAGTAGCATGTATACTGTGAAATGCGAAATCCATGTTATAATTGGAGATCGCTATGTGACAAACACACTCTAATTCAAAGAACTCCTCATTAATTAATTCATAGTATCTCATTTCGAAGGACTAATTATTTGCAACGAAAACACAGGCATGGTAATAAATACAGATTTGTTTGCCAACGAAAGAAGATTCGTTTGCATTCTCAGATGTAGGTGCCCAGGAAGACCAGGGTCGTGTCATGTTGGTCGTGTCTGTCATACGGATGCTAGCACCCACCCCCGCCCAAAAGAATGATGACAAAAAACTTTGCCCTTCCATGTTTCAGATTGAAATGTCTCGCGACCCTAATTCCAGGCCAGCAAAATCTCCCTTCTCCCCCGTCCCCTTCCGCTCAAATCCCTAATTCACCGCCAACCCAAATAAAATTTGAATCACCCCTCGTCTCGTCTCTTTCCCCACCTCTATACCGGACGATGATGACGAACATGACGATCGCGCTTCACCACTGCAGCGGAGGTACCTCATCTACACCCTCGTCCATCATACCGGGGGGTCCACCAACAATGTCGGCCACCGCAGCTGACGCGCCTCGCAGACTCCGACTTCCACCGCATCAGGTGTGCTTCACCGACGCCGTCTCCCACCACACCGAGGCTACTTCATCGAGCACATCGTCGCACCTCCATCCCCCTGAGGACATTGATGCTTCATCAACGGCCTCGTCCACCGCATCATAGTGCTCCGCTGCCGCTCAAGATCTGCATCCATATGTGGCCAGCAAACGCCAGTGCATCACCCTCAACAGCTCTGAAGTGACCCGCACTCTAGGCGAGCATGCCCAATGACCGGCCCGAACTAGGTATCCAAATATCACTCCCATGTGCACTGTTTCGACGATGCTTGGATATCCTTTTACTGCTCTCTTAGCTTACACACCTATGCAACTCTGACTTTAACTCTTATTTCTTCTGGAGATATCATCTGAAACAAGCAAAACCATTTTTCATCGAAGCATGACGGTGATACGGGATCTGGTACACATCCTACACGCCTGTATAACCTTGTAAGTACCTGTCCTCCACTACAACAGCAAGGTCGATTCCTCTCATCTGACCAACCATTCGCCATGCCAAAAATGCAGAGGGGGATGGAAGGAGCACAATGCCTACACATCCAAGCAAGTGGTAACATGGAGTTGTACATGGAACATCCCAAGCACAAGCACAGCTGAAGTGAGCTTGTACAACGAGCTAGCGTAAGTCCCTGCATTTCATTTAATTCCTACTGGCATGCATGTATGATTTGTGTGTAGTGGCGGATCCACGAATTCAAGTTACCAGGGCCGGAAATTTAACTTAAAAAATACGAAGGCACTTGCACTCTAGAAATCAACATAACTTGAGAAATGTGAAGCTACATGCACTTTGAAAGCCAGCTAATGATCCAAAGTAGTTCCAGATTATAACCAACTAGATGATGTAAGCACCAATAAACACAAAATACAACATGGTGGACAAGGACTACTAACATGGACTGTATCTTCTTGAATTATTCGTTCTCTGGCCGAAAATATCCAAGTCTAATTGCACCTATAACCAGTGTGCAAACTGCATATCAATATATCTATCTTGGACAAGTATGTCAATAGTTTGAAACAACAGATAAGAAAAGTATTTATGCTAGGTTGTCATGATACGGGGACGTTATGGTACATGGCCTCGATGTTTCCTCAAGCCATGAAAATGTACTATAATTTGCTTGTCATCAATTCCTGCAATTCTCTCTCTCTCTCTCTCTCTCTCTCTAAACATAGCATATCATTATTAGACACTAAATCCTTCAATGGGAGCTTGCAAAATACTTGCATTACATCCCTCATTAGACACTATATGTTCATCACCAAAAGCATGTAAATTTTTTGCATCAAATCCTTCATTAGCAGTCTATTCATTAGACACTTTAGGCTCAAGAACAACATGAGCTTGTATGTTTGCATCGGAACCTTGATTAGAACATCGAGGTTCGGTCGATTCGATCTTGATTGGGGAGTTATAAAATAAGCGAATTGGTTTAATTTTCTTATAGATTCCCTACATACAAGCAGTTTTACAACACCATCAGGTTTAACTATTGGCTAGATATTGAACAGTTGAATTAGATTAATCAAGGATGTGATGTACCTGCTCGTCGTGCATGCTGCTCTTGCAAGCTGCGACTGTCTGTTTGCGCAAGCTTGATGCCATGCCCGTACTGCCGCCGATTCCTCCCACGCAAGCTACACCCAGGGTTGGATCTTCATCTTATTGTCCTTCCATTCGCTTGAAGCCCGGCGACTGGCGTCCAACAAGGGCGAGAGGAAGAGCTCTGTCAGTCTGTCCATTGGCGGCTAGGTTAGGACCAAACCAGACTGGAGGCTAGTCGAAAGAATTGGGGATTCTTCCTGTTGTCGATCGTTATAAGAGGCACTCGATTGGGCCGCGAGCTTGCTATAGGGCTTGCCTTGCATTTACGTAATTGGCCCATCCAAATTGATACGTTTTTCTTCATTTTTTACATTTCTGCTCGTCTTGTTGGGGACGAACA
Organism: Aegilops bicornis; assembly: GCA_021605145.1. Classification (NCBI taxonomy): domain Eukaryota; kingdom Viridiplantae; phylum Streptophyta; class Magnoliopsida; order Poales; family Poaceae; genus Aegilops; species Aegilops bicornis. The sequence goes on from CM038674.1 coordinate 194,377,607, forward strand.
AAACTAGCTTTGAGCCAACACAGACGACTCACTCTAGGTGCGCACTTTCTAGCCACCCGAGGCGGACACCCATACCAGCCCCTATGGTGGTGCCGCCCCTTTTGCGTGTATGATTGGGGTAGTGAAAAATATTCCAGTGGCGCTTTTGATTTACCCACATAATGGTTGAATTGCTTGTTTCTATGAACTGAGTTCGCCAATAATGAGAAGGATGCTAGTCTTTTCATCCTATTGTAGATTACTTAGATCTTGTTATGCCAATGTAATAGATTGAAATATACAGTAAAAGCCAGTGTGATGTGTGTTGCTACAACTAGTCTGACAACCCATCCTCCAATAAAATATCAAGAATGCACCATCTTATCAGATTAACCATTCGACTTACCAATGCAGTGTGGAAAGAAAGAAGTATTTGGACTGCGTATCCAAGCAATTGATGCCATGGACACCTTCGTAGAACCTTGTAAGCGAAAAAGATGTTGCAGTGTGCCTGTACAAAGAGCTAGCGTAAGTTCAGTTACCTGCTTCTCGGAATTTTAGTTAGCCACTGATTGCAAAATTGTTCAGTCACCTCGCTTGGCTTAATTTAGTTTGCTACTAATTACATAATGTCATAGCCTGTTAATCCTATTATAGACTACGCCTATCTATGTGTTTTAATACTTACTGTTTATGGAATTACCTATTTGCCTGAACTTAAATAGCTACTTAAGCACGTAGATAGCTAGTCATATCTACTTCTAGGGCGCAGCAAAATTCATGTGTAATTTACCTTCTGATACCCTGTTTGTTTAAATGGTTTGCTGTTATGACTTGTAGCACTAGTAATGTTTGCATGTTCATCGACAGACAACTGTTAGATTTATATGAGGGACAACATCGTTTTAACTTATATATGTGTCAGAATCATTTTGCTTACATCAAAGGAATTTACAGATGTCTGTGTTGCTAGTAAACGGTACCGACTTGTTACTTTAATACGTTGCCAAGAACTTGTTAGTTTTACTAGCTCATGTGTAATTAAAACGTTGCCAAAATTGGTTAGTTTTACTAGGTTGATGTTAGTTCCTGGCTCTTGCAACACTTTATTTATGATTGCTAACATTCAAGTTTGCAAGATCCAACTGAAACTCCAATGGCACAACAGGTATGTTTTCAAAAACTTCCTTGTTTACCTGGTTTGCTGTTGTAACTTGTTGTTGTAATCATGTTACCATCTTCAAGTTTTCAAGACACAATGGGAAGTCCAATTGCACAGCCGGTACATTTTGAAAAATTTATTTGTGTAACAGGTTTGTTGTTGTAACTTGTTGCTATAATCAAGTTACTGACTACTCGACTTTTCAGGATCCAAGAGAAACTCCAATGCCACAACAGGTGCCTTTTGCAAAACTTGTTTCTTTACCTGCTTTGCTACTGCAACCGGTTGCTCTAATCAAGTTACTGGCTAGTCAACTTTTCAAGATCCAAGAGAAACTCCAATGCGACAACATGTACCTTTTGCAAAAACTTGTTTGTTTAATTGCTTTGCTGCAACAACCGGTTGCAATGATGTTAATAACTACTTTTCAACATGCAATTGAAACTCTTTAATTCCCTATTTTTTTAACTGGGTTTGTGTTCTAACTCCGAGTTGAGATGTTTTGCTAACTTCAACTTTTACGAATCCAATCGGAACTTTAATGGCAAAACAGGTTAGCCCAAGATCAAAGAGCGAGGCCCCCATGGACGTTGTATCATCCCAGGGCAGTGGCACCGGCCCAATCGTGCATCATGAATTGCCAAATGATGATGTTCTTGAGGCTACACTATTGGTAGAAAGAGATTCTGCTTTTGCACTTAGAGATGAAGTTGACATGTTGAGGAAGCAAACAACACAATCAGAAGCAGTACTCAACACAACCATTAAATATTTGGTCGATTCCAAAATGAAGCAAGCTGAGACTGACCGCATTGTTAAGGCCCTGAAGGAAAAAAGGAAATTAAATTCCCACTTGGTAAATCGTAGGTGAACTATTTTTTCCATCGTTGAATAACCTTTGTGTTGTTTGTTCATGTAATCGAGCAAACCATTTGTTTTAGAGATCATGTAATAATTGGTTTTGTTTTTGGTTCCGCAATTTTTTTTAGCACGAATCTGTATTAATTGATAAGACTGTGAGACATTTCATTTTTTTTGTTGAGGCAAAGATATTTTATTTTGATTGCTATGCCAGACCTACAAATATGCGAATCGGGCTGCATGTGCATTCAACAATAATAGTTTCACAGATGGTCCTTAAGTGGCACGCATCTGAAAGGGCCAAGATGATGTACTAGCTTTGCTAAAAAAAATGGTGCTCTTCTAGCAAAAAAAGTACAGTGGTCTGGCTTATGTATGTTAGTCGATACCCCCTCCGTAAACTAATATAAGAGCGTTTAGAATACTAAAGTAGTGATCTAAACATTCTTATATTAGTTTACAGAGGGAGTATTATTGATCCATATACTCTATAAGTGTTTATATGTCTATTAGTTTTGTACATTATTAGTTCATTGACTCAGTATTTTTAATCTTGAGACATCGCTTGTGTACATATCTAAATGGGAGTACACTATATGCAACGTGTGTCATACATGTTACACATGAGTTGGACATAAAGTGGTTTCAAATATTTGAATTCACCTTAAACTGGATTCTACCTTTTGAATTCGAGTATCGACATTTGTAGATCATATTAATATATGATAGTGGAATACATCTTTATTGTGCTTTTGAAGATATATAAAAACATAGAATGATTTATAAAGATTCGTATAAGAATACAAAATGGATTCAAATTTAGTTGCCAGGGTAAACGTGAATGCTTATTGTCCCAAAATATGAAAGAAGCGGCAAAACATCCACTCCCACGTCGGCTGCCCGAAGCCAGTGTTTGCGAGATGGAAATTACTGTCTACCGTTACGGACATCCCATCGGACTAATTTCCACCGCTCTCAATAGGGGTAGGTTAGTAACTTCAATCAGGCGTGACACGGCCGCCTCTGAGCCCATTCAGACACGGTGGGTTCCATATGTGGGCGGCAAAACACATTTGATTCAAGCTCGTCCGATAGACCTTTGCTCTGCCTCCATTTCCCTATTCATACACGGTGGGCGGCAAAAAAAACTCAACTCGGACGATGCTGGCAAATATTTTTAATAGGGGTAGGTTTGTAACTTCACTCATACGTGACACAACCGCCCTACTTGTTAGCCCCGTTCATACACCGAGGGCACCAAAACACCCTCTCCTTGCCCGAAATCGCTCTTGGCAAATATTGGGGAGATGCGAGATTACCGTCCTATCCCCAACCAATGAGACGTCCAAATTTTAAACAGGGGCTAAGTTCGTAAATTTCCCGTATTTCAGACAGGCGCATCCCAAAGACATGGTTGCCCGTACCTATCCCTCCATTTTCCCATTCATACACACCCTCCGCGCTAGAACACCATCCCCACACCAGAGTCCTTTGTCCGCCACCCTGTCCATCGCCGTCGTCCTCCGCCATGCCAGAGTGCCTACCAAGACCGCGTCGTCCACCGCTAGAGATGGACGTTTCTCATCCACGACGACGGACCAGGAGCCTTGCATCGCGTCCTATTGCTTCATCACCGATGTCGTCCTCCTCGTCGATGCCACATCGACGACCTTCTCGTCCACTGCAATGGGACTTATCCCTATCCGTTTACCATCGTAGATCTGCTTCCTCGCCATCGACAGCCACCGCACCCCTGATGCCTACACGACACCGCAAGAGAGGTGGTACTACTTCATAACTGCTCAAGTTTTTTATTTCAACCAGAAAATAGACCGTAACTTGGTTACTGTACTTTCTTTTCAACTCTTATAATCTTAGTTCTCAATTCGAAGCAAACAATGGTTGCTAAGTACCATTTCTGCGGTTTGCAATTTCAAATCTGCCATGGCACAGGCATAATAGGGTTTAATTGAGCATGCTTAGGGCTTCCCCCCTTTTATGATCACTATACAATCAGCCTACGTGCTTCGTGTCATAATAGCACTACTCCACCCATCAAGCTAAACAAGCTTAGTTGTTCAAATACGAATTTGATATTATTAAAATAGAGTTGTTTAATTGGTCAGCTAAATGTTCCTAATTTAGTTTTGAAATGCATGTACGCCGCTGGCTGGATATACAGGGTGGCCACGATGGGCCGCGGCCCGTCCTGGGATTTTGGGTCGCCCCAGGCCCCGATTCCCCTTTGTTCTGTTGTGCTTCTGATCTCTACTCGCTCCTAGTCGCCTGCCTCGCCGGCGACATTCCGTCCCCGGACGGCATGACTTCAGGAGGATACGCTGGATTAACAGGAGGTCAGGAGCCGCTCGCCCAATAGTGTCACTGCTGCCCGGGCTCGCCGCCGTGCCTACCTTCCCAGTCCGTTCAGGGCTCAAGCGTGCATCACCCACTAAGCCACCTGATTTATCCTGAGAGACGTCCTCAACACTCAGCAGCCACACCCCATCACCCATTTCTAATTGATTCATTACTCATTAGGCAGGACTATCATTAGGGTTTGTTGTGTACTTAGTGCTACCTACACTTAATAGTTCATATATTTCAGTAATCTTTAGTACCTCTAAAGTTCACAGGGTTTCAAAATTCCTACCCTAGGAACAGACACTAGTCATGTTGGATTGTTGGTCATAGTGACATTGACCCAGATTACTACTGCGGGCCAGGTTTTTTGACAATTTTACTTGTCTTTCTTACTCATTCGATATGATATCCAATTACTCACTTCAATTAGTTGCAAACAATAAGTGCTAGACTAACTTCTTGATTCAGATTTTGGACGGTCTCTTACTGCAGTTACAATTCTGCATACTTGTCCTAGTAATCTCACAAGTAATGATTGATTCACTACCTCTATGCTTGCCTTGTCATATTCATTTAGGGTGGACCACCATGTTTCAAAATACTGGAACCACAGACATGAGTGAATAGTATTTATCTGTGTGATCTCTTTCATCATGTGTGGGCAACGAACACTGCATTGTATAGAAAGAAAAGTGGCATATCCACCTTTTACATAGACTATGATCTTTTACATGTAATACAATCTGCCTACTAGCTTTGTGTCACACTACCAGCAGTCAACCGTTGAAGCTAAACAGTATGCCACTCATAATTCCTTAATTCATTTGTTCAAACACAAATTTGATATGATTCTAATGTTCCTACTTCAGTTTTGAAATGTGTGTCCGCCCCTTATAGAGACATAAGAGGTTTGTGATACGTCTCCAATGTATCTATAATTTATGAAGTATTCATGCCATGTTTACAACAATTTTGTATGGTTTTGGTAAGATTTGATTAGAACTAACCCGGGCTGACGCTGTTTTTAGCAGAACTTCCGTGGTGTCGTTTTTGCGCAAAAATAAAAGTTCTCGGAATGGGCTGAAAATTTCTGGTGATTTTTTATGTACCAAAAGAGACCCCAGAAGCACAAGAGTTGGGCCAGAAGAGTCCCGTGGAAACGACAAGGGTGGAGGCCCACCCAAGGCGCGCCCCCCTGTCTTGCCGCTGCCTCATGGACCCCCTTGACGTGAGACTGAAGCCAAAAATTCCTATAAATCATGCAACCCCCAGAAAGAAACCTAGATCGGGGGTTCGGCCGCCGCAAGGCTCTGAGTTCGTGAAAAACCAATCTAAGCCCGTTCTGGCACCCTGCCGAAGGGGGCAATCATCACTGGAGGCCATCTTCATCATCCCGGCGGTCTCCATGACAAGGAGGGAGTAGTTCACCCTCGAGGCTGAGGGTATGTACCCGTAGCTATGTGTTTGATCTCTCTCTCTCTCTCTCTCTCATGTTCTTGATTTGGCACGATCTTGATGTATCGGGAGCTTTGTTACTATAGTTGGATCATATGGTGTTTCTCCCCCTCTACCTTCTTGTGATGAATTGAGTTTTACCTTTGAGGTTTCACTATTATCGGATTGAATACTATTATGGATTTGAGAGCACTTGATGTATGTCTTGCGTGGGATACCCGTGGTGACAATGGGGTGTTCTATTGATTCACTTGATGTATGTTTTGGCACTCAACTCGGGGATTCCCGAGGTGACATTGGGGTAATCTATGCATAGGGGTTGATGCATGTTTTCATCCTTGTTTCTCCGGTAGGAATCTTGGGGCACTCTTTGAAGTTCTTTGTGTTGGATTGAATATTATGAATCTGAAGTTGTTTGATGCATATCGTATAATTGACCCACGGATACTTGTGGTGACATTGGAGTATCTAGGTGACATTAGGGTTTGATTGATGTGTGTCATGTGGTGTTATTTAGTAGGAACCCTAGGGCTGTTTGTGACACTTATAGGAATAGCCCAATAGATTAATCAGAAAGAATAACATGGAGGTGGTTTCGTACCCTACAAGCAGTTTCATCTTATGTTCTCCGCGATGGGAACTTTGGGGTGATACTTTGTTGCATGTTGAGGAATTGTTATATGATCCAATTATGTTATCATTGTTGATAGAACTTGCACTGGTGAAAGTATGAACCCTAGGCCTTGTTTTCAAGCATTGCAATACCATTTTCGCTCACTTTTGTTACTAGTTACCTTGCTGTATTTATATTTTCAGATTACAAAAACCCATATCTATTATCCATATTACACTTGTATCACCATCTCTTCGCGGAACTAATGCACCTATACAATTTTCCATTGTATTGGGTGTGTTGGGGACACAAGAGACTCTTTGTTATTCAATTGCAGGGTTGTTTGAGAGAGACCATCTTCACCCTACGCCTCCCACGGATTGATAAACCTTAGGTCATCCACTTGCAGGAAATTTGCTACTGTCCTACAAAACTCTGCGCTTGGAGTCCCAACACGAGTCTACAAGAAGAAGGTTGCATAGTAGACATCATTTTGTATTTCTGTGTGTGGTCTGCTCAGCACGGTTGGGGTGAACTTTGTATATGCAGGGGTTTGTAGGGAGACACTATTCGAGTAGAATCTGCAATGCACTCCATAGATAATCTGACTAGTCTTAATGTTTTCATGAACCTTAGATACTAAACATCATCAATTATGAGCTTGCACGCATGAAGAGAATAAAGCAGAACAATGCCATGGCTGTCAAACTTGGCGTTAAGGGGTTGAGATCCGGTCCGGATGAAATGCAATGCAAATAGCTCTCCACATATAGATTCGTGTTCAGAAAATGATCCTAGCAATGATTCTGAGCTAGAGGGAGACCTAGGTCAATGTAGCTCCCTAGTGGAGGAGTCAGAGGCAGATGCCCTATCTTATTCACCCATCAAGGCGCTTGCTCTAACTTTGCAAGGTTATATTGGTCGCACATATCTTGCAAATGATGCTTTGCATTGCTTCTACTTTGTTGCACTGCCATTTTCTTAGTTTACACATCTATGTGAATACACCCTGCCTATCCATTTTCAGTACATATTCCATCTGCCATCATATCATATTTATGCATTCAAATGTTGTTCTTGTGTATAAGACGTTCGAAAGGAAGAGGGCCTAATCGCGAAGGAGCGTGAACAAAGTATTTGGAAAAGGTAGTAACACCTGAAAAATCAAATAGCTCATTAGGTGTAGTGTCAATATCACCAGACCCACAAAACACAACCCCAACTCTAGCAGACTCTAGCCTACTACACTGGCCATCTCTGATGCCCCAACTCAGTAGACACCAACTACAGCAAACAGTATGATGATGTCAGTTGACATAGCACCAGCTCTATGATGCAAAACCCCCATTCTAGCAATGAGTACAACAAATCCAGATGCCAAATCCCTTTTCGAATGAGAGAAAGCCCCAATTGCGGCAAATAGGACCCCTGATCCACTTCTTCCCAGTTTAGAAGACGAAGCTTATATTGTTGTCAGGAACTTTCTGTGCATCTTTCCTTCAAGGAAAGATTATATCACAGACAAAGAACAATTTCCAATCTTCCTCTCCAACTTACGTGTAAGTAATGTACTAATGTTCTTCATGGTAATTAGTGCATATGTTTCTGCTGACAAAAGACAGAAGATTTCATTCTTTTAAATAGGCGAGGAACAAACTACATAGTCAAGACGAGAAAGGCTTGGTTGCAGTTTTCAAGCACTCATTGATGAAGTATCGTTCCTACCTAAGGCAAGCACACTTTGACGGCAAGCCTCTAAACGAAATTTCTGTAAACCGGTGCTACATTTAGTAGACAGTGACTGGAATAATCTTGTTACACATTGGTCATGTCTGCATTGTAAGGTACTGTATATGATATCACATCACAATTTGAACTACATTTCTGCATGTGCCTTACCATCTCACTTGTATGAAAACTGTTTGCAGAAGAATATTCGTTCTCAAGGGACCACAGAATCTCGCTACTATACTCCACACTGCATTGCTCTTGTGAGTACCTCTTGCCCTATATGACCATACTTACTTTCATAGTTGGTTGATTATGTAGCATCACTACACATGTTAGCCTCCTTATCCTCCATTTGGTGTACATTATAAGTTATAACATCCGTATCGACTCCTACGTAAATTTAGAATCAACCCAATGCTTTTGAAGAGGTTTAGCTCTGTAGTCCTTTTGTAAGGACCAGACGTCTTCTATCATTGTACTTACATACAACTACTCCCTCTGTCCCATAATATAAGAGTGTTTTGTACAATACACCAGTGTACAAAACACTCTTATATTATGGGAAGGAGGGATTGGTTCATTGTGTGGCATTACTCTGCATCTTATCTCCCCCGCCCACCATTTACTTAAAAATGTCAGATCTATATTTAATTTTACCAAAAAATTGAATACACTGACAATGCTAGTGTAGAAGTGTAGCCCATTGCTCTTGTCAGTAAAGGTTGTACTTACATGGATAGGTAGTTGATTATGTAGCAACAATCTGCATCTTATCTTCATTGTCCTCTATCCCTTCCAGTATTATCATATCTATAATTACTCTCTACAAAATGTAGAATACTGGCAATGCTTATGAAGAAGATTATGGGCAAAAATTCTTGAGTTATCCTTCCCTTGACATGGAGAAGGGCATTATAGAGCTGGTGTTAACTGTTAATGTAAGTCAGTCCTTCTAAAGCCTTTATCCTTAACTGCTGTTTAATTTGCTCATACTCACAATCGTCAACTACTATTTAGTTTGCTATTTCTATCAAAATGCATGCTAGAAACAACTTTAAGTTCCAAGTTTTAGTTGTAAAACTAAATTCCTTATTCATACCATGCACATTACTCAATACAGATCCAGTGATTTTCTTTCGCCCTGCATGTATGCTTGTTTTTGTTGATCTATAATCCAGTGGGTGGTGAAGCAGCCCACATTTGCACATTGTCATTTCCTACATTATCTTACTGATGTGGTTGATGATATGAACAACATGCCATGCACAATAAGCAAAATAGATACAATGATTGCCTTTTGCCCTTCATCTATGTTTGATTTATTGATATGGAAATCATGTAGTGTGGTTAACCTCCCCGCACTATGAACAATGCCAAATTATGCAATTAATATTTTGAATTGTCTCTTTATTTTCTTATTTTAAATTGGATGGAATTGACAGCATAGTTACCATCTTTGTTTATATACGTGCAAAACATGTCATCTCTCTGCTTGCTTCAGGGTGATATGCCTGATGGCATGCACAAGTCTGCTGAAGGCTGTGAGAGAAACCCAACATATATTGCAGCAAAGAAGGAAAAACATCTTGAAGATAGCGAGACAACCCCAAAGTCATGTCTTGATGTAGTGTTTAAGTTACTGGAGACTAGTAGTCAGACAACCTCACAAAATTCGCTACCTGAATCAGTTTGACTTCTTCAGTCTCAACTTTAAGCAGAAAGGCATTCTGCAAATCAACTTCGACTTGAAGTCCAATCTCTAAGGAAGATCTCGGAGAACTCCAATGAGAACCTCATTGCTAACCAGCTACAGCTGGAAGCTATAACTGACATGCTATGCCGATCTCAAAGCCTTTCTCAGCTGCTTGCACAGCAGCTCCCGTGCAAGGCTAACCTTTCTTGAACTGTCTTGGAAGTGATCTTGGTTCAGTATTATTTTGTTACGCTGCAATGGCGCCCAGTTTTTGTAATCTGCTTCTTTGTTGCGCTTTATGATCACTGGCGGTGAACTTTGATGCCCAGTGGATGTAATATATCATAAATCCTTTATTGTATACTGTAGGTCTATCTAAGTTACTATGCCGTAATTTCTTTATTGTAGAGTAGGTTTGTTCTTAATTCCTAGTTACCATATTTGCCATCATTCGCTATCTGAAAAAGGCAAAAATCTGATGTAGGTGACCGGGCCAAAACAGTCGCCTCTAACGGGCCAGTGTTTCAGCGGGCTACAATTGGGCCAGCCCACAACTTTCTTGGGCCTGTGTTTACTGGCCAATTGGGCCCTCACTTGACACTGTGCGCCAGGCCCATATCTTACATGGGCCTCCATTAGGCCAAACCTTTAGTTGGGTCTTTAGTGGACCCAACACTAAGTTGGGCCCATGTAGCTTCGGGCCATTAACAAGCTGAATATTCTGCTCACCTGTTACGGCCCAGAAGATACCATGGCCTTTAGCAGGTCGAAATGCATGTTGGGCCTCAATTTTCAATAGTCGTCCACGGGCTTTTAGCAGCCTGAAATGGACACCGGGCCATTATTGGACCAGATATATGACGTGTCGTTACCAAGCCGAAACATATCTCGGGCCTTGGTTGGTCCACTGATATCATTGGCCTTTAAGAGGCCGAAAGCTTAGTAGAGGCATCAACAAGCCAAATTATACGACAGGCCTTTAATAGGCCCAAAGTCATGCTGGGCTGAACTTGTGCCACCTTTATCACAGGCCGTTAGTGGGCCGGATGTCGCGTCGGACCATATATGGCCCATGGGTAGCACGGGCCATTACCAGGCCGAAAGAAACACCGAGCTGAAATGGGCCCATTTCTACACCGAGCCTCTAGCAAGCCAAAATCTCACAGGGTCGTAATTGGGCCCAAAGACTCGGCGAACAATTAACGGGCCAGATCTGGTGGTGGGCCATAAATGGACCGTGTTTAAGCAAACCATTAGTGGGCCAGCCCACTAGTACCTTAATAAATCAGATGGGCCTTTGATTGGGCTGGCCTTTTTAACCTATATGGGTCTCTGTTGGGCCCTGCCACGTGTCGACGTATCATAGGCATGTCTCCCCCATTGGATGGATGACATCTAGCCCATCGTGGAGACGACGCATGTTTTTTCCGGCCTATGAGGATTTTACACGTGGAAAATAGCCATTGGTCGTTGCTGTTAATGGGTTACCGATCCAAAAATGGACTTGATAGCTTGACAGCGACACACTGATGTCGCTAGAAACCGCGTCAGTATTTCCCCTTCCCCAAAGAGGAAGGGATGACGCATCACACCTACTGTAGGTATTTCCCTCAGTTATGAAACCAAGGTATCAATCCAGTAGGAGGACCAAACCAGGCTATGTAAATGGTACCTGCACACAAAGAACAAATACTTGCAACCCAACACGTAAGAGGGGTTGTCAATCCCTCTGGGGGAAAAGATTGGTAAATAGATAGATTATAGATGCAAATAGAATTACGGAAAATAAAATTCAGCGAGCTATTTTTGGATTTTTGATAATATAGATCTGAAAATAAAATATTCAAATAAACAAAAAGGCAAATAGCAATGTAGATCTGAAAGTATATGATGGGAAAATAGACCCCGGGACACTAGAGATCACTAGTGGCTTCTCTCAAGAAAATAGCACACGATGGGTAAACAAATTACAATTGGGCAATTGATAGAAGATCAAATAATTATGATGATATCCAAGGCAATGATCAATACATAGGCATCACGTCCAAGATTAGTAGACCGAAATGATTCTGCATCTACTACTATTACTTCACACATCGACCCCTATCCAGCATGCATCTAGTCTATTAAGTTCATGGAGAAACAGAGTAATGCAATAAGAACGATGACATGATGTAGACGACATCTATTCATGTAGGAATAGCCCCCATCTTATTATCCTTAATAGCAACGATACACGCGTGCCTTGCTGCCCCTTTTGTCACTGGGAAAGAACACCGCAAGATCGAACCCATGCCCATCACAAAGCACCTCTTCCCATGGCAAAAAAATCAATCTGGTTGGCCTAACTAAACCAAAGATTCAAAGAAGAAATACGAGACTATAAATAATCATGCATATAAGAGATCAAAGAAGACTCGAATAATATTCATGGATATAGATCTGATCATAAACTCAAAGTTCATCGGATCTCAACAAACACACCGCGAAAAGTCATTACATCAAATAGATCTTCAAGAGACCATTGTATTGAGAATCAAAAGAGAGAGATGAAGCCATCTAGCTACTTCCTACGGACCCGTAGGTCTATGGTGGACTATTCATGCATCATCGGAGAGGCACCAATGAGGATGATGACCCCCCCCCCCCCCCGTGATGGTGTAGATTGGCTCTCGTGGTTCTGGAACTTGTGGCGGATGGAATTGTGTTTCGTCGACTCCCCTAGGGTTTCTGGAATATTTGGGTATTGGTAAAGCAGAGAGGCAATGGAGGAGACCCCCATGGGCCCCACAACCCCCTGGGCGCGCATGGGATCCTGGGCGCACCCTGGTGGGTTGTGGTTGAGAGAGTCCTGGACTAAGGGGTCATCGGGCGTCCGACCTGTTAGACATGGGCCAGAATGATCAGTTGTGAAGATACGAAGACCGAAGACTTTCTCCCGTGTCTGGATGGGACTCTCCTTGGTGTGGAAGGCAAGCTTGGTGGCCAAATATGAAGATTCATTTCTCTGTAATCGACTGTGTACAACCCTAGTCCCCTACAGTGTCTATATAAACCGGAGGGCTTAGTTCGTAGAGGATGAATAATCATAATCATAGTCATACAGGCTAGATTTCTAGGGTTTTAGCCATTATGATCTCATGGCAGATCAACTCTTGTAATACTCATATTCATCAAGATCAATCAAGCAGGAAGTAGGGTATTACCTCCATAGAGAGGGCCCGAACCTGAGTAAACATTGTGTCCCCCGTCTCCTGTTACCATCAACCTTGGACGCACAGTTCGGGACCCCCTACCCGAGATCCGCCGGTTTTGGCACCGACATTTGTGATTTCATTGGGAGTTCCATTGTGCCATCATCAAGAGGTTTGATGGCTCCTTCGATCATCTACAATGATGCTCTCCAAGGGGAAGTCTTCCTCTCCAGACAGATCTTCGTATTCGGCGGCTTCGCACTGCGGGCCAACTCGCTTGGCCATCTGGAGAAGATCGAAAGCTACGCCCCTGGCCATCAGGTCAGATTTGGAAGCTTGAACTACGTCGCGGATATCCACAGAGACTTGATCTTCGACGGATTCGAGACCACGGCAGCCGCTCCCTGACACCACAATGAACATGACGTAAATTTTTCATCGGACCATACCCAGGGGATAGCACCTATAACTGCTCCGACCTTAGATCCGGAGCAGATCGCGCCATCCGAGGACGGGAAGCTCGACCCTGCCACGGAAGCCGCGGACTCAGCGGCGTTGGAGCCGCACACAGACCTAACTTCAACTGACATATGTGTCACCGGAACCATGGACTCGTCTCCGGCTACAGGTTCTGAACCTTGTGCGTCCGCGTACGTCGAGATTGATCGGTCATTGATCGTTGGATTCAGCTCCGTGGACATCTTCCAGCACTCAGCTTTGGGCGACGTGCTAAACTCATTAAAAACTCTATCCTTAGCGGGGGACTCTCAGCCGAATTATATCCGCTTCGAACTGGAGGCTGATGACGGAGAATTTCGTTTCCCACCCACCGCCCACTTCATAGCGGAGGACCTAACCGACATGCTCGATTACGGGTCCGAAGACATCGACGGTATGGACGACGATGCCGGAGAAGAGCAGGCCCAAAACCCGCCGTTCACCGGAGGATGGAAGGCCACCTCCTCATGCGACGTATACATGGTGGATGCACCAAAAGAGAATAGCGGTGATGACAAGGAAAATCCAGTTGAGGATGAGCCTCCTAAGATACAACCAAAGCGCCGGCGTCAGCGGCGCCACTCTAAATCACGCCGCAGCAAAGACAGCAACACCGGCACAGGAGACGATAACACTCTGGACGATGCCGAAGACAGAGAAGATCCCGACGAATAAACTGCCAAACAGGGCGATCGGGAAGATGGGCAAGCTAGCCTTGATGAACATGCCATAAACGAAGACTCGAAGGACAGTAATTATCTTTCGCTCTCTGAGGAGGAGGTGAACCTCGGCAACAAGGATTTTATTGTGCCTAAGGAACCTCTCGAGCAGGAGCGCTTTAAGCGCCGGCTAATAGCCACTGCAAGGAGCCTGAAAAAGAAGCAGCAGCAGCTTCAAGCTGATCAAGATCTGGTAAACGATAGATGGACTGATGTCCTCGCAGCCGAGGAATACGGCCTCAAGCACCCAGCCAAAAGTTACCCGAAGCGTAAATTACTACCTCAGTTCGATGATGAGGCGCTGGAGCCCGTACCGTCATCGCAATATGCGGCTGACCGACCACCACGTGGTCGGGACAAAGCGGCAACTCAAGCCGAACACCAGCCTGCCCCACATTACCGTAAAGGCAGAGAAAAAACAGCTCGGGGACATACTAACGACCTACGGCATTGCTTGGACAGTAAAGCAGGTCAGAACAGATCGATCTATGGATCACGGGGACGTGCCCCGACACGCAACAACGACTATCTAGCCAGACGCAACAATCACACTCACGCCCCGGCGGAAAACCGCAGATGGACTCCATCCGAGCTACGTCGCGACGCGGCCCGATACGGAGGCGCTGCACACCCCCTTTGCTTCACTGATGAAGTAATGGACCATGAATTCCCGGAAGGGTTTAAACCCGTGAACATCGAATCATATGATGGGACAACGGACCCCGCGGTATGGATTGAGGATTTTCTTCTCCATATCCATTTGGCCCGTGGTGATGACCTCCATGCCATCAAATACCTCCCGCTAAAACTCAAAGGACCAGCTCGGTACTAGTTGAACAGTCTGCTCGAAAACTCCATTGGCAGCTGGGAAGACTTGGAAGAAGCCTTCCTCGACAACTTCCAAGGAACATATGTCCGACCTCCGGATGCAGATGACTTAAGTCATATAGTCCAACAGCCCGGAGAGTCAACCAGGGAATTCTGGACTAGGTTCTTAACTAAAAAAGAACCAGATCGTCGACTGTCCGGATGCCGAAGCCCTAGCGGCCTTTAAGCATAGCATCCGCGACGAATGGCTCACCCGACATCTCGGGCAGGAAAAGTCGAAGTCCATGGCAGCCCTTACGACACTTATGACCCGCTTCTGTGCAGGCGAAGATAGTTATCTAGCCCGTTGCAATAATAATGCAAGCGAAAGTGGCACCTCCGAAGCCAAGGACAGCAACAGCAAGCCCCGACGCAACAGACATAAGCGTCAAAAGAATGGCAACAATATCGATGACACGGTGGTCATCGCCGGATTCAGTGCCTCCAAGTACGGTCAGCCGAAGAAGCCATACAATAGGAACAACTCGGGCCCATCCAGCCTGGACCGCATACTCTATCGTCCATGCCAAATCCACGGCACTCCTGATAAACCAGCCAATCATACCAACAGAGACTGTTGGGTTTTCAAACAGGTTGGCAAGTTAAATGCCGAAAACAAGGAGAAGGGATCGCAAAGTGAGGACGATGACGATGAGCCCCGGCCACCGAACACAGAAGGATAGAAGAAGTTCCCTCCCCAAGTTAAACGGTGAACATGATATACGCTACCCATATCCCCAAGAGGGAATGCAATGATGAGGACATCAATACCATTGTTACACCCACAGCCCCTGCTGCTATACATACTGGACCAATTACTAGAGCTCGCGCATGCCAATTGAATTACTAGGTACTTTCGTTTCTTGGTAATGATTCTAATGTTCATGAGAATATGGTGCTGCGTAAATTGGATACATTTGTTTTGCTTACAAATGAAGGGCCTGGCATTGATAAGAGGGATGAACAGTGGAGCAAGACCAAGCCTGGAGATGATGGCATGTGCAAGGGGAACAAGAACGGAGTTACCAGTGATGATTTCAGGAATTTGAAGCCACCATAAGGAGTGCATGAAGCCTTGGACGAAATATACAAGATGCCACTTCATAAATTTCGCCCAGTGGCTATTCTAGGTGCTGCGTCACCTTATTATTGGGCCTGGCCCATGTAATTTTGAAATACTTAAGTATAGGTTGTTTTTAGAGTCCGTATGTGTGGGGAAACAAGAGTTAGGGTTGGATTCGGACCCCTCCCACAAGGCCACGAAATTCCCCCCTATTCCTCCATATATACAACCCTTAGGGCATCGTTTAGACAGTGGGTTTTGTTTACATTAAAGTTCGCCATAGCTGGAACTTCGCGTACTTCGTTGTGTTCAACGACCAGACAAAGTCGTCACAGAACCCCACCTTGATCAACAAAGCTTTCCTCTTATATTGGCAGTATCCAGATTGCAATCTTAGTTTCTCGCTTGTTCTTCATTTGCCTGCAGGAAACAGACCTTCGTGGTCAGGTTGATCGTGCTCCGGCGTGGTCAATAACCTCTCGGAGTTTGTTTAGCGATTGCTAAGGCGCGACGTCCTCGCTCGTTCGTAGTCGGATCGTCAAGGTCAACTTCCTCCAAAACGATAGCTACCATCTCATCGAAAGATGGGACACCTTTGCCTCTATCAAGTGGTATCAGATTTCCAGGTTGCTCGGTGAGATTTTACAGTTTTTTGTAGTTTAGATCGAGTCTGTTCTTCATACCTATAGTCCACGACAAAAGCCAAAAAAAATTAGGGTTAGTTCATCCTATCCGAACCAATCTGAGCCTTTGCATAATCTTTTTTGTATTTGCTTTGTTGAATTTGCGGTTGCATCATCGTGTCAAGTTGCCGGTCTTAGCGTCTGGTTTCCCTTAGAGTTTCGAGTTCTGTTCACAAGTTGTCACTCCGCCGCCGCACCATCGTCATCGTTCCTACCATATACCACCACCACCAACAACATATTCCTTACTGCTGCCATATACATCCGCCTGTCCACCACCAATCCAAGTCCACATATACATCTGCCTGTCCACCACCAATCTGAGTCCACATATACATCCGCCAGTCCACCACCAACCCGAGTCCACATATACCTCTGCTTGTCCACCACCAATCCGATTTCTTTTCATATTAGGTTTGTTTTCGAGATCCATCTAGTTTTCGTTGTGTTTCCTTGCCTGAGTAGGTCTCGGAAAAGAAAATTATTTTCGGCGACAAAAAATATTTTCCCCTATCCTATTTTTAGGTCCCACGGAGCGTTTTGAGACACTCGCCGTCATAGTGATTTTTTGTCGCACTTTTTCATCGTCACTGCCCTGATTTCCGAAAAAAATTGTCAAAAAAATTTCGTGCCTATCCTGTAGTTTGACCTGGGAAGAGTTTGAGACACTCGCCATTATAGTGATTTTTCGCAAAACAAAACACGGAGCGCAAAAATAGAGCGAATTGTTTTTCAGAGTGTGCTTTTCCCTTGTTTACGTGCAGCGCCGTGATTTTGTTAGTGTTCTAGGCTCGCGTCTCTAGCACGGTCTAGCCTAGGTCCAGCACAGTACCATCATTGAGCGTTTATTCAACTTTGCATATCTGAATTGATTATTGCTGACCTTTTTTGCTACCATATTATAAGCCTTCCCAGCTCTACATACATCTACTTCATGCGTTTGACTCTCCCTGGTAATCGCTCTATCCAAGCTTTGAGAGTTTTGACTACAACAGTTGCCGATCACCACCTGCTGCTAGGTAAGAACTTCTAAGAATTTGAGTTTTGCTTGACGGATTTGTGACACCCACCACCACCAGTTGTTAGTAGTCTGTAGGATCATATTCTTGTGTGTTTCTATTGCTGGTAACTATGCCAAGATCACAAGCCAGCGAGATTGACTGGGAGAACTTAACGAACAAGGAGCTTCATGATAAGTTTCAGCAAATGATGACTGAACAAGTGCAAGATGTGCTAAACAATTTTGAAGAGGCCATGGAGAAGATCACTAGCCTTGAGAAGACGTTCAAAACAAAGCTCGATAACAGATTTAATGAACTGCTTGCGCGTCTTCCACCACCGGCTGCACCTACCGCACCTCTGCAACAACAACAACAACTACTACTACTACTACTACTACTACTACTACTACTACTACTACTACTACTACTACTACTACTACTACTACTACTACTACTACTACTACTACTACTACTACTACCTCCACGTGGAAACAGCCCTCACTTGAGCGGCAGTGTCCTTCTTGACTGGCCAAACTGTTGGTGCTGCATTGATATACAGCAGCTCCTGCTGATGTGCAGGATGATTATGCGGGAGATTACGAGGATGAGGTTGATCAAAATCAGAACTACGTGCAACCACCAGCACCACAACCACCAGGTCGTCCACATGCAAATAATCACAATGGTAGGGCTCTCCCTCAGGTACGAGATCATGACCACCTTCCTAAACTCAAATTGAATATTCCACCATTTGAGGGTAGATATGTTCCTGATATATATCTTACTTGGGAGTTAGAAACTAAACAACGATTTACATGTTTACAATATATCCTGAGGAGAGATGTGTTCTTGCTGCTGTTTGTGCTTTCACTAGCTTTGCATGTGTTTGGTGGTCTAAACATTGTAGATTATATCCTATTCCAGCTACTTGGGCTGCTTTGAAAACTGCTATGCGTACTCGTTGGGTTCCACCATATTATCAACGTGATTTAATTCAAAAATTGCAGCATTTGAGACAAGGAAAAAATTATGTCGAAGAATATTATCAAGAATTACAAACTGGCATGATTAGATGTGGTATTGTTGAGGAGAATGAAGCTATGCTTGTGTGTTTTATGGGTGGATTAAATAGAGAGATTCAGACCATTCTAGACTATAAGGAGTATAATAATATCACTTGTTTATTCCATCTTGCTTGTAAAGCTGAACTGAAGTGCAGGATCGACAGGCATTGGCGCGAACTAACTTTTCTGCAGGTCGATCTTCATCGTGGACACCACGTGCATCCCCTACTTCCACTGCACCAGCACCTCCATCAGGTGCCACCTCCAACCGTGATACAAGAAAGCAGTCACAACCACCACTATCTGCCAAGAGCACACCTGCCAGGGCTGCGAAGAGCTCTTCTTCTTCCATGGTATCAACCGGGCATACAAGGGATATTATTTGTCGTCATTGTAAGGGAAGAGGACATTTTGCGAGAGAATGCAAATCTCAGAGTGTGATGATTGCTACTGAGGATGGTGGGTATGAGTCCGCCAAAGGACTATGATGAGGAGACTTTGGCTCTTATTACACATGAAGAACACGGTGGAGATGATTACGATCATGAGGCGCAATACATGGCTGTGAAGATCTTGTGAGATATGAATGTTTAGTTGCTCAACGTGTTTTGAGTGTGCAGGTTACACAAGCTGAGCAAAATCGAAGCATAATTTGTTCCATACAAAGGGAGTTGTGAAGGAACGCGTTCTATTCACGTCATCATAGATGGAGGGAGCTGCAACAACTTGGCTAGCATGGAGATGGTGGAGAAGCTATCTCTCACCACAAGACCACATCCACATCCTTACTACATCCAATGGTTCAACAACAGTGGCAAGGTTAAGGTAACACGTATTGTTCGTGTGCATTTTAGTATCTCTACATATGCTGATTATGTTGATTGTGATGTGGTACCTATGCAAGCATGTTCCTTATTACTTGGTAGACCATGGCAATTTGATAAAAAATATGTACACCATGGTAAAAACAATTAGTACACTCTTGTTCATAAGGACAAAATATTACTTTGCTTCCTATGACTCCTGATTCCATTTTGAAAGATGATATTAATAGAGCTAATAAAGCAAAACAGGAGCAAAATAAGAGTGAAAATCAGATTGTGGCAAAAGAATTTGAGCAACAAATGAAGCCTAATAATAAACCATCTAGTGTTGCTTCTGAAATTAAATTGAAAAGTGCATGTTTACTTGCCACCAAATCTGATATTGATGATCTAGATTTTAGCAAATCTGTTTGCTATGCTTTTGTGTGCAAAGAGGCATTATTTTCATTCGAGGATGTGCCTTCCTCTTTGCCTTCTGCCGTCACTAACATTTTGCAGGAGTTCACTCACGTATTTCCACAAGACGTGCCACCGGGATTACCACCTATTCGAGGGATTGAGCATCAAATTGACTTAATTCCCGGTGCATCATTACCCAACCGTGCACTATACCGTACCAGTCCAGAGGAGACAAAGGAGATTATGCGTCAAGTACAAGAGCTGCTCGACAAAGGTTATATACGCGAATCCCTTAGTCCTTGTGCTGTTCTTATCATTTTAGTGCCGAAAAAGGATGGTACGTCATGTATGTGCGTTGATTGTAGAGGCATTAATAATATTACTATTCATTATCGTTATCCTATTCCTAGGCTAGATGATATGCTTGATGAATTGAGTGGCTCTACAATATTCTCCAAAGTTGATTTGCGTAGTGGATACCATCAAATTCGTATAAAATTGGGAGATGAATGGAAAACAGCATTTAAAACTAATTTTGCATTATATGAGTGGTTAGTCATGCCTTTTGGGTTAACTAATGCACCTAGTACTTTCATGAGACTAATGAACGAAGTTTTACGTGCTTCCATTGGATGATTTGTGGTAGTCTATTTTGATGATATACTAATTTATAGAAAATCTTTGGAAGAATGTTTGGAACATTTACGTGATGTTTTTATTGCTCTACGTGATGCACGTTTGTTTAGTAACCTTGGGAAGTGCACCTTTTGCACCGACAGAGTATCTTTTCTTGGCTATGTTGTTACTCCACAGGGAATTGAAGTTGATAAAGCTAAGATTGAAGCTATTGAGAGTTGTCCGCAGCCCAAAACAGTCACACAAGTGAGGAGTTTTCTTGGCTTCACTGGATTCTATAGGCGTTTTGTGAGAGATTTCGGCACCATTGCTGCACCTCTCAACGAGCTTACAAAGAAGGATGTGCCTTTTGTTTGGGGTATCGCACAGGAAGAAGCCTTCACGGTATTGAAAGATAAGTTGACACATGCTCCTTTACTCCAACTTACTGATTTTAATAAGACTTTTGAGCTTGAATGCGATGCTAGTGGAATTGGATTAGGAGGTGCGTTATTACAAGATGGAAAACCTGTTGCATACTTTTCTGAAAAATTGAGTGGGCCTAGTCTGAATTATTCTACTTATGATAAAGAATTATATGCTCTTGTTCAGACTTTAGAGACATGGCAACATTATTTATGGCCCAAAGAATTTTTTATACATTCTAATCATGAATCTTTGAAACACATTAAAAGTCAAGCAAAACTGAATCGTAGACATGCTAAATGGGTTGAATTCATTGAGGCTTTCCCTTATGTCATTGAACACAAGAAGGGTAAAGAAAATGTTATTGCTGATGCATTGTCTCGTCGCTATACTATGCTTTCACAACTTGACTTCAAAATATTTGGTTTGGAGACCATCAAAGATCAATATGTGCATGATGCTAATTTTAAAGATGTAATGCAGAATTGTAAAGAAGGAAGAACATGGAACAAGTTCGTTATTAATGATGGCTTTGTGTTCCATGCTAACAAGATATGCATTCCAGCTAGCTCTGTTCATCTTTTGTTGTTGCAGGAGGCGCATGGAGGAGGATTAATCGGACACTTTGGCGTGAAGAAGACGGAGGACGTACTTGCTACACATTTCTTTTGGCCAAAGATGAGACGGGATGTTGAACATTTTGTTGCTCGCTGCACTACATGTCAAAAAACTAAGTCATGACTCAATCCTCATGGTTTATATATGCCTTTGCATGTACCTACTGTTCCTTGGGAGGATATATCTATGGACTTTGTTTTAGGTTTACCTCGAACAAAGAAGGGGAGGGATAGCATATTTTTTGTCGTGGATAGGTTCTCGAAAATGGCACACTTAATACCATGTCATAAAAGCGATGATGTTGTTAATGTTGCTGATTTGTTCTTTCGTGAAGCTTGCATGGTGTGCCAAATACTATTGTTTCAGATCGTGACACTAAATTCCTTAGCCGCTTTTGGAGATGTTTATGGGCTAAGTTGGGGACTAAACTGCTTTTTAGTACTACTTGTCACCCCCAAACTGAAGTAGTCAATAGAACATTGTCTACTATGCTTAGGGCTATTTCGAAGAATAATTAGAAAATGTGGGAAGAATGCTTGCCTCATATTGAATTTGCTTATAGTCGTTCATTGCATTCTACTACTAAGATGTGCCCTTTTCAAATTGTGTATGGTTTCCTACCTCGTGCACCCATTTATTTATTGTCGCTTCCATTTTCGGAGAACGTTAATTTTGATGCTAAACAACGTGCTGAATTGATCTTAAAACTGCATAAGTTAACTAAGGAAAAATTGAGCGTATGAATGCTGAATATAAACTTGTTGGAGATAAGGGTAGAAAACATGTTGTCTTTGCACCTGGAGATCTTGTTTGGTTACATTTGCGTAAGGATAGGTTTCCTAATTTGCGCAAATCAAAGCTAATGCCACGTGCTGATGGTCCTTTAAGGTGTTCGAGAAAATAAATGATAATGCATATAAACTTGAGCTGCCTGCAGATTTTGGGGTTAGTCCCACTTTTAACATTAGAGATTTGAAGCCTTATTTGGGTGAGGAAGATGAGCTATCGTCGAGGACGACTTCATTTCAAGAAGGGGAGGATGATGAGGACATCAATACCATTGTTACACCCACAGCCCCTGCTGCTATACATCTTGGACCAATTACTAGAGCTCACAAGACGCCAATTGAATTACCCGGTACTTTCGTTTCTTGGTAATGATTCTAATGTTCATGAGAATATGATGCTGCCTAAATTGGATACATTTGTTTTGCTTACAAATGAAGGGCCTGGAATGGATAAGAGGGACGAACACTGGAGCAAGACCAAGCCTGGAGATGATGGCATGCGCGAGGGGAACAAGAACGGAGTTACCAGTGATGATTTCAGGACTTTGAAGCCACCATAAGGAGTGCATGAAGCCTTGGACGAAATATACAAGATGCCACTTCATGAATTTCGTCCAGAGGCTATTCTAGGTGCTGCGTCACCTTATTATTGGGCTAGGCCCATGTAATTTCGAAATACTTAAGTATAGGCTATTTAGTTCGTATGTGTGGGGAAACAAGAGTTAGGGTTGGATTCGGACCCCTCCCACAAGGGCCACGAAATTCCCCCTATTCCTCCATATATACAGCCCTTAGGACGTCGTTTAGACAGTGGGTTTTGTTTAGATTAAAGTTCGCCATAGCTGCAACTTCGCGTACTTCGTTTGTGTTCAACGACCAGACAAAGGCGTCACAGAAGCCCACCTTGATCAATAAAGCTTTCCTCTTATATTCGCAATATCAAGATTGCAATATTAGTTTCTTGCTTGTTCTTTGTTTGCCTGCAGGAAATAGACCTTCGTGGTCAGGTTGATCGTGCTCCGGCGTGGTCAATAACCTCTCGGAGTTGGTTTAGCAATTGCTAAGGCGCGACGTCCTTGCACGTTCGTAGTCGGATCGTCAAGGTCAACTTCCTCCAAAACAATAGCTACCATCTCATCGAAAGACGGGACAGCTTTGCCTCTATCACGCAAGCGCGCGCTCAGGGACGTCTATGCGATTGAGCTAGTCGCCCCAAAGATCAACCCATGGTCTTCCTGTCTGATCACTTCTGATCGTAGGGACCATCCGACCAGTATTCGTCATGCTGGTTCAGCCGCACTAGTCCTCGACACAATCATTGATGGATTCCACCTCATGCGAGTTATCATGGACGGTGGTAGCAGCCTGAACCTGCTCTATCAGTATACAGCACGCAAAATGGGCATTAATCCCTCAAGAATTAAGCCCACAAAGACTACCTTTAAAGGAGTCATACCAGGTGTAGAGGCCTGCTGTACGGGCTCAATCACCCTAGAGGTTGTCTTCGGATCTTCAGACAACTTCCGAAGCGAAGAGTTGATCTTCGATATCGTCCCGTTTCGCAGTGGCTATCACGCACTGCTGGGATGAACCGCATTTGCTCGATTCAACACGGTGCCACACTACACTTATCTCAAGCTCAAGATGCCAGGGCCACGCGGCGTCATAACAGTCAATGGAAACACGGAACGCTCCCTCCATACCGAGGAGCACATCGCTGCATTAGCAGCAGAAGCACAGAGCGACCTTCTCAAGCAGAACCTCAATTCACCGGCCGAGCTCCCGGTCACTGTCAAATGAGTCCGGACTACTCTGCTGCAGGACAACCCAGCTATTCAAGAGCTCGATTAGCAATTTGGCCTCCGTCCCAGTCCCAACAAAGTGGCGGCATTCGTACCGCGTGTACATAACTACGCACTCAAAATACCATGGGCATAGTCGGAGGCATAACTAGCCTGTGATCCATAATACGGCTCGACCGCTCCTGGACACACATACTTTCAATTTTTCTTTTTTTATCCTTTTTAGGTTTCTTTTCTGCAGGCTTCTTCCGACGACCTGATCATTGGTCCTCTCAACAGGACGGATACACCAAGATGGCAAGAAGCACTGGCGTACAAGGGGATTTTTAGGTGGTCTCTTTAACGATCACTCTACCTGTTTTCAGGGCCCGCACGCAGGTCTCCCTTGGTAGTGGCATGTTAAATAGCCCGGTTGCTTATTGCACCACCTATACGAATACGCTTTGACGTATTAATCAAACTATAATGGAAACAGTTTGCGTCCCAACTTCTGCAGCATTAGCTTACTACCTCCTTCCATTTCTTGATAATCTTCTCAAGTTGCAACCGTACACTTTGGTACGCTTTAATCTGCCAGGGTCTTCATTGCGACCCATAATACTACAACAAAGTCCGAACACTCTTTACAATATAGTTAGGCACCCCGAATTTAGCATTATATGCATTGGCTCTGAATCATGTCTTTGGTCAATAGTTGGGTTGCCCGGCTCCTGTGCTTACTACCTTACATTCCGCTATATCGGCTAGGGTAGCAAAGGGAGAACTACTGCGATTGTGTCCTGGTTTATCTGAATGAGCACCTCAGTAGAGAAAGCCGAAAACTGACTGTCATGATGCGGCGAGAGCCGGTCAGCTCTTCGGAGGTTTCAAATCTTCAGCGATTTTTTCTGCATTATGCGATGAATCGGCTTTTACCCGATCAGGTGTTTACATTACCCTAGTTCGGATACTAGGGGATGCGCCTAAATTTTCATTGTCAAACTCCTATGGCTAAGTGAGGGTGATAAAGCCACATAGTCTGATTGCGTGGTTCATTGCGCTAAACACCTCCTTCAAGGACCAAACAATTGGATCAAGAGTGTTTAGATTACATCCCGAACACCCCCGTACTACCTACGTGGGGGCTGAAGTCGACGACTGGCCAACTCTCAGAATTTCACAAACACGGCCGCACACGAGGTAAAATATTACACAAACATTTATCTTACATAAAATAACTTGTTCCATAATACAGGGAAAGATAGAACAAATGTACTCATTCAAAGATTAAATCTTTGGCGCACTGTGCCGCCACAATGTGGGATCCCTCCAGGACATTGTCAAAATATAGTTCGGGCGTTCGGTGCTCCTTCCCTCGGGTGGACCCTCGGTCGCGAGCTTGACGGTGTTCATCTTCGCCCGCTGCACCTTGACGCAGGCGAAGGCCATCTGTGTGCCCTCGATGCAGACCGTCCGCTTGATAACGTCAAGTCGGGGGCAGGCATTGACCAGCCGCTTCACGAGCCCGAAGTAGCTGCTGGGTATAGCTTCGGCAGGCCACAGCTGGATTATTAAATCCTTCATGGCCAGTTCGGCCACCCTATGCAGCTCGACCAGCTGTTTTAGCTGGTCGCCAAAGGGCACCGAATGTTCTGGCGCAAGGTATTGCGACCAGAACAGCTTCTCCATTGAGCTTCCCTCTTCGGCTCGAAAAAATTCCGCAGCATCAGAAACACTACGCGGCAGATCCACAAACACCCCTGGAGAACTCCAAATCCGGGTCAGTAAGAGATACCTCTTCTTCACATACTTGCTCTGCATAATAAAAGCCTTACCCGTGGTGATCTTCTTGGCCTGTTGGATCTCCTGGAGGGCGCTTTGGGCTTCGTCCCGGGCCTCTTGTGCGCTTTGGCGAGCCTTGGCAAGTTCGGTCTCTTGAGCCGAAACATCGTGTTCCAAGGACTCGCACTTCTTCACGGCATCCTGGAGTTCCCGCTGGACCTCATCAAGCCTGGCCTCGTGCTTCTCACGAGCGGCTTGTTCCTTGGCAGCTTTCTCCTTGGCCTCGGCCAGCGCCTTCTTAAGGACCTCGACCTCGGTCGCCGCTCCTACAAATATCATGGCACTTTGGTCAGCACACATTATTTATTCTTTTCGAATATGCAGCAAGCCACCACATACCTTGCTTGTCCTCCAGCTGCCTTTTCACAAGGCCAAGCTCTTCTTCGGCCCGCTCCAGACTCTGCTTTAGTCCGGAGACCTCAACAGCATGAGAGGTTGCGGCCAGCAACGACGCCTACGCATTCACACAAGACATATTTAGTTAGTTTCCTGCGAAAATTTCTTGATCCTCTGTCCGGCTTTTCTATCTATACCATGACTTTTTCTTTTGTGTCGCTTACCTCAAAGCCTGTCAGCAGACTGGTGCAGGCTTCGGTCAGTCCGCTCTTGACGGACTGAACCCTCTCAACCACCGTACCCATAAGGACACGGTGTTCCTCCACAATAGGTCACCGCTGGTTGGACAGAGGTCACCGGCGCAATAGGCACACCTCCTCCCTTCAGAGGAGGCTGCTCACTTGACTCCGGAGCCGTGTAGGTCTCCGGGATGGTATCCGGCTGGGGGCCGAATTGGGTATGGCCCCCATCACCAGTCTCCATCGGGGTTTTCTCCCCCATGTGTCCGGCGGCTGAGGAGTCATCCTCTGGCGCCACCCTGACGGCCTCCGGAGCCTCTCCCTGGCCGGGGAAGGTCCTTCAGGACAGTACCTCGGCGTCGCCCTTGGCCTCGGGAGAGTGCGCCGTCGGTGGCGACTCGCTGGCCATCGCCTTTGAATCCAGCGAATCCCCCGATGAGGACCGCGGGGAGCTATCGCGGGCCGGACTACAATTGCATAATTCAACATTTTAAAAACTGTGAAGTAGAGATGCCAGATATAGGGATGCATCAGGGTTTTTCAGTACTCACGATGTGGCCAGGGGCTTCTCTCGGGGGCGTCGCTCTGGGCTGCTGTCGACGTCCCATGCAGAGTTATCCGCGAGGGGGCCCTTCCCCCTCTTGGGCGCCTCCACCTCTAGATTTGTGGAGGCTGCCCTCTTCTTCCTTCCCCCATCAGGACGAGAGTTGCTTTCTTCCTCCTCCTCGTCATCGTCTTCGGCGGCAGAGGAGTGAGTCTTGTCTTCGGACGACACGTCCGAAGCTCCCATGCGGCGGGGGCCACTCTGGGCCCCCTTGGCCTTCTTCTCCGGCACCTGGTGTCGGTGTCAAAATCGGCGGATCTCGGGTAGGGGGTCCCGAACTATGCATCTAAGGTCGATGGTAACAGGAGACGGGGGACACGATGTTTACCCAGGTTCGGGCCCTCTCTATGGAGGTAAGACCATACTTCCTGCTTGATTGATTTTGATGAATATGAGTGTTACAAGAGTTGATCTACCACGAGATCGTAATGGCTAAACCCTAGAAGTCTAGCATGTATGACTATGGTAATGAGGCTGTCCTTTCCGGACTAACCCCTCCGGTTTATATAGACACCGGGGGAATCTAGGGTTACATGGGGTCGGTTACATAAGAAGGAATCTTCATAGTTGGTCGCCAAGCTTGCCTTCCACGCCAAGGAGAGTCCAATCCGGACACGGGTACAGTCTTCGGCCTTCATGTCTTCATAGCCCATCAGTCCGGTCCATGGATAACAGGCCGGACGCCCGAGGACCCCTTAGTCCAGGACTCCCTCAGTAGCCCCTGAACCTGGCTTCAATGACGAGGAGTCCGGCGTGCAGATTGTCTTCGGCATTGCAAGGTTGGTTCCCTTTTTTCCGAACTCCAAGATAGTCTTCGGACGCGACGATAGTATTCGGGCCTGTAACACATAGCCGCAAAGAGAATATAATACTCGCACGACTCCAATCTGCTGACAGCTTTTTGCAACATGACATTACGTCAGCCCGGTCATAATTTCGGACTGTTTTGTGTTCGTCGTTCCATGTTTCGAGATGCGGTTGCCATTGCCACGTCTTGTCAATGCAGAGATCGTGTCCCCTTATTGCGGGATTCTCATCAATGCGGGTGCGGGTGATCCAACCGTGCTGTTTACACAACCCTTGGGAATAGGCAAGTTCTGAGGCGAGTGGGGAGGCATTTAATATTCACTGCCTTTATAAGGGGATAAGGATTCCCTCTTCCTCTCCCACGCCTTCTCTCTTTTTCCGCCCTTCCAATCTCGAGCTCCAGCACCCAAGTTCTCATCTCCTTTCCACTCGAGCCAGTACTCAACCCTGTCCGGATCCGGAGGTCAGGGCAAGTGGATGGTCTCCTCCATCAAGGAGGAGGACATTACAGAGCTTTGGGCGGCCGGATACTTGGTGAAGGAAATCGCCCACCGTCTGCCGGCCGAGGGGCAAGTCATCCCCACGCCGAAGCCCAACGAGAGGGTGGTTTTCATCCCTCATTTCTTCCACGGACTAGGGTTTCCTCTCCACCCCTTCGTCCACGGGCTGATGTATTATTATGGGATAGATTTTCACGATCTGTCCCCGAACTCCTTCCTCAACATTTCAGTGTTTATCATCGTGTGTGAGGCCTTCCTCCGCATCCGACTCCACTTCCGGCTGTGGCTCAAAGTCATCAACGTGAAGCCAAAGGTGGTGGATGGCCAGCACGCGGAATGCGGAGGAGCTATGGTGAGTAAGTTATCCAACGTCTCCTGGCCGAAAGGCACTTTTGTGGATACGGTAAAGGAGTGGCAGAAACAGCGGTTCTACATCACAGAACCCCGCGCCACCACCTGGGCCGCAGCTGCCGAATTCCGCTCCGGTGCTCCCATGTGACTCACGTCCTGGGTCGAGAAGAGTCCGGACTGGTGTTCGCCTGATGAGCTGATAGCGCTGCAGACGCGCGTTCAAAGCATTGTAACCGAGAACGTCAAGCTTGTTGATGTAATCCGGATGATGCTATTTCGCCGAATTCTCCCGTGCCAGCGTCAAAGCCGCCCTCTGTGGGAGTTCAATTTGAAGAATCACCAGACCCTGGTGAGGCTCTTCGAGACTACTCACGAAGGTGCCTGGAAGTTGCTGTTTAAGGGCAACGAGAAACCGCCGGCCATAGAGTCAGACCGCGGGCACGATATTAAACACCTCACCAGCGAGGTATGTTGTGTTCAACGTATCCCCCACTCGTTTGTTTTGAGGATAGTGGCTGAGCTTTTAGCATTTGCTTTCTCAAGATTGGATGGAGAGGGCGAAGCGGATCCAGTTCCGGCGCCGCTGCCTGAAGAACCGGTCATCCTGCGTCAGGCGAAGATGCTGGTGCCGGCACCATACAAGGCACCGGAGAAGAAAGCTAAGAAGGCCAAGGGGCCAAAAGAGGCCCCCGCTGTCGTGGTTCTAAGTCTGACAGTAGAATAGGGGGTAGGTAATGTAGAGGCAAGATCTCAGCTATGGAGGAGTTGTACACGCAAGGTTTACGAGTTCACGCTCTTCTCGGAGGAAGTAACAGCCCTACGTCTCGGAGCCCAGAGGCGGTCGACTCGATTATATGCGCGTGAGTTATAGAAGATGCGAACCCCTGTCCCAGAGGAGGGGGTGGCTTATATAGAGTGCGCCAGGACCCCAGCTCCCCTCCGTTACATAGGATTCAATGTACATAAAGAGGTGGCGTTACAGGTAACGCCTGTATTGAAGTCCTACAAATGGTCATTAAATATATGAATAAGTGCCCGACCGTTGCTGTCAGAGCGGCTTTAGGTCTTCTTATATGTCGAGTGGTTTTATGGTCAAGTGTCCTGGATAGAGAGAGGTCTCCGGGTGAATGATAGGTCGAGTGGAGTTTACTCGACACCTTCGCTGGATCCCTTCTTTTGATTCTTGAGCTTCTTTGTTCTTAGGACAAGGACCTTAGGTAGGGCGTATAGGTCAGGCCTATTACCCTACCCCAGGTCTGTGTCCTCATCATTAGCCCCCGAATGGATCGAGGTTCGAGTGAAAAAGGAAGATGAAGCTGACCTTGCTTTTGCTCTTGCTTTGACTTGTCTTCACCTCTAAGTGGAGGCCAGTTGTTAGAACTTTAGCTTCGTTTCAGTCGCCTTGATCGATTCAGAAATTGCCGAATGGTTTGTACAACGAAATCTGTCGAGTGATGTCTCTGACATGAAATCTTTGGCGTGATCGGTTGCAAAGGATCCCAGATTTCACGGGATTCGAAATTTTGGTGGAAGCGCCAGAGGAGGCGCATCATGATAAGTGGAATAGATAAATAGGATGTTTTGATTTACATGTGCCACCTTTTTTCGCCACGTATCTCGTCTTGTGATCTGAGATTTGAGGATAGCTCGGGCCCATGCGTCAGCCACTCGGAAGCGAGCCTTTAAAAGCGGCGAGGCCGAGGCATTTGTACTATGCGCGTTCATTTCTCTGCTTCTTCTTCTCACATCTCCGCTTCGTCCAGCCCATCCACTCTCGACGCCGCTGTTCCGCCGCCATGGGGAAGGACAAAATGGCGGCGCTAGAGCATGCGAAAAAGGCGACGTGTGCGGCGAAGAGCAAGAAGATGAATCGGGGGTCTTCATCGCCCTCGGGGCTGCCGTCGGGTTGGATCCAAGGAGACTGGATCCGATCTTCGCTTCGGCATGAGGACTTGGATGATATGGCCGAGTTAGGGCTGATCGTCCATAAGTCTGCGCGTCTGCCGGGGGGAGAAATGGAGCTGCAGCCACGACCGAGTGAGTGTGTTTTGCTCGCCACTCATGTCGACCGTGGCTTCTCACTTCCATCGCATCCCTTCTTTCGAGGTTTCCTGAATTTCTTTGGTGCCCAACTCCACCATTTTACCCCCAATACCATCACATATCTTGCTGCGTTCGTCTCCATGTGTGAGAATTTCCTGGGGTGCCGACCGCACTGGGGTCTTTTCAAGCACATCTTTACCATCCGATCCCAAACTGTGAAGAAAGCAAACTCGAATGACGAGAAGACCCACGTTATTCAGATGTGTGGGGGTATGGGCATTCAGAAGAGGAAGACGAGTTCTTTCCCCCCGATGACTCTTCCAGAGTCGGTCAGGGGCTGGCAGTCGACCTGGTTCTACTGCCAGGATATCGCGACCCCAGGCCAGCCGACCGGGCGCCTTCCCCCTTCTCTTTTGATTGTGTTCAAACTCCATCTTCATTGAAAGCGACTGTTGCGGAGAAGGCGGAGACAGGCATGCTAGTCGAGAAAGTAGTCCAACTGATCAACCAAGGTGTCACTGGTATGGACCTGCTCGAGGTGTTCCTCAGTCGGCGGATCCAACCCTTTCAAGCTCGAGACCACTCCATGTGGATGTACTCCGGGGCTGGCAACACTGCTCTGGTTCATCCGGAGGAGGTGGAGGCCAAAACAGTGGCCGAGTGGTTGATGGGGATCACCGGGAACAAGGACAACCGCAGGGGCGCTAGGAGAGTCGACCCTTTCAGCGATAGCAACCTGGCAGACAAGGTCTGGTCATCATGATTGAATTTTTGAAAGTATTTTCTGACTTATTGTTGATCCGACTGACTTATGATCGGTCCCTTGTTTTGCAGATCTACACGGAGATGTATTCAATGCCCAATGGTGAACAAGCTCTGGAGCAAGGCCAAGAGGGCGAGGACAGTGCCGAGGAGAGCGCCGAGTGGGAGTCTCCAGTTGACGATGATGAAGACGAGAGCGACGAGTCGGACGATGAGGAAGTGGCCGACTCACCGCCTCGTTCTGAAAGTCGATCCAAGCTGTGCCATGATCCCGCGAGCAAGCGCGGCAAAGCTGTGGCGTCGAGTGCTCCATCTCACAAGCGCGCTCGGTCCTCGACTCCAGAATTGACTGAGAAGGCCACCAAGTAGCCCAAAGTTAATCTTTCGAAGGCTCACAAGACCTTGCCTAGAATCAAGATGGACGTCCCTGTTGCTTCTGGGTAAACGTTCTTCTCGTATTTTCTTGTTCTGACCGATTTTCCTGTTCTGACCGGTTTTCTTGTTCTGACCGATTTTCCTGTTCCGACCGGTTTTCTTGTTCTGACCGAGTGGATGATGAACTTGTATAGCCCGACCTCAGCTGCGACTGACATGGATATTGACAAGACTCCAGCCGACGAGGAAGAAACGACACCATCACCTCCAAAGCCAGTAAGTCTGCCCGACTCTAATTTATTTGGTCGACTGGATGGTTTGTCAGTTATCCTTATGGCTTTCTCCGTTCATTGCAGTTCCATGAGACGTTGTTGTGCTCCTGGATGATGAATAAGAGGTACCGCTGAGAGGGAGGAGGAGGAAGGATAAGGAACTGGCCGGGAAGGCGCCTGAAGTCCAGGTTCCTCGGTCGACTGTGACGCCTGGGACGACGGTCGAGCAATCAACAGATCCGGCTCGAACCAACTGTCGTATTGCGGGTTCCGGCGGACCCTTGAGGTTCGAACACTGGGGTGCGTGCGGAATCTCGCCTTCTACCTACCTGCACCCCGCCGCCTCGCTAGGATCTAAACTACGAAAGGAACAGCAAAAGAGACACAGGGTTTATACTAGTTCGGGCTACCATTGTGGTGTAATACCCTACTCTAGTTTGTGGTGTGGTGGAGTGCCTCTTGGGCTGATGGTGATGAACAATACAAGGAAGAACAGCCTCGCGAGGGTCTGTTCTTGGCTGGTGCGATGAACTGCTAGGGGGAGTTCAGTCGCCTCTCTCTCCGATTCCGGATCCCTCTCACTATGGTGGCTAGCTCTACTTATATAGGCAGGGGCCCTGGGCCTCTTCCCAAATATTGAGCGGGAAGGGCGCCAACAATTGGTCATTTTTAAGGGGAACATATGGTACACTTATCCTGACTAAAGTTGGTCCTCGCCTGTCAAAGGCTCTGGTGGTGACGCCGGCTTGGGCTCCACAATGACTTCCTTCCCGCCGTTGGACTGGTCTTGGTCTTGTTGCACCGAAATGGACGCCTTTGCTTGATGCTCTCGCCTGCGCTTGCTCCCTTTGCACCAAAGGGGAAAGGAGGACACTGCGTGGGCTCGCGCCCTTGGTCGTCATGGCTTGCGTCATGGGCACCTCGTGAGGTACCCCGCCTTGATCTCTCCGCCTCCTCGCGAGCCAGCCTGATGAGGCCGTGCCTGAGGAAGCTCCCTGTCGTCCGCCCCGCGAGGCTTGGCCCCTCGCGAGGGTCTTGAGCTCGTGTTGATGAAGATGGGCCGTGACGGGCCCCCCTTTGGGCCACGCCGCAGGCGGCAGGTAGGCAAGTCTGGGGACCCCCGTTCCCAGAACGCCGACAGTAGCCCCCGGGCCCAAGGCGCGCCCGGACTTGGCCGAGCAGAGAGGTGAAGGGGCAAGTGCGAAGCGCCGCGGGCCCTAACAGCCTGCGGCCTTGGGCGCCTCGTGGCGGTTGATTGGACATGGGCGGCATTGTTTCCCCATGCCTCCTTATTTTGCGCCGTGCTAGGCGGACTCGTAGCCGCACACAGCTGCTCCCCTTTTCGCTGGTCGACCGTCCCCCACTCTTCCTCCTCTCGAACTCCAGCTTCTGCTCCCAATCCAATCTCAAACGTTCCTCCCCCCCCCCCTTTCCGTTGCCATGGCTCCGACAAAGAAGGGAAGAGGGAAGAAACCCATGCCTCCACCTCGCTCGCCGTCGTCGGCGGCCCATGCCGTCGATCGGTCAATTATACTCAACCGAGAGGGCCTGGGCAAGGTCAGCTCGGCCTTGGCCACCATCTTCAACGAATGCGGGCGGACGACGGCTTGGCCCGCGACCCACTTCGCCATCGACAGGATAATCATTGAGGTCCAGTATTTTGCCGACGCCCTGTGGGCAGGGCTGGCTCCCCCCTTCTCCGATTTCTTCAATGTTGTGCTCTCCCACTATCAGATCCATATGATGCACTTGGGTCCGGAATCCATCACTCTTCTTGCTGTCTTTGCCTTTGTTTGCGAGGCGATGATGGGCATCCTTCCCTCAGTTGCCTTGCTGCACCACTTCTTCTCTCTGCGCCTTGTTGACCCCACCCAATGTTCAGGGTGTGTGAGCTTCATTGCTGCATCTGAAACAGCGGCTTCAGGGATTGACTTCACCCTTCCTCCGCCACGCTTTGGGTTCCCATGAGCGGTGGCTGTACGTGGACGTGGGGGTGCCCAGCCCCCTGCTGTCAGAGCCAACATCACCCGGTGTCCCCAATTCAGGCTGGAGCGAGGAGACGCTCACAAGCCCCCGGCTCGCCTTCGTCTGGCGTCGCTTTGCGCTCCTGAGGGCGCTCGAGGTGACGGCGCCCAAGGTGGTGAAGGAGTTCCTGTTATGCCGCATTGCCCCTCTCCAGCGCCACTCCCACTGGATGTGGGCCTTCAGCGGGCGTGAAGACCGCATGAGGCTCCAGGAGGAGGACTTGACGCCTGAAGCGCTGAGGAAGGTGCTCTTGGTCTTGACTGGGGATCCCAACCCTGGCATCGTCCGGCAAGGGGGGGCTTTGCTGTACTTTTGCTCAAGCAGGGGTGACTTTGTGAAGCAGATGCCCGCCGACGAGTGGGGCTGTGCCCAGAGCCTCATGGGGTCTCGCGAGAACCCGGTGGTGGTGACTGCCCTTCCAGTCGGCCGTGGTGGCTCTTCCTCGAGTGGCGGTGCAGGGAGGCACAAGCTGCTGGAGGCCGAGGGGGCCTCCGCAGGGGTGACGGTCCCAGGCGGCGCTCTTGAGGGAGCAGCTCCTGTGGCCCGGGCTGTCGCGGTTGGGGGAGGCGAGCAGCTGCCCGTGGTGCCTGCGGCTGAGGCCCCTGTGGCCCCAGCTACCCTTCTTGGTGAGGCGACTGGCGGCGTGCACCAGGACGATGCCCCTGACGCCGGTCGTCTCGACGCTCCTTCCTCGTCGCAGGTTGACCCCTGCGCTCAACTCTTGGGTCGATTCCGTGTGGACTTTGAGGCTCTTCAGAAGAGAAGGGAAGCCCTGGGCGACGATTACCCTTGTCGCCTGTTGAAGCGCAGGAAGTACTTCGCCACCGTTGAGTAAGCTTTCCCCTTTTCTGGCTCCTGATTCTTCTGTTGCCTTCACTGATCCTTGCTTCGCAGGGCCCTTCCTGCTGAGCTCACAGAGATGCCTGAGGAACCATCCCCCTTGGCTCCACCCTATCCACCGTCTTCGAGCACTCCGAGAAGCAGGGCCCTTGTGGTGAGGTCGGCCGGAGAGTCGAGCCATCCTGAGGCGCATCGCGTCCCCGCGCGCCTCGCGACCCTCCTTTGCGAGCCTTCTTGAGGCATAGCTGGCCTGCCGTGGGCTTCTCGTCTGGTCGTCGACCGTGACTGGCTGATGCATTCCCTGCGCTCTTCTTTGGGGGATGGGCTAGCTCCTGGCCGGGCTCCTGGCGAGGCGTGCCCGGCCGTGGTGAGGGCGCCAGCCCCCAGCCCCCTGCCCTGAGGGGGAGTGCTGCTTCGTGGCCCTCGGCGCTCGCCTTGGGCGGATGATGGTGTGGAAGACGTACTTGAGCGCTCCCGGGAGCGTCGCGCTCTTAGCCAAGGGTTTCTTTGGAGGGCGGCTGATGCGGTGAGCCTGCTCGGTGAAGAGCTCGCCGATGAAGACGCTACGCGAGGCCGAGGGCCTCGCGCCGCCGCAGAGAGGCATGAGCTAAAGGCGGCTGTCGCCCATGCGCGCCACCAGCGTGATCTTGACGATGAGGAGGCCAAGGCGTCGCTGGTGGCCTCTCGGGAGGTCCGTTCTCGGGCCGTTGAAGAGGCTCGGGAAGCTGACCGGCGGCGAGAGGCGGCGGAGGAGCGAGCGCGGGAACTCCTGGCCCGTTGCCGCTTACTCGAGGAGCAGGTGGAGCTGCGTGAGACGGCCCTTGCATCGATGAGGGTGGCATCAGGCGACCCAGCATAGCTCCAGAAGCGGGAGGAGGCGCTGAGCTGGAAGCCGCCGAGCGCGCACGCGAGTACGAACGCCTGGAAACAAGGGAGCGCTTGGTGACGAGGGCGGAGGATGATGTCGCTGCGCGGGAGGCCCGCGTCCTGGAGGAGGTCGGGCGTCGGGTGGCGACGGCGCGCTTGAACCTCGAGCGCGAGTTCGAGGAAAGGCTGGGGTTGATCCGGGCTGAGGCCGAAGGTAGGACCGCTGCCTTGAGGGCCAAGCAGGAGGAAGCGACGAGGCGGGCCGATGCTTTTCGGGCCGCCCTTGAGGTGGCGCAGGAGGAGTTAACTACCTCCCGTGCCGAGGTGCTTCTTCTTCGCCAACGTGTGGGTGAGGCTGAGGCCGTTGCGCGACAGAATGCGGACAAGATGCGCCAGCGGCGGGTCCTGGAGCATGAACACGGCCCCATGCTCACCACGCTCCGGGAGAGAGCCAACACAGCCTTGGGTAACATCTGCGAGGCGGCTGTTGGCGAGCCGCACGCAATTAACTACGCCGGCAACCTTCAGTTCTTCACCGATGTGGTGACTCGGCTGGAGGAGCGGTCGGTCAGAGCCGACAGGTTGGTGGAGGAGAGAAGCCGTGCCCTGCTCGGGCGCGCCTTTTCTCGCTTCTTCAGCCATCTCCGGCATATGGACCCTCATTTTGACTTCGATGCAGCCATCGCCCCAGTACCCCAGGCCGTCCGGGACGACCTGGCGCACTGGGTGGAGGACAACATGGACGCCCTTGTCAGGGCCTTTGCTTCAGAAAACGATGGCGTGATCGTGGCTGCTGATGAAGGCCGCGTGGTGGACGGCCCTGACGCCGCCGGTGACGATGCAGAGAGCGACGGCGAGGCCAGCGACGCCAGCGGCAATTCAGGAGATGCCCCTGAGGATGCATTGGGGGATTTATCCAACTGACTGCGCACCGTTCCTGTTTCCTGCATGAATAGAACTCAGGTTTTGCCCTCACGGTCGTGAGAGCATTTTGGGAGGGGGAGCCCCTCATGTAAAACTTGTGTTTTGCGTATTAGTAGATGCTATACCACCCGTACGCCTATGCCTAGTGGCTGGCTAGTTTACCTTTGTCCCGCGCGGGCCCCGAGATAGCCAGCGGAGGGCTGTGGCGTTTCGAGCATCTCCCGTTCGAACCCATAGGATCTGCAGTAAAAGCCTCCTGAGAGGATGTGGCGGCGGCAGCCTGGGCTGCACGCAAGCTAGGCCCAACCCGGCTCGCGAGGGGCTCACGACGGGAGGCAGCTGAGGCAAAGCGGTAACTGGAACGCTATAGATTGCTTGAACGAGACTAAACACCCCCTTCCCCAAACACACGCAAATCTCGAATTCGTATCCAACTTAAATCCAGCGGGGGAAAGTGACAACCAAAGGGGAAAAGCAGTGAAAGCAAACCAAAAAAGGCCGCGTTCGGCACCTAGTCTAGTCTTGGACGTCTTCTCACCAGCGCGGAGCTAAGTGCTGCCACTGGGCGTGGGAGGGAGCCCAGTGGCACGAGGCCGGCACCCCTGAGACGCCGGGGCGTGTACAACCCCACTCATTATTACGTGAGAGTTTCACGGGGCGGCGAGCTTCACAGGCACTGGGCCTTCTTCACAGGTACCGGCCTTGCTTCATATCGCCAGATGAGGGCCCCGCCTTGCGCCACACTCTAGTGCCATCAACGACGACCGGAAACCAGGACGCCGCCGATGGGGTAGAGCGGTCGCCAGCCAGTTTCCCGGCGACCACGGGTCCTCCGCCAGGCAGGCCCCGAGGCACCTCCCCAGCGGAGGGCCTACCTCCTGAGAATGCCTTGCTCCGAACGCCGCGGTGGTGATGCCGGATCTCGGCCCCTCTCCTGCAGCCCCCGGCGCCCTCCTCTCGAGGGGTAGGAGACTGCGGGAGCGGGGCAGCCACTTACTGTGGCGACCTGCACCTCCTGCGATTCATGATTAACGTATGTCTGCTCCTGAGGAATTAGTGGTACCCGATAATCGTCGCCTCCAGCGTGGCCGGTGGGGCCTTCACGGGGATCTTGGAAGAGCTTCGGCTTGCCGCCTCGTCCCCCGGCCTGGCCGAGGAGCGAGCCTTGTTCTCCTTCGTCTTTGGTGCCCTTGGTCCATCATGTGGGGCACGTATTCTTCTGGGGCCGTCATCCCGAAGGCCGCGACATAGTACTCCGCGTGCCATGTGGTTCTGCTTGGAGCGCCCACCTGGGGGTGGTACACGGCGGCCCACTGGGGCCGTGGGTCGCGACGAGTCCTTCTTCGCTGGCCGGGAGCAGAGCGCGCCGCTACTGCCCGGTCCGATAGCTTCACCGGGCGTTGGAGTAGCCTTGGGGCCCCTTGACGCGTGTGGAGCCCAGCGGGCCGCCCGACCAGAGGTGGGAGCTGGGTGCGAAGGATGAGCCTCGAGGCGGCAAAGCCCAGAGCTCGCCACCCGCCTAGCAAGACGACGCTGCCGCCTTCCAA
The DNA here is from genome assembly GCA_021605145.1 of Aegilops bicornis. NCBI lineage: Eukaryota > Viridiplantae > Streptophyta > Magnoliopsida > Poales > Poaceae > Aegilops > Aegilops bicornis. Next base: position 194,416,336 of record CM038674.1, read on the forward strand.
AGAGCTCAGACTGGCAGAGGCTCCCGGGACACCGTGAGCGTGGCCCTCGACTTCGCCTGTTCCCGGCGGGTGTAGGGTGTTGCGGCCGCGGCGTGGTTGGAGGCCCTCGCTGCCGACCACGCCTGCCGTGGCGTGAGAGTTGTCGAAGCTTGTCCGCATCGCCCGTGGCCCGCAGCGCCCTGCGGACCGCGAGCTGCCTGGGGCATGGGGTCGCCCGAGGCGAGCGGCTCTGCGTGGGAGGGCCAAGCCGCCCAGGGACCGGGGTTGCCCGCCTGGTCGCCGGTCATGATGAGGACGATGCGGCGGGACACGAAGTGGCAGGAGGTGGATTCCGGCGCACCCCTACCTGGAGCGCCAAATGTCGGATTTCGGGTTCCGGCAGACCCTTGAGGTTCGAACACTGGGGTGCGTGCGGAATCTCGCCTTCTACCTACCTGCACCCCGCCGCCTCGCTAGGATCTAAACTACGAAAGGAACAGCACAAGAGACATAGGGTTTATACTAGTTCGGGTCACCATTGTGGTGTAATACCCTACTCTAGTTTGTGGTGTGGTGGATTGCCTCTTGGGCTGATGGTGATGAACAATACAAGGAAGAACAGCCTCGCGAGGGTCTGTTCTTGGCTTGTGCGATGAACTGCTAGGGGGAGTTCAGTCGCCTCTCTCTCCGATTCCGGATCCCTCTCACTATGGTGGCTAGCTCTACTTATATAGGCAGGGGCCCTGTGCCCTTCCCAAATATTGAGCGGGAAGGGCGCCAACAATTGGCCATTTTTAAGGGGAACATATGGTACACTTATCCTGACTAAAGTTGGTCCTCGCCTGTCAAAGGCTCTAGTGGTGACGCCTGCTTGGGCTCCACAATGACTTCCTTCCTGCCGTTGGACTGGTCTTGGTCTCGTTGCACCGAAATGGACGCCTTTACTTGGTGCTCTCGCCTGCGCTTGCTCCCTTTGCACCAAAGGGGAAAGGAGGACACTGCGCGGTCTGGCGCCCTTGGTTGTCATGGCTTGCGTCATGGGCACCTCGTGAGGTACCCCGCCTTGATCTCTCTGCCACCTCGCGAGCCAGCCTGATGAGGCCGTGCCTGAGGAAGCTGCCTGTCGTCCGCCCCGCGAGGCTTGGCCCCTCGCGAGGGTCTTGAGCTCGAGTTGATGAAGATGGGCCGTGACGGGCCCCCCTTTGGGCCACGCCGCAGGCCGCAGGCAGGCAAGTCTGGGGATCCCCGTTCCGAGAACGCCGACACCAACGTCACCATCGTTGTTCCGTTGTCGACTGATTGCCCCTCAGGATCAGCTACTCAGACTTCTGCCGCGCTGATACAACCCCCTGCTTCAGATCCGGCGGCTGCTTCGATTGCTCTGCCTTCATCACTTTTTACTGTATATCATACTCCGGACGATCCACCGACTGCTGCCAAGGAAGCTCTTCTTCAGTTGAATCTGGTGATGGGACAAATGAAAGTGGCGCATGAGGCTAGTCAGGTAGCCTTCAATGCTGGAGCTGCTCTGCAAGCCAATGTCTAGGTTAGTTGATTTTCCGATCGGCTGTATTTCTTGTCTGATCGCCCACTGGGGTGTGGCTGTTTTGAAAATGCATGTCTCTTTGTGTCGATTCGAGCTAAATCTTTGGACTAGTGGGGGCACGCTGAGTGCACCCACTGGGTGTAGTCCCTAAGACCGTAGTTAACTGCGGGCAGTCGACTGTGATCTGAGAACAGGAACTCTCTTTTTTTCAAATAAGTGGGGGCACGCTAAGTGCACCCACTGGGTGTAGTCCCCGAGACTGCCGTTGAATGTTTGATTCGGTGGTAGTCTTAGAATAACTATCATTGTGTTGTCTTTTTATCTCTGTCGACTGATATGGCTTTAACTGCAGAAATCTTGTGATCTTGGGGCTCAGCTTTCTGGAATGAACAAACAGCAAATCAACCTCAACCTTGATCTGGAATTGGCCAAGAAGAATCTCAAGACCGCTCGTGACGAAGTAGCTGCCATGGGAGGTAACCAATCGCCAACTGTATATCCTGCTGCTGGCACTTTTTCTTTCCATTTTTTGAACCGACTGGCTCCACTCGAGCAGATGTATGTAGTGAAAACCGCCAACTCCAAGCCCGTCTGAAGAATGTTATTTCTTTAGAGAAAATGAAGCGGGCTTTGGAGAAGAAGGATCTGGATCTTGCTGCAGCACAAAAGGAGGCGCGCGAGAAAACAACACTTGTTGACAAGAAGCTTGCTTCAGTCGGCAAGTTAGAAGAATAAAACTCCAAACTGAAGACTGTTGTTTCTGACGCCCATCGGGAGGTCAAGCAACTGAAGAAGGACAAGGAGAAACTGACCGACGAGCTTGGGAGTCTCAAGGACAAGAATGGCAAGTTGGAGTCTTATCTGGGCCAGCTCGCTGTAGAGCTGGTCTTGAAACTTGAAGGTACTGATTAATCTATCTTATTTCTGTCGACTGCCAAGTCTAATTGTACCGTCGACTCACCATTCACTCGACTGTGCAGAATTTTGCCAAGACTTTGAAGCAGAAACTGGACGGGTCGAGACGGGTCTTGATCCCATAAACTGTCCAGTCAAGGATGATGTCGCGATGAACGTGTTGCGGTTGGAATCTCGTATGGACAGCGCAGTTGCTTATCTTGCCCGCCTGAAAGCTATGATGACTCGGGTTGATGCTGAACTCTGGCCTCAGGCAGAATTGTCTCAGGATCTTGAGTCTCTGATGGCTCGACTGAATAAAATCCCCGAGCGAGTACAAGAATGGAAGAAGTCATCTGCTCGCTGTGGCGCTGATGTCGCGTTGTCCTTGGTCTGAGTGCACTGCAAGGACGTCAATGGAAACAAGCTAGCAGAACTCAAGGTTGCTAACACGAAGAGGCACACTTTTCAGTCTTTCATGGACACCTTCCTTGATGCCGCCACTCGTATTGCAGACATCATTGACCTTGACAGTTTCTGCGACTCAGCCAGTCCTTCTCCTGATGCGTGACTGAAAAACATTATGCTTCACCTTTATTTGCCTCGGAATGCCGAGTGATTGTGTAACCGTTAAACTTCTTCGGGCTTGATGCTCGAATACTTTTGATCCGTCGTCCGGAACTTTAGGATTTATTCGAACTTGGTTTATTTCTGAATATGCTTGCGATTGCCTTTGAATGGACTTCGTTCTTCACTCGGAATAATCTTTGTGTTTGAGATGCAGCTCTGAGGTGGTGACTCCAGTCGACCTGCACCTCGTCGTATTTGTGGCGTAGCTCCGAAGGAGAAGGTTGCAGTCGACCTGCACCTCGTCGTCCTTGCGGATAGGGATGGAGCGCACGTTGTACTTGTGGCGTAGCTCCGAAGGAGAAGGTTGCAGTCGACCTGCACCTCGTCGTCCTTGCGGATAGGGATGGAGAGCATGTTGTACTTGTGGCGTAGCTCCGAAGGAGAAGGTTGCAGTCGATCTGCACCTCATCGTCCTTGCGGATAGGGATGGAGCGCACGTTGTACTTGTGGCGTAGCTCCGAAGGAGAAGGTTGCAGTCAACCTGCACCTCGCCGTCCTTGCGGATATGGATGGAGTGCATGTTGTACTTGTGGCGTAGCTCCGAAGGAGAAGGTTGCATTTGACCTGCACCTCGTCGTCCTTGCGGATAGGGATGTGTTTCAAACTTAGGCGAGTTCTAGACTGCACCTAAGCCTCCGAGTGGGAGGGTTGCTCTCCACTCGGTAGGATTTTTCAATCTTAGGCGAGTACTCTACTGCAGCTAAGCCCCCGAGTGGGAGGGTTGCTCTCCACTCAGTAGGATTTTTCAAACTTAGGCGAGTACTGGACTGCAGCTAAGCCCCCGAGTGGGAGGATTGCTCTCCACTCGGTAGGATTTTTCAAACTTAGGCGAGTATTGGACTGCAGCTAAGCCCCCGAGTGGGAGGGTTGCTCTCCATTCGGTAGGATTTTTCAAACTTAGGCGAGTCTTGGACTGCAGCTAAGCCTCCGAGTGGGAGGGTTGCTCTCCACTCGGTAGGACTTTTCAAACTTAGGCGAGTCCTGGACTGCAGCTAAGCCCCCGAGTGGGAGGGTTGCTCTCCATTCGGTGGGATTTTTCAAACTTAGGCGAGTCTTGGACTACAGCTAAGCCCCCGAGTGGGAGGTTGCTCTCCACTCGGTGGGATTTTTCAAACTTAGGCGTCTTGGACTACTGACTAAGCCCCCGAGTGGGAGGGTTGCTCTCCATTCCGTAGGATTTTTCAAACTTAGGCGAGTACTGGACTGCAGCTAAGCCCCCGAGTGGGAGGGTTGCTCTCCACTCGGTAGGATTTTTCATACTTAGGCGAGTACTCGACTGCAGGTAAGCCCCCGAGTGGGAGGGTTGCTCTCCACTCGGTAGGATTTTTCAAACTTAGGCGAGTACTCGACTGCAGCTAAGCCCCCGAGTGGGAGGGTTGCTCATCACTCGGTAGGATTTTTTAAACTTAGGCGAGTTCTTGGACTGCAGCTAAGCCCCCGAGTGAGAGGCTTGCTCACCACTCGGTAGGACTTTTTAAACTTAGGCTAGTTCTTGGACTGCAGCTAAGCCCCCGAGTGAGAGGCTTGCTCATCACTCGGTAGGATTTTTTAAACTTGGGCGAGTTCTTGGACTGCAGCTAAGCCCCCGAGTGAGAGGCTTGCTCATCACTCGGTAGGATTTTTTAAACTTAGGCGAAACGGATTCGTAGATAAGCCCTCGAGTGAGAGGCTTGCTCATCACTTGGTAGGATTTTTCAAACATAGGCGAGTACCGGACTGCAGCTAAGCCCCCGAGTGAGAGGCTTGCTCATCACTCGGTAGGACTTTTGAACTTAGGCGAAACGGATTCGCAGCGAAGTCACCCACTGGGGGATTTTAAATGTAAGTAGAGGCAACAACAGATTGTTCAGAAAGATTATAAAGCTCTTGTCTTTGATAAACGAACTACAAACGTATTTCTTATTACATCTCATCTGAGTGAGTACTTAAGTATAAAATGGGCGGAGCAGCTCCGCGTTCCAAGCCCGTGGCTCGTCTTTCTGATGCTCGAAATTATAAAGATGGTATGCTCTATTGTGGAGAACTCTGGTCACAATGAAGGGGCCTTCCCAAGCAGGGGCGAGCTTGTGTGGTTTCTGCTGATCCACTCGAAGAACCAAGTCTCCCTCCTGAAAGGCTCGACCTCTCACGTTTCTGGCGTGGAATCGACGCAAGTCTTGTTGATAAATAGTCGATCGGATCAGTGCCATCTCTCTTTCCTCCTCTAAAAGGTCGATTGTGTCTTGCCGAGCCTGTTCTGCTTCAGCTTCGGAGAAGAGCTCGACTCGTGGTGCATTGTGAAGTAAGTCACTCGGCAGAACGGCTTCAGCTCCGTAAACCAGGAAGAATGGAGTTCGGCCAGTCGACCGATTGGGAGTTGTCCTTAGACCCCAAAGAACTGACGGAAGTTCATCAACCCAGGCGCCTGCTGCGTGTTTGAGATCACGCATCAGTCGAGCTTTCAGTCCTTTGAGAATTAGGCCATTTGCTCTCTTTGCTTGTCCATTCGACTGGGGGTGAGCGACTGAAGCATAGTCGACTCGTGTGCCTTGAGAAGCGCAGAAGGTTCTAAACTCATCAGAATCGAAGTTCGACCCGTTGTTAGTGATGATGTTGTGCGGAACCCCATATCTGAATGTCAATTCTCTGATGAAACTGACGGCAGTGCTAGCTTCAAGATTCTTGATAGGCTTAGCTTCAATCCACTTGGTAAACTTGTCGACTGTTACAAGTACGTGGGTGAAGCCGCTCCTACCCGTTCTCAGTGGTCCGACCATATCCAATCCCCAAACGGCAAAGGGCCAGACGAGTGGAATGGTCTTCAGGGCTGACGCAGGCTTGTGCGACATGTTGGAGTAAAACTGGCAACCCTCACATTTTTCGACTATATCTTTCGCCATTTCATTTGCTCGAGGCCAGTAAAATCCAGCTCGGTATGCTTTAGCCACAATAGTCCGAGAGGACGCATGGTGACCACAGGTCCCCGAGTGGATGTCGTTGAGGATCATTCGACCTTAATCTGGCGTTATGCATTTCTGACTGACTCCTGTCACTCCTTCTCTGAATAGTTGCTCTCCTATCACAGTAAAGGCTTTGGATCGATGGACGATCTATCGAGCCTCTTCTTCGTCTTCTGGGAGTTCCTTCCTAAGAATATATGCAATGTACGTCCTTTGTCGATCGGGAGTGATGACCAAAACCTCCATGATCGTGTCGACCACGGTGGGACCTCGACTTCAGTCAGATCTGTGGCACTCTTAGGCTGTGGGGGCTCTTCAGTGAAAGGATCTTCTTGAACTGATGGTGTGTGAATGTGTTCCAAAAACACATTGCTGGGAATGGCTTCTCTCTTGGAACCTATCTTTGCGAAATCGTCGGCAGCTTGATTTTTCAGTCAGGGTATATGATGGAGCTCTAACCCCTCAAACTTCTTTTCCAATTTCCTCCTTTGCATTACATTAGCCTTGAGTCATAAATTTGGGCTTCTGACGTCCCACTCCTTCATCACTTGATTGACTACCAAATCTGAGTCGCTGTAGACCATAAGGCGACGGACGCCGAGTGAAATTGCCATACGTAATCCATACAGGAGTGCCTCATATTCTGCTTCATTGTTGGAGGAGTTAAAGTGAATCTGGAGGACATATCTGAGCTTGTCTCCTTGGGGGGATACCAGTACCACCCCAGCACCGGAACCGTTCAGCATCTTGGAACCATCAAAAAACATGGTCCAGTGCTCCGAGTGAACTTGAGTCGGCGATTCTTTGTTCAATCCACTCGGCGAGGAAATCTGCTATTGCTTGGGACTTGATAGCTTTCTTTGCCTCAAACTTGATATCTAAGGAAGGAGTTCAATCGCCCATTTTGCCACTCGACTAGTTGCATCTCTCGACAAAGGAGCGTCACGACGATCGTAATTAAATGATCAGAGAAGTAATGTGCAACCTTCTTCGTGGTCATATAAATCCCATAAACCAGTTTCTGATAATGCGGATATCTTTGCTTTGATGGCGTCAAAACTTCAGAAACATAATATACTGGCCGTTGATCTTTATAAGCTTTTCCTTCTTCTTCCCGCTCAACCGTAAGTACAGTACTGACGACTTGTCCAGTGGCTGCAATGTAAAGTAGCAAAGGTTCTTTGCTGATTGGGGCAGCAAGCACCGGCTGGTTGGAAAGCAGGGCTTTTAGCTCTGCGAATGTTGCATCAGCTTCAGGGGTCCACTCGAACTTATCTGACTTCTTCATCAGTCGGTAAAGAGGCAACGCCTTTTCACCGAGGCGAGAAATGAATCGACTTAGGGCGGCCAAGCAACCAGTTAGCTTCTGGACATCATGTACACGCACAGGGCATTTCATTCGGAGTATGGCTCCCACTTTCTCTGGGTTAGCGTCGATCCCTCGTTCTGAAACGAGAAAACCGAGCAATTTTCCGCCTGGGACTCCGAATGTGCACCTTGATGGATTAAGCTTGATATCATACCTTCTAAGGTTGGCAAAGGTTTCAGCAAGGTCAGCCAGTTGGTCAGAACCTTTACGTGACTTAACCACAATATCATCCATGTATGCTTCCACATTCCGACTGATTTGAGTGAGTAAACACTTCTGAATCATCCGCATGAATGTGGCTCCGGCCGGCGTTCTTCAAGCCGAATGGCATGGTGACATAACAGAAGCACCCAAATGGAGTAATGAAAGTTGTTTTTATCTCGTCGGGTCCATACAGACGGATATGATGATACCTCGAATAAGCGTCCAAAAAGGACAAACACTCACACCCCGCAGTTGAGTCGACGATTTGGTCGATGCGAGGGAGAGGAAAGTGATCCTTCGGGCAGGACAGATTGATCTGCTTGAAGTCGATGCACATGTGAAGGGAGTCGTCCTTCTTAGGAACCATGACAACATTAGCTAACCACTCGGAGTGGTAAATCTCTCGGATAAACTCAGCTGTCAGGAGCCGAGCCACTTCTTCTCCGATTGCTTTCCTCTTCTGCACGGCGGACCGTTGAAGATGTTCTTTGACTGGTTTCACTTTTGGGTCGACTCACAGACGATGCTCAGCCAGCTCCCTGGGAACACCAGGCATGTCGGAAGGTTTCCATGCAAAGATGTCCCAGATCTCACGGAGGAACTGATGAGCGCTTCTTCCTATTTGGAGTCGAGTGTTGTTGAAATGTGAGTTGGAGCAGCATTGGGATCCGTCGGGTGGATATGAATCGGCTTCGTTTCGCCAGAAGACTGAAATGCCGAATCCGTGGCGGGCTTCTTCACTCATAACAAATCACTCGGATCTGCATTTTTCTGATACTCCTGCAATTCCACCACTGCCATCTGTGCATCGGCGATCTTCGAGCCTTTCTGGAAGAACTCTTCTGCCTTCTTTCGATTGCCAATGATAGTGATCACACCTATAGGACCAGGCATCTTCAACTTGAGATACACGTAGCATGGTCGAGCCATGAAATGTGCATAAGCCTGCCTCCCCAAAATAGCGTGATAAGCACTCTGGAAATCCACAACTTCGAATGTCAACTTTTCTTTGCGGTAATTCTTGTAATCACCGAAAACTACATCAAGGGCGATTTGGCCGAGTGATTCAGCCTTCTTGCCAGGGATGACGCCATGGAAACTCATGTTGCTTTCGCTGAGTCTGGACATCGGAATGCCCGTTCCTTTCAGCGTCTTTGCATACAGAATATTCAGGCCACTGCCTCCATCCATTAGAACTCTAGTCAACCGAGTGCCTTCGACGACTGGGTCGACCACCAATGCTTGCCTCCCAGGGGTGGCTATATGCGTCGGGTGATCAGACTGGTCGAATGTAATGGCAGTCTGAGACCATTTCAAATAACTGGGCGTCGCTGGAGCGACCATGTTGACTTCTCTGTTGATGACTTTCAGTCGACTTTTGCTCTCAACATCAGCAAAAATCATCAGAGTGGAGTTGACGTGAGGGTAGCCATCGTCACTTTCCTCTTTGTCCTCAACCTTGTCCGACTCTTTTTCCTTCTCCTTGGGCTGTTTCTCTCGGAACTGCTGGATCAGGAGTCGACACTGTTGAGTGGTATGCTTTGGGTAAATGAGATTACCCTCCTCATCTTTCTTCATGTGGATGTGGCATGGCAAATCCAACACATTGTTTCCATCTTGATCTTTTACTTTCTTAGGGTTCCACGGCCCCTTGGGTTTTCCCTTAAACTTTCCTTGAGTCACGGCTAAGGCTTCTCCAGGAGCAGCTGGCTCGGCTTTGCGCTTCTGCTTCCGACTGGAATTCCCACCCCCGGTTTCGTGGATGACTGTTTTGCATTTGCCACTCCGGAGCCGATCCTCCTCCTCACCATTGGCATACTTGGTGGCAATCTCCATCATCCGACTCAGAGACATATCTCCGGTCCGACCGAACTTCAGATTCAGCTCTCGATATTTGACGCCTTCCTTGAAGGCACAAACCGCTTGGTGATCAGACACATTTTCCACCGTGTGATGCAACGTGATCCATCTCTGAATATAATCCCTCGAAGTCTCATTGGGATTCTGCACACAAAATTGCAGCTCTGTCAGCCCTGCTGGTCGTTTGCATGTTCCTTCAAATGTTCTGCCAAACACTCGGGCAAGATCTTCCCAACTGTAAATACTATCGAGTGCTAACTGGTTTAACCATGCTCTGGCCGAGCCCTCCAACATCAGAGGAAGGTACTTCATAGCCACTTCATCATTGCCGCAGCCAATCGGAACAGCTACTCTGTAGTCCTCAAGCCAAGTGTCAGGCTTGGACTCGCCACTGAACTTACTGACTCCAGTTGCCAACCTGAAATTGGGAGGAATCACCGCGGCCCTGATGGCTCTGCTGAAGCACTCGGGACCTGAGACATGCACTCTGTTATTGGTTGGTAGATCTCTGTCATGGACTTCCCTGTGAGCTCTATTTCTGTCGACCAGACCCTGTACGAGGATTGATCTCGCATCAAAGCCTGGCTCCCTGGGGTCGACTGGAATTCTTCGCCCATCGCTGTGAGGGCGTCTGTCATCATGTTGTCGAGGCACATATGACCCACTCCTTGGAGGAGGCGTGGGCACTCGACGACGATCATCATGATTGAGTCGGCGATCATACTGCTCGCGGTTTCTGTACTGATCTCGTCGGTCGCCACGTCCCTCACGCCTCGGGGGCGATCTTGGGCTATGGGCCGAGTGGACTGTATCTGCTACGACGGATCTGCTGTGGATCCTATTCTGCGACTGAGACACAGCTGTATTCTGTTCTCCCGCTGCCCGGAGTAAATCCCTGATCTGCAACAAACCTCTGCCAGCTTCTGACTGGGACGGCTGGATCGATTCTGCTATTCGGGCTGCGGTTGCGAGATTCTGGATTGGAGTTCGATATACCTGAGTTGGAGGCGGAAAAAGTTGTCTTGGACAGGATGCTGGAACCCGTTGCCGAGCACGCTCGTCGAGTGCGTGCTGGAGGTTCTCCAGTCGAGTGTGCTCGGCCAAGTTGGCTAGGCGCGCCTCCTCCAAGGCCCGGGCCTCGGGAGTTTCTCCGATGATAGGAGTATAAAGGGCATCCATGTTCCGGCGGCGAAGTTCTTCCCTCTACTGCGAAGAGAGGGGCTCGGGGAGGTACTCCTCATGGACACGCGACGGATCGCCTCTGCCATCTCCACCGTCGACGCAAGGGAAACCAGGAGGACTGCGGGGCCCATCGACCATCAAGACTTCCTCCGCAGGATCACTGCTGTCGCACTCGGATGCAGTCTCTGTGGAGCCAGTCGAATAGGCCGTAGAGAGTTTTGTCGGGCTCGATCGCCGCGACTTGAGGGGTGGCCGACTGGCGAACCACCGCATGCCTCACCCACCGTTGAAGCCTTGATCAACCGGAACGCTTGCACCGGCGGGCAACAGGGAGGGAGGAAGCTACAGGAGCCGACTGATACTGGGTCGACGGCTGCCGCAGGAGGACACCGCGGACGCATGCACGAAAGTGCGTTGCCCCACGGACGGGGAGTGTGTCGACGTCGAGCGACAAACACGAGCGCGCCGAGACGGATCTCGTGGCCCTCAGCCAAACCTCCGCCTGAAACCATGATGAAGGGGATCGGAAAAATTGCAACTTCTCCAACAAGTCGCTAAGACACCTGCCCCACGGTGGGCGCCAACTGTCGTGGTTCTAAGTCTGACAGTAGAATAGGGGGTAGGTAATGTAGAGGCAAGATCTTAGCTATGGAGGAGTTGTACACGCAAGGTTTACGAGTTTAGGCCCTTCTCGAAGGAAGTAACAGCCCTACGTCTCGGAGCCCGGAGGTGGTCGACTGGATTATATGCGCGTGAGTTACAGAAGATGCGAACCCCTGTCCCAGAGGAGGGGGTGGCTTATATAGAGTGCGCCAGGACCCCAGCTCCCCTCCGTTACATAGGATTCAATGTACATAAAGAGGTGGCGTTACAGGTAACGCCTGTATTGAAGTGCTACAAATGGTCATTAAATATATGAATAAGTGCCCGACCGTTGCTGTGCAGAGCGGCTTTAGGTCTTCTTATATGTCGAGTGGTTTTATGGCCGAGTGTCCTGGATAGAGAGAGGTGTCTGAGTGAATTATAGGTCAAGTGGACTTTACTCGACACCTTTGTTGGATCCCTTCTTCTGATTCTTGAGCTTCTTTGTTCTTAGGACAAGGACCTTAGGTAGGGCGTATAGGTCAGGCCTATTACCCTAACCCAGGTATGTCTCCTCATCACCCGCCGCAAGGGTACTTCGGACGTGACGTCCGGAGATGAAGAGACCCATTCCTCCATTCCTGAGGAGGAGGACGATGAGGAAGAGGAGGAGGAGGAGGAGGAGAACAACCCTCCCCCTGAGGAGGGAAAGAAGAAGAAGAGGGCGGCTTCTGCGCATCCGGAGGCGGAAACACACAAGAAGGGGAAGGGCGCCTGATAACCCACAAGTATAGGGGATCAATTGTAGCCTCTTTCGATAAGTAAGAGTGTCGAACCCAACGAGGAGTAAGGTAGAAAAAATATTCCCTCAAGTTCTATCGACCACCGATACAACTCTACGCATGCTTAACATTCGCTTTACCTAGAACAAGTATGAACCTAGAAGTACTTTGTAGGTGTTATTGGATAGGTTTGCAAGAATATAAAGAGCACATAAGTATAAACTAGGGGCTGTTTAGATAAAGACACAATAAAGTTAGTATAGCAAGTGTGGAAAAGTGGTGGTAGGAGTTGCGACATTGTCCCTAAGCAATTGACTACTTTACTAGATCGATAGCAAGTTTTATGTGGGAGAGGCCACTGCTAGCATGCCATCCCTGACTTGGAATTCTATGCACTTATGATTGGAACTATTAGCAAGCATCCGCAACTACTAACGTTCATTAAGGTAAAACCTAACCATAGCATTAAGTTATAATGGTCCCCCTTCAATCCCGTATGCATCAATTTCTATGCTAGGTTGAAGCTTATATCACTCTTGCCCTCCAATACATAGTCCTACCAACATACAACTAACCCTATGGTGTGATCCACGCGCGCGCTCATATGATGGGCACCAAAGGACAGCAACATAACCACAAGAAAATTAAATCAATCATAGCAATTCATCAACCACCGATAGGACAACGAAAATCTACTCAGACATCATAGGATGGCAACACATCATTGGATTGGATAATAAGATGAAGCATAAAGCACCATGTTCAAGTAGAGGGTACAACGGGTTGCGGGAGAGTTGACCATTGTAGATAGAGGGGGGAAGGTGATGATGATGTTGGTGAAGATGACAGAGGTTTTGGTGTAGATCGCGGTGATGATGATGATGGCAACGGCAGCGTTCTGGCGCCACCGGAAGAGAGGGGGAGAGGGGCCCCCTTCTTCTTCTTCTTCCTTGAACTTCTCCCTAGATGGGAGAAGGCTTTCCCCTCTGGTCCTTGGCCTCCATGGCATGGGAGGGGTGAGATCCCCTCCGAGATTGCATTTGTCTCTCTGTCTCTCTCTGTTTCTGCGTTCTTAGACTCTGCCCTTTCATCGTTTCGTATATATATGGAGATCCGTAACTCCGATTGGATTGAAACCTTAGCCCAGATTTTTCTCTGAAAAATAGCTTTCTTGCGGCCAAGGAAGAGCAGCAACCGCCTTACGGGGGGCCATGAGGGTCAGGGGCGCGCCCCCCTGCCTCGTGCCCCCCTCGGGCACCGTCTCGCGTTGATTCTTCTTCTGGAATTTTCCAAATATTCCAAAAATATTCTCCATCCGTTTTTATCCCGTTTGGATTCCTTTTGATATGGGGTTTCTGTGAAACATAAAACATGCAACAAACAGGAACTGGCACTGGGCACTGGATCAATATGTTAGTCCCAAAAATAGTATGAAAAGTTACCAAAAAGTATATGAAAGTTGTATAATACTGGCATGGAACAAAAAAATTATAGATATGACGGAGACGTATCAGCATCCCCAAGCTTAATTCCTGCTCGTTCTCGAGTAGGTAAATGATAAAAAAGATAATTTTTGATGTGGAATGCTACCTAGCATAATCTTGATCAAGTATCTAATCATGGCATGAATATTAAGACACGAGTGATATAAAGCAATAGTCTATCATTTGACATAAAAACAATAATACTTCAAGCCTACTAATAAAGCAATCATGTCTTTTTAAAATAACATGGCCAAAGAAAGTTATCCCTACAAAATCATATGGTCTGGCTATGCTCCATCTTCACCACACAAAATATTCAAATCATGCACAACCCCGATGACAAGCCAAGCAATTGTTTCATACTTTTGATGTTCTCAAACCTTTTCAACTTTCACGCAATACAGGAGCGTGAGCCATGGACATAGCACTATAGGTGGAATAGAATATGATGGTGGAGGTTGTGTGGAGAAGACAAATAGGAGAAAGTCTCACATTGACGCGGCTAATCAACGGGCTATGGAGATGCCCATCAATTGATGTCAATGTGAGGAGTAGGGATTGCCATGCAACGGATGCACTAAGAGCTATAAGTATATGAAAGCTCAAACTGAAACTAACTGGGTGTGCATCCAACTTGCTTGCTCATGAAGACCTCGGGCATTTGAGGAAGCCCATCATTGGAATATACAAGCCAAGTTCTATAATGAAAATTCCCACTAGTATATGAAAGTGATAACTCAAGAGACTCTCTATATGAAGAACATGGTGCTACTCTGAAGCACAAGTGTGGTAAAAGGATAGTAACATTGCCCCTTCTCTCTTTTTCTCTCATTTTTTCTCTTTTTTTTACTTTTTGGTGGGCTTCTTTGGCCTCTATTTTTTATTTGGGCTTATTTGGCCTCTTTTATTTTGATAACCTCACATGGGACAATGTTCTAATAATGATGATCATCACACTTTTATTTACTTACAACTCGATATCTAGAACAAAGATATGATTCTATATGAATGCCTCCGACGGTGTACCGGGATGTGCAATGATCTAGCGTAGCAATGACATCAAAAAACGAACAAGCCATGAAAACATCATGCTAGCTATCTTATGATCATGCAAAGCAATATGACAATAAATGCTCAAGTCATGTATATGATGATGATGGAAGTTGCATGGCAATATATCTCGGAATGGCTATGGAAATGCCATAATAGGTAGGTATGGTGGCTGTTTTGAGGAAGATATAATGAGGCTTATGTGTGACAAAGCGTATCATATCACGGGGTTTGGATGCACCGGCGAAGTTTGCACCAACTCTCTAAGTGAGAAAGGGCAATGCACGGTACCGAAGAGGCTAGCAATGATGGAAGGGTGAGAGTGCGTATAATCCATGCACTCAACATTAGTCATAAGAACTCACATACTTATTGCAAAAGTCTATTAGCTATCGAAACAAAGTACTACACGCATGCTCCTAGGGGGATATATTGGTAGGAAAAGACCATCGCTCGTCCCCGACCGCCACTCATAAGGAAGACAATCAATAAATACCTCATGCTCCGACTTCGTTACATAACGGTTCACCATACGTGCATGCTACGGGAATCACAAACCTCAACACATTATTTCTACTAATCCACAACTACCCACTAGCATGACTCTAATATCACTATCTTTATATCGCAAAACTATTGCAAGGAATCAAACGTATCATATTCAGTGATCTACAAGTTTTATGTAGGATTTTATGACTAACCATGTGAATGACCAATTCCTGTCATCTCTCTAAATAGATATGAGTGAAGAAAGAGAGTTTAATTCTTTCTACAAAAGATATGCCCATGATCTAACAAATATAAGTAAGCAAAAGAGCATTCTACAAATGGCGGTTTTCTATGTGAAGAGAAATAGGCAATCCAAACTCCAAATGATATAAGTGAAGAACATGAAGCATTCTATAAAGCCATACTCAAAAGATATAAGTGAAGTGCAATGAGCATTCTATAAATCAACCAAGGACTATCTCATACCAGCATGGTGCATAAAATAAAAATGAAAACTAAATGCAAAATACGCTCCAAGATCTACACATATCACATGAATGAAACGAATACGAAAACATACCGATACTTGTTGAAGAAAGAGGGGATGCCTTCCGGGGCATCCCCAAGCTTAGACGCTTGAGTATCCTTGAATATTTACTTGGGGTGCCTCGGGCATCCCCAAGCTTGAGCTCTTTCCTCTCTTCCTTCTTCTCACATCGAGACCTTCTCGATCATCGAACACTTCATCCACACAAAACTTCAACAGAAAACTCGGTAAGATCCGTTAGTATAATAAAGAAAATCACTACTCTAAGTACTGTTTCAAACCAATTCATATTTTGTTTTTGCATTTTAGCTACTGTAGTATAACTTTTCCATGGCTTGATCCACTGATATAAATCGATAGTTTCATCGAAACAAGCAAACTATGCATCAAAAACAGAATCTCTCTAAAACAGAACAGTCTGTAACAATCTGAACATTCACCATACTTATGATACTTGAAAATTCTTCCAAAATTAGGAAAAATAAATAATTTTTATAGAAAGACAGTGCAAAAATTTTCAGAACCGTTTGACGTTCCAGTAAAAAATTAAAAATCACGCACTACAGCCAAAGTTTCTGTCCTGCACCGCACAAACCAACAAGCATTGTAAACATCCTAAAGGCAAACCTTGGAACATTATTTTTATAATACAATGGAATTTTAAAAGGGGATAATTATTTTTTTTGAAAAGTTTCTGTAATTAAGATTCACAAAGTTTCCATGAGCATGAACAAAGTACAAGGACGTCCCCCACTTTCACAATGCTCGTCTATCTCACTTTCACTTTTCTTTTTGAAAAGTTTTGGGTTCCCCTCTTTATTTATTTTTTTGTTTTTAAACTATATAAAAGCACTTAACAGAAATAAATGACTCTCTAAAACTTCCGGGTTGTCTCCCTGTCAGCGCTTTCTTTAAAGGCATTAAGCTAGGCATATAGTGCTCAAGTAGTGAATCCACCCGGATCCCAAGGTATATCAAAGCCAATTTTAATTAGCAATGATTTGGCATTTAGTAGTGAGCACAAATCAACATATATCAAACAAATACGAAGCCTAACTCCCTTCCTATGCATCGGCATGTCATAAAAGAACAATTCATGCACACAAAGTAAAGGCCAATGCATAGTATAAACAGTTTCTTGCAATTTTATCATGTGCGAAACATAGAGAGGTGGAGATATAGTTCCTCTCTCATAATAATTGCAAGTAGGAGCAGCAAGCACATGCATATTATATTCATCAAAATCATAATGTGCAACAGTAAAAGGCAACCCATCAATATAATCCTCAATGAGTGCAAACTTCTCCAATATAGTGTAGTTGGGAGAATTCAAAAAGATAATAGGACTATCATGCGTGGGTGCAATAGCAACAATTTCATGTTTAACATAAGGAACTATAGCAAGTTCATCTCCATAAGCATAATTCATATTGGCATCTTGGCCACAAGCATAGAAAGCATCATCAAAAAGGGATATTTCAAGAGAATCAACGGGATCATAACAGTCATCATAGCAATCATCCTTCGGTAAGAATGAAGGGGAATTAAATAATGTATGAGTTGAAGAGTTACTCTCATTAGAAGGTGGGCACGGGTGATCAATTTCTTCTTCCATAGACTCCTGCAAAATATTAGTCTCTTCATCTTTTTCATCCAATGAGCTCACAGTTTCATCAATTTCTTCTTCCATAGACTCCTGCAAAATATTAGTCTCTTCTTGGACAGCGGAAGAGACCTCGATATATGGTTTAACATAGGCATTAGAAGCATAATTCTCATAACAATATTCAAGTATGGCAAAATTTTCAAATTTGTAAAGAGTAGCATCATCCGTTTCAATCAAAGAAGCAGTTGTTGGGGAACGTAGTAATTTCAAAAATTTCCTACGCACACGCAAGATCATGGTGATGCATAGCAACGAGAGGGGGAGTGTATCTTCATACCCTTGAAGATCGCTAAGCGGAAACGTTTATCAACGCGGTTGATGTAGTAAATGCGTCTTCACGATCCGACCGATCCAAGTATCGAACGCACGGCACCTCCGAGTTTTGCACACGTTCAGCTCGATGACGTCCTCGCCTTCTCGATCCAGCAAGACAGGCGAAGTAGTAGATGAGTTCCGGCAGCATGACGGCATGGTGACGGTGTTGGTGAAGAACAATCTCCGCAGGGCTTCGCCTAAGCACTACGGAAACTATGATGGAGGATAAACTAGAGGGGACGGGGTTGCTGGCACACGGCTTGGTGTTGCTTGATGTGTCTTTGGTGCTAGCCCTGCCCCTCTATTTATATGTTGAGCCTTGGGGTCGAAACTTGGAGTAAAAGCCTCCACAAAGTCGGTTTCACGGCGTCCTTCTCGGACTCCAGGGCAAGAGTCCTTCTCGGACTCCAGGGCCAGACGCCAGGGTTCCCGGCGTCTGGCCCCTGGACTCCGAAAACTTCCTTTTGCGCTTTCCAAAAACCTTGTGGGCTTTCCCCTTTGGCCCAAATAACGTGTTCTCATACCCAAACATTTCGGGAAACATCCGGAACCCCTTCCGGTGAATTCCGGAACCCTTCCGGAGATCAAACACTATTATCCCATATATCAAACTTTATCTCCGGACCATTCGGAGTTCCTCATCATGTCCATGATCTCATCCGGACTCCGAACAACATTCGTTACCAACATACATAACTCATATAATACTATATCGTCAATCTAAGCGTTAAGCGTGCGGACCCTACGGGTTCGAGAACTATGTAGACATGACCGAGACACGTTTCCGGTCAATAACCAATAGCGGGACCTGGATGCCCATATTGGCTCCCACATATTCTACGAAGATCTTTATCGGTCAAACCGTATAACAACATACGTTGTTCCCTTTGTCATCGGTATGTTACTTGCCTGAGATTCGATCGTCGGTATCCAATACCTAGTTCAATCTCGTTATTGGCAAGTCTCTTTACTCGTTACGTAATGCATCATTCCGTAACTATTTCATTAGCTACATTGCTTGCAAGGCTTGTAGTGATGTGCATTACCGAGAGGGCCCAGAGATACCTCTCCGGCAATCGGAGTGACAAACCCTAATCTCAAAATACGCAAACTCAACATGTACCTTTGGAGACACCTGTAGAGCTCCTTTATAATCACCCAGTTACGTTGTGACGTTTGGTAGCACACAAAGTGTTCCTCCGGTAAACGGGAGTTGCATAATCTCATAGTTATAGGAACTTGTATAAGTCATGAAGAAAGCAAATAGCAATATACTAAACGATCAAGTGCTAAGCTAACGAAATGGGTCAAGTCAATCACATCATTCTCCTAATGATGTGATCCCATTAATCAAATGACAACACATGTCTATTGTTACGAAACATAACCATCTTTGATTAATGAGCAAGTCAAGTAGAGGCATACTAGTGACATTAAGTTTGTCTATGTATTCACACATGTATCATGTTTCCGATTAATACAATTCTAGCATGAATAATAAACATTTATCATGAAATAAGGAAATAAATAATAACTTTATTATTGCCTCTAGGGCATATTTCCTTCAGTCTCCCACTTGCACTAGAGTCAATAATCTAGTTCACATCACCATGTGATTTAACACGAATAGTTCACATCTTTATGTGTTTAGTTCACATCTCCTGTGACTAACACCCAAAGGGTTTACTAGAGTCAATAATCTAGTTCACATCGCTATGTGATTAACACCCAAAGAGTACTAAGGTATGATCATGTTTTGCTTGTGAGAGAATTTTAGTCAGCAGATTACATCACATACAAAGCCGTATGTATTTTGCAAATATTCTATGTCTTCAATGCTCTGCATGGAGCTACTCTAGCTAATTGCTCCCACTTTCAATATGTATCCAGATTGAGACTTAGAGTCATCTAGATGAGTGTAAAAGTTTGCACCGATGTAACTTTTACAACTAACTCTTTTATCACCTCCATAATCGAGAAACATCTCCTTAGTCTTCACTAAGGATATTCTTGACCGTTGTCCAGTGATCTACTATTAGATCAAAATTGTATTCCTTTGCCAAACTCAGGGCAAGGTATACAATAAGTCTGCTTCACAAAGATAGCATACTTTATAGAACCTATAACAGAGGCATAGGGAATGACTTTTCATTCTCTTTCTATTTTCTGCCATGGTCGGGTCTTGAGTCTTACTCAACTTCACACCTTGCAACACAGGCAAGAACTCCTTCTTTGACTGTTCCATTTTGAACTATTTCAAAAATTTATCAAGGTATGTACTCATTGAAAAATCTTATCAAGCGTCTTGATCTATCTACATAGATCTTGATGCTCAATGTGTAAGCAGCTTCACCGAGGTCTTTCTTTGAAAAATTCTTATTCAAGTATCCTTTCATGCTATCCAGAATTTCTATATCATTTCCAATCAACAATATGTCATCCACATATAATATTAGAAATGCTACAGAGCTCCCACTCACTTTCTTGTAAATACAGGCTTCTCAAAAAGTGCATGTAAAACCATATGCTGTGATCAACTCATCAAAGCGTATATTCCAACTCCGAGAGGCTTGCACCAGTCCATAAATGGATTGCTGGAGCTTGCACACTTTGTTAGCACCTTTAGGATAGACAAAACCTTCTGGTTGCATTATATACAACTCTTATTTAATAAATCCATTAAGGAATGCAGTTTTGACATCCTTTTGCCAGATTTCATAAAATGTGGCAATTGCTAACATGATTCGGACAGACTTAAGCATCGGTACAGTTGAGAAAATCTCATTGTAGTCAACACCTTGAACTTGTCGAAAACCTTTTTGCGACAAGTCAAGCTTTGTAGATAGTAACACTACTATCAGCTTCTGTCTTCCTCTTGAAGATCCATTTATACAATATGGCTTGCCGATCAACGGGCAAATCCACCAAAGTCCACACTTTGTTCTTATACATGGATCCCATCTCAGATTTCATGGCCTCAAGCCATTTTGCGGAATCTGGGCTCATCATCGCTTCCTCACAGTTCGCGGGTTCGCCATGGTCAAGTAACATGACTTCCAGAATAGGATTACCGTACCACTCTGGTGTGGATCTTACTCTGGTAGACCTACGAAGTTCGGTAGTAACTTGATCTGAAGTTTCATGATCAGTATCATTAGCTTCCTCACTGATTGGTGTAGTTGTCACAGGAACCGGTTCTTGTGATGAACTACTTTCCAATAAGGGAGCAGGTACAGTTACCTCATCAAGTTCTACTTTCCTCCCACTCACTTCTTTTGAGAGAAACTCCTTCTCTAGAAAGGATCCGAATTTAGCAACAAAAATCTTGCCTTCAGATCTGTGATAGAAGGTGTACCCAATAGTCTCTTTTGGGTATCCTATGAAGACGCACTTCTCCGATTTGGGTTCGAGCTTATTAGGTTGAAACTTTTTAACATAAGCATCGCAGCCCCAAAATTTAAGAAACGACAACTTTGGTTTCTTGCCAAACCATAGTTCATACGGTGTCGTCTCACCGGATTTAGATGGTGCCCTATTTAAAGTGAATGCAGCTATCTCTAACGCATAACCCCAAAACGATATTGGTAAATCGGTAAGAGACATCATTGATTGCACTATATCCAATAAAGTACGGTTATGACGTTCGGACACACAATTAAGTTGTGGTGTTCCAGGTGGCATGAGTTTGTGAAACTATTCCACATTGTTTTAGTTGAAGACCAAACTCGTAAATCGAATATTTGTCTCCGCGATCAAATCGCAGAAACTTTATTTTCTTGTTACGATGATTCTCCACTTCACTCTGAATTTCTTTGAACATTTCAAATGTTTCAGACTTGTGTTTCATTAAGTAGATATACTCATATCTGCTCAAATCATCTTGTGAAGGTCATAAAATAACTATACCCGCCACGAGCATCAACACTCATTAGATCGCATCCATCGGTATGTATTATTTCTAACAAGTTAGTAGCTCGTTCCATTGTTCCGGAGAACGGAGTTTTAGTCATCTTGCCCAAAAGGCACGGTTCGCAAGCATCAAATGATTCATAACCAAGTGATTCCGAAAATCCATCTTTATGGAGTTTCTTCATGCACTTTACACCGATATGACCCAAACGGGAGTGCCACAAATAAGTTGCACTATCATTATTAACTTTGCATCTTTTGGCATCAATATTATGAATATGTGTATCACTATGATCGAGATCCAACAAACTATTTTCATTGGGTGTATGACCACTTGAAGGTTTTATTCATGTAAACAGAACAACAATTATTCTATGATTTGAAACGAATAACCGTATTGCAATAAACATGATCAAATCATATTCATGCTCAACGCAAAATCCAAATAACATTTATTTAGGTTTAACACTAATCCCGAAAGTATAGGGAGTGTGTGATGATGATCATATCAATCTTGGAACTACTTCCAACACTTATCGTCACTTCCCCTTCAACTAGTCTCTGTTTATTCAGAACTCCTGTTTGAGTTACTAATCTTAGCAACCGAACAAGTATCAAATACTCAGGGGCTACTATAAACACTAGTAAGGCACACATCAATAACCTGTATATCAAATATACCCTTGTTCACTTTGCCATCCTTCTTATCCACCAAATATTCAGGGCATTTCCGCTTCCAGTGACCATTTCCTTTGTAGTGTAAGCACTCGGTTTTAGGCTTTGGTCCAGCTTTGGTCTTCTTCACGGGAGTGACAACTTGTTTGCCATTCTACTTGAAGTTTCCCTTTTTTTCCTTTGCCCTTTTCTTGAAACTAGTGGTCTTGTCAATCATCAACACTTGATGCTCTTTCTTGATTTCTACCTTCGTCGATTTCAACATCACGAAGAGCTCGGGAAACGTTTTTGTCATCCGTTGCATACTATAGTTCATCACGAAGTTCTAGTAACTTAGTGATGGTGACTAGGGAATTCTGTCAATCACTATCTTATCTGGAAGATTAACTCCCACTTGATTCAAGCGATTGAAGTACCCAGACAATCTGAGCGCATGCTCACTAGTTGAGCGATTCTCCTCCATCTTTTAGCTATAGAACTTGTTGGAGACTTCATATCTCTCAACTCGGTATTTGCTGGAAATATTAACTTCAACTCCTGGAACATCTCATATGGTCCATGACTTTCAAAACGTCTTTGAAGTCCCGATTCTAAGCCGCGTTTAAGCATGGTGCACTAAACTATCAAGTAGTCATCATTTTGAGCTAGCCAAACGTTCATAACGCCGCATCTGCTCCTGCAATAGGTTTGTCACCTAGCGGTGCATCAAGGACATAATTCTTCTGTGCAGCAATGAGGATAAACCTCAGATCACGGATCTAATCCGCATCATTGCTACTAACATCTTTCAACACAGTTTCTCTAGGAACATATCAAAATAAACATATGAAAGCAACAATGCGAGCTATTGATCTACAACATAATTTGCAAAATACTACGAGTACTAAGTTCATGATAAATTTAAGTTCAATTAATCATATTACTTAAGAACTCCCACTTAGACAGACATCTCTCTAGTCATCTAAGTGATCACGTGATCCAAAACAACTAAACCATGTCCGATCATCACGTGAGATGGAGTAGTTTTCAATGGTGAAAATCACTATGTTGATCATATCTACTATATGATTCACGTTCGCCTTCGGTCTCCGTGTTCCGAGGCCATATCTCTGTATATGCTAGGCTCGTCAAGTTTAACCTGAGTATTCGCGTGTGCAACTGTTTTTGCACCGTTGTATTTGAGCGTAGAGCCTATCACACCCGATCATCACGTGGTGTCTCAAAGACGAAGAACTTTCATAGCGGTGCATACTCAGGAGAACACTTCTTGATAATTAGTAAGAGATCATCTTATAATGCTACCGTCAATCAAAGCAAAATAAGATGCATAAAGGATAAACATCACATGCAATCAATATAAGTGATATGATATGGCCATCATCATCTTGTGCTTGTGATCTCCATCTCCGAAGCACCGTCGTGATCACCATCGTCACCGGCGCGACACCTTGATCTCCATCGTAGCATCGTTGTCATCTCGCCAATCTTATGCTTCTACGACTATCGCTACCGCTTAGTGATAAAGTAAAGCATTACTGGGCGTTTGCATTTCATACAATAAAGCGACAACCATATGGCTCCTGCCAGTTGCCGATAACTTCCGTTACAAAACATGATCATCTCATACAATAAAATATAGCATCACGTCTTGACCATATCACATCACAACATGCTCTGCAACAACAAGTTAGACGTCCTCTACTTTGTTGTTGCAAGTTTTACGTGCCTGCTACGGGCTTAGCAAGAATCGTTCTTACCTACGCATCAAAACCACAATGATAGGTTGTCAAGTTGGTGCTGTTTTAACCTTCGCAAGGACCGGGCGTAGCCACACTCGGTTCAACTAAAGTTGGAGAAACAGACATCCGCCAGCCACCTGTGTGCAAAGCACGTCGGTAGAACCAGTCTCGCGTAAGCATCTGGCGTAATGTCGGTCCGGGCCACTTCATCCAACAATACCGCCGAACCAAAGTATGACATGCTAGTAAGCAGTATGACTTATATTGCCCACAACTCACTTGTGTTCTACTCGTGCATATGACATCTACGCATAAAACCTGGCTCGGATGCCACTGTTGGGGAACGTAGTAATTTCAAAATTTTCCAACGCACACGCAAGATCATGGTGATGCATAGCAACGAGAGGGGGAGTGTATCTTCATACCCTTGAAGATCCCTAAGCGGAAGCGTTTATCAACGCGGTTAATGTAGTCGTACGTCTTCACGATCCGACCGATCCAAGTACCGAACGCACGGCACCTCCGAGTTCTGCACACGTTCAGCTCGATGACATCCTCGCCTTCTCGAACCAGCAAGACGGGCGAAGTAGTAGCTGAGTTCCGGCAGCACGACGGCGTGGTGACGGTGTTGGTGAAGAACAATCTCCGCGGGGCTTCGCCTAAGCACTACGGAAACTATGACGGAGGATAAACTAGAGGGGACGGGGTTGCCGGCACGGCTTGGTGTTTCTTGATGTGTCTTTGGTGCTAGCCATGCCCTCTATTTATATGTTGAGCCTTGGGGTCGAAACTTGGAGTAAAAGCCTCCACAAAGTCGGTCTCACCCGAAGGCAAGAGTCCTTCTCGAGACTCCGGGGCGGGCCAGGTTCGGCGTCTGGACCTAGACGCCAGGACCACAGGCGTCGGCCCCCTGGACTCGCAAAACTTCCTTTTAGCTTTTAAAAACCTTGTGGGCTTTCCCTTTGGCCCAAATAACGTGTTCTTGTACCCAAACATTTCGGAAACATCCGAACCCTTCCGGAGATCAAACACTATTATCCCATATATTAAACTTTATCTCTGGACCATTCCGGAGTTCCTCGTCATGTCCATGATCTCATCCGGGACTCCGAACAACATTCGGTTACCAACATACATAACTCATATAATACTATATCGTCAACAAAACGTTAAGCGTGCGGACCCTACGGGTTCGAGAACTATGTAGACATGAACGAGACACGTTTCCGGTCAATAACCAATAGCGGGACCTGGATGCCCATATTGGCTCCCACATATTCTACGAAGATCTTTGTCGGTCAAACCGCATAACAACATACGTTGTTCCCTTTGTCATCGGTATGTTACTTGCCTGAGATTCGATCGTCGGTATCCAATACCTAGTTCAATCTCGTTACCGGCAAGTCTCTTTACTCGTTACGTAATGCATCATTTCGGAACTAACTCATTAGCTACATTGCTTGCAAGGCTTGTAGTGATGTGCATTACCGAGAGGGCCCAGAGATACCTCCCCGACAATCGGAGTGACAAAACCTAATCTCAAAATACGCCAACTCAACATGTACCTTTGGAGACACCTGTAGAGCTCCTTTATAATCACCCGATTCGTTGTGACGTTTGGTAGCACAGAAAGTGTTCCTCCGGTAGCAGAGTTGCATAATCTCATAGTTATAGGAACTTGTATAAGTCATGAAGAAAGCAAATAGCAATATACTAAACGATCAAGTGCTAAGCTAACGAAATGGGTCAAGTCAATCACATCATTCTCCTAATGATGTGATCCCATTAATCAAATGACAACACATGTCTATGGTTAGGAAACATAACCATGTTTGATTAATGAGCTAGTCAAGTAGAGGCATACTAGTGACATTAAGTTTGTCTATGTATTCACACATGTATCATGTTTCCGGTTAATACAATTCTAGCATGAATAATAAACATTTATCATGAAATAAGGAAATAAATAATAACTTTATTATTGCCTCTAGGGCATATTTCCTTCAGCAGTTTCATAAGCACCCCTAAAACCAAAAAAATCTTCAATTTGTTGAACATCATAGTAATTATAAACACCCTTAGCATAAGAAAGATATGATTCAATTATCACTAAACAAACATTGGTAGGGAAGGTGTTTCTTAGGGTCTTCAGAACAACAAGTAATATCATATATTTCGCATAAACTCCAAGCATAGCATTGCAAACGATGAATTTGATCCGATGGCGTTTCCCTTTTTCAGATATGCGGTGTCGCACATAACAAGCATGCTCATCTAAAGATTCGCCCTCAACTAAGCTAGTTGGGGTTTCAGCACGAGCACATAGGGATCGAAGATGATCCAAGTAAAAAGCTTTAGGAATGTGATAGATTTTGAGTGGTTCTTACACCATTGGTTCAGTAGGTACAACTAATTTTTTTGGTATTTTGCATTTCCTACACATAATTAAAGATAGAAAACAACTAAGAACAACAAATAAAAATTACTTAGTGATAAAGCAAACAAGCACACACGAGAATATTCACCCCACGCTATTGCACCCCGGCAACGGCGCCAGAAAAAGGTCTTGATAACCCACAAGTATAGGGGATCAATTTTAGCCTCTTTCGATAAGAAAGAGTGTAGAACCCAACGAGGAGCTAAAGGTAGAAAAAATATTCCCTCAAGTTCTATCGACCACCGATACAACTCTATGCACGCTTAACGTTCAATTTACCTAGAACAAGTATGAAACTAGAAGTACTTTGTAGGTGTTAATGGATAGGTTTGCAAGAGTATAAAGAGACGTAAATATAAACTAGGGGCTGTTTAGATAAAGACACAATAAAGTTAGTATAGAGAGTGTGGAAAAGTGGTGGTAGGAGTTGCGAAATTGTCCCTTAGCAATTGACTACTTTACTAGACCGATAGCAAGTTTTATGTGGGAGAGGCCACTGCTAACATGTCATCCCTGACTTGGAATTCTATGCACTTATGATTGGAACTATTAGCAAGCATCCGCAACTACTAACGTTCATTAAGGTAAAACCCAACCATAGCATTAAGTTATAATGGTCCCCCTTCAATCCCGTATGCATCAATTTCTATGCTAGGTTGAAGCTTCTGTCACTCTTTCCCTCCAATACATAGTCCTGTCAACATACAACTAACCCTATGATGTGATCCACGCGCACGATCATATGATGGGCACCAAAGGACAGCAACATAACCACAAGCAAATTAAATCAATCATAGAAATTCATCAACCACCAATAGGACAACGAAAATCTACTCAGACATCATAGGATGGCAACACATCATTGGATAATAATATGAAGCGTAAAGCACCATGTTCAAGCAGAGGGTACAGCGGGTTGCGGGAGAGTGGACCGCTGTAGATAGAGGGGGGAAGGTGATGATGATGTTGGTGAAGATGACGGAGGTGTTGGTGTAGATCACGGTGATGATGATGATGGCCACGGCAGCGTTCCGGCGCCACCGGAAGAGAGGGGGAGAGGGGCCCCCTTCTTCTTCTTCTTCCTTGACCTTCTCCCTAGATGGGAGAAGGGTTTACCCTCTGGTCCTTGGCCTCCATGGCATGGGAGGGGCGAGATCCCCTCCAAGATTGGATCTGTCTCTCTGTCTCTCTCTGTTTCTGCGTTCTTAGATTCTTCCCTTTCACCGTTTCGTATATATATGGAGATCCGTAACTCCGATTGGATTGAAACCTTCGCCCAGATTTTTCTCTGAAAAATAGCTTTCTTGCGGCCAAAGAAGAGCAGCAACCGCCTTACGGGGGGGCCCAGGAGGGTCAAGGGCGCGCCCAAGGGGGTGGGGCGCGCCCCCTGCCTCGTGCCCCCCTCGGGCACCGTCTCGCGTTGATTCTTCTTCTAGAATTTTCCAAATATTCTCCATCCGTTTTTATCCCGTTTGGATTCCGTTTGATATGGGGTTTCTGCGAAACATAAAACATGCAACAAACAGGAACTGGCACTGCGCACTAGATCAATATGTTAGTCCCAGAAATAGTATAAAAAGTTGCCAAAAAGTATATGAAAGTTGTATAATATTGGCATGGAACAAAAAAATTATAGATACGACGGAGACGTATCAGTGCCCCAGCGGTCAATACCGCATGGGACGTTGATAGCAATCCGGAACGACGCCCCCGCACTAAGCCCCAGGACGCATCGTAAGTGTCGTGACTCGTACATGCTTGTATATCTGGCCTTTTCTCTTTATCATCTTGATATGGTTAACTCTACAATTGCAGTCCGGACCGTGACCACATACAGCGATCCTCATCTGGAGGTTCGTTGGATCCGGCGGAAATGTCCAGCATGTCGCCACCGCCCGCTTATTCCCCCGGGGCTAGGGACGACACCGAAGTGTTGTCTCGGAGGACCGCTCCAAGCCGGGGAGGAGCCCACGACACTGTCCGAGAGGCGCCACAAGGCGAGACCTCCACTGCCGGACACATGGGGGAGCAGATCCCCATGGAGACTGGCGAAGAGGGCCGTATTCAATTCGGCCCTCAACCGAATACGATTCTGGAGACCCATATGGCTCTGGAATCGGGCGAGTGGCCCCCTTCGAAGGAGAGGGGTCCGCCGATTCCACGGGTGGCCCCTGTCCAGCTAGGGGCACCAGATGACCTGATGGAGGCGCTATGAGGCGCCTCCATTGTGGACGAGCATCGTGTCCTTATGGGTGCGGTGATCGAGAAGGTTCAGTCCACCAAGAGTGAATTGAACGAGGCCTGCAGCAGTCTGTTGACAGGTTTTGAGGTAACTGACGTAGAAAGATAAAACCCCATGTAGACAGTAGCCCCTGAGACACTGTCCGGTGTTCGGCAAGAAGAACCGGACAGAGGATCGAGGCTTTGTTGTAGGAGACTAACTGAATATTTATGAATAAGCAGGCGTCGCTGTTGGCAGTGACCTCGCATGCTGACGAAGTCTCTGAACTGAAGCAGAGGCTGGAGCGGACCGAGAACGAGCTCGGTGAGGTGAAGATTCAGCTCCAGGAGAAGCAAGGTCAGTGACATCTTGCTGTGTATTCGGAAAGAATAAGCAGTGTATATTGCCCGTTGTGTCATAATATGTGTAGGAGCCGTGACCGAGGTCGAGGCCCTGAAAAAGGCCCTGGGCGAAGCCGGGGGGAAGGCTTTCCAGCAGCAAGCCGCCTGTAAGAAGCTCAAGGCTCGAGTCAACGAGGTCCAGCAGGAGCTCCAGGACGCGGTGAAGAAGTGCGAAGCCTTGGAGCATGAGGCGTCGGTTCGAGAGACCGAACTTACCAAGGTTCGCCAGAGCGTGGAGGCCACACGGAAGGAGGCCCAGGATGCTCTCCAGGAAACCCAGGAGGCCAAGAAGATCGCCGCGAGTAAGGCATTTAACATGCAAAGCAAGTATGCGGAGAGGAAGTACCTTTTACTAACCCGGATTCGGAGTTGCCCAGGTGCTTTTATGAGTCTGCCACACAGCATGTCCGACGTTGCGGAGTTCTTCTGAGCCAAAGAAGGGAAATCTACGGAGAAGCTGTTCTGGTCGCAGTATGCTGCGCGAGAACATCGGGTGCCCTTTGCCGATCAGCTGAAGCAGCTGGTCGAGCTGCACAGGGTGGCCGAACTGGCCATGAAGGATTTAATAATCCGGCTGTGGCTAGCCCAAGCTATACCCAGCAGTTATTTCGGCCTCGTGAAGCGGGTGGTGGAGGCCTGTCCGCTGCTAGACATCGTCAAACGATCAGTCTGCATCGAAGGTGCACGCATGGCCTTCGCCCGTTGCAACATGTGGTGGGTGAAGATGGACGCCGCTGAGGTGGCCAAGGGGCCGCTAGAGGCCAAGGAGCACCGGACACCCGAGCGACATTTTGCGGATGTCCTAGAGGGGTCTCAACTTGCAGCAGCGCAGTGTGGGCAGGACGTTATTTTCGAATGAATACATTCGTGTTGTCTTTGCTTTGTATGATTGAAACAAAGTTGGTTTGTAATATAATTTTATTATGTTTTGATTGTTTCCTCCTGTGCGGCCGTGTTGTATGGAATTTGAGGGTTGGCCAGTCGTCGGCTTCTGCCCTCACGTAGGTAGTACAGAGGTGTTCAGGATGGAATCTAAACAATCTTGATCCAATTATGTGGTCCCTGAAGGAGTTGTTTAGCGCAATGAACCAGGCAATCAGACTATGCGGCTTAAACGCCCTCACTTATCCATAGGAGTTTTATAATAAAACATGGGCGCAGCCCCTAGTATACGAACCAGGGTGCTGTCAGCGTCTGATCGGGAAGTACCGATCCTTCGCATAATGTGGAAGAAATCTCCAGCGATTTGTAAACCTCGAACAGCTGACCGGCTCTCACCGCATCATGACAGTCAGTTTTCGGCTTTCTCTACTGAGGTGCTCATCCGGTTTAGACCAGGGCACAATCGCAGTAGTTCTCCCTTTACTACCCTAGCTGATGTAGCGGAACGTAGGGTAGCAAGCACAGGAGCCGAGCAACCCAACTATTGACCAAAGACATGATTCGGAGCCAATGCATATAATGCTAAATTCGGGGTGCTGAACCTATCTATAAGAAGTGTTCGGACTTTGTTGTCGTATTATGGGGCGATGGGGAGCCCCTGGCGAATATGAAACGTACCAAAGTGTACGGGTTCTATTATGTAAGCACATAATGGGAAAAGGGAAACAGAAAGAGAGCAGAGGTAATATCTGTGGCCCTTGTACCTGGGTCGTGAACTGTTTCCATTATAATTGGATTGATGTGTTAAAGCGCATTGATACAAATAGTGCGATAATCGACCGGCTAGCTAACATGCCGCCACCGAAGGCAAGCTGCGTGTGAGTCCTGAAAACAGGTAGAGTAATTGTTAAATTGACCTCTAGAGCTTCTCCGGTACGCATGTGCTTTGTGTCGTTCTGGTGTACTTATCCTTGGACAGGACCAGCCAATCAGGCCCTCGAAGGAGCCCTGTATAAAACCTGAAAAGGGAAGAGGAAATAGTGAAGGTGTATGTGAGTCCGGGATCGGTCTAGCCGAACTGTGGATCATGAGGTAGTTGTGCCTCCGCCAATGCCCATGGAATTTTGAGTGCGTAATTATGTACGCGTGGTATGAAAGCCACTACCTCGATGGGACTGGAATGGAGGCCGAATTGCTAATCGAGCTCTTGACGAGCCGAGTTGTCCTGTTGCAGTGTGGTCCAGACGCTCTTGGTGGTGTCCAGGGGCTCGGCAGTCGTATTATAGTTCTGCTTGAGAAGGCCACTCTGTACCTCTGTTGCTAGGGCGGCTGTGTGATCTTTTGTACGGAGGGAGCGTTTCGTATTTTCCTTGACTGTTATGACGCCGCGTGGACCGGGCATCTTGAGCTTGAGATAAGCGTAGTGTGGCACCGCGTTGAATCTAGCGAACGCGGTTCGTCCGAGCAGTGTGTGGTAGCTGCTGCGAAAGGGGACGATATTGAAGATTAGCTCTTCACTTCAGAAGTTGTCCGGAGAATGGAAGACCACCTCCAGTGTGATTGAGCCCGTACAGCGGGCCTCTATGCCTGGTATGACTCCTTTAAAGGTAGTCTTTGTGGGTTTGATTCGGGAGGGATTAATGCCCATTTTACGTACTGTATCCTGATAGAGAAGGTTGAGGCTGCTACCACCGTCCATTAGGACTCGTGTCAGGTGAAATCTGTCAATGATTGGGTCGAGGACCAATGCGGCCGAACCGCCATGACGGATACTAGTTGGATGATCTCGACGACCGAAGGTGATCGGGAATGACGACCATGGATTGAATTTTGGGGCGACTGGCTCTACCACATAGACGTCCCTGAGTGCGCGCTTGCGCTTCCTTTTGGGGATGTGTGTAGCGTATATCATGTTCACCGTTTTGACTTGAGGGGGAAATTTCTTCCGCCCCCCGGTGTTCGGCTGCCGGGGCTCTTCGTCGTCGTCCTTACTTTGTGATCCCTTTTCCTTATTCTCGGCATTTAACTTGCCAGCCTGTTTAAAAACCCAACAATCCCTATTGTTATGATTGGCTTGTTTGTCTGGGGTGCCATGTATCTGGCACGGACGGTCGAATATGCGGTCCAAGCTGGATGGTCCCTCGCTGTTCCTTTTGTAGGGCTTCTTCCGCTGGCCAGACTTGGAGCCACTGAATCCGGCGTGAACCATAGTGTCATCGGTGTTATCGCCATTGCTTCGGCGTTTGTGTCCATTGCGCTGAAGCTTGCTGCTGCTATTTTTGGCCTCGGAGGGGCCTGCCTCGCTGGTTGTGTTTTTACTACAAGCCAGCCAACTGTCCTCACCCGCGCAAAAGCGGGTCAATGAGTGTCGTAAGGGCTGCTGAGAGAGTCCTGAACTACGGGGTGTCCGGATAGACGAACTATCATCTTTGGCCGGACTCCTGGACTATGAAGATACAAGATTGAAGACTTCGTCCCGTGTCCGGATAGGACTTTCCTTGGCGTGGAAGGCAAGCTTGGCGATACGGATATGTAGATCTCCTACCATTGTAATCAACTCTGTGTAACCCTAACCCTATTCGGTGTCTATATAAACCGAAGGGTTTTAGTCCGTGAGATCGAACAACAATCATACCATAGGCTAGCTTCTAGGGTTTAGCCTCTCTGATCTCGTGGTAGATCTACTCTTGTACTACCCATATCATCAATATTAATCAAGCAGGGTAGGGTATTACCTCCATCGAGAGGGCCCGAACCTGGGTAAAAACATCGTGTCCCTTGTCTCCTGTTACCATCCGCCTAGACACACAGTTCGGGACCCCCTACCCGAGATCCGGCGGTTTTGACACCGACATTGGTGCTTTCATTGAGAGTTCCTCTGTGCCATCGCCGTCAGGAAGGATGCCTCATCCCGTCTTTAAAGACGATACTATCGCCAAAGGAGCCTTGGCCCTTTGGTCGAACTCTTCGTTAGGTGGTTTTCTTATGACCGCCCAGTTCGCCACCGCGCCGACGGTGACTTCTCGGGTCATCGAAACCAATCTTCACGTTAACTCGGAACTTGCCGGCGGTTAGATCCGATCGAGCTCTCCTCCGTGAACGAGCTCTTGGATCGCGCCACAGGAGTCGCCACAGACTACGACCAGATCGGGCCTAAAACCGATCTGAGAGAGATCAACTCTCCCCAGGCTACCCATCATGTTGCTGTGATAGAGGAGCAATACGGCGATTCTTCTTCTATCTTAAGGACTAGCTATGTCCGGATTCCCGATCCCACCATGCCGGATTCCCGCAGAGGGACGGATGTCGATCAAGCCCTGAACGTAAAGTCGGTAGCGGGTTGGATTCATTGGATAGCATTCAAAATCCAAACTTCCAAGTTCGAAACTTCTCGGCCCTGAATCTTAAATTGGACGGGGTTCCGGATCTAGTTCCACCCGCCCACCCAAACATTCGTGATCTATCCCGAATTCGGCAAGAGCCCGCTGAAACAATACATCATTACTGGGCCAAATTCCTCCTGGTTATGGACAGGATAAAGGACTACCGAGAGGAGGACGCAATCTCACTTTTCTGCAATAATTGCACGGAAAAGGGAATCCTAAACGCCATAAGTCGTCGCGAAATTACACGCTTTGCTGACTTGGTGACCATAGTACAAAAGTACTGTGCGATGGAGAGTGATTGGAAAACCGAAAGCAATTTTTGGGATAATCCGGCCCCGAATACAGCCCTAGTCCGAAATAAAAGGGTGCATCATCACCAAGCACCTGGGTTATACATCAAAAATAAAACCCCTAAAGGGCACGGAACCGTCTTTGGAGTGTTGGCTAAAGCGGACCTGCAAAATTCATAGCACAGAGGGCACCACTCCAACTCATAGCCTTCGAGCATGTTGGATACTACGGCAGGTGGCCAAAAGTGGCGAAGAGCTTCTAGCCTTAGAATCCTAGCCCAGCAACACCAGTACGGTATTAACAGTCTTCGAGACTTTCGCATCAAATAACATGCGGAAACGAACACTCCGCAACCTTGCCGAAGTATACCAAGTAGCAACAATAAGTCCATGGAGTGACACGGCTATTACCTTTAATGCCAGTGATTTAACCCAAATTCGAACAGCCCGAGCACCGGCCGCATTGGTCCTCGGTCCAATAGTGGGCGGCTTCGCCTTACTAAGCTACTCATGGATGGCGGCAATGACTAAACCTCATCTACGAGGAAACCCTCCGAAAAATGGAAATAGACTGGAACCGCATTGAGCGAAGCAGCACAACCTTTAGAGGAATAATCCCTAGCCGGAAGCATGCTGCACAGGAAAAATCACATGGACGTAGTGTTATTCGCCGGACTATTATAGGTCCGAGGAGGTCACATTTCAAGTGGCCCCGTTCAGCAGCGGATATCACGCTTTATTAGGCGAGAGGCATTCACAATTTTTCAAGCTATACCCCATTATGGGTACATGAAGCTTAAAATGCCCGGACCTAACGGAATCATCACTCTTGCTAGTGATCCGAACATAGCACTCCGCGCCGAAAACAAGACAGCCGCACTAGCCCTCGAGGCACTATCCGAAGCCCTAGCGTCCGAGGAACTCACTGCGATGCCCTCCACGATGAACAGGGATGATGTGATACTTGATAAAAGATCCAAGTCCACCTCTTTTAAACCAACGGATGAAATAGTCAAATTCCAAGTCCACCCAACGGACCCTGCAAAGACGGCCTCCATTGGGGCACAATTAAACCCTGATGTAGACGCCCTTTTCGAGAATTTCTACGAGAAAATCGACATTTTTGCTCGCACCCTTCGGACAAGCCAGAATCCCACGTCGGCTGGCCGAGCACAGCCTAAATACCCTAAAATGATTCAAGCCGATTAAGCAGGCTCTTGGCGCTTTTCCGAACCCAAGAGACAGGCCATGGGAGAGGAGCTAGCCAAACTTCCTAAGTCGGATTCATCGGAGATATAAAACATCCGGATGGCTACAAATCTGGTGATGGTACCAAAGAAGGATAAATCCTGGCGCCTATGTGTTGATTTCAAAGACCTTAATAAGGCTTGCCCAAAGGATCCCTTCCCCCTCCCTCGCATTGATCAAATTATCGACGCTACAGCAGGACACGACTCATTGTGCTTCCTCGACACGTACTCCGGCTACCACCAAATCAAGATGGCGGAGCCAGACCAAGCCGCAACAACATTCATCACTCCATACGGCCCATTCTGCTTCAACCCAATGACCTTCGGGCTCAAAAACTCCGGCGCAACATATCAGCGCATGATTCAGATATGTCTGGCAAACCAGATCGGCAAAACAGTGGAAGCATATGTAGCTGACGTGGTCGTCAAATCCAAGCATGTTGAAACTCTAGTAGACGACTTGAGGCTCACATTCGACAATCTCCGAAAATATGACATTACGCTCAATCCGGAAAAATGTGTCTTCGGCGTTCCAGACGGAAAGCTCTTGGGCTTCATTGTGTCCGGTAGAGGAATTGAAGCAAACCCACCCAAGATCCGAGCTCTGTCACAATTGGATATTCCAAAAGACCTCAAACAAATACAAAAATTATTTGGATGCGTAGCGGCTCTAAGCCGCTTTATTTCCCGTTTGGGAGAAAAGGCGTTACCCCTTTACCGCCTCCTCCGGTGCACCGAACACTTCGTCACGGCCGGACTCGAAGAAATAAAAGCCATATTGGCAACAAATCCGGTCCTGGCCGCGCCCAACATGGGCGAACCAATGCTATTATATATCGCCGCAACACATCAAGTTGTTAGCGTGGTTCTCGTCGTCGAACGAGAAACAGACGGACACAGGTTCCCTCTTCAAAGACCGGTTTACTATGTGTCCACTATCCTAACTCCATGCAAGTCCCGGTACCCACATTATCAAAAGATAGCATACGCGGTGTTCATGGCATCCCGGAAGCTGCGACACTACTTTCAAGAGTGTTCGATAACGGTAGCCTCCGAAGTACCTCTTAACGGCATTATAAACAACCGCGACACGACGGGCCAGATTGCTAAATGGGCCATAGAGCTCCTTCCATTCGACATAACCTATAAGCCACGACGAGCTATTAAGCCCCAGGTTTTGGCCGACTTCGTGGCCGAATGGACCGAAGCCGAACTCCCTAAAGAGTACGGCGCATACTCCAATTGGATCATGCACTTTGACGGCTCCAAAATGTTGGCCGGCCTGGGGGCTGGGGTCGTCTTGACGTCCCCAACCGGGGACATAGTCCAATACGTCCTTCAAATAATGTATACGGACTCCAACAACGCAGCCGAATCTGAGGCCCTTCGCACGGCCTCCGGATGGCGATCTCCATTGGCATAAAAGCGCCTAGAGGTGCGCGAGATTCGAACCTCGCGATATCTCAAATAAACGGAGACTTTGATGCCAAAGATCCGAAAATGGCAGCGTACCGCAATGCGGTCCTAAAAATGTCGGCCGGTTCGAAGGGCTTGAATTTCATCATATAGCCCGGGATAACAACCAGGCGGCGGACGTATTGGCACGCATCGGCGCAAAACGCGATGCCGTCCCGCCCAACATCTTCCTGGAACGGCTGTTCAAGCCATCCGTGCTATGGGAAGGGGAGTCCGGAAATAACAATCCGGACCGAACCGCACTACCTGACACCGAACACTCTGACACAATCGGAGGCTCTGCCAACGAGATAACACCCTCCGCCCACGAAATAATGGCGGTTATCTCCCCGTGGACGGAACCATTCCTAGCCTACCTAACTAGGCAGGAACTCCCCGAAGACCAAAATGAGGCTCACTGCATAGTACGGCGATCCAAAGCCTATAAAGTCCATGAGGGAGAGCTCTATAAGAAAAGCACAACAGAGTCCTTCAAAGGTGTATCTCTCAAGAGGAAGGGCGAAACCTCTGGCTGAAATTCATGCCGGACTAGGTGGGCACCACGCCGCAGCCCGGGCCCTTGTAGGCAAGGCCTTCCAGACAGGATTTTATTGGCCGACGGCCGGGTAGATGCACAGGATTTAGTCCAACGATGCGTCGGTTGCCGACTTTGCTAACCAAAGCCACATGCCACCCACCGCCCTCAAAACTATACCCATCACACCGCCATTTGCGGTCTGGGGCTTGACATGGTTGGACCCCTTAAGGGAGGAACCCACAAGCAAAAATACCTATTGGTCATGGTGGATAAATTCACCAAATTGATAGAGGCCAAGCTCGTTAAAGCGGCCGAATCCGGGCCGGTGATAGACTTCATATCAGGGGTAATGCACCGTCACGGCATCCCCCACAGTATCATCACTGATAACGGCACCAACTTCACGGCCGATGAGGTCAAATTATGGTGCAAAAACATGGGCATCAAGCTCGATTACGCCTCAGTCTATCACCCTCAAACCAACGGTCAAGTCGAGCGAGCAAATGGTCTAATCATGAGCGGCATGAAACCCAGACTAGTGCGGTCCCTCAAGGAATCTCACGCACTGGGTTGAGGAGCTCGACTCCGTACTCTGGGGGCTGCGGACCACGCCGAATCGTACTACCGGATTCACACCATTTTTTATGGTGTACGGCGCAGAGGCGCCTTGCCACTGTGACATAATGCATGACTCACCTCGCGTGCGCATGTATGAAGAAAGAAGCCGAGCTCGATCGGCGGGACAGTTTGGACGCATTGGAGGAGGAGCACGGCGTGGCAAAAGCTCGTTACG
Organism: Aegilops bicornis; assembly: GCA_021605145.1. NCBI lineage: Eukaryota > Viridiplantae > Streptophyta > Magnoliopsida > Poales > Poaceae > Aegilops > Aegilops bicornis. The sequence continues at coordinate 194,453,830 of CM038674.1, forward strand.
CATTTTATCAATAGCAGGCTCGAAGATATCAAAGCACGGAAATGCGGGCCAAAGCTTACAACGTTGGCGAACTAGTTCTACGCTGCCGGACAAGAAAAGGACAAACTCAAGCCCAAATGGGAAGGTCGCCGTCATCGACCAGGTCTGACGGCGGATCATACCGTCTGCGAAAGCGCATCGGATAACCGACTCGAGCCGAACCCATGGAACGCAGCCCGTCTCTGAAGATTCTACGCCTAAGCGCCCGGACTCGAGTTCGTCTCCTTCCTCCGTCCACATTTTCTATTTTTGCTGTCTTTTATTTCTCTCATTCCTCCTCCTTCTTCTTGAAGCCTTTAGAGGCTCGTTTACTTTGTTCGCACATACTTGACGCGCTGTCTGTGCTCATTATACCTGGGGGCTTCTTTAACAGAAGCTTATTTATACGGGCTTCATGCCCAACACATGTGTCAAACTTCCGCATGTACCTTTTACTCACCATTATATGCATCGATATGACTTAAGTTTTGGCCAAGCTGGGTTGCCTGGCTCATGTGCTTACCCCTACGTTCCTGATTGTTCTGCTAGGTGGTAAAGGGAGCACCTCTGCGATTATTACTGCCGGGTCAGCCGGATCTGTACCTCGGTAGGTGAAGCCAAAGCTAAGCGTTCTTAAGGGAATATTCGATTCGGTGAACTAAAAGATGATTTTTAACGATTTATCCATCTGCCAACAGATGATTTTCTGCTTTCTTAGAAGTTTGGACATGAACTTTAGGGCATGCCTCCCAGGGAAAGGAACACTTGACGGAACTATTCTCACTGGAAGATGTTTCTTAATATACATGTAATATAACATAACTAGTTGGGCACTTGTCTGATACAACAATAATGGCCCCTACGCCTTGTCTCCATGCATGCCCCGGTTCTTACATAACCGCGAGGGTATTCGGACACACTCTGGACTATTGGGTCCCGAGGTCAAAGCGAAAAGGTCCGCAATGACAAACGATCCACAATCCGGCTAGAAGACATTTTTCATGTCATATTCAATTACATAGTCAACTTGACTAATTGTATTCCTCCTCAATGCCATCTAATAGGTTATCTAATTTACAATCTTGCTGGGAATACTTGGCGGCTAATTCTACTTGGCCGTACACTAAGCTTACAGGGATCTCCTTCCCATCAGGCCCCACAGGTCCGACCTCGGCCATGTAGTTTGGGTCAGCCTTAACCGTGTCTTAGCGTCTTTACCATGGCCCGAGCCTCCTTGGCGCCTTGATGGCAGGCCGATATCTTCCATAGTCGGAGCGCCGCCGTGCTCCTTGAAGCCGCTCTGCCAGCTCCCCAATGCCTTCGGGCAGGAGATAGATGGCCACAAGGCACAGGCGACGCCTTTCATCACCTGCGAACTCGTTCGTGCGGTGGCAATTCGGAAAGTAGATCGCCCAAAGATCTGGGCATCTCCTCCTCAGGTCTACCTGTGAGCAAACCTACATACATGTTTATGTTTGTCTCCTTCCTCGCCGAACTCTTTCTAAGTTTGTTTTAGCACTTACTGTAAATGCCGCGACGAAGCCGGCGATTCTCCTTTACGGAGTCGGACAACTGGGCACGAACATCCTTTAGTTCCTCACCCAGTTGGGTGTTGGCATCTTGGAGGTTATTTTTCTCCTGCCGCACCCTCATAAGCACGCTCTCGCCGGCCTTTAGCTGGCGCAGGAGCTGTTGCTTGTCCGGATCCATCCCGGCGCTATCTGCAATGTTAATGTCAGATTTATGCACACGTCGCACTTGGCGAAACTAGTTCTACTTCAAAGGGCATATATTACCAGATGGAGCCTTCATGGCTTCCCCGGTCGCAGCCAGTGCGGCCTCAAGTTGGGCCTTGCACTCTTCAAGCTCCTGGGACAAACGGGTATTCTTTTCGGTAAGAACCTGCATTCCAAATGATCCTTAAATCAGTTATCCTAACTATTTTAAGTCTCGGGGGCTATTGGCATATATAATCACAAAATTCCTTACCCGTATGTCTTTCACATACTGCTCCGTGGCTCGCTAGGCCATCTTGAGCGGCACGGAGGTGCGCTTCTCCCGAACTAAAGGCGTCCAACGCCTCTTGGGAGAAACATGCGTCACGTAGAATAGTCCGGTGGCGCCTATGATTCATGGCGCTCTCCACCTCCTACTTGGTGGCGGACAGTCCGTCGGCATCCTCCGTTGGAGGAGCATCCGACGCACGCCTAGTGTTTGTACCCCCTTCCGGACTCGGCTTTTGAGCCTGGTTGGCGGAGGTCCGATTGGCAACTCCTCCGGACTCAGTCCGGCGAGCGCTCTTTTTCCTGAAAAAACCACGAGCGTCAGTGTGCCTCCCAGGAACCTCTCCTTAAAACACAATGGCACATCATACCATTGCGGCGATGTCTTGAGTCGTACAGCACTTCTTTTCCGCCTGCTGGGCCGAGCTGCCCCTTGTTGGACGGCATGGCGAGGCTCGGCTTCTGCTCAAGGCACCCCTGCGAAACACCATCAAATACGTGGTGATTAGAAGTAAAGCAAGGGTGGGTCATGGTATCCGGACTTGATCCACGATTACAGGAGGCCAGAAATAATCCGGGGTAGTCGGCCGTAATAGCAACCAAAGCATTATCGATGCTAAGTTGGTGGAACACCCGTCGATCAGCTCCACCTTTATATCCGGGTCCTCTTCGGAGGCGGATCGAGGGACTGCTCCGGATCCTCGGGTTGTGGGGCGGGCTGTGTATCTTCTCCACGGCCCGGCGCAGTTCCTGCGTAGAAACCATGAAATGAGATATTTAACCACGGAACGTGGATCGGACGAGCCACTAAGGTATTTGCTTACCCAACTTCGAGGATTATTCAAAGAAAACCCGTTCGATTGGACTGACGCGAGAAAATCCTCCTCTTCCCTTTGTACATGGCGTACAAGGTCTTCACCGATTCGGTAACCAATCCGGCCCTTTGCGTCCATGGCGGGTGGCATCGTCCTCCCGTTGATGTCCCACATGGGGTGGCCCCTATATTGGAAGGTTGCACTCCCCTCATAATGCAGATTGCCATGACTCCAATCATGGTCAATCCGGCATGAGCCAAGAATCTTATTCGGCTCATCAAGTAAAGGACGCCCCGGTCATTTTCCCTCCAGGGGCTCCATGGCGCCGGCTAAGGCGCTTCTTCGTGAGGAGCGTTGCTAAACTCCGGAAGGCCGATCTGCACAGATCCGGCAGCGGGGCGTCCTCCATGTAAAACCATTCCGAGGGCCAGTCGGGCGCCTTCTTTGGGGTTCCGGATAAGTATCCGGTCCCGGCGATGCGCCATAGTTCGGCTCCGCCCACTTGATATATTGACCCTTCGTGAGAACGAGGCACAAGGCGGAACAATCTCTTCCATTGAGCGAAATGGGCCTCAACGCCCAGAAACAGCTCGCAAAGGGCCACAAAGCCCGCTATATGTAAGATGGAGGCAGGCGTAAGGTTGTGCAGCTGGAGGCCGTAGAACTCCAGAAGCCCCCGGAGAAACGGATGGATTGGAAATCCGAGTCCTCTCGTTAGGTAAGATACGAAGCATACCCGCTCTCCCTTAGAGGGATCGGGGACGCTCTCCGCCTGCTTTCCACCCTTATAAGTGGCGAGTCCGGAACGCACCGGAACCATGAAGGCCGGGGGAAGGAATCCCTTGGTTTGGAGCACCACCAATTATTTGTCTTGGGGATCGAGCATCTCCCCCAATCTCCGGGCTGAGGGCTGGGAGCGCGAGAAGACGAGCCACGTCGACTGTCCATGGTGGAGTGGGTTTTTTGTCAAAGGCGCTCTGATGAAGGCTTGCTAAGGGAGGATGGTGTGATCCGGATCTGGATCCCCGTCTCTTTTATAGGCGGCTCATTTGCACAACAAGGGGGGTAAATGTAAAGATATCCTGACTTTTCACATTCGTTCAACACGTGGAAGATGGCCATTATTGGGCGTGGAAGCCGAGAAGCGCGATATTCACAAGAAAGCGGACACTATTCAACACGAGATTAGGAGAGGAACCCGCCTTGCAATGCCGAAGACAATCAACACGCCGGACTTATCATCATTGAAGCCTGGTTCGGGGCTCTTGAGGAGTCTGGACTAGGGGTGTCCGGATAGCGAACTATCATCTTTGGCGGACTCTGGACTATGAAGATACAAGATTGAAGACTTCGGCCCCGTGTCCGGATAGGACTTTCCTTGGCGTGGAAGGCAAGCTTGGCGATACGGATATGTAGATCTCCTACCATTGTAACCGACATGTGTAACCCTAACCCTATTCGGTGTCTATATAAACCGAAGGGTTTTAGTCCGTGGGACGAACAACAATCATACCATAGGCTAGCTTCTAGGGTTTAGCCTCTCGATCTCGTGGTAGATCTACTCTTGTACTACCCATATCATCAATATTAATCAAGCAGGAGTAGGGTATTACCTCCATCGAGAGGGCCCGAACCTGGGTAAAAACATCGTGTCCCTTGTCTCCTGTTACCATCCGCCTATACGCACAATTCGGGACCCCCTACCCGAGATCAGCCGGTTTTGACACCGACAGCTGCCATAGACTTCAGCTTTTCTTGGCTGAGGTGGCGTGCGAGCCATTCGTCGCGGATGCTGTGTTTAAAGGCCGCTAGGGCTTCGGCGTCTGGACAGACAACAATCTGGTTCTTTTTGTTTAGGAACCTGGTCCAGAATTTTCTAGCGGACTCTCCCAACTGTTGAACTATGCCAAGTCCTCCCAGCTGACGATGGAATTTTCAGGAAGGCTGTTTAACCAGTGTCGAGCTGGTCCTTTGAGCTTTAGTGGGAGGTATTTGATGGCGTGGAGGTCATCTCCACGGGCCATATGGATGTCGAGAATAAAGTCCTCGATCCATACTGCAGTATCGGTTGTTCCGTTGTATGATTCAATATTGACGGGCTTGAACCCCTCGGGGAATTCATGATCCATTACTTCATCTGTGAAGTAAAGAGGGTGTGCGGCACCTCTATATCGGGCTACATTGCGACGTAGCTCTGATGGAGTCCGTGTACGGCATTCGGCCCGGGCGTGGTTAGGTTTATCACGTTCGAATAGGTAGCCGTCGTCGTGTCTCGGGGCATGCCGTCACGATCCGTAGATCGATCCTGTGTGTCCTGCTCTACTATCCAGCTTCTGCCGGAGGTCGTATGTGTGACCCCTAATTGTTCCGTCTCTATTTTTACGGGGCGATGGGGCAGGCTGCTGCTCGGCCTGAGTTGCCGTTTTATCCCGATCGCGGGGTGGTCGGTCCGCCGCACTGTCTCGACCACGTGGTGGTCGATCCGCATTATGCGAGGGAGATATGTGCTCCGGCGCCTCCTCATCAAACTGAGGTAACAGTCTGCGTTTCGGGTAGCTCTTGGCTAGGCGCTTGAGGCCATATTCTTCGGCTGTCAGGACATCAGTCCATCTGTCGACGAGCAGATCTTGTTCAGCTTGAAGCTGTTGTTGTTTCTTTTTCAAGCTCCTTGCAGTGGCTATGAGCTGAAGCTTAAAGCGCTCCTGCTCCAGAGGATCCTCAGGCACGATGAAGTCTTCGTTGCCGAGGCTCATCTCCTCCTCGGAGGGCGGACGGTAACTATCGTCCTCCAAGCCTTCTTCTATGGCCTGTTCGTCAGGGCTGACATGCCCTGATTCACGATTGTCTTGTTCAGCAGTTTGATCATCGAGTTCTTCTCTATCTTTGGCACCATCCGGAGTGTTGTCGTCTCCTGTGCCGGTGTTGCTATCCCTGCTGCGGCGGGACTTAGAGCGGCGCCGCTGACGCCGGTGCTTTGGTTGTGTTTTAGGAGGGTCCTCTTTTGCCAGGCTATCTGTTGGGGATATTACCGCTGGGCGTAAACCGGCCAGGACAGGCCGAGTTAGCTTCATCAGTAGTTGAGTATGTTAAAGCCCAAGTAGGCAGATGAGGGCTTAAGGCCCATAGCCGGTTTAAGGCATGTAGCTGTAAACTGGCGTCAGTATGTAACTTGTATTGTAAGTTAGGAATAGCAGAGACCGAGCCGGATACATCTATGAACCGGCGTCGGGACTCCGTGAACCGACGGGCGCCACCCATGTATATAAGGGGACGACCCGGAGGCAGTTCAAGGACGACAGACAACAACTCGAGGCTTAGGCGAAGTTGTTTGCTCCCTAGTCATCGAAACCTCCATCAATTCCATCACAACTAGACGTAGGCTTTTACCTTCATCGCAGGGGCCGAACTAGTATAAACTCTTTTGCGTCCTTGTGTCCGCTTTAACCCCTTCAAGCTAACCTGTAGCGATGGCTCCACGACTAAGTCCTTTCATGAGGACATCTGCCATGACAAAACCATGACAGTTAGCGCCCACCGTGGGGCTATCACACGATGGTTTCAAGTTCTTGGAGGGCAACTTCGAATGACTCAAGGGTTACGCTGTGGGACGGATGACCAAGAGTCATCGCGACAAGCTCTACATCGACGATTCAGGCTGGGGCCCCGAGGCCGGCTCGATTGAGTACGGGTACCGGGTCCCCTTTGGTGGCATACACGTCTTCATTGGCAAGATCGGTGAACCGGGCCCTGAGCCGGACATCTGCACCGACCTCGTCGAAACGGCTCAGCGTGCGAGATCTGCCCAGGGTAAACCGGCCATGAAGCGTGCCTTCGTGGGAGTCATCCACGGAGGAGAATATGATGGTGGATCGGAATCTGGTAGCGAGACCGTCGTTTATTCCGATGATGAGTCCTCGACCGGAGAAACCGAATCATTCTATCTGCTACAAGACGACCTGATTGGGGGCTGTTCAGACGGTGACAGTATTCCGGACCCCTCTGATCTGCCCAACCGGGTTGGGATATTCATGGCCGGTACACAGGCGGCGATCCACTCTTCGACCGCAACAGCAATGTTCTCCGGGTCAGCAGCGGCGGCCGAGGCAGGAGGCCATGTGCACCCGCCGGCTCAAGTTTTATCTGATCTGTTTGATGCGTTGGCCGTGCTTATGGCGGAGGCTAACCCGGTGGATCAGGACGCCCACAACACGGAAATTGCAAAGGTGAGGGAACAGATCACTCAGGCCAAGGCCGACCTGGCAGCCGAGAACAATAGGATGGCGCGAGCGGCCGTTTGGATGCGCATGCCTATAGGCTTATGCTGGACCAGAACGCGTCGCATGAAGTCCTGAAAAGGAAGCATCGGTCTCGCCTGCCGACGGTTTTCGATGCCAGAAACCTCTTTAATACCCCAGGAGCAGGGACTAGTAACCCGCCTGTGATAAACCGGGTGGAGGCACCTGGGCCGGGTGCGCCGGTTCAGCCTCGCCTGATGGAGCAACCTCGACAGAATAATATCATGCCTCAGCCTGTCCAGACACCTCCAGGTCATTATTCCAATCCAATGGACAATCTTATCGCCGCCGCTTCATGGCTGGAGGCCATCCCGATTGAAGGTGATTCACCGCAAGCGGTGGAGACGCGCCGGGCTAAGGAACTTCTTTGAACAACCATGGTTCAGCAGGAAGCATATTCATATAGCCGTGACCGAATTCATTCCACCCCCTGTCCGAGCCGGAGTTACAGCAGGCGGATGGATGAACCGGCCGTATCCAGTAATGCACGGAACCGTGAAGCGCCCCGTGGCCATAACCCGGCGGGTGATGCTCAGGAAGTGGTGGACCGGGCCCGAGCACGAAGGGATGCCGAGTTAGCAGCGCAACATGAGGCTCGTCAGCTTACTCCGGTTCGTCCAACCACCTCGATCGAGCTAGGAGTTACTTCTAGTTCTTTGGGAGTGCCTTGTCTTGTCCCCGCTTTACGCAATGTGGGCCTGCCCAAGGATTTCAAGGGCCCAAGAAGGTGCCAAATTACACGGCCGATTTGTCTCCTAAACATGGGTAGAGAGCTATGAGATGGCCATGGAGATGCTTGACGTAAATGAAGCGGCATGTGCAAAGTATTTCACCATGATGCTTGAAGGGACAACCGTATTTGGTTAAAGAGCTTACCAGCCAATTCTATCAGTTCATGGGCCCGATTCTGAGCCGGTTTATCCAGAATTTCAAGGATACATGTAAGCAGCCCATGTCGATAGTGGACTTAGCGGCCTGTGTCCGGGGAGGAAGGAGAGTCAACAACCACCGGTACGCCGAAGTTTCGGAAATTTTGCACTCATCGAGACCGTATCAGCCGACTCATGATTTATAACCTTGGAAAGCAACTGCCGGTTTAAACCTCTGAAGTTGAAATTGGGACGGATGAAGCGCCATTGTAACGATATGGGGACCCTCATGACTGCGTTAGTGAACTATGCTGATTCTGATAGTACCAAGGATCCCGAGTCTGATGATGACAAGACAGGGAAGGGAAAGAAGAACAGCAACTCCAAGGGGTAGCAACACAACACGGCAGGTCATTGTAACGGAGGCAAGCGTAAAGCGAATGGCAGCATGGACTTTGTGGCTAATACTAGCGCGCAGGACAGGGGCCAGCGATGGAAGGGTAAACCGCCGAATCGCGGTGGAGCTCCAAACCCCAACCCGGACCGCCTGACTTATCTATTAAACCAGCCCTGTCCAAAGCACGGGACGAAGGAGACGCCAGCCAACTACCTTTGGAAGGATTGCTATATTATGCAGGAGTTCAAAAATTCTAATGCTTTCCGGTATGATCACGGATCAGGTGGTGGCTCAGGATCCGGATTCCATGGGCCGGGTCACGGTGGAGGAAATGCCTGTTCAGGCTTCAATGGAGATCAGGGTGGACATAACAATCAAAACCATCAGAATAGCCAGGTCGGTTACAACCAGCAGCAGCAGTCGGGTTATCAGAGCAATCCAAAGCAGTTGAATAGCGGGCAATATCATGTATTCACCACTAGCTTGGATAAACGAGACCAGAAGCTTCACAAGCGAGCGGTGAATTCTATTGAACCGGTCGTGCCTCGTTATTTACGCTGGTCCGAACAACCAATCATATGGAGCAGAGAGGATCACCCTCCCCGGGTTGACAATCTGGGACAGCTAGCGTTGGTGGTGGCACCTCAGGTGGGAGGTTATAAGTTCACCAAGGTGCTCATGGATGGAGGAAGCAACATTAATATCTTATACTATGAGACCTTCCGCCGTATGGGGCTAACAGACAAGAATCTTAAACCGTCCAATACGGTATTCCATGGTGTGGTACCTGGTAAGTCAGCATATCCCGTTGGCAAGATAGCTCTGGAGGTGGCCTTTGGAGATGATCATGATTCCAGGCCAGAAACATTGATTTCTGAGGTGGTGAAGATCCGGAGCCCATACCACGCTTTATTTGGGCGGCCGGCTTATGCCAAATTTATGGCACGGACATGTTATATTTATCTGTAGTTCAAGATGCCGGGTCACAAGGGGACCATAACCATTCATGGAAGTCGCAAGATTGCCTTGGAGTGTGAAGAAGGTGATGCGGCCTATGCAGAGTTGGTTTGTGCCACGGAAGAGTTGAGTACTACAAGGATAATCTTGATCCAACGGACATGACTCCGTTGAAGAAGCCAACCACAGAGCATGATCAGCTTGTTAACTTCGTACTTGGTGACTCGTCCAAGAAGTTTAGTATTAGTACCAACTTGGAACCGAAATAGGAAAGCGCGCTCATCGAGTTCATCCGTGAGAACCGGGACATTTTTGCATGGAAGCCTTCTGACATGCGAGGTGTACCGAGGGAACTCGCTGAGCACACTCTCAATGATTGGACGGAACTGCAAGCACCTGAAGAAAAGCCGGATCACACCTATTGGACTATTCATTTTGATGGGTCCAGGAAATTGGAGGGCTCGGGGGCTGGAGTCGTATTAACTTCCCCACGAGGTGATAAGTTCTGTTACGTTCTCCGCTTAATGTTCCCATGTACTAACAATGCAGCTGAGTACAAAGCTTTACTCCATGGTCTCCGGAGTGCTATGGAGATGAATCTCAGCCGAGTTAAGTGCTTCGGTGACTCGGACCTGGTGGCCCAACAAGTGTCTAGTACTTGGGATTCTAAGGACCCTCTCATGGCAGCATACCGTCGTGAGGTGGATATTATCGCAGGCCACTTCAAGGGATATCAGGTGGATCACGTGGACAGACGGAAGAACGAAGCGGCAGACGCTTTAAGCCGGCTGGGCTCTCAGCGTAAACCGGTCCCGCCTAATGTCTTCTTGGATGTCCTGCATAACCCGTCGGTCAACCTCCCTGGCGAAGAGGATTTGGCTATTCCTGATCCGGAGGCTCAGTTGGTGGCGGCTCTGCATGTCATTCCGGATTGGACGGTTCCTTATATTGCGTACATGAACCGGGGCGAGTTACCAGAGGATGAGACGCTGGCCAGACAGATAATCCGGCGATCCAAGTCCACGACTGAGGGAGTCCTGGATTAGGGGGTGTCCGGATAGCCGAACTATCACCGTTGGCCGGACTCCTAGACTATGAAGATACAAGATTGAAGACTTCGTCCCGTGTCCGGATGGGACTTTCTTTGGCGTGGAAGGCAAGCTTGGCGATACGGATATGTAGATTTCCTACCACTGTAACCGACTCTATGTAACTCTAACCCTATTCGGTGTCTATATAAAACGAAGGGTTTTAGTCCGTAGGACGAACAACAATCATACCATAGGCTATCTTCTAGGGTTTAGCCTCTCTGATCTCGTGGTAGATCTACTCTTGTACTACCCATATCATCAATATTAATCAAGCGAGTAGGGTATTACCTCCATCGAGAGGGCCCGAACACAGGTAAAAACATCGTGTCCCTTGTCTCCTGTTACCATCCGCCTAGACGCACAGTTCGAGACCCCCTACCCGAGATCCGCCGGTTTTGACACCGACATTGGTGCTTTCATTGAGAGTTCCTCTGTGTTGTCACCTATAGGCCCGATGGCTCCTTCAATCATCAGCAACGATGCCGTCCAGGGTGAGACCTTTCTCCCCGGACTGATCTTCGTATTCGGCGGCTTTGCACTGCGGGCCAATTCGCTTGGCCATCTGGAGCAGATCGAAAGCTACGCCCCTGGCCATGAGGTCAGGTTTGGAAGTTTAAACTACATGGCCGACATCCGCGGAGACTTGGTCTTCGACGGATTCGAGCCGCATAAGCAGCGCCGCACTATCTCGATGGGCATGATCTAACTCTGCCGCCGAGCGAGGTCTGGAGGCGCACTAGTGTCCGCTCCGTCCATTGATTCGGAGCCGATCTCGCCGATCGAGGATGGTTGGTTGGACACCACCTCGGGGGCTAAAATCTCTACGGCAATTGTGCCGAACACCATCCCTGTCCTTTGCGAAGACCGTGACTCCAAGGCGCCGGACTCCTTTCCGGACTCCGAACCTCCCGCGCCCCTGCTTGTCGAATCCGACTGGGCGCTGGTTATGGAGTTCACTACCGCGGACATCTTTCAGCACTCGCCTCTTGGCGGCATCCTGAATTCACTAAAGTCTCTCTCTTTATCAGGAGAGCCCTGGCCGGACTACGGTCAGGAAGGTTGGGATGCGGACGACGAAGAAATTCAACGCCCACCCACCGCCCACTTTGTAGCCACTTGCCGAAAAGTTTAAACGACGTGCTCAATTTCGACTCCGAAGACATCGACGGTATGGACGACGATGTAGGAGACAACCAGGAACCAGCACCGATAGGATACTGGACAGCCACCTCATCCCATGATGTATACATGGTGGATACACCTAAAGGAAGTGACGACGAGGAACAACGGGACACTACGAAGGATAAATCCCTCGAAAAACAATCAAAACGGCAACGTAAACGCCGCACCAAGTCCCGCCTCGACAAAGACCCAGCCATAGAGCAGGGCGAACCGGTGGACGGTGAACATGCTATCGAGCAACCGTCCGAACAGGACAACTTGGATAAACAACCCGTCCCCGGCGAAGATAATAGTCCGGACGATCTCACGGCGGACAAATTGTTGGAGCAGAAGAACCTCCACAAAAGGCTCGTCGCCACTACGCGTAGCCTGAAAAAGCAGAAGCGGAAGCTCAAAAAGCGGAAGATGCACTCGTAACCAGATGGAGCAAAGTACTCAACACATGAGACAAATACGGCTGACGACAACGAACAAAGAGCTACCCAATGAGAAAACTACTGCCCGAATTTGATAAGGAGGCCGTAGAGCCCCCACAATTAAAAAGCAAAAAGGCCACCCGGTCGGATGGACGACCCCACGGCAAACAGAGAGCGGCAAACGGCGCCGCACACAAGCCGGTACGCGATCCGCATAAGGATTCGCATCAAAAGGATGGCCCAGTTAGGTCCATCTATGGGCCGAGAAAGCAAGCTCTTCAAAGCAATGCAACACGCCAAATATCCGAACATCACGGCACACCCAAATATAGGGGTGCCGCACACCCCCTATGTTTCACCGATGAGGTGCTGGATCACGAATTCCCAGCGGGATTCAAACCCGTAAACATAGAGGCATACGACGGAACAACAGACCACAGAGTGCGGATTGAGGATTATATCCTCCACATACACATGGCTAGAGGAGATGATCTCCACGCCATAAAATACTTACCCTCAAGCTCAAAGGGCCAGCCCGGCATTGGCTCAAAAGCCTCCCTGAAAATACCATTGGAAGTTGGGAAGAGCTCGAGGATGCTTTTCGAGCAAATTTTCAAGGGACTTATGTCCGTCCTCCTGGATCTGCGCATAATTTAAGTCATATAACTCAACAACCCGGAGAGTCAGCCCGCAAATTCTAGAGCAGGTTCCTCACCAAAAAGAACCAAATAGTCGACTGTCCGGACGCCGAAGCCTTAGCAGCTTTCAAACACAATGTCCGAGACGAATGGCTCGCCAGACACCTCGGCCAGGAGAAGCCGAGAACCATGGCTGCACTAACAAGCCTCATGACCCGCTTTTGCGCGGGAGAGGATAGCTGGCTAGCAAGATGCAGTACCAGCGACCCAAGTACATCCGAAGTCAGGGATGGAAATGGGAAACCACGACGCAGCAAGGACCAACGCCGGATTAAGGGGAACGGTCCAAAGAGCGCGGCAGTCAACGCCGGATTCAAAAGCTCACGGCAGAACAATAAAAAACTGCCCCTTAAGGACAATAGCGATGGGCTATCCAACTTAAACAAAAGCTTGGACAAGATATGCCAAATCCACAGTACTCCCAGGAAGCCGGCAAACCATACCCATAGAGATTGTTGGGTCTTCAAGCAGTCCGGCAGACTCAACGCCGAACACAAGGGGCTTGACACACCAAGCGAGGATGATGACGAGCACCACAAGCAGAGCCCTGGAAAACAAAAGAATTTCCCACAAAAAGTCAAAACAGTGAACTCACTTCAAGTGACAACAGGGAAAAACAGAGCGGCGCCCATAGAAACACATGCCGCACGATCTATCCCAGCAGAGTCCCAACGATGGTTGTCAAAACCAATCACCTTCGATCATCGAGACTATTCCGAAGTATCCGGAGCGCAGGATGGACTGCCTTGATATTAGATCCTATAATCGACGGACTCCAATTTACACAAGTCCTAATGGACGGAGGTAGCGATCTAAACCTGCTATATCGGGACACAATTTGCAAAATGGGGATAGACCCAACCAAAATTTGCCATAGCAACACCTCCTTTAAAGGGGTAATGCCAGGCCCATATGCCCATTGTACGGGCTCCCTACTGCTAGAAGTTGTGTTCGGCTCACCCGACAACTTCCGCCACGAAAAGTTAACCTTCCACATCGCCCCATTCGAAAGTAGCTATCAAGCACTACTGGGGCGTGAAGCTTTCGCCCGCTTTAACGCAATACCGCATTATGCATCTCTTACACTTAAAATGCCCGATCCACGCGGCATCATCTCATTAAAAGGGAGTATTAAGTGTTACCCGAGCACGGAAGAACATGAGACTGCCTCGACAGCCCCACACCAATCCGGCTCCACTAATCAAAGCACCTGAATAGGTCATTCAAACCCCGGACACGGCTAGACGAGTCCGGCGCCTACTAACGGCATACCCCCATACAAGGGGCTGCACGCACGTACAACAAGAGACAATAAAGCTCAATTTTATTCACCTTTCGAACCGTACTCTATTTATTTAATATAAAATACATTTCTCGCACGATATTTTTTCTTTTCAACTAAGTTCTTCTCTTTTACAGATGAACACCATGCTACACCCGTCCAGGATACGGCTGCGCGGAGACACGGTATGAGACATGCAGTAGGGACCCGTTGCAAGGATTCTTTTCAGATTAAGACCATGCGTAAACCTTTTTTACTGTCTCTTGTTGATACACATCCCCTCGTTTCTAGCTATAACCAAGGAGGAGGCTGGCATTTTGGCATCGGCCGCACCAGCATTTTTGCACGTGCACGGACACGAGGGCTTAGGGCATTATTCTCGCCCGTTTTTATAAAGACCGAATACCTTAGGGAGTGTTCGGCGTCTCGAGTTAGGCCTTATATGCATCAGCTCCGAATCATGTCTTTGGTCAAATGTTGGGTTTGCTCGGCTCCCATGTTTTGGTACCTTACGTTCCGTTATATCGGCTAAGGTAGCACTGGGAGAACCACTGCGATTGTGCCCCGGTTGAGCTGGGTTGAGCAACTCAGTGGAGAAAGCTAAAACTTATCATGATATAGCGTGAGACTGGTCAACCACTTTACGATGACCCAATGAATGTTTAGAATTCCCTCGCATTGACCAAGGGCCGTTTCCCGGTCAGGCACATACGCGCCCCGAATTCGGGAGAGCGCGGTGCCCCTAGGGGCTATATAGTAGCCCCACCATCGAGCTCCATGGCTAAGTGAAAGTGATAAAGCATTATAGTCCGGTTGCCTAGTTTGCTACGCTATCACCTCCTTCACAGGACCAAGACGTTGGATTAAGTGTGAAAATGCGCCTTTTTTTTGCAAACACCCCCGCATTATGTGCGTGGGGGCTGAAGCCATAGACTGTCATCTTTCAGGTTATATACACATATACATCAACGGCCGCACAGGAGGTGTTTTAATACTTGAAACGCACAAGTATAAAAAGCTCTTACATTAAATTGAAACATTGTTTTCACAAATCATACATGCAATTAAAGCATAACATCCTTCGAGCACTGCATCTCTATTAAACAAGCGCCCTGCAGGACTTCCTCAAAATAGTGCTCGGCAGGTACTAAACCTTCATCCGAATCTTGGGATCCAACTTCGGTGGCCTTCATCTCCGCCCAGTATGCCTTGACACGGGTAAGAGCCATCTGCGCACCATCTATGCATGCCGACCGCTTCATTGCATCGATACGCGGTATCGCACCAAGGAACTGCTGCACTAAGCCAAAATAACTTTTCGGCTGGAGTCCGCCTGGCCACAAATGAGTCATGACATGCTTCATGGCAAGTCCGGATAATCGATTCAGCTCGGCCCATTTGGCCAACCGATCGGTTAACGGAAGAGGACGCTCTCGACTATGGAACTGCGACCAAAACAGCTCTTCCCTTCTGTGCCCCTTCTGGCCTCGGAAGCGCTCGATCGCGTCCGCGGCACTCGCCGCTAAATCCAGATAAGCATCCTCCGATCTCCACAACCGGTCCAACTGAGCATACTTCGGATCCGTGAACTTCCTCCTCAGCAGAAAAGGCTTTCCAGCAGCAACATCCACAGCCTGACGCAGCTCCTCCTTTGCAGCTCTCATTGTGGAGTGGGCATCCTTGGCTTCGGTTGTGGCCTTTTTCAGGTCCTCTTGCTCGCAGCGTTCTTTTCAAGAACCCCAAGCGGTCGGTAGCATTCTTCAACTTTATGGCCATATCGGCCATTTCCTCTTTGCTTCGGCAGTGAGCAGCCCGTTCGGCTTTTAGCTCCTCGGCCGCCCTTAGAGCGGCCGCATTACTATTTCTGGCTTGCTCTTTAGCTCGGGCGAGTTCCGCCCACAGCTCCTCCACAGCAGCGGCACCACCTGCATTAAGCATATAAGTAGTAAGGCACGGGCGTCAAGCTCCCTTACCAGGCGCCCGCGAAGAAGTCGCATACCTTGTGGCTCGTCAAACCGCTCATTGACAAGCGCGATGTCCGCATCTGCCTCGTCAAGTTGCCGCTTTAGTTCGGCAAATTCATCAGTCCGGCTGGCCACCGGATGCCCCACCACCTATTTAGGAGCGGCGATATGTTATAACTGAGATTATGATCCTCGGCACGCTGTCAATTTTGACACCATACAGAGTCTCAGGGGCTACTATCTATACAGGGCGCATTCTATATGCATAAGCTCGGAAGGTACATCATTTTTGCATTACCTCGAACCCGTCGATAAGCTTCGACGACTTCATGCAATCCGCTCTCGGCGGATGCAATTCTTCAATCACCGTACCCATTAGCGCACGGTGATCTTACGAGATAACCGCTTCGCCCGAGCAGATCCTTCACTTCTCCGATCAAGACGCCCGATTGGCGCGGACCTTCGGCCCGCCGGACTCAGAAACCCTCGCGACAACACCTCGTGGTCTTCCGCCTCGCATGAAGGTGCGGCAGGTGGAGGCGTTCGCTCTCCATCATCTCCGGAAGAAGATCCCCCAAAGACGAAGCTCTGCTGAGAAGGGCTGAGATCCGAACTACAAGGTACAATTTCGGTTATCTTCGTAAATAAATACTGAGGATGTTCTTTATTCACAGGACCCCTTCTTTTTACTTACGGCTCATTTGGAGGGCTGATCCCCTTGGGGAAATAGTGCGGTGGGGTACTTCCCGCCGGACTCTCTGAGAAGATTTCTTTCCTCTCTTTGAGGCCTTGACCTCCGGATCTTTCGAAGCGGTCCTCTTCTCTCCTTGGAGGGTGGGACTTTTGATCCCTCCTTCCTCGAAAGCCTCCTTCGTGGAGGCAGTTGCTTCCCTGCTCCCCCCTTCGCCTTCTTTAAAAGGCGTGGACTTCAACATCTTGGTCAGCATGGGATCCGGCGTGGTCTCTGGGAGGGGAACCGGACACCTTATCAACTTTGTCGTGGCTATCCACTCCTGTTCAAGAAACGGCTCCCTTAAAGGGCATATATATGATAAATGAATGAACAGCCTGTCCGATTCTGAGGTTACTTACTTGAGTATCTGGGTGATTGCAGCTTAGACCTGCGTCCTCGGTCGAGTCCGAACACTTCTCTTGTGATCCGAAGAACAGTTTATACATCTCCACGGGCGTCGTACCCATAAAATGTTGGAGAGCTCGTGGTCCCTCCGGATTAAATTCCCACAAACGGAGGGGGCGACGTTTGCAGGGAAGACGGCGCCGAATCAGCATAATCTACGCCACTACGACCAGATTGATCTCTCTTTCTTGGAGGTCTCGGATACGGCCCTGCAACAGAGGAACGTCCTTGGACGGCCCCGCCGAGCCCCTTGTTGACCCATGACGTCGGCGGCTGTGGTGGACTGGCCCGGAAGGCGGAGGCACCACCCATTTGGTGCCCACAGGAGCGGTGATATAGAACCACTCCCGTTGCCACAAACCAAGCTCCACGAAAAGAGCCCTCGGGCCACGGAGCATCAACAAGACTTGCTTATGATAGCCCCTCCGCACTTTCTGCTGTTGCCCCTCGATCATCTTCGGCTCCACCTTAAAAGTCTTAAGCCACAATCCGAAGTGAGGAGTAACGCGGAGAAAGGCTTCACATACGACAATGAATGACGAGATGTGGAGGATGGACTCCGGATTCAAGTCATGGAAATCCAGCCCATAATAAAACATGAGCCCCCGCACAAAGGGATCCGTCAGGAAGCCTAAACCCCGAAGGAAGTGAGACACGAACACCACACTCTCGCCCGGGCTCAAGTGGGAATGACCTGCCACAGGAGCAGCAGCCTATCTGAAATCTCGCCCGGTTAGATACACAGCGTCTCGCAGCTTTAGCACATCTTCTTCAAGGACGGAAGAACACATCCATCGGCCGAGCTGGTCGGAGCGGACATCGTCGAAGGTCCGAAGCGCCTAAATCTGAAGCTTTGGGTGTTAGAACTCGAGCCGAGGCGAACTTCGATGGAGGGTGGAAAAAGAAGAGGGCCTTGGTCTCATTATAAAGAGGTTGAATACCAAGAGCCCTCCCGTGGTCGATTGGGACTCGCCGATAGAGGAGGCGTGCCAGCGCACGGTCGGGTTACCCACGTCCGTATTGATGAGAATCCCGGAATAAGGGGGCACGATCTACGCTTTGATAAGACGTGCCAAGGAAACCGCCTCGCTAAACGCACTGAGGCAGGATAGTAAAAAACGATTCGAATAAAGGCTTGGTCGTGGTGTGATGTCACGCCGCGGAATACGTCAGCAGATCTATGCAAAAATTATTCTCTCTACGGTGGTATGTGGAACTTGTTTTGCAGAGCCGGACACTATCCTTGTGTTCAAAACCTTCTATGGAGTATTCGGAGGAGGAACCCGCCTTGCAATGCCGAAGACAATATGCGCGCTGGACTCGTCGTCATTGAAGCCTGGTTCAGGGGCTACTGAGGGAGTCCTGGATTATGGGGTGTCCGGATAGCCGAACTATCACCGTTGGCCGGACTCCTAGACTATGAAGATACAAGATTGAAGACTTCAACTCGTGTCCGGATGGGACTTTCCTTGGCGTGGAAGGCAAGCTTGGCGATACAGATATGTAGATTTCCTACCATTGTAACCGACTCATGTAACCCTAACCCTATTCGTGTCTATATAAACCGAAGGGTTTTAGTCCGTGGGGACGAACAACAATCATACCATAGGCTAGCTTCTAGGGTTTAGCCTCTCTCGATCTCGTGGTAGATCTACTCTTGTACTACCCATATCATCAATATTAATCAAGCGGGAGTAGGGTATTACCTCCATCGAGAGGGCCCGAACCTGGGTAAAAACATCGTGTCCCTTGTCTCCTGTTACCATCCGCCTAGACGCACAGTTCGGGACCCCCTACCCGAGATCCGCCGGTTTTGACACCGACATTGACTATTGTCAATGGCGAGTTGCATCATTGAAGTGTATCAGGAGCGTTTCAACATTGTGTTTCGCCGGAGGAAGGTTGTGAGATCTTGCGCGAAATCCACGAAGGAGATTGTGGTCACCATGCCGGTTCAAAATCTCTGGTGGCTAAGGCGTGTCGTCACGGTTTCTATTGGTTGACCGCTCATCTTGATGCGGAGGACCTAGTTAGGCGATGTGACGGTGTCGGAAGTTCTCAAGACGCGCTCATGTGCCGGCTCAAGAATTGAGGATGATTCCAATTACCTGGCCGTTTGCGACTTGGGGGCTGGATATGGTTGGGCCTTTCAAAGGGTCCAAGGACAAGAAGACCCCCCTTTTGGTGGCGGTTGACAAGTTTACAAAGTGGGTGGAAGCGGAGCCCGTCAGCAAGTGTGATGCAGCCACGGCGGTTCAATTCATTAAAAAGTTGATTTTCCGGTTTGGCTTTCCACACAGTATTATTACTGATAATGGTACCAATCTGTCTAAGGGTCCTATGAAGGAGTTCTGTGAACATGAGCACATCCGGCTTGACGTTTCATCAGTGGCTCACCCACAGTCCAATGGCCAAGCAGAGAGCTAACCAAGAGATCTTACGAGGCATCAAACCACGGCTTATGGTTCCTTTGCGGCGCCTTGGGTTGTTGGGTTGAGGAGTTACCATCAGTATTATGGAGCATCAATACTATGCCCAACAGATCAACATGATACACACCATTCTTCATGGTCTACGGAGTGGAGGTGGTTCTCCTCTGTGATATCCGTCATGATTCACCTCGTGTAGCACCTTATGTTGAAGCGGACAACGAGGTAGCACGGCAAGACGCTTTGGACCTGTTGGATGAGGAGCGTGACATTGCAGCTGCCCGTTCGGCGATCTACCAGCAGGATCTTAAATCGCTATCACGATCGCCGAAGCTAGAACCAGAACCTTTCAAGAAGGAGATTTGGTGCTCTAGCTCATCCAAGACCAGACTGATATGCACAAGCTATCGCCACCTTGGGAGGGACCTTTCGTGATCAGCAAGAATCTGCACAACGGGTCGTACTATCTGATTGATATTCGAGAGCATAAAGACTCACGTACATCAGAGGAGGAGACCAACAGGCCGTGGAACATAGCTCATCTTCGGCCCTACTTTACTTGAGCCATAGGCTCTACTTATGTACATATTATGACAATGTATATATTATGATCAATACAATAAACCGGAGCCTTAGCTAAAGCGGGGTTCTGTTATTTTTACATCATGAGGGTTACACGGAGTTTTTATCCTAAAGCGGTCTCCGGTTTACCCCTTGAGTTAGCTTTTTAACAAAGCTTTATATCATGTCACTTGGGGGCTTGGTCATGTCCGAACCAATGCAACACCTTTTGATAGGCGAAAGCCACAGAAACACTTGGGGACTTGGTCACGTCTGAACCAGTCACGCCTCTTGATCGGCCTAAGGCCACAGAATCACTTGGGGGCTTTGGTCAAACCCGAACCATCGCTACACCTCTTGATCGGTGTAATGCCATAGCATCATTTGGGGACCTGGCTGACATGAACCATAGCTATGCCTATTGGGGGCTTGGTCGTGTCCGACCATGGTAATGCCACTTGATCGGCTCAAACAGCCTCTTTTCGCAAAAGATTTTGTCTTTGCCTTTGCTTGAAATTTGTTTCTCTTTTTGCATATTTCTCTTGTTGTGTTCTTAAACCGACAATTATTAAACTGATTCGACTGTCAGTTGACGGAACACGGTTTGTTTTTCATCCGGAGATACTTTGCCCGGTTTGATTTTTGATAAACATCCTATTATGGAGTAACACCGGTGTTCATCGTAACCCGGAACGGTTTACCTAATAAACCGACCCTATATACATAGGAGCTGTTCTCTCCTCAGCAGAGCGGTTTTCTTACAAACTCCGCTTCAAGATTGGACAGCCAACTTCATGCCCAATGATGGCAGGTATCATACATTCCCATATTTTATCATGTGTTTAATCTAAGGTATTATCTCTGATTTCACATACATAGATATGATGACCTGCCTGGTTATACAACCACGATGGCGTTTTAAGCTTTTTTGCTACAGATAACAGTTTATCATTGGTGATTCAGCGGAAGCGTAAGTTGCAATAAATATGCAAGAAGGCATATCAACACAAAGTGTGGCAGCTAGTCTATTACAAGGCAACACGGTGCCCAGATAAGATAATTGTTTTTTGGCATAACATAAGGAAGTAGTAGTGTAAACCGGCCTCCGGTTCATGCTTGGTCGCCAGCTTGGCCTGATGGTTGCGGGTCATCCTGCGCCGCTTCAACTTCGGATTCCCTACCCAGCGGCTGGAAATCAACAATTGTCCAGTCGATTCCCATTAATGCTTGGAATACAGCTTCATCATTGATCGAACGATGGTTCAATATCGTGAGCGTAAGTATGCTTACGAATTGGAGGTATAAGGTTCTCCGCTTCAGGAATCGGTGCAGGCACTCGTTTATTTTCACCATCATATTGGGCTTGATAGTGAGACAGATTTGCCTCTTCAGCCAATTGACAAGCCAAAGGGCGCACTTCCCGGTTTATAGCTCGGAGATCTTCTTCGCTGAATTATGTCTCGTCTTCCTTCAAGCTTGGGAAGCCCTGGGCCGCTTCAACAGGATAAAAATCCGGCACCCACACTTTGGCCCGGATTAAGGCGTTTATGGCATCGGTTCTAGCAGCAGATTTCTTTAACTCTTCAACCCGGGCCGGAAGCATTGACAACCTTTTAATGGTGTCCTGGATCAAGGTTAGTGTCGGGTTGTTATGAGAAGCGGTGCTGATGATCCGCTGCGCACCAGTATAGAGTTGCTCTATCAATGTATAAGAGGCTTTCAGTTTCTTCCGCACATCTGATCCTAAGTGGCCAATACGTGTCCCTGTATCATTCAAAGGGTTAATAAAACCGGCAATTACATGAGAAGGCCTCATTACGTTAGAAATAAAAAAGTCTTACCAAAGACAGCAGCGGTCATGGCATGCACTTGCCGCTTTACACTGGTCAGTTCATCAACCACCGGTTTGAGGGAAACCTCAGCATTCTCTGCCCGTTGAGTTAAAGCGGCATTTTCAGCGGCCCAATCCGCCCGCTCCTTGTTGAAACCCTCTTTAAGCTTTTCCATGACGCTTAAAGCGCTGCTTAATTCATTCTTTGCTATGGAGGTTTCAGCTTGCTGCGATTTCAGGTTTTCTTGAAGATCAGTGATTTGATTTTCTTTCTTGCTCAGATCAGCCTACATACAGGTAATCATTGGATAAAGATTTAGGAGCAGAGTTGAAGTACCAACCTCGTAACAAGTTATGCTCTTGGTACTTGCGGGCTAATGCATATTTGCTTTTCACCGTACAATTTCTATATAAAGTCCCAAGCTCAATACAAGTATTCAGTTTGGCACTTGGGGGCTAATGCCTATTTGCTTTGTCCTTGAGGGATACTGGATTTCTGATGGTATAAAAGTCCTGGTTTAACTACATTAAGTTGAACCGGCCCTTGGGGGCTACTTTCCCAAAAGTACATCTTTGCTCAGGATTATATTGGGAAGTCCCGGTTTAAGTTCACATCTTAAAACCGTCACTTGGGGCTATTAGAGTTGACAGATTGAAATATACAAGCAGAGAGTCATATGGAATTTACCTCATATTTGTCTTTCATCATATTTACTAGACCGGCTTCATAATCACGGCTGGTATATAACCGATTCAGATAACCGGAATGAAGATCTTGGGGATTCAAAGCGGCATAAGTAGCCAAATCGGCATTCCACTTGCCTTTACCAAACGCAGCAAAATCATCCTTTGCAGTGTGCTTGGACAAGGCGACAGGATTACCTGGCTCGGAATGGACAATGCCAGTAATAACAACATCATCGTCCTTGGCTTCGCCGGTTCGCACTGGGGTCGCCGGTTTATCCGCATGCTTTGGTGGACTCGCTGGTTTGTCAGTTTGAGCAGGACTCTTGGGTTGATTTGAAGGGCCTGTGGCATCAACATGTGCCTCTTCAACAGTAACATCATGATCTTGCAATGGTGGGTCGTTCAGCATATCATCCTGGATGTGCTCTTCGGGATTTGCTATTTAGGTTGGTTCAGGAGCGTCGTCTTCTTCTGCTGCTTTGTCCAGACGAGCTTTCTTGCTTGGCCTAGGCTTGGCCCTGAAAGGAAAAAGACGGATCAGTCCAGTAAACATTGAAAGTGATATATCAAACAACATTATCAGGAATATGGCTCACCTAAGCACTGTCTTGAATGAGAAGTCACCTGATAATCGGAGTCAGATGGATTAAGAGGTTGACGAACGCAACCTGCTTTAGGATAAGCATTGACGAAACAGTTAGAGACCTCTGAACGGCGTTTCCGAACCGGACTGTTCGGTAAACCGGTGGAGGTAACTACCTGGCCGCTGTGCCGGGTTGCGTGACAAGCTTCATGCTGTTGTGTCTTCATAAGAAAGTTTTGGTCCAAATAAGCAGGAGGATGAGAAAATTTACCTTTCCGGTTTGCCCGACGGATTTTTACTGAGGGTAAAGGGTTTGAATCGGAAGAAAGAGCGATTACCTCTACAACATCAGCATGACTGACTTCAGCATCATCCTGGCAATAATCATTATCAATAAGGCGTGTGAAAAATAAACCAAGTGAGTCAAGTTCTACCACAAGATCCGGATTACCCACATCATCGTCAGCTGGTGGATCGGAGGAGGCAGTGGATTTCTTTCTATTTGTTGGTTTCTTCACAACTCTGGTCTTGGGCCGGGTTATTTTCTCCGGTTTCTCTTGTGGTGTCTTCTTGCTCCAAAATGGATCATCACCCTGTTTGAAAGATGTTAATATCAACAAAGGATACTTAAACATAGTCAGATTTCATAAAAGTATAAGATATGAGTCTTACGGCTGGCAGTTTATTAATGGCAGAAAAGGGAGGCAGGCCGGTTTGGGCGCAAGCAGCTTCCGGTTCGTTTAACATCCTCTTAACAGCCTCAGTAACTTCATCACTGTCAGGTGGATCTCAATATGCCGTAGAGGGTCTTTCACATCTTCTGTGTATTTGCACATTAAACCGAGGCCTTGAGCTTAGGGGCAGTATACTCCAAGATATCCAGCAGCGAGCAAGATCAACTCCTGTCAACCCGTTGCCCATGAAGGCCCGGAGCTTGGATAATTGAGGGGCATATTTGCTTCTTTCCTTAGCAGTCAGTCTGTGAGGGAGGATGTGTGTTGCTTAGCCGCTCGGGACGTTAACTTGGTAAAGGATTTTCTCCATCAGAGAGATATCTTTCTTGATAAAACCATGTTGAATTCCACTCTTTGGGATGGCTGTGCAGTTTGGCGTGAGGGTAAGTGACCTCTTTCCGCTTTTGAATCGCCATACCACCCAACTCGGTGTTGGGACCGTCAAAAAATTCGGTGCGGCGGTTTAGATGGAAGCAATCTCTGAACAGTTCAACTGTGGGCTCCTCTTGAAAGAACACCTCACAGAGCACTTGAAAGTGATATATATTGGTTACGGAGTTGGGGCCAATATCTTGTGGTCGCAGTTGGAAATTGGCCAAGACATCCCGATAAAACTTTGAACCGGGCGGACTGAAGCCCCGGGCTAAATGGTCAGCAAAAACAACAACCTCTCCATCCTTGGGTTCTGGAGGACTCTCCGGGCCGGGGACCCTCCAGTGAATGACGTCTTTTTTGCCTAAAGCGCCGGTGCGGACTAAGTTATCCAGTTGAGTTTCAATCACTCGAGAAGGGACCCAATTACACTCATACACTTGCTTGTCCATGGTGCAATCTGCAAAGCAGTAATACCCGTTCAAGAATATGTTGGAAGGCTATATACTGATACATTCTTTGTTAAACCGGAAGAAGTTGCTTATAAACCGGAGTTCTACAAGGTGGCAATACATAACTGGGAAATCCTGGCGGTTCAACAAGGGGACTAATGGTATATGCCGAGTTGTCAATTTTTCTACAAAGTTAAACCGCCTAGTCTCGAAACATTGATGAATCAAGAGTGGATGTGCGAAAACAGGTTTCACAAAAGTATTTCACAGTTTTGGATCCGAGCATGTTCAGAAAAGAAATAAATATTCAAGGTCCAAAACGGAGCGGTACCAAAATAATGAGCAAGGATGCAGGGAGATCTATGGCCTTGAGATGCGCAAGTGACAACGGATGTTAAAAACTACCGCTACGCAGAACAAGGATTCATAGACTTGACTAAGAGTTGTCATATGAACAAGAAGCAAGCGATGAACGCTGAAGAACATGGAAACCCTAGAACAGATCTATGGTGAAAAGATAGAAGACTTACCAGAGCTGAGGAAGAAACGAAAGACCGTAGCGATGCTCGTATACTCGGTGATGCAGCAGCCAAGGTTGGTGCAGAAGTTGGCGGCGGCGGAGCTCCAAAGCTGGGCGGCGAGGAAGACGGGAGGGGCACGAAGGGAAAAAATAAATGACCCTTCGGTCTTATTTATAAAGCAAGGGACATGTGTCAGGCGCGAAAATCAAGGGGCCGCGAGTTTGGAAACGGAGTTGTCGCCTCGATTGTCGCAGATCTATTAAACAAAAAAAGGTATTGTTGATAACTTTATAACAGGTGACGTCACGCCCGGTTCTGACGACCGTAGAAGATGACATCATGGTGGTTCACCCAATTACACAAAGATGTCAAGATGAAATTTTTCTTTGAGGATTGACATGAACCTGTTCAAATCAATCTGGGGCCTAATGTTGGGGATATTATCACTGGGCGTAAACCGGCCAGGACAGGCCAGGTTAGCTTCATTAGTAGTTGAGTATGTTAAAGCCCAAGTAGGCAGATGAGGGCTTAAGGCCCATAGCCGGTTTAAGGCACATGAGTCAGTAAACCGGCGTCGATTATGTAACTTGTATTGTAAGTTAGGAATAGCGAGACCGAGCCGGATACATCTATGAACCGGCGTCGGGACTCATGAACCAACGGGCGCCACCCATGTATATAAGGGGACGACACTGGAGGCGGTTCAAGGGCGACGGACAACAACTTCGAGGCTTAGGCGAAGCTTGTTTGCTCCTAGTCATCGAAACCCCCATCAATTCCATCACAACTAGACGTAGGCTTTTACCTTCATCGAAGGGGCCGAACTAGTATAAACTCTCTTGCGTCCTTGTATCCGCTTTAACCCCTTCAAGCTAACCCGTGGCGTATCTACCATGTAGACATCATATGAGGAATTGGCCGTCCATCGTCCAGTGAACGGCAGTTCCTGGCCTAGCTCCTCGTCGGCATCGTCGTCCATACCGTCGGTGTCTTCGGAGCCATAATCAAGCTCGTCGGTTAAGTCTTCGATAGTGGCTATGAAGTGGGTGGCAGGTGGGAAGCTAAACTCTCCATCCTCGGTCCCTAGTTCTAACCGGACGTAGTTCGGCTGTGAGTCCCACTCCAAGGACAAGTTTTTTAAAGAGTTTAGCACATCACCAAAAGGTGAGTGCTGGAAGATGTCTGCGACGCTGAATTTGAAAATCGATAATCGATCCATCTCGGTATCACCAGGCGTATGCGGTCCGGAACTTATGGCCGGAGACGAGTCAGGAGTTGCGTTAACGCAAATATTGCACGGTGTCGAGTCAGTTTGCGGCTCCAACACCGCGGACTCTGTGGCCTCGGATGGCACGATTTGCTCCGGCTCTTGGGTTGTTGCAGCAACAGGAACCATCTCCTGGATGTGGTCTGATGACAGATTTAAGTCATGTTCATCGGAGCGAAGTGGAGCGATCACCGTGGTCTAAAATCCGTCGAACATCAAGTCTCCATGAACGTCCGTGACGTAGTTCAAGCTTCCGAATCTGACCTAATGGCCAGGGGCGTAGCTATCGATCTTCTCCATATAGCCAAGCGAGTTGGCCCGCAGTATGAAGCCGCCGGATACAAAAATCTGTCCGGGGAGGAAGGTTTCTCCATGGAAAGCATCACTATCGATGATTGAAGGGGCCATCGAACCTTTTGTTGATGGCATAGTGGAACTCTCAATGAAAGCACCAATTTCGGTGTCAAAACCGGCGGATCTCGGGTAGGGGGTCCCGAACTGTGCGTCTAAGGCCATGGTAACAGGAGACGGGGGACACGATGTTTACCCAGGTTCGGGCCCTCTCTATGGAGGTAATACCCTACTTCCTGCTTGATTGATCTTGAATATGAGTGTTACAAGAGTTGATCTACCACGAGATCGTAATGGCTAAACCCTAGAAGTCTAGCCTGTATGACTATGGTAATGAGTCTGTCCTGTCCGGACTAACCCCTCCGGTTTATATAGACACCGGGGGAATCTAGGGTTACATGAGGTCGGTTACATAAGAAGGAATCTTCATACTTGGTCGCCAAGCTTTCCTTCCACGCCAAGGAGAGTCCAATCCGGACACGGGTACAGTCTTCGGCCTTCAGGTCTTCACAGCCCATTAGTCCGGCCCATGGATAACAGGCCGGACGCCCGAGGACCCCTTAGTCCAGGACTCCCTCACCTAGTAAGGCGCCGGGAACAGCATCTTCGTAAGATGCGGGATGGCTGGTTCCTCGGGCAGCGGAGACGAACACTTAATACGCTTCGCTTTCTCCGTCCATACCTGAAAAAATAAATAGCAAGGTTCAGATATCTTCCTCGCCTAAGCAAGTAGAGTGTGCGCCTCGAAACATGAAATGCTTACCGCATTGGCGGGATGGGCCAAGGCGTGCCCGCGGTCCTGGTTATCTCCGACGGCGTCTCCTTGCCCTTGAAGAGCAACTTCCTGATATCCTCGTGCGTGGTTCCAAAGAACTGTTGCAAGGTATGGTGCTTGGCCGGATTGAACTCCCATAAATGGCAAGTCGGGCTCTGGCCTGGAAGGATCCGGCGAACTAGCATCACCTAGATCACATTGACGAGCTTAATGTCCTTGTCCACCATGCTATGGATGCGCGTCTGCAGCGCTATCAGCTCGTCCGATGAAGACCAATTTAGGCCCTTCTCTAGCCAGGAGGTGAGCCGCATTGGAGCTCCGGACTTGAATTCGGGAGCTGCGGCCCAGGTGGCGTCGCGGGGCTCTGTGATATAGAACCATAGTTTCTGCCACTCTTTGATGGTCTCCACAAACGTACCTTTGGGCCATGTGACATGGGCATCTTGCTCACCATGGCACCTCCGCACTCCGCGTGTTGGCCATCCACCACCTTCGGCTTCACGTTGAAGATCTCGAGCCATAGTCCGAAGTGGGGAGGAATGCGGAGGAAGGCCTCGCACACGACAATAAATGCTGAGATGTTGAGGAAGGAGTTTGCGACTAGATCATGGAAATCTAGCCCGTAATAGAACATGAGTCCGCGGACGAAAGGGTGGAGAGGAAACCCCAACCCATGGACGAAATGGGGGATGAACACCACCCTCTTGTTGGGCTTCGGGGTGGGGATGATTTGCCCCTTGGCCGGAAGTCGGTGGGCGATTTCCTTCGCCAGGTACCCAGCCTCCCGAAGCTTGGTGATGTCCTTCTCCTTGATGGAGGAGGCCATCTACTTGCCTTGCGCTCCAGATCCGGACATGGTTGAGTGCTTTCTTGAGGCGGAAAACATGAGGAGTTGGGCGCTGGAGCTTGAGAATGGAAGGGCAGAGAAAGGAAGAAGGCGTGGGTGAAAGAAGGGAATCCTTGTATCCTTATAAAGGCAGTGAATATCAAGTGCCTCCCCACTCGCCTTAAAACTCGCCTCTTCCCAAGGGTTGTGCAAACGGCACGGTTGGATTACCCATGCCCGTATTGATGAGAAATCCCGCAATAAGGGGACATGATCTCTGCTTTGAGAAGCCATGCCAATGAAAACCGCATCTCGAAACGTGGAACGGCAGATGAAAACGGTTCGAAATAATGACCTTACAAAAGTTGTCAGCGGATTGGACTCGTGAAATATTATACTCTCTGCAGTTGTGTGTGGTACTTGTGTTGCAGACCCGGTCACGTTCGTTACGTCTGAAGACTATCTTGGAGTATTCGGAAAGGGGAACCCGCCTTGCAATGCCGAAGACAATTTGCGCGCCGGACACCTCGTCATTGAAGCTTGGTTTAGGGGCTACTGAGGGAGTCCTGGACTAAGGGGTCCTTGGGCGTCCGACCTGTTAGACATGGGCCGGACTGATGGGCTGTGAAGATACAAAGACCAAAGACTTTCTCCCGTGTCCGGATGGGACTCTCCTTGGCGTGGAAGGTAAGCTTGGCGGCCAAATATGAAGATTCCTTTCTCTGTAACCGACTTTGTACAACCCTAGTCCCCTCCGGTGTCTATATAAACCGGAGGGCTTAGTCCGTAGAGGATGAATAATCATAATCATAGTCATACAGGCTAGATTTCTAGGGTTTTAGCCATTACGATCTCGTGGCAGATCAACTCTTGTAATACTCATATTCATCAAGATCAATCAAGCAGGAAGTAGGGTATTACCTCCATAGAGAGGGCCCGAACCTGGGTAAACATCGTGTCCCCCGTCTCCTGCTACCATCGACCTTATACGCACAGTAAAAAACAAGCAAAAAACAGCAACTGGCATTGGGCACTATGTCAATAGGTTAGTCCCAAAAATGATATAAAGTTGCTATAAAACGAATATAAAACATCCAAGAATGATAATATAATAGCATGGAACAAGAAAAAAAAATATAGATACGTTGGAGACGTATCACCCGTTACGGTGGATGCCACGTGTCGGTTAGCCTTGACCAAAGCACTTCCTTGACGCGTCATTTATCGTCATGGAAGTGAACACTTCCTTGATGATAATTTGAGTATTGTCATGGAACACTTCTACGATAGCAAATGTATGACCACTGGTGCGCGTCGGTCCTAAACAAACGGTTTAAAACCCCTTTCCGTGACGGCATTTGGAACCGTCGCCAAGTGAGTGTGGGCGATAGGGGGTCCTTCCCACACAACCCAAAAACCGTCGGGGATATGCCCTCCTGGCACACACGCTTGGCAAAATGAGGTCATGTGCGATCGGCGAGCGCTCAAATATGGAAATACGTACAGCAAAGCTAGAAAAAAAATAGAATTATACGGCGAAATTGTTTCCGGTCGGAAGTACATCCCACACAGTCAGTCCCCGCTAAACATTCTCGTTCGTATGTACATCCCACACAGTCGCTCCAAGGAAAACGTTTCCGTTCACGGGTACATCACACACAATTTTTCCCGTCAAATTGTTTGTGATAGCATTGCCATTGCACACGATATTAATAATTTTATTGTTTGTGTTATTGAATGCATCACACACGGTGCGTAGAAGAAACTGTGTGGCAAAGGCTTCCATCACACACACTTTTTATGTGGTAAACGCTTTGCATAAGGTGGCCTAACGCATAAACAGTTTTCAAGAGAAAGTCGTGTGTGCGGTGGAGATTGATCGCACACATGGATCCTAGAAAGCGTTTACGATCTCCATGTATATCGCAGACGTTTAAGCTTTACATAAACCGTGTGCGATGTAATCCCTAATTTAAAAATCACATGTTTTGAATTTGAAAGTAGGCAATCACTTATTTCATATCCAACCATGTTTATTACAAATATAGGTTCAACCACGAATCCATAATTCGATGCACGGTACATATCTTGAAGAACTACTGAAGCACCAAGTAAAGAATGATGAACCACAGTTGTACTAAAAATTTGTAAGAGAGAGGCGAAAGACATTCTGGTTGTTGGAGAAGGTGAAGCAGAATGCCCATATTGTGCCCTCCTCCATGCGTAATGCGCGCACGACTCTAGGCCAACCCCTTGTGATGGCTGCCCGTCCATCCTTCACTGTCTTCATTAGGATTTAGTCTGGATGAAATACTTTAACCTTCATTGCGTGTCCACCAATCATGTACTTTGTGAGGCAATCTTGAGTGAACTGCTTCGGGAACCACTGGGAACGAAAAAGATTCAGACATTGTTGTCTAACAACTCATTATTGGCAGTAAAAAGAGAAGGCTGCAGAGTTTGTAGTTACCATCCTACAACTCACTATTGTGTTGGATAGAGGATAAACAAATAATTTGCTTTCCACCATTCGTATCTTTTGGCTAATAATCCTTATCAGTTTCCTCACTTGATGCTTGTTCATCAATATCTCATTGCCCCATACGCAAAAAGGGTCGGTGTGTGGATCCTTGCCAAGGGCATATGTACCTACAAGCAACAAGTCAATATTAGAAGCTAACTAGTGTCCAGGCCTGGATCTATATGCACTACATTATGGAACGATGGGGGGAGTAGGGGAGTACAAGCCGAGGGATGAAGCTAACCTCGGCGGAAAATGGTGGCCACTCCCGTTGTTGTCCTGCATAAATAGTGGAAAGGCATGATAATTACAGCAATCTTAACATCAAACAAATATAGCAAAGGTAAACAACATCATCTCCAAATGATAGCTTGAATGTGTTGGTTTGACATGCGTGAAAGCAGATATAAAATGGAAGGCAATGTTATTCACCAAGAAAGGCTTAACAGCCATCAAATATTGCAATTCAAACTGGTATTGTTGAAAATGAATAGAAAGTAGGTAATTCTTAAACATCACACATGATAAATGCGTAAAACTGAAATAAAGGGCATGTGTTAACTACACCAGGAATAACTGGAACCAAATATAGCCGTTCAAACTGGTATTGATGTAGTCGAGCAGCACAGTTCCGACTTGCACATAATGAACAACACATTGTGAATGAATGAAATAAACAAGGCATAAATGACCAGTATAACAACCAATATAGCCATTGAAAACTGGACAGAGTCTCACTGCAACCAACCTAACAAGCAAATACAGATAAACACGGCATATGCT
Source organism: Aegilops bicornis (assembly GCA_021605145.1). Classification (NCBI taxonomy): domain Eukaryota; kingdom Viridiplantae; phylum Streptophyta; class Magnoliopsida; order Poales; family Poaceae; genus Aegilops; species Aegilops bicornis. The sequence continues at coordinate 194,485,648 of CM038674.1, forward strand.
TGAAAACTGGACAAATGCTCACTGCAACCAACCTAACAAGCAGATAAAGATAAACAAGGCATCTGCTTGATAACTAGACAAATGCTAAAAAAAGCAACCTAACAACCAAATACGTATAAACAAGGCATCGATTGATAAGCTGGACAACTCCTAAAAAGCAACCTAACAACCAAATACAGATAAACAAGGCATCCAGCGATAAGCTGGACAAATACTCACTGCAACCAAACTAAGAACCAAATATAGATAAACAAGGCATCTGCTCGATAACTGAAAAAATGCTCACTCCAACAAACCTAACAACCAAATACAGATAAATAAGGCATCTACTCACTATAAACAAACCAAATGTAGCCATTCGTGAAACTAAAGTGGACAATTCATACTTAAACATCACATAGACCTATTGAACAATACATTTTTTGCATAACTAAAATAATTAAACACGACATAGTTAAAGCATCGCATAGCAAATGCTACTACAACAAAGGGTATGGGTTGGCAAGCTAAAAAGGTAAGATTTGCTGATAGAATGTTGCCTCACATTTCATGGACGGGATCCTTCCAGTTGGAAGAGCACAGACCCATGGTGCGCTCTCTGATGTCACAAATGGGTTGTTTCACCTTGGAAGAACCTTCGTGGGTGCCCTCCTCGTGGTCGTGGTCGATGAGATCTGACTTGGCAATTGAGCATCCCAAGCCGCCGCCATGGAACGTGTCCTTCAGAAGTGACAAAATGGGCTGGATGGTGTATAAAGATCGCAAATCCTTGACCGCTTGACGGAGGAGATCAGCGGCAGGGCCGTCGAAGAGATCGACGGCGGTCGAACCAGAGGGGTTGGGGATAGACCACTTAACCTGTGACATGGCCCGCGTGAAGCCGTTTGTGTGGACGAGCTTGATGTCGTAGCCAGATTTCCCAGATACAGTAATACGCTAGCCCGCTGACATGAAGCATTCGGCATGGCAACGAAGTCAACGTCTTTGCCGGCTTCCGTGGCGACGTGTTGCTTCGGGATCGACAGGTCGGGGCGAACGGCGGCCACCTCACCAACGTCCGCCGGAGAGTCCATGATATACCTCTTCTTGGCTGAACACTCGTCGAGCTCCCCGGGATACGTGGTCGAGCTTAGGCTGCGACATTCTGGAGCAGGGGATGTGGATCTGGAGAGAAGGGACACCGCAGGCCTCGTCTAAAAACTCAGGGGAGTGGGCGACAGTATGGGAATCGTTGGGTAACCTAAACTGTATTATCTAAGCTAGGAGGAACGGGCAGACCGGCAGGGTTGGCGGCGGCGCCGGCGGCGGCCGCGAGCTGGGGTTCGAGGGGGGAGGGGCGGTTGGGGGACTATGGAGGGGGGTTGTTTGAGGATACACCGCGGCTATTGAAAGTTTTAGTAATGGTGGGTGGAGATGGTGGTGGACGAGGGAGAGCGATGTTCAAATGCCTCGGTTACTGCAATTTTACTATAAGGTCGGTGCTGGAGGGTGTGGGCGACGGTTGAAGTACGGCGGCTTCTAAAATTTGGGTAAAGGAATTGATGCGAAGCGGGAGTTCTCAAGATCGCGCACTGTCCAATAACAATATGCGTGTATGATAGTAAGGAAAAGTGGCGCGGATCCGCCGATTTTTGCAACGCTCAAGGCGAGTAGTTTGTTTTTTATATTTGTAGCTAGCTGGTCTATCGCGCACGGTTCGTCCAAATTTCCAAATAAACTTACGCGCCTTTAGCTTGCACAGGTGGTGGTTTTACAGCGCACTTGCATCGCACACGGTTAAGCCAGTACCTCCACCCTTTGCTCGTGCTTGGGCGGTCGTGGTGATTTCAGCGCACTTGCGCGGTCGTGGTGATTTCAGCGCACTTGCGCGGTCGTGGTGATTTCAGTGCCCTTGCATCGCACATGGTTGAGCCAGTACCTCTGATACGTCTCCAACGTATCTATAATTTTTGATTGCTCCATGCTACTTTATCTATTGTTTTGGACTATAATGGGCTTTATTTTCCACTTTTATATTACTTTTGGGACTAACCTATTAACCGGAGGCCCAGCCCGAATTGTCGTTTTTGCCTTTTTCAAGATTTCAAGAAACATAATATCAAATGGAGTCCAAACAGAATGAAACCTTCGAACGTGATTTTCTCACCGAGCGTGATCCAGGAGACTTGGACCCTCGCCAAGGAACATCGGAGGCGGCCACGAGGTGGGGGCGCCCCAGTGGCACGCCCGGCCTCGTGGGCCCCCGATGCTCCACCGACGTACTCATTCCTCCTATATATACCTACGTACCCCCAAACGATCAGAACAGGAGCCAAAAACCTAATTCCACCGCCGCAACTCCTGTATCCACGAGATCCCATCTTGGGGACTGTTCCGGAGCTCCGCCGGAAGGGGCATCCACCACGGAGGGCTTCTACATCAACACCATAGCCTCTCCGATGAAGTGTGAGTAGTTTACTTCAGACCTTCGGGTCCATATCTAGTAGCTAGATGGCTTCTTCTCTCTTTTTGGATCTCAATACAATGTTCTCCCCCTCTCTCGTGGAGATCTATTCGATATAATCTTCTTTTTGTGGTGTGTTTGTTGAGATCGATGAATTGTGGGTTTATGATCCAGCTTATCTATGAATAAGATTTGAATCTTCTCTGAATTCTTTTATGTATGATTGAGTTATCTTTGCAAGTCTCTTCGAATTATTCGTTTGGTTTGGCCAACTAGATTGGTAGTTCTTGCAATGGGAGAAGTGCATGGCTTTGGGTTCAATCTTGCGGTGTCCTTACCCAAAGGATGTGAAAGGGTTGCAAGGCACGTATTGTATTGTTGCCATCGAGGATAACAAGATGGGGTATTTATCATATTCCATGAATTTATTCCTCTACATCATGTCATCTTGCTTACAGGCGTTACTCTGTTTTTAACTTAATACTCTAGATGCATCTTTGGATAGCGGTCGATGAGTGGAGTAATAGTAGTAGATGCAGAATCGTTTCGATCTACTTGTCTCGGACGTGATGCCTATATACATGATCATACCTAGATATACTCATAACTATGCTCAATTCTGTCAATTGTTCAATAGTAATTTGTTCACCCATCGTAGAATAATAAGTATGCTCTTGAGACAAGCCACTAGTGAAACCTATGGCCCCCGGGTCTATTCTCATAAATATCAATCTCCATCACTTTTATACATGCTTGTTTTTACTTTGCTTTTTACCTTTCACTTTGCATCTATATACTAAAAATACCAAAAATATTATCTCTATCATATCTCACTCTCGTAAGTGACAGTGAAGGGATTGACAACCCCTAATCGCGTTGGTTGCGAGTAGCTATCGTTTTGTGCAGGTACGAGGGACTTGTGTGTGGCCTCCTCTTTGGATTGATGCCTTGGTTCTCAAAAACTGAGGGAAATACTTACGCTATTGTGCTGCATCATCCTCTCCTCTTCGGGGAAAACCAACGCAAGCTCAAGACGTAGCAAGAAGGATTTCTGGCGCCGTTGCCGGGGATGCTCACGCAAGAGCAAGTCAAGCACCATACCAAGTACCCATCACAATCCCTATCTCCCGCATTACATTATTTGCCATTTGCCTCTCGTTTTCCTCTCCCCTACTTCACCCTTGCCGTTTTATTCGCCCTCTCTTATCGTTTGCCTTGATGTCTTACTTGGCTCGTTTGGTTGAAATAGTTGAGTATTTATTCCTAAACAAAGAAGCCAATATCTATGGATCCTCATCCGCTTGCCAATCTTTTTAAGAGATCCAATTATGATGAACCAATTCCTAGTGATTTGGATGCACTAGATTATCTTTATAAGGTTTTGCCTGAAATCCGTGAAGTGACTCATGATAGATGTTTGAATAAAAAGCATGATTGCAATGATTTTATTATAAATTCTTTTGATGTCCATTGTGCTAATAAGATGGAAAACCCTAAGCTTGGGGATGCTAGTTTTGCTATGTCTACTACTTGTTGCAATGATCATGATTGGGGTGATTCTTCTTATGAACTTGAAAATTTATTTAAGCCCCATGATGAATATGAGATTGATAATATTGTTTGCAATAATATTGAAAGTGGGTTCGGAAGAGTGTCAACTTTAGATCCCACATATTTGGAGAATGTTCAATCTTATTAAGTTTTTGATAAAAGTGGGTTTGGAAAGGTCATGACTTTAGTTAATGATAATCCCACTATTTTGGAAGAGTATCAACTTTGCATGCATGTGGATCGTGTTGAGAATATACTTTGTGATAGATATTTTGTTGAATTTTCCTATGATCCTACATGTAATTATTATGAGAGAGGAAAATATGGTTATAGAAATTTTCATGTTACTAAATTACCTCTCGTTATGTTGAGCTTGCTATTGTTCCTTTCTGCTTCCTTGCATATGCTAGTTTTTGCTTGCTATGATAATTTGTTTTTCTCTAAGATGCCTATGCATAGGAATTATGTTATACTTAGATGTGTTTGTCACATGTTTTATGATGCTCTCTTTGTGCCTCAATTCTTGTCTTTCTTGTGAGCATCATTGAAATCGCAATGCCTAGCTAAAAAGGCTTTAAAGAAAAACGCTTGTTGGGAGGCAACACAATATTTTTACTTGCTGCTTAGTAATAAATAATCCATCTAGCCTCTGTTTATATGTGGTTTTATCTTTTAATTAGTGTTTGTGCCAAGTTAAACCTATTGGATCTTCTTGGATGATAGTTATTTGATCTTGCTGTAATTTCCAGAAACTTTGCGCTCAGTGCCCGAATTGTTAAAAATCACCAGAACATGATAAAATACTGATTCTAGTTGCTGATGATCAATAAACAAATTTTCCAGGTCTTCTAATTTTGGTAGAAATTTTTGACTTCCAGAAGTTTGCATTAGTTACAGATTACTACAGACTGTTCTGTTTTTGACAGATTCTGTTTTGCGTGTGTTGTTTGCTTATTTTGATGAATCTTTGGCTAGTAAAATAGTTTATGGTCCATAGAGAAGTTGGAATACAGTAGGTTTAACACCAATATAAATAAAGAATGAGTTCGTTACAGTACCTTAAAGTAGTCTTTTGTTTTCTTTCTCTAGCAGACTCACGAGATTTCTACTGAGTTTTGTGTTGTGAAGTTTTCAAGTTTTGGGTGAATTCTTTTGATGGATTATGGAACAAGGAGTGGCAAGAGCCTAAGCTTGGGGATGCCCATGGCACCCCCAATATAATCCAAGTACACCAAATAGTCAAAGCTTGGGGATGCCCCGGAAAGCATCCCCTCTTTCGTCCACTTCCATCGGTAATTTACTTGGAGCTATATTTTTATTCACCACATGATATGTGTTTTGCTTGGAGCGTCTTGTATTATTTGCGTCTTTGCTTGTTAGTTTACCAAAATCATACTTGCTGTACACACCTTTTGAGAGAGCTATACATGAATTGGAATTTGATAGAATACTCTATGTGCTTCACTTATGTCTCTTGAGCTTGATAGTTTTGCTCATAATGCTTCACTTATATCTTTTGAGCGTGATAATTTTTGCTCTAGTGCTTCACTTAGATCTTTAAGAGCATGGTGGTGGATTTGTTTTAAAGAAACTTGATCTACCATGCTTCACTTAGATTATTTTGAGAGTCGTTAATAGCATGGTAATTTGCTTAATGTTAATATACTTGGTATTCAAGATATGTGAAACTTTCTTTTGAGTGCGTTGAATACTAAGATAAGTTTGATGCTTGATAATTGTTTTGAGATATGAAGATGGTGATATTAGAGTCAAGCTAGTTGAGTAGTTGTGAATTTAAAGAATACTTGTGTTGAAGTTTGTGATTCCCGTAGCATGCATTATGGTGAACCGTTATGTGATGAACTCGGAGCATGATTTATTTATTGATTGTCTTCCTTATGAGTGGCGGTCGGGGAATGACGATGGTCTTTTCCTACCAATCTATCCCCCTAGGAGCATGTGCGTAATACTTTGCTTTGATAACTTCTAGATTTTTACAATAAGTATATGAGGTCTTTATGACTAATGTTGAGTCCATGGATTATACGCACTTTTTCCCATTGAGGGAGTCCTGGACTAGGGGGTGTCCGGATAGCCGAACTATCATCACGGCCGGACTCCAAGACTATGAAGATACAAGATTGAAGACTTCGTCCCGTGTCCGGATGGGACTTTCCTTGGCGTGGAAGGCAAGCTTGGCGATACGGATATGTAGATCTCCTACCATTGTAACCGACTCTGTGTAACCCAAACCTATCCGGTGTCTATATAAACCGGAGGGTTTTAGTCCGTGGGGCGAACAACAATCATACCATAGGCTAGCTTCTAGGGTTTAGCCTCCTTGATCTCGTGGTAGATCTACTCTTGTACTACCCATATCATCAATATTAATCAAGCAGGGTAGGGTATTACCTCCATCGAGAGGGCCCGAACCTGGGTAAAACATCGTGTCCCTTGTCTCATGTTACCATCCGCCTAGACGCACAGATTCGGGACCCCCTACCGAGATCCGCCGGTTTTGACACCGACATTGGTGCTTTCATTGAGAGTTCCTCTGTGTCTTCAGCGATAGGCCCGATGGCTCCTTGATCATTAACAACGGCCTTGATCCGAGGTGAGACTTTTCTCCCGGACAGATCTTCGTATTCGGCGGCTTTGCTGCTGCGGGCAATTAACAGCCATCTGGAGCAGATCGAAAGCTACGCCCCTGGCCATCAGGTCAGATTTGGAAGTTTGAACTATACGGCCAATGTCCGCGGAGACTTGATGGTCGACGGATTCGAGCCGCAGCCGAGCGCGCCGCACTGTCTCGATGGGCATGATCTAGCTCTGCAGCCGAACAGTGCCCTGGAGGCCGCACCAGCATCCGCTCTGACCCTTAATCCGGAGCCGGATTCCCCGATCGAGGACGAGTGGTTGGACACCGCCTCGGGGGCTACGATCTCTACAGCGATTGAGCCGAACTCCATACCTGTCGCTTTGCGAAGACCTTGACTCGGTGCCGGACTCCTCTCCGGACTCCGAACCCTCCGCGCCCCTACCAATCGAATCCGATTGGGCGCCGGTCATGGAGTTCACCGCCGCGGACATCTTTCAGCACTCGCCCTTTGGCGACATCCTAAATTCACTAAAGTCTCTCTCCTTATCCGGAGAGCCCTGGCCGGATTACGGTCAGGAAGGTTGGGATGCGGACGACGAAGAAATTAAACGCCCACCCACTTTGTAGCCACTGTCGATGATTTAACCGACATGCTCGACTTCGACTCCGAAGACATCGACGGTATGGACGACGATGCCGGAGACGACCAAGACCCAGCGCCCTACGAGGGCACCTTGGAAGGCCACCTCGTCATACGACATATACATGGTGGACATCCCAAAAGATGGGAACGACGATGGAACAACGGAGGATGACCCCTCAAGAAACAACGAGCGCCCGGCGTCGGTGGCGCGCTCTAAATCCCACCACATCAAAAGCGGTGATTCCGCACGGAGATAATAACACCGGACGGTTGCGAAGACAACCCCTCGGCAGGACTCGGCGCGGGAGGAGGGAGAAGCAAGTCCGCCTGACGGTCTGCGAAAAAGAGGTCGAGGACGATAATTATGCGCCTCCCTCCGAAGATGAGGCAAGCCTCGACGACGACGAACTTGTCGTGCTTGAGGATCCCGCCAAACAGGAGCGTTTCAAATGCAGGCTTATAGCCACGGCGAACAACCTCAAGAAAAAGCAGCAACAGCTTAGAGCTGACCAAGACCTGCTAGCTGACAGATGGACTGAAGTCCTTGCAGCCGAAGAGTATGAACTCGAACGCCCCTCCAAAAGCTACCCCAAACGCAGGCCGTTGCCTCGATCAGAGGAGGAAGCACCCAAGTCACCAACGTACGACATGGCAGACCGACCACCTCGTGACCGCGATAGAGAGGCCTCTAGACCCTCCGTTCAAGCCGTACCCCGACACCGTTCAAAAAGTACCAGGGCACGGGAAAACGCGCCGGACTTGCGAGATATATTGGAGGATAAGGCAAAACATACAAGATCGATCTATGGATCACGTGGGCGCCCCACGACACGTGATGATAATCGTCACTCCGGATACAGAAACTCCGGCAGGGCCGAACACAATAGACAAAGCTCATTTGAGCTGCGTCGTGATATAATATCTGAGGCGCCACACCCACTATGCTTCACGGATGAAGTAATGGATCATCAAATCCACGAGGGCTTTAAACCCGTAAACATCGAATCATACGATGGAACCACGAGATCCTGCCGATGCGGATCGAGGATTATCTCCTCCATATCCACATGGCCCTTGGTGATGATCTACATGCAATCAAATACCTCCCACTCAAGCTTAAAGGACCAGCTCGGCATTGGCTCAACAGCTTGCGGCAGAATCAATTGGTTGTTGGGAGGACACGGAAGCAACATTCCTTGATAACTTCCGGGGCACATATGTGCGACCACCAGACGCCGATGACCTTAGCCACATAATTCAGCAGCCAGAAGAATCGGCCAGGCAATTCTTGACACGGTTCCTTACAAAGAAAAATCAAATCGTTGACTGTCCGGATGCAGAGGCCCTTGCAGCCTTCAAACATAACATCCGCGACGAGTGGCTTGCCCGGCACCTAGGACAGGAAAAGCCGAAATCCATGGCAGCCCTCACAACCCTCATGACTCGCTTTTGTGCGGGAGAGGACAGCTGGCTAGCTCGAAGCAACAACTTGGCCAAACACCCTGATAGTTCGGATACCAAGGACAGCAATGGCAGGTCGCGTCGCAACAAGAACAAAGCGCCCGCGTGCTTGGCGATAACGCTGAAGATCTGACCGTCAATGCGGATTCGAGGCTCTAAACCCGGTCGTGGAAGAAGCCATTCAAAAGAAATACCCAGGGCCCGTCCAACTTGGACCGAATACTCGACCGCTTGTGCCAGATACATGGCACCCTCGAAAAACCAGCCAATCACACAAACAGGGATTGTTGGGTGTTCAAGCAAGTAGGCAAGTTAAGTGCTGAACTCAATGACAAGGGGCTGCATAGCGATGACGAGGAAGAGCCCCGGCCGCCGAACAATAGAGGACAGAAGGGTTTTCCCACACAAGTGCGGACGGTGAACATGATATACGCAACCCATATACCCAAAAGGGAGCAGAAGCATGCACTAAGGGATGTATATGCGATGGAGCCAGTCGCCCCGAAGTTCAACCCATGGTCTTCCTGCCCGATCACCTTCGATCGAAGGGACCACCCTACTAGCATCCGTCACGGCGGTTTCGCCGCATTGGTTCTTGACCCAATCATCGACGGATTTCACCTCACCAGAGTCCTCGATGGGACGGCAGCAGCAACTGAACCTGCTTTATCGGGATACGGTCGCAAAATGGGCATAGACCCTCAAGGATTAAACCTACAAAGACGACCTTTAAAGGCGTCATACCGGTGTAGAGGCCAATTATGCGGGCTTAGATTACACTCAAAGTGGTCTTCGGATCCCGGATAACTTCCGACGAAGAGTTAATCTTCGATATCGTCCCGTTCGTAGCGGCTATCATGCATCGCTCGGACGAACCGCATTGCAAAGTTCAATGCGGTGCCGCACCACGCATACCTCAAGCTCAAGATGCGAGGCCCTCGAGGAGTAATCACGGTCAATGGAAACACCAAACGCTCTCTCCGAGCGGAGGAGCACAGCGGCCCTCTCGGCGGAGGTGCAAAGCAGCCTCTCACGACAATTCTCGAGTCCGCCACTAAGTGTCCGGACAACATAGCGTGCCGGAGTAACCTACAACAAGACCGCCTGGCACGATTCAAGCACGCGTAGCAATCCGGCCCCAACCCCAGCCATCACGAAGTTGAGAAGACCATGGGCATAAGGGGAGGGGCACAACCACGGCACGCCAAGAATGCGGCCCGACCGCACCAGGGGCTCCCGATCGTGTCATTCTTTTTCATCTTTCTTTCCTTTTTTTTTCAGGACTCCGTTTTCCAGAAGTCCTGTCCGGCACTAGAATCGCCGAACTCACGATGCAACAGCTAGGGAAGCAGAAAGCTACGTCGAGTGTTCAGGTAGTCCCTATTACGAGCATTATACCTGTTTTACATACCATCCCATGACTTACCCACGGAGGGGACATGTTAGATAGTCCCATCCCTTGCTTATCGCACTATTTGTATCGTTACGCTTTTATTGCAGTACCTTTTGAATAAACAATACATAGCTTTCGCTTATTATTGTACTCCTTTCTTTATCTATATATATGTTCATTGTATGACATGTTGCAACTGTACACTTTAGTGCGGCCCATACACCAGGGCTTAAGTACCCCAAAATTATGGTGTGATAAGTCCGAACACTTTCACAAGTCGACACCCGAACTTATAGCATTATATGAATCGGCTCGAATCATGTCTTGGGTCAATAGTTGGGTTTGCCTGGCTCCGTGTATTGGTACCTTACGTTCCGTTATATCGGCTAAGGTAGCACCGGGAGAACCACTATGATTGTGCCCCAGTTGAGCTGGGTCGAGCACCTCGATGGAGAAAGCTAAAACTGACTGTCATGATAGAGGCGAGCGATGCGCTATTCGAGAGGTTTTTCGGGTCCCTAAAGACTTATGCCGCTTAGAGCGAGGAACGAATTGTCCGGCCAAAGGCATGGATAGCGCCCTTACTCGGTCTTCCGAATACTAGGGGCTTCACGAAATTTAAAATTATAGAATTCTATGGCTAAGTGAGAGTGTGCAAGCATTATAAGTCCGGTTGCCTTGTTCGTTCGTTGAGCGCCTCCCTAGATGGACCCAAGAATGGGAACAAGAGTGCTCAAGTTTATCCCGAACACCCCAAAGACTTTCGTGGCATGGGGGCTGAAGCCAACGACTTGCCATCTCTCAAATTTGATAAGCGGCCGCCTGAAGGTAATATTTTAAATTAACAAGCGTTGCTTAGCGCATATGAACAAGTTTTCAGCGTACAGGATAACAAATGCGAGTCTATTCAAATATTACATCCTTGGATCACTCACCCGCTATTCGGCGGGCACCCTTCAGGAGGCCCTCATAGTACATTTCGGGCGTGCGATGCTCCTTGCCCTTCGGTGGCCCGTCCGTCACAAGCTTCTCCGCATCCAGCTTGCCCCAGTGCACCTTAGCACGGGCAAGGGCCCGATGGACACCTTCAATGCAGACGGAGCGCTTGATGACTTCAATCCGTGGACAGGCGTCCACCAGCCGCCGCACCAGCCCAAAGTAGCTCCCAGGCATGGTCTCCAGCGGCCACAGCCAAACTATAAGGCCCTTCATGGCCTGTTCGGCGACTTTGTGGAGCTCGACCAGCTGCTTCAGCTGGTCGCTTAGGGGCATCGGATGTCCAGCCTCAGCATACTGAGACCAGAACACCTTTTCCATTGAGCTCCCCTCCTGGGCGCGGTAGAAGGCGGCAGCATCACACGCACTACGGGGCAAATCTGCGAATGCTCCTGGAGAGCTCCGAATCCGGGTAAGTAATAGGTAATTGACTTTTACATTCTTGCTTTGCATAAAGAATGCCTTACCCGCCGCTATCTTCTTTAGCGATTCAATTTCTTGGAGGGCTTTTTGGGCCTCGGCCTTAGCAGCTTTGGCACTCTCAAGAGCCGAGGCAAGCTCGGATTCTCGGGTCTTCGAGTCATGCTCCAAACCCTCGTGTTTTTCCACGAGAGCACAGGAGCTCTTGCCGCACCTCCGCCAGCTGCGCCTCCCCCTTCTCTCGCTCGGTGCATTCCGCGGCCGCTTTGTTTTCGGCCACGGACACCGCTGCCTTCAGGGTCGCCACCTCGTTCGTGGCCCCTGCAGTACCCATGTTATTCATGTTAATTTTTGCAGCCGAAACCTTTCTATAAGGTATTTCTTTAATAAGGTACTACTTACCTTCCTTGTCCTCGAGCTGCTTCTTGGCTTGGTCGAGCTCGTTCTCGGACCGCTCGAGGCTCTGCTTCAATGCATTGACCTCCGCGATCGGTCTGGCGAGAGGTCGGCCAGCGCAGCCTGCATTCCCATATTGACATACTTATGTTAGACTCCTGCGTGTATCTTTTTAGATCCTTAGTCCGCTTTTCTTTCCAAACACCGAACTAAGCATCGAGGGCCTCTTGTCTATCAGTAATATTTTTACATATTCTAAACTTACCTCAAAGCACATTAGAAAGGTGGTACATGCCAGTCAGCCCGCTCTTGGCGGATCGAACTGTCCGGATCACCGCACTCATAACAATGCGGTGCTCCTCCCACGATGGAGGCGCCTTAAGCGCCTCGATGCTATCCGGTGCCTCCGGTTGGGACGGAGGACACCGGCGTCTTACCCTTCTTCTGAAGGGACCGCTTGCGGACTCCGGAACCACTTGAAGGTTCCGGCATGGAGTCCGGACAAGGGTCGGGCTTAGAAACCCCTGAGGTCTTGTCCCCCACGCCCGAGTCCGGGAGGTCGCCTTGTGGCGCCTCCTCGCCACTTCCTCTTGACCAAGCCCTCTTGGGGCCCCTTGTGACATCGTCCATGGCGTGAGGTGAGGCGGTCGGAAGTGAAGTACTCTCCATTTCCGACGAACCCAGGGACCCGCTCGTTGAAGCGGCGAACTCGCCCTTGGGCGGGCTGCATGATAGTTCGACATTAGAGAACACTATGTGACAATGGAAAGCCATGGGTATCCGGACACTTACGATCTTGCCAGGGGCTTGGCCCTTGTTGGCCAATCCTCCTCGTCGCTTTCGACGTTGGTGGAGAAGTCTGGAGGAAGGGTTCTTCCCTTCTTGGACCCTCCGGCCTCCCGGTTAGAGGCGGCCTTTTCCTCTCCTCCCCGCTGGGAGAAGCTTCTTCCTCCTCCTCGTCCTCGGGGAAGATTACGCCAGAATCGACACCACCTGGCGTCGGGAGCTCCTTCGAGTTCCCGTGGCCTCCTTCTTGGCCTTCTTCTCCGGCACCACATAGGGTGCCGGAGCCAGCAGCCCCGTCAATCGGGCATCCGCTGGGTCTTCCGGCAAAGGAGCCGGACAACTAATCTGTCCGGACGTCTTCAGCCAGTCGTGTCAAAGATTAGGGAGTTTTAGATCCCACATAGAGTCAATCTACGAGAAAAGAGTCCCGTAAAGTGTAAAATAACTTACCTCGCCGGCTTGACGCCGCGAGCTGTATCCGCGATCTTTGTTAGCGGATCTTTGGGGCTTCAGCGCACTTGAACAACACCTTCCAGGCATCTTCGTACGTAGTGTCGAAGAGCCGGCTCAAGGTTCGGTGTAGTGCCGGATCGAACTCCCACAAATTAAAGGCCCGTTGTTGGCATGGGAGAATCCGGCGGATGAGCATCACCTGGATTACGTCGACAAGCCTAAGATTCTTGTCCACCAGGTTCCGGACGCATGATTGGAGTCCGGATAGCTCGTCCGAATTCCCCCACGTCAGGCCCATCTCCTTCCATAACGAGAGCCGTGTGGGGAAACCAGATCTGAATTCGAGGGCCGCCGCCCATTCGGGGTCGCGTGGCTCGGTGATGTAGAACCACCCCAATTGCCACCCCTTTATTGTCTCCACAAAGGAGCCCTCGAGCCATAGGACCTTGGCCATCTTGCCAACCATGGCGCCTCCGCACTCCGCTTGATGGCCGCCCACTACCTTCGGCCTGACATTAAAGATCTTCAGCCATAGGCCGAAGTGGGGCTGGATGCAGAGGAAGGCCTCGCACACGACGATAAACGCCGAGATGTTGAGGATGAAATTCGGGGCAAGGTCGTGGAAGTCCAGGCTGTAGTAGAACATGAGCCCCCGGACAAATGGGTGAAGTGGAAAACCTATTCCGCGGAGGAAGTGGGGGAGAAACACCACCCTCTCATGGGGCCCGGGGGTTGGAATGAGCTGCCCCTCGTCGGGCAGCCTATGTGCGATGTCGCCGGACAAATATCCGGCCTCCCGCAGTCTTGTGATGTGCCCCTCCGTGACGGAGGAGGCCATCCACCTGCCTCCCGCTCCTGACATGGTTGGAGAAGGTTGAGGCGGGATGTGCGGACTTGGGCGTTGGAGCTCGAGTGCGCGAGAATGGATGAGCAAAGGAGGAAGAAGGAGTAGGTGAAAAGGTGGATCCTTATCCCCTTATATGAATGACGGAAGCTATCGTCCCCACCAGCCTGGTAAAACTAAACTTATCTCCCAAGCTCCGTAATCAATGGCGCGGATGGGTTACCCACGTTCGTATTGATGAGAATCCCGGAATAAGGGGGCACGATCTATGCTTTGATAAGACGTGCCAGAGAAACCGCCTCGCTAAACGCGCTAAGGTGGAATGGTAAAAAATGATTCATATAAAGGCCTGGCCGTGGTGTGATGTCACGCCGCGGAATACATCAGCAGATCTGTGCTAAAGTTATTCTCTCTACGGTGTTATGTGGAACTTGTTTTGCAGAGCCGGACACTATCCTTGTGTTCAAAACCTTCTATGAAGTATTCGGAGGAGGAACCCGCCTCGCAATGTCAAGACAATCGGGCGCGTCGGACTCATCGTCATTGAAGCCCTGGTTCAGGGCTCTTGAGGAGTCCTGGACTAGGGGTGTCCGGATAGCCGAACTATCATCACGGCGGACTCCAAGACTATGAAGATACAAGATTGAAGACTTCGTCCCGTGTCCGGATGGGACTTTCCTTGGCGTGGAAGGCAAGCTTGGCGATCTGGATATGTAGATCTCCTACCATTGTAACCGACTCATGTAACCCTAACCTATCCGGTGTCTATATAAACCGGAGGGTTTTAGTTCGTGAGGACGAACAACAATCATACCATAGGCTAGCTTCTAGGGTTTAGCCTCCTTGATCTCGTGGTAGATCTACTCTTGTACTACCCATATCATCAATATTAATCAAGCAGGAGTAGGGTATTACCTCCATCGAGAGGGCCCGAACCTGGGTAAAAACATCGTGTCCCTTGTCTCCTGTTACCATCCGCCTAGACGCACAGTTCGGGACCCCCCACCCGAGATCCGCCGGTTTTGACACCGACACCCATCCTTCCACCATTGCTAGCCTCTCTAATACCGCACACCTTTCGCCGGTATCATACACCCACCATATACCTTCCTCAAAACAGCCACCATACCTACCTATCATGGCATTTCCATAGCCATTCTGAGATACATTGCCATGCAACTTTCCACCATTCCGTTTATTATGACACGCTCCATCATTGTCATATTGCTAGCATGATCATGTAGTTGACATCGTATTTGTGGCAAAGCCACCATTCATAATTCTTTCATACATGTCACTCATGTTTCATTGCATATCCCGGTACACCGTCGGAGGCATTCATATAGAGTCATATTTTGTTCTAAGTATCGAGTTGTAATCGTTTGTAAGAAAAATAAAAGTGTGATGATCATCATTATTAGAGCATTGTCCCGAGTGAGGAAAATATGATGGAGACTATGATTCCCCCACAAGTCGGGATGAGACTCCGGACGAAAAAAAGAGGCCATAAAAAAGAGAGAAAAGGCCCAAACAAAAAAATGAGAGAAAAAGAGAGAAGGGACAATGTTACTATCCTTTTACCACACTTGTGCTTCAAAGTAGAACCATGATCTTCATGATAGAGAGTCTCTCATTTTGTCACTTTCATTTACTAGTGGGAATTTTTCATTATAGAACTTGGCTTGTATATTCCAATGATGGGCTTCCTCAAATGCCCTAGGTCTTCGTGAGATAAAAGTTGGATGCACACCCACTTAGTTTCTTTTGTTGAGCTTTCATATACTTATAGCTCTAGTGCATCCGTTGCATGGCAATCTGTCGGTGTACTAGAGTAGGGGTACCCTAGTATCCCGTGCTAGTGCCGCAGACGATTCAAGCACCAGCGGCGAGGTTTGCCTCGTCACCGCCAAGATCCTCCGTGGCTCCTTTGGAGCCATTCAAGAACAAAGTATTTGGCTAAGAAGACAAGGCCCCGGCAAGAGGAGCTTGCCGGGAAGGCCACTCAAGGCATGCAGAAGACAAGGCCCCGGCAAGAGGAGCTTCCCGGGAAGGCTCGGAGTGCGACAAGTCTCCGGACGCGACAAGTCTCCGACACGCTGCAAGCAACCTCTCTCCATCTCCGCTCCACTCATCCGACAGCGTGTCGCCATGGGACCATTCCATGCGCGGCGTGTCAAGAAGGCTGTGCAGCCGGCGGAGAGAAGCGGCGATAAGCGGCGGCCGACAAGCTTGCCATCGTGGCGGCGGTGGCGCACTGACGGTCTTTGTTGCACTTTGTTTGGCGGCACCGACGGGCATTTATTGCTTTTGTCCCTTGCCGTTAGAGTTAGGTATTTTGCATCGTACCTTTGTTGAGTAGGTGTACCAACTCCTGTTTTACATTTGTACCCTCGCCTATGTTGCCACTGTCGGAGACCCTTGAGCATATAAAAGGAGGCCCATGCATAGCGTGGGGAGGTTCGTTTCATTCATTCGACTCACTAGAGACCAGAATCGCTCACGCTAGGTTTTGTAGCTCGCATCGGCTCCCTAGCAAGAACACAATACATCAAACAAGCAGCGAGGAGTTTTATCTCTCAGGAGAGC
Source organism: Aegilops bicornis (assembly GCA_021605145.1). Lineage (NCBI taxonomy): Eukaryota > Viridiplantae > Streptophyta > Magnoliopsida > Poales > Poaceae > Aegilops > Aegilops bicornis. The sequence continues at coordinate 194,502,219 of CM038674.1, forward strand.
TCGCTGGGTAAACTGCTCGTGTGCCTCGCCTCGATCCGCTCTTCGTGCGATCTCCGCCCCCTCCGAACCACAAAGGGGCCTGGTCCGCCCGGCCCCATAGGTGTTCGTGGGTGCGATCAGCCTCCCGACATCTTTGGCCGCCCGGTAGAGGCGTCGAGGCCGTGTGAATCTGATCCGGCGTTCACACGAGCAGCGTCCTCAACATCTTCCTCAACATGCCACCGAAGAAGAAGGCTTGGCGGCAGCGAAACCGTCAGCGTCGTACCCACCCTCACCGCGCAGCAATCGGGTGGTGGGGCGACGCCGACGGAGGAACGGCGCCGGCGAAGGTGTTCGCGACGTTGCCAAGTCCAAGGACAAAGGCCCGCAAACCTCGGCATCCGCGCATCCCCGCACCCATCTCGGGAGGCGGGACCAACAACGTCATGGCGTTCACAATGCCATACGTTCGTTGGATCGAGACCCTCAAGACCAGCATGCGGCGCCAACATCTTGTACGAGTGAGAATCTGATGCGCTGGGCGGTCTTGCTCCTTCTAACGTAGTTAGAAGTCCGAGCATATCCGCTCCTCGCACCGTTCGCCAATGCCACCCACTACTCCAGCGAAGCTCTGGCGAGCTCAGCTGCTCTCGACTACCCTCCAGCGGCCAACAAAAGGTCGACGAGTGGAGGCCACTATCGAGCCTCATCGGCTTTGCCAGCGGCGGCGCTCGCGGCAACCAACGCCATCATTGCCGCGGCAAGACGACAAAACGCGAGTCGGTGGCGGCGAAGGCTGTCGGAGGTGCAACCACCATGCACTCTCCGCCACGAAGGCCAAGATCGCCGACTCACCGGATCCACCTCGACAGCAACTCCACCGCGTCGCCGGATCGCGAGCTTCGCCGCGATCGGCGCCAAGTTCTTCATGAGCGACAACAAGAGGGCGCTCGAACTTCGCATCGAGCGCCGGAGAGAAGCGTGGCGTCGATTCGACAAGCGGCTGGGCCTTCTGTTGACATGCAGCGCCCGGAGGAGCAGGCGACTTGCGTCAGACGGTAGGTTGCCCTGCGTTCACTTTCGTGAGCTGCGGCAAGTCCGATGGCCCAGCGGAAAAAACTTCAAACCAGACGTCGTGCGGAGAAGTATGATGGCAGGGCGCATCCGTCGGAGTTCCTCGGCATCTACACCATCGCGGTGCAGGCTGCGGGGGACGGGCGACAAGATCCTCGCCAACTACTTCCGCTCGTGCTCAAGCCCAACGTCGAGATCTTGGCTCATGCACTTGCCGGACAGCTCCATATCCTCTTGGCAGATCTGTGCCATCAGTTTGTTGGCGCCTTCACAGTGTGGCCACAAACCTCATGGCTAAGAGAGTGACCTTCATCTGCCGCCTGAAGGAAGGAGAGTCCTGCACAAGTTCATTCAGAGATTCGATCGTGTGCACTACAACATCCTGATGTCCACCCCGCCGTGGTGATCGGTAGCGTTTCATCGAATGTGCGGAACCGCAGGATGAGGGAGGAGATGGCGATGTGCAAAGTCAAGGACGTCGGTGAGCTGTACGCCTTGGCCGACAAGTGTGCACGCTACCGAGGAAGGAGGAGACTCCTGTGAGAGAATGTGGAAGCAGGATCGGCAAGGAGGAGGCCGCCCGCAAAGAAGGGCCGGCGGCGAGGCAACAGGAAGAAGAAAGGTAGAGAAGTGCTAGCTGTTGAGCAGTCCGGCAACGGAGGTGGCGACAAGAACGCCAAGGCTGGTGGCTCCGGCAAGGAGGTTGCTGCTGACGCCAACCACCAGTCGGTGGCGGCCGCCGACAAGCGGACGGCTCCGCAAGCGATCTTGCCAAGATCCACCGCACCAAGGGCCACGACCTCCAGATCTGCAAGAAGGTCGAGCAGCTTGTCGAGCAATGAGAGGGCTGAGTACGGCGGTAGCGACAAAGAGAAGGCCAGGAAGGTGCTGGGGAGCAAGCAAGAAGCGTCGGCCGGGGAGGACGTCAGCGGCAAGGCCAAGCAACGGCAAGGAGACAGACCTCCCAGCGGCCGCGACAAGGATGAAGATGATGGCGGCAGCGAAGATATGGAAGGCGGCAGCGCCCGATGAGCGGGAGTTTGAGAAAGCCACGGAAGGTCTTCTGTGTTGACGGAGGTGCTTCCTGCATACCTCCCACCGCCAACTCAAGCAATGGATGCGGGAGGTCAATGCAGCGGAACCATCCGTGAGAGTCACGCAAGCCTCTCAAGTGGTCCAGACGCCTATCGTCTTTGATATTGAGGACCACCACGATCGCGCATAACTGCGGTCGGTGCTTGCCGATGTTGGTCTCACCAACCATCCGCAACCTCAAGGTCACCAAAATGCTAGTTGTGGCAGGGCGGCAGAATCTGATCTCCTCTGCGGTGCTCCGTAAGCTTCAAATCCTGACGGCGAGCTTGAAGAGACCGGCACCTTCAAGGAATCAATCCGGGAAGGAGCAAGCGAAGGGAAGATTACGTTGCGGTAACATTTGGTAGCGAGCTGAACTTTAGGACTGAGAGGGTCACATTCGACGTTGCCGATTTCCCATTGCCTTACAATGGGATACTTGGCAAATCGGCACTCGCCAAGTTCATGGCAGCCTCTCACTCGCCTACAACTTACTCAAGATGCCAGGCCCGATAAGCGTCATCTCATCCATGGCGACAAGAAGGATGCCCTTATACGTGCCGACAAGATCTACCGGGATGCAGCGGCAGCGACAGATTGCCAAACACTTGCCGTTGAAGCTCCGGGGAAGAAGACAAAGTCCAAGTCCGGCAAGGGCTCGATGCTCACTCCGGCAAGCGCACCTCTTGAGTGCTGCGCTACCGTCGAGGACGCACCATCGAGCTCCACCGGCAAGTGCAAGAAGATGGTAGCTCCGCCAAAGACCAAGAAGGTGCCCGCCAAGGAGGGCGGCCTTTGGTGGTACCTTTACCATCGCGTGCCTCTCTCGACCCTAAATAGGAAAGCGGCGCTCGTTGCTTTCCTGCGGGCGAATGTCGGCGTGTTTGCATGGCAACCGTCGACATCCCTGGTGTTCCTGTGAAAGTGATTGAGCACCGCTTTGCTGTTTGTCCTCATGCATGGCCCGTCAAGCAAAAAGTCGAGGAAGCAAGCGGTGGAACGCCAAGAATTCATAGCGTAAGAGATCAAGAACCGGAAGCAGCGGGCCTTGTCGAGAGGTGCTCCATCCTACGTGGTTGGCCAATCCACAGTAGTCGTGCGCCAAAGCAAATGGAAAATGGAGACTTTGTATTGACTTCACGGATGTTAATAAAGCTTGTCCCAAAGATCCATTTCCTTGCGGCGCATTGACCAGATTGTTGACTCCACGGCTGGATGTGATTTGCTTTCGTTTCTTGATGCATACTTAGGATACCATCGGATCTTCATGGCTGAAGAAGATGAGGAGAAGACCGCATTCATTACACCATGTGGCACATACTTTGTTTCATACGGATGCCTTTCGGTTTGAAGAATGCTGGTTCAACATTTGCAAGGGTAGTCCATGGCGCTTTTGAGCCGCAAATGCATAGAAATGTAGAAGCCTACATGGATGACATAGTGGTCAAAAGCAAGGACAAAGCAACTACGGTTCAAGATTTGGACGAGACCTTTGCAAATCTGCGCAAGATCAACCTCAAGCTCAACCCCGAGAAGTGCGTGTTTGGAGTCCCTTCCGACAAGCTTCTCGGGTTCTTCGTGTCTCAACGAGGGATTGAAGCTAATCCCGACAAGATCAAGGCCATTGAGCAGATTGAAGCACCAAAGCGCGTCAAGGATGTCACGAAGACTTGCGGTTCGCGTAGCTGCTCTCAAGAGGTTTATTTCTAGGTCTGCTGGCGCGCATACCGCCGTTTTTCAAGATTTTGAAAAAGCGGGTCCAATGAAATGGACTCCGAAGCGGAGGCTGCGGCTGCGAGACTTAAAGAGATACATGTACTCCACTCCAACACTTGTCGCACCTAAACCACAAGAGAAGTTGCTGCTATATATAGCGACAACCAATCAAAGTGGTTAGTGCTGCGTTAATGTAGCGGAGAGGGAGGCGGATGACGAGCCAGCAACCACGGCAAGCACATCCAGCGACAAGCGAGGCTTCACCGACAAGCTCTGGTCCCGACAAGGGCGAATCCGCGCAGACGCATGACCAGATCACGAGAAAAGGATGGTGCAGCGCCCAGTCTACTTTGTCGATTCCCTCCTGCAGGGGCTAGGTCAAGGTACTCTGGTGTGCAGAAATTGCTTTTGACCTCCTCATGGCCTCGAGAAAGCTGCGCCATTACTTCCAAGCACATGAGATCACAGCTTGTCACTCGCTTTCCGCTGAAGAGGATATTGCGAGAATCCGAAGCAGCAGGCGGGATTGTCGAGTGGGCATTGGAACCGTCAAGCTTCGGTCTCAAGTTTGAAAGCACATCAACTATCCAAAAGCGAGGCGTTGGCAGAATTCATAGCAGAATGGACGCCAACGCTGCATTTAAGAGATTCCGAGACGAGCATTCCCGTCAAGGAAGCAAGCAAAGAGTGGTGATGTACTTTGATGGTGCCTTCTCGCTGCAAAGGCGCCCGGTGCGGCGTCTTGCTTATCGCACCCACGGAGAGCACCTCAAGTACGTAGTCCGGATGCACTTTCCCAAGGAGCAAGCAACAAACAATCTGCAGAGTATGAAGGTTTGCTTGCGGTCTCGAGATCGCGATGGACCTTGGGATCAAAAATCTTATTGTCGGGGTGACTCGCAACTTGTCGTCCGCCAAGTGAACAAAGATTACCGTGAGTCCGTTGATGGAAGCCTACGTTGATGAAGTGAGGAAGCTAGAAGAGCACTTTGACGGCCTGCAAATGGAACATGAGCTCGTAATGATATTCTTGTCGACGGCTGTCAAAGTCGCTGCACTTAAGTTGCACAATGGAACCAGGGATTTTCCTGCTCAAACCGACTCAATAACCGTAACACCATCAATTGGACAAAGCAAGAAGAGGAAGTTGATCTCTGGTGACTACTTTCGGCAGAACTTCCCGAAGCCGTCGTTGCGTAGGTCCCCAAGATCAACACCAACTTGATCTTTGAGGCGATCTGCTCCGACAAGCCCTGTGGTTTGTTTCGTTGAAGCGAGCGCTTCCGACAAGTTTTGCTCCGGCAAGCTTGCGGGGCGTCTAACTCGGCAGAGCCGCGAGTTCTTGCCGTAGAAGCTGATGTTCCGCAGCAGATATGCCTTTGATCCTTGTTGTCGAGCCGCAAGCTCCAAAGATGGGCGCAACAGATTGTCCATTTCCTTGAGACAGAGAACTTCCCGAAGAGCGAGAAGAAGCGGAAAGAGTAGCCCGGCAGTCGAGTATGTACCAGTTTGTCGACAGCATACTGTACAGAAGAAGACTCAACGGTGTGAAATTGAAGTGTATTCCCAGGGAAGATGGACAGAAGCTTTTGGCAGAGATACACGGAGGCATATGTGGTCACCACATTGGCGCGAGCACTTGGCGGCAAAGCTTTCCGGCAAGGTTTCTTCCGGCGACAGCCCTCGAGGATGCAATCGCACAAGTAACCAAGTGTGAAGCGTGCGGTTCCATTCCAAGCAGATACACCAACCAGCTCGGGCTCTCGGGCGATCCCTTTATCCTGGCCATTTTTGGTCAGGGGCTCGACATCCTCGGCCCCTTCCCCGAGCTGTCGGGGCTTTGAATACTTGTACGTCACCATCGACAAGTTCACAAAGTGGCGGAAGTGGAAGCGATGAGGAAGGTGGCGGCATAGTCAGCGATCAAGTTCTTTCAGTCGATTGTTTGCCATTTCGAATCCCTAACAGGATCATCACCGACAACGGCACACAATTTACGAGTCGCACCTTCATGCAGTACGTCCAAGATCTTGGCGCCAAGGTCTGCTTTGCTTCCGTTGCTCACCCGAGAAGCAACGGTCAAGAAGAGAGGGCAAATGCTGAAGTGCTGCGCGGGCTCAAGACCAGAACTTTCGACAGGCTGCACAAGTGCGGAAGAAACTGGATCGAGGAGCTGCCGGTGGTTCTTTGGTTGATCGGGCGACGCCAAATCGAGCCACCGCCGGACACCTTTTGCTCTAGTCTATGGAGCAGAGGCAGTTCTCCCCACGGAACTTCGTATACGGATCGCCTCGAGTGCTCACTTATGATGAGCTTGAGCAAGAGCAGCTGCGACAAGATGACGCGCTGCTCCTTGAGGAGGATCGTCTTCAGCCGTTAATGCGAGCTGCTCGCTACCGACAAGCTTTGCGTCGCTACCATAGCCGCAGAGTTAGTGCCGTAAGTCTCGAGGAAGGCGACCTTGTTCTTCGGCGTTCGATCCGCCAAGAATTCAAACAAGTTGGCCTTGAAGTGGGAAGGCCCTTATCGGGTGAAAGCGAGTCACTAGGCTGGCGCTGTCATGCCTTGAGACCGAAGATGGCATCCGGTGAGCAACTCCTGGAACATTGAGCATCTTCGTAAGTTTTACCCATAGAGGCGCGGTTGCGGAACCCGTTCCGGCAACCACCTTTTGTACAAGACTTGCCGCTGTTGCATGTAATCCTTTGTACAAAGCCGGGCGCAGAACCCGATGCATCGATAAAAGCTCATGTGTTGCGCACAACTTGTCAAATTCATGCTTTCATCATTTTATTGCATGTTTTGGCTAACACTTTGTGCAGCAACCACACCCGGGAAGCAAAATCAAGCCGCTGGGCTCCATAACTTTATTTCCTCTTCTTTCTCTTTTCTCAAAGAAAGGAAGGCTCCCTCGCGCACAAGTTAACCAGGGGGGAAGGAGAAGATAATACTATGGACCAGGCACCGCTCGAGGAAGTTTAAGCCTCATCGGGAAGCAAGACGGAAAAGCTAAGTTGCCCAAGTTTGAGCAATCAATTTTTAAATTTTAAAGTTATCTTCCTCGAGCGATAGTACTTTGTATGGAAAACCTGTGCTTGAGAGGAACCAACTTCGCAGGCTAGTCGCGCCCTTACTTTGTTTCGAGTCCGCTCAACAACTTAAGTGAGCTGCGGCTAGTCGCGACAAAAGGTCGCTTGTCGGAGGTGGCTTGCCACAGGCTGCCGACATTCCGCACTCAGCGCCATGACAAAGGTGCCCGCACCGACAAGTCCCCCAAATGCGTAAGGCGAAGCATTACAAAGGAAGGAATCAAGTAGAGGAAATAACGTTGCATTCATCGCCTAAGATAGAGAATATTACAAAATAACTTGTCGCTGATCTAACAAAGTGTTCTAAACATGATCGGCAGCGACAAGGGAAAGATAAAATTGGCGGCCTAGTCTACGCGGTCGCCATCAATCCGCTTGATCTTGTTCACCTTGTCCACAATGGGTGCGACAAGGGCTTTGAGCTCCTCCACGTTGGCATCTGGCGGCAAGGATCCGAGGACGCCCGTTAAGGTTGAGGCCCGGATTGCGGAAGGCCACCTTTATCAACACCTTCTCGAGGGCTCCTGCACAGAATCTGGCGTGATTCCTCGGCCAGCTGCTTTGGGACCTCTTCCCGAGTCGCTGGAGACCCGTCCACCACGCCTTTGAAGAATAAACTGAGTTTGGCGCTGGGTTGGAGATGCTCGTCGGAGGAGTATGCAAGGTCCGTCATCCCCAGCTCCATCACTGTTGTGGATGTCGTGGCGGTGTCCACAAGACCTTCGATCCAGGTGCTCCACGCTCTCCCTCAAGGCGCTCTGGTGGAGGCAACATTCACTAGCAGCTCCTCCTTGGCCTTGATCGTGTCCAACAAGCCCACCTCCCGCTCTCTGGCGCCGTCCAACGCTCTGCGTCGAGTGGTCATTTCAGCTCAAGATCCGCCTTGGAATCCTTGGCGGCGTCGAGCTCCTTGCCCCTATCGGCGAGGCGACTCTGCAGCTCGCCAAGAGTGTAGGCGTCCTTCTCGCTCATGCTTGAGCGCGGCAAGCTCTTCGCCGCTCTTCTTGAGGCTGGCCTCCACCGTGCCACCTTCGCCTTCAACTCTTCCTTGGCGGCCTCGGTGGCTGCGGCAGCATCCTTCGCTTTCTTAAGCGCCCGCCAAGTGACTCCTCGCGGCAGCAAGGTCTTCTTCGTGGCTGTCCAGGTTGACCTTCCGCTGCGCCAGCGCTTTCTGCGCGGAGAGCTTCTCGGCAGCCACCGCTGCTCCTCCTCGGTGCGGCCTTCTCAAGGATGAAGGCCGTGCGCTCTTCTCGCAAGTTGCCCCAGCGCTTACGCTTTCGTCGCGGAGAGTTTCTTGGTTGGCGCTCCGGAGCTCTTCTGCGCGCTTCTCCATGTCCGCTCCTGCCCTCGCGACAAGTGCTTCCCGGGACTCCAACTTGGCTTGCCGGGCGTGGTAGAGCGACAGCAGCTTCTTCAGCAGCTGCTCCTCCTCAGACTCGCCGCTGCTGCTGCTTGGCGCATCCACCAGCTTCAGCCCAGCAGAGGCGAGTAGCTCGCCGTCGAAGGTCTCTCCTTCGACCGACGCCCTGGAGCTCGGTTCCCAGGGGAATTTGATGAAGACACCCTCGCCGACCTTCAGGTAGGCGCCGGGCCGGGCTCCTCGAACTGACAGCTGCAAGCCGGCGGGAGTCATTTGTCGGTGTGGCGCCTGGCGCTCCTGCGGCCTCAGGGCCGTCGGTCTGATCGCCCGACCCCTTGTCGACCTGCGTCGGCAGCCTCGGTGGCCTTCTCGCCAACAGGCTCGTCGGCGACGGCCTCTTCTTCCACAAAGAACGACCTCTTCTTCCACGACGGCGGCCTCGTCGGTGTTGCCTTGCTTCCTCCTCACCGGCGGCCTCGACCTCCATCGGCTCTGCGTCGGGCGAAGAAAGAGCGATCAAGCAAATGTTCAAAAAGAGAAACAAAAGAAAACAAGCCCAAGGGAGATTTTCGTAAGGAAATTACCTGCAACGGATCCGCAAGCATGGCCTCGACCACTGGAGGGTCATCTGGCTGTCCCTTGCCGGGTAGCCCCCTTGCGGAGTGGCCTCCCTTGTCGGGCGCTCCTTGTGGAGAATCCTCCCTTGGCGGCGTAGTGGCGTGAGCAGGATTTGAGGCGGCTTCCGAGCCCTCCCGATGAGGCTGCTCTGCTCCAACACAAGCAAACAATCAGGTATCAACGAAGAAGGAGCACCCCTGCACACCTAATAGTAAGGAGAAAACCGCACACTTACTTTGGGGAATTTGTCTTTGGGGGCTGCTCTGAGGAAGGTTGCAGGTCCGGCAAGGGGTCTCGGACGCGTCCCTCGCTGCCACAGGAGAATCGTCCTCAACAACGACCGTCGGGATCTTGGCCCTCTTCGACGCTCTCCGGGCCAGCGTCACGAAAGGAAAGAGCCGAGCAAGCAAATCAGATTCAAGATGAAGCAATAAAATTGAAGAAATACAAGCACAATCTCAAGAGCTTACTCTTACGTCTTCCTCCTCGGAGCTGGCCGGAGAAGTCAAACTCCGGCTCGCCTCCGGTGCGACGAGGCGGGGGAGTGGGCTCTCTTGGCCGCTTGGCGGAGGCGTCGGCGGTGGTCTGAGAAGATCCCGCCCCAGTTGTCGCAGCGGTATGAGGCGCTCCCGCGGCAACATCGCTTGCCGCGGTAGAGCGCGTCGTGCGGCGCTGCTGCTGTGGGCCAGTCTGCCGCCCCGACTCGTCTCCGGCCTTGCGGAGACGCCTCTTCGGCGGAACCGGGGGCTCCGCTGGCGGCAAGTCGCTGGGTGGTGGAGAAGAAGCGCCCTCGGCGGGTCCACTCGACCCGGCCTCGGGCTCGACAAGCTCGTCCTCGCCGGGGATCTCCCTTCGCTCGGCAAGGCTTGCCGCCTTCGTAGCGTCCGCCTCCTCCACGGTATACCCGAAGGCTCCGGCGGCGGCCGCCGCCTCCTCCACCTGGTGGCAATACGCGCCATCTCCTCGTCGGTAGTGTCGCGAGTGAGCCTTTTCGCTCGTCGGGCGGATCGGTACTTCTTCCAAGTCGTCAAGAATCGCTGCCACGACCTCGTCGGGGCTCTGCCAGTCGAACGATCCCATGGGAATCGCTGACAACGGCATCATGGCGCGGATGCGGTCGGCGCCGAAGTTGTGGCACAATGGGGCGACCCCTCGGCAACCTAAACCACTCAGGTGATCGGGTCGTTCTTGAACAGCTCTAGCAGCATCGCATCCAACTCCAAGACGGTGAAATTCCGATTCAGGCCGGGCGCAACCTCATGATGTCTGCCGCATTTTGGAACTCCCAAGCAGGACTCCTCCTCTCCTGCAAGGGAGCGATGCGGCGGTGAAGGAAGTCTGCGCCAACTGCGCCTACGGTTAGTCCGGCAAGCCCGAGGTGCAAAATCCGGGTCACAGCTATCTTCAACCTAGCATCCTCCGGGGCCAAGTTACTCCAATCTCTGCCGCGCACTATTGGGGTTTGGCGCACGGCAGTGAAGGGCTGCTGGTTCTCCTCTACGACCCAACACCAGTTGGCTCTCCACTCCTCCCACTTGTTGCGGAACTCTCCTTCCAGATAGGCTTCTTTCTTGCCGATCCTGGAGACCCAAGCTATCCCTCCGGCAAGTGGCTCTCCTCTCTCGGCAGGGCACGAAGAAGTGGCGGAAGAGTGCCACATTTGGGTGGACTCCGACAAAGTTTTCGCAAAGGTGCGAAAACTGCCATGGTCAAGACGGCGTTGGGGTGAAATCAAGGAGGCGGAGGCCATATGTGTTCATGATATCGCAGAAGAACTTCCGGAAAAAGGGTGGCAAAGCCCGCAATAGAAGAAAAGGGCAAAGAAGGGTACCCGCTTGGGGCCAAATCAAGCGGAGGCGGGAGTACCTTCGTGCGGATGCACGCTGCGTCCGTCGACCAAAAGAGATACAAGACATCCGCAGCTCCCTTGCGCCCGAGCTGGGGGAAGATGGCCCGCTCCTTGCGCTAGCGCCGCTGAAGTCAGCTGCCGGCGACTGGACGCCCTTCTCCTTATCGGCTTTCGAGCCATGGCGAGGGCGGCGGAGGAGGCCGACGGCGGTGAGCGCGCTTGTGGCGAAAGGGGGCGCCGCTCTCTTCGCACCGGAGAAGAAGGGGAGCGGTGGTTTTCTTGACAAGACAACAATGGCGGAGTGGACGGCCTGCCCTGTTTCCTCTGCTTATAAAGAGGGGAGGCGGACGTTCCGCTTTTCCTAATAAAGAAACCCCCACGACCACGCCCACGATCTTCTCGCACGACGCCACGCTCGTGCGTGCCTTTAGTGGGGGTCGTGGTGGGTCCGGGGCGGTGCGGCGTGATCAAGGCGGCGTGTGACCATGCACCGCTGCAGGCCTGGCCCGACAGCGCTTCGGCAGATGTCTGGCCCCGAGCCGGGGCTCCTGTCGGTGTACTAGAGTAGGGGTACCCTAGTATCCCGTACTGCACGCAGACGATTGCAACACCAGCTGCGGGGTTTGCCTCGTCACCGCCAAGATCCTCCGTGGCTCCTTTGGAGCCATTCAAGAACAAAGTATTTGGCTAAGAAGACAAGGCCCGGCAAGAGGAGCTTGCCGGAAGGCCACACAAGGCATGCGAAGACAAGGCCCGGCAAGAGGAGCTTGCGGGAAGGCTCAGGCGCGACAAGTCTCCGGACGCGACAAGTCTCCGAGCAGCGGCAAGCAACCTCTCTCCATCTCCGCTCCAGCTCATCCGACAACGTGTCGCCATGGGACCATTCCATGCGCGTGTGTCAAGAGGTCTGTGCAGCCAGCGAGAGCAGCGATAAGCGGCCGACAAGCTTGCCATCGTGGCGGCGGTGGCGCACTGACGGTCTCTGTTGCACTGTTTGAGCGACAACGACGGGCATTTATTGCTTTTGTCCCTTGCCGTCGAGTTAGGTATTTTGCACTGTACCTTTGTTGAGTAGGTGTACCAACTCCTGTTTTACATTTGTACCCTCGCCTATGTTGCCACAGCCGGAGACCCTTGAGCATATAAAAGGAGGCCCATGCATAGCGTAGAGGAGGTTCGTTTCATTCGACTCACTAGAGACCGAGATACGCTCACGCTTAGGTTTTGTAGCTCGCATCGCTCCCTAGCAAGAACACAATACATCAAACAAGCAGCGATGGGAGTTTTATCTCTCCGGAGAGCTCCGAAGGCTGGGTAAACTGCTGGTGTGCCTGCGCCTCGATCCGCTCTTCGTGCGATCTCCGCCCCCCCTCCGAACCACAAAGGGGCCTGGTCCGCCGGCCCCATAGGTGTTCGTGGGTACGATCAGCCTCCCCGACACAATCCCTACTCACTCACATTGATATCTATTGATGGGCATCTCCATAGCCCATTGATACGCCTAGTTGATGTGAGACTATCTTCCCTCTTTTTTATCTTCTCCACAACCACCGTTCGATTCCACATATAGTGCTATATCCATGGCTCACGCTCATGTATTGCGTGAAGGTTGAAAAAGTTTTAAAAATGTTAAAGTGTGAAACAATTGCTTGGCTTGTCATCGGGGTTGTGCATGATTTAAATACTTTGTGTGGGGAAGATGGAGCATAGCTGACTATATGATTTTGTAGGGATAACTTTCTTTGGCCATGTTATTTTGAGAAGACATAATTGCTTAGTTAGTATACTTGAAGTATTATTATTTTTATGTCAATATGAACTTTTGTCTTGAATCTTTCGGATCTGAATATTCATACCATGATTAAGAAGATTTACATTGAAATTATGCCAAAGTATCACTCCGCATCAAAAATTCTATTTTTATCATTTACCTACTCGAGGACGAGCAGGAATTAAGCATGGGGATGCCTGATACGTCTCCAACGTATCTATAATTTTTTATTGCTCCATGCTACTTTATCTATTGTTTTGGACTATAATGGGCTTTATTTTCCACTTTTATATTAATTTTGGGACTAACCTATTAACCGGAGGCCCAACCTGTAATTGTTGTTTTTGCCTTTTTCAAGATTTCAAAGAAACAAAATATCAAACGGAGTCCAAATGGAATGAAACCTTGAAACGTGATTTTCTCACGAGCGTGATCCACGAGACTTGGACCCTCGCCAAGGAACATCGGAGGCGGTCACGAGGTTGGGGCGCCCCTAGGGCGCCCGCCTCGTGGGCCCGATGCTCCACCGGCGTATTCCTTCCTCCTATATATACCCTACGCACTTCAAACGATCGTAACAGAGCCAAAACCTAATTCCACCGCCGCAACTTCCTATATCCACGAGATCCCATCTTGGGGCCTGTTCGAGCTCCACGGAGGGGCATCCACCACGGAGGGCTTCTACATCAACACCATAACCTCTCCGATGAAGTGTGAGTAGTTTACTTCAGATCTTCGGGTCCATAGCTAGTAGCTAGATGGCTTCTTCTCTATTTTTGGATCTCAATACAATGTCCCCCCCCCCCTCTCTCGTGGAGATCTATTCAATGTAATCTTCTTTTTGCGGTGTGTTTGTTGAGACCGATGAATTGTGGGTTTATGATCCAACTTATCTATGAATAATATTTGAATCTTCTCTGAATTCTTTTATGTATGATTGAGTTATCTTTGCAAGTCTCTTCGAATTATCCGTTTGGTTTGGCCAACTATATTGGTAGTTCTTGCAATGGGAGAAGTGCATGTCTTTGGGTTCAATCTTGCGGTGTCCTTACCCAAAGGATGTAAAGGATTGCAAGGCACGTATTGTATTGTTGCCATCGAGGATAACAAGATGGGGTATTTATCATATTGCATGAATTTATTCCTCTACATCATGTCATCTTGCTTAAGGCGTTACTCTGTTTTTAACTTAATACTCTAGATGCATGCTGGATAGCGGTCGATGAGTGGAGTAATAGTAGTAGATGCGTAATCGCTTCGATCTACTTGTCTCGGACGTGATGCCTATATACATGATCATACCTAGATATACTCATAACTATGCTCAATTCTGTCAATTGCTCAACAGTAGTTTGTTCACCCACCGTAGAATAATTATGCTCTTGAGAGAAGCCACTAGTGAAACCTATGGCCCCCGGGTCTATTCTCATCATATCAATCTCCCTCACTTTTATACATGCTTGCTTTTACTTTGCTTTTTACCTTTCACTTTGCATCTATATACTAAAAATACCAAAAATATTATCTCTATCAGATCTCACTCTCGTAAGTGACCATGAAGGGATTGACAACCCCTAATCGCGTTGGTTGCGAGTAGCTATCGTTTTGTGCAGGTACAAGGGACTTGTGCGTGGCCTCCTACTGGATTGATACCTTGGTTCTCAAAAACCGAGGGAAATACTTACGCTACTGTGCTGCATCATCCTCTCCTCTTCGGGGAAAACCAACGCAGGCTCAAGACGTAGCAACCTCCACCTTAATTTGCTCGCGCTTGCGCGGTCGTGGTGATTTCAGCGCACTTGCATCGCACACGGTTGAGCCAGTATCTCCACCCTTTTCTCGCGCTTGCGCGGTCGTGGTGATTTCAGCGCACTTGCATCGCATGGTTGAGCGAGTACCTCCACCTTAATTTGCTCGCGCTTGCGCGGTCGTGGTGATTCACATCGCACTTGTGTCGCACGCGGTTAAGATATTATACCCCACGTCCGTTGAGGGTCATCAGAGTCTTTGCAGCAAAAAATAACGTTAGAGAGGGTCAAAATACAACCACACCAGCATGTGGCCCAAATATATATGAGTGAAAAGGGTGGTCTATGATTTTCAAAATTCCAATGCACAACTTTGACCCCGCCGGCCCACGCTTGGGCGCGTCGTTGAAGATCGATGAGAGGGGCCAGAAGTCAAGAACCACCTGGAAGTGGACAAATATATGTCGTGAGTGAACATTGTGCTATTTGAAAGTCATCAAAGGTGGCATGGTGTCACGTCATGGCACATATATGTCGTGGTAAAAACATTGTCCAATCTGGGCCAAGCTTTATTACAAACCTTTTACAAAAAGTGGAGCTTCTCTCAAAGAAGCCTCGTGGTTCTGATAGGGAAACGTGTCCCCCTTATGGGCGAAACATAATCACTGCCTCTTTTCGCCTTGTATTTTCTTCCACGGGCAACATGGAACGACAGGATATCCGTGCTTAAATTTAAACTTATCCAGTGTTCGTTTGGCATTTTTATACACTAATTGAGTTTCCTAGGCATTTAATGTCCATAATTCAAATCTGAACTACAAACACATGCTCCAGTTCACCAAAATGGCTAGAAAAATTATACATGTGTCCTTGGGTGCATGTCTAGGTCTCATGCCAGGAATGGGAATGAATTACAACCGTACCGGTGTCCTGGCTCGTCCTCAAACATTTCAAATCTCGGTTTTTAAGTCCCCATAAATCCTAAACTCACCAGAAAGTCATCAAAGGTGGCATGGTGTCACGTCATGGCACATATATGTCGTGGTAAAAACATTGCCAATTTGGGCCAAGCTTTATTACAAACCTCTTACTAACCAGAGCATGTCGCAAGAACCCTCGTGGTTTCGATAGGGAAACATGTCCCCTTATGGGCCAAATCATAATCACTCCCTCTTCTAGCCGCGTATTTTCTTCTACACGCGACACGGAACAACTGGAGATTCGCGTTGAACTTTGAAATTATTCAGGGTTCGTTTGACCTTTTTTATTCATTAATTGAGTTTTCTAGGCATTTAATGTCCATCATTCATATCTGAACTACAAATACATGCTCCAAAGGCACCAAAATGGCTAGAAAAATGTACATGTTTCCTTAGGGTGCATGTTTAGGTCCCATGGAGCGAATGGGAGCGAATTCAACCGCCTCGCCATTCTGGCTTGGCCACAAACATTGCGAATCTCGGTTTTTAAATGTCTGTTAATCCAAAACTCACCAGGAAATCATGAAACTTGGCATGGTGTCACTACATGGTACATATAATTGTCCAATTTGGGCGAAGCTATATTACAAGCCTTTTACAAACCGGAGCCTGCCGCAACCCTCGTTGTTTCGGTAGGGAAACATGCCCCTCTTGTGGGTGAAACGATAATTTCGGCCTCTTCTGGCCTTGAACTTTGTTTTCTACAGGCAACATAGAATAACAGGAGTGTCGGGCTGAAATTTGAAACTGTTCAGGGTTTGTTTGGCCATTGTATTACTAACTTTTCTCTGCATTTAATGTAGTCCATCATTCAAATTTGAACTACAACCACATGCTCCAGTGAAGCAAAATTGGTGGGAAATCGTACATGTGTCATTGGGTGCATGTTTAGGTCTCATTTAAGGAATGAGATAGAATTACAAACTTGTCGTCATCCTGAAACAATGAGAATGTCGGTTTTGAAATCCCAGTAAATCCAAAAGTCAGCCAAAAAACATGAAACTTGGCATGGTTTCATGACATGGCACAAATATGCCGTGGTAAAAACAATCGTCCAGTTTGAGAAGAGGCGCACACATTAGTAGCCAACAAAATCCTTTTTGAAACAAAAAGCTGACACTTTAATATTGCAAACGGTTGTATCATATTTACCGTGTCGAAATTTAACCATACTCGGTGGCGTGCGTGCAACTGTTTGATTAGACGGGACAAGCGCGAGAAGTCCGCCGTGCAGGATCGACGGACGCGTGCGAAGCAGTCCGCCAGCAGCTTGACGGACGCTGCGTGCATCCTGTCCACCTCGCAGCTCGGACGGACACGTCACGGCAAAGCAAGGCCGCCCATGCTCACCGGGAAGCGAGCTCTTTGACCTCCATGCACCAGCCGCCGCCCGCCTCGCTCACAACTTCTCCATTAATGGGTTAATTAAAGCACCTGGACGGAGGGTGTTTGTTTGTGATCCCATGGCGGCATTTGCTTTGTTCGTGTTTTCAACTCGTATTCCCACCCTAATTTAAATTGCCACATAGGGCAACGGATAATACGACCACAAATAAAATGGCAATGGATAATACGACAACAAATTTACAATGGCGCAGATAATAATTGTATTACATAATTGTCTTACATATTCTGGATAATTTAAAATGCCACATGCGGCAAAGCCCGGAAGACACGGGGGCAAGAGAAGAAGGAAATTGCAAACAACGATCTGGGTCGCTACTGTCTATACTCGTCAATGGATCGTAGGGCGGCGAAATCCTCTAGCTCCTTCTTCAATTCCTCACTACTTTGCTTGAAAGCAGCCACAGATTCCTCCACCTCCTGCTTGTGCTCGATCCAGAGCTTCCTCAAGCCACCCATCAGTTCCTTGACGACCGCTTTCAGCGTCATCTTCGAGGAACTGCTCTGCTCATGCAGCACCTTCCAGCCGGCAGCCTCCTCCTCCTTCTCGGTGACCAACTTGAGGAGTGTCGCATTGTCACCCATGAGTTGCTCGATGAGGCCGGTCGCCTTGTCAACTGAGGCATCGCTGATCTTGAGCAGCTTCGTCAAGCCGTCGACCAGCTCCTGCTGTGTTGTGACACCAGCGAGAATGTCGCCGTCGCCGCCGAAGGACTTCAGGAACGCCGGCTCGTCGTGATGGCCGACGCCGCGAATGCGCTTGTGAGAGCCCTCGTGTGCCCGTGAGAGCTAGTTGAGGGCCTCGCGGCGCGCCGGGACATCTCTGCTGCGGTGGTGGCTTCGTGGCGGGACCTCTATAGTGCTTCTGCGGCCTTGGTCTTTGCTGCCTGGTAATATGTCCACCCTAAACTCCTCCTACCGGTCATGGCGGAACGACTTGACAGAAAAAACCAGTTTTGTGGGTGACGAGGAGAGGAACTGTGAAGTAATTTTCGAGTGGGTGGTTTTTATAGCCCGGTGCTAAGTGTGAACACATATTAGTTTGATAGTTGTGAACAGATTTGCAATTACTTACTGCGTTGTAATCAGCAATATGACGAGAAACAAGGTAAAAATGTATGGTGGCTCGCCGTTGAGGCGGCCGTGGCGCGCTCCGCTCTGGCGTCCCTGCGCGCGCTCTGCTCGCCGTTGAGGCAAAGTTATAATGGCAACTGTTATAATTCTTAATAATTGTCTTACATATTCAGGATAATTTAAAATGCCAAATGCGGCAAGGCCTAGAACAGTCACGGCCTACATATGCATACAATTATAAAAAAATATAAGCTAAAAGGCTGAGCTAGCGGCCTTCCGACGATGGTCTTCTCGGACTCCATGATCAGCATAGCACCCTTGCGGCCGTTCACTCCAAGTGTCCTGACCCGCCTCCGCCTACGGAGCTGCTGGCGCTGGGAGGCTCTTGGGGCTGCTGGGCCTCTTCCAGAAGAGCTTGACAGCATGCAATCGCGCGCATGACAACTCCACGGAACCGCTCCATTTCCATGTCTCTGGCCTGGTAGCAAATTCCGTCGATCACCTGCATCCTCAAGATATCACGTTGGTGATGTTCAACTTCGTCGGGGACGTCAACTCCACCAAGGATGCGCTCGAGCCTGGCCACCACATCATCGGGATCGTGGTTTACACGGCCGCCGCGTGCAATGATGAAGTCGTAGGCTGCATTTGTCTTGACTAAATCACAGAGGTCCTCTGCCCATTCCTTGCGGGGCATCAGGCTCTCGATGAGCACTGGTGACGGCGGCTCTTCGGGTGGGTCGTCGATCATGTCGCTGAGCAGCTCTGGATCTTTTGCACGGTGGATGGCAAACTGCTCATCACACCTCCTCTGCAATATGTCGATTGTGCTCCCAAGTACTGTGACACCGATATCGCTGCCGATAGGCCATGGTGCCTGCACTGGCCGATGAAGCTCTTGCTCCCCGGCCTGCTCCGGCTCGTTCTCCTCGCCGAAGATGTAACGCATGTAGGCGTCGACGTTGAAGCTTTGGTCGTTGCCTAGCATGCTTGGAATAACTAATGGTAGATGGGTGAGGACTAGATCTTCGCAGAGTGTAGCAGCGGTGCGTTGCCGCCTGGGTTATATGCAGCAAGCTGTTAGCTGGTGGCGGGAAACCGGTGAGGGAATAGGTGCGGATTTTACAATTCACCCATGTGGAGCGCAGGAAGCATTCGTTGGAGCGCGGGAAGACTAAGTGGAGCACACAGACAACCCGAATACCGTATCCGGTTCCATGTGTGAATTATCACACAAGTGTTAACATAAGGAAACGTATGTGTAACTTACTAATCATCGCACACAAGTACTCGCAGACGCATCGTGTGCGATACTCCTAGTCACCGCAAGCAACTAGTTTGCATTTTTTTCAAAGTTTTTTGTACACACAAAATTGCACACGAACTAACTGTATTAATCGTCTGTGTTGTAATTTCTCATTGCAAACAGTTCATCCAAGTCGGTTGTTTGCCACATATCACACACATCTTGATAAGTTGAACCTTTTTTGTTGCGTTCGCTAACCGAAAACAGTTCGTCCGAGTGAACCGTATGCCCTATATCACACACACCTTGATCTGGCTAACCGTTTATGTTGCACTCCCTAATAGCAAACGGTTCATCGGAGCGAACTGTATGTCGTATATCGCACACACATTGATATGGCTGCCCGTTTCTGTTATTCTACCTCATCGCAAACAGTTCGAACGGGTTAACTATGTGGCCTGAATCGCACACGTAATAAAATCTGAACCGTGTTTGATGGCTCCGCCATCGCAAAAGGTTTGCGCCTTTTTTGACGGTTTTTACATCCCCGTTTGTGATTAATGCATCACACACAGTTTCGTCAAAGGGTCTCTGATCGTAGTGTCGCGTTAGCAGCATCCTGCAGTAGTGGACTACCTTGATTCTATCATAAAATCGTCATGGATGTACATGCATGACAGAAAACGTGACCTACTGTGACAAACACGTATCATTACGGAAGTGTTTTTTTGTAGTTCTAGTGGCAACAATTCTTGCAAGCCTTTTCTATTTCCTGTCACTATGCTAGATTACGTGCAAGACTTGAACATATCTAATGCACACCACTTCCACTACTGGCTACCGATCTAAACTGGTCAAGCAAATACATGCAACCAGAAAAAAATGCATCTATATATCAGAACGAATTGTCAACAAATCTGAACATATAGAGTTAATCCATCACATGATCTATATCACCATCACAAACTCATCTAATAAGCTACAATCATGTAGGGTAGCTCATGTAGATATGGTATTGAACATCAAAACTACATCTAGGAGGAGAGGTTACAAACCTCAACCGTCCCTTCCGAGTCCCTCCCGAATCGCCCCCGCAGGCGACGGGAGGGAACCCTAGCCACCTCCCAGCGCCCCTCCTCCCGCTACATCTATGGTATTGAACATCGAAACTACATCTAGGAGGAGAGGTTACAAACCTCAACCGTCCCTTCTGAGTCCCTCCCGAATCACCCCCGCAGGTGACAGGAGGGAACCCTAGCCACCTCCCAGCGCCCCTCCTCCCGCTCCCTCCCCCTCCCCTGCCACCGCTAGACGGCATAACCGAGCGAAGCCCAACCAGCGTCGGCGGAGGTAGGGCTCCTTCGACCCCCTCGCATGTGGATCCGATGCGGAACGGATCTGACGGGCAAGGGCGCCATGATGCGAAGGGTCGTGGCGGCACGATCCGACTTCCTAGTGGCTACGTTGGGAGGAGGGTGACGCGGATGTGGCCTTCGGTGGTGGGGCGTGCTGGGTCTTGGTTGCGGTGGCGATCTGGCCCAGATACGTTGACCCAAGCACCAGGTGGCGCGGGCTGCGGCCGCCGACGGCGGCCGGCTGGTGCTCTCTTCTGGGCAGCAGTGGCCAGCGGAAATGGTGGATCGGGGCTGTGGTGGCGGTCCTCGATGTTCCGACGACTGCGTGTGCCTACTCGGCAAGGCACCGCGTGGTTCCAGTCAGCTACTAGGACATGATGGCGCGACTGCCGGTGAAAATCGCGTCGACTTCTATCTTGACGGACGATGGCGACGTCATTGACGTTGTTTCCTTGTTGAGGCATCATCGTTGAAGGCAACGTCATCTCCCTCGGGTTGCTCCTGTGGAAATCATAGACCTAGGTCTTCCTGGATCGAATGATGACGACATCTTGGATGTTGTTCTTCCTCCTAGGGGTATCATTTTGGAGGAGGTGCTGACTGGAAGGGCCTAGAGGCGGAGCGGGGATTCATCTTCCGCATCGATGACGGCGGATCTCCGCGGCGTGGCACAATGGAGTCTCAGCGGCTGATGTGAGTTGACAAACTCGCGCAAGAGGACGACTCTGCCTGGCGTCATGGTGACATCAACGGCAGGCCTGACAAGGTTGATACGTCAGTTCCTGTTAAGAAGATGTATAAGTGGAAGACAGCGGCGGCCGCCTTTGAGAGTGCGCCAGACCGGTGTGTGCCCCAGATCCGACATTGTGGCTTGGTTGGGGCCTTCTTCTTTAGATGTTAGGCTTTGGTGCGAAGTCTGTTTGGTATTCAGCTCGGATTTTTGGCACCCCTTCATCAAGTGGATAGGAGTAGCGATAGGTGTTGCCGAGATGGTGGCTTCAGACTTACTGATGTATTACTTTGTAAGGTCTTTGTGAATAATTAATAAACTGGCTGCATGCATCGCCCAGATGCAGAGGCCGGGGTCATCCTCCTTTTCTAAAAAGGAGGAGAGATTACAACATTGGCTATTGCCATGAAGCCGTAGTTCAGGGGGTGGACTACTCACAACTCATCTTGGATCACGATGATCGATGTTGGTGAAGATGGAGATGAATTCCTCCTCTTGCAGAGGTCCGAATGAGGGATAAAAACAAAGATCGCCTCGGGAACGCGATGTGGTGGCGAATGAAAATTGCTCAATAATTCACTAGTAGAGAAATGGTTAGCCACAATTCTAGTTGGTGGAGCCCCATTTCCAATCAACACCGCCACTATTTTTTCAAATAGTGGTGGCATTGGCATATTAGGTACGCCAAGTTTATAAAGTTAATGCTGGAGTTGCTTTTTTAATACGCCACAAATGGGTGGGCCCAGCTGGACTAGTTACCTACAACATGTATAGAAATCCAAAGTCGCCGGTGTCTTGTGACTGGTCAGTACAACTGGGCCCACCCATTTGTGCTGTGTAAAGAAAAGCAACGCCAACACTAACCCTATAAAGCTAGCATACCATATATGCCAAAGCCAGCACTATTTGGAAATCGTAGTGGTGGCATTGATTGGAAATGACGCACCACCAACTAAAGTTGTGGCTAGCCATTCCTCTACTAGTGCCAGTTACCACTCTGCAGCTCATCGACGACATGCTCAGCTGCCTCCTGCCATCAAAACCACCACCAACTTCCTCACCTTGGTCTCCTATATCCATGTCAACCATGCCCTCCTCCTACAACATCGTTCGCCATCATCGATGACTTCTGTAGCAAAGGTTGAGCCTTCCTTGTTACGACTGCAAGGAGCTACGCGTGGGGTACAACTTCTCCAAGAACATTGTTGGCTTGTCATGCAGTTCTTCCTGGAGGGGGTGTTCTCAAAACAGGCACTTCACCCGCTTTATAGTTTATATATAAAGCACAAACCAAAGTACATGGATGAATGATACAAAGCAGCGAGGAAGCCCTCGCACAGCAGATCCCAAGATAACCGAACAACCTAATCGCATGCGACTACGTTGCTGAAGATAGCACATGTAGGACTCAATACAACGCCAAGACACGTCCTTGGACACCTGAGCTCCACGACATCACCCTCACGAGGGGAAATGGTGCTATGCGTTGCCGCTGCTAAGTTCAAGGCGGACAAAGGTCTTCACTTGGAACCGGGGCACGGAGAGAATAACCAAAACGACGTCCACAAGAGGAGGGTGGCATCGATGGGTGTTGCCGTCGTCGACGTCAGAGCGTGCAGCTTTTGCTCGGCAGCTCGCCCGTGCCACCCCGATGCACCTAGAGCAGCCATGACGGCAGAAGACACCATATTCAGATTTGGGCGTCCCTAATGCCCACGATAGGGCACGGACCCGAGCCACATGCCTCTACACCACTCCCTGCCAGAAGACCAAGAGGCATAGCCACCACGCAGAATTGGATCTGGCCAACTCCCTATCCATATGACCAAGAGACATAGCCACCACACAGATTCAGATTTGGCCAGATCTGACATGCATGTAGACCGTCATGGGCACTCAACGCAGCCAAATACCACACAACCAGACATGCACCACCACCCTCCAGGGCTGCCGGTCGATCCTACGACGTCACCAGCCATCACCATCGACCGGATGTCGACAAGAGGCCCCATATCCTCCGCCAACGCACTCCAGCCCGTGCCCAAGTGGACAGCGGCGAGCCGTCATGCAATGGGAGCAAGGCCGCGCCGGTCATGCCACCATAACGACGGAGGTAGGGATCTAGAAATAGGACGGGAGTGTCATCCTACGCTGTTGACAGGCGAGCTAGCTCCACGCTGCACCGCATCTGTTAGGAAGGGAAACCGCCCCACGGTCACCCATGTTGTGAGGGCTTTGCCACAGTGGCATATCTTGTGACGATGAGGGGAGGATGAGTAGGAGGTGGGGTTCTGGCCGTGGCGGGAGAGCTCTACCGAGCCGCCTACGGGGGGAGCGACAAGGAGTCATTTGGGTCCAAAGAGGACTAACTGCATCCCAAAGAAGGTGTTGGTAGCCACACACGACTTTTGGTGCGTGTACAGCTTAGGCTCACCACGAGCACGAATCAGGCGCACCCATGGCCATCATTTGAGTTCTAAATGATTTATTTGCAAAAGATAACCTCCCATAAAACCCTCATAAAGGCCCTCGTTGTTTTTTTTACCAAAATGTATCACCGAAATGAGGTTCGGATCAACGTATGTGATTTTTTGAGTTGGCGGAGTACAATCAAGGACAACATTTTGGTGCTGGGGATCATATGCTCCTGGTGATGAATTTAAATCTAAAGAAATAGCAGAAAAATAAAAAGAAATTGGCATGAAAAATGCAAAAGATTTCTAGCTGTATGCAAAAATTCGTGGTGATATGGCATCATAGGAGCTTTGGACAACAACAAAAAAACAGAGTTTTGAGAAAGGTTTAGAAATTTTGATTCTGGAGCACTTATTTTGCTTTTCCTGTTCCGAGCTCCTCCTATGCCACATTGCCATAAAGAGTGCACCCATACTGAAAACTTGTTTATGTGTAAAAATTCAGTTTTTTTTTATTTTATTTGAATTTACTGTTCATCCAGGGTCCGATGTGCTCGTGTCCAGCTATGAATTTTTGAAGTAAAGTGCCTATCTTCTATTGCACTCGAAATTTACAAAATAGTCTCTCCATCTCATAATATAAGATGTTTTTTACAAATTATTTTAGCTTGTAAAACGATTTTATATTATAGAACGGAGGAGGGAGTACTGACGGCCCCTGAAGGTGGACGAGTAGCAACAGGGAACTATAGGGAGCCAATGGATGGTGGAAACGTGGGGCGCTGCTCTGTGGGGGCTGAACGGCCAAATGGACGGCACAGCGGCGGCCCCACATGTCAAAGTACACGCGGTGTTGAGTGCGGAATCTTCCCAGGGCTCGCCGGAATACCTACCCACCCAGCCGCGACTGTCGCCATTGGCTAAAAGCTTCTTCATGGGGCGGTGGCCCCACAAACGCTTGCGCACCTGCAATCTTGCAGCTGAATACTGTGGCTGTCTGGCTGGCTGATTCAACATGGACACCGAGTTGAGTTGTGGTGCAACCTTGAACTTAATTTCTTGCACGTCGTGGTGATTGTAACCGCTTTCAGTTAATTTATTTACTTTCAGCAATACTTCACATAATCTGATGGTGCAAAACATCCGTAACTTTTACTTACTTTTCAAAAGAAAGAAGAGACCGGTTTGTTGAATTTTCATCTCTTTGGAATATCTCAATTTATTAACTCTATTTGTTAGAACCAGTCTTCCCTTTAAACTTGAGGTTCGATGGGATTTTGGAACGTGATCAACCTGTCCGCATTGAACCACGCTCGTGCAGGGACCAATGAATGGAACCGGGAGAAAGCAGGCACGCTCGTAAATACGTGCATGCATGCGAGAGCAGGCCATGCACTGCACGAGCCACCGCCTTTTTGACCCGTCTGCTCAGCTGCGCCTCTGACCGCCATTAACTCCCGGCTCTTTTACTCGCGGCAGAAGGGCTACGATAACTTGATCAGGCCTGCTTATTACTACACGCGCAGCCACGACGCAGAAGAGAGTCAAGTACTACTTCAACTTGACGAACGTACAGCGGCAAAGGCGCAAAAGCAGTTGGGAGCTCTGACAGGCGGAGTGTGGGCACGTACTTCTTCCACCCCGATTGCTTCGCCGTCTCATCACGTGCGTACGCATGCACCGGGGGGGTACCGGTTTAACTGCACGCTGCAGTACGTATTCACTCGAGCAGTACTGCAGTGGTACTTGGAATTTGGAAACAGCAGTAAGTTTTATTTTTTTGTTACCGTGCCACCATCGCGTATGCCGTGGTACTAAGCAGTAGAGAGTTTGAACGTACGGTTGGTTCCTACGCTGTCGCGAGAGATTGTTTGACGCTTCTTCACGGGGCAAAGATGGACATACGTCCTGTGAGCACTACCGCTGGTCCGCTGCTCCGTATGCCGTACTTAGGGCAACTCCAACGCATAACCCAAATGGACGCACGTTTGATTTGGATTCGGTCCATTTGAGGCGGCAAAATGGACGTTCATGTCTAGTTTGGATCGTCCGCGGGTCGGAGCATGCAACGTGCGGCCGCATCCAAGCTTATCCGCGTTGGACTTAAAAAAACATTGAAAATTAAAAAACATTGCAAAATAGCTTAAAACATACTTCATCCGTTCTTAAATATACGTCTTTTTAGAGATTGCAATGTGGACTACATACGGAGCAAAATGAGTGAATCACTTTAAAATATGTCTATACACATCCGTATGTAGTTCTTATTGAAATCTCTAAAAAGACTTATATTTAAAACGGAGGGAATACATAATTTAACTAAAAAATCCACCATAGTCACGGCCACGCACAATACTTAAGTTGAAATTAAAAAAACATTAAAAAAGATAATTCGGCCGCCCCGCGCGTGGTAGAAGCCGTCGCCGCCGATGCCATAGCCGTTGGAACCGTCGCCGCCGCCGTCTTCAGGCGCCACTATCATCGTTGTCGCTCGTTAGGTCGATGTAGGGTGGGGGCGTCCAGAGGTGGGGCGGCGGCCCCCAGAATGGGTCGGGCGCATTGCTGCACAGGCGGCGGTGGTGACCACGGCACACATGCACGCTCCTCCATGGCCTCCTTCTTCACCTCCTGCTTCACGTCCAACTCCGGCACGTAAACGTCTCTGGAGGCCGACAACTCAAGCATCCCCTGCAGGCCCTCCCATTCCTCCTCCTGGCGGCGCTTGTACTCCTGCTTGGCCCACGACGGCCTGGACGAGTTGTTCCTCCTCCTCGGTCGTCATGGCGGGAGGCTGCGCGGGGGGGGGGGGGGCACGGGGAAGGAGAGGGTGTCAGCGTCAGGCCGTGCACTTGCGTGCGGCCGCGCGCTTTGGGCGGGCTTGGTACGCGCACACGAGGCACACGGGGTGGGCTACGACCACAGACGGCAAAAAAGGTTTGCTGACGCGTGTCGTGCTCGTCGTGGAACCATGTGTCTGCAACTTCTTGAGCTTGCGTTGGTTTTTTTCTTGAAGAGGAAAGGGTGATGCAGCAAAGTAGAGATAAGTATTTCCCTCAGTTAAGAACCAAGATACCAATTCAGTAGGAGGAACACACAAGTCTCCAATGATAACACCTGTACAAACAAAATAAATACTTGCACCCAACACGATAAAGGGGTTATCACCCCTTCGTAGTTACTTATAAGGATGAGATATGATAGTGATGGATATAAAAGATAAGTAAAACTGCAAAATAAGATAAAGTATATAAATTGCAGCAAGGTATTTTTGTGTTTTTTATTTTATAAATCCGAAAATAATATGATAAAAATAGACCCTGTGGCTATAGTTTTCACAGAGGCTTCTCTCTTGAAAGAAAGCATACAGTGGCTAAACAAATTACTGTTGAGCAATTAGAAAAGCGCATAATTATAACGATATCTGAGGCAATGATGATGGATATAGGCATCACATCCGTGACAAGTAGACCGACCCCCGCCTGCATGTACTACTATTACTCCACACATCGATCGCTATCCAGCATGCATCTAGTGTATTAAGTTAACAAGAACGGACTAACGTCTTAAGCAAGATGGCATGATGTAGAGGGATAGATCCAATCAATATGGTATAAACTCCATCTTTTTATCCTTAATGGCAACAATACAAATACGTGTCATGTGTTGGGAATCGTTGCATGAAAAAAATCTACGCACACGCAATGATCTATCCATGGAGATGCATAGCAACGAGGGGAGAGTGTGTCTACGCACTCGTGAGATCAGATGCGGAAGCGTTTCACAACGCGGTTGATTTAGTCGAACTTTCTTCGCGCTCCATCGATCGAGTACCGAACGTACGTCACCTCCGAGTTCTGCACATGTTCAGCTCAGTGACGTCCCTCGCCTTGTTGATCCAGCAAGCTGTTGAGTTAGTAGATGAGTTCCGTCAGCACGACGGCATGGTGACGATGATCATGAAGTGATCCGCGCAGGGCTTCTCCTAAGCACTACGAAGATATGACTGTGGGAATAAACGGTGCAGGGGGTGCCACACACGGCTAACAATTAATGTTCTATGTGCTAGGGGCGCCCCCCCCCCCACATATATATATAGGTGGGAGGGAGAGGGGAGGCTGCCAAGGAGGCGCCAAGTAGGCCGAATCCTACTTGGGGCCTTCCTATGGCCGACGCCCCCCCCCCCTCTTCCCTATGAGCCGGAGGGGGAAAGAAAGAGGAGGGAGGAGGGAAGGAAGGGGGAGGCCGAATCCCTCCCCTTTCCTTCTCCCTTCCCC
Source organism: Aegilops bicornis (assembly GCA_021605145.1). Lineage (NCBI taxonomy): Eukaryota > Viridiplantae > Streptophyta > Magnoliopsida > Poales > Poaceae > Aegilops > Aegilops bicornis. Next base: position 194,529,974 of record CM038674.1, read on the forward strand.
TCTTTCCTTCTCCTCTGGTTCGGCCCATATGTTGGGTGCACCAGCCCCTGGTGGTCGGTGTGTTTCCCCTCTTGGCCCATTAGGCCCATATCTTTTGCCGGGGGTGCCCGGAACCCCTTCAGGTGACCCGATATGTACTCCGTACCCTCCGGAACACTTCTGGTGTCCGAATAATATCGTCCTATATATCAATGTTTACCTCTCGACCATTTTGAGACTCCTCATCTTGTCCGTAATTCTCATCCGGGACTCCGAACAACATTCAGTCACCAAATCACATAACTCATATAATACAATATTGTCATCGAACGTTAAGCATGCGGACCCTACGGGTTCGAGAACTATGTAGACATGACCGAGACACCTCTCCGGTCAATAACCAATAGCGGAACCTAGATGCTCATATTGGCTCCAACATATTCTACGAAGATCTTTATCGGTTATGACAACATACGTAATTCCCTTTGTCCATCCGTATGTTACTTGCCCGAGATTCGATCTTCGGTATCTACATACCTAGTTCAATCTCGTTACCGGAAAGTCTCTTTACTCGTTCCGTAATACATCATCCTGCAACTAACGCATTAGTCACTTTGCTTGCAAGGCTTCTGACGATGTGCATTACCGAGAGGGCCCAGAGAAACCTCTCCGATACTCGGAGTGACAAATCCTAATCTCGATCTATGCCAACCCAACAAACATCTTCGGAGATACATGTAGAGCATCTTTATAATCACCCAGTTACGTTGTGACGTTTGATAGCACACAAGGCATTCCTCTGGTATCCGGGAGTTGCATAATCTCGTAGTCGAAGGAATATGAATTTTACATGAAGAAAGCAATAGCAATAAAACTAAACAATCATTATGCTAAGCTAACGAATGGGTCTTGTCCATCACATCATTATCCTAATGATGTGATCCCGTTATCGAATGACAACCAATGTCTATGGTTAGGAAACCTTAACCATCTTTGATCAACGAACTAGTCAAGTAGAGGCTCACTAGGGACACGGTGTTTGTCTATGTATTCACACATGTATTTAGGTTTCCGATCAATACAATTCTAGCATGAATAATAAACATTTATCATGAATAAGTAAATATAAAATTACAACTTTATTATTGCCTCTAGGGCATATTTCCTTCAGTCTCCCACTTGCACTAGAGTCAATAATGTAGATTGTAATGATTCTAACACCCATGGAGTCTTTAATGTTGATCATGTTTTGCTCGTGGAAGAGGCTTAGTCAACGGGTATGCTACATTCAGATCCGTATGTATTTTGCAAATCTCTATGTCTCCCTCCTTGACTTGAACACGGATGGAGTTGAAGCGTCTCTTGATGTGGTTGGTTCTTTTGTGAAATCTAGATTCCTTCGACAAGGCAATTGCTCCAGTATTGTCACAAAAGATTTTCATTGGACCAGATGCACTAGGTATTACACCTAGATCGGATATGAATTCCTTCATCCAGACTCCTTCATTTGCTGCTTCCGAAGCAGCTATGTACTCCGCTTCATACGTAGATCCCGCCATGACGCTCTGCTTGGAACTTCACCAACTAACAGCCCCACCATTCAATATAAATACGTATCCGGTTTGTGGCTAAGAGTCATCCGGATCAGTGTCAAAGCTAGCATCGACGTAACCATTTACGACGAGCTCTTTGTCACCTCCATAAATGAGAAACATATCCTTGGTCCTTTTCAGGTACTTCAGGATGTTCTTGACCACTGTCAGTGATCCACTCCTGGATTACTTTGGTACCTCCCTGCCAGACTTATGGCAAGGCACACATCAGGTCCGGTACACAACATAGCATACATGATAGAACCTATGGCTGAGGCACAGGAAATGACTTTCATTTTCTCTCTATCTTCTGCAGTGGTCCAGCATTAAGTCTGACTCAATTTCACACCTTGTAACAGAGGCAAGAACCCTTTCTTTGACTGATCCATTTTGACCTTCTTCAAAACTTTATCAAGGTATGTACTTTGTGATAGTCCTATTAAGCATCTTGATCTATCTCTATAGATTTTGATGCCTAATATATAAGCAGCTTCACCGTGGTCTTTCATTGAAAAACTCTTATTCAAGTATCCTTTTATGCTATCCAGAAATTCTATATCATTTCCAATCAACAATATGTCATCTACATATAATATTACAGATGCTACAGAGCTCCCACTCACTTTCTTGTAAATACATGCTTCTCTGAAAGTCTGCATAAAACCATAAGCTTTGATCACCTCATCAAAGTGTATAGTCCAACTCCGAGATGGTTGCACCAGCCCATAGATGGGTCGCTGGAGCTTGCACACTTTGTTAGCACCTTTAGGATCGACAAAACCTTCTGGTTGCATCATATACAACTCTTCTTTAAGAAATCTATTAAGGAATGCAGTCTTGACGTCCATTTGCCAAATTTCATAATCATAAAATGCGGCAATTGCTAACATGATTCGGACAGACTTAAGCATCGCTAGGGGTGAAAAAGTCTCATCATAGTCAACTCCTTGAACTTGTCGAAAACCTTTTGCGACAAGTCGAGCTTTGTAGATAGTAGTATTACCATCAGCGTCAGTCTTCTTCTTGAAGATCCATTTATTCTCTATGGCTCGTCGATCAACGGGCAAGTCCACCGAAGTCCACACTTTGTTCTCATACATGGATCCTATCTCAGATTTCACGGCCTCAAGCCATTTATCGGAATCTGGGCTCATCATAGCTTATTCATAGTTCGTAGGGTTGTCATGGTCTAGTAATATGACTTCCAGAACAGGATTACCGTACCACTCTGGTGCGGAACATGCTCTGTTCGACCTATGAGGTCCAATAGTAACTTGATGTGAAGTTTCATGATCATTATCATTTGCTTCCTCTCTAGTTGGTGTAGGCATCACGGGAGTGGACTTCTCTGATGTGCTACTTTCAGATTCGAGAGAAGGTACAATTACCTCATCAAGTTCTACTTTCCTTCCACTCACTTCTTTCGAGAGAAACACCTTCTCTATAAAGTTTCCATTCTTGGCAACAAAGATCTTGCCTTCGGATTTGTGGTAGAAGGTGCACCCAATTGTTTTCTTAGGGTATCCTATGAAGATGCACTTCTCCGATTTGGGTTCAAGCTTATCAGGCTAAAGCCTTTTGACATAAGTGTCGCAACACCAAACTTTAAGAAACGACAGCTTAGGTTTCTTGCCATACCACAGTTCATACGGTGTCGTCTCATCGGATTTAGACGGTGCCTTATTTAACATGAATGCAACTGTCTCTAATGCAGATAGTGGTAAATCGATAAGAGACATCATAGAATGCACCATATCCACAATGTACGATTACGACGTTCGGACACACCATTACGCTATGGTGTTATAGGTGGCGTGAGTTGTGAAACTATTCCACATTGTTTTAAATGAAGGCCAAACTCGTAACTCAAATATTCGCCTCCGCGATCAGATCGTAGAAACTTTATTTTCTTGTTATGATGATTCTCCACTTCACTCTGAAATTCTTTGAACTTTTCAAATGTTTCAGACTTGTGTTTCATTAAGTAGATATACCCATATCTGCTCAAATCATCTGTGAAGGTCAGAAAATAATGATACCTGCCGTGCACCTCAACACTCATCGGACCGCATACATCGGTATTTATTATTTCCAATAAGTCATTGGCTCGCTCCATTGTTCCGGAGAATGTTGTTTTAGTCATCTCGCCCATTAGGCATGGTTCGCAAGTATCAAATGATTCATAATCAAGTGATTCCAAAGGCCCATGTGATGGAGTTTCTTCATGCGCTTTACACTAATATGACCTAAACGGCAATGCCACAAATATATTGCACTATCATTATCAATTTTGTATCTTTTGGCATCAATATTATGAATATGTGTATCAGCACAATCGAGATTCAACAAAAATAGACCACTCTTCAAGGGTGTGTGACCATAAAAGATATTACTCATATAAATAGAACAACCATTATTCTATGATTTAAATGAATAACCATCTCGCACTAAACAATATCCAGATATAATGTTCATGCTAAATGCTGGCACAAAATAACAATTATTCAGGTCTAAAACTAATCCTGAAGGTAGATGTAGAGGGAGCGTGCCGACGGCGATCACATCGACCTTGGAACTATTCCTGACACGCATCATCACCTCGTCCTTAGCCAATCTTCGTTTAATCCGTAGCTCCAGTTTCGAGTTACAAATATGAGCAACTGAACCAGTATCAAATACCCAGGCGCTACTACGAGCATTAGTAAGGTACACATCAATAACATGTATATCAAATATACCTTTTTTCACTTTGCCATCGTTCTTATCCGCCAAATACTTGAGGCAGTTCCGCTTCCAGTGACCAGTCCCTTTGTAGTATAAGCACTCAGTTTCAGGCTTGTGTCCAGCTTTCGGCTTCTTCCTGGGAGTGGAAAGTTGTTTTCCATTCTTCTTGAAGTTCCCCTTCTTTCCCTTGCCTTTTTTCTTGAAACTAGTGGTCTTGTTAACCATCAACACTTGATGCTCCTTCTTGATTTCTACCTCCGCAGCTTAGAGCATTGCGAAGAGCTCGGGAATTGTCTTGTCCATCCCTTGCATATACTAGTTCATCACGAAGCCTTTGTAGCTTGGTGGCAGTGATTGAAGAACTCTGTCAATAACACTATCATTTGGAAGATTAACTCCCAGCCGAGTCAAGTGATTATGATACCCAGACATTTTGAATATGTGTTCACTGACGGAACTGATCTCCTCCATCTTGCAGCTATAGAACTTGTTGGAGACTTCATATCTCTCAACTCGGGCATTTGCTTGAAATATTAACTTCAACTCCTGGAACATCTCATATGGTCCATGGCGTTCAAAATCTCTTTGAAGTCCTGATTCTAAGCCGTAAAGCATGGCACACTGAACTATCGAGTAGTCATCGGATCGAGCTTGCCAGACGTTCATAACATCAACATCTGCTCCTGCAAGAAGCCTTTCACCTAGCGGTGCATCAAGGACATATAATTCTTCTGTGCAGCAATGAGGATAATCCTCAAGTTACGGACCCAGTCCGTGTAGTTTCTACCATCATCTTTCAACTTAGCTTTCTCTAGTAACGCATTAAAATTCAAGGGAATGGTAGCACGGGCCATTGATCTACAACATAGATATGCAAAAACTATCAGGACTAAGTTCATGATAAATTAAGTTCAATTAATCAAATTACTTAAGAACTCCCACTTAGATAGACATCCCTCAAGTCATGTAAATGATATGTGATCCAAATCAACTAAACCATGCACTACAAAAAAAAGACACATCCGTGGCATTTTGGGCCAAACAAAAAAAATATGTCATGCTTATGACACTTCTATGACGATAATTGTGACAAAACCCGGTATCATCGTAGATGTGGTGGGCTCCTACTTCTATGACAAAAAATCATGAAAAAATGGGCTTTTCATCCTGGGCGGGCCGGAGACGTAGCTGCATGACATTCTTTGGGCCGTCCATGACGGGAAAAACCGTGGTAAAAGCGAGGGCGAGGAAAATATCGGGGAGTTCCCGGTCAGGGTGGGTCGTCGGGGGCCGAGCGATGCCCGTTTCCCTCATACACGTACGCGCGGGGGTGCAAGGCGTTGGGCCATAACTGAACCCGAGCGAGGCATTCGTCTGCTAAACCCGAGCGATTGCACTCCGGGCTATGCGTTACTGAACCCGAGCGATCGATCTGGCTGTTAACTGAACCCGATCGAGCGATTCCTTCGCCATCTGCCGCTAATCAAGCCGATCGAACCTGCTGCCTCCTTCCCTTGATGAGCAGTGAGTGTTGTTGGGGGTTTTGGATGAAAAGTTCACGGTGGGGTTCGATGAACATGACCCGTGGTAGTAGAGGCCATTGCGGCTGGATGAACAGGACCCCGATCGATCGAGCCGGTTGGGGGTGGATGAACAGGACCCCGTGGAGGGCTGGATGAACAGGACGACCCCGTGGAGGGCTGGTTGAACAGTAGCCGGTGGAGGGTTGGATGAACAGTAGCCCATGGAGGGGTGGTTGAACAAGAGCCCGTGGAGAGGGTTTGTTGAACAGTAGCCGGTGGAGGAGCGGTGGAGGCTGGATGAACAGGAGCCCGTGGATGAACAATCGCAGGTGGAGGCTGGAGAAGGTCGACGGTGGATGAACAGTAGCCCGTGGAGGCTAGAGGAGGTCGATGGTGGAGATGAACTGTAGCCCATGGAGTCCCGTTATGCGGTACGCCACACCCCTCCCGAAGAACAGGACCCCTGTTTCGACCGTAACGCTCCAACACAAGTCCGTTTCCTCCGTTTTGCGGTACGCCACACCCCTCCTGATCAACAGGACCCCGTTTCGACTGTAGGAGGTCCCAAAGAAGTCTGTTTCCTCCGTTTTGCGGTATGCCAAACCCCTCCTGATGAACAGGCCCGTTCCGACCGTGGTCGGTCGAACACAAGGTTGTTTCCTTCGTTCTACGGTACACCAGGCCACGTTTCGATCGTCTGTTTCTTCCAAGCCGGTTGGCTCTCGATGAACATGACGACGCATTCTGTTCCGAACCAGCGGTTTGGCTCCCGATGAACACGACGACGCAGTTTCTCCGTTCTGACCCAACCATGTACACGAGCCCTGGCCGTACGTATGTGCAAGTAGGCGTTCGAGACCCTGCCCGTATGTACGTATGTGGCCGTATTTACTTTCCTGCACCCTGGCTGTACGTACAAGTACATGCTACGTACGCGCCTCTACTATGACACGTGCCCTTCCTTACTCAGCAAGGTTCATAGCTGTAGCCTGCAGACAGACTGATCAACCAGTATGTACGTACACGTTCGCGACCAGAATGACAACGCTATGTATGCTTCGACCAGGTGGGTCCCGACTGTCAGGGAGGATAAGGAGGCACTTCCTTGCGTGCGAAGATGTAGCTGGTCGGTCCCAGCAGTCAGGGGGGAAACGTTTTTTTCGTGAAATACGGTGGCCCGTCTGGTGGGTCCCTGATGTCAGGTGGAGGAATGATACGTCTCCAACGTATCTACAATTTTTTATTGTTTCATGTTGTTTTATTATCAATCTTGGATGTTTTATAATTAGTTTATAGTCATTTTATATCATTTTTTGGTACTAACCTATTGACATAGTGCCAAGTGCCAGTTGTTGTTTTTTCCATGTTTTTACATCGCATGAAATCAATATCAAACGGAGTCCAAATGCCACGAAACTCCAGGATGATTTTTTATGGGCCAAAAGGAAGGCAATGGGCCTGGTTGCACCTGGGGGTGCCCTGAGGGTGGCACAACCCACCAGGCGCGCTAGGAGGCACAAGCACGCCCTGGAAGGTTGTGCCCACCTCGGGTGCCCCCGGACCGCCTCTTTGCTCTATAAATACCACAATATTCTAGAAACCCTAGAACAAGCGTCGAAATATTCATGCAGCCGCCGCAGAGTCCAGAACCACCAGATCCAATCTGGACACCATCACAGAGGGGTTCACCACTTCCATTGGTGCCTCTCCGATGATGCGTGAGTAGTTCTTTGTAGACCTTCGGGTCCGTAGTTAGTAGCTAGATGGCTTTCTCTCTCTCTCTCTCTCTCTCTCTCTCTCTCTCTCTCTCTCTCTCTCTCTCTGGATTCTCAATACAATGGTCTCTTGGAGATCCATATGATGTAACTCTTTTGTGGTGTGTTTGTTGGGATCTGGTTAACTTCAAGTTTATGATCAGTCATATATTTTTATATCCATGAAAGTTATTTGAGTTTCTTTGATTTCTTATATGCATGATCTCTTATAGCCTCGTATTTCTTCTCTGATATTTGAGTTTTGTTTGGCCAACTTGATCTATTTATCTTGCAATGGAAGAGGTGCCCGGTAGTGGGTTCGATCTTACGGTGCTCGCTCCCAGTGACAGAAGGGGAAACGACACGTATGTATTGTTGCTACTAAGGATAAAAGGACGAGATCTATATCTACCGCCATATAGATAAACGGATCTTGTCTACATCATGTCATCATTCTTATTGCATTACTCCATTTTTCCATGAACTTAATACACTAGATGCATGCTGGATAGCGGTCGATGTGTGGAGTAATAGTAGTAGATGCAGGTAGGAGTCGGTCTACTAATCTTGGACGTGATGCCTATGTAATGATCATTGCCTGGATATCATCCTAATTATTTGAAGTTCTATCAATTTCCCAACAGTAATTTGTTTATCCACCGTTTGCTATTTTTCTCGAGAGAAGCCACTAGTGAAACCTACGGCCCCCAGGTCTTCTTTCTCATATATTTGCCTTCAATCTACTTTTCCATTTAATTTTTATTCAGATCTATTAAACCAAACAATACAAAAATACTTTGCTGTACTTTATTTTATTTGCGATATATTATTTCAATCTATTACAACTTTCTCCCGTCAACTTGCCAATTTCTGGCGCCGTTGCCGGGGAGGATCTTCAACATAACCAGGTTCCTATTCACAAATCTCATCTCCTTACAATTTACATTATTTGCCATTTGCCTCTCGTTTTCCTCTCCCCCACTTCACAAAAATTTGCCGTTTTATTCGCCTTTTTTTTGTTCGCCGTCTTTTGGTCAGACCTATCCTTTGCTTGCAATCATGAGTGATTTCGGTATGGCACCAACAGATGATGGCCTGACTCCTAAGATTGGACGTACAGGCAATCTGGATGCTAAAACTTTTATCTTGGGGCAAGGGAATGTTATGGGAAAAGAACATATCCAAGAATTTTTCAATTGTGTTGGGAATCTAAGTCTTGATGATGCTCCTATACTTAAAACTACTAGATCTTATGCGGATGCTATTTCAGCACTAGTTCTGAAACTTGAAAGCAAATTTATCTGCACTCACCCTACTTTGCAAAGATTGTTTTTTGAGCTTCCCGAAATAAAGAATCCTAGAGCCAAAAAGTTGGCCACTCTCGTTCTCATGAACGAGTTTGACTACATAATTTGGGAAGCTAGGGAAATCTTTGATTTTTATTGTATGAATCGTGAAAAACCCGTGATAGACGAAATTCTTTACAATACTGACTATGCACTAAGGCATTTGCTTGGGGATAATAAGATCTTTGATGAGAATCTTAAAAAGGAGGTCCCCGTTCTAGATAAATCCAACAAGTTTTTAATAATGTTAATCAACACTATTTTTGGATTGTAGCGGGAAATCAAAGGGGTTATGATGAAAATCAACTAAGGAATGCTAAAGTTTCCATGGATAATATTTTTTATGTTGTGTTTACAAAACCTCCTGATAAAAATACCCCCAAGAAAACTAAGAAGGACAAGGATGACAAAACTTAGATCCTTGATTTATGCCTAGCAAAGCGAGTAAAACTATAGAGCTTGTTGGGAGGCAACCCAATGAATAAAATTTATTTTTGATTTTTGCTTTATATTCTTGAGTGTTAGCTCAATTATGCTACTGTTACGATTGTGTTTTTTGTGTTTTAATTAGTGTTTGTGCCAAGTAGAACCAATAGGATCTTCTTTGGTGATAGTTGTTTGATCTTGCTGAAAAAGACAGAAACTTTGTGCTCACGAAATTAATTCTAATTTTTATTCAGAAAGAGCTTTTGCCCTTACTATTTTTGTAGAAGATTAATATATAAATTACCCTGGTCGTCCTATTTTGGTAGGATTTTTGGAGTTCCATAAGTATTCGCTTAAATCATATTTCTACAGATTGTTCTGTTTTGACAGATTCTGTTTGTGTGCTTATTTTGATGGCTCTATGGTTTTCTTTGATGAGTTTTTGCCATAGAAAAGTTGGAATACAGTAGATATAATACACAAACAAAATATGAATTGGTTTGATACAACACTTATAGTAGTGGTTTATTTTTCTTACACTAACGGATCTCACGAAGGTTTTGTTGAGTGTTGTGTGATTGAAGTTTTCAAATTTTGGGTTATCTAATGATGGATGAAGGAAGGATGTAAGAGCCTAAGCTTGGGGATGCCCTGACATCCCAAGCTATTATCCAAGAATGAGCAACCAACTAAGCTTGGGGATGCCCTCGAGTGGCATCCCCACTTTCTTCCAACAACTATTGGTATTTCACTCGAGGCTATATTTTTATTCGTCACATAATATGTGTTTTGCTTGAAGTGTCTTGTATGATATGTGTCTTTGCTTGTTTTATTTTGTGTATTAAGTCATCAATCCTTGCGGGACACACCTATTTTAGAGAGCCAAAATTATATCATGACTTGTTAGAATTGCTCTCTATGCTTCACTTAAATCTTTTATGAGCTAGGACTTGCTCTAGTGCTTCACTTATATATTTTTTAGCACGGTGTGCTTTGTTATCTCTCTTGCTTCCCTTAGATTTATTTGAGAGTTAGTAAAATTTTGAAGAAATTCTCTCTTGCTTCACTTAAATTATTTTGAGAGAAAGAAAATTTGTTGTGCTCATGATCTTCACTTATATTTGTTTGAGCTTATGAAAAGCAACACATGAAAATTAGTCCCAAAGTGATAGATATCCAAGAAGGATAAAGTAAAAATAACATGTCATGAAGATCAATGGACAAAATAAACTTGGTTCTTAGTAATAGTTTTGAGATATGATGATGTGATATGTGAGTTATGTTGATGAGTAATTGTGCTCTAGTAAGAATATTAGTGTTAAGGTTTGTGATTCCCTATGCATGCACGAAACTAAATAATCATGCAATGAATCCTACTTGTCGTGCATTATTCAGTGTTAATTATGCTTAATGCTTGCTTATGAGAATTATTTGTTTCTTGGTTGGTCGCTTCCCAATCTTTTGCTAGCCTTCATTTTGCACTAAGTATGACCTCTACTTGTGCATCCAAAATCCTTTAAACCAGTTTTGCCACATGAGTCCACTATATCTACCTATATGCGGTATTCTTTTGCCGTTCTAAGCAAATTTTCATGTGCCATATCTAATTTTCAAAATAAACTTCTCTTTTGTGTGTTTGTTTTGCTCGTGGAATGGTAATGGGTGGCTAATATTTTCCATGCTAGATGTGTTATTCTCAAGATGAGTGTTTATTCACTTGTCATTGCACGAGAGTAAGGCAAAGGTCTTAGGGATGCCCAGTCCCGGAATGCAAAAAATTGAATTTACTTTATGTTGTCAAATAATAAATTCCTTGGAAAGTGTTGGTATGGAGGGCACCCGTGGATACGACTAGCCATGGAAAGTGAAAGAATGGTGGAAAAAAGGAATAAACTTTATTTTCTGTTTGGGAACCGCCTATGGCATATCTAGCATGGAAAGTGTTCGTATCTCTGAGTCGTTTTCGCTGGTGGGATGGATACACCTCCCAAAATGTTTTTATCTCTAATTTTTCGCTTTGAGCTCCGGCACCTCTACAAATCCCTACTTCCCTCTGCAAAGGGCCTTTCTTTTACTTTATGCATTTTTTATTTTGAAATTTGAGTCTCCATCTTCTCTCATAAAAAGCACCAACTAGGAAGCAATATGATTGTGCTCAAGTATTGGGTGTAGTCAATATTCAAGTGTGTTTCATGAATGGATCAATGTTTGAGCATGATGGGCTAGGGATAACTTATTTTAGCGTTGATATTTTGAAAGACATGGTTGCTTGTAGATATGCGTGAGTATCTAAATTATTATGTCGAAACTAGACTATTGCTTTGAATCACATAAAAGTCCAAATGTCCATGTTATCACTACTACAGGATGGTCCAAACGCGACACTACGATCAGAGACCCTTCGACGAAACTGTGTGCGATGCCATAGTCGCAAACGGTGGTGTCAAAAAACCGTCAAAAAAGGTACAAAATGTTTGCGATGACAGATGCATCAAACACGGTTCAGAATTTAGTTGCGTGTGCGATGCAGGGCATACGGTTCAGCTCAATGAATTGTTTGTGATGAGGTGGCACAAAAGAAACGGGCAGCTAGATGAAGGCGTGTGCGATATACAACATACGGTTCACTGGAATAAACATCCAATTACATAAGTGACTATATAGATCATTCACACACACCTCAACAAACAATTGCATGCATTCTAAAGTAGGAGAAATGATCATCTAGTCATCTACTTCTTGTGACACTCCCGCCACTGCTATGTGGCTCGATCCCTTGTCTGGGTCAGGAAGAAGACAACTTCTCATGTCAACGATCCACCTGTACATCTCGTAGCTTGTGTACACGTCCATGGCCGCGTACTTGACATGTTGTTCATCCAGTCTCTTATGCCACACACTATGCCAGGCATTCTTGTCCTTATTGCTCTCTTGCTTCATCTTCGTGTAGTAGGGGTCGATGATGGCCGAGGCGAGGTCAACTAGGGAGTTCAGTTTGCTTTTGTCGGTGCCCCAGACCTTGTAGTGGTGCTGGATGTTGACAAGATTCAGGCATTTCAAGTCCGAAACCTTGAGCGCTTTTAGATCGTTGGTGGTGTCCACCATAGCGAAACTATAGTCGGAGCTCTTGATAAACTGGAGAAACGCTCACAAGGCCTTGTGGCAAGGTTGAAGTGGTAGACGAGGACGTCATGTCGCACGCACAAATGGGCGACGACAACCTTCTGATCGTGCCCGGCACGACCGATGGTGTACTCGAGGTCGAAGCCGACCACTCGATACTTGTCCTCGGCAAGAAACTGCTCCATAGTTTGGATGGAGCTCTCCACCTAGACCGGATCGTTCATGTACACCACCGAGAGGGCCTTCCCCCTCACGTTGGTGTCCACTACGTGATGCGTGGTGAACTGCCCGCCGTTGTCGTCGTCAGCCGCTGGGAGCGCCATTGGAGCCACGAGGAGTGCCATTGGAACCGCTGGATGTCCTCTCTGTATGTGTCCTCGTGGGTGTGCTTATTGTGACATGTGAGACGAGAGATGAAGGTAAATGGCCGCAGAAATAAAAGGGGGCCGGGCGGCGTGGATTCTCGGCGCGTCCGCATGGCAGTTTTTGCAGCGGGTAACTGCATCATCGCGCCGCGCCCAGCGCAACCGCTTGCACACGAACGTTCGTGATCGTGCGCTGGCCCAAAACACTAGCAACGCGCGTGGAGGGACGAGGGCAGAGCACCCGGAGGGACGCGAGAGCAGAGCGCGCGCGGCGGGACGCGAGCAAAGCACGCCGCAGCCGCCTGAACCGCAAGCAACCACACACATGGAGCAGTTGAACACGCAGCAAATGGTCGCCTACAAGCTGGCCGACAGTTGCGTCGCTGCGTAGAGAGCGGCTGCGTGGTACCACCTTCGTCTAGTCTATAGTCTCCTTTATATTCCGTGCCATACTTTGCCCTCAAATTTAACCAATAAAATGTTAATGCATGTTTCAAAAATTATATAATTGGAAACTATGTTCAAATACAAATCCAACTATATAATCTTTGTCGACATGCATTCGTATTTTATTAGTTAAATCATACTCATAAACCAGGACGGTGGTATAGTAGGTAATTAAATCGCAAACGTTTTTTTATTAACCGTATGTGTACGTGGCATTTCGTCCTCCTCTCGCACGTCTTGTCACCCCGCTACATAAGCGACTTACAGTAAGCTTCTTGCGCGGCGTCTTGAAGCGTTCTTTTTGTCAAACGGTGGCGCCAATGAATCATCGGTGAGCCCGTTCCCGCGCAACCTCGCAGGTTCCCGCGCAAGCTTCTTGCCCGACTCGGTGAAATTGTTGGAAATATGCCCTAGAGGCAATAATAAATTAGTTATTATTATATTTCCTTGTTCATGATAATCGTTTATTATCCATGCTATAATTGTATTGATAGGAAACTCAGATACATGTGTGGGTACATAGACAACACCATGTCCCTAGTAAGCCTCTAGTTGACTAGCTCGTTGATCAATAGATGGTTACAGTTTCGGACCATGGACATTGGATGTCGTTAGTAACGGGATCACATCATTAGGAGAATGATGTGATGGACAAGACCCAATCCTAAGCCTAGCACAAAGATCGTAGTTAGGTATGCTAAAGCTTTTCTAATGTCAAGTATCATTTCCTTAGACCATGAGATTGTGCAACTCCCGGATACCGTAGGAATGCTTTGGGTGTACCAAAGCGTCACAACATAACTGGGTGGCTATAAAGGTGCACTCACGGTATCTCCGAAAGTGTCTGTTGGGTTGGCACGAATCGAGACTAGGATTTGTCACTCCGTGAAAACGGAGAGGTATCTCTGGGCCCACTCGGTAGGACATCATCATAATGTGCACAATGTGACCAAGGGGTTGATCACGGGATGATATGTTACGGAACGAGTAAAAGAGACTTGCCGGAAACGAGATTGAACAAGGTATCGGGATACCGACGATCGAATCTCGGGCAAGTACAATACCGTTAGACAAAGGGAATTGTATACGGATCGATTGAGTCCTTGACATCGTGGTTCATCCGATGAGATCATCGTGGAACATGTAGGAGCCAACATGGGTATCCAGATCCCGCTGTTGGTTATTGACCGGAGAACGTCTCGGTCATGTCTACATGTCTCCCGAACCCGTAGGGTCTACACACTTAAGGTTCGATGGCGCTAGGGTTATAAAGGAAGTTTGTATGTGGTTACCGAATGTTGTTCGAGTCCTGGATGAGATCCCGGACGTCACGAGGAGTTCCGGAATGGTCCGAGGTAAAGATTTATATATGGGAAGTCCTGTTTTGGTCACCGGAAAAGTTTGGGTTTTATCGGTAGCATCTGGGACCACGGGAGGGTCCCGAGGTCCACCAAGTGGGGCCACCGGCCCGGAGGGCTGCATGGGCCAAGTGTGGGAGGGACCAGCCCTGTGGGCTGGTCGCCCCCCACAAGGGCCCAAAGGCGCCTAGGGTTTGGGGAGGGTGCTTCCACCTAACTTGGGGGCAAGTTTCCCCCTCTCCCCCTTGGCCGCCACCCTTAGATGGGATTGGGGCAGCCGCACCCTTGGGGTGGAAACCCTAGAGGGGCGCACCCCTCCCTCTCCCTATATATACTTGAGGGTTTTGGGGCTGCCAACACATGAGTTTTCTCCCTCTATTGGTGCAGCCCTGCCTCCTCCTCCTCCTCTCCCGTGGTGCTTGGCGAAGCCCTGCTGGATTGCCACGCTCCTCCACCACCACCACGTCGTTGTGCTACTGCTGGATGGAGTCTTCCTCAACCTCTCCCTCTCTCCTTGCTGGATCAAGGCGTAGGAGACGTCACCGGGCTGTACGTGTGTTGAACGCGGTGGTGCCGTCCGTTCGGCACTAGGATCTCCGGTGATTTGGATCACGACGAGTACGACTCCTTCAACCCCGTTCTCATGAACGCTTCCGCTTAGCGATCTACAAGGGTATGTAGATGCACTCTCCTTCCCTCGTTGCTAGTTTCTCCATAGATAGATCTTGGTGACACGTGGGAAAATTTTGAATTTACGCCACGTTCCCCAACAAGGGCATCATGAGCTAGGTCTATTGCGTAGATTCTTTGCACGAGTAGAACACAAAGTAGTTGTGGGCGTTGATGTTGTTCAATATGCTTACCGTTACTAGTCCAATCTTGTTTCGATGGTATTGTGGGATGAAGCGGCCCGGACCGACCTTACACGTACTCTTACGTGAGACAGGTTCCACTGACTGACATGCACTTGGTGCATAAGGTGGCTAGCGGGTGCCGCCTCCCACTTTAGTCGGAACGGATTCGATGAAAAGGTCCTTATGAAGGGTAAATAGCAATTGGCATATCACGTTGTGGTTTTGCGTAGGTAAGAAAGCGTTCTTGCTAGAAAACCATAGCAGCCACGTAAAACATGCAAACAACAATTAGAGGACGTCTAACTTGTTTTTGCGGGGTATGCTATGTGATGTGATATGGCCAAGAAGAATGTGATGAATGATATGTGATGTATGAGATTGATCATGTTCTTGTAATAGGATTCACGACTCGCATGTCGATGAGTAAGACAATCGGCAGGAGCCATAGGAGTTGTCTTTATTTATTGTATGACCTGCGTGTCATTAAACAACGCCATGTAATTACTTTACTTTATTGCTAACCGGTAGCCATAGTAGTAGAAGTAATAGTTGGCGAGACAACTTCATGAAGACACGATGATGGAGATCATGATGATGGAGATCATGGTGTCATGCCGGTGGCGATGATGATCATGGAGCCCGAAGATGGAGATCAATGGAGCTATATGATATTGGCCATATCATGTCACTACTATATAATTGCATGTGATGTTTATTATGTTTATGCATCTTGTTTACTTAGAACGACGGTAGTAAATAAGATGATCCTTACAACAATTTCAAGAAGTGTTCTCCCCTAAGCGTGCACCGTTGCTAAAGTTCGTCGCTTCTAAGCACCACGTGATGATCGGGTGTGATGGATTCTTACGTTCACATACAACGGGTGTAAGACAGATTTACACACGCCAAACACTTAGGGTTAACTTGACGAGCCTAGCATGTATACGGACATGGCCTCGGAACACGAGAGACCGAAAGGTCGAGCATGAGTCGTATAGTAGATACGATCAACATGAAGATGTTCACCGATGATGACTAGTCCGTCTCACGTGATGATCGGACACGGCCTAGTTGACTCGGATCATGTAATCACTTAGATGACCAGAGGGATGTCTATCTGAGTGGGAGTTCATAACTTAATTATCTTGAACATAGTCAAAAGACCTTTTGCAAATTAAGTCGTAAGCTCGCGCTTTAGTTCCACTGTTTAGATATGTTCCTAGAGAAAATATAGTTGAAAGTTGAAAGTAGCGATTATGCGGACAGTAGAAAGCTTATGTCCTTCATGCACCGTTTATGAACCCCAAACATCGTTTATGGATGTTGCGAACATCGGACATACACGTTTTGATAACTACGTGATAGTTCAGTTAAACGATTTAGAGTTGAGGCACGAAAGACGTTTTCAAAATGTCGCGGAACATATGAGATGTTTTAGGGCTGAAATTAGGATTTCAGGCTCGTGCCCACGTCAAGAGGTATGAGACCTCCGACGATTTTCTTAGCCTACAAACTAAGGGAGAAAAGCTCAATCGTTGAGCTTGTGCTCAGATTGTCTGAGTGCAACAATCACTTGAATCGAGTGGGAGTTGATCTTCCAGATGAGATAGTGATGTTTCTCCAAAGTCATTGCCACCAAGCTGCTAGAGCTTCGTGATGAACTATAACATGTCGGGGATAGATATGATGATCCTTGAGGTATTCACGATGTTTGACACCATGAAAGTAGAAATCAAGAAGGAGCATCAATTGTTGATGGTTGGTGAAACCACTAGTTTCAAGAAGGGCAAGGGCAAGAAGGGACACTTCATGAAGCAACAAATCGATTCTTTGCTCAAAGGAAGAAACCCAAGGTTGAACCCAAACCCGAGACTAAGTGCTTACGCAATAAGGGGAACAGCCTTTGGAGCAGAATTACCCTAGATACTTGGTAGATAAGAAGGCTGGCAAGGTCGATAGAAGTATATTGGATATACATTAAGTTATTATGTATTTTACTAGTACTCCTAGTAGCACCAGGGTATTAGATACCGGTTCGGTTGCTAAGTGTTAGTAACTCGAAATAAAAGGCTACGGAATAAACAGAGACTAGCTAAAGGAGAGCTGACGATATGTGTTGGAAGTGTTTCCAATTTTGATGTGATCAAATATCGCACGCTCCCTCTACCATCAAAGATTAGTATTAAACCAGAATAATTATCATTTGGTGTTTGCGTTGAGCATAGACATGATTGGATTGTGTCTATTGCAATACGGTTATTCATTTAAGGAGAATAATGGTTACTCTGTTAATTTGAATAATACCTTCAATGGTCTAGCACCTAAAAGGAATGGTTTATTGAATCTCGATCGTAGTGATACACATTTTCATGCCAAAAGATATAAGATAGTAATGATAGTACCACGTACTTGTGGCACCGCCATGTAAGTCATATTGGTATAAAAGCATGAAGAAGCTCCATGTTGATGGATCTTTGGACTCACTCATTTTTGAAAAGTTTGAGACATGCAAACCATGTCTATTGGTGTATACGCATGAAGAAACTCCATGCGGATGGATCGTTTGGACTCACTTGATTTTGAATCACTTGAGATATGCAAAACATACCACATGGGCAAGATGACCAAAAGCCTCGGTTTGATAAGATGGAACAAGATAGCAACTTGTTGGAAGTAACACATTTTGATATGTGCAGTCCAATGAGTGCTTTGAGGCATGCAAAGGAATATCGTTATGTTCTTACTTCACGGATGATTTGAGTAGATACTGAGTGTATTTACTTGATGAAACACAAGTCTGAATTATTGAATGGTTCAAGTAATTTCAGAGTGAAGTTTAAGATCTTCGTGACAAGAGGATAGAATGTCTATGATATGATCATAGAGATGAATATCTGAGATTCTGAGTTTTGGCACACAATTAAGACATTGTGCAAATTGTTTCACAATTAATACCGCTGGAACACCATAGTGTGATGGTGTGTCCGAACATCATAGTTGCACTCTATTGGATATGGTGCGTACCATGATATCTCTTATCGGATTACCACTATCGTTCATGGGTTAGGCATTAGAGACAACCACACTCACCTTTATCGGGCACCACGTAATTCCGTTGAGACGACACCATTTGAACTATGGTTTGGAGAAACCTAAATTGTCGTTTCTTAAAAGTTTGGGGCTGCGACGCTTATGTGAAAAAGTTTCAGGTTGATAAGCTCGAACCCAAAGCGGATAAAATGCATCTTCATAGGACACCCAAAACAGTTGGGTATACCTCCGATCTCGATTCGGAAGCAAAATGATTGTTTCTAGAATTAGGTCCTTTCCCGAGGAAAAGTTTCTCTCGAAAGAATTGAGTGGGAGGATGGTGGAGACTTGATGAGGTTATTGAACCGTCACTTCAACAAGTGTGTAGCGAGCACGGGAAGTTGTTCTGTGGCGCCTACACCAATTGAAGTAGAAGCTTATGATAGTGATCATGAAGTTTTGGATCAAGTCACTACCGTACCTCGTAGGGTGACAAGGATGCGTACTACTTGTGAGTGGTACAGTAATCCTGTCTTGAAGGTCATGTTGCTAGACAACAATGAACCTACGAGCTATGGGGAAGCGATGGTGGGCTCAAATTCCGACAAATGGTTAGAAGCCATGAAATCCGAGATAGGATCCATGTATCAGAACATAGCATGGACTTTGGTGGACTTGCCCGATGATCGGCAAGCCATTGAGATAAATGGATCTTTGAGAAGAAGACGGACGTGGACGGTAATGTCACCGTCTATGAAGCTCGACTTGTGGCGAAGAGTTTTTCACAAGTTCAAGGAGTTGACTACGATGAGATGTTCTCATCCGTAGCGATGCTTAAGTCCGTCGGAATCATGTTAGCATTAGTTGCATTTATGATATCTGGCAGATGGATGTCAAAATGAGTTTCCTTACCAGTTTTCGTAAGGAAAGGTTGTATGTGATACAATCAGAAAGGTTTTGTTGATCCTAAGTATGCTAAAATGTATGCTAGCTCCACCGATCCGACTAAGGACAGGAGTAAGCATCTCGGAGTTGGAACGTGCGCTTTGATGAGATGATCAAAGATTTTGGGATTATACAAAGTTCATGAGAAACTTGTATTTCCAAAGAAGTGAGTGGGAGCACTATAGAATTTCGATGAGTATATGTTGTTGACATATTGTTGATCGAAATGATATAGAATTCTGAAAGCATATAGGGTTATTTGAAAGATGTTTTTCAATAGAAAACCTGGATTAGGCTACTTGAACAATAAGCATCAAGATCTATAAGATAGATCAAAATGCTTAACAATACTTTCAAATGAACACATACCTTGACATGATCTTGAAGGTGTTCAAGATGGATCAGTCAAAGAAGGAGTTCTTGCACGAGTTGTAAGGTATGAAGTTAAGAGTTAAAACTCGACCACACGGCAGAAGAGAGACAAAGGGCGAAGGTCGTCCCCTTTGTTTTAGACGTAGGCTCTATAGTATGCTATCTTGTGTACCGCTTAGGAAGTGTGCCTTGCCATGAGTCGATCGAGGGTACAAGAATGATCCAGGAATGGATCATTGGACAATGATCAAAGTTGTCCTTGGAGTAAATAAGGACATGTTTCTCGATTATGGAGGTGATAAAGAGTTCGACGTAAAGGGTTACGTCGATGCAAGCTTTAACACCTATCTGAGTGACTCTGAGTAGCAAACCGGATACGAATAGTGGAGCAACCATTTGGAATAGATCCAAGTGGAGCGTGGAAGCAGCGTTTACAATATGACATAGAAATTTGCAAAGCACACACGGATCTGAAAGGTTCGCACCGTTGACTAAAACCTCTCTCACAAGCAAAACATGATCAAACCTCAGAACTCATTGAGTCTTAATCACATGATGATGTGAACTAGTTTAAAGACACTTGTAAACTCTTTGGATGTTGGTCACATGGCGATGTGACCTATCAGCGTTGATCAGATGACGATGTGAACTAGATTATTGACTCTAGTGCAAGTGGGAGACTGTTGGAAATATGCCCTAGAGGCAGTAATAAATTAGTTATTATTATATTTCCTTGTTCATGATAATCGTTTATTATCCATGCTATAATTGTATTGATAGGAAACTTCAGATACATGTGTGGGTACATAGACAACACCATGTCCCTAGTAAGCCTCTAGTTGACTAGCTCGTTGATCAATAGATGGTTACAGTTTCCTGACCATGGACATTGGATGTCGTTGGTAACGAGATCACAACATTAGGAGAATGATGTGATGGACAAGACCCAATCCTAAGCCTAGCACAAAGATCGTAGTTCGTATGCTAAAGCTTTTCTAATGTCAAGTATCATTTCCTTAGACCATGAGATTGTGCAACTCCCGGATACCGTAGGAATGCTTTGGGTGTACCAAAGCGTCCTGGCGTAATCGGGTGGCTATAAAGGTGCACTACGGTATCTCCGAAAGTGTCTGTTGGGTTGGCACGAATCGAGACTGGGATTTGTCACTCCGTGAAAACGGAGAGGTATCTCTGGGCCCACTCGGTAGGACATCATCATAATGTGCACAATGTGACCAAGGGGTTGATCACGGGATGATGTGTTACGGAGCAGTAAAAGAGACTTGCGAAAACGAGATTGAACAAGGTATCGGGATACCGACGATCGAATCTCGGGCAAGTACAATACCGTTAGACAAAGGGAATTGTATACGGGATCGATTGAGTCCTTGACATCGTGGTTCATCCGATGAGATCATCGTGGAACATGTGGGAGCCAACATGGGTATCCAGATCCCGCTGTTGGTTATTGACCGGAGAACGTCTCGGTCATGTCTACATGTCTCCCGAACCCGTAGGGTCTACACATAAGGTTCGATGGCGCTAGGGTTATAAAGGAAGTTTGTATGTGGTTATTGAATGTTGTTCGGAGTCCGGATGAGATCCCGGACGTCACGAGGAGTTCGGAATGGTCCGGAGGTAAAGATTTATATATGGGAAGTCCTGTTTTGGTCACCGGAAAAGTTTCGGTTTTATCGGTATCGCATCGGGACCACCGGAGGGTCCTGGGTCCACCAAGTGGGGCCACTGCCCCGGAGGGCTGCATGGGCCAAGTGTGGGAGGGGACCAGCTCCAGGTGGGCTAGTGCGCCCCCCCACAAGGGCCCAAGGCGCCTAGGGTTTGGGGAGGGTGCTTCCACCTAACTTGGGGGCAAGTTTCCCCCTTTCCCCCTTGGCCGCCACCCTTAGATGGGATTGGGGCAGCCGCACCCCTTGGGTGGAAACCCTAGAGGCGCACCCCCCTCCCTCTCCCCTATATATACTTGAGGGTTTTGGGGCTGCCAACACATGAGTTTTCTCCCTCTATTGGTGCAGCCATGCCTCTCCTCCTCCTCCTCTCCCGTGGTGCTTGGCGAAGCCCTGCTGGATTGTCACGCTCCTCCACCACCACCACGCCAGTTGTGCTGCTATGGATGGAGTCTTCCCCAACATCTCCCTCTCTCCTTGCTGGATCAAGGCATGGGAGACGTCACCGGGTTGTACGTGTGTTGAACGCAGAGGTGCCGTCCGTTCGGCACTAGGATCTCCGGTGATTTGGATCACGACGAGTACGACTCCTTCAACCCCGTTCTCATGAACGCTTCCGCTTAGCGATCTACAAGGGTATGTAGATGCACTCTCCTTCCCTCGTTGCTAGTTTCTCCATAGATAGATCTTGGTGACACGTAGGAAAATTTTGGATTTCTGCTACGTTCCCCAACAGAAATCCCCCAAAATCCCAATGCTTAACGGCCTGCTATAAAAACCCTCACGGCCGGCGAGTCCTGCGTCGCATTTTCCCATCCATCCCTATAGCTTATCTCGTCTGCTTCTCCCACATTCGCCAATGGCACCGGTCCATCGTCGTCGCTCAGCCACTCAGCCATCATCAGAGGACAGCTCCAGCTGGGAGGCTACACCACAGCGGCGGCGCAGTCCCCGGCATAGTGTAGCGCGCGTGGCGTCCCTGTTGGGTGTGTGCGGAACACCCACCACACGCTCCGCCGCCGGTGCCCGTCGGCAGCTGTTGCCGACCGCCATTGCTGCCACACCACCGTGGAAAGACAGGGCCATCGCCCGCTCCGTCGCTGCGGCCCGAAGGCGGGAGATGGCCGCCGTGGCCGCCACCCCACTGCCGGCCACTATGGCCATCACCCACTCCGCCACCGCGGCCCGAAGGCGGGAGGTGGTGGTCGTGGCTGCCAGCCCACCGTCGACCGCCCGTGTCATCACCCTCTCCGCCACCGCCGCCCGAAGGCGCGAGGCGGAGGTGGATGCCGGCATGTGCGACAGCGACCTTGCGTGCTACACCGAGTTCCTACGGGAGGAGGAGGAGCACCTCGTCGAGCACGCAAAGAGCCTTACCGCCGTAGTGGCAGCGGCACATGCCACCTCAGAGGCAAGGAATCAGGAGATCTACGAGGAGAACCATCGCTTCGAGAGGGGTCGTCTAGAGTGGCAGAGGGTGTTCGAGGCGAGCGTCGGTGAAGCTGCATTAGCGGCAGGCACCGCATTGCGGTTGCCCAGTTCGTCGGTAGGCTCCTCCTCCTCCGCCTCTTACTGAGCACGCTCGGCAGAGGAGAGGCAGCCGGAAGTAGTACAAAGCCCCTCTGCAGTAGTAGTAGTAGTATTTAGGGGCTATTTTTTTCAATTAATCTTACTATAGATGTGGTGGAACTATACAACGTACTTAAAATTAGCTAGTATATATAGTTGAACTAGCTATTTCAGTACGTGGTTGGCAACAATTGGGGAAAAGTTTGGTTGGTTCAGCTGTCGAGTTGAACTTGTTGTATAAAATAAGAACGACTGCTTAATCTATGAATGAAATATGTGCTTAGTTACTGAATTTTAGTTGCAAAAATTAGATACTGCTAGTGATTTTTAGCTTCATATTTTGACAAATCGCAGTGTTACAAGGATTGACAAATCTTACCAAATTGTTTGTACGTGGTTGCACACGGGTCATCCAAAACAACCGGTTGCGTTGAACGGATGCACAAATCATGCGATGCTCTCACTTTGCAAATGGGTGTTCTATCTAGAACGTTTGCGACCAAGAGCTGCAGAAATCCTACTCGACACATTTTCTCTTGGCTTCCCGGGGAAGCTGTCGGTTTGCATACGGGTGTTCTAACTAAAACATTTGCGACGAGTGTTTTATATTTAAAAAGCGAATTAAACTGCGGCTTGGGCGCCATTAATGGAAATGATGCGAGCAAGGCGGGAGGCCATGGAAGTCAAAGGGCTCGCTTCCCAGTGAGCCTGCGCAGCGTACATCTCGCACGCTTCCCGGTGAGCCTGCGCACTTAAGGACAGCTTGCACGCCTCTCGGTCAGCCTACGCGCCGGACGGCGCTCGCAAGCCTCCCATTCTGTCAAGGTAAAGCAGCTGTCCGCACGGCACCTCCTACAGCCATTAAAACCAAGACACGTGGCGTCACGTGAATGGTTAACAGAATTTTGGATTTACTAGAATTTAAAAACCAGGAATCTCAATGTTTTGCCGGCAATCAACGGTGCCTTGGTGTTTGAAATTCATTCCCATTTCTTGCATGGGACCTAAGCATGCACCCAAGGACACATATTTGATTTTTCAACCAGTTTATATGCACTGGAGCATGTGCATGTAGTTCAAATTTGAATTATGCACATAAATGCATTGCAAACTCAGTTAATACATAAAAATGTCCAAACGAACCCCGAAAAATCACAAAAATTCACACAACACTCCTGTTGTTCTATGTTGACACGAGAAAAAAATTTGAAAGCAATAAGAAGCAATGGATATCGTTTCGTCCACAAAGGTGGGATGTTCCCTACCGAAAACCATCATGCTTGTTGTGAGAAGCTCCGGCATATACCCAAACCTGCCCCAAATGGGACAAAATTTGTACCACGGCATGTTGATGCCGCTCCATGATAGCATGCCAAGTTTCATGAATTTCAGACGAGTTTTGGATTTACTAGAATTTAAAAACCAGGCATCTCAATGTTTTTCCGGCAATCAATGGTGCCCCGGTGTTTGAAATTCATTCCCATTTCTTGCATGGGACCTAAGCATGCGCCCAAGGACACATGTTTGATTTTTCAACCAATTTATATGCACCGGAGCATGTGCATGTAGTTCAAATTCTTATTATGCACATAAAATGCATTGAAAACTCAGTTAATGCATAAAAATGTCCAAACGAACCCCGAAAAATCACAAAAATTCACACAACACTCCTGTTGTTCTATGTTGACACGAGAGAAAAATTTGAAAGCAATAAGAGGCAATTGATATCGTTTCGTCCACAAAGGTGGGACGTTCCCTACCGAAAACCATCATGCTTGTTGTGAGAAGCTCCGGTTTGTGCGAAGCATGTACCCAAACCTGCCCCAAATGGGACAAAAATTGTACCACATCATGTTGATGCCGCTCCATGATAGCGTGCCAAGTTTCATGAATTTTAGACGAGTTTTGGATTTACTAGAATTTAAAAACCAGGCATCTCAATGTTTTGCCGGCAATCAACGGTGCCCCGGTGTTTGAAATTCATTCCCATTACTTGCATGGGACTTAAGCATGTACCCAAGGACACAGATTTGATTTTTCAACCAATTTATATGCACAGGAGCATGTGCATGTAGTTCAAATTTGAATTATGCACATAAAATGCATTGAAAACTCAGTTAATGCATAAAAATGTCCAAACGAGCCCCAAAAATCACAAAAATCACACAATACTCCTGTTGTTCTATGTTGACATGAGAAAAAAAATTGAAAGCAATAAGAGGCAATTGATATCGTTTCGTCCACAAAGGTGGGACGTTCCCTACCGAAAACCATCATGCTTGTTGTGAGAAGCTCCGGTTTGTGAAGCATGTACCCAAACCTGCCCCAAATGGGACAAAAATTGTACCACATCATGTTGTTGCCGCTCCATGATAGCGTGCCAAGTTTCATGAATTTTAGACGAGTTTTGGATTTACTAGAATTTAAAAACCAGGCATCTCAATGTTTTGCCGGCAATCAACGGTGCCCCGGTGTTTGAAATTCATTCCCATTACTTGCATGGGACTTAAGCATGTACCCAAGGACACAGATTTGATTTTTCAACCAATTTATATGCACAGGAGCATGTGCATGTAGTTCAAATTTGAATTATGCACATAAAATGCATTGAAAACTCAGTTAATGCATAAAAATGTCCAAACGAGCCCCAAAAATCACAAAAATCACACAATACTCCTGTTGTTCTATGTTGACATGAGAAACAAATTTGAAAGCAATAAGAGGCAATGGATATCATTTCGTCCACAAAGGTGGGACGTTCCCTATCGAAAACCATCATGCTTGTTGTGAGAAGCTCCGGTTTGTGAGAAGCATATACCCAAACCTGCCCCAAATGGGACAAAATTTGTACCACAGCATGTTTCTTCCGCTCCATGATAGCATGTCAAGTTTCATGAGTTTCAGACGAGTTTTGGATTTACTAGAATTTAAAAGCTAGGCATCTCAATGTTTTGCCGGCAATCAACTGTGCCCTGGTGTTTGAAATTCATTCCCATTTCTTGCATGGGACCTAAGCATGCACCCAAGGACACATATTTGATTTTTCAAGCAATTTATATGCACTCGAGCATGTGCATGCAGTTGATATTTGAATTATGCACATAAAATGCTTTGGAAACTCAGTTAATGCATAAAAATGTCCAAACGAACCCCGAAAAATCACAAAAAATCACACTACACTCCTGTTGTTCTATGTTGACACGAGGAAAAAACTGAAAGCAATAAGAGGCAATGGATATTGTTTCATCCACAAAGGTGGGGCGTTCCTCACCGAAAACCATCATGCTTGTTGTGAGAAGTTCCGGTTTGTGAGAAGCATACACCAAAACCTGCCCCAAATGGGACAAAATTTGTACCACGGCATGTTGATGCCGCTCCATGATAGAATGCCAAGTTTCATGAATTTAAGACGAGTTTTGGATTTACTAGAATTTAAAAACCAGGCATCTCAATGTTTCTTTGGCAATCAACGGTGCCCGGTGTTTGAAATTCATTCCCATTTCTTGCATGAGACCTAAGCATGCACACAAGGACACAGATTTGATTTTTCAACCAGTTTATATGCACTCGAGCATGTGCATGTGGTTCAAATTTGAATTATGCACATAAAATGCATTAAAAACTCAGTTAATGCATAAAAATGTCCAAACGAACCCCGAAAAATCACAAAAATTCACACAACACTCCTGTTGTTCTATGTTGACACGAGAAAAAAAATTGAAAGCAATAAGAGGCAATTGATATCGTTTCGTCCACAAAGGTGGGACGTTCCCTACCGAAAACCATCATGCTTGTTGTGAGAAGCTCCGGTTTGTGCGAAGCATGTACCCAAACCTGCCCCAAATGGGACAAAAATTGTACCACATCATGTTGATGCCGCTCCATGATAGCGTGCCAAGTTTCATGAATTTTAGACGAGTTTTGGATTTACTAGAATTTAAAAACCAGGCATCTCAATGTTTTGCCGGCAATCAACGGTGCCCCGGTGTTTGAAATTCATTCCCATTACTTGCATGGGACTTAAGCATGCACCCAAGGACACAGATTTGATTTTTCAACCAATTTATATGCACAGGAGCATGTGCATGTAGTTCAAATTTGAATTATGCACATAAAATGCATTGAAAACTTCGATTAATGCGTAAAAATGTCCAAACGAGCCCCAAAAATCACAAAAATCACACAATACTCCTGTTGTTCTATGTTGACATGAGAAACAAATTTGAAAGCAATAAGAGGCAATGGATATCATTTCGTCCACAAAGGTGGGACGTTCCCTACCGAAAACCATCATGCTTGTTGTGAGAAGCTCCGGTTTGTGAGAAGCATATACCCAAACCTGCCCCAAATGGGACAAAATTTGTACCACAGCATGTTTCTGCCGCTCCATGATAGCATGTCAAGTTTCATGAGTTTCAGACGAGTTTTGGATTTACTAGAATTTAAAAGCTAGGCATCTCAATGTTTTGCCGGCAATCAACTGTGCCCTGGTGTTTGAAATTCATTCCCATTTCTTGCATGGGACCTAAGCATGCACCCAAGGACACATATTTGATCTTTCAAGCAATTTATATGCACTCGAGCATGTGCATGCAGTTGATATTTGAATTATGCACATAAAATGCTTTGGAAACTCAGTTAATGCATAAAAATGTCCAAACGAACCCCGAAAATCACAAAAAATCACACTACACTCCTGTTGTTCTATGTTGACACGAGGAAAAAACTGAAAGCAATAAGAGGCAATGGATATTGTTTCATCCACAAAGGTGGGACGTTCCCTACCGAAAACCATCATGCTTGTTGTGAGAAGTTCCGGTTTGTGAGAAGCATACACCCAAACCTGCCCCAAATGGGACAAAATTTGTACCACGGCATGTTGATGCCGCTCCATGATAGCATGCCAAGTTTCATGAAATTAAGACGAGTTTTGGATTTACTAGAATTTAAAAACCAGGCATCTCAATGTTTTGCTGGCAATCAACGGTGCCCCGGTGTTTGAAATTCATTCCCATTTCTTGCATGAGACCTAAGCATGCACACAAGGACACAGATTTGATTTTTCAACCAGTTTATATGCACTCGAGCATGTGCATGTGGTTCAAATTTGAATTATGCACATAAAATGCATTAAAACTCGCTTAATGCATAAAATGTCCAAACGAACCCCGAAAAATCACAAAAATTCACACAACACTCCTGTTGTTCTATGTTGACACGAGAAAAAAATTTGAAAGCAATAAGAAGCAATGGATATCGTTTCGTCCACAAAGGTGGGATGTTCCCTACCGAAAACCATCATGCTTGTTGTGAGAAGCTCCGGTTTGTGAGAAGCGTATACCCAAACCTGCCCCAAATGGGACAAAATTTGTACCACGGCATGTTGATGCCGCTCCATGATAGCATGCCAACTTTCATGAATTTCAGACGAGTTTTGGATTTACTAGATCATAAAAACCAGGCATCTCAATATTTTTTCCGGCAATCAACGGTGCCCCGGTGTTTGAAATTCATTCCCACTTCTTGCGTGGGACCTAAGCATGCACCGAAGGACACAAATTTGATTTTTCAACCAATTTATATGCACTGGAGCATGTGCATGTAGTTCAAATTTTAATTATGAACATAAAATGCATTGAAAACTCAGTTAATGCATAAAAATGTCCAAACGAACCCCGAAAAATCACAAAAAATTACACAACACTCCTATTGTTCTAAGTTGACACGAGAAAAAAATTGTAAGCAATAAGAGGCAATGGATATCGTTTCGTCCACAAAGTTGGGACGTTCCCAATCGAAAACCATCATGCTTGTTGTGAGAAGCTCCGGTTTGTGAGAAGCATATACCCAAACCTGCCCCAAATGGGACAAAATTTGTACCACGGTATGTTGATGCCGCTCCATGATAGCATGCCAAGTTTCATGAATTTCATTTAGTTTTGGATTTACTAGAATTTAAAAACCAGGCATCTCAATGTTTTGCCGGCAATCAACGGTGCCCCGGTGTTTGAAATTCATTCCCATTTCTTGCATGGGACCTAAGCATGCACCCAAGGACACAGATTTGATTTTTCAAACAGTTTATATGCACTTGAGCATGTGCATGTAGTTCAAATTTGAATTATGCACATAAAATGCATTAAAAACTCAGTTAATGCATAAAAATTTCCAAACGAACCCCGAAAAATCACAAAAAATCACACAACACTCCTGTTGTTCTATGTTGACACGAGAAAAAAATTTGGAAGCAATAAGAAGCAGTGGATATTGTTTCGTCCACCAAGGTGGGATGTTCCCTACCGAAAACCATCATGCTTGTTGTGAGAAGCTCCGGTTTGTGAGAAGCTTATACCCAAACCTGCCCCAAATGGGACAAAATTTGTACCACGGCATGTTGATGCCGCCCCATGATAGCATGCCAAGTTTCATGAATTTTAGACGAATTTTGGATTTATTAGATCTTAAAAACGAGGCATCTCAATATTTTTCCGGCAATCAACGGTGCCCCGGTGTTTGAAATTCATTCCCACTTCTTGCATGGGACCTAAGCATGCACTGGGACCTAAGCATGCACCCAAGGACACAAATTTGATTTTTCAACCAATTTATATGCACTAGAGCATGTGCATGTAGTTCAAATTTTAATTATGCACATAAAATGCATTGAAAACTCAGTTAATGCATAAAAATGTCCAAACGAACCCCGAAAAATCACAAAAAATTACACAACACTCCTATTGTTCTATGTTGACACGAGAAAAAAATTTGAAAGCAATAAGAGGCAATGGATATCGTTTCGTCCACAAAGGTGGGACGTTCCCTACCGAAAACCATCATGCTTGTTGTGAGAAGCTCCGGTTTGTGAGAAGCATATACCCAAACCTGCCCCAAATGGACAAAATTTGTACCACGGTATGTTGATGCCGCTCCATGATAGCATGCCAAGTTTCATGATATTAAGACGACTTTTGGATTTACTAGAATTTAAAAACCAGGCATCTCAACGTTTTGCCGGCAATCAACGGTGCCCCGGTGTTTGAAATTCATTCCCATTTCTTGCATGGGACCTAAACATGCATCCAAGGACACAGATTTGATTTTTCAACCAATTTATATGCACTGAAGCATGTGCATGTAGTTCAAATTTGGATTATGCACCTGAAATGGCTAGAAAATCAATTTAATGTATAAAATGTTCGAACGAACCCTGAATAATTCCAATTCTTTTACGACACACATATAGTTGCATGTTCACTCCAGATAAAAGGTCTAGCAATTCAAACACCATTCATTGCCGCTATGACCCCATTATGGAATTCAAACCAAGATGAAAAATCAAGTAGACCGCACATAGTTTATTATCAACAACCGTGTGAGATGTAGTACAAAATATCTTGGAGCACCGTCGGTGTATAGTACGCCTATGTCTTAGGCGAGAAGGTGCATCGGCTACAGTCCACAGCCGGCGTCTCAAGCACACTAGCTCGCTCCCCAAATATCATTTCACTGTTCAATCGTCGTCGGTGCAAGATGGGCACGTGGACCCGCGTCATGAGGGCAACTTCGATGGTCCACTCCGGCGAGAGCGCAGCCATAGCCGCCATGCGCATGCTAACAAGGTGCATGAGCATGGCCGCAATTTTCGACCGTGCGGAAAAGGCAGCCCAAACGACCGTTGTTTGCTTCTCAGGTGGCGGCAGCAACATCTGCCTCGGGGATAGCAACTGGCGAGAGCGGCACAGCAGGTGTCCGTTCCGCAGCGGCGGCCTGAGCCCTGATGGAGGCCGCCCAGGACCATGTCGAGGCCGCCCACGCCCAGCTCCTGGCGGTCACCGCACAAGTTGAATGAAGCTTATCCAAAAACGGTCGGCAACCCACGGTCGAAGAGCTGGCAATCGCCGAGAGCGTTCGAGCAGCCATCTGTTCCTCCACCGCATACCTTGGAACGACGAAGCCCGTCCAAGCCCAGATCGCATTCGCCCACGCCCAGCTCGTGGCGGCCTTTTCCAAAGAGATGGCGGACACGGATGGCGATATGCTTGCCGAGTATGGTGCGATGGATGCCATGGAGCCCTTTCCCCAGGAGACCGTCGGGCGCGAGCTGGACATGGAGGCGGTGGCGGAGATTGACGAGCACCAGCCGTAGTAGTACTCTTTGTTTTGTTTAATTAAGAGCGTCGGTCTTTAATTTGTTAGAGTAATGTTTAGGTCAGCTAGCTCTATTTAATTGCTGAACTTGCTTGATTAAGAAGTGTGGGTGTGCTGTAGTCTCCTTTGTGTACCCAAATTATGCAATGACGTGGATGACCATTGTAACCATGGAAATTCGAACCAAAACTTTTGACGTTCAAACTCATCACACACGGGTTAAGCTATCTGTATCATTTGTGATGTCCACATATCGTACAGTTACGAATAAGGGACCGTGTCGATGACACTTTGCACGCCAGTTTTTTGGTGAAGCGATTCCAAATTTTGGGCTTCATGAAATATCTACCTCCCGCCCCTCCCCTTACCAAAAGCCACATTTCCCCTCTTTCCGCCTTCCTTTCCAAGTTAAAACCTTCACTCCTTGCTTGCAGCGCTGCCGCCTCCTCGCCGGCAACCCTCCTTCACGCTGCTCGGCCTCCTCTATCCAGGCAGGTAATCCACACCCGACCCCCATCCTCCTCCTCCTCCTTCCACATCCCACATGCCCCGACCGCCGGCGCGAGTGCGACACCTTCCACCCAAACCACCGACCCGTCCACCAAATAAGCGCCGGCCTAAGCCATGGTGCACGCAGTATAGCCAGGACCTCAAGGAGCATTTGGCAGCGGAGAAGCAAATCGCGGCCGCACACGCGGATGAGGTCGCGACGGCTGCCATTCGTGCCGACACCCAGATCTTGGAGGAGCACCTTGCCAATCGCTAGCTATGCCGGTTAAGCATGCTCGGTTTACCCGTTGCGTGTGCTGCTCCTGCCTTTCCTTCACAAAATCTAGTGAATTGTGCTATCTAATTTCACCATGCAATCTGTTGCGCTAGTGTATATGTTCTATATGTAAATGCGGTGTGGTGCTCACTTATTAACTGTTTTGTTAATTAGTTGTCATCTTCAGTTAACTGTTTGGTTCAATTCTGCAGATGTGATGTTCAATTCTTCAGGCTGCAATTTTGTATTGTCTTCCATGTGAGAAATACATCGAATTTATCTTTACAAAATCGTGGGTGCATTATGTTATTGTATACCATGCGAGGAATAAATTGAATTTGGCTGTAGTAAATACATGAGAAACAAATACAATTGCTACAATTGCTGTAGTTAACTATTTGGTTAACTCTCTGATCTTTTATTAGGAGTATGTTATATTGTGCAATCTGGTGCTTAGTTAATGTTTGGTTCATTTGTTGTGGTGTTTAGTTAACTGCTTGGTTCAATGTTATATTGTGCAATGTGGTTCTCAGTTAATGTTTGGTTCATTTGTTGTGGTGTTTAGTTAATTGCTTGGTTCAATTCTGCAATGCGATGTCCAATTGTCGTGGGTAGAATTTTGTATTGTTGTGCATGTGAGGAATAAATCGAATTTGGCTGCACTTAATACATGAGAAACATATACAAGTGCTATATTTCCTAGTTCTTAATCATGCTTGGTATGGGTAAATGGGTTTTCCGTCTGGCTTCAATTAATCTGATGAATCTACAATGTGCTTATTTTTCATCAACATATTTTACTGATAGCATGCGAACCCTTACTTAACCTGATGACTAACTACCTTATATGTGTTGCAGGGAAACAATGGGAAGAACTGAGGTTTACAATCGAGGTTAGCACGTGCATGGTCCGTTGTCTAATAGCACATTATTGTGCAATTGCAGGAACCATTCAAATATTTTGGTTTTTAACAATTTGGTCTTGCACATGTAGGTCCTGTTGTCAGATGTTTTGACCAACTGTTCGACCCTTTTTGCATATGGGGAAATGAGTTGTCCATGAATATCAATCAAATCAAGAAACTTCGAATGCATTGTTAGGATAAATAAATTAGCGACAAAAAACAACAAGATCTTTGTCTGCACAATGAAGAAGACATCGGTTCACTACAAGATGGTACTAACTATTATACCTTGCCTTTTTTATTCCTTTGCCCCATTTCCAATATAGAGAAGATATTTATGCACATCCTTGTTTTCGTGCCTTTCCAAAGCAGTTCACTGATGATTACCTCTCAAACCACCTCTATGGTCAGGAGGCGAGGAAGGTTTTCATACAACACCCACGGTTCAATATTGAAGTGTTCCTGAAGAGGTCGAACACAACAAAAAAAAGACACATGCGTGACATTTTGGGCCGAACGAAAAAAAAATTATGTCATACTTATGACACTTCTATGACGATAATTGTACAAAACCCGGTATCATCATAGATGTGGTGGGCGCCTACTTCTATGACAAAAAAACATGACAGAAAATGGGCTTTTCGTCACAGGCGGGCTGGAGACGCAGTTGCATGACATTCTTTGGGCCGTCCATGACGGAAAAAACCGTGGTAGAAGCGAGGGCGAGGAAAATATCGGGGTGTTCCCGGTTACGGTGGGTGGTCGGGGCCGAACGATGCACGGAGGTTTGCGCGTTTCTCTCGTACACGCACGCGCGTGGGTGCGAGTCATTGGGCTCTAACTGAACCCGAGCGATCGTTCGGTGGCTGTTAACTGAACCCGATCGAGCGATTCCTTCACTACTGCTGCTAACTGAAGCCGATCGATGCTGCCTCTGGATGAACAGTGAGCATTGCTGGGAGGTTTGGATGAACAGTTCCCAGTGGGGGTGGATGAACAGGACCCTGTGGTGTAGCCTCTGGATGAGCAGGACCCTGATCGATCGAGCAGGTAGGGCCTGGATGAACAGGACCCCGTGGAGGGCTGGATGAACAATAGACGGTGGAGGGTTGGATGAACAGTAGTCCGTGGAGGGGTGGTTGAACAGGAGCCGGTGGAGTAGCGCACGGTGGAGGCTGGATGAACAGGAGCCCGTGGATGAACAGTCGCATGTGGAGGCTGGAGGAGGTCGACGGTGAATGAATAGTAGCCCATGGAGGCTGGAGGGGGTCGATGGTGGAGATGAACAGCATCTCGTGGAGTCCCGTTTTCCGGTACGCCACACCCCTCGCGATGAACAGGACCCCCGTTTCAACCCTAGCGCTCCAACACAAGTCCGTTTCCTCCGTTTTGCGGTACGCCACACCCCTCCCGATCAATAGGACCCCGTTTCGACCGTAGGAGGTCCGTTTCCTCCGTTTTGCGGTACGCCAGACCCCTCCCGATGAACAGGATCCCGTTTCGACCATGGACGGTCGAACACAAGGCCGTTTCCTCCGTTCTGCGGTACGCCAGGCCTCGTTTCCATCGGCTGTTCCGTCCAAGCCCTCCCGATGAACACGACGACGCATTCCGTTCCGACCCAGCCGGTTGGCTCCCCATGAACACGACGACAACGTTGTTTCTCCATTTCGACCCAGCCATGTACACGAGCCCTGGCCGTACGTATGCACGAGTAGGCGTTCGAGACCCAGCACATATGTAAGTACGTGGTCGTATTTTCTTTCTTGCACCCTGGCCACTGTACGTACGTGTACATGCTACGTGCGAGCCTCTACTATGACACGTGCGCGCCTCTACATCGACCATTATGTACGTACACGTTCGCGACCAAAATGACAACGCTATGTACGCTTCGACCAGGTGGGTCCCAACTATCAGGCACTTCCTTCCGTGCAAAGATGTAGCTAGTGGGTCCCAGCAGTCAGGGGGGCGAATCTTTTTTTTGCGTGGACGCACTTCCTTGCGTGCGAAGATGTAGCTGGTGGGTCCCAACAGTCAGGGGGAAACATTTTTTTCGCAAAATACGGTGGCCCGTTCGGTGGGTCCCTGCTGTCAGGTGGAGAAATAATTATTTTGCCCGTAATAAGGAGGCACTTCCTTGCGGCCGCCGTGGACTCAGCTATCAGCCTCTCCACATACAGTACTCTTCCGATGGAAGTCATTCCTTGACCACGTTGACCATGCCTTGCCGAGAGCACGAGGGCGGTGGACGACGGCGAGGCCTAGGAAGGGGACGACGCGGAGCCGGGGAAGAAGCGGCAGTGGACGCCCACGCGGAGAGGAGTACGAGGGTTCACTGGTTCGGCTGCGGTGCGAGGCTGCCATCGCCGCAGAATAACAGGGGGTGTGGGTGAGTAGAGGGATGCCCTGGCCAGCGATGGGAGTAGTAGGGGGCGGTGAGGCTGTGGCGGCGGCACAACCGCCACGGAGGCGGGAAGCGAGCAGCACGATCGGTCTTTGCTTTGGGCGGCTGGAGCAATAAGACCAGAGGTTGAAGAAGCACGATGGCCGTTGGATGGACATCCTACGGTCACTTCAGCTAGAATCGTTTATATTGACTAAGTTGACAAAGCCCTTGGTACGCGTCAACTTAGTAGGCCCACAGGTCAGCTTCCGAAAAGGTGCGTCCCAGATGTCAGGGGGAGGAATCATTTTTTGGGCGGGTGAAGCTAGAATATCCAAGATTGAAGAAGAAGCACGGCATCCGTTGGATGGACATCCAACGGCTACTGCTGCTAGAACCGTGTGTTGACTATAAGTTGAGAAAGCCTTGCATACGCGTCAACTCTCTTTTTTTAGGGGACGCGTCAACTTAGTAAGGCCACAAGTGTGTGGCAGAGAATTTATAGCCCATTTGAGATTTATAAGAATGTGCAGCCAATTTTTGAATTCTAATTGAATTTACTACAACCCATTTACAGTTTGTTAAAAGTACAGCCCATTTAAACCAACCGTTCAAAACGAAATTCAATAAAATTTCTCACATTTTGATGGGATCCAAAATATTTTTATCCCAAAATTTCTAGTCAGATTAAATACAATTTCAATATAAATTTGTATTACGTAAAAATCCAAGGAAACATTGCGCTCGCAACAATTACTGAAATTAAAATTTACAATGTCCAAAAATAATATTTTATAAAGTAATTACATGTTTGGTGCATTTTTTATAGTTACTGACCAGTTTTAATAATTACATCCCATTTATTATTTCTTAAAGCCCATTTTCTTATTAAGCCTAATGCATCCCTCCTAGGAAAGATTTGCAGCCCAGCGGGGCGGAGAATAACAACCTGACATTTCATGGGTATTCCTAAAAAAGTATAGTTGGGCTAGCCATTTTCAGCTTGAAAAAATTTAATATCTGGGCTGGATATCTGGCCTGGGCTAGACAGGCCACAGTCCGCCCAGTTAATATCTGCAGCGATGTTTTCGTTGCTGTTCAGAGGAGAAAAATTAATATCTGGGCTAAACATCGC
This sequence comes from Aegilops bicornis, assembly GCA_021605145.1. Classification (NCBI taxonomy): domain Eukaryota; kingdom Viridiplantae; phylum Streptophyta; class Magnoliopsida; order Poales; family Poaceae; genus Aegilops; species Aegilops bicornis. The sequence goes on from CM038674.1 coordinate 194,566,406, forward strand.
TCAAGAAAAACTCTGTAGTGCTCACACCTTAAAAACACAAATACTGCTCAAGCTGCTTGGTCCCAGCTGTCGGCCGCTTCTTGTGCAATTCTCTCGTTTATTGACAACGTAGGTTGACAATGGTGTGGGACTGTGATGTCAGGAAACCAGGAGGAAGCAAAGAAAATTATAGTTTTATATACTAATAAGGAGGCACTTGCGTACGTGCGGCTATGGCCCTGGTGGGCCCCCACTGTCATCCTCTCCAAGTAAAGTCATCTCCTCATCCTCATGTCCGTTGACCATGTTGACAACGCGAGACGGTGGCGCCACGGCGAGCGCAACAACTCGAAGGATGACAGAGAGGGCCTCGCGGGCCCTACGGATGGTCTGATACAACGCCCGCTGCTCATTCGGAAAGCCAGGATCATAGGGCCACATGTCCGTGATGGCATTGTCGTTCGCTTGTTCACCGATGCTCGTTGAGGAGACAGAGGTTGCAAAGACAGTCCTCCTCGCCGGTAGCTCTTTCGCCATTAGGGCGTCGGCGCGGCCGCACTCGCTCTATGGTGAACATGGCATGAACCGGCTTGGACAATGGCGCCCGGCTCTGGTCGGAAGCTACGCCCATCGTCGATTATGTCGCCGCCAAAGATGTCCGCCGCACCGACCTGCCGCCAAGCACGAAGTCTGACCGCCTGGCCCACCTGCATCGCCTCCCTCGCTGCGTGCTTTCCGCTGAAATGATCGGCGCCCGCTGGCCCGCTTCCGGTGCGGCGATTGCTCCGCCTTCAAATGACACAAGTGTCGTCGCCGCCCTTCGCCGCCCTCATTAATGATATGCGGTTCTTTGGCGGCTACTCCGGCGCCACACGTCCGTCCCTCCGCCGCCCACCATTGCTATATAAACTGCTGCGCCGGCCATAGCCGCAGTCATCCGCATCCGTTCCCTTTCTCCTGTCCACACCACTACTGACCACCATGACTTCCTCGCGCTACAGCGCTCTTCGGAACGGGCGGACGACGGACCACAAGGAGATGGCAGCCATTCTTTGCCGACCGGCTGGCCGGCAGCGGCAGCGGGGAGGCAACGACGTCCCAATGGAGAACATGGTAGTCGACGATCCGGTGTCAGCCCCCTCCTTTGCGCCATCCTCGCCGATGCATTGCACCATGACCATCGGCGAGGCCCGTGCCCAATATATGGACATGGTGAGGCAGAAGTGTGAGCAGCGATTTGAGGCGCGAGCCGACGCCGCTTAAAACCGCCATCTCCTCCAGAGCACGCGTGCAGCGGAGGAGCAGATCGCCATGGAGCGGGCGGGCGAGGCGCTGCTCGACCATACCGCTCGCCGCGAGAACGCCTCGGCGGCCAGCGGTACCGCATGCGGGTGGCGGAGGCTGCGGCCGCCTACAAAGAGGGCGATGAAGTGGGCGAGGCGTATTTTGGAGAGACCGATGATGAGGCAGAGGACAATGCCGGTCCGACGAGTCCCCGCTCCGCTGGCGTCGACGAGGCCCTGCTCCGCCGAAGCCCCGCGGCGCAAACAACGAGGTAGAGGACACCGCCGGCTCCGCCGAGGCCCCACCCTACCGGCAATGAGGGGGAGGATTTCCCCCACTCCGCCGAGGCGCCGCCCGCCGGCAACGAGACATAGGACATCGCCGGCTCCGCCGAGGCCCCGCCCCGCTGCCAACGAGGCCGCGCCACACAGAGAACGAGGAAGAGTAGAACACAATAGGTCGCCACCGCTCGGGTCCAAGTAAGGCCACCGCTGCTACCCTCTGGTTGAAGCCAAGCTAGGCGGGTTGACCACTGATGGCCAGTTAGCTTCTTGGCGACGATGTGGAGTCGGAGAGCTACGTTGGAGAAGGACGCTGCTTCTACTTAATCTTTGGTGTAGTTGGTGGCGACACGTGGGCCCAACAGCATCTGGGCCACCTGTCGATTCTGCAAATGCACCTGCAGTTAAGTCATCAAGCTTTCCATTCAGCTCAATTTGACACAGTGGGTAACCGGTTAATTAATTATACCTCCAGCGCACCCCTTTTTAGTTGAAGAATGTATGAAATGTAATGAAATATGACATGTTTATCTGAAATCCGACCATGTATGAATGAATTTATTTCGATTAGTTCAAATTCTTGTATCACTGGCATTAGATGAACATGCAAAACAATATCTACTAGCATTATTCCCAGGGTGATCACCTCGTTTGCAGCAGTTTCACATGTACTCCCTCCGGTCCTTTCTAGTCTGCATACAAGTTTTGTCTACAGTCAAAGTATCTCTACTTTGACCAATCTTATAGAAAAAATATGCACTTTCACAATGTGCGGAGTAAAAAGGAACAGAAGGAGTACAAAGAGTTTGACCAGCTTTTTAGCGTTCCTGTACATTGCAATAAAACACATATGCCTGACAATTCATAGAGAACATTCAAAACAATCGATGATTATGCATCTCAGCGACTCACATGTCAAAGCCAATATTTACTTCACAACTAAAGAATAAAGAAAAAAAATGGATCGACGTTGCTGACAGCAAAGGGCGTCCCATTCGAAAATATCAAACGCATGTCTTCTTGCTAAAATCAACGAGCAAATTTTGACAAGGTTGTCCCATTCCAAAATATCAAATGCCTACGATTGTGGAATGGGCAGGGTTTGCCATCAGTTCGGACATGGCACCTCGTGCTAAATAAACCAGCTGTTCTTTTTGTGCAGTTCCACCAAAATCAATTAAATTCGCGCGTAGCTTGTATGATATCGCCCTTATATGTTGCAACGCCTTGAACTTATCGGCACCTCCTTTCTTGTGGTGGAAATGAATGATTTGATGTATTCATGAACATTTTGTGCAGTTCCCATTGAAATCAAGCTGAGCACCCCTGTTTGCACAAATACAAAAAAGTGATTAGTATAAAGCAAACTGTACTATGAATTGACAGTTTAACCTACATGGTCCATGTAGAGCACACTTTTAGAAAAATGGAACTCACCGGAAAGAATCCTAGAACAACGTTGTACTCGCACATCACAGCAAGAAACTGGAGATTTGTTTAGTCCTTCAACTGCTCCTTCTGATGAGAAGATAGACAGGGCTTCTTCATCCTGGCATAATCGGAACTAGTCACTTCACGTACTCCATATTCTTCTTCAGAGGAGGATGATCCTGTTGTGCAAAGACAAGAGGACAACTAAATGCTATCATCCCTATTTGCTCAAAAAAAGGAAAGGAAATATTTAAAACAGCACAAATGAAGCACTTCTCAAGGACAATACCACTTTTTCATGATAGTATCTAAACAGTAGCACAACACCAATAGAGATGACAAAGCTCAATCATATGGATGAAATCGATTGGTAGTACCAACCTTTGTCGAGGCTTATTGTGTAGAGCATACAGATGAAGCACTTCTCCGGAACCATCTGTTGCTATCTAATGTGGTGGCCATGCTTACTATATACTCCTCGATTAGTTTAATGTTTCCAACATCTTCTTGTGCAGTTCCACTAAAATATATGGTATCTTCAAAGAAGATCCCTGTTTGCACAAGTAGAGATAATTATGTATTACATTAAGAGTGGCATCAAATCAGTGGCAAAACAATTGCTCGTTCCAGCCATAGCAATAAATTAAGATGCAAAACTATACCATTACTTGTGTCATCACAGTTCCAGTGCTTCATTACAACACCGAGAGTTGATTTTTGTTTTTCTTCCGCTTTTTCTTCCCCTTCATCACTTGGTTCAATAACAGACAAGCTTCGCCTTCAATGTAAGATTTGGCATGTCAATTAGGTTGCACAAGTATAGCACTAAAAAATGACATTAATTTTCGGATGAAAGTGGCAAAATACAGGCCAACAATTGTGAAATATCCTTATCTTACCTCAATGGGATATTACGGTGCACATACAGATTGGAAGTCTTGTCTCCATTTGTGCAATTCACTAAAATCAAGAAACATTACCGTACAAGTAGCACAACATATGAAAGCACACTGCAAAATCATGTGAAAGAAGGCTAGTACTGACCTCTCATTTCAAACAACTCACAAGAAGAAGATCTGAACCAAATTTGCCAACATGGATAGGAAGTAAGATCTCCTCTTGTGCAGTTCCACTAAGATCAAGCAACGTTGTCGGTGTGACATTTTGGTTGAACTGTGCAGTGCAACAAAAGGTCACAATGGCAACGAGGTGAAGTAGATAACCCTGTTTACACAGAGGTGCAAAGGAAACAACTAGTGGTCAATAACAGTGGATGACACAGAAGCCAACAAAAAGAAGCATCTACCTTATCTAAATGGGAAAGAAAGCAAGACAGTAGAATTTCTCAAATGGTGGCATTGATTAATATTAACAGAGAGATTATATTAACAATAAAATTTGTTAAACATGTAATTTGCTTTTAACTGTGGCATTGCATCAATTTTCCAGCGGCATTATTAGAGGGTGTTTGTTTACATGGACATTTTGGTGGAGGGACTAAAAAAACTCCGTGTCAGTCCCATCGAAACCAAACATGAGGGACTTTTAGGGACTAAAATTGGGCATTTGGGACTAAAGAAAGAAGACCCCGAGGGAGAGTCTTTTTGGGACTTTTTCCAACAGTTGCCCCCCACGCATCGCACCTTGTCTCTATTAGTTCATTACTAGGGGTAACACGGTCTTTTAGCATGTCATTTAATAACCTCTAGTCCATGTTTAGTCCCTGGAACCAAGCAGGTAGGGACTAGGGAGTTTTTAACCAAACAGGGCCTTTGATTAACAACAGCTAAAGAGTTGCATGGGACAGTGGACGCAGCAGCACCATGTGCATCCACCGATGTACTGGGGTGATGCATAGTCTGTTGCAACAAAGAACAAACAACCAAGGAGCATATTTGTGTTGGTCCCAGTTTTGTTATCTTTAGACACCTTTCCCTATGTGAGCGCAGCAAACCTAGTCCTACTCAAACTCTACAGCCTTGTCCCCCCAAAAGAAAAGATCAGTTAAATTCTGAGATATGCGTCTTTGCATTTGTCATTGTTTTCCCTTTTCGACCAACGTAGGTGCTGGATAGCCAGTCTGTACTAGTACTTTCCCCCCCTCCTTTCCTCTTTGAACCACGTCCTAGATTTATGCTATACAACTATCCCCACTACTTTCCCCCATTCCTTTCCTCTTTGAACCACGTCTTAGATTCATGCGATATAACTTTCCCCACTTCTTTCCACCTTCCTTTCCTTTTGGAACCACGTCCTAGATTCATACTATACAACTTTTCCCAATACTTTCCCCCATTCCTTTCCTCTTTGAATCACGTCCTAGATTCATGGTATACAACTTTCCCCACTACTTTCCTGTTTGATCCAACACCTAGATTCGAGTGCAGAAGCGGAAAAAGCCCACATGCAGCTAGAGCAATGCATGTGGAATAAGTAAATTATACCTTAAGGTTCTTGGGGTGTGGTTTAGTGGGCGACCGGAGGCTGTTCGACCCACACTATGTACGGCGGCGAAGAAGAAGGGGTCGGAGGCCCTCCCGCACCGCCGCTGGGTGAAAGTGAATAGCTGAGCCTGTAGTGGATTCCCTCCCTCGCCGAATGCGCCAGTGTTAAGCCTCCTTCCCTTCCCGGCGGACGGATCCTGCCGGCTCTTTGACCAGCAGTGAGGGGAGAGAGAGGCCAATGAAGTCTTGTTTAGATCTGGAGAGGGTGAGAGTGTGTGAAGAGAGCAACTACAAGCAGACCAGCAGTGAGGGGGGAGAGAGAGGCCAACGAAGTCTTGTTTAGATCTGGAGAGAGTGAGAGAGTGTGAAGAGAGCAGCTACAAGCGTTGAGGCTCCAGCGTGTATATACTGGAGAGAGTGTGAAGAGTGCAAACCCTAGAAAACAAGCGCCGAGGCTGCAGCTTATACGTGATGAGGTGATTATACGGTCACTACAAGATCGTATAGCTCCATATCCATCCATTTTGACCAGTCAAAGAATCCTCCTGGCACGAATTATGCTCAAGTGTAGTTATCAAACGCGAGACCTCAAGTTTGATGAGCGAACAGGCTAACCAGCTACACAACCCTCCCGTTATGTTCAACGAGAGGAAAATAACCTTTATACATTCCTGCATTCGTGTGACAAGCATGCCGTGTTTTTTTGTGTGGGGTCATTGGGATTTAAATCATAATCATGTCATGTGGCTTTGGTGGTAAGACTATCCACGGTGGTGCGAAATAATGCAGCCTTAGTCACCTTACCTCTCTCCACGTCAGACGCGTTGGGTCCCACCAGTCGAGGGTGAAACAAAAAATTAATAAGAAAAATTAAAAGTGCCGGTGTGTATCTTACCTCACACATCTTGCTACTTTGCCGAACACTGTCCGATTGATCCCTTTGTTCATTGACGTACTATTTTAAGTGAATCCTTATTATAACATGCACACAATTTTGGGCACTTGTATTCGACCTAAGTCGATGCGCCACCGTATCTCGTCTGACTCCCTCCGTCTAGGTGTAATAAGTCACGTTAGAAGGTGCAGGGACCAAGGTGCAAGCAGGTTGGAGGAGAAGGGAAACTTAACGGTCATTCCTCCAATCAAAGCCCTGATTTCTATCTCTAAACGCAACAATTAATCCAAACAACTAAGAGATGTCGTTTTAGCTACCATGCAGGGCCACGTATTAACTCGCATGCAAGCCGACTTTGATTTCTTGACTGATCAACGCGTAGTTGCGCTCCATGCATTGGGTTTCCGGGGGAGATAACAAGGCGGAGTAAGGAGTGTTTGGTTACGTTGCTTAGGCTGGTCATAGTGGTGAGTAACTTGGACTAGTAACATGCATATGTTACTAGTCTATGTTACTACTATGCGAAGTTTGCCGTCGGAAGCGAGCCGGTCTGGCTCTCCTGACCTAGCAAGGTTTAGCTCACCCAAGCTAGCTGGCCCACAAAAGCTAACATATTTTAACAGTTGTAAGTGCATCTAGTGCCCCTTAGTGATTTTAGTGTATTGAATACTTATAGGTTAAGGGACTAATGTGTTTACGAGTGTACACAGGTCTATAAGTCTATGAGGAGTTTGATATTTACAGAGAAAGTCGACCCCTAAAAATGAAGTTCTTCGATCAAGACTTTGATATTCTGAAGACTTCCTGAAGACTTTGAAAGTGAAGAAATTGGTGTGACCTTGAAAACTTAGTATTCATTTGAGGAACATGAAGCGTGAAGACTTTTGTTTTCGTAGTTTCGTTTTCTCTTTCTTGAGTCATAGGAAACACCGTACTGTTAAAGGGGGTCGAGGAAATACTAAGGAAAAATTTCCATGTGATGCTCAACTCAAAATCCAAGGAGCTGCCCCGATGTTCCCCTCATATTTCGCGCCACCTCCATTCCCACACCGCCGTCTTCACCTGCACCACTGGAAGAGCATCATCATCACCGTCTCCTCGGATGAAGTTGCGGCCTAATCGGCGCCACTGTACACTAATCGCCGCATTTTCTTCTTGATTCGATCTCATGGTGCTGCCGGCGCTCGGTCCCGAGCCGACAGGGCGCGGCTCCATCCACGGCGGCGTCGCCGGCCTCTTCCTCCACGACATCGCTCCCTCGGCGGCGACGTCCACATCAGTAGGAGCTGTTGCTGCTTTAGCTCTCGCTCGTGCTGCTGCTCTACTCTTGCTCTCGGTCCCCTGCCTGGTCTGCTCTTGCTCTTGCTCTTGCTCTTGCTCGCACTGCTGCTCTCGCTCTTGCTCTTGCTTGCGATGCTGCTCCGATTTAGCTACACTTCAATCGACTGAATCGACTTTTGGGTTAGTCGATTTTCAGGGGTGGGAGGCTCGCCGGAGTTAAGGAAGAACCAGCCACAGCGGGGAGGGGGCCTCGCCGGAGAGGTACCCCACTATCTATCTTAGGGTAAAGGGGTGGGGCGGTGGTCACCGGCGGTGGTGGGGCGGTGGCGTTGGGATCGCCGGAGAAAAAGCTCGGCATGGGGGGCTAGGCGATTGCAGGCGGCGGACCGGGCGGTGGGGAGTGTTTTTCGGCGGGCGGTGGGGGCGACTTTGGCCGGTGGTGGCTGGCGGCTCGAGGTGGAGGTTGAAGATGAACTGCAGGCCCTTGATTTCATATCCAACGGCTGCAAAATCGACTGGCCAGAGATGAAAAAGTCAGTCGACTGACGTGTAGCCTCACCTCTAGTGCGTTCAGTTTCGACAGTAAAATTCAATTTCAACAGGAAAATTCAGTTTCGACAGTTAAGTTCAGTTTCGACAGTTAAATTCAGTTTCGACAGTTAAGTTCAGAGATGAGCGGCTGATGTATTTTACATCTAGCACTTTGTGGTTATGTATTTTATGTCATCTATTGGAGATGCTATTAGAATTCCACTCATGTTAGCGCTGTCTCTCTTGTCCTGCTTCAGCCTCGGCGTCGTACAACTCACCGGAGCTACTCCAACGACGAAACCCTCCATCACAGCGGAGCAGTACCTCGGGCTCCATCTCCAGATGCCTAAGATCTTCTTCCCCTCCTCTGACAGCCAAGTCAGCCGGAGCATACTCACCGGCCAACCCAATCATGATGAGATCGACATGGCTTCGCCAAAGAGGTTGTACACTTGTTGCATCTCTTTTTTACTCTACATGTTATATATATTGTTCACTGAGCACACGGAGTAACGGGAAATACGATTATTTTATCCTACTATATGACAAGCGGTGAGGTACCGAGCAACTTAGCTATCCGTGATGGACTCTCTTGAACGCCATCATTATTTATCTCTGCTGCGTTTGAGTTGTGCATTTGTCAATGGCCCCGGGAGTTGAGCTAGTAGGGCGTTGGCATGGGTCCAAAGTAATAGAAGTAGCACAAAACATTTTTTAGTGTAGGCTTTTCCTTGCTCAAGCCTCGCCTACTAGAATCGCCAAAGGCTTGAAAGGAAAAGTGAATGAAAAACATAGGAATTGGAAAGTTTCCTATGGTACTACGTTTCATGAATTTGGTGCAAAGGAATGGAGCAAAGGAAAACTATAGGATTTGTTCCTTTAGTGTATCCTTGAAAGAAAAACCATAGGAATTTTAATTTCCACTTGTCCTCCTTTTCAAATTCCTATTCATCAAGCACAAGACTAAGAGATAGTAGCATAATAGCATTATAACCGTACATTTTCTTGTGGTTTGACTTAATCTCACCATGCTTCTTTGCATCCTGTGATCTTCCAATTCTTGTGAACCAAACACCTAGATTGGTATAGATCCTGTGTTTTTAAATTCTCTGTTTTGCACGTGCATTCCTATCCTATTCCTGTCTATTTCCTATCCCTGCATTGTTAGAATCCTCAAATTCAAACAAGCCCTTACACAATTACTTCTGGTACAGATATGTGTCAAAGAAAACCTTGTGTCGTTTATCCTGCTCCTGCGGTGTTGTGTTCCACCCTAGCTCAACTGCTCCAACGACGGAAGGGTTCACCACAACAGGGATCCGCTCTCTAGACTGTCTTTCGCCGCCTCAGACCTTCTTCCCTGCCGCCGGCAGCCACGAGAACTGCATTAGCATCATCAACTGAGCAGATGACCTTGAGGACTACACGGTCTGCAAGAGAGGTTGCACTCTTCCTTGTCTGCTTACGTTATGCATCGCTTAATATGATGACTTGCTACTTTATCATCGTGTTCACCTATTAGACTCCGAGCCAGGTCCAAACTTATGCTGAAACTTGAGTTTTTAAATGGTTGTGGGGTACATATTGGGGCAGCAATCAGTAGTATCTGTCTACTATCTGGTTAATCTCGGGTGTCTACTATGAGTTTCATGTTGGGTGCAAACAAATATTAAAGGAGCCATTATCTGTATTTTTAACTAAAGCTATTATCTGCCTGCTATCATTGGTTTTGGGTCTATCCACAGTTTGCTACCATCACTCTGGATGTGTGCATGCACTCCTTACATAATCTCACTATGTTTTATTCCTATGCATGTCAGTTATTGTACACAAGGGAAGTGAACATGTAGAGCAAAAGAGACGAGCCTTGTGTGGCAATAAATTTCATGCAAACGTCGCTCCATGGTGGGTGCAAAGGCAGCCCCCCTCCACCCATTTCAGATCGTAATCAAGAGGAAGATAACTGTTCTGAGGGGGATTCAGAAGCAGAAGACCACTCCTACTTACCCCATGAGGTCTTCGCTCTAACTTGGCATGCTGATGTTGGTAATATCATGCATATGGTGCCTTGCATTGCTTACTATATACATCAAAGCTGTCATCTGCTTAGTTTAGACATGCTTTGTGTCAATGCCATTTGTTTAGTTTCTTTATCATATATGTGAATCATGCAATGCCATCTTGTTTAGCCAGGCATCATATATGTGAATTTTGCAATGCCACCCTGGTTAGCCAGTCATCTTATATGTGAATTATATCATGACATCATTTTTTTATTATGTGTTAAATTTGTCAACAACTTTAGTACATTTAATTACTCTTCCTATGCATCATCCATTAAGCACGGTCATGGAAAAATCTGGAACGGAAACAAGGACTTCAGAGCAGATAATGCTATCTGACGAAGCGCATGTCTTCTTTGATTCTGAATAGCTCCTCGAAGGAGGATTCGAGACAGATGACCGATCCTATTCCCTCCCCTCGAGGTGCATGCTCTAACTTGGCGAGTTATGTTGCTCATATCATGCGTATGGTATCTTGCATTGCTATGTCATTTGCTTAGTTTAGACATGCTTTGTGTGAATGCCACATATTCAGTGTCTAATTACCATATATGTGAATTATGCAATGCCATCTTGTTGCAAGACATTATATATTTGAATTATGCAATGCTATCTTGTTGCAAGGCATTATATATGTGAATTATGCAATGTCATGTTGTTTAGCTAAGCGTCATATATGTGAATTATATCATGTCATCCTTTTTTTGTATATCTAATTGCTTTTGTCGACAATGTTTGTGTATTCAACTGCTCTTCCTGTGCATCAGCCATTTGAAGTGGTGATGGAGAAATCTGGAGTGAAAACAAGGTCTTCAGAGCAGACAATGCTACTGCGTAAGCGAGATATCTTGCTGGTTACAGATAGCTCTTGAGAGGAGGATTGAGGCGGATGACCAGTCCTATTATCCCCCTGAGGTGTATGCTCAAACTTGGCAGGGTTATATTACTCACATCATGCATATGTTCTATTGCAATGCTTAGTTTTTACATCATATACACGATATTGAATGCCATCTCCTTAGTTGATACATCATATATGCGATTGCCCTCTACTCACTTCCTTAGTATATAAATCATATTTGAATTATATCATGCCATGATGTTTACATAGACAGCATGTATCTGAATTATGGCATGCCAACCTATTTTCTAAAGACATAATATAGTTATATCATCTCATCCTGTTTACATAGTCACAATATTTTGAATTATGTCATTCTATCTGTGAATTATATCATGCCATCATGTTTTCATTGACGGCATGTTTGTGATTTATGGCATGCCAACAACTTTAATAGACACATCGTATAGTTATATCATGTCATCCTGTTTACATAGTCATCATATTTTGAAGTATGTCATTCTATCCTGTTTAGTTAGCCATCATACATGTGAAATTGTGTCATGCTATAATGTTTAATTAGCCATCATATATGTGAAATTATGTCCTGCTATTCTGTTTGGTTAGACAACATAAATGTGAATTATTTCATGCGCTGTTTTCTTCCCTACTATCCATTGCACCTGTCTATCTTACAATGTATGTACATTCAATTACTTTTCTTGTTTATCAGCCATTTCAATTGCAGGGGGTGATGGCGATTCTGTGGGAGTAAAAACACGGTCTTCAGAAAAGATCGTGCTACCTGTCGATGGAGATAGAACCATGGTTGTACTTGTCCAAGAACTAGCCCCACCACACATAACCCAGACTCACGCAGATTGTACCCCTACCCAGTTGGACAGAGAACCAGCTACACCCCTTCTAACCCCAACCCCAGCAGATAGTAATCCGATTGCAGTTGACACATCACCGTCTCCACCACAGAGCACCCAAACACGAGCAGTTAGTAAGGCAAACTGCGATTGCCCAAAAGCATGAGGACCACCACTCCGAACCCCAAGTCAACACTTAAAGTAGAAGAAGAATTGTTCTCAGGTCAGGTTCCGTAGCTATGGTTCATACTACTTTACTCTTGCATCACTGTATTTACACATACCAACTAATTTCAAATTTGAAGGATGCAATTGAAACTCCAATGGCGCAACAGGTATGTTTTAAACCTGTTTCTTTAACGTGTTTGCTGTTGTAACTTGCTCTATGTTGATTTCAATTTCAATTGAATAAACAGTTATTTCTCATGCGATGCACATTACAAGTGTTGTTATTGCTGTGTAGTTTCCCACACTTATATTCTGTCTATGCTGCTTTGTCTTAAATAGATATTATTCTAACTGTATATATCTTGATTTGGCAACATAAAGCAGAATGATATAGACCATACAGTGACCATAGTACATAGATATGTGTTTGTTTCATGTTGTTATCCTGTCCACCTTACTACTGAACTGGTTTACCAAAATGAGTTTCATATACTACATTGTAAACCTGTGATGTGTTGTTTTGTTTCTCTTTTAGAACGCGGATAAAATATTGGAGAAGAGTACCCCGTCATGCAATGGTAAAGGAAGTAATGCAGATAAGGTTCAAGATAGTGAGACATCGTTGTTGGTCTCCAAGAAAGCTGATAAAAACTATATTGAAGACAACCTTGAGACAACCCCAAAGTCCTGTCTTGATGTAGTGTTCGAAAGTTCTTGGCTACTACTGGCACTAGCTCTTGAACTCATGCCTGAATCAGTTCGGCTTCTTGAGTCTCAACTTCAAGTTGAAAGACATCGATCGGATGTTATGTGACAGAAGTCAAGGATTGAGGAAGTCCTGCAGAATTCAGATGCATACTTTACGGTGCAATGACAAGTCTTTGGAGGATTTAAGCGCCAAACAAGAGAAAGTTAATAAGCTTGCTAAGCATCTTGCCGACATTATGGGTACCAGGATATTGTTTCTTGAGCTCTTCTGAAGTGGTTTCAGTTCTGGACTTGTTTTGCTGCGGCGTTTATATGCTGCTTTGTTCCCTATATTTGCACTTGTGACGAACTTTGATGCCCAGTGGATGTATTATGTGTAATAGTCGTGATAGCCTAGCGTAAGTTTCTTGCTAATTTATTTCCTTATTGTCTTGTTTATTTGTTTTCTTATAGTCAGTGCAGTTCTTTTTCCGCGGTTTACTAGTGGCCGCAATAACCTATTTTTTAAAACTAGGCCACAATAACCATGGGCTACATATTTACTGTAGTTAACATGGGCCTCCTACGGGCCGTAGAAACAATGGGCCTTCTACGGGGCATAGAAACAATGGGCCTTATAAGGGTCATAGACACAATGGGCCTTCTACGGGCCGTATCATCAATGGGCCTTCTACGGGTCGTATGATCGGTTGGCCAAACATGGGCCAATAACAGACCACATTATGGCCGTAAATGGGCTAGAGTTGAAATCGTCCGTTCATGGGCCGACCATAACTGGCCGTCGCTAATCGGCCGTATTTGATGACGCTATGAAAACGGGCGACAAACGGGCCGACTGTAACCACGGGCTGAATTTGGCCCACAAGCAGAAAATGACAGTAACGGGTCGTAAGTAAATGAATGCTGGAAATGAGCCCAAGAATAAATGGGCCCTGAGAAGGCCAAAAGATAACATGGGCTGGAAATGGCCCAACGGAGTAATGGGCCGTTAATGGGTATAAAGTGATACACTGTTCATTACAGGTCAGTTTCACCACGGGCCGTTAAAGGGTATAAAGGGATACACTGTTCATTACGGGCCAATTTTACCACAGGCCGTTAATGGGCCGAGAGTTACTAAGGGCCACATATGGGCAGAAAGACGTCATGGGCCATACATGGGCCGGAAGTTAAAACGGGCTGGAATTATATTGGACGACCCACATGATGCTACTAGGCCTAATTCAGATAGGCCGTAAACGGGCCTTGGGTTAGCAGGCTGTAAATGGCTATATGCAAAGCAGTAGTTAACGGGCTTGCTGGCTGGCCCGCCACCTTTTGACCAAGTCAAATGGGTGGCCTTTTCACAGGAATGGGCCTCTGTTGGGCCGTGCCACGTGTCGACATATCATAGGCGCTTTGGGTCCAATGAGTGGATGACATCTGTCCCAATGGTGAGCCGACACGTGTTTCCTCCAGCCAATGATGATTTTACACGTGGAAAATCCCCATTGGTCGGGGCTGTTAACGGGTTATCGGACCAAAACCGGACCCGATAGCTTAACGGCGTTCCGTTACAGTGGATGCCATGTGTCGGTCACCCTTGACGAAAGCACTTCTATGATGCGCGATTTATCGTCATGGAAGTGGACACTTCCGTGATGATAAATTTGGTAATGTCATGGAACACTTCTACGACAGCACGGGTATGACTATCTAGATTCTGTCATAAAATCGTCATGGATGTACATGCATGACAGAAAACGTGACCTACTGCGACAAACACGTATCATCACGGAAGTTTATTTTTTTGTAGTGGAAGGACGGACGGTCAATCATCCACAAGCACTGGCCTAAAGTTGCAAAGACCTTCAACATCAATGAAGGCTCAATATTCGCCTTCCGCTTCAGCAGTTTTCCAGATGAGATGCATTTGTCTATATACCGTCTATGATGCTAATTTCAAAAGGTTCTACATGTTGCATGTGGAACTTGCTACTGGTGCAGTTGTGTAATCGGGTAGCTGAGTGCTGAAGCTATATCAAGATCTACTCTGATGTATTTCAATTATGAAATTATGCTTCCTTAATATGGAAATGAAATATATTATGTGCTTAATATGAATGTCAATTAGATTAATAAATGGATTATTAATAATAGGGCAATTAGCCTGCTAATTGGGTTTTGATATTGCAAAGCGGTTGTTGAAAAATACCGTATGGCGATGACCTCGAACAACGCACACAATTTCTAGGAATAAACCGTGTTGGATCAATGAACAATCACACACGACTTTCTCTTGAAAACTGTTTGCGTTAGGCCACCTTGCATAAGCGTTTACCTATAAAAACTGTGTGTCATGGACAGCCTTTGCCACACAGTTTCTTCTACGGACCGTGTGTGCTACATTCAATAACGCAAATGATTTAACAGGAAAAATTGTGTGTGATGTACATACAAACGGAAACCTTTGATGGGGACTGACTGTGTGGGATGTACTTGCGACCGAAAACAATTTCACCGTATAATTGTATTTTTGAGCTCTACTGTATGTATTTCCGTATTTGAGCGCTCGCCGGTCGCACACGACCTCATTTTGCCGAACGTGTGTGCCAGGAGGGCATATCCCCGACGGTTTCTGGGTCGTGTGGGAAGGACCCCCTATCGCCCACACTCACTTGGCGACGGTTCCAAATGCCGTCGCGGAAAGGGGTAAAAACCCGTTTGTTTAGGACCGACGCACACCAGTGTATAAAGAAAAGAATATGTTATGACTTGATGAACAACACTCCACATCAAATATTCTGCTTTTATCACTTACCTACTCGAGGACGAGTAGGAGTTAAGCTTGGGGATGCTGATACATCTCCAACGTATCTATAATTTTTTATTGTTCCATGCTATTTTATTATCAATCTTGGATGTTTTATAATCATTTTATAGTCATTTTATATCATTTTTTTGTACTAAACTATTGATATAGTGCCAAGTGCCAGTTGCAGCTTTTTTCATTTTTTTACATCGCAGGAAATCAAACAACTTACTTGAAGGATCTTACTCAATCCATAGGTAGATATGGAGGACTCTCACGACAAAACTGGGTTTAAGGATATTTGGAAGCACAAGTAGTATCTTTACTTGGTGCAAAGAATTTGGCTAGCATGAGGGGGAAAGGCAAGCTCAACATGTTGGATGATCCATGACAATATACTTTATTTCGGATATAATAAAACATAACCCATTACGTTGTCTTCCCTGTCCAACATCAACTCTTTAGCATGTCATATTTTATTGAGTGCTCACAATCATAAAATATGTCCAAGATAGTATATTTATATGTGAAAACCTCTCTTTCTTTATTACTTCCTATTAATTGCAACGATGACCAAAACTATGTTTGTCAACTCTCAACAACTTTTATTTATCATACTCTTTTATATGTGAAGTCATTACTCTCCATAAGATCAATATGATCTCTTTATTTCTTCCCTCACGATCATAGCAAGAAAATCAAGCCCTTGACTCAAAACTAATCTTTATTATATATAGCTCACGGACTCGATTACATAGAAGGATCATAAACCAAAGCGCAAAACTGGAGCATACTAAAACTTTGTTCTACTAGATCAAGATATTACCAAAAGGATCAAACTAAGAAAAATAGTAAAGATAAGAGTGTGATGGTGGTACGATACCGGGGCACCTCCCCCAAGCTTGGCAGTTGCCAAGGGGATTGCCCATACCAGATACTCAGTTCACCTTTGCTGGTGAAGAAGATGGTGGTGATGATGGATAGTCACACATCGAGCGTAAGAGATCCTCCAATTTGCGGATAATGCCCTTGAGTGCGGTGATATGCACCTTCAACAAAATATTTTCATGTGTGAGATACTTATTTGTATGCGAGCTAACTCAATCATCTTGAAAGCTTCAATCTCCGTTGGGGTAAGAAGATTGTAATGAGGTTGAAGGATGTCTTCGTCTTCTGCTGCCGGAGCTTGATCCTCCATGGCCTTCTTGATCCCATCATCCTTGTTGATCTCCCCGGGTTCTTCTCTCTTCAGCTCTATCTTCATTAGCCAAGCATTGTTGCCCTCATTGTTGGAGGAGGGGGACGACACGATGCCTAGCCTTGACAACTCTGGCTGAAAACAGCTCAAAACAACAGAGGATATTTGCGTGATACGAGGGTCAAAACCTTCGAGAGATTATATAATGAATTTTTACTGACCAAAAGAAGTATCGTGCAAGAAAACGGAGTCCGGAGAGCACACGAGGTGCCCACGAGGCAGAGGGGCGCGCCCTCCACCCTCGTGGATGCCTCATGTCCCTTTCGGACTACTTCTTATTTTCCTATTTTCTTAAATATTCCAAAACAGAGAAAAAAATACAATTAGAACTGTTTTGGAGTCGGGTTACTTACCGTACCACATACCTATTCCTTTTCGGAGTCTGAAACGTTCTGGAAAGTATCCCTTATGTATTCCTCCAGGGTTACGGTTTCAATAACATTAGTTTCAACATTTATAGGATTACCTGAGATATAATGTTTGATTCTTTGACCGTTCACCACCTTCGGATTTGTGCCTTCGAAGTTGTTGATTTTTATGGCACCGGAACGATGGACCTCCTTGATAACGTAAGGCCCTTCCCATTTAGAGAGAAGTTTACCTGCAAAAAATCTTAAACGAGAGTTGAATAACAACACATAGTCACCTACATTAAACTCACGCTTTTGTATCCTTTTGTCATGCCATCTTTTAACCTTTTCTTTAAACAGTTTGGCATTCTCATAGGCCTGTGTTCTCCACTCATCAAGTGAGCTAATGTCAAATAGTCTCTTCTCACCGTCAAGTTTGAAATCATAATTGAGCTCTTTAATGGCCCAATATGCCTTATATTCTAGTTCGAGAGGTAAGTGACATGCTTTTCCATAAAACATTTTATACGGAGACATACCCATAGGATTTTTATATGCAGTTCTATAGGCCCATAATGCATCATCAAAAATTTTTGGACCAATTCTTTCTAGATCTATTAACAGTCTTTTGCAAAATTAATTTGAGCTCTCTATTACTAAGTTCTACCTGGCCACTAGATTGTGGGTGGTAAGGAGATGCAATTCTATGATTAACGTCATATTTAGCAAGCATTTTACGAAAGGCACCATGAATAAAATGTGAACCACCATCAGTCATTAAATATCCAGGGACTCCAAACCTCAGAAAAATAACTCCTTTAAGCATCTTAATAGAGGTGTTATGATCAGCATTACTAGTTGGAATAGCTTCTACCCACTTAGTAACGTAATCAACCGCAACTAAAATATGTGTATACCCATTAGAGAAAGGAAACGGTCCCATATGATCAAAGCCCCAAACATCAAATGGTTCAATAACAAGTGAGTAGTTCATAGGCATTTCTTGATGTCTACTAATATTACCAATTCTTTGACATTCATCACAAGACAAGACAAACTTACGGGCATCCTTGAAGAGAGTAGGCCAATAAAAACCGGATTGCAATACCTTATGTGCAGTTCTATCTCCAGCGTGGTGTCCTCCATAAGCCTCGGAGTGACACTTGCGTAGGACTTGTTCCTGTTCATGCTCAGGTACACAATGTCAAATAACACCATCTACTCCTTATTTATATAGGTGTGGGTCATCCCAGAAGTAATGTCTTAAATCATAGAAAAACTTTTTCTTTTGCTGGTATGTGAAACTAGGTGGTATAAATTTAGCAACAATGTAATTAGCATAATCACCATACAATGGAGCAGTACGAGAAGCATTTATGACAGCTAATTGTTCATCAGGGAAGCTAACATCAATAGGTAGTGGGTCATCAAGAACATTCTCTAACCTAGATAAGTTATTTGCAACGGGGTTCTCAGCTCCCTTTCTATAAATAATATGCAAATCAAATTCTTGCAGCAAGAGAACCCATCTAATAAGTCTAGGTTTAGCATCTTTCTTTTCCATAAGACAATGTGAACAGTTACTTTAGAATCAACAATATAGGGTCGTAACTTATCACAAGCAAATACAACTGCTAAAAATTATTTTTCAGTAGTAGCATAATTTCTCTGGGCACTGTCTAGAGTTTTACTGGCATATTGAATAACATTTAATTTCTCATCAACTCTTTGTCCTAGAACAGCACCTACAACATAATCACTAGCATCAGGTGGCTGAACAATAGGTGCAGAAATCAAGGCTTTCTTAAGTATTTCAAATGCTTCTACACAATCATCATCAAAGACAAAAGGAACATCTTTTTGTAAGAGATTAGTCAGAGGCCTAGATATTTAGAGAAGTCCTTAATGAACCTCCTATAAAAACCGACATGACCAAGGAAACTTCTTATAACTTTATAATGTCCTTAGGACACGGCATCTTTTCAATAGCAGCAACTTTAGCTTTATCGACTTCAATACCTCTTTCAGAAATTTTGTGCCCCAGGACAATACCTTCGTTAACCATAAAGTGGCACTTCTCCCAATTCAAGACAAGATTAGTTTCTTCACATCTCTGCAAAACTCGATCAAGGTTGCTCAAGCAATCATCAAAAGAAGTTCCATATACGGAGAAATCATCCATGGCAAGCTCAACAATCTTTTCACAAAAATAAGAGAATATAGACATCATGCATCTTTGAAAGGTAGCAGGTGCATTGCATAAACCAAAAGGCATTCGTCTATAAGCAAAGGTACCGAAAGGGAAAGTAAAAGTGGTCTTTTCTTGATCCTCTTTTGACACAGGTATTTGAGAGAAACCAGAATAACCATCTAGAAAGCAAAAATGCGTATGTTTGGATAATCTTTCTAGCATTTGATCAATAAAAGGTAAATGGTAATGATCCTTTTTAGTAGCTTTATTTAATTTGCGGAAATCAATTACCATTCTATAACCTGTAACAATTCTTTGAGGGATCAATTCATCTTTATCATTAGGAACAACAGTAATACCTCCCTTCTTAGGGACACAATGGACAGGACTTACCCACTGACTATCAGCAATGGGATAAATTATACCTGCCTCCAGAAGCTTTAGTATTTCTTTTCGTACCACTTCTTTCATCTTAGGATTTAACTGTCGTTGGTGACCAACAACCGGTTTAGCGTCTTTCTCTAATTTTATTTTGTGCTGGCATAAAGTGGGGCTAATGCCCTTAAGATCATCAAGAGTATATCCAATGGCAGCACGGTGCTTCTTCAGAGTTTTCAATAATTTCTCTTCTTCATGCTCTGAAAGGTTAGCACAAATAATAACAAGATATATCTTTTTCTCATCAGATAAGCATATTTAAGAGTATCAGGTAATGGTTTAAGCTCAAACACAGGATCACCCTTGGGTGGAGGAGGATCCCCTAGGATTTCAACAGGCAAGTTGTGTTTCAAAATAGGTCCCTTTTTAAAGAAATACTTCATCTATTTCCCTTCTTTCATTCATAAACATATCATTTTCATGGTCGAGCAAATATTGTTCTAAAGGATCATTAGGAGGCACGGCAATAGAAGCAAGACCAATAATTTCATCTTTACTAGGCAATTCTTCATCATGGGGTTGTCTACGAAATTTAGCAAAATTAAACTCATGAGACATATCCCCCAAACCAATAGTAACAACATCCTTTTTGCAGTATATCCTAGCATTAACAGTATTCAAGAAGGGTCTACCAAATATAATGGGACAAAAGTTATCTTGTGGGGAACCAAGAACAAGAAAATCAGCAGGATATTTAACTTTCCCACACAAGACTTCAACATCTCTAACAATCCCAACTGGTGAAACCGTGTCTCTATTGGCAAGCTTAATTGTAACATCAATTTCCTCTATCTCAGCAGGTGCAATATCATGCGTAATTTCTTTGTATAAGGAATGAGGTATTGCACTTGCACTAGCACCCATATCACACAAGCCATGATAACAATGATCTCCTACTTTAACAGAAATAACAGGCATGCCTACAACAGGTCTATGTTTATTTTTATTATCAGGTCTAGCAATTCTAGCAGCTTCATCGCATAAGCAAATAACACGCCCATCAATATTATCAGCCAAGCGATCTTTAACCATAACAATACTAGGTTCAACTTTAATTTTCCCAGGGGTGTAGGTGTTCTAGTGTTACTCTTACGAACCACGGTTGAAGTTTTAGCATGATCCTTTATTCTAACAGGGAAAGGTGGTTTCTCAATATAAGCAGTAGGAACAACATGATCAACATTATAAGTGATAGTCTTTTCTTCAACTTTAATAGGTGAAACTACTTTTAGTTCAATGGGAGGATTATATTTAAACCACTTCTCCTTAGGGAGATCAACATGAGTAGCAAAGGATTCACAGAAGGAAGCTACTATCTCAGAGTCAAGTTCATATTTAGTGCTAAATTCACGGAGAACATCTGTATCCATACAAGATTTAACACAATCAAACTTGGGTGTTATACCTGACTCTTTACCTTCATCGAGATCCCAATCTTTAGAGTTGTGTTTAATTCTTTCCAATAAATCTCATTTGAATTCAATAGTCTTCATCATAAAAGAGCCAGTACAAGAAGTATCGAGCATGGAGCGATTATTGAGAGAAAGCCGAGCATAAATTTTTTGAATAATAATTTCTCTTGAGAGCTCATGATTGGGGCATGAATATAACATTGACTTAAGCCTCCCCCAAGCTTGAGCGATGCTTTCTCCTTTACAAGGCCAAAAGTTATATATATAATTACGATCACGATGAACAAGATGCATAGGATAAAACTTCTGATGAAATTCCAATTTCAATCGGTTGTAGTTCCATGATCCCATATCATCACATAGCCTAAACCATGTCAATGCCTTTCCCTTCAAAGATAAAGGGAAGACCTTCTTCTTGATAACATCCTCGGGCATACCTGCAAGCTTAAATAATCCACAAACTTCATCCACATAGATTAGGTGCAAATCGAGATGCAATGTTCCATCTCCTGTAAAAGGATTAGCTAGCAGTTTCTCTATCATACCCGAAGTAATTTCAAAGCAAACATTTTCAGTAGGGTCAGTAGGTTGAGGAGCAACTCTTTTCTCTACTGGTCGGGGTGAAGATACCCCGAACAAGCCCCTCAAAGGATTACTTTCCATAGTAACAAGTGACAGTAAATTTCAGCACACTATATAAATTTTTCCTGACCAAATTCCACCTACCAAAGGCGCTTCACTCCCAGGAAACGGCGCCAGAAAAGAGTTTTGATGACCCACAAGTGTAGGGGATCTATCGTAGTCCTTTCGATAAGTAAGAGTGTTGTACCTAACGAGGAGCAGAAGGAAATGACAAGCAGTTTTCAGTAAAGTATTCTCTGCAAGCACTGAAATTATCGGTAACAAATAGTTGTGTGATAAGGCAACTTGTAACGGGTAACAGGTAACAAAAGTAAACAAGGTGCAGCAAGGTGGCTCAATCCTTTTTGTAGCAAAGTACAAGCCTGGACAAACTCTTATATGAAGGAAAACGCTCCCGAGGACACATGGGAATTATCATCTAGCTAGTTTTTATAACGCTCATATGATTCACGTTTGTTACTTTGATAATTTGATATGTGGGTGGACCGGTGCTTGGGTACTGCCCTTCCTTGAACAAGCATCCCACTTATGATTAACCCCTATTGCAAGCATCCGCAACTACAAAAGAAGTATTAAGGTAAACCTAACCATAGCATGAAACATATGGATCCAAATCAGCCCTTTACGAAGCAACACATAAACTAGGGTTTAAGCTTCTGTCACTCTAGCAACCCATCATCTACATATTAATTCCCAATGCCTTCCTCTAGGCCCAAATAATGGTGAAGTGTCATGTAGTTGACATTCACATAACACCACTAGAGGAGAGACAACATAAATCTGATCAAAATATCGAACGAATACCAAATTCACATGACTACTTATAGCAAGACTTCTCCCATGTCCTCAGGAAAAACGTAACTACTCACAAATCATATTCATGTTCATAATCAGAGAGGTATTAATATGCATAAAGGATCTGAACATATAATCTTCCACCAAATAAACCAACTAGCATCAACTACAAGGAGTAGTCAACACTACTAGCAACCCACAGGTACCAATCTGAGGTTTTGAGGCAAAGATTGGATCCGAGAGATGAACTAGGGTTTGAGATGAGATGGTGCTGGTGAAGATGTTGATGAAGATTGACCCCCTCTCGCCGAGAGGATCGATGGTAACGATTTCCCCCTCCCGTAGGGATGTTTCCCCGGCAGAACAGCTCCGCCGGAGCCCTAGATTGGTTCCGCCAAGGTTCCGCCTCGTGGCGGCGGTGTTTCGTCCCGAAAGCTTCCTTCTTATTTTTTCCAGGGTGAAAGACTTCATATAGCAGAAGATGGGCACCGGAGGACTGCCAGGGGGCCCATGAGACAGGGGGGCGCCCAGGGGGGTAGGGCACGCCCCCCACCCTCGTGGCCAAGGTGTGGGCCCCTTCTGGTTGATTCTTTTGCCAGTATTTTTTATTAATTCCAAAACGTGCCTCCGTGAAGTTTCAGGACTTTTGGAGTTGTGCAGAATAGGTCTCTAATATTTGGTCCTTTTCCAGCCGAGAATTCCAGCTGCTGGCATTCTCCCTCTTTGTGTAAACCTTGTAAAATAAGAGAGAATAGGCATAAGTATTGGGACATAATGTGTAATAACAACCCATAATATAATAAATATCTATATAAAAGCATGATGCAAAATGGACGTATCAGTCCCTAAGCCATGGCTCCCCCTACCTTTCCCTTCATCCCCCATTCGTACATCGAGGCCGCCAAAACCCGCGAAACCCCACTCTCCTCCTTCGGCCTCCCGATCACCGTCCAGCAGGAGACTCTTCCCCGACGACATCGTCCACCGCAACAGCTCACCGTGTGCTACCTCTTGAGCATGTGTTGGTTTTCCCTTGAAGAGGAAATAGTGATGCAGCAAAGTAGCGTAAGTATTTCCCTCAGTTCTTTAGAACCAAGGTATCAATCCAGTAGGAGACTACATGCAAATCTCCTAGTACCTGCACAAACAATCAAGAATCTTGCAACCAACGCGATAAAGGGGTTGTCAATCCCTTCACGGCCACTTGCAAAAGTGAGATCTGATAAAGATAATAAGATAAATATTTTTGGTATTTTTGTTGTATAATTGAAAAGTAAAGCTTGCAAAATAAATGGCGATAGAAATTGGCAAGTTGACGAGAAACTAATATGATGTAAAGTAGACCCGGGAGTCATAGGTTTCACTAGTGGCTTCTCTCAAGATAGCATATATTACGGAGGGTGAACAAAATTATTGCCGAGCAATTCATAGAAAAGCGCATAGTTATGAGAATATCTAGGCATGATCATGAACATAGGCATCACGTCCGTGTCAAGTAGACCGAAATGATTCTGCATCTACTACTATTACTCCACACATCAACCGCTATCCAAAGATGCATCTAGAGTATTAAGTTCATAAGAACAGAGTAACGCATTAGGCAAGATGATATGATGTAGAGGGATAAACTCAAGCAATATGATATAAACCCCATCTTTTTATCCTCGATGGCAACAATACAATATGTGTCGGTTCCCTTTACATCCTTTGGGATCGAGCACCGCAAGATTGAACCCAAAGCTAAGCACTTCTCCCATTGCAAGAAAGATCAATCTAGTAGGCCAAACTAGACCAATAATTCGAAGAGACTTGCAAAGATATTAAATCATGCATATAAGAATTCAGAGAAGAATCAAATATTGTTCATAGATAATCTTCATCATAGACCCACAATTCATCGGATCTCGGCAAACACACCGCAAAAAGTATTACATCAAATAGATCTCCAAGAATATCGAGAACTTTGTATTGAGAACCAAAGAGAGAGAAGAAGCCATCTAGCTAATAACTATGGACCCGAAGGTCTGTGGTAAACTACTCACACATCATCGGAGAGGCTACGGTGTTGATGTAGAAGCCCTCCGTGATCGAATCCCCCTCCGGCAGATCGCCAAAAAAGGCCCCAAGATGGGATCTCACGGGTACACAAGGTTGCGGTGGTGGAGAAGTGTTTTTGTGGCTCCCCTGGATGTTTTCAGAGTATAAGAACATATATAGGCGAAAGAAGTAGGTCGATGGAGCTATGAGGGGCCCACGAGGGTGGGGGTGCGCCTACCCCCCTGGGCGCGCCCTCCTGCCTCGTGTCCGCCTTGTTGCTTCCTTGACTTCCACTCCAAGTCTCCTAGATTGCGTTTGTTCCAAGAAAGATCCTCGCGAAGGTTTCATTCCGTTTGGATTCCGTTTGATATTCCTTTTCTGCGAAACACTGAAATAGGCAAAAAAAATAGCAATTTGCACTGGGCCTTTGGTTAATAGGTTAGTCCCAGAAGTAATATAAAAGAGCATATTAAAGCCCATTAAACATCCAAAACAGATAATATAATAGCATGGAATAATAAAAAATTATAGATACGTTGGAGACATATCAAGCATCCACAAGCTTAATTCCTGCTCGTCCTCGAGTAGGTAAATGATAAAAACAAAATTTTTGATGTGGAATGCTACCTAACATAATTTTCAATGTAATTTTGTTTATTATGGCATGAATGTTCAGATCCAAAAGATCCAAGACAAAAGTTTATATTGACATAAAAATAACATTACTTCAAGCATACTAACTAAGCAATTATATCTTCTCAAAATAACATGGCCAAAGAAAGCTCATCCCTACAAAATCATATAGTTTGGCTATGCTTCATTTTCGTCACACAAAATGCTCTCATCATGCACAACCCGATGACAAGCCAAGCAATTGTTTCATTCTTTAGTATTCTCAAACTTTTTCAACTTTCACGCAATACATGAGTGTGAGCCATGGACATAGCACTATGGGTGGAATAGAATATGATGATGGAGGTTGTGTGGAGCAGACAAAAAAAGAAAGTCTCACATCGACGTGGCTAATCAACGGGCTATGGAGATGCCCATCAATTGATGTCAATGTGTGGAGTAGGGATTGCCATGCAACGGATGCACTAGAGCTATAAATGTATGAAAGCTCAACAAAAGAAACTAAGTGGGTGTGCATCAAACTTGCTTGCTCACGAAGACGTAGGGCATTTGAGGAAGCCCATTGTTGGAATATACAAGCCAAGTTCTATAACAAAAAATTCCCACTAGTATATGAAAGTGACAATATAAGAAACTCTCTATCACGAAGATCATGGTGCTACTTTGAAGCACAAGTGTGGAAAAAAGGATAGTAGCATTGTCATATCATTAAGTTCAAAGATTCTATCAACTAGAACATCGGTAGGAACCTTCTTTCTAAGGTTTTCATTATAAGCAACATGATCTAAAGATCGTAAACGCATTTTGTCTTCTTGATTAAAAAGGATAGCTTCTATGGGAGGACGGCCAGCGTCCACCCTATAATGCGCAAAAAATTCATCTTTCATTATAAATATGAACTCATTTGCCAAAATGATAGTAGTTGCTCGCTTAACAGAAGAATGCTCAATATTGGAAAATTCTAGAAAAATCCTTTGTATGCAAGGATGGATATGAATAAACTGTCTTTCAAGTTCAACTAAGAGCAAAGATATAGCATCCGCAAGACTACTAGTTCTATGAAGAATAGACCCACCCATAGTGGTCAGGGCACCGGTAGAAGTAAAGAAATCTTGAATAACTCCTTTTCCAATAATATTACCACTACCAGTCCGAAACTTTTTAGTGTGTAAAATAGTAGGTTCTTCATGAGGATCATCAAAATCATCAAAGTTTCCCCCGTTATTACTATTATCCTTACCAATGATAACCTCCCCAGTTTAAGACATGATAGCAACAAATCGCACAAAGAGCAAACACACAAAAGGTAAGCAAAAAGAGGCGGGTGAAGAAAGGGCGAATAAAACGGCAAGGGTGAAGTGGGGGAGAGAAAAACGAGAGGCAAATGGCAAATAATGTAATGCGAGGGAGAAGAGTTTGTGATGGGTACTTGGTATGTCTTGACTTGTGCATAGATCTCCCCGGCAACGACGCCAGAAATCCTTCTTGCTACCTCTTGAGCATGCGTTGGTTTTCCTTTGAAGAGGAAACGGTGATGCAGCAAAGTAGCGTAAGTATTTCCCTCAGTTTTTGAGAACCAAGGTATCAATCCAGTTGGAGACTACACGCAAATCGCCTAGTACATGCACAAATAATCAAAAACCTTGCAACCAACGTGATAAAGGGGTTGTCAATCCCTTCACGGCCACTTGCAAAAGTGAGATCTGATAAAGATAATAAGATAAATATTTTTGGTATTTTTGTTGTGTAGATTGAAAAGTAAAGAGTGCAAAATAAATGGCGATAGAAATTGGCAAGTTGACGAGAAACTAATATGATGTAAAGTAGACCCGGGGGCCATAGGTTTCACTAGTGGCTTCTCTCAAGATAGCATATATTATGGTGGGTGAACAAATTACTGCCGAGCAATTGATAGAAAAGCGCATAGTTATGAGAATATCCAGGCATGATCATGGACATAGGCATCACGTCCGTGTCAAGTAGACCGAAACGATTCTGCATCTACTACTATTACTCCACACATCGACCGCTATCCAGCATGCATCTAGAGTATTAAGTTCATAAGAACAGAGTAACGCATTAGGCAAGATGACATGATGTAGAGGGATAAACTCAAGCAATAAGATATAAACCCCATCTTTTTATCCTCGATGGCAACAATACTACACGTGTCGGTTCCTTTACATCACATTGGGATCGAGCACCGCAAGATTGAACCCAAAGCTAAGCACTTCTCCCATTGCAAGAAAGATCAATCTAGTAGGCCAAACTAAACCGATAATTCGAGGAGACTTGCAAAGATATTAAATCACGCATATAAGAATTCAGAGAAGAATCAAATATTTTTCATAGATAATCTTGATCATAAACCCACAATTCATAGGATCTCGGCAAACACACCGCAAAAAGTATTACATCAAATAGATCTCCAAGAATACCGAGGAGAACTTTGTATTGAGAACCAAAGAGAGAGAAGAAGCCATCTAGCTAATAAATATGGACCCGAAGGTCTTTGGTAAACTACTCACACATCATCGGAGAGGCTATGGTGTTGATGTAGAAGCCCTCCGTGATCAAATCCCCCTCCGGTAGATCGCCTGAAAAGGCCCCAAGATGGGATCTCACGGGTACAAAAGGTTGCGGCGGTGGAAAAGTGGTTTTGTGGCTCCCCTGGATGTTTTCAGGGTATAAGAATATATATAGGCGAAAGAAGTAGGTCGGTGGAGCTACGAGGGGCCCACGGGGGTGGGGGCGTGCCTACCCCCCTGGGTGCGCCCTCCTGCCTCGTGGCCGCCTTGTTGCTTCCTTGACTTCCACTCCAAGTCTCCTGGATTGCGTTTGTTCCAAGAAAGATCCTCGCGAAGGTTTTGTTCCGTTTGGATTCCGTTTGATATTCCTTTTCTACGAAACACTTAAATAGGCAAAAAACAGCAATTTGCACTGGGCCTTTGGTTAATATGTTAGTCCCAAAAATAATATAAAAGAGCATATTAAAGCCCATTAAACATCCAAAACAGATAATATAATAGCATGGAACAATCAAAAATTATAGATACGTTGGAGATGTATCACCGTGCCTCATCCACCGCACCGGATGAGGATCCGTTGTCGATCTCGTCGTCCCGCCGGAACAGTCGCCCCGCCCTCCACCTACAAGGAGCTGCCCCAATGTTCGCCTCGTTTATCACGCCACCTCCATTCCCACAGCACCGTCTTGACCTGTCCCACCAGAACCGCAACACCCTCAACAATTCCTCTGATGAAGCCGAGGCCCACTCGGCGCCACCAAGGAGGTTCTGCACTCAGCGCTGCATTTTATCTTTTATGCAATCTCAAGGGGCTGCCGGTGCTCGATACCGAGCGGCCATGGCGGGTCTCCATCGACAGTGATGTCGTCGGCCACTTCATCCACGGCGTCTCTCCCCCATGTCGTTGCTTCCTCGGCGGCGACTTCCACGCCGGCACTAGCTGCAGCTGCTCTGGCTCTCGCTCGTGCTGCGGCTCTGTTCTTGCTGTCGGTCGTGCTGCTACACTGCTCTTGCTTTTATTCGTGTTGTTGCTCTTCTCTGCTATTGCTGTCGGTCGCGTTGCTGCTCCGCTCTTGCTCTCATTCGTGCTGCTGCTTTGCTCTTGCTCTCGCTCGCGCTGCTGCTTTCTTCTTCTTGACCTCTGGCAGCTTCTAAGAGTTCTTTGCTTTAGCACTTTCGCTTCATGGCTTCTTCTTGCGACTTGCTCTCTGCTAGTGTGTTCCCTGCTAGAGTGTCTGCTGATTTAGATCACTGCTTCTCTGCTACTAGTGCTCAAACGCCCTAAACATCTATTGCAATGCTCTGCTACTAGTTCAATCAGTTTCGACAGT
Source organism: Aegilops bicornis (assembly GCA_021605145.1). Lineage (NCBI taxonomy): Eukaryota > Viridiplantae > Streptophyta > Magnoliopsida > Poales > Poaceae > Aegilops > Aegilops bicornis. Next base: position 194,595,593 of record CM038674.1, read on the forward strand.
AAATTTTAGTTTCGACTGTAAAGTTGAATTTCTTCAGTTAAGTTCAGAGTGAACAGTATTTACAGCATCTGTCGGAGCGGCCATGGCGCGGCTGATGCGTTTTACATCTAGCACTTTTTGGTGATGTATTTTACATCATCTATTGCAGATGATATTAGAGTCCCACTTCAGATTAACGTTGTCTGTCTTGTCCTGCTTCAGCCTCGCCGCAGTACACCTCATCGGAGCTGCTCCAACGATAGAGCCGTCCATCACAGTGGAGCAGTACCCTCAGCGCCGTTTCCAGAGGCCTCAGATCTTCTTCCCCGCCTCCGACAATCACACCAGCATCACCATCCTCCACGTCCAACCCAATGATGTTGAGGTCGACAAGGCTATGCCAAAGAGGTTGTACACTTGTTGCATCACTTTGTTACTCTGCATTCATGTCCATCCCTCTGGGATCCTTTGCTATGGAACTACTATGGTACTACTATTCATGCATTTGGTTAGAAGGAGTGGAGCAAAGCAAAACTGGAGGATTTTTTCCTTTGGTGTCTCTTTCAAAGAAAAAATGTAGGAATTTTAATATCCACTTGGACGTCCTTTTCAAATTAATATGCATGAAGAACAGGACTAATTGCATTACTGACATAATAAGATTCTTATTTTTTTCATTTTCAAGTGGTTTGACTTTAATTTGACCATATTTCTCCATTCATGTGTTCTTCCAATTCATGTGAACCAAACACCCAGGTTGACAGAAATCCTATGTTTCCAAATTTTCTGTTTTGCACGTGCATTCCTATCCTACTCATGTGTTTTTCCTGTCCCTGCGTTTATAGAATCCTCCAATTCTAAGGAGCCCTTACAGATTTACTTCATTTTCAGGTAGGCATGGAAGAAAACTATGTGTGTTATGGCCTGCTCCTACCGTGCCGTCATCCACCCCACCAGAGGTGCACCATTGACAGAAGCGTTCACTGCAGCAGAGATTCCCCCTGCAGACTTTCTTTCGCTGCCTCAGATCATCTTCCCCGTTGTCGGCAGCCACGCCAACTGCATTACCATCATCGACTGAGCAGATGAACCTGAGGACTACACAGTTCCGTAAGAGATGTCGCAGTCTTTTGTGTTTGCTTACGTTATACATTGTTTATTATTACCTGCCACTTTATCGTTCAAACTTGAGTTTTAAAATGTCCATGGGTCTCATATCGAGGCAGGAAAGAATAGTATATGTCTACTATCTGGTTCATCAGGGGTCTTCTATGTGGTTCATGTTGGGTGGGCAACAAACAGTAGATGATCCATTCTCTATATTTTTAAAACTGAAGCTATAATCTACCTGCTATCATTAGTTTTGGTTCTATCCATTCGTTTGCTACCACCAGTCTTGATTTCTGCATGCACCCCTTAGGCCTTACAAAATCTAACTATTTTTTTATGCATGTCAGTTATTGTACACAATCGTAATGAACATGTAGAGAAAAAGGGAAGACCGTTGCATGGGAATACAATGTCATGCAGACGCCGCTCCATGGTGGGCGAAGTGGGCCCCCTCACGCCATTCTAGATTGTATTCCAGAGGAAGATAACTGTTTAGATGGGGATTCAGAGGGAGCCTACCACTCCTATTTACCACCTGAGGTGTTTGCTCTAACCTGGCATGCTGATGTTGGTCATATCATGCATATGGCGCCTCACATTGCTTACATTATATATCTTATCTGTCATCAGCTTAGTTTAGATTTGCTTTGTGTGAATGCCACCTGTTTGGTTTCTAGATCATACTCCCACTATTCCTAAATATTTGTCTTTTTAGAAATTTGAACAAGTGACTACATATGGATCAAAATGAGTGAATCTACACTAAAATATGTCTATATACATCCGTATGTGGTAGTCCATTTGAAATCTCTAAAAAGACAAATATTTAGGAACAGAGGGAATATATGGGAATTATGCAATGCCATGTTCTTTAGCCAGGCATCATATACGTGAATCATGTAATGCCATCCTGTTTAGCCAGCCATCGTATATGTGAATTGTATCGTGCAATATTTTTTTCATAATGTATTCCATTTGTCAACAATATTTATACATTCATCTACTCTTCCTGTGCATCAGCCATTTGAGTCGGTCATGGGAAAATCTGGAGTGAAAACAAGGTCTTACGGCGGTCGGTGCTACTGTCGATGCAGATTTCTTGCTGATTCTGAATAGCTCCTCGAGAGGAGGATTCAGAGACAAATGACCAACGTATCCCCGAGGTGCATGCTCTAACTTGGCAGGGTTATATTGCTCATATCATGCATATGGTGTCTTGCATTGCCATGCCATCTGCTTAATTAGACATGCTTTGTGTGAATGCCTCATGTTTTCTTTCTATATCAGATATGTGAATTATGCAATGCCATGTTTTTCAGCCAGATATCATATATGTGAATTATGCACCGCCATGTAGCCAGGCATAATGTATGTGAATTATCTGATGCCATCTTTTTTTTCATTACGTATTCCATTTGTCGACAATCTGTGTATATTGAACTACTCTTCATGTGTATTAGCCATTTGAGCTGGTTATGGAAAAATCAGGAGTAAAAACAAGGTCTTCAAAGCAGGCAATGGTACCTGTTAAAGCATATATCTCGATGGTTACATGGAGATCTTCGGAGGAGGATTCAGAGACAGATGACCAGTCATATATCCCACCTGAGGTGTATGCTCTAAGTTGCAATGTTTATATTTCTCATATCATGCTTATGGTGTCTTGCATTGCTTAGTTTAGACATCATATGCACAATATTGAATTCCATCTGCTTAGTTTAGAGATCATACATGCGAGTGTCAGCTGCTTAGTATATGAATCAATTATGTCAATTGTATCATGCCATCTTGTATACTTAGACAACATGTATGTGAATTATTTCATCCCAACCTATTTTAGAAAGACATCATATAGTTTTGTCATGTCATCATGTTTAGATACTCATCATATGTTGAATTATGCCATTATATCCTGTTAAGTTATCCATCATATATCTGAAACTGTGTCATGCTATCCTGTTTAGTTAGGCATCATATATGTGAAATTGTGTCATCTTTGTCTGTTTGGTTAGACAACATATATGTGAATTACCACATCTGTCTATCATACAATGTCTGTACGTTCAATTTCTTTTCTTGTTTATCAGCCATTTGAATTGGAGGGGGTGATGGCAGTATCTAAGGGAGCAAAAACATGTTCTTCACAAAAGACAGTGCTAGCCGTCAATGTAGATAGAACCATGGTTGTACTGGCCCACAAACTAGCCCCACCACACATAATCGAGACTCTTCCAGATTGCACACTTACAATCAAGGCGGAGAACCAGCTACAACCCATCTAACCCCAACCCCAGCGGATAGTAACCCACTTCTAGTTGACAAAGCACCATGTCCACCACAGAGTACCACCACACGAGCAGTTTTTAAAGCAACTGCAGTGCCCAAAGCACGAAGACCACCACAGTGAACCCAAACTCCACGCTTAAAGCAGAAGAGCAACTGTTCTCATGTCAGATTCCGTAGCTATGGTCCATACTCCTTTGTTGTTGCATCACTGAATTTACTCATACGAACTACTTTCGAATTTGAAGGATCCAATTGAAACTCCAATGGCGCAACAGGTATGCTCTAAACCTATTTCTTTAATTGGATTGATGTTATAACTTCTTGCTCTATGTTGATTTCAGTTTCAGATGTATAAATAGTTATGTTCTCATGTGATGCACATTACAAGTGTTGCCAATGCTGTGTAGTTTCTCACACTTATATTCTGTCTATGCTACTGTGTCTCAAAAATATATGAGTCGAACTGTGTCTCTATCTTGATTTGGCAACATAAACTAGAATGATATGGACAATACGGTGACCATAGTACATAGATATATGTTTGTTTCATGTTGTTATCCTCTCCACCTTACTAGTGAACCGGTTTACCAAAATGAGTTCCGTATACTACATGCTAAACCTGTGATGTGTTTGCTTGTTTCTCTTGTAGTATGCAATTAGAATATTGGAGAAGAGCACCCCACTATGGAATGGTAGAGAAAGTAATGCAGATAAGGTCCAAGATAGTGAGACAACCCAGTTGGTCTCTAAGAAAGGTGATAAAAATGATCTTGTAGACAGCGAGAAAACCCCACAGTCCTGTGTTGAGGTAGTGTTCGAAGTTCTTGGCCAGCATCTGCAAGGCACAAGCTCTTGAACTTCATTTGCTGAATCACTTGACTTCTTCAATATCAGCTACAAGTCGAAAGGCATCGATCACCGTGCCTGCAAGAAGTCAAGGACCGAGGAAGTCCCTAGAATTCAGATGCATACTTTCTTGTGCAATGACAAGTTACGGAGGATTTAAGCGCCAAACAAGAGAAAGTTAATAAGCTTGCTAAGCATCTTGCCGCATTATGGATACCTGTGATATTGTTTCTTGAGCTCTTGAAGTGGTTTCGATTACGGACTTGTTTTGCTGCGGCGTTTATTTGCACTGGTCGCCAACTTTGACAACCATTGTATATGACATGCGGCTTTGTTCCCTATATTTGCACTGGTGGCGAACTTTGGTGCCTAGTGGATGTAATATGTGTAATAAGTGTGATAGCCTAGCATAAGTTGCTTGCTTATTTATTTCCTTGTTGTCTTGTTTATTTGTTTGCTTGTAGTCAGTGCAGTTCTTTTTCCGCGGTTTGCTAGTGGTCGCAATAACCTATTTTTTAAAACTAGTCCACAATAACCATGGGCTACATATTTACTGTAGTTACCATGGGTCTCCTACGGGCCGTAGAAACAATGGGCCTTCTAAGGACCATAGCATCAATGGGCCTTCTACGGGTCGTATGATCAATCGGCCAAACATGGGCCAATAACAGACCGCATTATGGGCCGTAAACGGGCTAGATTTGGAATCGTCCGTTCATGGGCCGTCGTCAATCTGCCGTATTTGATGACGCTACGAAAACGGCCCAACCGATTAACAGGCCGATTGTAACCACGGGCTGAATTTGGCCCTAGCGAAAAAGGCCGAACGGGCCATAAGTAACGAATCTTTGGAAATAAGACCAAGAATAAATGGGCCCTGAGAAGGCCGAAAGATAACATGGGTTGGAAACGGCCCAATGGAATAATGGGCCGATAATGGGTATAAAGCGGTACACTGTTCATTGCGGGCCAGATTCACCACGGGCCTTTAATGGGCCAAGAGTTACAAATGCCCTCGTATGGGCCGAAAGACATCATGGGCCATACATGGGCCGGAAGTCACAATGGGCTAGAATCATATTGGACGGCCCAGATGAAGCTACTGGGCTTAATTCCGGTAAGCCATAATGGGCCGTGAGTTAGCGGGCCGTAAATGGGCTATATACGAACAGGTCGTTAACAGGCTTTCCATGGGCCGGCCCGTTACCGATTGACCAAGTCAAACGGCCGGCCTTTTCACCGGAATGGACCTTTGTTGGGCCATGCCACATGTCGACGTATCATAGGCGCCTCCTGTCCAATGAATGGATGACATCTGTCCCAACGGTGAGCCAACACGTGTTTCCTCCGGCCAATGACAATTTTACACGTGGAAAATCCTCATTGGTCCGGTCTGTTAATGGATTATCGGATCCAAAACCGGATCCGATAGCTTAACAACGACCCGTTACGGTGGATGCCACGTGTCGGTCACCCTTGACGAAAGCACTTCTATGACGCATGATTTATCATCATGGAAATGGACACTTCCGTGATGATAATTTTGGTAATGTCATGGAACACTTCTACGACAGCATAGGTATGACTATCTTGATTCTGTCATAAAATCGTCATGGATGTACATGCATGGCAGAAAACGTGAGCTACTGTGACAAACATGTATCATCACGGAAGTGTCTTTTTTTTGTAGTGATTATGCTAAGCTAACGAATGGGTCTTGTCCATCACATCATTCTCCTAATGATGTGATCCCGTTATCAAATGACAACCCATGTCTATGGTTAGGAAACCTTAACAATCTTTGATCAACGAGCTAGTCAAGTAGAGGCTCACTAGGGACACAATGTTTGTCTATGTATTCACACATGTATTTAGGTTTCCAATCAATACAATTCTAGCATGAATAATAAACATTTATCATGAATAAGGAAATATAAAATAACAACTTTATTATTGCCTCTAGGGCATATTTCCTTCATCATGTCCCCTTCTGTCACTGGGAATAAGCACCGCAAGATTGAACCCATTACAAAGCACCTCTCCCATTGCAAGAAAAATCAATCTAGTTGGCCAAACCAAATCAATAGATCAGAGAGAAATACAAAGATATCTTAATCATGCATAAAAGAGTTCAGAGAAGACTCAAATAATATTCATAGATAATCTTATCATAAACACAAAATCAATCCGATCTCAACAAACGCACTGCAAAAGAAGATTACATCAAATAGATCCCCAGAACATCGAGGGGAACATTGTATTGAAGATCAAAGAGAGAGAAGAAGCCATCTAGCTACTAGCTATGGACCCATAGGTCTGTGGTAAAATACTCACACATCGTCGAAAGGGCAACAAGGTTTATGTAGAAGCCCTCTGTGGTCGAATCCCCCTCCGGCAGAGTACCGAAAAGGGCCTCCAGATGGGATCTCGCGAGAATAGAAACTTGCGGCGACGGAAAAGTATTTTTGGTGTGACCCTTGTCTACGGGGAATATTTATAGAAGAATAATTAGGGTTAGAGGGGTTGCGAGGGGCCCACAAGCTTGGGGGGCACGCCCTACGAGCTTGTGGCTCATGTGGCCTCCTCCCAAAGCTTCTAGGGTGTCTTGTGGTCCAAGAAAAATTGTCAAAAAGTTTCATTCCATTTGGACTCCGTTTGGTATTGATTTTATGAAAAGGCAAAAACAAGGGTAAAAACAACAACTAGCACTTTGCACTAGGTTAATAGGTTAGCCCCAAAAAATGATATAAAATAGCATAATAATGCATATAAAACATCCGGTATTGATAATATAATAGCATGGAACAATAAAAAGTTATAGATACGTTGGAGACGTATCAGTGTCCCAGAGGGGATATTCAACATCATACCTATGGTCGGCGAGGTGCTGGCACGAAACCCGGGCGCGACGACGGGCGATCTCCTCCAGGCGAGCACGACTGCTCGTCGGGACGGGGAAATGGGCACACGATCCGAGATCATATGCCACCCATTGGGGAGGTGGGCATCTGACCAGGGCAGTGGGGTGTCGGTCTCCTAGTGCCAGTGGTAGACAATGACCTTGATGTACGGCCTCATGCGTGGCGTGACCCTGGAGGGGAGATGGAGAAAGATGTCGGGGAGGTGGAGTGGCTGGTCGCGCTTCCAGACGAGGCGGACGACGACCCTGCGTCAACGTCGTGCTTGGTCTTCTTGCCGGGGTTCCACTTCCAGAACCCATGGCCAGCATGGAGCGAGGTGGGCGGCGGCGCTAGGCTAGGTTTTGGTGTCTGCGGCGGAGGGAGGAATGAAGATGGTGGGGAAGTGGAAGTGCAAGTCCACAACTTCGCCATAAAAAAGGACGTGGTCGGGGCCGTATGGCTGGCTGACATGCAGGCCCTCCCATCCGTGTGCATTGACTGGGGTACGTAGGAGGTAGTTGGACGACCGACACGCGGGCCCGAGGCAGACACCGCGAGGCCGCGTGCCCATCCGTTCTCTGTCCATTTGACCACATAGCCAAACCAAGTTTGCACCCACGATGGGGCGAGCCAGACCAGAAACAGACCGTTTTTGCGGATGGGGGCGCACGTTGGGCCGGGTCGTCTGTCTGTGTGCCCAAACGGACAGACCCGGACGATTAGGGGTCGCGCATTGGAGTTGCCCTTAGGGCATCTCCAATGCCTACCCGCAAATTCCTCCGATATATGTCTGTTTTGTGTCCGGATGTAGTCCGCGGACATGATACGGGAGGGAGCCATGCAACGGTAATTACAATATATCCGGTCGGAATGAGAGTTAGAAGAGGGAGACTATGCATGTGCGGTTGGGAGGAGAGAGAGAAGAGAGGGACATGCATGTGATTGGCCAAGTGCATGTCCGGACTCCAGCAAAACACTCTCATGTTTGTCTCCATAATACCGGAATTAGGACGTCCAAACAGTTTCACGGACCGATACAGATCCCCATTAAATTGTAAAAAAAAAAATTGTCCGGACACCACATGCGGGAATTTTACGGGTCTCGTTGAAGAGGCCCTTATAAGTTATAACCAGAGTTGTTACTAAGATGACATGAATAAGGCCATACTTTCTTTAGAGCATCTACAGCCTGGGTCCGCAAAGGGTGCGTTTGGTTGACATCTCTGTTTTAGGGCATTTACCATACTTGCTCGAGTTGGGCTTGTTTGAGCTAATGTAGGCTAAAAACAATATCTGCATGTAGTTTGATTGCCTGCATTAGGCTCCGTACACCAGGGAAGAAATTTCTACCATGATGTTTGGTTGCCCGCGTCGCTATTGTTAGACAAACAACATAAAATGTGACCATCACTTCTCGCCAGTGGTGACCTTGTAAGTGCATCTAGTGCCCCTTAGTGATTTTGGAGTATTGAAGACAAATGGGTTAAGGTACTAATGTTTTTGTGAGTGTACACAGGAGTTATAGTCCCTGAAGATTTGGTTTAACTGACGAAAAATGACCCCTAAAAATGTATTTCTTCAAGTGAAGAATTTAGTGCGTCCTTTGAAGAAATTAATGTTAAGAATTTGAAGCTTGAAGACTTATTTTTCGTAGTTTATTTCTTCTTATTTTGATTCATAGGGAAAATTGTACTATTAAAGGGGTTCTAGGTGATACATAGGCATATTTCCAAAGTGATGCTCAAAACCTACAACTATCTATTTCTTCAAGTTGAAGACTTTGGATATATCTTAGAGTGCAGTTGAGTTCATTAGCGACACAGACGGAGTTATTCTGATCGTTGACAAAATTTGTCTGACCATGGAGTTAGGATTTCGCCAGTGCGACTTGCCTATCGTGAAGAAATTGAGTGCCCCGGCAAATATGGCAGTCCAAATTTTTTACAGTGGTTGTGCTAGCGCTAGCTGTCGAGTGGATACTTATCCTAACAACGGTCATGTTCGTAGGGGCATTTATGACAATTCATGTCGGGTTGCCCTGGCTCTAAATAGCCCCCACCCCACACACAACCATTTGTTGGTTGGCTGCTCCAAGAGAGAGATTGACGCTTGTCATTTGAGAGCAACCCGTCCTCCGACGATTTTGTGAAAACACTACAAGAGCCAAAGTGATTGAGCATCGCTGAAGAGATTGATATGTGTGATCCCATGCTTGTTACCTTTGAAGACTGTCATTCTTCTAGATGGTTAGGCATCAACTTCTGAGCATCCAAGAGTCATTGTGGATTTCCAGTGAAGAAGTCCGTGAAGATTTTGTAAGTCGACCTTGAAGACTTACCACGAATGATTGGGTGAGGTCTACAATGACCTTAGCTCAAAGAGAATACGATGAAGACTAAGTGTCTTCTGGGTTGAATCTCAAGCCGCTCCAACCAGACGTACAATTGATATAGCAACTGGAACGGTCTACCAAATCGATGTGTCATCATCAATCCAACCTGGTTTCAAAATTTTCATCCCTTTACTTTCAGTACTTCCTCTATTGAAGAATTTGTGTTCTGCATACTGAAGATTTTGAACTGAAGGCATTCATCTTGATGCCTTTAATTTCTTCAATTCATCATATTTATGCTTGAATGTATATATGACTACATGTTCTTCATTCACATCTATCATGTATACATGTTTTACTTCTGTGTGATGATTTAATCTCGCCTCTGTTTCTATTTCTTCAATTTGATCTTCGTCAAATTCATCAAAATTTGATGAAGTTCTAGAAATCTCCCATTCACTCCCTAGGAGATAACCTGCACTTTCAATTGGTATTAGAGCAAGGCACTCCCTTGTTCTGTATGATTTTGGTTTAAGCACCTGGAGTTTTAGTTATGTAGATCGTGGGTATGATCAAGGTCTCCGTTGTGTGCCTAATCTTCGATGGCACGGACTACCCCTACTGGAAGATTATGTTGCGCAAACATCTCCAAGTGACGAATTATGATCCATGGGCTACCGCTGGACAGGGCGTCTCAGAGCTCTGTAAAAATGCTAGTGTTGATGACATTCCCAGATTCATTCAACTGGATGCTTAGGCGAAATACATCATATGTGCTCATCTGTCCAAATATTAGTTCAGTCGTGTATACAGCTTGAGCTCGGGAAAACTTATTTGGTATAGGATTCTCACATCTTTGAGGGGAGCCTTCACTCGTCAAGATCCTTGGCTTGATGATTTCAGGAATTCCCTCAACTCTAAGGAGGCTAGCCCTGCTACAAATTCTTCCGCACTCTGCCTCATGGCAAGAGGTGCTAAGGTACTCCAATGTCCCTCATCTTCCTCTAGTGAAGGTGAATCTGATGAATATTTGACACCTAGTTATTCCAAACTTGGCAACATTTCTACTAAGCAACAAACTGCTATGGAAAGTATTAAAAAGTTGTTAGAAAAAAGTGATGACCTGTTGAACAATGAAATGGATCACAATCAAGCTTTGACTGGCGATCTCAAAAGTCTTTAATCAAAGTATGACAAACTTCAAAGTCGACATGTGGCCCTCGCAGCCGATCATGAGAAGATTTCCTATGAATTTCTTCAAAGAAAGCAAGATCTTGAAAAACTGAGAACCTCTCATGATGATCTTCAAAAGGAAAACGATTCATTACTCGCTCATTAGATCAATACCGCTCAGGAATAATTTGTTCCTCCTTTCTTGAAATGCCTTGAACGTGATAATGCAAATTCTTCAGGTGAATGTTCAAATGCTTCTGAAATGCAATGTCTTCAACTGTTTCTGTGGTCTAAGTCTCCTCATATGAGGAAAACACAAGTGTTACTAACAAAAATGCAGGGTTGAATGAATTGTATGTTGCAGGCATGTACAAAAGCCTCAAAGGGCATCAAACCCTTTATGATGTGCTCAAGAAGCAGATCCTGAGCATAAACCCTAGGAAAGAGGGTATTGCAAAGGAAGCTCAATGCCAATGGGTCTTACTGGAAACCTGAGCAATACCCAAAACCACCTGGGTTGCTACAAAAGGACCTCTTGTAGATCCATCCACTTTATTTTGCTACAACTGTGGTACTTCATACTCCTCTCATGAGTCATTTGACTCTAACTATAAACTGTTCAAAAATTATAACGGTGAAGTATTGCCAGGTTTTGTTAGTGCTAATTGCAGGAATGGTCCCCTTGTGAAGAAAATCTGGGTGCCCAAAAGCCTTCTGGAAAATCTTCAGGTGAATGTCATCATGACACCACCGATGAAGAAGAAAAACCCTTGTGAAAATTCTTCACATGGACCAAAGTCGTCAGTCGCATGCCTACTAATGGTTGCGCTAATGCTTCTGTTTCGCAGGGAAACGAACATCAGTCCGATGAATATGTGCATTATACTTCGAATCACTATGTTCTGAAATCTTCGAATATTTTTTCGGCATATTCATTTGAGTACTCTACCCCCCCCCCCCTAAAGAGAATGCATATTCTTCAATGCCTAAATTTTCAATTGGCGCACTTCGATACATTGCTTCTCAGCCACCCATACAAATGTAGGTGGTTAAGAAAAAGAACTAATTTCATCTGCAGGGTCAGGTCTCCAGACGAAATTCAACGTGTGATGACATTGCTGGAGACATGAGAAATGCTTAATGGGACGCAAAATAATCATGATGAAATGAATTGTTCATTTCTCACGTCCTATATGGTGCTAAACTTACTATCACTTGATGAAATTCTCTCTCACGAATTTGATTGTCATATTCTTCACTTTGAAGTATATGAGTTCATAAGTTGGACTAATGCTTCTGCATGAAAACTCACCCAAAGCCACTGAATGGATAATGAACAGTGGCTGCATAGATCATATGACCGGTGATAGGAATTTACTCACTGGTGCTCCCTTACTCCGTCACATCTGAAGCATATATCACATACACTGACAAAGGGAAAAAGCAAGGTATTGGGTCTAGGTAAGGTTGCTATCTCAAAGGATCGACACATGGATAAAGTGATGTTTGTTTAATCCCTTGGATACAACCTCATGTCTGTCTCAATGTTTTGTGATCTTGATATGATTGTCATCTTTGGCAAATTTTGATGCATTGTGCTATTGGACTTTGACAAATCCAAAGTCTTCGAAGGATTTCAAAGAGGCGACTTGTATATTGTAGATTTCTCTGCATGTCCACAACCTGCCACATGTCTATTGGCAAAATCTTCAGAATGTTGGCTATGGCATCGACGACTTGGACATGCTGGCATGAGGATTTTGAGCATTCATGTGAACAAAAATCACATCGTGTTAAATTCATTAAGGATCATCTTTATGGTACTTATGAGACTAGGAAGATGACGAGATCAAAGCACCCCTTGAATACAATTATGACCACTACTCGTCCCTTTAAATTGCTTCATATGGATCTGTTTGGTCCTACTCATTATGCCACACTAACCAATGCAACATCACTATATGGTTTCGTCGTAGTTGACGGCTTCTCTCGTTACACCTGGGTGCATAACATCATGTACAAAACTGAAGTGCAGGATGTCTTCAGACAATTCTCAAACCGGGCCATGACAAATTATGGCGTCAAAATCAAGCACACCAAAAGCGACAATGGCACCGAGTTCAAGAACACATGTCTGAGTGACTATCTTGACGAACTTGGTGTCACTCATGAGCATGTTGTCAAGATTCGCCTCTAAGGCCTCCATCACGGATGTGCATGAATCTTTGCGAGGGTGGGAAGCGACATGAGCGATGACGCGATTCCGGTGACAAAGACTTGATTCCAATGGCGTTGACTTCATTCTTACAATGATAATTTCATTTATGGCGGCGATGCTCGATTCTGAGTGAGGTGGTTGAGGAAATTTCCCTCCAGCCACGCCCTAGAAATTATGGCGTGCATTCCAAAGTATGGCTCCAAACATGGAGGTTGAGAGGCCAGATATGGAGGTATTTCTAAAAAATATGGCGACTGAGGGATGGATGGCGACTCTTCTAGAGTTGTTTTTTCGTAGTCTATGGTCAATATGGCACTTGTTATGCAGTCGATGACTCTTCTATAGTTGCTCTTCCCCATGATATAGTTTTTAATTAATATATATTTGGTGCATTTCCACACCACCACGGCTTGCCATAATATGATAATATACATGTTAGTAATATGGTCCACCTTGCCTATAGGCTTATTCTTGTCAACTTTTGCCACGCTGGCAATGATCATTTTGTTAGCCACACATTTTTTGCCATTATAGATAATCGTGGCAAAATGTGGGCATCAATTAACCAACCATTACCATTAATATGAGCCTACACAAATCATTGAGTTTTAGGAATACCTACACAAATGTTGTCAAAATAATGGTAGGGGCACTAAGATGTTGGTCGATGTCAAAATGGAAGATAAACCCTTAGACCAACAAAAGGTGATCGACTCGAGATAGGAGAAGTGCCTCCTCATATCTCTAATTCTTAATAGGTGATGAATAAGAGCGATTCTTAGAGCTTTGAGATTTTCGGTTGCGGATCATGCTATGGACGACCTGGATCGCATGGGACAACCCTGTGGCGGCACCCCATGATTTCCTCCCCGGTAGAGGGGTACTCTCGTCATATCACTAGCGAACCCCAATCACTGTTTCCCTATATTACCTCGCATCCTACACGCCCATGTTCCACTCGATATCCCCTGATTCCTCTTTGCGCCGCCACCACTCTACGCTATGGGAGATTGATCCCGCCCTCTTATTCCAACTATGGTTGTGCAAGGACAACCGATCTACTGTCATCATGATGGAGGAAGGTGTTCTTGAGCCAAAGCTCCGATAGTCGCCCCTCTTGTTGTCTGTTTGTGCATCTTTGCCCAAGCTGAGAGTTGCGCCACCCCTTTACGAGGTCCTCCCCGTTGTTCGATACCCCAACTCCGCCGCCGCCCCCTGCAGTGAGTTCCTTCCCACCCTTCGATGTCTGAGCTCCGCCCCACCGCCTGTCTGAGTCTGTTCGTGCCCATGTTCTTCCACCAGAGGTCGGCAACAATCATCGTTTATGACTCCTTCCCCGCGTTCTCCTCCACACTCCTCTCTTGGGCGCCCAAATTCATGGGTGAGGTGCATCGTCAAAAGCCCTCGGTGAGCTCCCATTCTCTTTGATTTGGTTTAATTATATATATTACAGTTGCTTCATATGATTGGCCATATTCTTAGCCTGACCCATGTCCACCAAGCAATTATACACGGTTTATGTGGAGAAACGATGTCCCTCCGGACGGGAATATAATTCTGGCATGGTGAAACGTACATAATACGCCACAAAAATATATATGAGAAATTTCATTCAATGATGAATCAAAAAAATAGTTTTCGATAAAGACATAAGAAGTAAGAACCCATGTCCAACTTATGTTTCCATCCGGCCCAGAGGAAGCACATATAGTTTCTCCAAGGGATTTCGGTATATATGTGTGTACGTTCAAACTCATAAAAAGAAGATAGTTTTTCCCGATGTAGACATACCGACGGAGAAACAGAGGCACACCATAATTTTAGTTTTCTAGTTTTTGTTGAAGTGCACATTATCTTTCTCATCACCACACATTCCCATGTTGATGTTGGAAGTGGAGGGCACACAGAAGAGACCTGATGCCACTTGGAATATGAGAGAGGGACCCCAGCTATGTCCATGTGCATGATACTACATCAGGACAAATATATGGGCTAGTGTTAGATGTGACGTTGGCCTCTACGATTAGGATGCATGGAGGGGTTCGGTCTCTACCATTCAGCGGAAAGGCGATCGAGATGTGTGGTCCAGCACGCGGAAGATAAAACAAATAAACGAGAACACACACAGACACACACACGTAAAAAAACTCAAATGCGTGATGTGAGGGAGCTTTCTCGGTTGGCAGATCACATTGGCCATTGATATTTTGGCCTTTGCATATAGGGCTGGATATGTTGGGTTAGTGGGGGTCCTTAAAATATACCTTGGATTATTGTAGCCAGGGGACTGCTGGTGAAGCCTGCTTCTGCCTATTTTGTACTATTAATGCAAGGCAGTAAATGGAATATATTCTCAATAAATACTATGTAATTTATACATACAGCTATACGAGAAATCAAAAACCTATAGAAACGCCTTATTACAAAATATTTCCAGTAAATATACTGCGTTAAACAGCTCCGTGCTATTAATTGTAGTCCCTCATTACAGAATATTTTCCAGTAATTCACTGCATTAAACAGCTTCAATTGTATTGCACGCTGTCTTTTCCGTGTATTATTTGTCCTTGCTACGTACTCGTTATGTCACCTTGATCTCACGTAGTACCACTTGTTCTCACGCACAGCAGTAGTACACACAATTCGCACGTTCTGGAGTCCCATTCGAGCGATTCTCAATAAAAAAAAAATCCTGGTCTAGCTGGCGCATTGCTCATTGCCCTGACAACGACACCCGATTTCTTTTATGATCCAGGCTATTTTTTAAAACTTGTAAAAGAACCTGCAGCTCTCTGTGTCCACGAGATTCCGCGAGGGCAAGTTGATACCTTAGAGTATTGCCACAGAATAATTCCGTATATAAAATGGGTGGAAAATCACATTATCGCAAGTACAAACACAGGGTGTGAACCAATCATATACTGGCCGTGCAGGCACTTGATGGGAACAGCAGCCATTTCATGTGCACATAAAATTAACATAAGATACTACAATACTGTTATTAGCATACGAACGGCTTGGGTGATCCCATGTGTGAAATATTGTTAGATCAGCGTCGGTTTGAGAAAACACAAATTCTAACCATATACTAATAAAAGAAAATTTACCTGCAAAAAAAGATAATAAATTACGCTCAAGAAGCCCATACAACACACACAACACAATACACGCTCACCATGCGCTCACATTCACGTGAGCCCGTCTCCAAATATAAAAGCTAAGACAAATTCATGGATTTCGCTATTTTTTTTTGCATAATCGGTGTGTGTGTTGGGTGGGTGGGGGGGTGGGGGGGAGATGATATAGTGGTTTTCATAATTCTAATTCTACCTTTGGGGCCATCTAAGCTTATAAGCTCGGAAATAACGTACGATGTATTTTACCGCACATCGGAGAAATCGTGTTTTACGATCGGTTGGAATACATGTTCAACGAAGCAGCCCATTCACCACCATCATCACAGCCACCACTCTCGCCTCGATCCCCACTATTGTCTCCCCTTTACCACGCCGCTACACATCTCCGCCTCGCCCCTAGCACGTGGACGCACGCATCCGCCTTCCTGCGCGCTCCTCCGGCCCTAATTCCTTATCCATCCTACTGCCGCACACCTCCTGGAGCTGATCTCATGATGGATATGGGTTGTTTCAGTGTAAGAGTGTGACTTCTTGCCGGATGCCCCCGCCCTATGCACTTTCAGACCCACCTTGTTCCGCCTCTATAGAACCAGGCCGGGTGCAATCCCACAGGCAGCATGGAGCTTGCCGGCCTCATTGGCCTGTCGCCCGTCTTCCTCGTGTCTTCAATGGCTAGTGGTTCGAATAACTCGTCTCACAATTGCTCGAGCCCGCGCCCTCCACTTGACAAATATCATAGTCTGCCTGCTCATTATCGTGTCAACCCGCTGGCCAACAGGAGCTCTAGCCGAGCACTGCCAAGCAGCGGGGTGGCACACGCACCAGGGACCCATGAGAGAGTCAAGTGCCTTGCCAATCCCATGATCCATATGGCTCCGGCAAAATCCGTATGGCGGTGCGTCCGCTCATGGCCACCTGACGACTGATAGAGAGATGAATACTGGGGGACGGAAAATGATGGGGCGATCAGTGTTTCCAAAACCGACGGATTCCCGGTGTATTTGGAAGAAACGATATAAAGAATGCCGCCCCAAGACGACAAACCAATCGCATAACTAAAGGCAACTTGTTTCCTTTATAGGAGTAAATTTACGAGGGTCTATGGGGATTCATGGGGACAATGGTGAGTTCTCGGCTCGTTCGGCCTATGCGGCGCGATTCATGGGGAGAGAGGTGTCCCCAACTGCTGCGTTTACCTGGCAGACTAAGGCGCCAAGGTGATGCCGTTTTTTCTCCTGGCTGGCGTTAAGGAACAAATGTTGGACTTCGGATAGACTGGTTCGACGTGGACTACCCCACCAGGATTCATGCCCATTGTGCAACCATCATGATGACACCATGCAGCACTTGATGATGGATTGTGTATTCGAGAGGCAGATTTGGTCGATCATGGGCCGACTAACGAAGAGGGTGGACCCCGAGCCGAGGCAAAATGAACAAATACAACAATGGTCGATAAGGCAAGACGGGAACTCAATCAACGGGCGGGCCCATAAAGCCAAATGCCTTATTGGGATGTGGATGATCTGGAAACAGAGGAATGATGTGGCCTTTAATGGGGAGAGGCCGTCCATCCCACGAACCATTCAACGCATACAGGATGAAGGTAGATTATGGGCGAAGGCGGGAATGTTCAAAGGTGACGCTGTAGGATTCAAAGTAGAGCATGTAGCGTGGGGCAGTAGTGAGTAGTTCTTTGTAAATTTGGGGTGGTGTTGGACGAAGTCCGCATGTAAATAAACGTGTAACTGTGGATTCGTGGATTCGGGGTTCTTTTTCCCTCCCTTCTTTAATAAATGATATGCACACTCGTGCATATTCGAGAGAAAAATTTACGAGGGTTTAAGGCTGGAAAACGACAATTCAATCGCCTTGGAAGGTGCGACTTGCGCTAAGTCGAACTCATGCAGTTATTTTTTGTAAGATACTTTGTTCATGCCCGTTGCCGAGGCTTTATTCACTTAAAGACGAACGTTTCTCGCGCCTTCTTCCCTTTAAAAACAAAGATAACTCAAAGGAATGTTCGCAAAAGAAAAATGATAACCTACATGAAATGATTAAACATATTGAAATCATTGGGCCGTTGAGTGAGAAAATTCCTTGATTGGAATAGTGGCAAAAATACTTTACTTCAAGGAAGGGAGAGGGAGAGAGAGTATAGATCTGTGAATCTGCCGTGCTGGTTGGATCAAAGAAATGCACTAAACAAACGGGGATAATAGAGATGGATGTAGTAATGGCTAAGCTGTCGTGCATCACTAATCTTATCATGTGCGTAGTTTAATCAATCAACCCCATAGAGCTGCAGCGCTCGCTGCGCCCCGGCCAGCTCGACCCACATCGGCATCAAGCCATCATCAGGCAATATTTTTATAGAAAAAAGAAGCCTCTGAAACTTTAGTTAAAGAGATCAGCGCCAAAACCATTGCTGTCCCTGCCCCCCAGCAGTTGTTGCCTTGTTGGGCGGCCAGTGGCGCCACCATTCCGTCGTGGCGATCGTCCAACAAACGCACGCCACGACGCATTTTTTTTTTTGAAGCTGACGCATTTTTTTTGGTGTGCAAGTTTTTGTGTCTGATGATGGTTAACGATTTGACGGAGCATGGCAAAGTTGGCATGCTCGTAGTTACGGACGAGCACAGGGCATCGGATATGGCAAGCCCGAAAGGCGACCGGGTGCCGGCCGCACGGGCGGGCGCACGCACGGGCGCAGCGAGCGAGCGAGCGGAAAAGGAAACAGAAAAGGAAAATGCGTCCCGTTGCGATGGATGGATGGAGGGGTACGAATAAATGGCATGGCCGCATGAATGAGGGGGGAGGCGTAAAAGGGAAACGAGGGGAGGGGGAGAAAAGAAAAGGTTACCATCTTTGCACTGCATGAATTCCTTCCCATTGATCGATCCCATTCGCACCCCCCCCCCCACCCCAGCCCAACCCCTCCCTCTTATTATTGCGTCCACGCTCGCGTCCTCTCTCTCTCCCTCCCACCCTCTCCCTGCTCCCTGCCTCCCCCTCTCCCCTGCTTTGACCCTGCTGGCCGGCCGCCTGCCTGGCTTTATCTGCCCGCCACGCCTTTCCCCGCCGCCTGGATTTGTAGGATCCAGCGACGCCCGTCCCCGCGCTGCTCGCCGGGGCATTAGGTGACCCGGCCGTGCCGTGTGGGACTCGCGGAGGAAGGAAGATGACCGTGGAGGGGAGGGTCAGCGGCGGCGGTGACGGCGGCGGCAAGGACAAGTTCCCGGTGGGCATGCGCGTGCTCGCCGTCGACGACGACCCCACCTGCCTCAAGGTCCTCGAGAACCTCCTGCGCCGCTGCGACTACCATGGTACGGGAATCGCTGCCGCCAACATGCACCCTCCTCCCTCCCTCCCTCCCTCCCTCCAGCGTGGTCCAGGACTAGTAGGAGGAGATGAATCTGTACTGCTCTCGAAGTCTCAAGCACAGACCCGTCCGGTTCCGTGCTGTTCTACCGCAGTGTATTTTTCCCTTAGATTGAATCGCTTGTTTGCTTGATGCGCGTGCTATGCGCGAGATTTGGCGTCCGAGTTTTGCATTTACACCGCTGGTTTTCTGCGATTTATTCACGCTCCCTATTTTTCACTTGCCCTGTCGGTCTATTTTTTGCAGGGTGCTGTGTAATGTCAATTTATGATTGGATTTTTGTCATTATTGTGTTTGCCGATTTCTCATCTTCCTTTTTTTTCTCTTCGCGTGCCGCTTTATTGGGAATCACCTTGCTTTGGAATCTGCGTTTTCCCGTCCAAATACCTATGCAAGATCGGACAGTCTCCCATGCACGTCTCTTCTCGTGGTTTTAGTTTTAGATTTCCACGGTGACAACTGCTGATGTTTTTTAGATGGAAATTTTGCTTGGATTTTCTTTCACCCCTTTCATCTTGTGCGGCCCTCTTCTTCTTCTCGTTGGTGATTCTTCCGAAACCTAGATTTATGTGCGTGCAATGTGTTGTTATGGTGGTTTGCTAATGTGTTTGGGTTCGATCTGCTGTGATGTTGCAGTTACAACCACTGGGCAGGCAGCCACCGCCCTCAGGATGCTCAGGGAGAACAAGGACCAGTTTGACCTCGTCATCAGCGATGTCCACATGCCGGACATGGATGGTTTCAAACTCCTCGAGCTTGTCGGTCTGGAGATGGACCTCCCAGTCATTAGTAAGGCTAACTTGCTTAATCCTCTGCCGCTCTTTGTAGCCGATGCTCTAAAAGTTACCACTGCTGGGAAATGATTGTCGAGTGAATCTACTTGTTTCATTTCATGTCATTTGGTGCTCCAGAACTTTGGAGATGAATTATGTCTGCTAACCTACAAACATCGCAGATAGTTCTTTGATGTGCTACTGCTAGTTTTGTTAGGGAAGGAAGATGAAAAGTCTTCGTTCGTTTGTGTGGTTCAGATCTGTTTGAGGCTACTCATAGCTTGGTGCATGGGTCAGGGAACCAATGAAAGATTCCCAGTTCCAATATACTGCAGATAGTTCTTCGATGTGCTACTGCTACTTTTGTTAGATATATGTTAATTACTGTGATCATATTGCACAATTGATTACCTGCTCTACCACTCGTTGTATCAACTGAGAGCGGTGGCTGTGTCATGTTATTGCGCTTCACGTGTAACAACTGGAGAAGAAATGAGAAAGGACAGAAGGCCTGCTACTATAATGAATGGCTATTAATTTTTCCTAAAAGGTCAATTGTTTCCTAGTTAGTGTTTCATATGTGTTAGCGTCTGATCATATGAACAAAGTGTGAATAATGTCATGCATTTTAACTTTTTGTCGTTTATTCTGGAACTGATCAATGACTATCTGTCATGCAGTGTTGTCTGCAAATGGGGAGACGCAGACAGTCATGAAGGGCATAACTCATGGAGCATGTGACTACCTGCTAAAGCCGGTGCGTCTTGAGCAGCTGAAGACAATATGGCAACATGTGATTAGGCGGAATACCAAGAACCGTGGTAGTGACAATGATGATGCTGGTCAGAAGGGGCCGAATGCTGAAGGTGAGAATGGTGGTGCTAACCGCAACAAGAGGCAGTCACGGAGGGATAGAGATGACAATGGAGATGATGGTGACGATTCTGATGAGAACAGTAATGACAACGGCGACTCGTCATCCCAGAAGAAGCCAAGGGTTGTCTGGTCTGTGGAGCTGCACCGGAAGTTTGTTGCTGCTGTCAACCAGCTTGGCATTGACAGTAAGAACTCACTTCATGTCGTCGTCGTCATTAATAAAAGCTATTTGTTTTCTGGGTTCATTATGTCGTCTGTAATAACATATCTCTGTTCATAAACACAGAGGCTGTTCCAAAGAAGATATTGGACCTCATGAATGTAGAGAACATCACCAGGAGAATGTTGCTAGTCATCTACAGGTTCAGTTTCTATCCATGCGTGTTACCATTTTTTTATGTCTGTACAAATATTATTATGGAGCCCAACTTCTAATTGTTATATCCCAGTCATAATCTCTAGTCGAAGAGGATTTGTTTCTGAATTTTGATAAATATTAAAAGAGCATTTTCGTTTGCAGTATAATGGTACATGTTATTTTCTTATGATCCCCCAATTAAGTAGTACTCCCTCCGTCCCATAATGTAAGACGTTTTTTGACACTACACTAGTACCAAAAAACGTCTTACATTATGAGACGGAGGGAGTATTAAGTAAATTATGAAAACGTTGGCTAAAGGGATAAGAGTCCCTCCTTTTGACTGTGCGTTAGTTATTAGATAGAAATGAGCCTTCCCTGCAGATTGAACGTGTGTGGGTGAGCTTACACCCAGCTCTAGCTGGCCAAGCTAGCGCTTGGTTCTCCTTTTAAATAACTTATATTGCCATGTTTGTTTCCTAGTATTACCAAAAGAAGAAAGTTATTGCTGTCAGCATATCTTTCAATCAGTTGAGTTCCGTATGGAACTGTTCATTTGATGATTTGATCATGTCTTAGCCTTCATTCCTCTATTTTGTTTTTGAATGTCATTCTAATTCATTGATTCTTGCTGTTTTATCATAATTTCAGAAGTACCGGCTGTATCTGAAAAGGATGAGTATGGATGCAAGTAGGCAGGCCAACCTCGTTGCTGCACTTGGAGGAAGGAACCCTGCTTACAGCAATATGAATTCAATGGATGTCTTTAGGCACTACAACAACGCGTACGGTAGATACCGACCAGTTCCAACCAGCAGCCATTCCCAGTCAAATAACCTTGTTGCAAGGATGAACTCCCCTTCTGCATACGGAATGCATGGGTTGCTGTCTCCACAGTCGCAGCCACTTCACCTTGGCCATGCCCAGAATAATCTGGGCACTTCCCTGAACGATTTGGGTGTCAATAATGGTAACCTTATCAGGGGTGCACACATGTCAACCATGGGTACTGGTACTTCTGGTAACTCTTTTGCAAACATTTCAAATGGTGCACCATTGGCTCCTACAAATAGGGCAGTTCAGTCTCTTGAATCAAACAACAGGCAACACCTTGGTCGGATAAATTCGTCTTCGACAGACTCATTTAGCTCATTCGCTAGTGATTCTCCCCACTTTCCAGATCTTGGAAGAAGTAGTAACACCTGGCAAACTGCAGTTCCGTCCAACATTCAGCAACTTGGTCAGAACGGCAGCATGTCCCAAGCAAGCTTGCATGGGAGTGGCCCTAGGATGGAACCTGTCTCTAGCTATGCACCACCATCAAATCAGATTACATCTCTGGGAAATGATATGCAGAACCAAGTAGCACCACTAGCTAGCAATACCCTTCCAATGGTATTCAATCACGGTGCAGCGCCATTCACCTTTGGAAACAGCACAAACTCGAGAGAGGCGCTCAATAGCAACCTTGCGTTCAGCAACTCAGGCATCAACACTTCATTGCCAAACCTTCGCATTGACAATTCGGTTGTGCCGAGGCAGACTCTGGATGGCGGGAATACAGGCGGTGTTCCCTCTCTGCAGGATGGCAAGATTGATCAGCAAGCTGTTGGTAATCAGCTCAATTACAACAACAATGATCTCATGGGGACAAGTGGGCTGCAAAGGGAGCTCAGTGGTGGTCTGGATGACATTGTTGTTGACATGTTCAGGCCGGTATGATCCTCTCTTGTATTTCATTTTCAGCAGAATATATCTTAATGCCAAACTTTCATCTATTTTGCTTCTATTTTGCATCTGCATAGTAATGTTGACTAGCTTAAAAAAATAGTAATCTTGACAAACTATTTTCTCACTGGCTCATCATTTTTATGGTGGTGCATGCACTTCACTGAAGCCGGACATGCATTTTTTATTTCATATGGAACCCACATGCATGTGTGGCGTTCTATTCCTTTTAAGATAAGATGTACTTTTTATTTTGGTAAGTAGTACCTTTGATTCGTGTAACATTATTATAGGAAAGTACACTAACAGTACACTGAGGTACTTAATATTATCTGCATGATTGCACTGAACATATACATTTAGCTTACACTCCCACTGTTTACTTAATCTTTATCTGATCTGCCATTTTGGGGACTTGTAGTACTTACTATATCTTTCATGTTAAATTCATGACTTTTAACAGGGGATGAACATCTAACCATGGCATACTTCTTAAAGCAGGATAATGATAATGGTGGCATTTTCATCGACACGGACTGGGGGCTGGTCTAGCCAGTCGTCTCCTTTCACCAAGTCCCATGCGCAAGATTTTCCGCATTTGTGTGGTGTCTGCTGCTGATTTGTCCATCATGCAATTGCCTGCTCAAAGTTGTTCATAGTAGCAAGCCTTCATCACAAATGCCTTTTGCATTTGGTTTTCTCAGTTTAGCGTTCATGTTCCCGTGTTAGTCGTCCAGTATTCAGAGTTATATTGGGTAACAACTATGTGCTGTTTGTGTCCGTGATTCGTATAACTATCTTAATTCAGGTATACCCTGTTATCGTAAGATACAGTATGTGTATGCAAGTGAATTCTTCGTGTTAGTTGTTGGAAATGTGTTTGCTCTTTTATTTTGTTATAACTTATTTCGTACACCGTTTAGCTAAAATTGTTAGTAAGCAGATGTTGCTGTGTGGAATTTTGGTTCTGTTTTTGTGCATGATCGTTGGTAGTGCGGATGGAAGATTTCCGTTTTGTTAACATAGGCACCTGACTTAAATTTTACTTTCTCCATAGGTTTATTAGTTCCCTTGAATTCTGGGTCAAAGTTCTATCATAGACTTAACTACTCCCTCCGTCCCATAATAGGACTTTTTTTATACTAGTGTAGTGTCAAAAAACGTCTTACATTATGGGACGGAGGGAGTAATAAAATACTTCCTCAGTAGCCCAAAGTTTTTTTTCTTGAAAAGGAGGCAAAAGCTTTGCCTCATCTATTAAATAAGAGAGAATAGAGTTAGTTACAAACAACCCGAGTACACGGCATGCGGATTACTCGCGCAATAACAAAGACCCTCACCGGCGATGATCCAAAGGTTAGCCTCGGTGGCGATGGAGGAAAGCAGCACTGTCAGAGGGGCACACTTATGCCTGAAAACTCACGCGTTTCGTTCATTCCAAATTGTCCATGAAACAAGCATGGTGAGGATGCCTTGGCTTGTGCATGCGGATAGCCGTCGTCATAAGTACTTGCCCACCAAGATTGGACCGAGTCGAATAGGGGCCAAGTGGAAATGACGAAGTCGGGGACGTGGTACTTGTCAATGACCAAGGACCAAAGCCTTCTAGAGAAGCGGCATTTGAAGAATAGGTGACTCCCATTCTCTTGTTCCCTCTTGCAAAGGGGGCAAAGATCACAGTTTGGCCACCCACGCTTTGCCAATCTATCCGCGGTCCAAATCCTGTCTTGGAGAGCCAACCAAGCAAAGAACTTGACTTTTGGGGGAGCCCAAACTTTCCAAACCATCTTATCCATGGGGGAGAGAACCAATCCTAAAAATTGTGCCTTATATGCGGAGGCCGCCGAGTAATGCCCCGAGACCGAGTGCTTCCAAAGGATGTCATCCTCGGAGAGTTCGTCAAGATGGACCTCATGAAGGAGCATCCAAAGTGTGAAGAATTGCGTGACATGCTCGGCGGAGATAGAGGTGGATGGATTGATCTTGAGGATCCATGCGTTGTGTTTGAGGGCCTCTCGCACCTTCCAATTCTTACGCATGGAAGCTTCATGGATGAGCGGGGCAATATCCTTAGGCTTGCGCCCAAGGAGCCAAGGGGAGTCCCAAAAGGGGGTCTTCGCGCCGTTACCAACGGAGATGGTGGTGGAAGCATATTAAAAGTTAAGGTCCTCCTCGTCACAAGGGTTTCCCAATACGACCCACATATTGGTAGGCTCCTTTCATTCGTACCAAGGCCACCTCAGCCGTAGGGCGCGTGTAAACTTGTTGGTGTTGAGGACCCCAAGTCCCCCATATTCGAGGGGCCGGCAAACAATCTCCCTGGTTACTTTGCATTTTGCCCCTGTCGTTTTGTCTGTTCCAGACCATAGGAAGGCTCTCTCAAGTTTGTTGACGGTGTGTAGGATGGAGGGCGGTATGACCAACGGAGTGGCGGGGTAGACTAGTTGGGAGGTGATCACAGACTTGACAAGAGTCGTACGCCCGATGGTGGTGATATTCTGACCCTCGTATGTTGTTAGCTTGCTCGCCACCTTGTCCACGAGGAATTGCAGGTCCACCAACTTCAGCTGCCATACGGAGAGGGGGAGTCCTAGGTACCGCAGAGGGAAAGAAGCTCTTGCTGTTGGCAGGCTTTGGGTCAAACAGCTCAGATCGAGGTGGTTGCAATGGATGGGCACCATTGAGGTCTTGAGGAAGTTAGTGCAGAGGCCCGTGACCTCACCAAAGCCTCTCAAGTAGCCCAAAGTTAAGTCGCTTATTTTGGGACGAAGGACGGAGGGAGTATGTAGCAACAATACTATGAGTTGAACCTCTTTCAAATATGAAATCAATATTCTAGTTTGTTTGTCTATTTTGACAGTTGTTTTTAAAGGGAAAAATTGCAGCTAGGCTACTTTTATTATTAGTATCTCCAACAAATGATGTATAATATGGTCAGCTGCCAAAACATTGTCTTTAGGGCATTTGGACCGAACAAATGGTGCTCTGGCGCCCTACCCCTAAACCGTGCTGCAAATATTTTAGGGCAATCACATATTCTGGATTCGCGTTATGCAAATATACAGTAGCCGCACGGTTGGCGCAAAACAAACCCTGCAGCCACGCACAATCCAACCGTGGCGTGAAACTTCATCCCTGTTGTCGTCGCCTTTGACGAATCCGGCCACCACTATCGCATTGCCCCATTGTCGTCGCCGCCTATGCCGAATCTGGCCACCACTATCGCATTGCCCCATTGTCGAAGCCACCGCCCCCTCCGCCTGGTCGCCGCTCCAATGAATCAATTGAATCGATCGCCGCTCCATCCCATTCTGCCGCCGCGTTGACCAATTTCGCACCCTGCCGGATCCACCCCCACCCCCACCCCCGGGTTTCATTTGGCCCCCACACAATTGCTTATTTTCAGTCATTTACTTCTTGTGTTGTTTACTTTTGTGTTATAACACAGACTTCTTGTGTTGTTTACTTTTGTGTTATAACACATGCCTGTGTGTTGCAACGGAAGAAGTAATTGACATGTCCATCAAAATGTATATCAATGCAACACTACAATATCCGGACGGTGCCTCCTGTCGGCAACATGTTGAAATCTACTCCCTCGTTTGTTATGGTTATCTCATGAAAGTCTTAAAAATGGATTATTAACGCAAGATTGATGGACTTCAAAGGATTAATTGATTAATTATAAGGTCTCCCCCTCATAGAAACAATCTCGAAATCTCGTCTTACTTACAAAGTCGCTTAATTTATACTGATGCAATCATCCATACAAATCCAGCAATTTTATTTATTTAGAGCCAATCGGCCATGCTAGCCCCAATCCATTTAATTGATCATGAGGTGCTGATGGAGCGCTCGGGCGACGCTGATGGTGACTCCGGGGGCGACGCGCCCGGTGCGGCGCCTCCCCCTGCCACGCCGCCGCCGCCTTCCTCCGTCGCTGCGCCTCCTCCTCCGCCCTCCCCGCGGCCCGTCGTCCGCCTCACTGTCGCGCTCCCGTCGCCCCCGCCCCGGCGGGTCTGTGGGCTGACCTTGCGGAGGCCGCCGACATCGAGGCTGGCCGCCCCGTCGTGTGCCGTGACCGCGTCCCCCCTCCCGCTCCTGCCCGCGCTCGTCGGCCGGATGGCGCCGGTGGCCTTACTCCCGGGGGTGGGAGTTCGGCCACCCGCCCATCTGCCCGGCGCCCGGCACCGACCTCGACCCGTCTCGATTCTTGCGGGCGCAAAGGCGACCTTTGGGCTCGGGACGCCGCCGCCGTGCCGTCCGCGAGGGTTAGGCGTCGCGGGCAGCGCCGATCGGGAGCCGCCCGACTGTCTTGGCGCGCCGGGGCCCCTCGGGTCCGGCCGCTAGCTCGGCCTCTGCCTGGCCGCTGGTGTCCTCTGTCCTTTCCCGTTGCTCCCCCTTCTGCCCCTGGATCTCCGCGTTTGGCGCCCTCCCTCGCTCGCGGATTCCGCCGGGACCCCTTCCGGCCTTCGCCCGCCCTGCCCGGCAGCGGTGTCGCCCGGCAGCGCTAGAAACCCTTCGGCTCGCGCGAGCCTGGCGCGGGACTTGGGCCGCCCCCTGCTGCTGGGCCTCCCCTTGGGCCGGCCTACGTGGGCCTCGGCGGCCGCAGACGGGCCTGGGCCGCGGCCTTCCATGGCTGCGGGCCCATCCGGGCCCCATATCTGGCCACCGCGAGGGTTTCCTGTCCCTCCGCTCTCCTCCCCTACGCCCCCCTCCCGCCGCCCCGTCCTAGTCCCTCCCCTCCCCGCGTGCTCCCTTGCCCTCCCGCCGCCGGCTCCGGCGTCCGCCTCCCTCCCGGCAGCCATGGTCCGCGGCCCAGGGGGCGAGGCCAGCGCCCAAAGCGCTTGATCGTGGCGCCGGATGCTCGCAGTTCCCGGACAGGCCGTGCAGAGGAAGACCTCTGGCAGCAACTCTCCTCCCGGCCCCCCTCTCGCCGCTCCCCCGCCCATGAAGCCTGCCGCTCGCCGGTGCGCTCGGAGAGGCGGTCCCCCGACCGTGAACGCCGCTCCCCCGGCCGGCGCGCCTCCCCCCGAGATGGCCGGCGCTCACCGGCCAAGCTGGACCGGCGCTCCCCCGCTCGGGAGACCCGCCGTGAGCGCCCCTGCTCCCCGTCTCCCGCTCGCCGTCGTGGACGCTCTCCATCGCCCTCCCGGTCCCCTCCCGTGGCCGCCGTGGCTGCGCCTCCCCGCCCATACCAGCCGCCCCGCATTCAGCCGAGTTTGCCCCCGACAACGGTGGCGCGGGGGCTCGGGGCCGCCAGGGCGCCAAGAAGAAAAAGCGCAAGGCCCCCGGCCGCCCCCTCTCCTCCTCTGGCTCCGACTCCCGCCTCTTCGGCCGTGGCGGCCTCCGGTGCCTCTCTTGATGCTCCTCCGTGCTTCAACTGCGGTATCCCCGGCCACTACCAAGTGGAGTGCCCCAACCCGCCGACGTGCTACCTCTGCAGGGCGTCGGGCCATCCCGCGGCTCTCTGCCCGGACCGCCCGATTCTTGGAGGAGCTCATGATGTACGGGCATGGCATTGAGGGTCTCGGCTTCTTCCATATTGAGGTGGAGGACGTCCCTCCCCCATCCCAGTCACTCCTAGCGGTCGTGACCATCATGGGGGCTGGGATCGCCTCTCCGGAGATGATCGAGGCCGAGCTCAACCACCTTTGCCGCCGAGTCTGGGACTGGCAGGTGACCCCGACCTTGGACAACTCCTTCACTGTGGTCTTCCCCGACACCCTCAGCTTGGGCCTCTGCACCCGTGGCGACGACATCACCCTCGCCCTCAACAAGCTCGTCGTCAACATCTCTGAGCCCCTGATGGACCCCAAGGCGGTGGCCGTGTTGGATACTGCTTGGATCCTCATTGCGGGCCTCCCCGACATCGCCGGCTCTGAGAAGGTGATCCGTAGCATGTCCAAGCTCCTGGGCAAGGTGGTGGTGGTGGACGAGCTCTCTCTCCGCAAGGAGGAGGAGGTCCGTGTCAAGGTCAAATTCCTTGACTCCTCCACCCTCCGTGTCACTGTCCGGGTCTTCTTCAACGACCAGGGATTCGACCTCAAGATCTACCCCGAGCCTCCCAACCACATCGGCCGCCCTCGACACCTCTCTGATGGCCACCTTGGTGAGGGTGGTGCGGACCACCGCGATGACTCCCACTACCGCCGTCCGCGCCCCTCCCGCCCGGAGGACGATGACGAGCGCTCGGGTCGCAGCCGCTCCCCCTCTCGGGACCCCTCCCCGGGACGTGGGGGTGCGGGTGCGGGCCGGTCGTGCGGGGTGGCCCCGTCCGCCGAGGTCGCCCCCGCTGCGCCTGTCTCCTCTCCCTCCTCTTCGGCCGAGCTCAGCGACATCTCCAGCGTCAGCCTCCTCGTCCTTCCGGCATCTTCACCGCGCTCGCGCGGTGCCTCTCCCGTGGTGGCCTCGCCCCTCCCGTCCCCGTCGACGGGATCTCTGCCGGCCTCTCCTACGTCGGCACCTCCACCCCTTTGGCCCCCCCCCCCGTTGGACCCCCCTGACGTGGTCGCATCGCCGCCTCCCGCCTCCCCCCGGCTCCCTCCACCACCCCGGTCGTCGACGCGCCGGCCCCGGACCCGCCCTCTCCTCAGGCGGGGTCTGCGACCCGACTGGTGTCTCCTGCGTCTTCGTCTCCGACCTGCCTGCTGCTGGTGGCCTCTGAGGAGGTGGTCACCCCCGTCGCCTCCCACCCGCCTCGGTCGGTGTCCTACGTCCGGCGCCCTCGGGTCTCGTCGACCCCGGTGACGGCCTCCCGCCGCAGTGCCCGGCTCGACGCGGACCGCCCGGCCGGCCCCCCGACACCGTCCATCTCCGAGCGTGAGGAGATCCGGGGCTGCCGCCCGGAACCTCGAGACAGGTGTGACCGTCATTCCCTCCAGTTCTTCCAGTTGCTCTTTTTTCTGCGCTCGAAGCCGTCCTGCTCGGCCGCCTTGCCAAGGTGGCCCTCGACTCGGCGATAGTTTTCAGGGGGGAGGTTGGTCCCCCATTAGAACAGATTGCGGCTATCAGGGCCCGTGAGATTCTTGATGTCAAGCTCGCCGAGACCCGGGCCCGTCTCCTCCGCACTTAGGCTCCCCAGTCCTCTGGGACTCCTGCCGAGGAGATCCGTGGTCGCACTCGCTCCCGCACTGCCGCTCTTAGAGCCCTCAGTGCCTCCACCGTCCTGAGGTCAAGCAGCCCCTCAATGGCGGTTTAGATGCGTGCCCTCTTATGGAACATCCGCGGCTTTGGCCATGACGGCCGCCGCCGCCAGCTAGTTGAGTACATCCGAGACGAGCACATCGACATTGTTGCCATCCAGGAAACCTTGTGCACGGAGTTCTGCCTCCCCGAGCTCGACAGCCTTAGCTCCCACATTACTTTGGCATTGGCTCCCTTCTAGTGGGAATAATGGCCACTCGGGTGGCATCCTCCTAGGTGTCAAGGATGCCACCTTTGAGGTGGGAGGCATGGATCGGGGGGAGTTCTTCATTAGTATGGAGATCTTCGAGCGTGCGCTCAACTTTAAATGGGAGGTCATCATCGTGTACGGACCGGCAGACCACCGTCGTTCCCCGACCTTCCTAGCCGAGCTGCAGCAGAAGATCTCCGCCTCCTCCCTCCCAGTGGTCGTGGGAGGTGACTTTAACCTCATCCGCTCCCCGGATGAGAAGAATAATGACCGGATTAATCGCCCCCGGATGCAGATGTTTAATGACTACATCGCGGAGCTTGGCCTCCGTGAGCTCGAGCGTACGGGGCCCGGTTCACCTGGACTAACCGCCAGGCGAACCCGACGCGGTCCGTTCTGGATCGCGTCTTAGTCTATCCGAAATGGGAACTCAGTTGCCCTCTGGCCTCGGTGCAGGCTATCACCCCGATCGGATCGGACCATGTCCCTCTCCTCCTCTCCTCTTCCGATGAACGCCCCCCATTCCCCCGCGGTTCCGGTTTGAGCTCTTCTGGCTCAACCAGGCCGGCTTCCGCGAGGCCGTTGCGGCCAAGTGGACCGCCGCTCGCGTGGCTCCTCACCGAGCCATGTCCGCGATGGACTCTTGGCAGTTTTGCGCCAAGATGGCCCGCCAATTTATGAAGGGATGGGGCGCGAACCTCGGCCGTCATCTCCGTAAGCGTAAGAAGGCCCTCCTTAGTGCCATCCAGGTCCTGGACGCCCGCGCTGACTCGTCAGGGATCTCCCCGGACGAATGGATGCTGAGATATGACCTCGAGGACCAGCTCTCGGTCATATACTCTGACGAGGAGGCCTACTGGTGGCTGCGTGGCACCCAACGATTGGTGCTCCAGGGCGACGCTAATATGACCTACTTCCAGGTGATAGCCAATGGCTGGCACCATCGCAATTCCATCCACTCCCTATGGGATGGCGATTCTCAGCTAGTTCGCCCCTCGGACATCCGAGCTCACGTAGACGGCTTCTATAAAGCCCTTTTCACCCCCACCCCTCGGGGTGGGGCCGCGCTTGCCCCTGATACATGGTCGGGGCCCCAACTTATCTCCTCCGAGGCCAACGCCGCTTTGGTGGCGCCGTTATCTAAGGAGGAGGACCTTGCGGCGATCAAAGAAATGAACCCCTCCTCGGCTCCGGGCCCAGATGGATTGCCAGTCTCGTTTTTTAAAACATTCTGGCAAACCATCAAACCAGAGGTCATGGCCCTCTTCGACGAGTTCTTCTCTGGGACAATGGACCTCAGGCGCCTGAACTATGGGATTATTACACTCATCCCTAAGGTTCCAGGGGCTTCTGACATTCGCCAGTTTCGCTCTATCACGGTGATCAACGTGATCTTCAGGATCTTGGCTAAAGGGTACGCCAATAGGGTGACCCTTGTAGCGGACGTCGTCACCCACCCCAACCAATCCGCCTTCATACAAGGCCGGTTTATTTTGGAAGGGGTGTTGGTCTTCCACGAAGTCCTGCATGAAGTCTGGGCCAAAAACCACCGCGCGGTGTTCCTTAAGCTGGACTTTCACAAGGCTTACGACAACATCACTGGCCCTTCCTTCGGGAAGTTTTGCTTCGAAAGGGCTTCGACGACCGCTGGGTGACCCGCGTTATGCAGCTTGTCTCCTGCGGTAGGACGGCGGTCAACATCAACAGTGAGATAGGCCCCTACTTCCCCACCCTATGTGGGGTGCGCCAGGGTGACCCGTTCTCCCCGTTCCTTTTCAACATGGTTGTCGATGCCCTTGCGGTCATCCTTGATAAGGCCAAAGCCTGCGGCCATATCCGGGGCATTGTCCCCCACAGTGGAGCGGAGGAGGAGGGTCTCCCTCCTCCAATATCTGAGCGACACCATTGTCATGGTGGAGGGCTCCATGTCCGACATCGCCAACCTGAAGTTCCTCCTCCTGTGTTTCCAGCAGATGTCGGGTCTCACCATTAACTTCGACAAAAGCGAAGTGATGGTCCTTGGCTACTCCCCGGACGATGCTTTGTCCATTGCGGATCGGCTGAATTGCCGCCTGGGCTCCTTCCCCACGACTTACTTGGGGGTGCCCATTAGTGATTCCAGACTCACCATCGCGGATCTTCGCCCGACGGTGACTAGGATGTAGCACCGGGTTGAACCCTGGAGGGGTCGATGGCTGTCGAAAGCTGCCAGGGTGATCCTAATCAACTCCTCGCTTTCCAGCCTTCTCTGGTTTCTCATGAGCTTCTACATCCTTCATGAGACCCTCCATCAGGAGGTGGCCAAATACCAGTCGAGATTCTTCTGAGCGGGCGAGGGAGACAGGCAGAAATACCATATGGTTAGCTGGCCCGACATCTGCAAACCCAAAGACCAGGGTGGCCTTTGGATCATGTCATCCCGTCGCATGAACATTGCCCTCCTGACCCGTTGGCTGTGGCGTATTGCCAATGGGGAGGGAGGCCTCTGGCTCACCATCATCCGTAATAAGTACCTTCGTGGCCAACCCCTTGCCTTTTGCCAGCGTGCTGGGTGGATCCCGATTACGGCGGTCCGTGATCCAGCTTCTGCCCGTACTATGCATAGGCACATCCATTTCGGTTGGCTCCGGGGCCTCGACCTTGTTCTGGTTCGATCGCTGGCTAGGGAACTCCCCCCTGGCTGCGCGATTCCCCGATCTATTTGCCATTGCGGCTGGCCCTCGGGTCTCTGTCGAGACGGCCCTTATTGACTTAGGGCGTCTCGCCTTCCGGCGCCCCTTCGGCCCCATCGAGGTGGCCGCCTGGGACTCCCTCCTCCAAGACATCACACTTATGCCGATGAACGTCGTGGAGGACCCGGATGTTCTATCCTGGCGCCTCGAGCCCTCTGGTCGTTTCTCCATGAAGTCCCTGTACGGCGCCATTGCTCCCTCGACGGCCCCGTAACCGTTTAGCCTGATCTGGGACATCCGACTCCCGCTGAAGATCAGGATCTTCCTGTGGCATTGGATCCGTGGTCGTCTCCCTTCTGGGGTTGAAGTCCTCAAGCGAAATGGCCCGGGTGATGGGATGTGCCCCATCTGTGGCACGATTGAAGATGCCAACCACATCTTTTTCTCGTGCTACGCGGCCCAGTTCCTCTGGGCCTGCTTCCACGAAACGGTTGGTGGACAGTGGTGTAATACCAACTTCCCTGGTCTGCTTGCCGAGCTCAACGCCTCCCCTACTCGCTACCGCCATATTAGATGGCTGTGCGTTGGGGTTCTCGCCTGGATGCTTTGGAACATTCGCAATAAGCTTGTTATTCAGAAGGTCCCCCTCCGATGTGCGATTGATGCAATCTTCAAAATGTGTGGTTACCTGCAGCTCTGGCGGCCGCTTAGCCGCCCCCAGGACCGGGACGTCATCACCACCCTGCTCTCCGATTTTCGCTCGATGGCGCTCCGCGTGGCCCCCCCCCCCCCGCCGCCGCCTCCTCCCCAGAGCCTGACTAGTCCGACTGGCGGCCTGTGGTGTGTGTGTTTTGGGTTTAGGGCTTGTTGTGCTGTGCCCTCAGCATTGACCCTTTCTCCTATTTGTTCATGTGGACCTCCGTGTGTGTGTGCGTGGTTTGTGTTGAACCTTGTTGGATGCTTATTGTGCGGTGGCTTTATAATATAAAGCGGGGCGAAAGCCTTTTTCGGTAATCCATTTGATTCCTTCCCTCTGTTCCTTTCTTGAAGTGGCTTCCCGATTTCCACACAATTTACATATGTATATAAACTGACTTATTCTCGTGCAAAAAGTCGAGGTGGAACTTTTTAATTAAATAATGAACCTATTTTTTAGCATAAGCACATGCTAGGTTAGCTGGTTAGGGCCTTTGGGGTCATGAGTTCCAATCTCACAAAGCACAAATGTTTTTCGCTACTCTTTGGTCTACAGAAAAAGGTGCAATGCAGGCCCTCCTGACATATTTTATTTAACATATCTAGCCAATTTAAATGTCGGTCCACTCCGGTCGGCGGCTTCACGGCCGCCGCGTCACCCGCTCCCCACTCGGCCTGGCCTCTTACCCGAAAATACACAAAACTTAGCCGATTTCTTGCGTTTTTTCCGTCGTAGATGCATTCTAGAGAGTTGGGGAAGGCAAGGGAGACCTCGATCTACTGATGGTGTAGCTCGTGGCGGTGGTGGTGGTCGTTGAAAGGATCGATATGGTAGACTAGAGGGGGGGTGAATAGGCAACTACCAATGTTTAGCCTTTCTTAACAAATTAGGGTTTGCAACAAATAGGTTGTCTAGATATGCAACTAGGTGGGCAACCTATATGATGCGCGCAACACAAGCTACAAGGCAAGCTAGAGATAAAACACAAGTAAAGCTTGCACAAAGTAAACGTAAGAAATAACCACAAGTAGAGCCGGTGGAGACGAGGATGTGTTACCAAAGTTCCTTCCCTTTGAGAATAAGTACGTCTCCGTTGGAGCAGTGTGGAGGCACAATGCTCCCCAAGAAGCCACTAGGGCCACCATATTCTCCTCATGCCCTCACACAATGCGAGAAGCCGTTATTCCACTAGTGGTGACCTTGAAGGCGGCAAACAGACCTTTACAAACAAGGTTCGGGTTCTCTCCACAACCGAATTGGAGGCTCCCAACGATACCACGAAGCTTCACCACAATGGAATGTGGCTCCGAGGTGACGTCTAGAGTGCTCAAACACCCAAGAGTAACAAAATCCACACAATAAAGTATGGGGGAATCAAATTTCCTTTGGTGGAAGTGTAGATCTAGGTCTCCTACTTCAATCCCTAGCAAATCAACAAGTATTGGTGGCTAGGGAGAGAGATCGCAAGAAAGCTTGAAGGGTATTAATGGAGGAGAGAGAGAGGCAAGAGGTAAGAAGGTAGGTGGAAGAAACTCCCTTTATATAGGGACCCCCAATTTCCAACTGTTACAACAGTTTTTACACTGCAGCGGTACAACCGCTCATGACCTTGGTACAAGTGAAATTCATGGGTATGCTGCAGAAACCCTAACAAGCGATACAACCGGAGGCACGAGCGGTAGTACCGGTTTACAATGAGTAACCGGACTAACCGCTCACCTACCGCTCAACAACCGCCTTAAAACAGAAGGGAGTCACCCCTATTGGCGATGGTCGAGCGGTAGTTGCACCAGAACTACCGTCTGGCCCAAGAACCGGTGGTGACTAAGTCCAGAGCGGTAGAACCGCTCATAATCAGGACAACTGGGCCACCACCGCCCAAGGACCGCCCCGTCACAGAACCAAGTCCGCTGGTTGGGCGGTACCTAGCCTGTACAACCGCTCGTGAAGCTCCCCCTAGGTTTTCCCAGAGCTAAGGCGGTACCACCACCCAGGGGCAGTGGTACAACCGCTGGGCATGTACCTGGGAGTGGCAACGCAGGGTATCACCCCTGGGGCGGTGGTTGTGCTGGTTTAACTGGACAGGCGGTACAACCGTCCATATGGACGGTGCAACCGCTTGGAGATTAAACCACTGGTTAGGAAGGAAATGGAGACCTCTCTCTACTCAAACGGTGGGTGAAGAGAGATGTGTAAGTGCAATGATTCACCCAATACCTTCCGATGTGAATTCCCTCTTAATAGTACGGGTTCCCTACGACCAAAGAAATAAACACGTAGAGAACACCGTCTTCGATCTTTTCCATCCGGGGAATGCCTAATCGTCCTGTACCCAATCATAGAGTACCTGAAGAACTTGGCACATGATTAAACCACAAAAGAGTTTTCATGATCACCAAAACACAAAGACGGGGAATGCCCTAACAATCTCCCCATTTTTGGTGGATGATGACAACAACAAGATTTGCATTGGAAGTCTAGAAAATGTAGACGGGCTCCCCCTAGATGTGTGCACTATTTTGATTTGCTTTTGGATGCAAAGTCACACATTAGGATCAACGCTCCCCCTAGATTTTATAGACCAACCAATCCGAATAATTGAGAAGATAGACAATAAGCATACAAGTAGAGCGCAAAGAACTTAAAGACAATATGATATGATAGATAGGGAATGCATGTCGCACACCACAAGGTTCACACACTGAAGGAAAGCAAATAAATATTAAGTTCAACTCTCAACCCGAAGCAAATCAAACACATCCCATGCAAATCCCGAGACCTAATAGAACTCTCTCCCCCTTTGGCATCAAGACACCAAAAAGGAAAAGAGCGATGCTAGCGCCCCAGAGCTCAGTAGTCCTCCTCAGACTCCTCAGTCTCATCTGGATCACCATATTCAGACTCCTCATCATCCTCCATGATATCATCATCAGCAATAGAAGTGGAGGTAGCAGGACGACTAGATGCCTCATCATCAGTCCAGGTGCTATGCTCAGAAATCCACTTGTCCTCTAGAGTGATGCTCTTCTTGGATCCACTCTGCATAGGCATGTTGAGGTGCTTCATCATGGCAATATGTCGGCGCCAAGTATGCTTCTCATTAACATGTGCCTCATACAACTTCTTCTGAATGTGTGACTGAAGGCCAAATGTCTTCTTCACCTTAGCGGTGAACTTGGTCACCCACGAGGGCTTGACACCCGCCTCCATATCGAAATCCTCATCATCTGAAGTGGCATAAACATCCTCGGGGTCATCAGCAAGAAAGCAGGGCTCGGCATGCTTCTTCTTCTTAAGCTGCTTGACCTCATGCATGGTGAGGTTATTGGTGAAGTGAGAAGCTCTCCAGGACGGTGAACAGCCCAAACTGAGTTCAGAAAGCACATGAAAAAAGGCGCATAGATGGGAAGCTTTCGGTACATGACCATGTTGTACATCTCTTCCCAAAGCCACTTGGGCACATCAAACGTAGCACCAGATACCACTTGAGTCTTCATAGCAACTAGCAAGTCAACTAGGTACCCATAAATCTCATCCTGATTTCCAACCTTGGGCAGAAGCACATTACGGAACACACGAGGCATGATATCATATACCTTCTCAAGATCCTTGGACTCACCAATGATGCCTCGTCCATGAATATACAGAGGAGCAAGCTTCTCCTTAGGCATAGAATGGGCACGGTCATGAGGACGAATGTTGCCATTCCCGGCGAGACCGGTATCATCATAGCCAAGAGCATTGCAGAAGGCTCTCCAGGACACTTGAAAGAACTCATTGATAACCCACAAGTATAGGGGATCGCAACAGTTTTCGAGGGTAGAGTATTCAACCCAAATTTATTGATTCGACACAAGGGGAGCCAAAGAATATTCGCAAGTATTAGCAGTTGAGTTGTCAATTCAAGCACACCTGGATAACTTAATATCTGCAGCAAAGTGTTTAGTAGCAAGTAATATGATAGTAGTGGTAACGATAGCAAAAGTAACGGTAGCAGTTTTGGTTTTATAGTGATTGTAATAGTAGCAACGGAAAAGTAAATAAGCGAAGAACAATATATGAAAAGCTTGTAGGCCTTGGATCGGTGATGGAGAATTATGTCAGATGCGATCGATCATGTAACAGTTATAACATAGGGTGACATAGAACTAGCTACAGTTCATCAATGTAATGTAGGCATGTATTCCAAATATAGTCATACGTGCTTATGAAAAGAACTTGCATGACATCTTTTGTCCTACCCTCCCGTGGCAGTGGGGTCCTAGTGGAAACTAAGGGATATTAAGTCCTCCTTTTAATAGAGTACCGGACCAAAGCATTAACACATAGTGAATACATGAACTCCTCAAACTACGGTCATCACCGGTAATGGTCCCGATTATTGTCACTTCAGGGTTAACGGATCATAACACAAGGTGACTATAGACTTGCAAGATAGGATCAAGAACTCTCATATATTGATGAAAACATAATAGGTTCAGATCTGAAATCATGGCACTCGGGCCCTAGTGACAAGCATTAAGCATAGCAAAGTCATAGCAACATCAATCTCAGAACATAATGAATACTAGGTATCAAACCCTAACAAAACTAACTCGATTACATGATAAATCTCATCCAACCCATCACCTCCAGCAAGCCTACGATGGAATTACTCACGCACGGCGGTGAGCATCATGAAATTGGTGATGGAGGAAGGTTGATGATGACGATGGTGATGGATTCCCCTCTCCGGAGCCCCGAACAGACTCCAGATCAGCCCTCCCGAGAGAGTTTAGGGCTTGGCGGCGGCTCCGTATCGTAAAACATTATGAATCCTTCTCTCCTATTTTTTTTCTCCCCGAACACGAATATATGGAGTTGGAGTTGAGGTCGTTGGAGCGTCAGGGGGCCCATGAGGCAGGGGGCGCGCCCCCCACCCTCGTGGACAGGGTGTGGGCCCCTGACGTGGATTCTTCTTCTAGTATTTTAATATATTCCAACAATAATCTCCGTTGACTTTCAGGTCATTCTGAGAACTTTTATTTCTGCACAAAAATAACACCATGGCAATTCTGCTGAAAACAACGTCAGTCCGGGTTAGTTCCATTCAAATCATGCAAGTTAGAGTCCAAAACAATTGCAAAAGTGTTTGGAAAAGTAGATACGACGGAGACGTATCAACTCCCCCAAGCTTAAACCTTTGCTTGTCCTCAAGCAATTCAGTTGATAAACTGAAAGTGATAAAGAAAAACTTTTACAAACTTTGTTTGCTCTTGTTGTTGCAAATATGTAAAGCCAGCATTCAAGTTTTCAGCAAAGATTATGAACTAACCATATTCACAATAACATTTAGGTCTCATGTTTACTCATATCAATGGCATAATCAACTAGCGAGCAATAATAATAAATCTCGGATGACAACGCTTTCTCGAAACAATCATAATATGATATAACAAGATGGTATCTCGCTAGCCCTTTCTGAGACCGCAAAACATAAATGCAGAGCACCTTTAAAGATCACAGACTGACTAGACATTGTAATTCATGGTAAAAGAGATCCAGTCAAGTCATACTCAATGTAAACTAACAGTAATGGATGCAAATGACAGCGGTGCTCTCCAACTGGTGCTTTTTAATAAGAGGATGATGACTCAACATAAAAGTAAACGGATAGGCCCTTCGCAGAGGGAAGCAGAGATTTGTAGAGGTGCCAGAGCTTGGTTTTGAAATAGATATGAATAATATTTTGAGCGGTATACTTTCATTGTCAACATAAAAACTGAGGGATCTCGATATCTTCCATGCTACACACATTATAGGCAGTTCCCAAGCAGAATGGTAAAGTTTATACTCCTCCACCACCAACAAGCATCAATCCATGGCTTGCCCGAAAGAACGGGTGCCTCCAACTAACAACAATCCTGGGGTAGTTTTGTTTGCAATTATTTTGATTTGATTTGAGCATGGGACTGGGCATCCCGGTGACCAGCCATTTTCTCGTTAGTGAGGAGCAGAGTCCACTCCTCTTGAGAATAACCTGCCTAGCATGAAAGATACAGAAATCCCTAGTTGATACATTAGCTATTCAAGCATACACAACAGAATGTTTATTTGAAGGTTTAGAGTTTGGCACATACAAATTTACTTGGAACGGCAGGTAGATACCGTATATAGGTAGGTATGGTGGACTCATATGGAATAACTTTGGGGTTTATGGAGTTGGATGCACAAGCAGTATTAACTCTTAGTACAAGTGAAGGCTAGAAAGAGACTGGGAAGCGACCAGCTTGAGAGCGACAACAGTCATGAACATGCATTAAAATTAATCAACACCGAATGCAAGCATGAGTAGGATATAATTCACCATGAACATGCATTAGAATTAATCAACACCGAATGCAAGCATGAGTAGGATATAATTCACCATGAACATAAATATCGTAGAGGCTATGTTGATTTTGTTTCAACTACATGCGTGAACATGTGCCAAGTCAAGCCACTCGAATCATTCAAAGGAGGATACCACCCCACCATACCACATCACAACCATTTTAATAGCATGTTCACACGCAAGGTAAACCATTATAAACTCCTAGTTAATTAAGCATGGCATAAGCAACTATAATCTCTAACTGTCATTGCAAACATGTTTCTTTCATAATAGGCTGAATCAGGAACTATGAACTAATCATATTTACAAAACAAGAGAGGTCGACTTCATACCAGCTTTTCTCATCGCAATCGGTTCATCATATATTGTCATTATTGCCTTTCACTTGCACGACCGAATAGTGTGGATAATAATAATAGTTGACGTGCATTGGACTAAGCTGGAATATGCAAGCATTCAATTCAAGGGAGAGGACAAGGTAATATGCGCTCTTTGTTAGATCAACAATAATGCATATAAGAGCCACTTTAACATTTTCATCATGCTCTTCTCCTATCGACCCCCAAAGAACAAGAGAGAAATAAAACTATTTACACGGGAAAGCTCCCAACAAGCAAAAGAAGAACGAGAAATCTTTTTGGGTTTTCTTTTTAATTACTGCTTCTACCAGTATGGAAAGTAAACTAGCTAAAAGCTACAACTATTTTTTTGGTTTTTCTTAAGGTTTATCAAACACACAGGAAGAAAACTAAAAAAAGAAAATAAACTAACATGGATGATACAATGAAAAAGTATGAGCACCGACAATTGGCATGAGTGTGTGAGCATGAATGTAATGTCGGTGAGAAATACGTACTCCCCCAAGCTTAGGCTTTTGGCCTAAGTTGGTCTATGCCCATGGATGGCCTGGTGGATATCCGAAGTTGAAACTGGGGTCGTACTGAGATGCAGCGGCTATTGCCTGATGTGCTCCAGCTTGGAGGCGAGCTGTCTCAGTCCTCCTCTCGTACTCGTTCGCCTCCTCCCTGGTTATAACATGTCTCCCTTTTGCCTGAAAGTCAAAGAAAGTAGGAGCAGGGAGAGCGACGTGATAGGTGCGTCGTCTGTCAAAGATTAGTCGGTACTGGAGGGACTGATCCTTCCTCTCAACAAATTGATGACGAACCATAGCACTATAATCTAAATAAGCAGGAGGCAACTCAATATCATATCCACGTATGGGTATCTCAAGAAAATTAGCTAAACGGGTTGCATAAATTCCACCAAAGAAATCTCCATTAATTCTATTATTATGCAACCTACTGCAACAATGGCCCCCAAGTTATATTGTCTATCTCCTAATACAACACTCTTGAGAACGCTAAGATCTGGAACACACATGTGACATGCTTCATCTTTACCATTAATACGTCTACCTATGAAGAGAGCAAAGTAATGTATAGCAGGAAAATGAATGCTCCATATGGTAGCCTGCGTGATTTCCCTAGATTCCCCCACAGTTATACCAGCAAGAAAGTCTCTATATTCATTTGCGAGGCTCACTAACATTACCCCACTGTTGGAGTTTACGAGCAGTATTAAAATCTTCTAAGTCCATGGTATAAGATTTATCATAGAGATCAAAGAGGACAGTTTGATGAAAATGCAAACCTTCTCACAAAGGAATCAGTGAGATAGTGGTACTGATGGCACTTATCTGCCTCGAAGCTCTCAAGATCAGCGTTACGCACATATGCATCAAATTCCTCCTTGATTCCTGCTTGAACCATGAAGTCCTTTGACGGCCATTCACAAGGCCGCACTTGAGCATCCCTTGGTAGTTCATTGTCTGGTTCACGTATTGCGGGCCTGAGTCCTTGCTTCCTTGAGGAACCACCTTGGTACATTTTCCTAAACATATTTCTTCCTCTGAAAAATTTCTGAAATTGTTAGTAACTCAAAATAAAAGTGAACCAAACTCAACAAAATTGATAGCAACTACTCCTACAAGTGCCTAGAGGCCATATCATGCATTAAAACTACTTTTGACCACATAAATTTGACATGAAAGCTCAAGAACAGGGTCATCTAAGCAACAAAAATTTGCAATAAATAAAGCATTAGAACAAAAACTAATTTGACCATTGGAGGAGTCACATACCAAAGAACAATCTCCCAAAGTAGTTTTGTGATTGGAGCTTTGAGAAAGGAGATTGAAAATGGCAGCAAGATGAGCTAGAACTCCTGTTTGAGCTGGTTGATGATTTTTTTGGGAGGAAGAAGGAGTGTGTGGTGGCTGGAATAAGTGGAGGGGGCCACCAGGGGCTCACGAGGCAGGGGGCGCGCCCAGGGGGGTAGGGCGCGCCCTGGACCCTCGTGGCCAGGTGCTGGCTTCCCCTGATGTGTTCTCAGTGCCAGATATTCTCAAATATTCCAAAAAAAATCATATTAAATTTTCAGGGCATTTGGAGGACTTTCATTTTCGGGGTATTTTTTATTGCATGGATAATTCAGAAAACAAGCAGAAAATACTATTTTTGCTTTATTTAATATAAATAACAGAAAGTAAAAAGAGGGTACATAGAGTTGTGTTTTCTAAATTCATCCATCTCATGCTCATCAAAAGGAATCCACTAACAAGGTTGATCAAGTCTTGTTAACAAACTCTTTTCGAATAACATGAAACCGGAGAATCTTCGAATAACACTAGGTTACCTCAATGGGGATATGCATGTCCCCAACAATAAGAATACCATATTTCTTCTTGACAGTAGGAAGAGGAAATTCAAAACCTCCAATAGTAATTGTTGAAGTTTTTCCAATAGAATTTATACTGTGGACTTGAGGTTGTTTCCTCGGAAAGTGTACCGTATGCTCATTACCATTAACATGAAAAGTGACATTGCCTTTGTTGCAATCAATAACAGCCCCTGCAGTATTCAAAAAGGGTCTTCCAAGAATAATAGACATACTATCGTCCTCGGGATTATCAAGAATAACAAAGTACGTTAAAATAGTAACGTTTGCAACCACAACAGGCACATCCTCAGAAATACCGACATGTATAGCAGTTGATTTATCAGCCATTTGCAAAGATATTTTAGTAGGTGTCAACTTATTCAAATCAAGTCTACGATACAAAGAGAGAGGCATAACACTAAC
The DNA here is from genome assembly GCA_021605145.1 of Aegilops bicornis. Lineage (NCBI taxonomy): Eukaryota > Viridiplantae > Streptophyta > Magnoliopsida > Poales > Poaceae > Aegilops > Aegilops bicornis. The sequence continues at coordinate 194,638,970 of CM038674.1, forward strand.
ACCGGCTCCAAGATCACATAAAGCAGTTCTAACATAGTTTCTTTTAATGGAGCATGGTATAGTTCGTACTCCTGGATCTCCAAGCTTCTTTGATATTCCACCCTTAAAAGTGTAATTAGCAAGCATGGTGGAAATTTCAGCTTCCGATATCTTTCTTTTATTAGTAACAATATCCTTCATGTATTTGGCATAAGGATTCATTTTAAGCATATCAGTCAAACGCATACGCAAAAAGATAGGTCTAATCATTTCAGCAAAGCGCTCAAAATCCTCATCATCCTTTTTCTTGGATGGTTTAGGAGGAAAGGTCATGGGTTTCTGAACCCATGGTTCTCTTTCTTTACAGTGCTTCCTACCAACAAAGTCTCTCTTATCATAACGTTGATTCTTTGATTGTGGGTTATCAAGATCAACAACAGGTTCAATCTCTACATCATTGTCATTACTAGGTTGAGCATCAACATGAACATCATCATTAACATTATCACTAGGTTCATGTTCATTACCAGATTGTGTTTTAGCATCAGAAATAGAAATATCATTGGGATTCTCAGGTGTGTCAACAACAGGTTCACTAGAAGCATGCAAAGTCCTATCATTTTTCTTTTTCTTCCTTTTAGAAGGACTAGGTGCATCTACATTAGTTCTCTTAGAATCTTGCTCAATTCTCTTAGGATGGCCCTCAGGATACAAAGGTTCCTGAGTCATTTTACCACCTATAGTCATAACTCCAACAACATTATCATTCTTATTATTTAATTCATTGAGCAAATCATTCTGAGCTTTAAGTACTTGTTCTACTTGAGTGGTAACCATAGAAGCATGTTTACTAATAATTTTAAGTCCACCCTTAACACTAGACAAATAATCACTCAAGTATTCAATCATATAAGCATTATGTTTCAATTGTCCACCAATATAAGCATTGAAATCTTCTTGTTTAACCATAAAATTATCAAACTCATCTAAGCATTGGCTAGCATACTTAATAGGCGGGATTTCAGCCTTGTCATATCTATAGAAGGAATTTACCTTTACTACCTGTGTCGGGTTATCAAGACCATGTATTTCTTCAACAGGCGGCAAATTAAGACCATGTATTTCTTCAATAGGTGGTAAATTCTTAATATCTTCAGCTTTAATACCTTTTTCTTTCATAGATTTCTTTGCCTCTTGCATATCTTCAGGACTGAGAAATAGAATACCCCTTTTCTTCGGAGTTGGCTTAGGAGTTGGTTCAGGATGTGTCCAATTATTTTCATTAGTCAACATATTATTCAATAGCAATTCAGCTTGATCAACAGTTCTTTCCCTGAAAACACAACCAGCACAACTATCCAGGTAATCTCTGGAAGCATCGGTTAGTCCATTATAAAAGATATCTAGTATTTCATTTTTCTTAAGAGGATGATCAGGCAAAGCAAAGTAATCGGAGAAGCCTCCCCCAAGCTTGTGGGAGACTCTCTTCTTCAATTTGCACAAAATTATATATTTCCCTTAAAGCAGCTTGTTTCTTATGAGCGGGGAAATATTTAGCAGAGAAGTAATAAATCATATCCTGGGGACTATGCACACAACCAGGATCAAGAGAATTAAACCATGTCTTAGCATCACCTTTTAATGAGAACGGAAATAACTTAAGGATATAATAATAGCGAGTTTTCTCATCATTAGTGAACAAGGTGGCTATATCATCTAATTTAGTGAGATGTGCCACAACAGTTTCAGATTCATAGCCATAAAAAGGATCAGATTCAACCAAAGTAATTATCTCAGGGTCGACAGAGAAATCATAATCCTTATCTGTCGTGGGTTTATCACGACAGATGTCCTCTTGCAAGGACTTAGTCGTGGAGCCATCACAACTAGGAAGCTTAAAGGGGTTAATCGGGACAAAGGACATGAGAGATTTATACTAGTTCGGCCCCTTACGGTGAAGGTAAGGCCTACGTCTAGTTGGGTTGGTATTGCTTGATGTTTCGATGACCAGGGAGCAAGATACGCTATGCCCGGTTCTCGATGAGTTGTTTCTTGCCCTAAGCCGCTAGCGGGTCGTCCCCTTATATACACGGGTTGACGTCCTGCGGCTTACAGAGTCCCGGCAGGCTCATAAACAGTGTCCGGCTCGGTGACTAGTTAAATCTACCTTATGATACAAGTCATGCCATTATGGCGGTTTACTACGACGGGCCTTAAGTCGCCCGTGGGCTTTAGACCCTTTATTGAACCACCATCTTCATGCTTGGGCTTGGGCTTCTTCTGATAGATCTCTCTTTGCATAACCCGGCCCCTCATGGACGGCTTATACAAATAGTTATATTCCCAACATTAGGCCCCAGATTGATTTGAAACGGTTCATGTCAATCTTAAAATACCTTAAGAAATAAGCCTTCGGTCTTCTGTCTGTGCAAAGGGTTTAATCTGCCATGACGTCATCTTCTGGATCCGCGTTAGCCCGTCGTGACGTCATCTCCAATTAAATCCTTATTCTATTCTGCTATATCTTCAACGGATCTTTGCCTTCACTGATTGTCCCAAAACCCGAGGCGTCGGGGTCGCTGGATAATGATATTCAATCTCCTCGTTTCTCGCACCATCCCAGTCGGCCCTTCCCTATAAATAGGCTCGACCTAGGTCCCATTCATTTTCTCCCTCAGTCGTCTTCATCTTCTCCCTGCCTCCCTATTACTCGAGCTCCGCCGCCGCCATCACCGTCGAGCTCCTTGTCTTCTCCAACTCAGGCCGCTGCATAAACCTGACTTAATCAGAGAAACGCGACGGAACCCTGCAACAACTCTGCATTCGTAAGCCCTTTTCATTTCCTGCGTTTAGATCTGCCTTGCGGCCTCCCGAGTTCGTCGGTGTTCATCGCCGCCCGTTGCAAACCCTTGATATTTTTCCTTTCACGTGCTCCTTTTTGATCTTTAGACAACTAGAACTACTGCGGTGGCTGTTCCGCATCCATCTCGAATAGAAACATATCACATTTCCCTTGTTTAAAGGCCTCCTTCGAGTGTATGAACTTCTCTGTACTGGCTTTAGGTCTAGAATTTTTTCTTTTTCAGAGCAATTGTTTGATCCAAAATAATAGCTGAAACTTGTGAAACTTGTTTGTTCCACACTTAGCCAAAAATCTGCACCTGTTGACTCTGTTCAACTACGATAGTCCATATAGCCAGTTTTAAGAAAATGACACTGTTTGGTCAACCTTGCTTGCTTCCGGCGATTTAAGAAAATTTAACTGCCTTTGATACTTGTAGCGGCTTAAATACCACTGAATAATTACCCATATATCATTAGGACCCTTCTTAAGCCGCCGTTTTGAATAAACTCGCGATGTTCTCCTCCGGGTTATAATTTGAACCAGAAATTTTTTCTGTTGTCATAGGTTTCAATTTGCCTAATGGCTACCAAGGCTCCCAAACCTCCGGTGACCTGTAACTGGGTCAAGTCCGTCGTTACAGAAAGCACTTTGTCTGATTTTGTGAAATCCGGCCATCTGCCCAAGAAAGAGATCATGTTTTATCGTGCTCCTAACCCGTCAGAGGAGAAGCCTCAACCCAAGGAGGGGGAGGTGATCGTGTTTACTGATCACATGAACCGGGGCTTCGCTCCACCGGTTCAAAATTCTTCAGGGATGTTTTGCATTTCTTTGATCTCAGACCTCAAGACATCGGGCCCAATTCCGTGTCAAATATTTGCAACTTCCAAGTCTTCTGCAAGGTGTACCTTGGAGAAGAACCCAGCTTACTTTTTTTCAGAGAATTGTTTTACTTAAACCGGCAAAACGAACGCGCCTACGGGCCCAGTCTGGAACTTGGTGGCATCTCGATTCAGCGGCAGAGAGATTGCCTTTTTCCTTATGTTGAACTGCCGAGTCATCCAAAGGATTGGAATCAGACGTGGTTTTACTGCCAGACACTTCTCCGGCTGAAGAAAATCCTCTGCCCGACTTCCGCGCCTTGCGCCTTGAATCCAACCACTCGCTGCCGGATAAACTGACTGCTGTTGAACGCCTACCACTTGCTCCCACCATTAGTAAAATCAAAGCTCTTTTGGGAAATGGCTTAGATGGCGTTGACCTGGTCTGAGTCTGGGTCGCTTGGCGAGTGATTCCGTTAAGCCGCCGCCCCGCCTTTATGTGCACCTACTCAGGCAAGAAAAATGACCCACTGCGTCATAGTCTTGACGACTTACCAGATGATGTGGTGGAGGCTACGACCCAGACGTTGTTGAAAGAGGGCACAGTGACTAGTAATGCCTTTGTCTTACTTCCTTTCTGCAAGAAGAACCCGGCCGCTGCAGTAAGTCATCAACCTCAATAACTACTCCTTATTGTGTTATACCTTGCTTTTATTTATAACCCTTTACCATTTTTCCTCAGGCCAATGACAACTTCTGGAAGGTCAAGTATAACCATGAGGCTGCCAAACAAGCCAGAGCGGCCAAGAGAACCGAAAGAAAAGCCGCCAAAACAGGAACTTCAAGGAAAAGGAAGCCAAGCGCTTCAGGTTTACTCAAATAGGATGACACTTCTGACGATGAAGAAGAGGTAATCCTTAATTCTCCTAACTCCTTTATCATTATTTTATTGACATTCTACCCTTTCAAGAGGATACGGGGAACAGCCAAGCGGTTGACGAAGAGATAACTATAATCTCCTCTGACTCAGAGCCTTTGCCAAAGCAAAAAATCCGAAGGGTGACCCGGAAAGTAAGATTTTCACATCCTTTAGCTTATCAAGATCCTCAATTTCTTTTGAAGCAACAGACTCATGAAAACCGGAGGCATACCCGGACCTCCAAGGATGCAGAACTCTCCTCTGGCTTACCTGATGTAACCAGGAAGCGCCAAACTGAGGTTATTTCCGACTTATATTCTGCTTTCCCCTTAGCGGGCTTAATACGTCCACCTCTCAATTCATCGAACTCAAATTATCAGGAGACTTCACCTTCCTCCGGCGAGTCTATGCAATCCAACATGCCGGCTTTTAAAATTGCCCCCGGGTAATGTAAACTTATTTACCTTATACTTTACCTTACTCATGTTTTTGTACTCACCCTTCTGCCTTGTCCACAGCGTGCAAGTGAAGCCCAGTAAGAGGGCAAAAAAGAATAAGCCGTCCCAAGATCCGGTCATAACTGAACCGGAACTCGGAACAGCTGCCCCTGACACTTCCACTCATCAACCGCCGCCTGAACCGGTTTATGATATTCCAGCACCAACCTCTGATCCGCCCGCTGAAGAAACTCTTGGTGGTTCTGATAAACCGGAAACTCCTAGCCCGGCCAAGACAACTGATCCGGAAGTTGAGATTCTCAAGACTCAGTTTGTCGAGCCGAATCAGCCCACTGTCCTTGCCAAGTGCTCTGCCAAGGAGGAGCTTTTGAAGCGCCGAAAGGCCAAGTTAGACATTGCAGAGTATACTCATTTGGGTATTGGGGATATCATCTCTGGCTATATCAGTCAAGTACATAGCAGTCACGACCTGGAAGTTGACATGGTAAAGCAGATACAACAAAAATCTGAGGTATGACATATGTTACTTTTCCTTGACCATACTTACTATACCAGCCCCCAAGTCTGTTGCTTATAAGTAAATACGCTGTAGACTTAGAAAACTGCCTAATCACAGCTTGTCCGGCTTGGAAAGAAGTTATTTAACCCGATTGTAGCATGATACTTTGAACTTGCGATACACATTAGCCCCCAAGTGTCAAGCATCTTTGCTTGCAAAGCGCTTGGGACTTAAATTTCCATGAACCGGCGTGGCATTTAAAGTTCTTCAAAGGTACATTAGCCCCCAAGTGTCAAGTACCTTTGCTTGCAAAGTGCTTGGGACTTAATGTTTATCTTATAATGATTCTGACTATAACACGGCATCAATACAGGCCACCATAAGTCAATTTGAATCAGAGGTTGCTCACCTGAAGAATCGCCTGGCAGCCCAAGAACTTGAAATCCAAAAGGCCAACTCCAAGTTTGAATTCAGTATCTCTGAACAAGAGAAGTTGAAGAAATTTTTGCAATGAGATAAGAAAACTGGGTGATGAAAAGGCTTCACTTTGGTGACCCGGGCCGAGACGGCAGAGGCATTGCTTGCAGAAGCAACAGCGGAGCTGTCCAACTTAAAGCGCCAGATATCTCAAATAGTCTCAGCAATCTTTGGTAAGTTACTCATATAAACTTTAAACTTTGCAAACCTTCTTTCAATGATTACTTCAATTGTCACCTTCGGCTCATCTTATGTTTAATAATGCAGGCCCCAAGAGCACAAACCTCAAGTAGAACATGTTGATCAAGCTGAAGGCAGTTTATACTCTGGTGGAACAGCTCTACACCGGTTCACAACGTGCTTTGGCCGTTGTAGCTTTATCAAATGACGTTCCTCACCTCCTGCAAGGCGTCTTTGAAGCGGCTTGCTGTGTTACCTCAGCGGATCCAAGAACTAAGGCGAGCGTCCGCAAGAGCCGGGGCCATAGCCGCGTTGAGCCGGGCTAAAGCATGGATCCCAGAACTAGACCCGGCCGACCTCGCTCTTGGATACCCGAGTCTGAAAGAGGATGGGACCGTATTTGATGAACAGGATTTCAGCGCATGTGTCAAAGTTATACGCCCTGTGGCTACTCTTATTGGGAACGATACTGATCTTACCAAATATCAGCCGGGTTATGATAGCGAGAATCGGAGAATCGCAACGCCTCTTTATGACGATGTCAGCCTGATCCCTCCAATCCGTAAGCATACCTTTGCCCCTGAAGTCGACCCAGCCGGTCTAATAGATGACGAAGCTGAGTTTGAAGCTTTGAGTGGCATTGACTGGGCATCGTCCACCTTCCAGGACAAGGAAGCCGACGGAGAGGCGGAGAAGGATAACCCGGATTCTTCAAGCCAACCAAAGGAGTGAACCGCCAGGCGTCATATGTTTATGTCTTTGTGAAAACAATGCTTCAATATTCAGACTCGGGGAGTCTTGTAATAGGGTAGAAAAAACATCTCGACTTTTGCCATGCCTGTGCGCATGCTTATGGCGCTCAATACTTTCTTAAGCCGCCATCGCTATATCCTTCCAGCTTATATGGATCTTCTATTTCCTTTATGTTAAACAAAAAATTTCTTGCCTTGTCCTGTGATCCTTTTGGTAATCTCGCCGGCTTATATGACCCCACCCATGCGGGTAAATTTAACTCCTAAAAGTTGGAATATATAATATTCACCTGGCACTTAACAACCTGGGGTAATCAATATTAAGCCGGAAGAACAAAAACCATCTCACAGTGCTTTCAAGAAGATCTCAAGATAGTCAAGTAATTATGCTTATGAAGTATAATAGACAATAAACAATATTCAAAGGCTTCTGGTTCGAATACGATCAGTAAACCGTTCCAAAGGGGTTAAGCTAAGATTCGGATACGATCATATAGCCCCCAGTGGCTTTGGCGATGCCGATCAAGTGGGTATCGACAGCTATGTTCTCTTTGGTTCGAATACGACCTAAGTTTGAACAGGAAGCCCCCAAGTGACCATAAGAGTTGTTTAATGATGCTGATTCGAATACGATCCACGTCAGACCCAAAGAGGTTAAGCTATGATTCAAATATGATCAAGAAGCCCCCAAGTGGGTTTTGCAGTATGCCGATCAAGCGGGTATCGACAACTATGTTCTCTTTGGTTCGAATACGACCTATGTTTGAACAGGAAGTCCCCAAGTGATCATGGATAGATTTAGATATGATCATAAGCCGGACCAAAGGGAAAGCCGGATTCAGATATGATCCGCTCCCTGTTGGTTGTTTCCACCACCGATAAAGAAGACATATAAACCTTTGAGGGTGAAAAGGACAGAGGTCCTGCTTTATTGCTTTATATAATATATACATCTTCAAAATATATACATCTTGAGAGCCGGTGGCTCAAGTATAATAAGGCCGAAGAGCGATATTCCACGACCAGCGGGTCTCCTCCTCCGACTTACGTGAGTCTTTGTGCTCTCGAACATCAATGAGGTAGTATGACCCGTTGTTCAGATTCTTGCTGACCACAAAGGGTCCTTCCCAAGGAGGGGACAGCTTGTGCATATCGGTGATCCTGGATGAGCCGGAGCACTAAATCGCCTTCTGAAAGGTTCTCGCTTCTAACCCGGCCGGCTGTGATAGCGGCGCAGGTCTTGCTGGTAAATCACCGAGCGGGCTATTGCCAAGTCTCGCTCCTCATCCAATAAATCAAGTGCATCCTGACGAGATTTTTCGTTATCAGCCTCAACGTAAGCCGCCACGCGAGGTGAGTCATGCCGGATGTCACTTGCCAGAACCGCCTCTGCTCCGTACACCATGAAGAAAGGTGTGTAACCCGTAGATCTGTTAGGTGTAGTGTTGATACTCCAAAGCACAGAGGGTAAGTCCTCCACCCAACAACCCGGCGTTCGCTGTAAGGGGACCAAGAGCCGGGGTTTAATACCCTTCAAGATCTCCTGATTAGCTCTTTCTACTTGACCATTGGATTGAGGATGAGCAACAACTGAAACATCAAGCTGGATATGTTCTCGTTGACAGAACTCTTCCATGGCACCCTTGGAGAGATTAGTGCCATTATCAGTTATAATGCTGTGTGGAAAACCAAAGCGAAAAATCACCTTTTTCATGAACTGAACATGCCGTGGCTGCATCACACTTACTTGGTACCGGCTCTGCCTCAACCCACTTTGTGAATTTATCCACTGCCACCAGGAGGTGTGTCTTTTTATCTTTAGACCTCTTGAAAGGTCCAACCATGTCAAGCCCCCAGACTGTGAACGGCCAAGTAATTGGAATCATCCAAAATTCTTGAGCTGGCACATGAGCTCGTCGTGAGAATTTCTGACATCCGTCACATTTACTGACCAGATCCTCTGCATCAGCATGAGCCGTTAGCCAATAAAAGCCATGACAGAAAGCCTTGGCCACAAGAGATTTTGCACCGGCGTGATGACCACAATCCCCTTCATGGATCTCACGAAGTATCTCCTGACCCTCCGCAGGCGATACACAACGTTGAAAAGCTCCATTGACACTGCGATGATGTAACTCGCCATGAACAATTGTCATGGATTTGGACCGCCGGATGATTTGTCTCGCCAAGGTCTCATCCTCAGTTAACTCTCCCCGGGTCATGTAAGCCAAATATGGAACTGTCCAATCCGGGATAACACGAAGAGCTGCTACCAACTGTGCCTCCGGGTCTGGCACTGCTAGGTCCTCCTCTGTGGGTACCTTGACAGAAGGATTATGCAAAGCATCAAGAAAGGTGTTAGGGGGCACCGGCTTTCGCTGAGATCCCAGCGGGCTTAAAGCATCAGCCGCCTTGTTCTTCCTTCGATCAATGTGCTCCACTTGATAACCTTTGAAGTGCCCAGCCACAGCATCAACTTCACAATGGTAAGCCGCCATTAAGGGATCCTTAGGGTCCCACTTGCCTGATACCTGTTGAGCCACAAGATCTGAGTCACCCAAACACCTTACCCGGCTCAAATTCATCTCTTTGGCCATCCTGAGACCATGGAGTAAGGCCTCATACTCTGCTGCATTGTTAGTACAAGGAAACATAAGCCGGAGCACATAACATAATTTGTCACCTCGGGGGGAAGTTAAAATGACTCCAGCCCCCGAGCCTTCCAACTGCCTAGACCCATCAAAGTGAATAGTCCAATATGTGTTATCTGGCTTCTCCTCAGGTGCCTGTAACTCTGTCCAATCATTGATAAAGTCCACTAAGGCTTGAGACTTATGGGCGGTACGCGGCATGTACTTCAAACCATGAGGCCCAAGCTCAATGGCCCACTTGGCGACTCGTCCTGTGGCTTCCCTGTTCTGGATAGGGGGCAGAACTTATCACAGTTATAGATGACCTTGGAAGTACTGCTTCAGCTTCTGGCTTGCCATAAACACTCCATAAACAAGTTTCTGCCAATGCGGATATCTTTGCTTAGACTCAATGAGCACCTCACTGATGTAGTAAACCGGCCATTGAACCAGATGCTCCTTGCCAGCCTCCTTACGCTCCACCACGATCGCAACACTGACGGATCATGAATTAGTAGCCACATATAACAACAACGACTCTTTATCAATGGGAGCCGCAAGGACCGCTGGCTCAGACAACTGTCTCTTTAAATCTTCAAAGGCAGTATTAGCAGCATCACTCCAGACAAAAGTGTCCGTTTTCTTCATCATCTGATACAGCGGTAGGGCCTTCTCACCTAACCGGCTTATGAACCGGCTTAAAGCAGCAACACGATCCGCCAGTCGCTGAACATCATTGATGAAGGCCGGTTTAGCCAAAGAGGTAATTGCCTTGATCTTCTCCGGATTAGCTTCAATGCCTCTATTTGAGACCAGGAAACCCAAGAGCTTGCCTGCAGGTACACCAAATACACACTTTGCCGAGTTAAGCATCATATTATAAACCCGGAGATTATCAAAGGTCTCTTTCAAATCTGATATCAAGGTTTCCTTCTCTCTGGACTTCACCACGATGTCATCCACATAAGCATGAACATTGCGCTCAATTTGATCGTGGAGACAGTTCTGTACATATCGCTGATAAGTCGCCTGAGCACTCTTGAGCCCAAATGGCATAGATACATAACAGAAGGCTCCAAACGGAGTGATGAAAGCCGTCTTCTCCTGGTCCTTAACTGCGATTTTGATCTGATGATAACCAGAGTAAGCATCCAAAAAACTCAAATGCTCGCAACCCGCCGTAGCATCAATGATTTGATCAATACGGGGGAGAGCAAAGGGATCAGCCGGACAAGCCTTATTTAGGTCCGTGTAATCCACACACATCCGCCAGGTGCCGTTCTTCTTGAGCACGAGCACCGGGTTAGCCAACCACTCCGGGTGAAAAACTTCAACAATAAACCCAGCCGCTAAGAGCCGGGCGACTTCCTCTCCAATAGCTTTCCGTCTCTCTTCGTTGAACCATCGAAGAAACTGCCTGACCGGCTTATACTTTGGATCAATATTGAGAGTGTGCTCAGCGAGTTCTCTCGGTACACCCGGCATGTCAGAAGGTTTCCATGCGAAGATGTCCCGGTTCTCATGGATGAACTCGATGAGCGCGCTTTCCTATTTAGGATCCAAATTGGCACTGATACTGAACTGCTTAGATGAATCGCCTGGAGTGAAATCAACAAGTTTGGTTTCAGCAGCCGACTTAAACTTCATCGCCGGGTCATGCTCGATGGTTGGCTTCTTTAGAGAGGTCATATCCGCCGGGTCAACATTGTCTTGATAAAACTTCAGCTCCTCTGCTACACAAACAGACTCAGCATAAGCCGCGTCGCCCTCCTCACATTCCAGGGCTACCTTTCGACTTCCATGCATGGTGATGGTGCCCTTGTGACCCGGCATCTTAAGCTGCAGATAAACATAACACGGCCGTGCCATGAACTTGGCATAAGCCGGCCGACCAAATAGAGCATTATATAGACTCTTGATTTTGACCACCTCAAAAGTTAATTTCTCAGCTCTAGAATCATACTCATCTCCAAAGGCCACTTCCAGTTCAATCTTGCCAACTGGGTAAACCGACTTACCAGGCACCACTCCATGAAAAACAGTGTTGGACGTCTTCAAATCCTTATCAGTCAATCCCATGGGGCGAAAGGTCTCATAATAGAGGATATTGATGCTGTTACCTCCGTCCATGAGTACCTTAGTGAATTTATATCCACCAACCCGAGGTGCTACCACCAAGGCTAACTGACCCGGATTATCAACCCGGAGGGGGTGATCTTCCCTGCTCCATACAATGGGCTGTTCTGACCACCTCAAATAGCGGGGAACCGCCGGCTCAACTGAATTCACGGCCCTCTTATGAACCTTCTGGTCACGTTTGCACAAGTTAGTGGTGAACACGTGATACTGCCCACTATTCAGCTACTTCGGGTGGCTTTGATAACCCGACTGCTGCTGCTGTTGTCCCCCTTGACCGGTGCTGTTGATTATAACCGCCTTGATGTCCTGGCCGGAACTTGAACCGCCGCCCAGTTATGAAAGCCGCCCGGCTCCTGAGCCGCCACCCGACCCATGATTGCCATCAAACGTGTTGGAATTCTTAAAGGCCTTCATGATCGCGCAATCTTTCCATAAATGGGTGGCGGGTCGTTCCCGGGTGCCGTGTCTCGGGCAAGGCTCATTGAGTAGCTGCTCAAGAGATGGGCCTGACCCGCCAGATCGAGGGGGCGGTTTGCCCTTACGTCTCTGATTGTTACCCTGTGCATTGGCGTTGGCTACAAACTCCGGGTTACCCTCAGCCTTACGCTTATTGCTTCCTTGATTCACCGGGTTATGCTGCTGACCCTTCCCATTGCCGTTCTTCTTTCCCTTCCCTGTCTTTTCCTCATCAGACACGGGATCCTTGGTACTATCAGAGTCGGCATATTTGACTAAAGCTGCCATCAGCGTACCCATATCATTGCAATCACGCTTAAGGCGCCCCAGTTTCTGTCTCAGCGGCTCAAAGCGGTAGTTCTTCTCCAACATGAGGACTGCAGAGCCGGCATCCATCTTGTCAAACGAATGTATTATCTCCTTGACCCGGCGTACCCAATGAGTCGTGGATTCACCTTCCTCCTACTTACAATTTGTCAAGTCCACAATCGACATAGATTGCTTGCAAGTGTCTTTGAAGTTCTGGATGAAACGGGCCTTTAGCATTGCCCATGAACTAATGGAATTGGGTGGCAAGCCCTTTAACCAAGACCGGTCCGTTCCATCTAACATCATGGTGAATTACTTAGCCATTGCTGCATCACTGACCTCCAACAGCTCCATGGCCATCTCATAACTTTCGATCCATGCTCCGGGCTGTAAGTCGGCCGTGTAATTCGGCACCTTTCGAGGTCCCTTGAAGTCCTTGGGTAAACGTACATTACGTAGAGCTGGCGCTAAACAAGGAACACCGCCGATTCTGGTAGCCACTCCCACCTCAACGGAAGTCGTTGGATAATATGGAAAGTCCCGATGAGCCGTTTGTTGAGCCGCTAGCTGAGCTGCCCGCTCGTCCTCCTGACGTATTCGGTCCTGCACCGGGTTATGACCACCGGGCGGGTTACAGCGCTGGGCGTTGCTTGACAAAGCTTCTGACTCCATGTGCCTGCTGTAACCCGGACTCCGGTTTGGACGAGCCGGAGCTAACCAAGGCGGAGGAGTTGAATGAATCATGTCCCGGCTGTAGGAATAAGTCTCTTCTTTGAGCCAGGGCTGTCTGGACGAGGTCTCTGATCCTTCGGGTCTCCACTGCTGTTGGATCCTCACCGTCCACCGGGAGAGCCGCCAAACATGCTGATGTTGCGATCAAGTTCTCCATGGGGTTGGAAAAGTGACCCGGCGGTATCGGTACGTAACGGGGCGGCGCCATGTTCCCATGAGAAGGTGCCATCTCCCGAGGCTGAGCCGGCCCTCCTGTTCTGGCTGTAATAAACTGATTTGCATCTGGCGGGTTACTCGGGCCGGCTCTGGGTGTAGCGAAAAGATTCCGAGGATCATAAACCGGAGGTAAACGGGATTGGGTTTTCTGATGTCTCCTCCTCATCACCTCGTTAGATGCGTTCAGGCTCATCGTGGTCGGAATGCCTCTTCTTTGTAGCTGTTGTGCCCTTGCATCCAAAGCCGCCCGTTCTGTGGCTAACCTGGTGTCCTCAGCTGCCAAGGCCTCCTTGGCCCGAGCTATCTCCTCACGCACATGTGCCACCTCCGCGTTATGCTCATCTTGATTCGCAGGGATGATTGTGGTGGTTAACAGGGCCGTCAGTTTATCCATGAGATCCAAAGAAGACTGAGCCGGGCGCCAGGCCTCCTGCCCCGGCCGCTCCTGACCCGGACATTATTGCTGTTGCAGCCGTTGAGTTTTGACCGGGTTGAGTACCAGCCATGAAGACTCCTGCCCAGCTTAGCGGCTCATAGGGGTACGGAATACTAGAGCCGTCGGAACAGCCCCTAAGCCCGCCATCCTGTAACAGATACAACGAATCTGTTGAACGTGAGACGAATCACCGTCGGAGAGGACGGCCGTCTCACCACCATCTATAGATCCTTCAGAAAATTCTCCTCTGTGGATGCAACCCACGAAGGCACGCTTCACGACGGGTTGAGCTCGGGCGGGTCTCACACGCTGAGCCATTTCGACGAGGTCAGTGCAACAGTCCGGGTCAAGGCCCGGCTCACCAATCCGGCCGATGAAGACATGGATTCCGCCAAAGGGGACCCAGTACCCGTACTCAATTGAGCCAGCGCCGGGGCCCCAGCCTTCGTCGTCGATGTAGATCTTGCCGCGACGACTCTTGGTCATCCGGCCCACTGCGTATCCCTTGAGCCCTTCGAAGTTGCCCTTCAAGAACTCAAATCCACCGTGCGCTGGCCCCACGGTGGGCGCCAACTGTCGTGGTTTTGTCACGGCAGATGTCCTCTTGCAAGGACTTAGTCGTGGAGCCATCACAACTAGGAAGCTTAAAGGGGTTAATCGGGACAAAGGACACGAGAGATTTATACTAGTTTGGCCCCTTACGGTGAAGGTAAGGCCTACGTCTAGTTGGGTTGGTATTGCTTGATGTTTCGGTGACCAGGGAGCAAGATACGCTATGCCCGATTCTCGATGAGTTGTTTCTTGCCCTAAGCCGCCGGTAGTCGTCCCCTTATATACATGGGTTGGCATACTGCGGCTTATAGAGTCGGCCGACTCATAAGCGATGTCGGCTTGGTGACTAGTTAAATCTACCTCATGATACAAGTCATGCCATTATGGCGATTTACTACGATGGGCCTTAAGTCGCCCGTGGGCTTTAGACCCTTTATTGAACCACCATCTTCATGCTTGGTCTTGGGCTTCTTCTGATAGATCTCTCTTTGCATAACCCAGCCCCTCATGGTCGGCTTATACAAATAGTTATATTCCCTACATTATCAGTAATAGAGAAAGGTGAAGTGGCAAAAGCAGGGTCATATTTCATTCTAGCATTCAAAGACTTTTCTTTAAGCTTAGCTAATAACTTCTTAAGATTAGATCTATCATTGCAAGCTAAGAAGTCTCTAGCAGTTTCTTCAGCCATAACATAACCCTCAGGAACAACAGGCAATTCATATCTAGGGGGAGAATCTTCATCATCACTTTCATCAATATTATCAGTTTCAATAGTTTCATTCTCTCTAGCCCTAGCAAGTTGTTCATCAAGAAATTCACCTAGTCGCACAGTAGTATCAAGCATAGAAGTAGTTTCATCGTAAGTATCATGCAAAGCAGAAGTGGCATCATCAATAACATGCGACCTATCAGAATCAATAGCATGTGTAGGTGTCGCAAGTTTACTCAAAATAGAAGGTGAATCAAGTGGAGAGCTAGATGGCAGTTCCTTACCTCCCCTCATATTTGAGGGAAAAATCTTGGTTCTTTGATCTTTCAAGTTCTTCATAGTGATCAACAGATATAAATCCCAAGTGACTCAAAGAATAGAGCTATTCTTCCCGGCAACGGCGCCAGAAAATAGTCTTGATAGCCCACAAGTACAGGGGATCGCAATAGTTTTCGAGGGTAGAGTATTCAACCCAAATTTATTGATTCAACACAAGGGGAGCCAAAGAATATTCTGAATTATTAGCAGCTGAGTTGTCAATTCAACCACACCTGGGTAACCTAATATCTGCAGCAAAGTGTTTAGTAGCAAAGTAATATGATAGTAGTGGTAACGATAGCAAAAGTAACGGTAGCAGTTTTGGTTTTATAGTGATTGTAACAGTAGCAACGGAAAAGTAAATAAGCGAAGAACAATATATGAAAAGTTGTAGGCCTTGGATCGGTGATGGAGAATTATGTCGGATGCGATCGATCATGTAACAGTTATAACATAGGGTGACACGGAACTAGCTCCAGTTCATCAATGTAATGTAGGCATGTATTCCGAATATAGTCATACATGCTTATGGAAAAGAACTTGCATGACATCTTTTGTCCTACCCTCCCGTGGCAGTGGGGTCCTAGTGGAAACTAAGGGATATTAAGGCATCCTTTTAATAGAGTACCGGACCAAAGCATTAACACATAGTGAATACATGAACTCCTCAAACTACGGTCATCACCGGTAATAGTCCCGATTATTGTCACTTCGGGGTTAACGGATCATAACACATAATAGGTGACTGTAAACTTGCAAGATAGGATCAAGAACTCTCATATATTGATGAAAACATAATAAGTTCAGATCTGAAATCATGGCACTCGGGCCCTAGTGACAAGCATTAAGCATTGCAAAGTCATAGCAACATCAATCTCAGAACATAATGGATACTAGGGATCAAATCCTAACAAAACTAACTCGATTACATGATAAATCTCATCCAACCCATCACCGTCCAGCAAGCCTATGATGGAATTACTCACGCACGGCGGTGAGCATCATGAAATTGGTGATGGAGGAAGGTTGATGATGATGATGGCAACGAATTCCCCTCTTCAGAGCCCCGAACGGACTCCAGATCAGCCCTCCCAAGAGAGTTTAGGGCTTGGCAGCGGCTCCATATCGTAAAACGTGATGAATCCTTATCTCCTATTTTTTTCTCCCCAAACACGAATATATGGAGTTGGAGTTGAGGTCGGTGGAGCTTCAGGGGGCCCACGAGGCAGGGGGCGCGCCCAGGGGGGTAGGCGCGCCCCCACCCTCGTGGACAGGGTGTGGGCCCCCTGACGTGGATTCTGCTTCCAGTATTTTTGATATATTCCAAAAATAATCTCCGTTAACTTTCAGGTCATTCCGAGAACTTCTATTTCTGCACAAAAATAACGCCATGGCAATTATGCTGAAAACAGCGTCAGTCCTGTTTAGTTCCATTCAAATCATGCAAGTTAGAGTCCAAAACAAGGGCAAAAGTGTTTGGAAAAGTAGATACGACGGAGACGTATCACTCATCACAACGCATGCAAGAGAGAGTGCGAGCATCATCTTCACCAAAATGAACGGTTGCATAGAACTGATGAGTAAGTTGAACATCGAAGTCACAGTTGATAGACATGAGTTTGACCAAATCAAACTCCTCACAGAGAGCCAGAGCCTCTCCAAAGTACTCCATGTTGTTACTCCAATGGTTAAGGCCTATGATCCACTGCTTGGCATACTGATTCTTGTGAAGATCGAATACCTCATGGACAATCCTCACTTGCATCTGATTCCAGAACTGAACAGTGGTCCATCAAGGCTCAGTAGGAACCGTATACGGATTCCATTTCCAGAAGACTTCCCACTCCTTGGCCTTTCACTTGTGCATAGGAATGGCCACACGTTGCTTGGCAGCGACAGACTTCTCACGGGGGGTCGGCTTGGTGGGAACCACAACCTCCTCTTCCTCGTCAGACTCGGCCGGGCGCTTGTATCTACGGGCTCGCTTCTTAGTCTTTGTATGAGGAGCAGAGCGAGAACCAGTGCCACCTGCACACACACACACACACACACACACACACACACGGGAAGCACACAAGAGACCCCACAGAGATGAGAGGATTGCACACAAGAACGAAATAATACATTGCTTGTGAATCAAAGAAGGTAAAACAGTGCAACATGGTTCAGGAGTCCCGGTTGTACCGGTTCTCTGACCAGTGGAACCACCCAAGCGGTTGTTACGCCCAAGAAGGGCAGTAGTACCACTGGAAGCGAGTAGTTCTACCCGTGGGAGAGCAAGTACCTACGGGATGTGAATCAAATAGCAATATTCTAAGTTCTAATGATGCACAAACAATAGCAGGATGCATATAGATCTCTTCCACCCAATAGTTTGGACAAACAAACGCGGGATATCAAGCAATGCCTTAAGAGGATGGATTCAAATATTGAAACCCTAGATAAGAGGAACGAGGCATTACAGGCATCCATGGGAAGAGAACGGGAGGGAGGGGGCCTCCACGGGGCAATCCAAGGAGGGCCCACGAATCTGGAGCGCCGGAGAGCACTCCGGGGCGAGGTGGGCGGCGACTGATGGCTAGGGCAAGTGAGGGGAACGGGCACAAAGGGAGGAAGAAGATACCCCTTCGGCCCGACCCCTTTATATACCCGCAAATCGTGAAGCGGTTGTACCGCTCCCTGGGACATACTAGTGGTTGCAGGCGGTACTTCCGATGCCTGGGAGGTGGCAGTAGTACCGCCTGGAATCAAGCCGTAGTACCGGCCAGGAGCCCAACCTGGGGAGCCAGCGGTAGAACCGCAAAGACAACCCTGGTGTAACCCTTGGGACGATACAACCAAGTGTCCGAGCGGTTGAACCGCCACGGTAACCGGTTGTACCGCCTAGTCAACATCACCCACACCATGACCAACTTGTCTGCAATTGGAAGAGATGGTTTAAAGGAAAGAGGAGGTTTGGGATGGAGACAAGACACCGGAATAGGGTGAGGTAACCTCCAAGAGTGCAAGAAGCAAGCAAGAAAAGACCACACCTTGGAGGTCACATACACCTAGGACCCAAAAACAGAAAAAACTAGCAAGAGCGAATAAGATCCAAGGAAATCAACCCTTTCATGGAGGAAGGGGGCGGTGGCCGAAGCCACCTATGTTTGAGTTAATTGGTGTGACACCGTGATACGTCTCCAATGTATACATAATTTTTTATTGTTCCATGTTGTTATATTATCATTATTGGATGTTTTATAATCATTTTATAGGAACTTTATATCATTTGGGACTAACCTATTGACATAGTGCCCCGTGCCAGTTGTTGTTTTTTTACTTCGCAGAAAATCAATACCAAACGGAGTCCAAACACAGCGAAACTTTTTGGAGATTTTTAGTGGACCAGAAGACACACAATGGGCCAAAGAAGTACCAGAGGTGGGCTCTGAGGGGAGCACAACCCACATGGGCTTGCCTGGGGGCCCAGGCGCAGCCTGGTGGATTGTGCCCACCTCGGCCGCCTCCCGCACTACCTCTTTGCTCTATACATACCCCGAAAATCCGAAAACCCCAGGGGAGTCGACGAAACATAATTCCAGCCTCCACAGGTTCCAGAAACCACAGATCCAATCTAGACACCATCACTTAGGGGTTCATCATCCTCATTGGTGCCTCTTCCATGATGCATGAGTAGTTCATTGTAGACCTTTGGTCGGGTCAGTAGTTAGTAGCTAGATGGCTTCCTCTCTCTCTCTCTCTCTCTCTCTCTCTCTCTCTCTCTCTCTCTCGATTCTCAATACAATGGTCTCTTAGAGGTCTATTTGATGTAACTCTTTTTTGCGGTGTGTTTGTTGAGATCCGATGAACTTTGAGTTTATGATCAAATCTATTTTATCCATGAAAGTTATTTGAGTTTTGATCTCTTATATGCATGCTTGCTTATAGCCTCATATTTCTTCTTCAAATCTTTGGTTTAGTTAGGCCGACTAGATCGATTTTTGTTGCCATGGGAAGAGGTGCTTTGTGATGGGTTCGATCTTACGGTGCTCAATCCCAGTGATAGAAGGGGACATGACACATATGTATCGCTGCTATTAAGGATAACAAGATGGGGTCTATTCCTACATGAATAGATCTTGTCTACATCATGTGATTGATCTTATTGCATTACTCCGTTTCACCATGAACTTAATACACTAGATGCATGCTGGATAGCCGTTGATGTGTGGAGTAATAGTAGTAGATTGACAACCCACAAGTATAGGGGATTGCAATAGTTTTTGAGGGTAGAATATTCAACCAAAATTTATTGATTCGACACAAGGGGAGCCAAAGAATATTTGCAAGTATTAGCAGCTGAGTTGTCAATTCAACCACACCAAGAGATTAATTATCTGCAGCAAAGTGATCAGTGTTAGGGAACGTAGCATGCAATTTAAAAAAAAATCCTACGCTCACGCAAGATCTATCTAGGAGATGCATAGCAATGAGAGGGGGAGTGTGTGTCCACGTACCCTCATAGACCGAAAGCAGAAGCGTTTGACAACGTGGTTGATGTAGTCGAACTTCTTCTCGTTCCGACCGATCAAGCACCGAACGTACGACACCTCCGAGTTCTGCACACGTTCAGCTCGATGACGTCCCTCGAACTTTTGATCCAGCAAAGTGTCGAGGGAGAGTTTCGTCAGCACGAAGACATGGTGGCGGTGATGACGAAGTGATCCACGCAGGGCTTTGCCTAAGCATTACGACAATATGACCGGAGGCGTAAGCTATGGAGGGGGAGCCGCACACGGCTAGGAATCAATGTTGTGTGTTCTAGCGGTGCCCCCCACATATATATAGGTGGGAGATGGAGAGGGCCAGCAAGGGGCGCCCCAAATAGGAGTAATCCTACTTGGGCGCCTCCGACAAGTCGGCCTCCCCCCTTCCATAAGTGTCGGAGGGGAAGGAAAGAGAGGAGGGAGGGGAAGGAAAGGGGGAGGCCGAATCCTGCCCTTTCCTTCTCCCTTCCCTCCTTTCCTTTCCCCCTTATTTAGACCTATAGGGGGTGCACCAGCCCCTTAGGGGCTGGTCTGTCCCTCTCTTGGCCCATTAGGCCCATATAGTTTGCCGGGGGTTGCCCGGAACCCCTTCCGATGACCCGATACGTACCCGATACCCCTGGAACACTTCCGGTATCCGAATACTATCGTACTATATATGAATCTTTACCTCTCGACCATTTCGAGAATCCTCGTCATGTCAGTGATCTCATCCGGGACTCCGAACAACATTCGATCACTATCATGGAATTGTCACGACAGATGTCCTCGTGGAAGGACTTAGTCGTGGATCCATCGCAACTAGGAAGCTTAAAGGGGTTAAAACGGGACAAAGGACACGAGGGTTTATACTGGTTTGGCCCCTTGCGGTGAAGGTAAAAGCCTAATCCAGTTGAGGTGGAATTGCTAGGGTTTCGATGACAAGGGAGTGAATCCGCTATGCTCGGCTCTCGATTTGATGTTACTTGCCCTGAACTGCCACCGGGTCGTCCCTTTATATACAGAGGTCGACAACCAGCGGCTCATAGAGTCTCGACCGGCTCATAAACAGTGTCCGGCTGGGTGACCAATTAATCTTGCCTTACAATACAAGCCATGCCATTATGACGGTTTATCACTACGGGCCTTAAGTCGCCTTTGGGCTTTGGGCCCTTACCTGAACCACCATCTTCAAGCTTGATATTGGGCTTCATATGATGACTCGTCATAGGCATAACCCGGCCCCTCATGGGCAGGTTACGCTAATAGTTATATTCCCAACATTAGGCCCCAGATTGATTTGAACCGGTTCATGTCAATCTTCAACACTTAAGAAAAAGTCTTCTGTCTTCCACCTGTGCGAGAATTTATAACCCGCCATGACGTCATCTTCTGGATTCATGGTAACCCATCGTGACGTCATCTGCTATTTAATTCATTTTTTATTCAGTCATATCCCAACGGATCCTTATCTTTAATGACCATTCCAAGAATCGAGGCGTCTGAGTAGCTGGATAACCATGTTTTGGCCTCCTCATTTCTCGCGCCCACTCTGTCAGTCTTCCCTTATAAATAAGCACGACCAGGTCTTTCTTCATTCTCCCCCTTTCCGTCGTCTTCTTCATCTCGCGACTCTGTTGCTGCTCGAGCTCCGCCGCCGCTGCCGAGCACCTCGTCTTCATCGACCTCGGCCGCTGCATCAACCTGAATCAGTCCAGAAAACGGCGGCGACCCTCCACAGTAGATCTGCAGCTGTAAGTCTTCGTCTTCCCGCACCTCTGATCCGCATTAGGGTTTGCGAGTTCCTCCGTGTTCTTCGCTGTTCATCATGGATTCTTCATGGTTTCTTTATTGCATCCTCTTTGATCTAAAAGAAGTACTAAACTTACGCGGTAGTTGTTTCGCATCCATTTCAGATGCTAGTAGATCCCTTTTTCTAGTTCAGAGGCCTCATCAGAACACGAGCTCATCTGCACTAGATTTTTAGGTCTAGAATATTTTCTTTTCTGAACAGCCATTTGATCCAAATTAATAGCTGTGACTTGTGAAAACTGTTTTTGCCTGTATCTTGATAGATCCACTCTGCCATGGCGGTTCACACCACCGGCTTTAATTTGAGATGCTCAATAAATAACTTCAACCACGCCCGACGGCTTAAATAACTTAACTGCCCATGGCGGCTTAAACAACCTGTCACAATTAGCCATATATCATTAGGCCCCTTTGTAAGCCGCCATCTTAAATATGTATTGAAATATTTCCTCCGGCTTAAGCTTAAACCGGTATTTTGCTCTGTCTTAGGCTTTCATCTCCACAATGCCGCCAAAAGCACCCAAATCACTTGTTACATGCAATTGGGTCAAATCCGTCGTCACAAAAAGCACCCTTGCTGATTTTGTGAAAACTGGCTACCTTCCAAAGAAGGAAATCATGTCTTATCATGCAACTAATCCAACAGAGGAAAAACCTCAACCCAAAGAGGGAAAATTCATCGTCTTTACTGATCACATGAACCGGGGCTTCTCTCCACCCGGCTCAAAGTTTTTCAGAGACGTTTTGCACTTTTTTGACCTCCGACCTCAAGACATCGGGCCCAATTCCGTGTCAAATATCTGCAATTTCCAAGTGTTCTGTGAAGTGTACCTTGGAGAGGAACCCAACTTGCTGCTCTTCAGGGAATTATTTTACTTGAACCGCCAGAATGAACGTTCCAATGGGCCTAGCTTGGAGCTTGGTGGGATCTCAATCCAGCGAAGAAGAGACTGCATTTTTTCGTACGCCGATCCACCGAGTCACCCCAAAGACTGGAACCAGACATGGTTCTATTGTCAAGATACTTCTCCGGCTGGTGAAAACACTCTGCTCGGCTTTCGCGCCCTACGCCTCGAGTCTACTCATCCGTTACCAGATAAGCTATTTGCTGCTGAACGCCAGAAACTTGCCCCTACCATGAGCAAAATCAAAGATCTTCTGGGGAATGGTTTGAATGGAATTGATTTGGTCCGGGTTTGGCTTGCCTGGCGGGTTATCCCGTTGAGCCGCCGCCCTTGTTTGATGTTCGACTACACAGGCCAGAAGAATGATCCTCTGCAGCACAGCCCGGACGATTTACCTGATGATATTATTGATGATAGGACAAAAGCACTTCTGAATGAGAGCCTGGCAGACTGTGGCAAAGCAGGTTTGAGCTCTTTCTGCAAAGCTAACCCGGCTCCAGCCGTAGGCTTGTAATTTAAACACTTTATTTTATACTCTCACCTTTTGAGGTTTTACCTTTACTCAAAAACTCTTGTTGAAATTCACAGGCCACTGATGATTTTTGGAAATCCAACTATGATCATGAGGCTGCCAAGAAGGCCAGAAAAATTAAGAAAACCGCCAGGAGAGCCGCCGCCAAGAAGAAAGGACATAAACCCAGCGCCTCCGATATGCTCCGGCTAGAGGACACCTCTGAATCAG
Organism: Aegilops bicornis; assembly: GCA_021605145.1. Classification (NCBI taxonomy): domain Eukaryota; kingdom Viridiplantae; phylum Streptophyta; class Magnoliopsida; order Poales; family Poaceae; genus Aegilops; species Aegilops bicornis. The sequence continues at coordinate 194,662,364 of CM038674.1, forward strand.
AGGTAGCTCTTGATTCTCTAGGCTCCTTTTTTAACTACCTTATTGACACTAATTATCCTCAGGAGGATACATGAGCGAGTCACGCAGCGGTTGAAGAGGTAACTATCATTTCCTCCGACTCCGAGCCTTTGCCAAGACAAAAAGTCCAAAGAGTGACCCGGAAAGTAAGTTGTTCACATCCTTTAGCTTACCAAGATCCTCAATTTCTTTTGAAGCGTCAGATTCATGAGAGCCGGAGGCAGACCCGGATCAGCAAAGATGCAGAACTCTCCTCCAGCTTACCCAATACACCAAGGTAACGTCGGAATGAGGTCACCTCCGATTTACATTCCTTTTATCCCCTGGCGGGTCTCACTCGTCAACCACTCAATTCTTCTGACTCAAACTTCCAGGGAACTTCTCCTTCCTCCGGCGAGTCAATGCAGTCCAATTTGCCAGCTTTCAAAACCGCTCCAAGGTAATGATAACCTGCTTATCCTATGTTAATTTCAATTTGCTACTCTTGTGCTGAATTTTTGATTTGATGAAGTGGACAAGCAAAGCCCAGCAAAAGGGCGAAGAAGAACAAGCCGGCCGAAGAGCCGGTCTTAAATGAACTGAAGCTCGGAATGGCTGCTCCTGACACCTCTACTCATGAGCCGCCGCCTGAACCAGCCCATGATATTCCAATGCCTACTGCTGATCCGCCTGTCGAGCAAGCCATTGATGGTTCTGAAAACTCGGAGATCCCAAGCCCGGCCAAGACAGGTGACCCTGATGTCGAAATCATCAAGACCGGCTTTGTTGAACCGGGAAGACCAACCGTGCTGGCCAAGTGCTCCGCCAAGGAAGAACTTCTGGAACGCCGCAGGGCTAAACTGGATGTCACTGATTATACTCACATGAGTATTGGAGAAATCTTCTCTGGCTATATGAGCCAAGTGCACACCAGCCGTGACATGGAAATTGACATGGTGAAGCAGATGCACCAAAAATCTGAGGTATAACTCTTCTTTCTGTACTTCATTTATTCTTACCATACCAGCCCTCAAGTCTATTGCTTATGATGGAATATGCTATAGACTTAAAACCAGCTTAGTAATACACATAAAACTCCGGCTTATCCTGTAGCCCCCAAGGGCCGGCTTAAGCAGCATGTTTGAACCGGTCCTTATCATGTTTTAATCGAGAAGTACTTGGAACAACAATATGCATTAGCCCCCAAGTGCCAAGTACCTTTGCCTGCAAAGTGCTTGGGACTTACTTGCATGAACCGCCACTGTAAACAGAGTTCTTCAACATACATTAGCCCCCAAGTGCCAAGTACCTTTGCTTGCAAGGTGCTTGGCACTTAATGTTGTATTATGATAATCCTGATTGTAACCCGGCATTTGTGCAGGCCACCATTAGTCAATTTGAATCGGAAATATCTGACTCGAAGAACCGCCTGGGAGCACAGGAGATTCAAACCCAAAAAGCCAACTCCAAATTTGAATTCAGTGTATCTGGACAAGAAAAACTGAAAAAAGACTTTGAAGCAGAGAAGAAGGCCTGGGCTGATGAAAAGATGGTCTTGATCAACCGGACTGAGAAGGCAGAGGTGGCTCTTGCGAAACAACGATTAATTATCCGGTTTAAAATGCCATATATCTCAGATGGTCTCAACAATCTTTGGTAAGTCACTTTGCATGTGTTAGATATGTAAATCTTTCTAATAAGCATATCAATTGTTATCAACACACCTGACATTGTATGTCTGAGCCCCAGAGCTCAAATCTTAACCAGAGCATGCTGATCAAACTAAAGGCAGTTTACACGCTGGTGGAGCAACTTTACACTGGGTCTTAGCGTGCCTTAGCTGCAGTGGCTTTGTCAAATGAAGTTCCCACCCTCCTATCAGATGTATTAAAGTGGCTTGCTGTGTTACCTCAACGGTTTAATGAGCTAAGGCGATCTTCTGCAAGAGCCGGAGCCGTAACTGCATTAAGCCGGGCCAAGGCGTGGCTACCGGAGCTAGACCCAGCCGACATCGCCATCGGGTATCCAAGCTTAAAAGAGGACGACACACCGTTTGGACAGGAGGACTTCACCACTTGTGTTAAAGGAAATCCGCATGTGGCCACCCTGATTGCTAATGACACGAATCTTACCAAGTATCATCCGGGTTATGACGCTGAAAACCAGAGGATTCCAACGCCACATTACGAAGTGACCAGCCTGATCCCTCCAATTCGTAAGCATACCTTTGCCCCTGAAGTTGACCTGGCCGGATTAATAGATGATGAAGCTGATTTTGAAGCTTTGAGTGGCATTGACTGGTCATCATCAACCTTCCAGGACAGGGAACAAGATGGAGGAGCGGAAAGGGATGATCCGGAAGCTTCAGGTCAACAACACAATTGATCCATCTGGCGGCTCATATTTACGCTTTGCTAAAAAATAATCTTTCATCATTTGGACTCGGGGAGTCATGTAATAGGGTAGAAAAAACACTTGGTTTTGTCGTGCCATCGTGCACATGCCTGGCGCTCAACACCGCTTAAGCTGCCATCTTATATTCCTCCATATTGTGCTGATCATCTGTTTTCCTTATGTCTAAGAAAGCTTTTTAACTGTCCTGCATAGAGAAAACAAATCACAAGTCCCTTGGCGGCTTACCGCATGGCGGGTCATATATCTTACAGATAACCCGGAATATGAACAAGAGTCATAGATAAGCCGGCTGTCAATTATATCTTTGAAATATAACCATAACATCATACCTGTGATCCTTTGATTTACACTGCCATTTTCTATGACCCGAACAGTAAGGGTGACAACTCAATCTTGTAGAAACCGGCACATATGATGTTTGTTATGTGCTTGAGAAATTATTGACCAAGATTAAGCCAGGTGGAATAAACACCACTCCCTAGATGCTTTCAAATATGATCAAAAAAAGTCTCAAAACAAAGTCAAATAATTGTGATTGCAAAACTAACAAGTAACACACAAAATTTTGAGGCTTCTGATTCGAATACGATCAGTAAACCGTTCCAAAAGGGTTAAGCTAAGATTCGTATACGATCATATAGCCCCCAGTGGCTTTGGCGTTGCCAATCAAGAGGGTACCGACAGCTATGTTCTCTTTGGTTTGAATACGACCTATGTTTGAACAGGAAGCCCCCAAATGACCTTGAGAGTTGTTTAACGACGCTAATTCGAATACAATCCACGTCGGACCCAAAGGGGTTGAGCTATGATTTAGATACGATCAAGAAGCCCCCTAGTGGGTTTGGCAGCGTGCCAATCAAAAGGGTATCGATAGCTATGTTCTCTTTGGTTCGAATACGACCTATGTTTGAACAGAAGCCCCTAGTGATCATGATATTTAACGGCTAGATTCGAATACGATCATGAGCCGAACCAAAAGGAGAGCCAGATTCAAATATGATCAACTCCCTGTTGGTCGTTTTAAAAATATAATAGTGAAGACATATAAACTTTTGAGGATGAAAAGGATAGAGGTCCTGCTTTATTGCTTATCATAATAGATACATCGTCAAAATATGTACATCATGAGAGCCGGCGGCTCAAGTATAGTAAGGCCGAAGATGAGCGATATTCCACGGCCAGCGGGTCTCTTCTTCCGACTTACGTGAGTCTTTGTGCTCTCGAACATCAATGAGGTAATATGACCCGTTGTGTAAGTTCTTACTGACCACGAAAGGCCCTTCCCAAGGTGGGGATAACTTGTGCGCATCAGACTGATCCTGGATGAGCCGGAGCACTAAGTCACCTTCTTGAAAGGTTATGGACCTAACCCGACGGCTGTGATAACGACGCAGGTCCTGTTGGTAAATCATCGAGCGGGCTGCTGCTAAGTCACGCTTCTCATCCAATAGGTCAAGTGCATCCTGACGGGCTTGTTCGTTATTAGCTTCAACATAAGCCGCCACACGGGGTGAGTCATGACAGATGTCACTTGGCAGAACCGCCTCTGCTCCATAAACCATGAAGAAAGGCGTATAACCCGTAGATCTATTAGGTGTAGTATTGATGCTCCATATCACAGAAGGCAACTCCTCCACCCAACAACCCGGCGTCCGCTATAAAGGGACCATAAGTCGGGGCTTAATACCCTTCAAGATCCCCTGATTAGCTCTTTCAGCTTGACCATTGGATTGAGGATGAGCTACTGATGAAGCATCGAGCCGGATATGCTCACGTTGGCAGAACTCTTCCATGACACCTTTGGACAGATTAGTACCATTGTCAGTTATGATGTTGTGTGGAAAACCAAAACGAAATATCACCTTTTTCATGAATTGAACCGCCGTGGCTGCATCACACTTACTGAACGGCTCTGCCTCAACCCACTTCGTGAATTTATCAACCGCCACCAGGAGGTGTGTCTTTTTATTCTTGGACCTTTTGAAAGGCCCAACCATGTCAAGCCCCCAGAATGCAAACGGCCAAGTGATTGGAATCATCCTCAATTCTTGAGGCAGCACATGAGCTCGTCGTGAGAATTTTTGACAACCATCACATTTACTGACCAGATCCTCCGCATCAGCATGAGCCGTTAGCCAATAAAAACCATGACGGAAAGCTTTGGCCACAAGAGATTTTGAGCCGGCATGATGACCACAATTGCCTTAATGGATCTCACAAAGGATTTATTGACCTTCCTCAGGTGACACACAACGTTGAAATGCCCCAGTAACACTGCGATGATGCAACTCACCATGAACAATTGTCATTGACTTAGATCGCCAGACGATTTGTCTAGCCAAGGTCTCGTCCTCAGGAAACTCGCCCCGGGTCATGTAAGCCAAATATGGCACTGTCCAATCTGGGATGACGTGAAGAGCCGCCACCAATTGCGCTTCTGGGTCTGGAATAGCTAAGTCTTCCTTGTGGGTAACTTAACAGAAGGGTTATGCAGAATACCCGAGAAGGTGTTAGGTGGCACCGACTTACGCTGAGATCCCAGCCGGCTTAAAGCATCAGCCGCCTCATTCTTTCTTCGATCAATGTGATCCACTTGATAAACTTTGAAGTGTCCAGCGATAGCATCACCTTCACGGTGATAAGCCGCCATAAGAGGATCCTTAGAATCCCACTTGCCTGACACCTGTTGAGCCACTAAATCTGAGTCGCCAAAGCACCTTACCCAGCTTAAGTTCATCTCCTTAGCCATCCAAAGACCATGGAGCAAGGCCTCATATTCAGCTGCATTATTAGTACAGGGAAACATCAACCGGAGCACATAACAAAATTTGTCACCTCGAGGGGAAGCTAAAACAACTCCAGCCCTCGAGCCCTCCAATTGCCTGGACCCATCAAAGTGAATAGTCCGGTATGTGTTGTCCGGCTTTTGTTCAGGCATCTGCAGCTCTTTCCAATCGTTGATGAAGTTCACCAATGCCTGAGACTTAATAGCAGTACGTTGCATATACTTTAAGCCATGAGGCCCAAGCTCAATGGCTCACTTGGCGACTCGTCCTGTGGCCTCTCTATTCTGAATGATGTCTCCCAAAGGAGCAGAACTTACCACAGTGATGGGGTGACCCTGGAAGTATTGCTTAAGCTTCCGGCTCGCCATGAACACCCCATAAACGAGCTTCTGCCAATGTGGATATCTTTGCTTAGACTCAATAAGCACTTCACTGATGTAGTAAACCGGCCGTTGAACCGGATGCTCCTTGCCAGCCTCCTTGTGCTCCACCAAAATAGCAACACTGACAGCACATGAGTTAGCAGCCACATACAACAATAAGGGCTCCTTATCAATGGGAGCCGCAAGGACCGGCGGCTCCGATAGCTGTCTCTTTAAATCTTCAAAGGCAGCGTTAGCGGCATCACTCCAGACAAAGTTGTTTGTTTTCTTCATCATCTGATATAGCGGTATGGCCTTCTCACCTAACCGGCTTATGAACCGGCTTAAAGCCGCGATACGACCCGCCAGTCGCTGAACATCATTGATGCACGCCGGCTTAGCCAAAGAGGTGATTGCCTTGATCTTCTCCGGGTTAGCCTTAATGCCTCTGTTAGAGACCAGAAAACCCAAAAGCTTGCCTGTTGGCACGCCAAACACACATTTGGCCGGGTTAAGCATCATTTTGTAGACTCAGAGATTATCAAAGGTTTCCTTCAGATCATCTATCAAGGTCTCCTTCTCTCTGGACTTCACCACAATGTCATCCACATAAGCATGAACATTTTGTCCAATCTGATTATGGAGGCAGTTCTGCACACATCGTTAATAAGTCGTCTGGGCACTCTTAAGCCCAAAAGGCATAGACACATAACAGAAGGCTCCAAACGGAGTGATGAAAGCCGTCTTCTCATGGTCCTTAACTGCCATCTTGATCTGATGATAACCAGAATAAGCATCCAAGAAACTCAAACGCTCACAACCCGCCGTAGCATCAATGATCTGATCTATACGGGGGAGAGCGAAAGGATCAGCCGGACAAGCCTTGTTTAAGTCCGTGTAATCCACACACATACGCCAGGTGCCGTTCTTTTTAAGTACAAGCACCGGGTTAGCCAACCACTCCGGGTGAAAAACTTCAACAATAAACCCGGCCGCCAAGAGCCAGGCCACCTGCTCACCGATAGCTTTACATCTCTCCTCATTAAACCGCCGAAGAAACTGCCTGACCGGCTTAAACTTTGGATCAATATTGAGAGTGTGCTCAAAGAGTTCTCTCGGTACACCCAGCATATCAGAAGGTTTCCATGCAAAGATGTCCCGGTTCTCACGGATGAACTCGATGAGTGTGCTTTCCTATTTGGGATCCAGATTGGCATTGATACTAAATTGCTTAGATGAATCGCCTGGAACAAAATCAACCATCTTGGTGTCATCGGCCGACTTAAATTTCATCACCGGCTCATGTTCCGTGGTTGGCTTCTTCAGAGACGTCATGTCTTCCGGGTCCACATTATCCTTATAAAACTTCAACTCCTCTGCTGCACAGACAGATTCAGCATAAGCAGCGTCACCTTCCTCACATTCTAGGGCTATTTTCCGACTCCCATGTACCATGATGGTGCCCTTGTGACCCGGAATCTTGAGCTGCAAGTAAACATAACACGGCCGCGCCATGAACTTGGCATAAGCCGGCAATAGAGCGTGATATGGGCTCTTGATTTTGACCACTTCAAAGGTTAATTTCTCAGCCCTAGAGTCATGCTCATCTCCGAAGGCTACCTCCAGTTCAATCTTACCACTGGGTATGCTGACTTACCAAGCACCACTCCATGGAAAACAGTGTTGGATGTTTTAAGATTTTTATCAGTCAGCCCCATACGACGGAAGGTCTCATAATAGAGGGTATTGATGCTGTTGTCTCCGTCCATGAGTACTTTAGTGAATTTATATCCACCAACCTGAGGTGCCACCACCAAAGCCAACTGACCCGGATTGTCAACCCGGGGAGGGTGATCTTCCCTGCTCCATACAATGGGTTGCTCTGACCACCTCAAATAACGAGGGGCTGCTGGCTCAACAACATTCAAAGCCCTTTTGTGAAGCTTCTGGTCTCGTTTGCACAAACTAGTTGTGAACACATGATACTGTCCACTATTCAGCTGCTTTGGATTGCCCTGATAATCCGATTGCTGCTGCTGATCTCCCTGACCGGACTGTTGATTATAACCACCTTGATTTCCTTGAAAGCCGGAACTTGAGCCGCCGCCCGAGCCATGAAAACCGCCTCCACCTGAGCAGCCGCCATGCCCATCGTTGCCGTCGAACATGTTAGAATTTTTGAAAGCCTTGATGATCGCGCAATCTTTCCATAGGTGAGTGGCTGGCCTTTCCCGAGTGCAGTGTCTTGGACAGGATTCATTGAGCAGTTGCTCAAGAGTAGGACCTGACCCGCCAGACCGAGGGGGCGGCCACCCCTTGCGTCGTTGATTGTTACCCTGTGAATTGGTGTTAGCCACAAACTCCGGGTTACCGTCGGCCTTACGTTTATTGCCTCCTTGACTCGCCGGGTTATGCTGATGACCCTTTCCACTGTCGTTCTTCTTTCCCTTCCTGTCTTCTCTTCATCAGATGCGGGATCCTTGGTACTATCAGAATTGGCGTATTTGACTAGAGCCGCCATCAGTTGGCCCATGTCATTACAATCACGCTTGAGCCGCCCCAGCTTCTGTTTTAGAGGTTCAAATCTGCAATTTTTCTCCAACATTAAGACCGCAGAGCCGGTATCCATCTTATCAGATGAATGTATTATCTCCTTGACTCGACGTACCCAATGGGTCGTGGACTCACCTTCTTCTTGCTTGCAATTAGTTAAATCTACAATTGACATGGGCTGCTTGCATGTGTCCTTGAAATTCTAAATAAACCGGGCTTTTAACTCCGCCCATGAACCAATGGAGTTAGGCGGAAGCCCCTTCAGCCAAGTGCGGGCCGTTCCATCCAACATCATGGTGAAGTACTTAGCCATTTCCACATAACTGACCTCCAACAATTCCATGGCCATCTCATAGCTTTCAATCCACGCCCCAGGCTGTAAATCGGCTGTGTAATTCGGCACCTTTCGAGGTCCCTTGAAATCCTTGGGCAGACGCTCATTACGTAGAGCCGGTACCAAACAAGGAACACCGCTGGTTCTCGTGGCCACATCTTCCTCAATAGAAGTCGTCGGATAATCCGGGAAGGTTTTGTGAGCCACCTGCTGAGCTGCCTGCTCAGCCGCCTGCTGAGCCGCCTGCTGAGCCTCTTGACGTATCCTGTCCTGTACCGGATTATGCCCACCTGGCTGGTTATGGTGCTGGGCGTTGCTTGAAACAGCCATCGAATCCATATGTCTGCTGTAACTCGGGCTCCGTCTTGGGCGAGGAGTCGAATGGATCCTGTCTCGACTATAAGAATAAGCCTCCTGCTACGCCAGAGCCGTCTGAAGAAGTTCTCTGACCTTTCGTGAATCAACTGCTGTTGGAGAGTCGCCATCCACTGGGAGAGCCGCCAAACGCGTCGATGCAGCGATCAGGTTTTCCAAAGGGTTGGAAAAATGACCCGATGGTGTTGGTACGTAGCGAGGCGGGGCAATATTCATGTGAGGAGGTTCCATCACCCGGGGCTGAACCGGCGCCCCCGCTCCGGGTGTTATAAACCGGTTTGCCTCCGACGGGCTACTAGGGCCGGCTCCGGGTGTGCAGAAGAGATTCCGAGGATCATAAACCGGAGGCAGATGGGATTGAGCCTTCTGGTACCTCCTCCTCATCACCTCATTAGACGCGTTCAGATTCATCGTAAGCTGGAAAGCCTCTGACTGGGTCTGGTGAGCTCGAGCATCCAAATCCGCCCGTTCTGCGACCAATCTGGTGTCCTCAGCTGCTAGGGCTTCTTTGGCTCGGGCTATCTCCTCACGTACCTGTGCTACCTCTACATCATGCTCAGCTTGATCCACTGGAATAACTGTGACGGTTAACAGGGCCGTCAATTTGTTCATGAGATCAATCAGCACTTGAGCCGGCGGGCGCACAGGGCCTCCTGCCCCGGCCGCTCCTGACCCAGAAGTTATTGCTGCCGCAGCCGTAGAGTTTTGACCGGGTTGAGTGCCAGCAATGAAGATCCCTACTCTGCTTGGCGGCTCAAAGGGGTACGGAATACTGCTGCCATCGAAATAGCCCCCAAGCCCACCGTCTTGTAATTGGTATAACGAATCCGTCTCGCTAGTGGACGACTCACCATCAGAGTTGACGACCGTCTCACCACCATCCACGGATCCTTCAGAAAATTCCCCTCCGTGGATGCATCCCACGAAGGCATGCTTCATGGCGGGCTGAGCCTGGTCGGGTCTCGTGCGCTGAGGCATCTCGATGATGTCTGTGCAGATGTCTGGCTCAGGGCCCGGCTCGCCAATCCGGCCGATGAAGACGTGGATTCCACCGAAGGGGACCCGGTACCCGTACTCAACTGAGCCGGCATCGGGGCCCCAGCCAGCGTCGTCGATGTAGAGCTTGCCGCGACGACTCTTGGTCATCCGGCCCACAGTGTATCCCTTGAGCCCTTCGAAGCTGCCCTTCAAGAACTCAAATCCATCGTGTGCTGGCCCCACGGTGGGCGCCAACTGTCGTGGAATTGTCACGACAGATGTCCTCGTGAAAGGACTTAGTCGTGGAGCCATCGCAACTAGGAAGCTTAAAGGGGTTAAAACGGGACAAAGTACACGAGGGTTTATACTGGTTCGGCCCCTTGTGGTGAAGGTAAAAGCCTAATCCAGTTGAGGTGGAATTGCTAGGGTTTCGATGACCAGGGAGCGAATCCGCTATGCCCGGCTCTCGATTTGATGTTACTTGCCCTGAACCGCCGCCGGGTCGTCCCTTTATATACAGAGGTCGACACCCAGTGGGTCATAGAGTCCCGGTCGGCTCATAAACAGTGTCCGGCTCGGTGACCAATTAATCTTGCCTTACAATACAAGCCATGCCATTATGGCGGTTTATCACTACGAGCCTTAAGTCGCCTTTGGGCTTTGGGCCCTTACCTGAACCACCATCTTCAAGCTTGATATTGGGCTTCATATGATGACTCGTCATAGGCGTAACCCGACCCCTCCTGGGAGGGTTGTGCTAATAGTTATATTCCCAACAGTCACCAGATCACATAACTCATATAATACAAAATCATCATCGAACGTTAAGTGTGCGGACCCTACGGGTTCGAGAACTATGTAGACATGACCGAGACACCTCTCCGGTTAATAACCAACAGCGGAATCTGGATGCTCCTATTGGTTACCACATATTCTACGAAGATCTTTATCGGTCGTACCGTAATGACAACTTACGTTATTCCCTTTGTCATCGGTATGTTACTTGCCCGAGATTCGATCGTCGGTATCTTCATACCTAGTTCAATCTCGTTACCAGAAAGTATCTTTACTCGTTCCGTAATACATCATCCCGTAACTAACTCATTAGTCACAATGCTTGCAAGGCTTATCATGATGTGTATTACCGAGAGGGCCCAAAGATACCTCTCTGATACTCAGAGTGACAAATTCTAATCTCGATCTATGCCAACCCAACAAACACCTTCGGAGATACCTATAGAGCATCTTTATAATCACCCAGTTACTTCTGAAGTTTGATAGCACACAAGGTATTCCTCCGGTATCCGAGAGTTGCATAATCTCATAGTCAAAGGAATATGTATATGACATGAAGAAAGAAATAGCAATAAAACTTAACAATCATTATGCTAAGCTAACGAATGGGTCTTGTCCATCACATCATTCTCCTAATCATGTGGCCCCATTCATCAAATGACAACACATGTCTATGGTTAGGAAACTTAACCATCTTTGATAAACGAGCTAGTCTAGTAGAGGCTTACTAGGGACATGCCTCTAGGGCATATTTCCTTCAGTCTCCCACTTGCACTAGAGTCAATAATCTAGATTACATTGTAATGATTCTAACACCCATGGAGTCTTGGTGTTGATCATGTTTTTCTCGTGGAAGAGGCTTAGTCAACGGGTCTGCGACATTCAGATCCGTATGTATTTTGCAAATATCTATTTCTCCCTCCTTGACTTGATCACGGATGGAGTTGAAGCGTCTCTTGATGTGTTTGGTTCTTTGGTGAAATCTGGATTCCTTCGCCAAGGCAATTGCTCCAGTATTGTCACAAAAGATTTTCATTGGACCCGATGCACTAGGTATCACACCTAGATCGGATATGAACTCCTTCATCCAGACACCTTCATATGCTGCTTCCGAAGCAGCTATGTACTCCGCTTCACATGTAGATCTCGCCACGATGCTTTGCTTGGAATTGCACCAACTGGCAGCTCCACCATTCAATATAAATATGTATCCGGTTTGTGACTTAGAGTCATCCCGATCAGTTTCAAAGCTAGCATCGACGTAACCATTTACGACGAGCTCTTTGTCACCTCCATAAATGAGAAACATATCCTTAGTCCTTTTCAGGTACTTCAGGATGTTCTTGACCGCTGTCCAGTGATCCACTCCCGGATTACTTTGGTACCCCCCTGCTAGACTTATCACAAGGCACATATCAGGTCTGGTACATAGCATAGCATACATGATAGGACCTATGGCTGAGGCATAGGGACTGACTTTCATTTTCTCTCTATCTTCTGAAGTGGTCGGGCATTGAGTCCGACTCAACTTCACACCTTGTAACACAGGCAAGAACCCTTTCTTTTACTGATCCATTTTGAACTTCTTCAAAACTTTATCAAGCTATGTGCTTGGTGAAAGTCCAATTAAGCGTCTTAATCTATCTCTATAGATCTTGATGCATACTATATAAGCAGCTTCACCGAGGTCTTTCATTGAAAAACTCTTATTCAAGTATCCTTCTATGCTATCCAGAAATTATATATCATTTCCAATCAACAATATGTCATCCACATATAATATTAGAAATGCAACATAGCTCCCACTTACTTTCTTGTAAATACAGGCTTCTCCAAAAGTCTGTATAAAACCATATGCTTTGATCACACTATAAAAGCGTATATTCCAACTCCGAGATGCTTGCACCAGTCCATAAATGGATCACTGGAGCTTGCACACTTTGTTAGCACCTTTAGGATCGACAAAACCTTCTGGTTGCATCATATACAACTCTTCTTTGAGAAATCCATTAAGGAATGCAATTTTTACGTCCTTTTGCCAGATTTCATAATCATAAAATGCGACAATTGCTAACATGATTCAGACAGACTTAAGCATCACTACGGGTGAGAAAGTCTCATCGTAGTCAACTCCTTGAACTTGTCAAAAACCTTTCGCAACAAGCCGAGCTTTATAGACAGTAAAATTACCATCAGCGCCTGTCTTCTTCTTGAAGATCCATTTATTCTCTATGGCTTACTGATCATTGGGCAAGTCAACCAAAGTCCATACTTTGTTCTCATACATGGATCCTATCTCAGATTTCATGGCCTCAAGCCATTTTGTGGAATTTGGGCTCATCACCGCTTCCTCATAGTTCGTAGGTTCGTCATGGTCTAGTAACATGACTTCCAGAATAGGATTACCATACCAATCAGGTGCGGAACGTGCTCTGGTTGACCTATGAGGTTTGGTAGTAAATTGATCTGAAGTTTCATGATCATTATCATTAGCTTTATCATTAGCTTCCTCTCTAGTTTGTGTAGGCATCACTGGAATTGATTTCTGTGATGATCTACTTTCCAATTCTAGAGAAGGTATAATTACCTCATCAAGTTCTACTTTCCTCCCACTCACTTCTTTCGAGAGAAACTCCTTCTCTAGAAAGGATCCATTCTTAGCAACAAAGATCTTGCCTTCGGATCTGTGATAGAAGGTGTACCCAATAGTTTCTTTTGGGTATCCTATGAAGACACACTTCTCCGATTTGGGTTCGAGCTTATCAGGCTGAAGCTTTTTCACATAAGCATTGCAACCCCAAACTTTAAGAAATGACAACTTAGGTTTCTTGCCAAACCACAGTTCTTACGGTGTCGTCTCAACGGATTTAGATGGTGCCCTATTTAAAGTGAATGCAGCTGTCTCTACTCCCGAACCCCAAAATGATAGTGGTAAATCGGTAAGAGACATCATAGATCGCACCATATCTAATAAAGTATGGTTACGATGTTCGGACACACCATTACGCTATGGTGTTCCAGGTGACGTGAGTTGTGAAACTATTCCACATTGTTTTAAATGAAGGCCGAACTCGTAACTCAAATAATTGCCTCCGCGATCAGATCGTAGAAACTTTATTTTCTTGGTACGATGATTCTCCACTTCACTCTGAAATTCTTTGAACTTTTCAAATGTTTTAGACTTGTGTTTCATTAAGTAGATATACCCATATCTGCTCAAATCATATGTGAAGGTCAGAAAATAACGATACCCGTCGCGAGCCTCAACACTCATCGGACCGCATACATCGGTATGTATTGTTTCCAATAAGTTTTTTTTGAGGAATTAGACAGTAGGAGAGGCTCCAACTGTGTTTTCATATATATGAAAGGGTGTTACAGAGTTACATCTTATGTACAGGGTTTCCCACTTCTATAGGCCCTGTGGAGAAGAGGGTGTGGCAGCAAGGTATATATGTTACAAGAGCTAGTGCAAAAAATTGACAAATGAGACAATGGCGGCACTAAGGCCCTCTTTAGTTCTATGCTGCAGGAAGCTGAAATCATCTTTATATCTTCGGAACCAGGTGTTAATGCTGGGGTTTATGTCTCTGAAGTGCTTATTGTTTCTTTCTTTCCACAGGCTCTAGGCTGCAACTAGAAATATGTCAAAGAATAGTGCCCCCCTCCAAGTTTGATGCATCCCGTGGAGGAGTTGGAGCCTGCAAGTGTGTGGGGGCCAGATGATGCCAACTTCCCCCCCAAGTGTATGACCAGGTGTCATTCGTTGAGGTGGACGGGTGCATTTGCATGGAAAGTGTGTGGAGAGCCCGTACCTCATCCAAGGCTTGGGGTGACATGGGGAGGTGGAAGGTTCCTGTGAGTGTTGTGATGTCCAAGAAATCCTTAACAGACATGTCTTCACGTGTGGTGAAGGAGAAAGCACGAGGGTGGGTGATCTTGATCACATCATTCCACCAGAGATCTTTCCAAAATAAGGCTGTTGTGCCTGACATGACACGGACATGCGAGATCCCTCGAAAGACGGGTGTGAGTTTTAGTATATCGTGCCACCAGAAGGAGCCCACTAGATCTGAAGCGCATGGGATTTTATCCGTGTAGTAATTATCCCATAGCAGGTTCACCCACGACATGTCCAACTTGTTATAGAACATGTGGAGGAATTTCAAGAGGAGAGCTTCATTTTGGAGCTTAATGTTGATGACCCCAAGACCACCATGTTTCTTAGGCTTGCATACCATCTCCCACGTGGCCAGAGAGTTGCATTTTTCTCCTTGTTTTGTTTTCTTCTTCCACAGACACCTTCTCCTGATCTTGTCAAGCATCTTGATCAATTTAGGAGGGATTTTAATGTGCACATGGTGTAAATAAGGAGAGATGTCACCGTGGCATTGAACCAAGAAAGCTTGCCTCCATATGACATCATGGCAATCATCGAGGTGAGGTGGCGTTCAGCAGAGCAGACAAGTGGCATAAGGTCAAGGACAGTCGGTTTAGAAGTGCCTAGTGGTAATCTGAGGTAAGTGAATGGTATCGTACCCACAACAACCAAAGATGTGCGCCAAATCAGCTGCCATGTCAGGAGAGGTGTTGACCGGGATCAGTGTTGACTTGTGAAAATTGATTTTGAGCTGATGGATGTCGCGTAATCGGTAAGAATCCCTTTTATGATGGTTGCTTGTTGAGGGCAGGATGGCATGGCCAAAATCATGTCATCAACGTACTGGATTACTGGGTATTCTATTTGACCTGTGCATGGGAACGGAAGCTTAATCCTTCCTTGTGTAAAGGCCTCATTGATGGCAGCCCGAAGAAGATCTGCGGCGAGGACAAAGATGAGTGGCGACAGGGGATCACCTTGTTTGACACCACTACGGCAATGAAACTGACGGCATGGAACGCCATTAAGTAGAACCGAGGACGGCCAGTGGAGAAAAGACACCTGATCCAAGAAAGACATTTTTCGTTAAACCCCATGTGCCTCACGATATGGTCATTGGAGTATGCTCTATTGTATCAAATGCTTTTGCAAAATCGAATTTTAACAGAATGATCGCGCGTTTAGACGTCTGGCACTGGTGTATGTATTGAAAGGCCCATGAAAGGTAGTCCTGTATCGTGCGCCCTTTGATGAACCCATATTGGTTCCTATGTATTAGCTGAAGAATGACGCGTTGCAAACGGTTTGCGAGGAGCTTAGTGATAAGCTTGAGGCAGCAGTTAAGCAAAGTGATTGGTCGGTAGTCATTGACAGTCTCTGGAGAGTTGGTCTTGGGGATTAGGGTTATAAGGCCATCATTTATGCTCGTGAGATCAAGATCACCCTCATGAAATTGGTCACAGAGGGAATAGAACTCGTGTTTGATGATGGGCCAACAAACTTTAAGGAATGCACCACTAAAGCCGTCGGGACCAGGGGCACGTTCTGCTGGCATATCTTTGACTACAGCATCAATCTGTGCGTGAGTGAAAGGTTCTGTCAAGTGATCAAGGTTGGTATTGCGTTGAATGATATCGTGGAGGTTGAATTTCATCTCAGTAGGGTTTGAAGTGCCCAAACAATCTTTCTAAGTTTGAAACAGCAAGGCTTCTTTGCTAGGATGATCATCCACAATCATACCATCTTCTTTTCTGAAAGTAGCAATGTTATTTTTTCTGTAGCGCTCGGTGGCCACTGCCTGGAAGAACTTGGGTGTTTTCATCCCTGAATTTTATCCAACAAATGGTGCAGCGTGCTTTCCAATATTGTTTCTGATAGCTCAGGAGCCGGAGCACGTGCTTTTTGAGAATATTTCTGAAGTTCATTTCCGGAGTGGTTAAGTACATGTTATTCTCAAGCTCATCCAAGTCTGCTAAAGCTTTGTTATAGTTGTCAATGGCCACAGGAAGCCGAGAGATGTGTTTACTCCAGGTTTTTAGAGCGTGTCGTAGTGCTTTGAACTTACGATAAAGAATGGTGGCAGCATTGGAGGAATGAACGGGTCGATTCCAAACCTCTTGGACAAGATCCATAAAGCCAGGGTGTAAAATCCAATATGATTTAAATCTGAATACCTTGCTGCGACGAATAGAGGTTTGAATGGAGATAGAACACTGGAACATGATCCGAGACAGGCTTGCCCAGGGGTTTAACTAACGTGTTAGGATAGACATTAGTCCAATGTAGCGAGGTAAAAAACCAATCGAGCTATTCCAAGAGGGGTTCTTGTTGCATATTGCTGCATGTGTATGATCGGACTTTTATAGGCAGTTCAATTAAACTTTGCTTACGGATAATATCATTGAAGGTGAACATGTCATGAGGGCAGACCCCTGGTTTATTATGGTTATCTGGAGCACGAATGTAGTTAAAATCCCCAAGTAAAAGCCAGTCCTGTGTGCTGGGTATGTGAAGATCATAAAGCCAATTAGTGAAATCATCGCGTGCGTCACGGGAGCAAGGGCCATAAATATTGGCTAACGTCCAATTTTGCAAAGATTGCGTACTAGTGAAATCAAGAACCAGAGCGTATGAGGCCAATAACACCAGAGAACCAGTAAAGACTAAACTTTTCCAAATGGTAAGTAATCTCCCAGATGCTCCTTGCGAGGGAACATGAGCAAACTGGTCGAATTGTTTAGGACAGCAAGACTTAATAGAAGCAAAATCAAAAGATGTCTTTTTGGTTTCCTGCAAACAGACAATGGAGCGACCACTAGAGCGAATGGCATTATTAAGGGCTAGTTGTTTGTCATCAGAGTTGAGCCCATGGATGTTCTAGCACAGAACATTCCAACTATGCAAAAGAGACATGTGGAGCTGAGGCAATCAAGCAGCAGGAGACGCGGGCACGCCCACATGATCTTCAGGTGGTGTTGTACCTGCATTTGTGGTGGCTGCAACGGTAGCTTCAGCAGGTACAGCGAGCAGAATGGCTTTAGTCACTTCTTCAGCAGGGACAGCGCATTTGGTGATTGCAATATCTTGGAGAGTGCTAATCGGTGTAGTGGGGATCACCTCGTGCTATGTAGCTGGTGCATTCGCAGATGAAGATGATCCGACAGAGGGAACAATGCTGGGTTTAGCCCTCGAGCTGGATGGCCGTGCATTAGACACTGGTGGCACCCTGAATCCATTATACTTGTTGGAACAGTTGCTGCGGCAAACTTCCACAGTTGAGACAGGGGCAGGAGCACGAGCACGACGGCCACCGGTCACCAGAGGGCCTGAAGGATTCTTAGAAACATTAACTGCAGCAAGGCCAAGGTTATCCAGCATCATCCTGGGAGAGGGAGCATCAGAAAGCAGAGGAGCAGAGTCAGTGTTTGTCATCGAGTTACTTGCAGATTCAACACTCATGCTGAGGCAGAACAGGCTCGAAGGCAGAGAAGAGGGCAAGCTCCAGAGGCTGTTGCAGAACCGGTGAAGGTGGGCTCTCCAAGATCTCCTCCAAAACTACTGAAGATGAAGGCAGAGAGGGCTGATTGGTAGTGAATCCCATGCGCATCTGCAGTTACAGTGATGGAAACCTGCGTGGTGTAATCTCTAAGCCCATAACCAGTTCTCCAAGGACCAATGGTGGCAATTGCAGGGCGTAGAGCATAAAAATGAATGTGTTGAGCTGCTGCCTGGGAATGTGGTTCGCCAGGAGGTGATTAATCATGTCATTACCTTGAGCAGAGAGGCCAAATTGTATGCTTTGGTTATGAAGTGCCACAGTGACAGTAACAATAGACTGAGTATCAATGTGATCTTGGGAAGTTGCAGCAGTCTGAATGTCAATCTAATCCTGGGCAGTTGCAGCAGATAGAACCATAAGCAGAACAGGGGCATCACTAGAGCTATCATCAGATGAGGAAATTGCATCATTCCAAGCTTCCATGGCGTTGTCAGTGATGTTATTCTCAGGCACCACATCATGTTGGACAGTTAACCCCTGCGCTATGAGCCAAGCCTGGTAGTTAACAAGGTGTGGAGGCAGGGGCGGAAGTGGTGGAGTAGGAGGTGCTGGCCACACTCCCCAACCAGCATTGTGCTGCGCAGGACCGACATTGCCAATGTTTCCATTTCCAGCGGCCGGTGCAGCATCCTGAACTAGCCAGTTATGCACTTGCTGCTGGTAAGGCTATTTTATAGTTAGTTCAGGCCCGAACTGAGGATGGGGTTTACCGTCTGGAGGTGGGGGTTCTTCCCCGGCTGGGAGAACTTCAGGTAGCAGGCCGTTCGAGTCGTTGCTGCGTAAGATGGTGATCTGAACAGTCCAGCAATCTCTGGCCCCCAAGTTGCCAAACAACAAAACTCTTTGGAATTAAACAGAGCCTAATGACACGAGCTTTGAGCAGAATAAAACACAGGTCTTGCCTCGGATTGTACCAGGAAACAAGAGAACCAGAACCACCCAGCGCCTTGGTGATGTAGTAGTCGGTCTGATAGTCATAAGGGAAACCAAAGAACATGAGCCAAACCTCAGGGCCGAAGGATGTGGTGCGGCGGTTGAGCGCTTCATTGTGAGGCATGAAGGTGATGAGCAGATCCTCCTCTTAGAGCTCTAATGGCGAGCGATAGCAGTATCCCTCATGAACGAGTCGACGAAGCTGAAAAGACCAATCCAGAAAGGGTGGTCGCTAGAATCGATGGTGAAGAGTTGGGACTCATGGAGAAATCCTTCCACCATGGTGCGGATGGCTGCGCGGCGATGCAGGGGGACGTAATGGCTAGCTTCCGCCACGGCGAGAAAATCGTGGTTGAGCGGAGGGATTGGTCCGACGACCTTCCTGCTGCAAACCAAACGATCTGCGGGGCCAGGCTCAACGGCGAAGCCCGGCGGCAGGAATGACACCGGGTTGAGGGGGTAATTAGCCATGGCCAAGGTGGTGGAGGTGTGCGGTGGAGTCTGCTGCATTGATGGGACTGGACGAGGGGGAGGTGCTGGGAAAACTGAGGCAGAAGTTGGAACAGGAGGGGCAGGGTGAAGACTGAATTGCCTTGGGTGTCCACTGCCAATTTTTGTTGAAACACACCTCGCGGCAAGATTTGGCCACGTGTCTGTAGAATCCACAAACAGGGCATCAGACGGACGGTCTCGGAGGCCGAGGATGTTGCAAATTGGAAGGAGCAATGTTAACGGAATCATGATTTTGGCTGCCTAAAACTGCCTCTGATGAATGGGAAACATGATTCTTGCCATGTAACGGGCAACCAATAGATTTGTGGCCTGGAGCGGAGCAATAAATGCAAATTAAGCGGGGCTGTCAAGAGATTTTTTGATGACCCCATTGAAGGCAGCGGGAGTAGAGGGCCGCCCAATTAGTAGATAAATCATGTATCTCTGACAGTGCATATTGGGCTTGGGCCAAATCTGCCTTGTGACGGGCCGAGAGCACAGCCGGCCACGTGTCATGCGGTGGAGCATATTTGAAAGCCGAGGACATGAAGCATTGGGGGTAGCGGTGGGTAAGGAGTAGACAGAGGGCAATTAAATTCCCCCAATTTAATGTAGTCTAATGACCGTCGTTCCTCTAACTCTGCCTGGTGCAAGAAATGTTCCATTAATGCCGTGAAATTTGTGCTACCCAATGACGGAGGGGATGATCCCAAGTTATGATTGACCAAAATTTGCATGGGCTGATCCAAAGAATCTTGAGCTTGATCTGGATCTGGCAAACTCCAATTTGGCTGATCGGAAGACTGCTTTGTTGATCGAGCAAATCATTGAGGAAGAAGCCTCAGCAGCATTTGCATTGGAGAACCGCATACGATCAATAGAAACTAACCCGAACTTGCATAAACCTTCTTAGAGTTTACGCCCATTGTTGAACCAGAATGAAGAAAGTTCAAAGAAGATTTAAGAGGCAATGGACAACGAGTTGAGATATCCACCAATTCCTCGTTAGCATGCCAAGAAGAATCCAAGATGGGAGCATGCGCAAAATGCCCATTAAACAGATGGAAATGGCAGACAAAATCATGCCAAACACGATCCTTGAGGCGGTATATGAAATGACCAACTTTATTATTTGCCACAGAAAAGCGAAAGGAACGAGAATTGATCTAAGCAACACGAAAGCCCGAGCCAAGACCACCAAGACAACATTGCAATGCCACTCCAACAGATTCCACAGAAAGTGTGAAAGAAGCCGAAGAGAAGGAGACCACTAGAAAGAATTCTTCGGAGCCTCGAGAAGGTGAGAAGTGAATTGTGGATCCAAACCTTTTCCTCACCTGATCTACAAGGGCTAGGCCAGGAGCAAAATCCCAATACAGAAGACCTTCCATAGGGATCTGGATCAAAGGGCGCCATGGAGCTCGGTGGAGGGGGAGGGGAGAGGAGGGTGGGAGGAGGTGGGGGGAGAGGGGAGAGCGGCTCGCTTCATTGTTCCGGAGAACGGAGTTTTAGTCATCTTGCCCATGAGGCATGGTTCGCAAGAATCAAATGATTCATAATCAAGTGATTCCAAAAGTCCATCCGCATGGAGTTTCTTCATGCACTTCACACCAATATGACATAAACGACAGTTCCACAAATATGTCGCAATATCATTATCAAGTTTGCATTTTTTGGCATCAATATTATGAATATGTTTATCACCACAATCGAGATTCAACAAAAATAGACCACTCTTCAAGGGCGCATGACCATAAAAGATATTACTCATGTAAATAGAACAACCATTATTCTCTGATTTAAATGAATAACCGTCTCGCATCAAACAAGATCCAGATATAATGTTCATGCTAAACGCTGGCACAAAATAACGATTATTCAGGTCTAAAACTAATCCCGAAGGTAGATGTAGAGGTAGCGTGCCGATGGCAATCACATCGACCTTGGAACCATTTCCGACGCGCATCGTCACCTCATCCTTAGCCAATCTTCGTTTAATCTGTAGCCCCTATTTCGAGTTGCAAATATGAGCAATGTAATCCAAGATCAAATACCCAGGCGCTACTACGAGCATTAGTAAGGTACACATCAATAACATGTATATCTCATATACCTTTGTTCACTTTGCCATCTTTCATATCCGCCAAATACTTGGGGTAGTTCCGCTTCCAGTGACCAGTCCCTTTGCAGTAGAAGCACTCAATTTCAGGCTTGGGTCCAGACTTGGGCTTCTTCCCGGGAGTGACAACTTGCTTTCCATTCTTCTTGAAGTTCCCCTTCTTTCTCTTGCCCTTTTTCTTGAAACTAGTGGTCTTGTTAACCATCAACACTTGATGCTCTTTCTTGATTTCTACCTCCGTAGCTTTGAGCATAGCGAAGAGCTCAGTAATTGTCTTATCCATCCATTGCATATTATATTTCATCACGAAGCCTTTGTAGCTTGGTGGCAGTGATTGAAGAACACTGTCAATAACACTATCATCCGGATGATTAACTCCCAGCTGAGTCAAGTGGTTTTGATACCCAGACATTCTAAGTATGTGTTCGCTGATAGAACTGTTCTCCTCCATCTTGCAACTATAGAACTTGTTGGAGACTTCATATCTCTCAACTCGGGCATTTGCTTGAAATATTAACTTCAATTCCCGGAACATCTCATATGGTCCATGACGTTCAAAACGTCTTTGAAGTCCCGATTCTAAGCCATAGAGCATGGCACACTAAACTATTAAGTAGTCATCAGACCGTGTCTGCCAGACTTTCGAAGCGTCTACATTAGTGGGAGGGGGCTTCTCACCTAGCGGTGCATTAAGGACATAATTCTTCTATGCAGCAATGAGGATAATCTTCAAGTTACGGACCCAGTCCGTGTTGTTGCTACCATCATCTTTCAACTTAGCTTTCTCTAGGAACACATTAAAATTCAAGGGAACTATTGCACGGGCCATTGATCTACAACATAGATACGCAAAAACTATTAGGACTAAGTTCATGATAAATGAAGTTCAATTAATCATATTACTTAATAACTCCCACTTAGATAGACATCCCTCGAGTCATCTAAATGATCACGTGATCCATATCAACTAAACCATGTCTGATCATCACGCGAGATGGAGTAGTTTTCAATGGTGAACATCTCTATGTTGATCATATCTACTATATTATTCACGTTCGACCTTTCGGTCTCCAGTGTTCCGAGGCCATGTCTGTACATGCTAGGCTCATCAAGTTAAACCCGAGTATTCCGCATGTGCAAAATTGTCTTGCATCCGTTGTATGTGAATGTAGAGCTTATCACACCCGATCATCACGTGGTGTCTCAGCACGACGAACTGTCGCAACGGTGCATACTTAGGGAGAACACTTATACCTTGAATTTTAGTAAGGGATTATCTTATAATGCTACCGCCATACTAAGCAAAATAAGATGCATAAAAGATAAACATCACATGCAATCAAAATATGTGACATGATATGGCCATCATCATCTTGTGCCTTTTATCTCCATCTCCAAAGCACCGTCATGATCTCCATTGTCACCTGCTTGACACCTTGATCTCCATCGTAGCGTCGTGGTCATCTTGCCAACTATTGCTTCTACAACTATCGCTAACGCATAGTGATAAAGTAAAGCAATTACATGGCGTTTGCATTTCATACAATAAAGCGGCAACCATAAGGCTCCTGCCAGTTGCTGATAACTTTTACAAAACATGATCACCTCATACAATAACGTATATCACATCATGTCTTGACCATATCACATCACAACATCCCCTACAAAAACAAGTTAGACGTTCTGTACTTTGTTGTTGCAAGTTTTACGTGGCTGCTATGGGCTTCTAGCAAGAACCAATCTTACCTACGCATCAAAACCACAACGGTGATTTATCAAGTTTGTTGTTTTAACCTTCAACAAGGACCGGCTGCAGTCAAATTTGATTCAACTATAGTTGGAGAAACAGACACCCGCCAGCCACCTTTATGCAAAACTAGTTGCATGTCTGTCGGTGGAATCGGTCTCATGAACGTGTTCATGTAAGGTTGGTTCGGGCCACTACATCCAACAATACCACCGAATCAGAATAAGACATTCATGGTAAGTAGTATGACGATCACCGCCCACAACTCTTTGTGTTCTACTCGTGCATATCATCTACGCATAGACCTAGATCTGATACGTCTCCAACGTATCTACAATTTTTTATTGTTCCATGCTATATTATATTCTGTTTTGGACAATATTGGGCTTTATTATACACTTTTATATTATTTTTGGGACTAACCTATTAACCGGAGGCCCAGCCCAGAATTGCTGTTTTTTTTGCCTATTTCAGAGTTTCGCAGAAAAAGAATATCAAACGGAGTCCAAACGGAATGAAACCTTCGGGGACGTGATTTTCGGAACGAACGTGATCCAGAGGACTTGGACCCTACGTCAACACATCAAACAGGAGGCCACAAGGTAGGGGGCGCGCCTACCCCCCCTAGGCGCGCCTTCCACCCTCATGGGCCCCCTGTTGCTCCACCGACGTACTTCTTCCTCCTATATATATACCTACGTACCCCCGAACTACAAGATACGAAGGAAAAAACCTAATTCCACCGCCGCAACCTTCTGTACCCGTGAGATCCCATCTTGGGGCCTGTTCCGGAGCTCCACCGGAGGGGGCATCGATCACGGAGGGCTTCTACATCAACACCATAGCCTCTCCGATGATGTGTGAGTAGTTTACCTCAGACCTTCGGGTTCATAGTTATTAGCTAGATGGCTTCTTCTCTCTTTTTGGATCTCAATACAATGTGCTCCCTCTCTCTTGTGGAGATCTATTCGATGTAATCTTCTTTTGCGGTGTTTTTGTTGAGACCGATGAATTGTGGGTTTATGATCAAGTTTATCTATGAACAATATTTGAATCTTCTGAATTCTTTTATGTATGATTGGTTATCTTTGCAAGTCTCTTCGAATTATCAGTTTGGTTTTACCTACTAGATTGATCTTTCTTGCAATGTGAGAAGTGCTTAGCTTTGGGTTCAATCTTGGCAAAGTGTCCTTTCCTCAAAGGATGAGGGGCAGCAAGGCACGTATAGTATTGTTGCCATCGAGGATAACAAGATGGGGTTTATATCATATTGCATGAGTTTATCCCTCTACATCATGTCATCTTTCTTAAAGTGTTACTATGTTCTTATGAACTTAATACTCTAGATGCATGCTGGATAGCGGTCGGTGTGTGGAGTAATAGTAGTAGATGCAGGCAGGAGTCGGTCTACTTGTCTCGGATGTGATGCTTATATACATGATCATACCTAGATATTCTCATAACTATGCTCAATTCTGTCAATTGCTCAACAGTAATTTGTTCACCCACCGTAAATACTTATGCTCTTGAGAGAAGCCACTAGGGAAACCTATGGCCCCCGGGTCTATTTTACATCATATTAATCTCCCGATAACAAGCTATTTCTGGCGCCGTTTTTATTTTTCTTTCCTTACTTTGCATCTTTATCATAAAAATACCAAAAATATTATCTTATCATATCTATCAGATCTCACTCTCGTAAGTGATCGTGTAGGAATTGACAACCCCTTATCGCGTTGGTTGTGAGGATTTATTTGTTTGTGTAGGTGCGAGGGACTCGTGCATGGCCTCCTACTGGATTGATACCTTGGTTCTCAAAAACAGAGGGAAATACTTACGCTACTTTGCTGCATCACCCTTTCCTCTTCAAGGGAAAACCAACGCAGTGCTCAAGAGGTAGCAAGAAAGATTTCCGGCGCCGTTGCCGTGGAGTCTACGCAAAAGTCAACATACCAAGTACCCATAACAATCCCTTATCTCCTGCATTACATTATTTGCCATTTGCCTCTTGTTTTCCTCTCCCCCACTTCACCCTTGCCGTTTTATTCGCCCTCTCTTGTCTCTTTTTCCTCCCTCTTTCTTTTTGCTCCGCACACTTTCTGCCGTTATGTCTGAAACTGGGGAAATTATTGTCGATAAGGATAATAATAATATCATGGAAAATTCTGATGCTCCTGCTAAATAATTCCCTACCTTACATACAAAAAATTCCGAATTGGTAGTGGTAATATTATTGGAAAAGGAGTTATCCAAGATTTCTTTACTTGTGCCGGTGCTTTGCCTTCTATGGGTAGTTCTATTCTTCATAGAACTAGTAGTCTTGCGGACGCTATCGCCATGCTTGTAGTTGAACTTGAAAGACAATTTATGCACATGCATCCCTGCATACAGAGGATTTTCCTAGAATTTTCTAATATTGAGCATTCTTCTGTTAAGCGTGCCGCTACGATCTTTTTGGCTCATGAGTTCAGATTTATTGTAAAAGAGGCCAAAGAAATCTTTGTGCATTATAGGGTGGATGCTGGACGTCCTCCCATAGAAACTATCTTATTTGATCAAGAGCAAATAATGCGTTTTCAATCTCTAGATTATGTTGCTTTTATTGAAAACCTTAGAAAATGTGTTCCTACCAATATTCTAGTTGATATAATTTCTGAACTTAATGATGATTTTTCTATTCGAAATAATGAGCTAGGATATTCTCTCGAATGTAGGCTCACCAAGTTCTGTCAAAAGAATGCCTATAATGATGAATTGGTTGTGCAATATGAAGGGCCGAAGGAGGAACCTATACCTCCTAAGGTTGATCTTGGGGAATTTTGTCCCATTAAATTTATCCCTTTTGATTTCTTTTGCTTGCCACAAATAAAGCTTGCTGCCGAACATAGAGAGTATGAAATGAGCTTTAATGATCTATCCTATTATTATGGCGATATCCAGATCTATCCTTGCTTTTATGCCTAGCTAGGGGCGTCAAACGATAGCGCTTGTTGGGAGGCAACCCAATTTTATTTTTAGTTTTTTGCTTTTTGCTTATGTTTAGGAATAAATCTTTGATCTAGCCTCTGGTTAGACTTGTTTTTATGTTTTAATTAGTGTTTGTGCCAAGTTAAACCTATAGGATCTTCTTGGATGATAGTTATTTGATCTTGCTGAAAATTCCAGAAACTTTCTGTTCACGGAAACAATTGTTAAGAATCACCAGAACGTGATAAAATATTGATTCCAATTGCTGCTGATCAATAAACAAATTTTCTTGGTCTTCCTATTTTGGCTTATTTTTTGGAGTTCCAGAAGTTTGCGTTAGTTACAGATTACTACAGACTGTTCTGTTTTTGACAGATTCTGTTTTTCGTGTGTATTTTGCTTATTTTGATGAATCTATGGCTAGTAAAATAGTTTATAAACCATAAAGAAGTTGGAATACAGTAGGTTTAACACCAATATAAATAAATAATGAGTTCATTACAGTACCTTGAAGTGGTCTTTTGTTTTCTTTCGCTAACGGAGCTCACGAGATTTTCTGCTGAGTTTTGTGTTGTGAAGTTTTCAAGTTTTGGGTGAAAGATTTGATAGATTATGGAACAAGGAGTGGCAAGAGCCTAAGCTTGGGGATGCCCATGGCACCCCCAAGATAATCTAAGGACACCTAAAAGCCAAAGCTTGGGGATGCCCCGGAAGGCATCCCCTCTTTCGTCTACTTCCATCGGTAAGTTTACTTGGAGCTATAATTTTATTCACCACATGATATGTGTTTTGCTTGGAGCGTCTTGTATTATTTGAGTCTTTGCTTTTTAGTTTACCACAATCATCCTTGCTGTACACACCTTTTGAGAGACACACACATGATTCGGAAATTATTAGAATACTCTATGTGCTTCACTTATATCTTTTGAGTTATATAGTTTTTGCTCTAGTGCTTCACTTATATCTTTTAGAGCACGGTGGTGATTTTGTTTTATCGATACTATGGTTCTCTCATGCTTCACTTAGAGAGAGTCCTACAGAAAAGCATGGTAGTTTTCTTTAACAATAATAGGCATACAAGATTAGTAAAAGAAAGATTCTTATGAGTGTGTTGAATACTATGAGAAGTTTGATGCTTGATAATTGTTTGAGATATGAAGATGGTGATATTAGAGTCATGCTAGTTGAGTAGTTTTGAATTCGAGAAATACTTGTGTTAAAGTTTGTGATTCCCGTAGCATGCACGTATGGTGAACCGTTATGTGATGAAGTCGGAGCATGATTTATTTATTGATTGTCTTCCTTATGAGTGGCGGTCGGGGACGAGCGATGGTCTTTTCCTACAAATCTATCCACCTAGGAGCATGCACGTAATACTTTGCTTTGATAACTTGTAGATTTTTGCAATAAGTATATGAGTTCTTTATGACTAATGTTGAGTCCATGGATTATACGCACTCTTCTTCCTTCCACCATTGCTAGCCTCTCTAATACCGCACACTTTTCGCCGGTATCATACATCCACCATATACCTTCCTCAAAACAGCCACCATACCTATCTATCATGGCATTTCCATAGCCATTCCGAGATATATTGCCATGCAACTTACCACCGTTCCGTTTACTATGACACGCTCCATCATTGTCATATTGCTTTGCATGATCATGTAGTTGACATTGTATTTGTGGCAAAGCCACCGTTCATAATTCTTTCATACATGTCACTCTTGATTCATTGCATATCCCGGTACACCGCCGGAGGCATTCACACAGAGTCATATTTTGTTCTAAGTATTGAGTTATACTTGTTGATTTGTAAGAAAATATTAGTGTGATGATCATCTTTTTTAGAGCATTGTCCCAGTGAGGAAAGGATGATGGAGACTATGATTCCCCCACAAGTCGGGATGAGACTCTGGACGAAAAAAAGAGGCCATAAAAAATGGCCCAAATAAAAAAATTAGAGAAAAAGAGAGAAGGGACAATGTTACTATCCTTTTACCACACTTGTGCTTCAAAGTAGCACCATGATCTTCATGATAGAGAATCTCCTATGATATCACTTTCATATACTAGTGGGAATTTTTCATTATAGAACTTGGCTTGTATATTCCAATTATGGTGTAACGCCCGGATAATCAAGCTACAGTAAACCCCTACTAATGATGCCACGTCATCATTCCTACTGTTGCTAGTCCTCATTTGCATTCAAACAAATTCAAATTCAAATCCAAGTTAATGTCAAAATACAAAACTTCTCAAACATGAAAGCTAAAATGTTCCTCATGTGGAAAATATTCCATAATTAATTGTGGTGGTGAACCAACCTTTTGTAAAGTGTTTTAATGCCCTAAGGTAATTAAGTGGCTAAATCAATTATTTAAATGCCTTTTCACTTATAAAATGCTAGACTAATTTATTTAACTACTAAACTTATGATGGAAGTGGCATAAATTATTATAATAATTTAGTGTTAATTTTTAAATTTTATAAAACTAAAATAATATGAAACTAATAGGAAAATGCTAAAGATTTTAAAAAAAGAACACAAGCCCCCCCCCCCCCACACGCCGGGTCTAACGGCCCACCGTCACCAGACTGCCGACCCACTGTGCCCAAATGGCCTCCTTAGCCCCCCACTCCTCGCTAACCCTAACTCGTCGCCCCATTCCCCACTCCCTCCCCACGCCCCCACTCCCCCACGCTTTCCCTCGCCTCCTTCGCCCCGATCCAGATCGAGGGCGGCAACCTCGAACGCGCCAGAGGCCGACGCCGCCGCTGGAGCCTCCCCACCCCCGGTCGCCGGACTTCCTCGTCCACGCCGCTCGTCAGCCCGACCCTTCGCTTCGCCATCAGGCGCTGGCCGGATCGCCGGGCGCCACTCGCCGACATCGCCCCGCCGCCTCATCCGCATCATCGCGACGTCCTCGACCTCCTCCTCAACCACGGCTCCTTCGAGCCTCGCCGGTGTTCCCCTGCAACGGGGGTGAGCCGCCATCCGTCCTCCTCTCTTCCCCCTCTGCCTCGATGTGGCCACTACATCCCGGCGCTTGCCGTGCCGTGCGCTCCAGCCATGCCCAACGACGCGCCGGCACCGCGGCCCTTCCTCGGCGCTCACCGCGTCCTGCTGGCTCCACCCACGCCTGCCGCTTCGCACTCATTGCCGGCCGCTCCCGAATCACTATTACAATGGCGCCGCCGGTAGCACCCGCCTGGCTGTCGCCCGCGACGGCCCTGCTACTGGATCGACCTCGCCTTCCCCGTCGGTGTCGTGCCCGGTGCCCTTCTGGTGCCGCTTCGCTGCCTCACTGCACAGCCGGCCTTGTGCCCATCGACTGTGGGGGCCCCATGTCCCTGTTAAAAAAACGAAATTGAAAAATAGAGATAATTATTTAATTAATTAGTAATTTGATTAATTAATTAATTTGCTTAGTTAACTACCTAATTAACTTTGATTAATTTAGTCTAATTAAACCTGCTTAATTAAACTAGTCTATGACAATGGGCCCCATTGCCTGCTTCGACCAAATATCGATGTTGACCAACAAATGACTAGACTGCTGACTTTGACTCGACCCCACCGTGATACACTATGGTCGGCAATCGCACTATGTGACAATAGTATTTACTGATTAAATTTTGGAGTTAAATAAATCAATATAATCATTTAAAACTTTAGAAAATCATTTCAAATAATCCGTAACTTTGATGAAATTATTTTATACATGAAACTTGCTTAGAATTTCGATATTTAACCCGAATACGCCCTCCAGATTCTCGCCGATGCCCATAGCTATATGATCATGGAACTTTTAGACCGATTTCAGTGAATGAATAGTGCCCAACTTTAATTAAATAAATCCAAATAAATTCCCAAATAAACTAAATCATTTAGTTAGGCAAGAAACACCTCTCGCATATCATTTAGACATGTCCTGCATATTGTTTGCATTATTGCCGTGAATTTATTGTTTCTCTCCCCTCCTTCTCTCCGATAGACCTCGAGACCGATGTCACTTCGTGATCGACTAAATGCCGACGACGACCCCTCCTTGCCAGAGCAACCCGGCAAGCCCCCCCTTTGATCATCCCGATATCGCCCATTCCATTTTCTCATGCTTGCTTAGATTTTTCTACTGTTATTGATTGCTCCTATTCTGATGCATAGCCTATTTTTGTATCTCATTGTTGTACCTTACCCGCTATCCTAAACCGCTTAGTATAGGTTGGTTAGAGATCCATCGATGACCCCCACTTTGTCCCGATCGCCTGCTGATTATCGTAAGACCCGACCAACGGATCGAAGACCAGCCCCGACACCGCACATCACTTCCCTTAGTTGCTCGACACTACTGGGTTACTATCGAGTACCGAGGGTGAGACCTCTACAGCACTTCTGATATTAACCCTGTAGTATAGCTATCCGGTCGTGGTCATCGAGGGTGATTTCCTCTTTAACCACTTCCGATACGAAGTGCATGTTGCAACCCCTCAAGTGTGAACCTCGAGGGTGAATCCTCTTACGTTCACCTTGATGACTACATCGAGTGGAATTCACCGGGGGTGATTCCTCGGGGTTTTCCCCTTGATGTTTAGACACACCGTTACTTTGATTACTATGACTTTACACTGAGCCATGTTACTAAAGACGGGTTGACCCTGAGGGGTGCCCGTGCGAGCTTAATTGCGAGTGATGTGGAGTCGGGTTGACCTGGAGGGTGCCCGCGAGATAATTACGAGGCGTGGCCGGGCATTCCTAGCCCTTGCCGCAAGTCCTCGAGACGGGCAACGGGTCACATCTTTCGTGAGTCTCGCTTGTTACCGCTGCTCCTAATCCACTACGATTTGGATATTTGATCCGAGGGGCCTCGCCCGATAGCACTAACTATCACGTGGGCATAGTATGGGCGTTCAAGGTCAGATACATCAGCCGAAGCTTAATAGACGTCAGCCGATCGAGCGGCGCTCCGGGTTGGATCATGCGTGGCGCTTTTTTGATGGATGTAGCTAGGTCTGCTCACCGGCCGCCCTCGCAACGTGCAGGAGTTCCCGGGGAGATGGCCCATGACCCCTAGGGGCATAGGTTTAGTCCGGCGTGCTGGCCTCTCTATTAAGCCTAGGTCGGGTTGCGGCGTATTGTTTGGCCGAGGCCGGGCATGACCCTGGAAAGTGTGTCCGACCGGAGTTAAGCGAGCGTGGTGGGTAAGTTGGTGCACCCCTGCAGGGAAGAAAACATCTATCGATAGCCTGTCCTACGGTAACGGACACTTGGAGTTGTATCCCGATCGATACAACTAGAACTGGATACCTGAGATGAGAGATGGACTATGATGAGACATGGATATGAGAAATGGATTGTGATGATAATCGGATAGTATGGCTCGGGATATCTTTCTCGCAGGGAGTCGAGAAAGGATCTCCGCCGAGGTTGATAACACTACTACTTTACTTTATGCTACTCTACTCCTTTCGGTTGCTTTGCAAGATGGTGGTTTCCGAAGATGCTAGTCTTCGATAGGACTAGGCCTTCTCTCTATTCCGCATTTACGCAGTTTCAGTCCACATATACAACCTTCCTTTGATAATGTTGCATATGTAGTGTAGATCCTTGATTGCGAGTACTTTGGATGAGTACTCACGGTTGCTTTGCTTCCCCTTTTCCCCTTCTTTCTTCTTTCTCGTTGTCGCAACTGCATGGTGGAGCCCAGGATCCGCATTTACACCATCGGCGCATCACTACTACCCCGAGGGTACCTACTACTACGTGGAGGCCGCCGACCACTGTGAGTAGTTAGGAGGCTCCTGTGCAGGAGGCCTTGCCTTTTCGATCGTTGTTGCTTTTGTGCTAGCCTTCTTAAGGCAAACTTGTCTAACTTATGTCTCAGACTCGAGATATTGTTGCCTCCAGTGACTCTTGTGTATTCGAAGCTTATGTATTCAAGCCCTCGAGGCCCCTTGCTTGTAACATAAAGCTTGTATTATTTTAATTTGTGTCTAGAGTTGTGTTGTGATATCTTCCCGTGAGTCCTTGATCTTGATCGTACACATTTGCGTGTATGATTAGTGTACGATTGAATCGAGGGCGTCACAAGTTGGTATCAGAGCCGACTGCCTGTAGGTAGCCCCTTTCCAACTCCTTGGCCGAAGCTGAGTCTAGTCACTACAAAACTTTTACTCACATTGGCTGTGCGTCTTACGGGCCCACATCGCCATTGGGTGGTATTAGGATCTTTTATTCCTCGACTATACTCTGGTATTCTGATCTTTCTTCTATTCGGGTTAAATGATTTTGCTAAAATCTAACTTTAGGTTCTCGAAAATACTTTCTCCCGGAGAGCCCCTTCAGTCCAGATGATCGCTTGCTGCACCAGAAGATTTCAAAGATACTCTTTGATGTTTCCCCGAAACCCTTGTGCCCTTCCCCGTTGCAATTCCATATCACCGATAAATCCCTATGGATAGCTGCACCCACTTGTCGTCCATACCTTCTTTTTCAATTGTTCTTGTTGTTGCAAGATACCCTGAAATACTTTGGGATATTACGAGAATCCTTTGTTCCTGGTACCTTGCAGCTCTTTTCCGCCTGAATAACCCTATGAATAATTCCTCACAATTATCGGGGATTCGTTCATCCCCAGTTGATCATATGTCTCACAAAATTCTTCGAATGCAATTCGATCTCCCAAAGATCCTCTGCAACCAACTGCTTCCGAAAGTCTTGACTACCTGCATTATGGTTAAATCCATATGTCCGGCAATATTCATTAACATCCTTTGTGATTGTCATTCTGTTCCTATGGATTCAGCGTGTTTGTGAATACTCGCAATCATCTATTAATCCTTGGAAATTTTCTTTCTGGCTCAAACATCCTTCCAGATATGAGCTGGTTCTTGCCCAATCAAGATTTGATCGGGTGCACCTCTAAGTCTATTCAACTTACTCATCTTTTTATCAGAGCCTCTACTTCTGATCCTTCGTCTTGAAATCATAACTCCTTTGTACTAAAGCATCGAATTATTCAGACGTTTCTATAAGCCGATGCCTTTGCATCCCCATCTTCATCTGATTGATTACCGATACTCACATCAGCTCCGTTATGGACCGCCAAATCCTTTGTTGGGATAATATCCGACAATGTCCTTCATATTCAAAGAACCTCGTGGAGTTCTTTCCCAGATACATAATACCTTCGTTAATTATATCCTCTGCCTTCTCAAGCATGCTCTGCCTTCAAGCTTGTGTTATTTTACTCGTGGAGTTTGTGGTATATGTTCCCAAGATGCCCCTATGGGTTGAACCTATGCCTTCCTTAATCCATGTGAACCCGAGAGTTTTTACGGGTCATACTCTTCTGGCGTTTTGCCTGATATAATTTCAACACTACGACTTCATCGAAAACAAGAAGTGAATGGAAGGTTATGCATTGAAGAAGTGGGAGTCGACCTTGAACTTTGTGTTCATGCCCATGGACCCGATGTGGAACTTATCATGGAAGCTTCTTGTTATGATAATAATCCCTTTTGATAAGTTAATCTGGTATCTATGTTTGGTCCTTCGCAACCGTGGCTCGACCATGATTGTTCCCCTTGATTCCATTTCCTGACAAGTTCACGCACTTGTCTTCTGCAGATCAATGCAACTCCACAACCTCTATTTTGATCTTTCTTCAAGTATTATCCTCCGGTATCTCGAGAATATCAAAGAACTGTGTTGCTTCCTATGACTCTTCATCTAGTATTGCTTCTCACCGATTTCAGATTTCCCCCGGGATCTGAGTTACTAATCACTCGAGGACACCGATAAGTGAATCGGTTGAATCGATTCCGCACTCCGATTCTATAACTCTAAGTAATTTTCATTGCTTACGAGTTTAATAATCCTTCAGGTCATTCCTAGCCTGGACGGCTATGTCATTATCGTGATAAATTTTAACTGTGCTACCTAGTCCTTCTTCCCAGAGCATAATTTTCGATGATGAGCTAAGCCTACGTCGATATTCCTCGTCATATCATTTCGCCTTGAACAACAAGCTTGATTTCAAGTTTGTGTCGTACCCGTGGTTCCAATAACCTTTCGCTTCATCATTCCTTTGGCTTGGTGTCATCGCTGATCGATTACATCTTCATGAAATCTCTCGACAAATGTGTCGTGATCTTCATCAACATTCTGAGCTCTTCCAAAATATCAATCGAATTCATGGTTAGAAATGACATCCTTGCCTCTCGATGGTTTGTGTCAACATCGACAACATTCTTGCCTCCCCCCAACACAATTTTGTTCATATCATTTTGGCATTACATCCTTTTGACCTGTCGATGGATTGCTGCTGAACCCATCGGCCACATCCTCATCTTTCAATGATGAAACTGTGCAAACTATTCTAGAAGTTCCCGCGGGATCCTTTGTGAATTCAAAAGTCTGACATTTACCTGATGACCATGTCAATGATATCCCGAAGCATGTCTGTGGTACTCCGATCATCAACAAAAACATTGGAAGCGCATTACGAAATGTTCCTTGATCGATTATCCATACCCTATTGTATGGGTAATATCATGATTCTTCCCTCGCCCCCTTTATCTAAATGCTTTTGTACTTGCTGCCATATCATGTATATCCTGCTCCGCTTCCCCTTGGGAAGGATATACTCCCAATTCTGGTGTGTAAACACATTTTCCTTTCCATTGGTCTGATTAATCCGATAATTTCACTTTCCTTTCCATTGGTTTGTTTAACCTTCTTGTGATCTATATGATCTAAGCAGTAACATTCTTCTGCTTAATTAAACATCTTGGTGTACAGCTCTTACAGTAAAACCCTGTTACTATTGTTGTTGACATTCTGGTAACCACCGATGGACGAGAACTTTGCCTACTGGTCCGCCTCGTTCAACGAGCAGGAAAATAGTTCTCTTCGTCCCTCGCCCTTGGTACCTGCGTTGTTGGCAACATAACTGACAGTCTATCATCTGACATGCCTTGCAATCGGCCCCCTTTGTACTTTTAACTCACATGGTGGGCCCATAACCCACAATTCCACAGGATCGGAACCTGACTCTCCGATATATCTTTTATTCTGGAGTATCATATGCTCTTGGCTTTGTGTGTTGTCACGAGCTACCTTCCGAGAGATGATTCTTTCCCGATGCTCTGGACCCCCTTTCTCACACTCTGTTCACGTATCAATCATTTGTCCATTCGGTTGAAACTTCCTTTGTACCTTCTTACCTTGCTCTCGTTGACTTTCATCAATTTCAACTCGAGAGATGCCTCTATGCCACGTTCACCGAGATAGCCCCTATGTACCTATCTTGTGTTGAGCTCCGTCCTTCCCGAGTCTTTCCCCCTTACTCCACCCCTTAAATCTCGGGACGAGATTTCTTGTAGTGGAGGAGATTTGTAACGCCCGGATAATCAAGCTACAAGAACCCCTACTAATGATGCCACGTCATCATTCCTCATTTGCTAGTCCTCATTTGCATTCAAACGAATTCAAATTCAAATCCAAGTTAATGTCAAAATACAAAACTTCTCAAACATGAAAGCTAAAATGTTCCTCATGTGGAAAATATTCCATAATTAATTGTGGTGGTGAACCAACCTTTTGTAAAGTGTTTTAATGCCCTAAGGTAATTAAGTGGCTAAATCAATTATTTAAATGCCG
This sequence comes from Aegilops bicornis, assembly GCA_021605145.1. Lineage (NCBI taxonomy): Eukaryota > Viridiplantae > Streptophyta > Magnoliopsida > Poales > Poaceae > Aegilops > Aegilops bicornis. The sequence goes on from CM038674.1 coordinate 194,698,320, forward strand.
TTTCACTTATAAAAATGCTAGACTAATTTATTTAACTACTAAACTTATGATGGAAGTGGCCTAAATTATTATACTAATTTAGAGGTAAGTTTTACATTTTATAAAACTAAATAATATGAAACTAATAGGAAAATGCTAAAGCTTAAAAAAAAGAACACAAGCCCCCCACCCGCGGGTCTAACGGCCACCGTCAGCCAGACCGTCGACCCACTGTGCCCACCGGCCTCCTTAGCTCCCCACTCCTCGCTAACCCTAACTCGGTCGCCCCATTCCCCACTCCCTCCCCACGCGCCCCCACTCCCCCATGTTTTCCCTCGCTCCTCTGCCCCCCGTCCCGATCCAGATCGAGGGGCGGCAACCCCGGCGACCGCGCCCCGAGGCCGACGTCGCCGCGTGGAGCCTCCCCCCCCATCGCCGGACTTCCTCGTCCACGTCGCTCGTCGCTCGGACCCCTTCGCCCCCGCCACTGTGCGCCACAGCCGGATCGTCGGCGCCACCTCGCCCTGACGTCGCCCCGCCGCCTCGTCCGCATCATCGCGACGTCCTCGACCTCCTCCTCAAGCACGGCTCCTTCGAGCCTCGCCGGTGTTCCCCTGCAACGGGCGTGAGCCGCCATCCGTCCTCCTCTCTTCCCCCTCTGCCTCGATGTGGCCACTACATCCCGGTGCGCTGCGTCTGCGCCGCCCAGCCATGCCTAACGACGCGCCGGCACCGCGTTCTTCCCGGCGCTCACTGCCCTGCGGCTCCACCCACGCGCTTGCCGCCTCGCACTCATTGCCGCCGCTGTTGCTCCCGAATCTGCTACATAGGCGTCGCCCAAGAGCACTCGCTTGCCGCTGTCAGACGGCGACGGCCTGCTACTGGCTCGACCTCGCCTTCCCCGTCGATCGTGGTCACGGTGCCCTTCGGTGCCACAAGGCCGCCTCCTGGGCTGCATGCCTGCCTTGTGCCATCACTGTGGGGCCCCATGCCCCTGTTAAAAAAACGAAATTGAAAAATAGGGATAATTATTTAATTAATTAGTAATTTGATTAATTAATTAATTTGCTTAGTTAACTACCTAATTAACTTTGATTAATTTAGTCTAATTAAACCTGCTTAATTAAACTAGTCTATGACAATGGGCCCCATTGCCCTGTTTGACCAGTCAACATTGACCCAGTCAACAGCTGACTAGACTGTTGACATTGACTCTGACCCCACGTGTGATACACTATGGTCGGTAATCGCACTATGTGACAATAGTATTTACCGATTAAATTTTGGAGTTAAATAAATCAATATAATCATTTAAAACTTTAGAAAATCATTTTAAATAATCCGTAATTTCGATGAAATTATTTTATACATGAAACTTGCTTAGAATTTCGATTTAACCCGAATACGTCCTCCGTATTCTCGCCGATGCCCATAGCTATATGATCATGGAACTTTTAGACCGATTTCGTTGAATGAATAGTGCCCAACTTTAATTAAATAAATCCAAATAAATTCCTAAATAAACTAAATCATTTAGTTAGGCAAGAAACACCTCTCGCATATCATTTAGACATGTCCTCGCATACTGTTTGCATTATTGCCGTGAATTTATTGTTTCTCTCCCCCTCCTTCTCTCCGATAGACCCCGAGACCGATGCCGCCCCTGTGATCGACTACGTCAACGACGACCCCTCCTTGCCAGAGCAACCAGGCAAGCCCCCCCTTTGATCATCCCGATATCGCCCATTCCATTTTCTCATGCTTGCTTAGATTTTGCTACTGTTATTGATTGCTCCTATTCTGATGCATAGCCTATTTTTGTATCTGTTGTTGTACCTTACCTGCTTATCCTAAACTGCTTAGTATAGGTTGGTTAGAGATCCATCAGTGACCCCCACTTTGTCCCGGCTGCCCCGTTGGATTATCAGAAGACCCGACCAACGGGATCGAAGACCAGGCCCCGACACCGCACATCACTTCCCTTAGTTGCTCGACACTCGGGTTACTATCGAGTACCGAGGGTGAGACCTCTACAAGACTTCCGATATTAACCCTGTAGTATAGCTATCTCGGTCGTGGTCATCGAGGGTGATTTCCTCTTTAACCACTTCCGATCACGAGTCGTCAGGTGCAACCCCTCAAGTGTGAACCTCGAGGGTGAATCCTCTTACGTTCACCATGATGACTACATCGAGTGGAATTCACCGGGGGTGATTCCTCGGGGTTTTCCCCTTGATGTTTAGACACACCGTTACTTTGATTACTATGACTTTACACTGAGCCATGTTACTAAAGACGGGTCGACCCTGAGGGGTCCCCGCGCGAGCTTAATTGCGAGTGATGTGGAGTTGGGTTGACCTGGAGGGTGCCCACGAGATAATTACGAGGCGTGGCCGGGCATTCCTAGCCCTTGCCGCAAGTCCTCGAGACGGGGCAACGGGGTCACATCTTTCGTGAGTCTCTGCTTGTTACCGCGCGTTTCTAATCCACTACGATTTGGATATTTGATCCGAGGGGCGTCGGCCCGATAGCACTAACCATCACGTGGGCATGGTATGGGCGTTCTCGTCGTATACATCAGCCGAAGCTTAATAGACGTCGGCCGAAGCGGCGCGCTGGGTTGGACTGCGTGGCGCTGCCTTGTTGAAGGAGGTAGCTAGGTCTGCTCACCGCCGCCCACGCATAGCGTGCGGTGAGTTCCTCGGGAGATGGCCCATGACCCCCACGGGGCATAGGTTTAGTCCGGCGTCGGCCTCTCTATTAAGCCTAGGTCGGGTTGCGGCGTATTGTTTGGCCGAGGCCGGGCATGACCTAGGAAAGTGTGTCCGACCGGAGTTAAGCGAGCGTGGTGGGTAAGTTGGTGCACCCCTGCTGGGAAGAAAACATCTATCGATAGCCTGTCCTACGGTAACGGACACTTGGAGTTGTATCCCGATCGATACAACTAGAACTGGATACCTGAGATGAGAGATGGACTATGATGAGACATGGATATGAGAAATGGATTGTGATGATAACTGGATAGTATGGCTCTGGGATATCTTTCTCGCAGGGAGTCGAGAAAGGATCTCCGGCCGAGGTTGATAACACTACTACTTTACTTTATGCTACTCTACTCCTTCCGGTTGCTGCAAGATGGTGGTTTCCAGAAGATGCTAGTCTTCGATAGGACTAGGCCTTCTCTCTATTCTCGCATTTACGCAGCCCGGTCCACATATACAGCCTTCCTTTGATAATGTTGCATATGTAGTGTAGATCCTTGCTTGCGAGTACTTTGGATGAGTACTCACGGTTGCTTTGCTTCCCCTTTTCCCCCTTCTTTCTTCTTTCTGGTTGTCGCAACCAGATGGTGGAGCCCAGGATCCAGACGACACCACCGACGACTACTACTACCCCGAGGGTACCTACTACTACGTGGAGGCCGCCGACGACCAGGAGTAGTTAGGAGGCTCCCAGGCAGGAGGCCTTGCCTTTTCGATCGTTGCTGCTTTTGTGCTAGCCTTCTTAAGGCAATCTTGTCTTACTTATGTCTGTACTCAGATATTGTTGCCTCCGCACGACTCTTGTGTATTCTAGCTTCTGTATTCGAGCCCTCGAGGCCCTTGGCTTGTAACATAAAGCTTGTATTATTTTAATTTGTGTCTAGAGTTGTGTTGTGATATCTTCCCGTGAGTCCTTGATCTTGACCGTACACATTTGCGTGTATGATTAGTGTACGATTGAATCGAGGGCATCACAGATGGGCTTCCTCAAAATGCCCTAGGTCTTCGTTAGCAAGCGAGTTGGATGCACACCCACTTAGTTTCTTTTGTTGAGCTTTCATATACTTATAGCTCTAGTGCATCCGTTGCATGGCAATCCCTACTCACTCACATTGACATCTATTGATGGGCATCTCCATAGCCCGTTGATACGCGTAGTTGATGTGGGACTATCTTCTGCTTTTTTTCTTCTCCACAACCACCATTCTATTCCACATATAGTGCTATGTCCATGGCTCACGCTCATGTATTGCGTGAAGATTGAAAAAGTTTGAGAACGTCAAAAGTATGAAACAATTGCTTGGCTTGCCATCGGGGTTGTGCATGATTTAAATATTTTGTGTGGTGAAGATAGAGCATAACCAAACTATATGATTTTGTAGGGATAACTTTCTTTGGCCATGTTATTTTGAGAAGACATAATGCTTAGTTAGTATGCTTGAAGTATTATTATTTTTATGTCAATATTAAACTTTAGTCTTGAATCTTTCAGATCTGAATATTCATACCAGAATTAAGAAAATTTACATTGAAATTATGCCAAGTAGCATTCCACATAAAAAATTCTGTTTTTATCATTTACCTACTCGAGGACGAGCAGGAATTAAGCTTGGGGATGCTTGATACGTCTCCAACGTATCTATAATTTTTGATTGTCCCGTGCTATATTATATTCTGTTTTGGACATTTTTGGGATTTATTATACACTTTTATATTATTTTTGGGACTAACCTGTTAACCGGAGGCCCAGCCCAGAATTGCTGTTTTTTGCCCATTTCAGAGTTTCGCAGAAAAAGAATATCAAACGGAGTCCAAACGGAATGAAACCTTCGGGAACATGATTTTCGGAACGAACGTGATCCAGAGGACTTGGACCCTACGTCAAGACATCAAACAGGAGGCCACGAGGTAGGGGGCGCGCCTACCCCCCCAGGCACGCCCTCCACCCTCATGGGCCCCCTGTTGCTCCACCGACGTACTTCTTCCTCCTATATATATACCTACGTACCCCCGAACTACAAGATACGGAGCCATAAAACCTAATTCCACTGCCGCAACCTTCTGTACCCGTGAGATCCCATCTTGGGGCCTGTTCCGGAGCTCCGCCGGAGGGGGCATTGATCATGGAGGGCTTCTACATCAACACCATAGCCTCTCCGATGATGTGTGAGTAGTTTACCTTAGACCTTCGGGTCCATAGTTATTAGCTAGATGGCTTCTTATCTCTTTTTGGATCTCAATACAATGTTCTCCCCCTCTCTTGTGGAGATCTATTCGATGTAATCTTCTTTTGCGGTGTGTTTGTTGAGACCGATGAATTGTGGGTTTATATCAAGTTTATCTATGAACAATATTTGAATCTTCTGAATTCTTTTATGTATGATTGGTTATCTTTGCAAGTCTCTTCGAATTATCAGTTTGGTTTGGCCTACTAGATTGATCTTTGTTGCAATGGGAGAAGTGCTTAGCTTTGGGTTCAATCTTGCGGTGTCCTTTCCCAGTGACAGTAGGGGAAGCAAGGCACGTATAGTATTGTTGCCATCGAGGATAACAAGATGGGGTTTATATCATATTGCATGAGTTTATCCCTCTACATCATGTCATCTTGCTTAAAGCGTTACTATGTTCTTATGAACTTAATACTCTAGATGCATGATGGATAGCGGTCGATGTGTGGAGTAATAGTAGTAGATGCAGGCAGGAGTCGTTCTACTTGTCTCGGACGTGATGCCTATATACATGATCATACCTAGATATTCTCATAACTATGCTCAATTCTGTCAATTGCTCAACAGTAATTTGTTCACCCATTGTAAATACTTATGCTCTTGAGAGAAGCCACTAGTGAAACCTATGGCCCCCGGGTCTATTTGCCATCATATTAATCTCCCGATAACAAGCTATTTCTGGCGCCGTTTTTATTTTACTTTCTTTACTTTGCATCTTTATCATAAAAATACCAAAAATATTATCTTATCATATCTATCCGATCTCACTCTCGTAAGTGACTGTGTAGGGATTGACAACCCCTTATCGCGGTTGGTTGCGAGGATTTATTTGTTTGTGTAGGTGCGAGGGACTCGTGCGTGGCCTCCTACTGGATTGATACCTTGGTTCTCAAAACCTGAGGGAAATACTAACGCTACTTTGCTGCATCACCCTTTCATATTCAAGGGAAAACCAACGCAGTGCTCAAGAGGTAGCAGGCTCTGATACCACTTTTAGGGAACATAGCATGCAATTTCAAAAAAATTCCTACGCTCACGCAAGATCTATCTAGGAGATGCATAGCAACGAGAGGGGGAGAGTGTGTCCATGTACCCTCATAGACCAAAAGCGGAAGGGTTCGACAACGCGGTTGATGTAGTCGAACTTATTCTCGTTTTGACCGATTAAGCACCGAACGTACGACACATCTGAGTTCTGCACACGTTCAGCTCGACGACGTCCCTCGAACTCTTGATCCAGCAAAATGTCAAGGGAGAGTTTTGCCAGCACGACAACATGGTGACGGTGATGATGAAGTGATCTGCGCAGGGCTTCGCCTAAGCACTAAGACAATATGACCGGAGGCGTAAACTGTGGAGGGGGGCGCCGCACATGGCTAGGAATCAATGTTGTGTGTTCTAGCGGTGCCCCCACATATATATATATATATAGGTGGGAGAGGGAGAGAGGCAACAAGGGACGCCCCAAGTAGGAGTCATCCTACTTGGGAGCCTCCTACAAGTCGGCCTTCCCCCTTCCATAAGTGTCGGAGGGGGAAGGAAAGAGAGGGGGAGGGGAAGGAATGGGGGAGGCCGAATCCTCCCCTTTCCTTCTCCCATCCCTCCTTTCCTTTCCCCCTTATTTCGGCCTATAGGGGGCGCACGAACCCCTTAGGGGCTGGTCTGTCCCTCTCTTGGCCCATTAGGCCCATATAGTTTGCCAGTGGTTGCCCGTAACCCCTCACTACAAAAAAATACACTTCCGTGATGATACGTGTTTGTCACAGTAGGTCACGTTTTCTGTCATGCATGTACATCCATGACGATTTTATGATAGAATCAAGATAGTCATACCTGTGCTGTCGTAGAAGTGTTCCATGACATTACCAAAATTATCATCACGAACTTTTCCACTTCCATGACGATAAATCACGCATCATAGAAGTGCTTTCGTCAAGGGTGACCGACATGTGGCATCCACTGTAACAGGTCGCCGTTAAGCTATCAGTTCCGGTTTTGGATCCGATAACCCGTTAACAGCCCGGACCAATGGGGATTTTCCATGTGTAAAATTCTCATTGGCCAGAGGAAACACGTGTTGGCTCAACGTTGGGACAGATGTCATCCACTCATTGGACAGGAGGCGCCTATGATACGTCGACACGTGGCACGGCCCAGCAGAGGCCCATTTCGGTGAAAAGGCCGACCCGTTTGACTTGGTCACTTGGGGGCTTTCTGCTCTTATTCGAAGCATAGCTGTGAATAATACCTCTTGATTGGCGCAATACCACAATTATGCTCACTTCGGGCTTCCTGCTCGTATTCGAAGCATAGCTGTGAATAATCCCTCTTGATCGGTGCAATGCCACAATTATGGTCACTTGGGGGCTTCCTGCTTGTATTCAAAGCATAGATGTGAATAATCCCTCTTTATCGGCGCAATGCCACAATTATGGTCACTTGGGGGCTTCCTGCTCGTATTCGAAGCATAGCTGTGAATAATCCCTCTTGATCGGCACAATGCCACAATTATGACCACTTGGGGGCTTCCTGCTCTTATTCGAAGCATAGCTGTAAATACCCCTCTTGGTCCGACTCATACGCCATGCTCACAAACCACTTGGGGGCTTCCTGCTCATATTCGAAGCATATTTGTAAATATCCCTCTTGGTCCGGTTCATACACCATGCTCACAAACCACTTGGGGGCTTCCTGCTCGTATTCGAAGCATAGTTGTAAATATCCCTCTTGGTCCGACTCATACACCATGCTTACAAAACACTTGGGGGCTTCCTGTTTAAACATAGGTGTATTTACTAAAGAGAACATAGCGTTACTCCCCTTGTTGTATAAGGCACCAGTATATGATGATACTAAATACTTGAAAGTATCGTTTTCTAAACTTTTGGGTTATCACCCTTACTGCAATGGTATGGTAAGCCGGCCTTTTTTAATCACATATCACATGCATGATATTATTTTTTATAATCATGATTATATCGGCCCTGGTTATGAATTATTTTCGTCACCAGTGGTTTTATATGGGGTATTATGACCCGCCCGCGGTAAACCGCCATGGCAATTGTAATTTACTTGTGTACAGGGTAATGATAAATCTCATCTGCAAAAATTGACGTTACCATAAGCATAAAGTGATACACTCTTCAAATGGCGGATCAAATGGTGTGGCACAAAGCAAAAACATGCATGATGGATCAACAGATCAAAGTTTCACTAGCCTATTACATGACTCAGTGAGCCAAAAAGATCAAGTGTTTTCCAAAGTTAAAATATTTGAACCGCCTAGCGGATCAATCTTCGTGGTCTTGGCGACTTGAAGCTTCTGGATCATCCTTTTCTGGTTCTTCGTCCGCCTCCGCCGTCTAGAAGTTTGGTGATGACCAATCAATGCCACGTATGGCATGGAATCAGCTTCATCATCTATAAGATCGGACGGGTCAACTTCAGGGGCAAAAGTATGCTTATGGATTGGGGGAATCAGATCCATCACTTTATAAGCCGACGTGGGCTTCTTCTGATTTTCTGCATCATAAGTCGGCTGATATTTTGATAGATTTGTCTCATCAGCAATCAGAGTCGCCACAGGACCTATTTCCTTCACGCAAGCAGCAAAGTCCTTCTGATCAAAAGAAGTCCCATCTTCTTTCAAACTTGGATACCCAGTAGCTACCTTAGCCGGGTCTAGCTCTGGTACCCATGCACTCAAGGCCGTCACGGCGCCGGCTCTTGCACATGACTGTTTTATCTCTTGAATTCTCGCAGGCAGAATTGACAATTTTTTCAAGACGTCGCTCAGCAGATTGGGTCCTTGATTTGTTGGAGAAATCGTGGCTAGCATGCGCTGAGCTCCAGTATATAGCTGTTCAATAAGTGTATATACGGCTTTTAGCTTCACCAGTGTATCTTGACTAAGGTTGATGCTCCTTGGACCTGTGTAAACAATCGTGAAATGATTAGCGGCGGTTTATGGTATAAAAAGAAGAGATTCAAGTTTGATGTTGGCAAGGCGGCTCACCAAAGATAACAGAAACCATCTGGGATACACGATGTTTTAAACCGGTAAGCTCAGTGGTCACATTTTGAAGATCAACTTTTGCTTTTTCGGCCCGCTGCATTAGAACAAATTTCTCCTCAGCCCAGGCGGTTCATTCAACATCAAAACCGGTTTTCAGCTTTTCTGTCTCCTCCAGACTAAATTTGAATTTTAAATCAGCTTTCTGGGTCTCAGATTCTTGAACCTCCAGCCGAGTTTTCATATCGGCCAATTCTGATTGAAGTTGAGCAGTGGCGTTCTGTACAAACACAGATTTGCAATCACATTCATATCCAGGTTACAGGAATATAAGTCCCAAGCCTTTTGCAAGCAACAACACTTGGCACTTGGGGGCTAATGCCTACCGAACAATTCTTCATACAACGGCTTATATGACTAAGTCCCAAGCACTTTGCAAGCAACAATACTTAGCACTTGGGGGCTAATGCATATTTGCTCATATTTCATTACTACTTTATGATGACCCGGCAGTGCCGCAGACAACCACAGCCGGTTCATGGGGGCTACATGAGTAAGTTTTGATCTTTAAAGAATGATAAGTACCGGTTCATTCATGCTGATTAAATCGGCCCTTGGGGGCTACGGATGTAATGTTGATCATTAAAATCCGGTTTAAGTGAAAGACAACTTTTTTGAAGGATTTTTCTCAAAGATGCTTGATACTCATTGCTATTCTAAAGTCTACGTCATATTCAATTCTATTATACACAATAGACTTGGGGGCTGACAGGGTATCCATAATATATTTAAGCCGGAATTCATACCTCATATTTCTGGTGCATCTGCTTCAACATGTCAATCTCAAGGTCACGACTGGTATGAACTTGGCTGAGATAACCAGAGAATACTTCACTGATGCTTAGTTGAGAATAATTAGTAATGTCGAATCTCTCTTTCCGCTTTTCAACGAATTATTCTTTGGCGGAGTGCTTGGCCAAGACGGTAGGCTGCCCCGGTTCTTTGAAGCTGCTGCCAGTGATCATAACATCTTCATTATGCTCTTCTGACGGTTTAAGTGGGCTTGATGATTTGGTGATCAAAACATTGATATTTGTGTGGTCATGGGAGAGATCAGGAGTTTCTGACGGGGCATCATGGGCAGGTTCTTCTGTTTGTTTTCCAGAAACGTCTGATGCTGGGACTTGCTGCTCTGGTTCATGGACTTTAGGATCTTCGACTGGCTTGGTCACCTTTGCCTTCTTGCTAGGCTTTGCTTGTCCACTGCATGGGTTATGAGGGATCAGTACAAGTATAAGAACATAAGGAGATAGAGAATAAAAGTGATGTTACTCAGGGGCAGTCTTGAAAGCCAGCAGCTGGGTTTGAGATGAGTCGTTGGAGGAAGAGCGAGAATCCTCCTGATAGTTCAAATCGGAAAGATTAAGTGGCTGGCGAATGAGACCCGCCAGTGGGTAAAAAGAGATTAAGTTTGGAAAGACCTTGTTTTGACGTTTCTGTGGAGCCGGAGTATAGGTAAGCCGGACGATAACTCTTCACCTCCGCTGGTCCGAGTTTGTCGCCGGCTCTCGTGCTGCTGTTGCTTCAAAAGAAAGTGAGGATCCAAATGAGCTAAGGGGTGTGAAAAGCTTACTTTCCAGGTTAGCCATCAAATTTTCTGTCTTGGCAAAGGCTCTGAGTCGGATGAAATGATAGTTACCTCTTCTTCGACTGCTTGGCTGGTCCCCGTGTCATCTTGATGATAATCAGTGTCAATAAGATGGTTAAAAAATGAGCCAAGGGAATCAAGGGCTACCTCCAACTCAGAACTGTCGTCCATCCCAAGCATCTCAGAAGAAGTTAATTTCTTCTTGCTTTTCTTGACAGTTTTCTTCGCGGCTTTCTTGGCAGCCCTGGCCTTTTTGGCAGCTTCATGGTCATATTGCTTTTTCCAAAAATCAGATTTAGCCTGTGATAGTCATCAAGGTTGAGTTAATAGACTATGTGAACGATGAGCTAAAACTAAGTAATTTAGAGACTCACATCCGGTGGCGGGTTAAGTGTGCAGAAAGGGTTCAAACCCACTTTGTTGTAGTCTTCTGGATCTTCATTCAGAAGGGTCTTTGTCATGTCATTGATGGCCTCATCAGTTAAATGCACGGAACTGTGGCACAGTGGATCTTTTATACCACCCATGTAAGTACACATTAAACCGGGCCGGTGACTCAAGGGTATGATCCGCCATGAAACCCAACACCGAACCAAGTCAATGCCAGTTAACCCGTTTCCCAACAGAACCTTGACCTTTGCAATGGAAGGGGCAAGTTTTGCACGTTCAACACCGGTAAGTTTTTCGAGAAGACGATGCTTCGGGTCAAGACGCTGGACACGATAACCCAGTAGTGGATTCTCATCAGCCGGAGATGTATCTTTGCAGTAAAACCATGTCTGGTTCCAATCTTTAGGGTGACTCGGCAAGCAAGCATAGGGGAAGATAGCACCTCTTCTTTGTTGAATTGAGATTGCACCAAGTTCCAATCTGGGCCCGTTCGTAAACTCGTTTTGGCGGTTCAAATAAAAATATTCCCTAAAGAGTTCAACGCTGGGTTCCTCTTGAAGGTATACTTCGCAGAAAACTTGAAAATTGCAAATGTTTGACACGAAATTGGGTCCGATGTCTTGAGGATGGAGTTGAAAGAAGTGCAGAACATCTCGGAAGTTTTTTGATCCGGGTTGTGAGAAGCCCCGATTCATGTGATTAGTAAAAACGATGACTTCATCATCCTTTGGGTGAGGTCTTTCTTCGCTTGGTTTGGGGGCACACCAATGCATGATATCTTTTGCTAGTAAATAGCCGATGTTGACAAAGTCTTTGAGCATGTTCTCAGTAACAATTGAGGGAACCCAATTACATGAGGTGACTGTCTTCGGCGGCATTGTGAAGTAAGAAGCCCGAAAGAGAGAAAAAATTGCCGGTTTAAGTTGATTCATTAAGCTGGAAGTAAACGCTATAGTATGTATTCAGATTGGTGGCTTAAGTGGGGCCTAATGATATATGGATAATTATAAACCGGTGGTGTAAGCCACCATGACAGCAACGGTATTCAAGATTTGTCAAGAGAAAATTCTACTAAGTGTTGAGGCAAACAAGTTTCATAGATTAATGCTAGAATTTTGGATCTGGGACACTTCGGATAATGGAAAATATTTTTGACCTAAAATACAATGCTCGAGCAGTTCATATGTTCAGATGGGTTTTTCTTACGCGAAGGAGATGATCTAATAATAGAAACAAGTATCACGGCTGCCGCCGTGCGGGAGAAGTGCTAAGTTTGGATCGAAGTCATCAGTTGCAACGAAGAACAAGGATGAACTCTGAAGAACTTCGAGAAACCCTAATGGAAGATCTGTGATGGAGAAAGGAGAGGCACTTATGGATCCACTCAAGAGTGGAGAAATGTCGCGACTGCTCTGGTCTCATTCAGGTCGATGTAGCGGCCGGAGTCGAGGAAGCTGACGAGTTTAGCGGCGGCGGTGCTCAGGCGTGTAGGTTGTCGCGGAGATGTGAGGAAGAAGAATAGGACGGATAGGTAAGGGAGGAGAAAAGAAAGGGACCCCTTGCCCTATTTATAAGGATGGAAGGATAACTGACATGCATGGGAATCGAGGGTGCCCAAAAATGATATGTGATGATGCAAACGCCTCGATTTTCAGGATGGTTATTAAAGATAAGGATCCATTAAGATATGTTGGGTATTGTGCAAAATTAATAATAGATGACGTCATGGAGGGTCTCCGAAATTCCAGGAGATGATGTCACGGCGGAATATCGTGCGGGAACAGGTGAAGAAGGATTTTTCCTAAGTGTTGAAGATTGACATGAACAAGTTCAAATCAACCTGGGGACTAATGTTGGGGATATAACTATTAGGTATGACCCGCCCAGGAGGGGCCGGGTTATACCAACGGTGGTTCATCATCATGAAGCTCATGAAGGTATTGAAGATGGTGGTTCATGAAGACGGCTCACTAAGAGCCCAAGGCCCAAAGGCGGTTTAAGGCCCATAAGTGTAAACTGCCATATATGTATGACTTATATTGTAAGGCATGTCTATTTGTTCACCGAGCCGGTCACGTTGTTATGAACCGGCCGGGACTCTGTAAGCCGCAGGGCGTCAACCTGAGTATATAAAGGGACGACCGTGCGGCGGTTTAGGGCAAGAGACAACAAATTGAAATCTAGGTCAAGCGTATTCGCTCCCTGGTAATCGAGGCATAAGCAATAGCACCTCAAACTGGATTAGGCCTTTACCTTCACCGCAAGGGGCCGAACCAGTATAAAATCCTTGTGTATTTTGTCCCGTTTAACCCATTTAAGCTAACCCTGTTGCGATGGCTCCACGACTAAGTCCTCTTGCTAGGACATCTGCCGTGACAATTCCATGATAGAAAGCCCGTTAACGGCATGTTCGTATATAGCCCATTTACAGCCCGTTACGGCCTATCGGAGTTAAGCCCAGTAGCTTCATCTGGGCCGTCCAATATGATTCCATCCCGTTGTAACTTTCGGCCCATGTATGGCCCATGATGACTTTCGGCCCATATGAGGCCCTTTGTAACTCTGGGCCCATTAAAGGCCCGAAACGAAACTGACCCATAATGAACATTGTATCGCTTTATACCCATTAACGACCCATTATTCTGTCAGTCGTTTCCAGCCCGTGTTACCTTTCGGCCTTCCAAGGGCCCATTTATTCTTGGGCTCATTTCAAGAATTCAGTTAGTTACAGTCCGTTACTAGTCTGTTCCATTTGTGGGCCGAATGTAACCACAGGCTGAATTTGGTCTATTAACCCATTCGGCCCGTCTGTGGTCCATTAACCCATTGGGATGTTTTCATAGCGTTATCGAATACGGCCTATTAACGGCCCATTATGGTCCACGAATAGTACGCCCCATGTTTGGCGAAATGATTATACGCCCCGTGGAAGGCCCATGGATCCTACGGCCCATAGAAGTCCCATGGATCATACGGCCTGTAGAAGGCCCATGGATCATACGGCCCTGATGTCTACTACACAGCTTTATTCTTGTAGACACGTGTTGGGCCTCCAAGCGCAGAGTTCTGTAGCATAGTAGCAATTTTCCCTCAAGTGGATGACCTAAGGTTTATCAATCCATGAGAGGTGTAGGATGAAGATGGTCTCTCTCAAATGACCCTGCAGCCAAATACAAGAAATCTCTTGTGTCCCCAACACATCCAATACAATGGCAAATTGTATAGGTGCACTAGTTCGGCGAAGAGATGGTGATAAAAGTGTAATATGGATGGTAGAAATATATTTTTATAATGTGAATAAATAAAAACAGCAAGGTAGCAATTAGTAAACGAGCACAAAAACGGTGTTGCAATGCTTAAAAATGAGGCCTAGGGTTCGTACTTTCACTAGTGCAACCTCTCAACAATGCTAACATAGTTGGATCATATGATTATCCCTCAAAGTGCACCGAAGAATCACTCCCGAGTTCCTATTAGTGGAGAACAAAAGATAGAAATTGTTTGTAGGGTACGAAACCACCTCAAAGCTATTCTTTCTGTTTGATCTATCCTAGAGTTTGTACTAAAATAACGCAAGCTATTCTTTCTGATTGATCTAATCAAGAGTTCGTACTAAAGTAGCACCAAAGCAAATTAATATTCATAATACTCAATCCACACAAAGAACTACAAAGAGACCCCAAAGTTTCTATTAGAGAAAAGATAATAAAAACGTGCATCAACCCCTATGCATATATTACCCCAATATCACCATGGGAATCCCCGAGTTGAATACCAAGACACATATCAAGTGAATCAATATGATACCCCAATTTTCACCTCAAGTATTCATACCGCAAGACATACATCATGTGTTCTCATCTCTGAATATTCAATCCGACAAGACAAAAGTACAAAGGGTAAAGACTCAATTCATCACAACAAGAGTATAGAGGGGAGAAACATCATATGATCCGACTATATTAACAAAGCCCATGATATAGATCACAAGAGAGAGAGAGAGAGAGATTAAACACATAGCTACTGGTACATACCCTCAGCCCTGAAGCTGGACTACTCCCTCCTAATTGTGGTGGCCGCTGGGATGATGAATATGGCCACCGGAGATGATTCCCCCCTCCGGCAGGGTGCCTGAACGGGTATAGATTGGTTTTCGGTGGCTACGGAGCCTTGCGGCGGCGGAACTTCTGATCTAGGTTAACCCCGAGGGGTTTCGGAATATTTGGGAATTTATAGTGCAAAGAAGGGGTACGGGAGGCCACCGAGGTGGGCACAACCCACACAGGCGCGCCCGAGAGGCCTGGCGCCGGTGGGTTGTGCCCCCCTCGGGGCACCCCTCAGGTGCTTCTTTGGCCTAATGGAAGTCTTTGGGCCCATAAAAAATCTCCGTGGAGTTTCGCGGTGTTTGGACTCCGTTTGATATTGATTTCATGCGATATAAAAAACAAGCAAAAAAAACAACAACTGGCACTGGGCACTGGGTCAATAGGTTAGTCCCAAAAAATGATATAAAGTTTCTATAAAATGATTGTTAAACACCCAAGAATGATAAAATAACAGCATGAATACTTCATAAATTATAGATACGTTGGAGGCGTATCAGCATCCCCAAGCTTAATTCCTACTCGTCCTCGAGTAGGTAAATTATAAAAGAAATAATTTATGAAGTGTGAATGCTAGCAAAGTGCATAAGTTTGATCAATGATAATTTCAATCACTTTTCCTAGCATCATAACATCAATTCTTTCTTATAAAACTTCTCGTGTTATATGGCAACCAATTCACATGTTAAGGTTCAAACAATGAACTCTCTTGAAACTCAACAACCTATGTTCTTCGTCACCAAGCAATTGCAATTCAACTTATTCAATAGAGTTTAAGTAAGAGCTCCACATAATCAACTATCATATAGTCTTGTATGATTGCTAACACTCACCGCGTACACATGAGCAAAACGTTTCAACCGGACACATAGAAAGATAGGGGCTTATTGTTTTGCCTCCCAACGTATTAACCTCAAGGGTGATGTCAACAATAATAACTCATGCTACCCATATTCAACTGGACATATGTGCCTAGATCTTTTCTCACCACATGATGCTTGCCAAAGGAGAAAAATAAAAAGGAATAGAGAGAAAAACTTTGACTCTTTGCATAAAAGTAAATACATATATGTAAAAGATAGGCCCTTCGCAGAGGGAAGCAGAGGTTGCCATGCGCTTATTTGTTTGTATGCTCAATCCCTTAGTGCAAGATAACTTCACGTTGTATTGCCCCTTAAGATGACAACCTTTATTATGCAGTCCGTCGCTTTTATTCTTTGCCATCCAAGTTCGTACAACGCTCAATTTTCTCTTACACTAAATGATCTCACACTTTTAGAAGCAATCTTTATTGGCTTATTGCACCGATGACAACTTACTTGAAGGATCTTGCTCAATCCTTAGGTAGGCATGGTGGACTCTTGAAAATAAGATTTGGGTTTATGAGTTTTTGGATGCACAAGTAGTATGTCTACTTGATGCGAAATTTTTGGCTAGCAAACATGGGGGGCAAGCACCACATGTTGATGGATCTATGACAATATGAATTCTATGTGAATATGAGCAAACATAAATCATTACGTTGTCTTCCTTGTCCAACGTCAACAATTTTGGCATATAATATTTTGATGGGGGCTCACAATCACAAAAGATTTCCATGATAGTGTATTTATATGTGAAAGTTCTCTTCCTTATACTAATTATTCGTGATTGCTTGTATGACCAATATTGTGATTGTCAAGCCTCAAAAGATTTCACTTTCTAAACCCAATGTGAAGCTACCACTAGGCATGATATGATTTCAACTTCACGACACTAAATTTATTCAACAATTTACTCGTAGGATATAAGTGAAGCACAATTGTATATGACAAGCTACTCCAAAAAGATATAAGTGAAGATCAAATGAGTAGTTAAGTAAATAGGTAGCTATTTGAGGATTATATCTTATTAAGAACTTTCAGATCTAAGTAATTTATTAAAACATCAAGTAAAACAAAATAAAGTGACATTCCAAGGATAGCACAACTCATGTGAAGAAACAAAAACTTAGGCTCAACCGATACTAATCGATAATTGTTGAAGAGGAAAGGTGGGATGCCTACCGGGGCATCCCCTATCTTAGATGCTTGACACTTATTGAAATATTATCTTGGGATGCCTTGGGCATCCCCAAGCTTGAGCTTTTGTGTCTCCTTAATTCTTCTCATATCACGTTTTTCCTAAATCTCAAAAACTTCATCCACACAAAACTCAACAAGAAGTCATGAGATAAGTTAGTATAAACCAATGCAAAAAAAACATATCATTCTCTACTGTAGAAAATCACTAAAATTATTATTCAACATTGCATACTAAATGCTTCTGCATAATTAATACTCCTATCCTCACATAGATTCATTAAAGAAGCAAGCATATGCAAACAATGCAAACATAACAACAATCTGCCAAAACAGTACAGTCCGTAAAGAATGCAAGAGTATCAATACTTCCCTAACTCCAAACATTATGAAATTCTACCACACCGAAGAAAATTCATTAGAGCTCATTTTGCAAAAAGTTCCAACATTTTATCACATACTGACTTTCCTCGGGAATTTTTCGAACATCGATAAACTTTCTGTTTTCAAACTGCAACAAGTATACTTGCAAGATAAGCATGGAAAAGGCTATCAATGCCACTTTTATCGAAATAAAAGATGCAAAAGATTATTCTAAATAATATTAAGAAAATCCTAACAAAAGAAATTGACGCTCCAAGTAAAACTCATATCATGTGACGAATGAAAACATAGCTCCAAGTGAGTTTACCGATAATGTTGAAGACGAAAGAGGGATGCCTTCCGAGGCATCCCCAAGCTTAGTTTCTTAGATCTTCCTTAGATATTAACTTGGGGTGCCTTGGGCATCCCCAAGCTTAGGTTCTTGTCACTCTTTATTCTCCTCATATCGATATCTCACCCAAAACTTCAAAACTTCAATCAGACAAAACTTAATGGAACTTTGAGAGATAGGTTAGTATGATAAAGAGCAAACCATTTCACTTTGGTACTGTCAAAGACAGGATTCATAATTTTTTCCACACAATGCCTACTGTAGCATATCATTTCCACAATTTATATTGAGAAATATAAGCCATAGAAACTAGAAAACAAGCAAACTATGCATTGAAAACAGAATCTGTCAAAAACAAAACAGTTTGTAATGATCTGTATAACTACCATACTTCCACTACTCCCAAAATTATGAAAAAATTATGAACACGTGAGAAATTTGTATATTAAGCTTCTTCAAAAATAATCAACTCAATAGCTCTCTTCTGTTAAAAATGAGACATATTTTCGTGAGCGCAAAAGTTTCCGTTTTTCAGCAGGGTCAAACCAACTATCACCCAACATGATCCCAAAGGCTTTACTTGGCACTTTATTGAAAAAAAGCTATAAAACATGATCAATACAGTAGCATAATCATGTGAACACACAAAAACAGTAAGTAAAGTGTTGGGTTGCCTCCCAACAAGCGCTTTTTAATGCCTTTTAAGCTAGGCATGATGATTTCAATGATGCTCACATAAAAGATAAGAATTGAAACATGAAGAGAACATCATGCATCATAAGTTCCTCTCTCATAATATTTTTCAGTAGCATCATGAATAGATTCATCAATATAACCATTACATAAAGCATTCTCTTCATGATCCATAAGCAGAGAAAATTTATTGCTCTCTATGGCATACATGTCATCATAATGATCATCATAGATAGCAACTTTATTGCCATAGTCAATTGAAACCTCTTCCAAAACAGTGGATGTATCACTAAATAAAGTCATGACCTCTCCAAATCCACTTTCATCAATATTGTAGTAAGATTCAACACCCTCCAAAATAGTGGGATCACTACTACCTAGAGTTGACACTCTTCCAACCCCACTTTTATCAATGTAATAACCATAAATGGGAGGCATGCTATCATCAAAATAAGTTTGATCAATCAAAGTAGGGGGACTAAAAAGATCATCTTCATTAAACATAGCCTCCCCAAGCTTGGGACAAACCTTAATTGCAGCAAATAAATTCTCAAACATGTCATTCTCATCAAACATATCATCCCCAAGCTTGTGGCTTGGCATATCATAAGCATAATCATTCTTATCATTAATAGTATGAATGGCACCAATGGTATAACAATTTCTATCCTCATAATTTCCCAAGTTGGTGACAAAAATATTTCCAATATTATAAAAAGTATCATTATCTTCCCAATCATAATCATGACAACAAGCAATAGGCATAACAAAATCATCATCAAGTGCATCATCTTCCAAAATTATTTTTGATTCATTTTCATGAGGCACAATAATAATAGGAGCAACATTATTTGGGAGAGATACCTATTTACCTCTTTTCTTCTTCTTCACCACATCATGTGTGGGTTTAATTGATCTTTTCAAGCTTCTTATTGATGAGATTGGTCGGATAGGAAGCTCCTCCTCATTACCTGATTCATCATAATGAACACTAGGAGGGTTTTGGGAAATATTTTCCCTTTCATTAGTACTCTATCCATATTCTATTTGTTCTCTTGACTTTAGATAGTTGGCAATATAAGGATTCTCAATGCAATTTACCACACAAAACATATAAATTTCCTCCAGATCAAAATCAAGAAATCTTTCGAGATTAAATTTTGGAATACCCTTAGTTATACGTTTCATTTATTCATACCCCAAAAGAAGACTAAGCTCTTTATGATGCTCAAGGGTAATCAAGTTGTCACAATTTTTGGACACGATTTGATCATGAAAGAATTTGCATTGGAGATTTAAATGACCATGTTCATTGCAAAGTTCACAAGGATGGTGAAAAAAATTAAATCTTTCAGCACAATCATCTAGCCTCTGTTGCAACTTTTTTGTTTCTAAATATTTATGCTTCTTACAAAATCTATCTTCCATTTTTTGTGCACAATTGCACTCCCAATTCACTCCCAAAAAGTGAGATGCTTATAAGAAACATTTTTGTCATGACCTGTGCAATCATCATTAGCATTTTGGATATTCAAAGAATTCACACTAACAACATTGCAATCATGCTCATCATTCAAATATTTTGTGCCAAGCATTTTATTGACATCTTCTTCTAACAATTGAGAACAATTTTCCGAGCATCATTTCCAAGAACGATATTATAAAGATGATCAATAATATTATGCAACCTAAATTCCATTTTATGTATTTTTCTATTATAAACCAAACTAGTGATAAACAAGAAACTAAAAGATTCAACTGCAAGATCAAAAGATATACCTTCAAGAACTCACCTCCCTAGCAACGGCGCCAGAAAAGAGCTTCGTTGACGGGATGTGAGTGTCGCTTACTTAACCTCCCCGGCAACGACGCAAGAAAGGAGCTTGATGTCTGGTACACAACTTTATTCTTGTAGACATGTGTTGGGCCTCCAAGCGCAGAGGTTTGTAGGAGAGTAGCAATTTTCCCTCAAGTGGATGAGCTAAGGTTTATCAATCCGTGAGAGGTTTAGGATGAAGATGGTCTCTCTCAAACGACCCTGCAACCAAATACAAGAAATCTCTTATGTCCCCAACACACCCAATACAATGGCAAATTGTATAGGTGCACTAGTTCGGCGAAGAGATGGTGATAAAAGTGTGTATGAATGGTAGCAATATATTTTTATAATCTTAATAAATAAAAACAGCAAGGTAGAAATTAGTAAATGGGCATAAAAACGGTGTTGCAATGCTTAAAAATGAGGCCTAGGGTCCGTACTTTCACTAGTGCAACCTCTCAACAATGCTAACATAGTTGGATCATATGATTATCCTTCAAAGTGCAACGAAGAATCACTCCCGAGTTACTATTAGCAGAGAACAAAAGATAGAAATTGTTTGTAGGGTACGCAACCACCTCAAAGTTATTCTTTCCATTCGATCTATCCTAGAGTTCGTACTAAAATAATGCAAGCTATTCTTTCCGATCGATCTAATCAAGAGTTCGTACTAAAGTAGCACCAAAGCAAATTCATATTCATAATACTCAATCCACACAAAGAACTACAAAGAGACCCCAAAGTTTCTACCGGAGAAAAGATAATAAAACATGCATCAATCCTATGCATAGATTACCCCAATATCACCACGGGAATCCGCGAGTTGAATACCAAGACACATATCAAGTGAATCAATATGATACCCCAATTATCACCTCAAGTATTCATACCATATGACATACATCATGTGTTCTCATCTCTGAATATTCAATGCGACAAGACAAAACTTCAAAGGGTAAAGACTCAATTCGTCACAACAAGAGTATAGAGGGGAGAAACATCATATGATCTGACTATATTAACAAAGCCCATGATATAGATCACGAGAGAGAGAGAGAGAGAGAGATTAAACACATAGCTACTGGTACAAACCCTCAACCCCGAGGGTGGACTACTCCCTCCTCATCGTGGTGGCAGCTGGGATGATGAAGATGGCCACCGGAGATGATTCTCCCCTCGGGTAGGGTGCCGGAACGGGTCTAGATTGGTTTTCGGTGGCTACGGAGCCCTGCGGCGGTGGAACTTCTGATCTAGGTAAACCCCGAGGGGTTTCCGAATATTTGGGAATTTATAGTGCAAATAAAGAAGTGCGAAGGCCAAGCGTAACCCATCTGGCGCGCCGAGGCCTGGCGCGCCTTGGTGGGTTGTGCCCCCCTCGGGGCACCCCCAGGTGCTTCTTTGGCCCAATGGAAGTCTTCTGGCCCATAAAAAATCTCCGTGGAGTTTCGTGGTTTGATTTCCTATGATGTAAAAAACAAGCAAAAAATAGCAACTGGCACTGGGCACTAGGTCAATAGGTTAGTCCCAAAAAAATGATATAAAGTTGCTATAAAATGATTGTAAAAAACCCAAGAATGATAAAATAACAGCATGAATACTTCATAAATTATAGATATGTTGGAGACGTATCAGGCCCGTAGAAGACCCATGGATCATACAGCCCATAGAAGGCCCATGGATCCTACGGCCCGTAGAAGGCCCATGGATCCTACGGCCCGCAGGAGGCCCATGGTTACAACAATCCGTGTGTTGCCATGATGATTATCGTGGCCTAGTTAGCAAAAATAGGTTATTGTGGCCACTAGAAAAACATGGAAAAAGAACTGCAGTGACTACAAGCAAACAACTAAACAAGACACTAAGGAAATAAATAAGCAAGCAACTAACGCTAGCCTATTACAACTACTACACATATTACATCCACTGGGTATCGAAGTTCGCCACCAGTGCAAATATAGGGAACAAAGCAGAATATTAATACACTGGCCGTCAAAATTGGCCACCAGTGCAAATAAACGCGGAGACAAAACAAGTCCATAAGTGAAACAACTTCAGAAGAGCTCAAGAAACATTATCCTGGGTATCCAGCATGCTGGCAATAAGCTTAGCAAGCTTATTAGCTTTGTCCGGTTTGGCGCTAAAATCCTACATCGCTTGCTGTTGCACCAGAAAGTATGCATCTGAATGCTCCAGGGACTTCTGCAGTCCTTCCGCTTCTTGTCGCAGCACAGCTGATCGATGTCTTTCAGCTTGTAGTTGAGACTCAAGAAACCGAACTGATTCAGACAGTGAGTTTGAATAGCTTGTGCAAGCGGTAGTGGCCAGTAACTCGAACAGTAAACCAAGACAGGACTTTGGGGTTGTCTCACTGTCTTCAAGATAGTTTTCCTTTGCTGTTTTATCAGCTTTTTGGAGACCAACAAGTATGTCTCACTATCGTGAACCTTATCTGCATTAGTTCCTTTACCATTTCTTAATAAGGCACTATGTGTGGGTTATGTGTGATAGGGCTGGTTTTCGTGCATGTACAATCGGGGTGCTATCTCCACCAAGTGGTAGCACTGTTTTATTTGAAGACCGTGTTTTTACTCCGCTAGATACTGTCATCACCTGCTACAATTCAAATGGCTGATAAACAGGAAACATAGTTGAATATACGAACATTGTATGTGAGATAGATGCAATAGATAGTGTGGAAAAAAGAGGGCATGAAATAGTTGACATGTATATTGTTTAAGTAAACTGGATAGCATGACATAATTTCACATATATGATGTCTATCTAAACTGGATAGCATAGCATAACATAATTCAAAGATATGATGACTAACTAAACATGATCGCATGACATAATTCACATACATGTTATCTAAGTAATCAGGATCGCATGATTAATTCACATCTATGATTTATATGCTAAGCAGAGGCACATATATGATGTCTGAACTAAGGACATGGTGTTAAATATTGTGTATATGATGTCTAAACTATGCAATGCAAGACACCATATGCATGATATGAGCAGTATAACCGTGCCAATTAGAGCATACACCTCGGTGGGGAATAGGACTGGTCATCTGCCTCTGAATCCATCTCTGAGGAGCTATCGGGACCCAACAAGAGATCTGCTTCAACAGGTAGCATTGTCTGCTCTGAAGGCCTTGTTTTCACTCTAGATTTTTCCATTACCCACTCAAATGACTGATTCGCTGGAAGAGTAGTTTAATGTACAAACATTGTCGACTAATGGAAATGTAATGAAGAAAAGGATGGTCAAGATATCATTCAAATATATGATTCCTAGTTAACAGGATGACATTGCACATTTCACATATATTATGGCTGGCTAAAATACATGAGACTGCATAATTCCCATATCTGATATTGAAACTAAACATCTGGCATTACAGAACATGTCAAAACTAAGCAGATGACATATATGATGTAGAAAGTAGGCACTTCAAGGCAACATATGCATGATATGACTAACATCATCATGCCAAGTTAGAGCAAACACTTTGGGGGTAAATAGGAGTCGTCAGCTCCATCTGAATCCGCCTCATAATATATATCTTCCGCTGGATTACAATCTGGAGAGGGGGGAGGGTTTTCCATTGAACCCACCATGGAGCAATGTCTGCATGACATTGTATTGCCGTGCAAAACTCTTCTCTTTTTCTCTACATGTTCAACATGACTGTGTACAATATCTGACATGCATAAAAAATTATAG
The DNA here is from genome assembly GCA_021605145.1 of Aegilops bicornis. Lineage (NCBI taxonomy): Eukaryota > Viridiplantae > Streptophyta > Magnoliopsida > Poales > Poaceae > Aegilops > Aegilops bicornis. Next base: position 194,722,461 of record CM038674.1, read on the forward strand.
TGAGATTATATAAGGAGAGCATGCAGAAATCTAGAGTAATGGTAACAGCTAGTGGATGGATCCAAAAATAATGATAGCACGCTGATGATTGCTTTATTTTAATAAAAACCAGATGATGATTGCTTTACTATTTGTTTCCCACCCAAGATGAACAACATAGGCATACCCTAGGTGAACCAGATATTAGACAGAGATACTATTCATTGCTGCCTCGATATGTGCCCCACAACTAATTTAGAACTCAAGTTTGAACATCAATTTGGACCTGACTAGGAGTCTAAGAGGTGAACAGGACAATAAAGTAGCTGGTAATATTAAGCAATGCATAACATAAAGCAGAAACAAAAGAGCGCGACCTCTCTTGTGGACCCGTGTACTCCTCAGGTTCATCTGCTGAGTCGATGATGGTGATGCCGTTGCGGTGGGTGCCAGCGGCAAGGAAGGAGATCTGAGATGACGAAAGACGGTCAGGAGTCGTGATGTCTTGTTTGGTGGATGCTTCTGTTGATGCAGCAGCTCAGGTGAGGTGGACAACGTCACAGCAGGAGTAGGACAAACCACACAAAGTTTTCTTCGACACCTACGTGTAACTGAAATAATTCTGTAAGGGCTCATTTGGCTTGCATGATTCGAAAAACGCAGGGATAGGAGGAAAAACACCGGAATAGGTTAGGAGTGCACATGGTCAACTTGGGTGTTTGCTTCACAGGAATTGGAGGAGTAGAGGAATGCAAAGAAACATGGCCAAAATAAAGTGAAACCATATGAAAGCGTGTATAGTTAGAATGTTATTCTGCCACTAATGCACTTGGTCTTGTTTTCATGCATAGGATTTTGAAAAGTAGGTCCAGGTGGATGTTTTGCTCCATTCATTTCAACAAAATGAATGAATAATTGAATAGTAGAGTGCCATAGGAAAATTTCCTATTGCTATGTTTTTCCGTTGAACCAAAATAGCACTAATGCATCGACATGAATGTAGAGTAATAAGTGATGTGACAAGTGTACAATCTCTTTGCCGTAGCCGTGTCGACCTCAACATCATTGGGTTGGTCGCTGAAGAAGTTGAGGCAGAGGTGGCTGTCGGAGGTGTGGAGGAAGATCTGAGGAATCTGTAGACGACGTCCAAGGCACTGCTCTGTTGTGATGGATCGTAACGTCGATGGAGCAGCTCCGGTAAGCCATAAGACGTCAAGGCTGAAGTAGCACAAGACAGACATCGTTAATATCAAGTGGGATTCTAATAGCATCTTCTATAGATGATGTAAAATACATTACCACCAAAAACCACCTGACTACAACAGATGAGGTAAAAACTGTTGACTCTGAAATTAACTGTCGAAACTGAAATTTACTGTGGAATCTGAATGTTACTGTCGAAACTGAATGCAATGGTAGCAAAGACGCACTTCACATGTAGTTTAGGGAGGGCCTGCAGTTCATCTTCAACTTGCATCCCCCTGAGCCGCCAGCCACCACCGGCCGAACCACCGCCCCCCGCGCTGCCTCGCCGCCCTGAAACAACTCCCCACCGCCGGTCCGCCACCGCCTCACCGCCCCGGAACAACTCCCCACCGCTAGTCCGCCGCCGCCGCTGCCATCCCTATAGCCCCCCCCCCCCCACGCTGAGCTTTTTCTCTGGCGATCCGCACTCCAGCACCCACCACCGCCGACGACCACTGCCCCCACCCTGAACCCTAAGATAGATACTGGGGTATCTCTCTGGTGAGCCCCCCTCCCCGTTACAGGTGGTTCTTCCTTAACTCCGACGAGCCCCCCCTGAAAATTGACTGGCCCAAAAGTTGATTCGGTCAACTCAAGTGTAGCTAAATCGGAGCAGAGGAGCAGCACAAGCGAGGGGGAGAGCAGCAAAGAAGCATGAAGGAAGCGAGAGACGGAGCAGAAGAAGCTAAGGAAGCGAGAGAGAGAGCTGAGCAGCAGAAAGACGAAAGCGAGCGAGAGAGCCGGAGAAGCAACAACTACATGAGTGAGCGAGCGAGAGCCACAACACTAGCAGTAGCGCGAGCGAGCGAGAGCCGGAGTAGCAGCAGATCCGGCTAGTATGCCGCCGCCGCCAAAGGGGCCTCGCACTGGGGGAGAGCCGTCGTGGATATGTTGCCTGCGGCGCCGGCTTCGAGGTAGCCGCTCCATGGGGGTGCGAGATGGAGCACCGCCGGTGCCAGGAGGTCGATTTAAAGAGAAAGTGTGATGCGATGAGTGTACAACCTCTTTGGTGGCGCCGAGTAGGCCTCGGCTTCGTCCGAGGAGTCGATGAGGATGCTGCGGTTCTGGTGGAGCAGGTTAAGGCGGCGCTGTGGGGATGGAGCAGCCGCGATAGACGAGGTGATCATCAGAGAAGCTCCTTGGAGGTGATGGACGGGGCGGCTGAACCGGCGGGACGACAAGATGGACGACGGATGCTCATCCGGGAGGTGGATGAGGGACGTCGAGCTATTGCAGTGGACGACGTCATCATGGAAGAGGCTCCGGCTGGGCAGCGGTGAGGTGGCGGACGAAGGAGGGTGGGGTTTCGCGGCTGGAGCGGAGAGGTTATGGCAGCCTGGGATTTCAAATGGCAAAAAGGAGGCGATGGGAGGGGAAACCATGACTTAGGGACACGCTTGTCCAAAATGTAGGGTGTGTTACAAAATTACCCCCATCAATTTGAACTAGCGGCCCTTTCGGCTCAGGGTTAGAAGGGGGATTTCATGTGCCGGGATTTGGCAGCTGGAGGGAGTTTTCGCGCGTGTTGTAATTTCGGGGTAGCAAGGCGCGGGTTGTGAAGGCGCCAGTTTTGGGAGCACGATATCTGAATTTTTAGGATATAACAAGGCGCGGGTTGAATTTTAGGAACAAGCCTAACGTGTAATATTGTACTTCTACGTACCAAATCAATTCGCACTTCCCACAACGAAAAAAACGAAAAAAAAATAAAACTATTCACACCACACAAAGAGAGAGTCTTGTCCCGTTTTACTATACAAATGATATTCAAAACAGAGTATGAATCCAGGTTATGTGCAATTAAATTTTTTCGTCGGGTGTATAGTGCATGTAACCTACTCATACCAACATTTTAGTGCATTCCAAATGTCTATACTACCGCTGCAATTCGAACTAAATTTGAATTCATTTCTCTATTTCAATAAGAATCTACAATCATGATTGTTGCCAAACTTCAACCATCATTCGTGTATTACCTTAACAACACACCACATGATTACTATAGAGATAGATATGAACTATGTGTACTATATGAACTCGAATTCTAATTTTTTAATACACTTGATGTTGACTCCAAATAATAGTACATTTGATGTACTAACTATATATTCATAATCTAAACCATGTTCCATACGTACACCGTGTTTATCACACAAAGTATAGTGCCCCGCCCCCTACATTATGACAAGTATATTTTGCCCTGAGCTGCAAAAGCCACACATTAGCCCGAATTATAATCAATGTTCTACATTATGATATCTTCTTCAAGTATCCGTATCAACTTTTTTATAATGAATTATGATCTCTGTTTGTCTTTTACACCTTCATGATCCTCTTCTCTCTGTAGCTAGCTAGCGCTAACTTTCTATCGTGCATGCACATGCCCGCCACCCTCTCACCCTCCCTTAGCGTCCCCTCCATTGCGCACGTTCGTTATTTCTCTTTAGGTCGTTCACCCGTAATGTGTGTAGGCCCCCCGACTCCTTCTTTCCTGCACACACCGGTCGATATACCTTTCTAGCCAAGTGTGCCTACCACAAACACATACTTCCCCTCTTCTCTTCTCACCGTCCATGCCCCCCTTATGTCCAATACGGTTCCACGCAAGTGCACACTCCCACCCCTCTTTTCATCGATCTCATACTCGCACACTCCTCCCCCCTCGATATAGTAGGCCTCTCGCACCACCTCCTAGCCGCACCCCTCTCCCCCTATCTGTCTCTCCGGACCTTATTTGCTTCTAACACATGCATGCATGTATATGTACCGATCTCCCTACATATAACTAGGTCGACTATAATTATTTTTCCCCACGCACCGATAGACTTACCTCACTAGTTATGTCTCTCCCTTTCTCGGACACACGACGGTTGATCTTCCTATGTAGTTACGTATGCTTACCACAACCATATCGTCTCCCCTCATCATCCTTGCATACCTCCCAACCCGTATCTCACACGCACGTGCATAGACCAACAGACATCTCCGGCCCTCTCTTATTGATATTGCACTTGTACCCTCCGTTTGTCTAGCAGGCCTCTCCCACCATTTGTGAGATGCCACTCCACCACCAACCCTCAGACACTCTACCTTTGTTTTTCTCCCAGCCTTATTCCTCTGCTACACATGTGCATGGATGTCGATTGATCTCCCTCAATACATAGCTAGGTCTCTCTCCTTCTCCACACATATACTAGTCGATCTACCTCTCTATAGTTAGGTCTCTGCCCCCTTCCCCCCACACACCGATATTCAAACATTGTAGGTAGGTATCCATGCCACAGAGAAAAATTACACCTCTGCCCTCTCAAATTCCAGTAGGCCAGCCGCCCTATATCTTTGACATGGGCACACAAATTCGATGGCACTATTTATCGATCGTGCAGCCACACACTTCATCCCTTTCGATTCTATCGATATCTCACGCCGATGATCCCTCCACTCTCTTCTCGTGGATCGCTCCCTCTATATATGATATATTCATGACTCTGTTTCACAGACATTGCATATGTTACTTTTTTGTTTGAGATATCATCGACACATTGCCTCTTTTTCGCACAAACCATCTCTCTCACACCCACCCACGTACGTACCCGCACCTAAAGAAGAGGTGCACGCAGGACGCACGTACTCACGTCTCGTTCCCGGCCACACCCGTGCGGGTACTCGGTGGAGTTTGTTTCTATACGAAAAGGCAACCCAGGTGATAATTTGACATGTGTAGCGGTTGTTTACTAGAAGGAGGGTCGTGTACCATGCGTAGATAGAACAAAGTTTGCTTTGACGCGTTAGCATTAAATAAAGTTATATATTCCTCAATGGCACGTACAGAATATAAAACGATTATCGTGGGGAAAATGGAAAAATACGCTCCACTATATACAACGGAGCCTGCCTGCCGGGGTTTGTCTCTCGTCCCACCATAGGTGGCGGTGGCCTCTCTCTATCATCGTTGATCAGCGATCCGGCCACATCCCGTCCGTCGGCGGAAAGGGAGGATGTGCATCATTTCTCCTTTCGACGGTGTTGAGGTAGCATGTCCCGATCTGCGGTACCCGCCGTTCTCTCTGACCAAGCTCCGGCGTGGCAAGACCTTCGCCACTTGCTCGCTGCCGTAGTATGGGCAGATCCCGGCCGCCGGCGCCCTCCTAGTTTCATCCCGACGACCCTCAGGTACAGCTTCCTCCGGCCTTGCTCCACTGCCCATCTTCCCACGTTGCTGCATATGGATCTTCTTTAGTTGTTTGCTTAAAACGTATCTCGGCCGGCGTACTTCCTATCTTGCAATCTCGTCCTCAAACCATTTTTGATAAACCACCATGCTGCTATCTTTCCCTTATTACATGGAATATGCTTCTTTTTTGTCGATGTATGTGTCTTCAACTCGTGTTATTGGGCAGTAATTGTTTCCTTTCTACCTCCTTTTGCAAACAGGGCTGTCCATTTCACCTCGTTGCTATTGCGACCTTTTGGTGAATTGCACAAATCACTTTTTTCTTAAGAGTGTTTTGTGCAGTTCCGCCAAAATGTCACACGGGCAACGTTTTTACATTTTTGTGGGACTGCAGAAAGGGAGATTGGTTTTGATATCCTCCTCATCCAACTCCGTGCCTAATCTTCTCCAACAAGTCGTTAGTCCTAAAGAGAGATCACAAAGGTGCTATTTGTGTGTGTTATGTTTCATCATCTAGTTCCACTATTATTGTAATTCACACTAACTGGATATCTTTGCAAACAGGGATGGTCAGCTTGATTTTAGTGGAGCTGCACAAAATGATCGGATTGTGGCGTCCTCCATACACCTCTTTTTTGGCTACAGAGCTGGGTGAAACTAGCTGCCAACCAATGAGCATTGTTCCTAGAAAATGGAGCCATGCCTACTAACAGCATCGATCAATTATATATTTTTCTTTATTTGTACACCTTCTCACAACTTTGTCTTCAGTTGTGATGTGAATATTGGCGCTGATATGTGAACCATTGAGATGCATTAGCTTCCATGGTAGTTTCATTTTTATTTGATGGAATGTTGTAACGAGATAATCTTGAGGCAAGAGGACACATGAATCCTAAGTTGAAACCTTTTTTTCCTGCGGGAACCAAAGTTGAAACCTTCATAGCATCATAGTACAATGTCATTAAAATTATGCATACATATAAACAAATCCTGAAGGATTGATAGCAATGCCAGAAAAAATTCAACTTCATTTCGCCGACATGTGGGACATCCTTCATCCGGCTCCACCTACCATGCAGCAATATTGAGTGCACAACTGCTGGGAAAGCTTCACCTCGGTCGTTGCGCCGCAGTAGTAATGACTAGTGAGCAGTCAAATCATAGAGCCCCACCTTTGCCACAATAAGTTTCTCGGACGAAGCAACCATCATTTCTCTGTTTGTTGAATCCACTGGTACTCCCATATTCCTAGAGTAATAAGTTGCTCAGGCGAAGCAACCATCAGTTCACCTTTCCCACAGTAAGTACTAGTACCTCCTTTTTTTACTCTAGAAATAACCACACACGAATATTGGATGGTAGTAGCACAACGAGTGAATCAAAAATCAAAACCAACCAATGAACTACTATTAATGGTGAGTGTTTGCTAGTATCATGTACTCCGTCTGTCCATGTATATAGGGCTTAATGCATTTTCCGAGACTAACTTTGGCCCTGTTTGGATCCGTGGGTTAGAGTTAGTTTGAGCTAGTTGGGGCTCAAATAGCCCTAAAGTATCCAAGCATGAGGGTTAAATTGGAGCAAGTTCACCGAACCCACCAAAAAAACTATCCCACCCAAGAGGTGCTAATTGGAGATAGTTCTCATTGGGCCCACTAAAAAATCACTTTTCTCTCTCCATCAAGTGCATTTATTGTCAATCTAACCCTGTCACCCAAACACCTCTTTGGCTACAGTTAGTTCAGGGTTAGTCATGAGTTAGTCTAACCTCTAGCTAAGTTAGAGTATCCAAACAGGAGCAGTATAGGACATGCAAGTTGCTCAAAGCATACAGTCAAATTTGTACGTGAAAGGATTTTTTTTTGAAAATGGAACATGAAAGGATCTTCGAATGATATAATTTTCAAATTATATAAGATCTTATAAATAGTCAAAGGCATCCTCGAAGAATACATTAGGCCCTATATAAAATCTTATCAATAGTCAAAACCAAGTGTTACTACTACACCAAACAAGTTCAAAACTAGAAACTGGACCCACTCATGGCACGACACGCCTGTCTCGTTTGGTCCGTCGGTCAAAGCACTTCCTCTCCTCGGCATAACAATAGAGTACAATATTTTTTTTAGAATGCTCTTGGCATGTCGCTAACATGTGCTGAGTTAACCGACCTCAATAGACGACAAACACGCCTGCCCGCCGCACTTTGAGAGAGACTAGGAGCGAGAAGCGATACGGGCTGCTGGATTACTAGAGCTAGGTGTCGCACGGAGGCCAAGCAATATGGTGATAGCGTGGGTTAGCCATGTAGTATGATGTAACTACACTGGGCTACCGCGTTTCGTACTCTTCCGGTCTACTGTGGAGATGATTGGTTGATTTTATATCGCTGAATAATATAAAATATTATGAGTGCAGACGCTCCACCATGAGGTTCCTTGCTCCTTCTCTGTCGTCGGGTGTGCATGTAATGCTATTAATTAGCAAATAAACATTCTTGTTTCTTGACATATCAACCAATAAGAGATGTGGGCGTGCATGTTTTCAATGACTCGAGACTACCAAACATGACATGTAGTGGTTAGTTCATTGCATGCAATGCTATTAATTAGCAAATAAACATTAAGGGGCTGTTTGGTTCTAGGCCTAACCATGCCACACTTTGCCATACAATGTTGCCACACTGGCCTAAGGTTAGAGGCTGTTTGGTTCTAGGCCTAGCATTGCGACACTTTGCCACACATTTTTGCCAAGCTTGCCTAAGTTAGTTCATCAAAATGAGAGCCACAAGTTGGCAAGCCTAAGGGAATCTTGCCTTATTTTTTTGTGTGTATGCCATGTGGGGTCCAAGTGTGGCTTGACTAAGGTGTGGCTTGAACCAAACACTCACTTCATAGATTCTATCCTCATAGATTCCCGACTACCGAGAAGGAGCAAGGAACCTCGCGGTAGAGCGTCTACACTCATAATATTTTATATTACTCCCTCTGTCTAGGTGAATAAGGTCATCTTTGGTTGTGCACCCTGACCAAGAAGGAGGTGAATAAAGTCATCTTTGGTTGTGCACCGCAATATTTTTTCTCCTCGATGGCACATGAATAGTGCACATACTCAATGACGGAGCACGGGATGGTAGCCATGGACATGGTCGGCCCTTTTTGGAGAGAGTACTAAATAACTTTGATGTGTTCCGTCAACTCGCAGAACGACGAGCTCCCTCGCTAACGCATGCACGGTGGCTCGCAGCACGAGGAGAAACTTTTTCTTACAAGTGGTGGACGTGCAGCAATTGGTGTCAGATTGCCAGAAGTACTATTGTAGTACCATCGTTATTTTTTGACTTCCGGAAGAGGAGAAGAGCCAAGCGCAAGGGCACCTACTAACCTAGTACTACTAAATGAACAGCAACAACAAGTACTCTCTTCGTAAAGAAAAATAAAGGATTGGAGTGGCATGTCCACTTGAATCCCATAGCATTAACACAGTGTTCCCCTAAAAAAACCAGAGTGTTTGACACAGGAAAACAAAGGAAGTGAAAAAAAAGTTGGGTGGATGCTAGATTGCCAATTAACACATGATTACATGGGAAAAAAATCTTATAGCATTCTATCCTATGAATCAAACGACCAATGTAGGTAGCACGGTGCTGCCTCTCATCGACCTCCTCTGCAAGAGTTTTCTTATAGTAGTGGCGAAGCTTAGGCCAAGGACACAATTGATTTTCAAGTAGGGCTCGATTAACTCAACTATGTCTCCTAGCTAGCAGCACCCACCTGCAAATGAACGCCACCGTGAGCTGCGCGACAATGATAGAGGCTTTGGGAGGACCAGAGGTAGGCGGGAAACGAGCCGACGAGGTAGCCCGATGACCCCTTGAGCTTGAAAGGCACCCGCATGATCTTCTCTCCTCGTAGGGAAGGTCGGGGTCCATTGGGTACATCTCCGACAACATCTGCGGCTTTCGACGGCGTCGTTGCTATTTCATTAGTGTAAATAATTAGTCAATTCCTAGTCAACAATCAAAACCTCCTAAACTCTAACATGTGAACACTAAAACCGCTCAAGGGGGTGATATACCTGGTTTTAGAGATTTGAGGGTAAAAACCATACCAAAATTGACTTTGGGGGGTTATTTGTCCATCAACTTACATTTGAGGGTGAAAAATATACTTCTTTAAATGGTCCGCTGGTGAGAGTATTCTTTTTAGATTTATAACTTGTGGGACCGAGTGTGAGCGAACCAACCTCAATCGACGGCAAAATCGCCGGCTGGACGCACTTTGAGAGAGACGAGGAGCAAGAAGCGATACGAGCTGGTCGTGTCATGTAAGAAAATGGATGGTCTAATGTTTAAAACTTGGTGTACTATAGTAGATGTAGATGTAGTGTAGACATAGATGCAGATGTACATGTTGAGATGTAGAGATAAGTGAGACTCACCAACGGTCACCAACGTAGGCCGAGTACGTGCACGAATCACCCACAAAAAAGGAGTACATGCACGAAGAGAAAAATTGCATGCACAGACGCACGTACTCAATGCCTCATTCCCTAATACACGCGTGGGGGGGGGGGTACACGGTGGAGCTCATTTCTGGATGAAGAGGCAGCTCACATGATAATTTGACGCGTTTGGTAGTTGTTCACTTAGTGGAGGGTCGGAACCACGCGTGGACGAATCAAACTTCGACCATGACGCGGTGGCGTGTTTGTTTTTAATTTTTTTTCATCAACGGAACGTACATAGTTTTTTTCTTGAATGTCACGTGAATTGTGCACATACTCAATGACGGAGCACGGGATGGGATGGTAGCCATGGACATGGTCAGCCCTTTTTGGAGACTACTACACTGGTACTTTGATGTGCATTTAAAAAAACTACTACTTTGATGTGTCATGTCAAGTCGCATAACAATGAGAAGCTTGCTTACTACGCCCTATGCATAGCCCACACTTTGTACGTCTAGCTATAGTGGGAGTAACTTAGCGCACTCCAAAAAAAATTTGCTTATGTGGCAAGTAGTTAATGAGAAGTGGTAACATGCTCATGATATTTCTTGCATACTCTCAACCATGCTCTAAGTGTGGTGTCATGCAAGAAAATGGTCGGTCCGGATATGTGGCTATACTATTAGTAGAGGTAGATGTTTAAACACGACCAACCCGTTAGTAGAGGTAGATGTTTAAATTTTGCTTATGGGGCAAGTAGTTAATGAGAAGTGGTAACAAGCTCATGATATTTCTTGCTTACGAGGAACAAGTAGACTAGTGTCATATGCATGAAACTAGTGAGTATGGGAGCACATGATATTTCCCCATCCGGACCGATCCCAAGGTTGCTTCTCACCTTCTTGGCCCACCAAAAACCCCTCCCCCTCCCACGCGCGCTTCCTGCCCGGCGCCAGCTGAGCCCGCCGCTCCACATTGATGGCAAGTTAGGGCGACGACCTCTCACTTCTTCCACCGTTGAAGCAGCGCACCGACCGAGGGCACCGCCCACTGCAGGCCTAGCATTTCAGACTACACAATGGAGACTAACTTTATAGCAAGTACTACAATTAGATGACATAAGCAGTCTATAAGGATTTCAATATATTATTTGTGCTTAGTTGAAGGAGAGAGAAGAGGAGAGAGAAGAGAAGCGGGTTGTAAACTTGTAGCTAGTTGTAGCAGGTGCTCCAACATACTTTGTGAGACAAAAGGTGGGGCCATTATTAATGATATAGTATTATACTAAAGGGACTAACTATTGTACTAGCAGGCTATTAGGTTGGTTCTAGATGATGTGTCAACTTCATATAGCCAGATGTTGGCTATACTATTAACCATGCTCTAAGTGTGATGTGAGTGGGACTAAAGTTTAGTCCCATACTGCTAGGTGAGTGTGAGTTGCACCACTTTATAATGTGATCTATTCTAGCATTTGCATGAGCATGATAATAAGAAACCTACACGGGCTCTCTTCGGGAATGAGCATGTCCAAGGACAAAAGCTATGCACGTGGTCTATATTTTTGTTGGTCGGAAAATTTATTAAGTCATTCATTAATAATTAACGGATGTCTGAATTACTCAGCCGTTTCTGATTCTTTTGGATAGTGGGGCTATTATTGACTTGGACGTGGGTTTTGGGCCAAAGGCCTACTCCCTCCGTCTCAGTTTAGATGGCGTGCACGTATTCCATATCATCCATTTGACTAACTAAATATGAGTTATATGTCACCAAAAGTATATCATTGGATTCTTAGGCAGATGAAGTTTCTAAACATATATTTTTCATCACATACATTACATATATAGCTAGTTAAATTCTCAACCTAGAACAACGTGCATGCCCTGTAAATCGAGATAGAGGGAGTACTATTGTACTTGGTCTTACTTGCACGACCGACCTGACAGGCTCTACCCTAGCCACCGCTGTATCATATGGTTTCGCACCGTTCCAGATCTTAGTGCCGCCATGCAATTCTTCTGCATCCCTCCTTCTGGCGTGCACCGCGAGAAGGGACAGTAGTCCTCCGAACCCCGCCTTTCATGATCCTGTACGGGAGAGGAGCGATCAGGTTTTTGGGGAGCACACTCCTATGACTGCTGCCAGCGATGACTTCCTCAATGACAACTTTCTTCCCCGACCTCGGTAACCTCTTCATCAACAACATGAGTGACAACATCAACCACAACGGTTCTGCTCCCGCTGTACAGTATGTGATTCTGTCCTCCTGGTTTAGTCTGCATCATTACTTTGATCTTTGCAATTGTCGTCATGATCTATTTACTGTTGATTCGGATTAAATCTCATAGTAAATTGCTCATATATTCAACAATCCAATCCAAAAAACCTGATTATAGGTAATTTACTCTGAGTGTTTTTGTTGCGCTTTTGAAGCCGCCTACTTTTAAGGGGGTGCAATATAAAAGGTGGCGCACAAGAGCAGTATATTGGCATCAGATCATGTACTGCTGCGACGCCAATAAGGGTAAGCCTGAGGGCGATCTTAATCCTACACAACAGGAAGCTTTTGAGAACATGGATACCTTCTTCAGAGCCGCCCTGCTGAGTGTTCTTGACGATTCCATTGTGGATTCATATATGTCGTTTGACAGTGGCAAAGACATGTGGGCTACGCTCGAGGCCACGTTTAGGGCCTCGGGCGCTGGCAACAAGTTGTACGTCATGGAGCAATTCTGTGACTACAAGATGACTGATGAGCACTCTGTTGTTCAGTAGACTCATGAGATACAGTCACTCACTAAGGAACTTGAGTACTTTGTGTGTGTTGCCGGACAAATTTGTTGCTGGCACCATCATTGCCAAGCTTCCACCTTTGTGGAACAATTTTTCTACTTCTCTGAAAAACAAGAGACATGAGTTTTCTGTTTCGGATCTCATCAGCACTCTTGATTTTGAAGAGAAGGTGAGAGAAAAAGACACACGTGCTCGGGTCACTGAGGGAGCTTCTAGTGCCCACATGATACACGAGAAGAACTTCTAGCCCAACCAGCCCCAAAACAACAAGAACAAATCTCAGGGGAAAGGCAAGTTTGATGCAAAGAACAAGCCATCACATTCTACCAACTTCAAGAAGAATTCTCCTAACGGGAATGGATACAAACTCAATTTTGGTAGCACCGCACAAAATTTATATGGCTGCATCTACCTGCTGTCAGCTAACCTCATGGTGCTCCAGGTATTCCTACATTCGTAACTAGGTACAATGACCACCACAAGATGAAATAAGCTTATTCGTATGTTGACTTGCTGATTGCAGTGCAGAACAATCCTGTCATGTGTGGAGGAGCAAACAAGCAGTGCAGCCGAAGGTGGAAATCAACTAAGGACTTATGAAATTATATATAATCTTCCTCAGGCAGGTTAGTATCCCATTCGTCCAGATGATCTTGTTTTGTCATGCAGAGCTATTGATATGTGCTACTGTTTTGCAACACCGTTTAAGTATAGCTATTTTTTTCCTATTTTTCAGATTCAGGACAATGAAGATGATTTCAGGTGAACTGCACAATATGGAAATGTGCCAGCATCAATTGCAAGATGAGGCAGCTAGCTAGCTGTGGAGTTGCCGATTTTTTGTCACAAAGCACCACACACGCTTTTGTATTGACAGAAAAGACCCCCTCCAAACTGTATTGACAAAAAAGACCATGTACATCGTGGCGGCAGGTCCGCCAGCCGACACGTCGCACCTGCCCAGCGGCGGCCAGACCTGCCACCACAACCTCAGGCGGCAGCTTAGCTGCAACAGGTTTTCGGCCCATGCAGCTACTGGCGAGGGAACGGGAATAGGTGGCGGGTCCTGCCGCCTATCCCTATGGCGGCGGCTCCTTTTTGCTGCTGTAGTACAGTGGCGCTAATTCCTACTTTTCTATCCAAGTTTTGACCTGTTTTATTATTTACCTACTACTAGTAATCGCTAGTCCCGATCAATCCACGTGCTACAGCGAAACAAATACAAGAAATACTAGTATGTGTGTGGAAAAACTTTGCAACGAAGGAACCAACATGCTCGAATTTTCCTCGGACTTGGGGAGCGAGAATGGAAGAGCAAGGCGATCTTGGATCGGTGCAAGCGGTAGCGCACAAACTTGGAAGCGGCCGAGTTGCTTTTGATCGCTTGGCGTGGGGCCGTCGCATCGTCTTCTTGCCGCGGGCTGTCATGTAGGAGCTGCCCGCCACCTCTTCCTATCCCGGTCCGAGTCGCTGTGTCGGACGGAAATCTGTTGGAGCCGAGCTGCCGCCTGAGGCTGTGGCGGCAGGTCGTGCCGCCTCCACGTGTGGCGGCAGGTGCCACGTGTTGGCTGCCAGACCTGCCGTCACAGCGTACGTGGTCTTTTTTGTCAATATGGTCTGCGAGTGGTCCTTTCTGCCAATATGACAGCGTATGTGGTCCTTTTGAACAAAAATTCTGGAGTTGCCAACATGCTCAAAGTGCTCGCAACATTGAGAAGAAACAAGCATGCCCAGGAAATTAATGCGTGCGCAGGGAGGCCCTTTGCTCAGAGAAGCATCGACCGATTTTGTTTATTTCCAAACCTTCTCACAACTTTGTATTGGTTATAGTATGGTGAATCATTGAGATGCATAAACATGCTGAACTTTTGTTCTTCTGAATGTTAGTATGCATACCGTATCTTCTGAAGCTTAGTTTAATGTGACTGTTGACTAGCCTGTGAATCTTCACAATCTAGTAAGTATATTGTAGGCCTGTTATTTGACACCTCACTTTGTCGCGCTTATGCGACTCGGTGTAAGTGTTCCAGATCCGATCGCATCCTCTAATTTGGTGGATGCCAAGTTGAAAAAGGTTACCGATGAGTAGCCATAAGCTGGAGGCGTCTCTTTTTTTCTTTCGAATGGGAAATAAGCTGGAGAGCTGGAGAGTGTCTCTAATGGGCTGCCTCTAGTGTTAAGGCCCTCCAGTATGAAACACGGGCAGTCGACTAGGCCGATACAAAAGCCTATCCATCTTAAAGCCCATTTGTTTTTGTTTTTTGCGAGGAGAAGCCCATATTTCTTGAAGAGGGGGCGATCCCAGAAAAACCCTCCTTCCTCCTCACTTCCACTTATACTGCAGCTCGCTGGACTCTCCCGCTTCCGTCGCCCCCCAATTCCCCCCGCTCTCCATCTTCCTCACTCGTCCAGAAAACCCCAGCTCAACTTCTTCCTCACTCATACAGAAAATGCCTGCTCCTCTTCTTCCACTCCTACAGAAAACCCCAACCCTCCTTCCCCACTCGCACTGCCACTAGGCTCGTCTCTGGTACTCTGCTCAAATCCGTGATCTCGGCGCGACGCCCACAAGGAAAATGCAGTCGACTGGCCCCAGCGCCAAGAAGATGAGGCTCCCGCCAGCGGCAACTGTCGGTGTCAAAACCGGCCGATCTCGGGTAGGGGGTCCCGAACTGTGCGTCTGAGGATCGAAGGTAACATGAGATAAGGGAGGCACGGTGTTTACCCAGGTTCGGGTCCTCTTAATGGAGGTAAAACCCTACGTCCTTCTTGATTGTATTAGATGAGTATAGGGGTTACAAGAGTTGATCTATCTCGAGATCATAATGGCTAAACCCTAGATGTCTAGCCTATGTGATTTTTCGTAGCCTCTAGGGACTAAACCCTTCGGTTTATATAGACACTGGAGGGGCCTTGGGTTGTACAGAGTCGGTTTACAGAGAAAGGAAACTACATATCCGAACATCAAGCTTGCCATCCACGCAAAGGAGAGTCCCACCCGGACACGGGGGAAGGCCTTCTATCTTGTATCTTCATGGCTCATCAATCCGGCCCATGCTACACAGCCCGGACATCAGAGGACCCCATAATCCAGGACTCCCTCCATAGCCCCCGAACTTGCCTTCAATGATGATGTAATACTTCGGCCCATGTCTTTGGCTTTGCAAGGCGGGTTATTCATTATATTCCGGACTAGTGACAATCCGGCGATAACCCTGACGTCTTTTACGATTTCCCCCTGTCGACGCTTTGATTTTTGCGTGCCGGGTGAATACAAACGGTCCATGTTTTCTCGCAAATAAGCCCTTCACCACGCTCGGATGGCATCTATATAAGGAGGTATAGATTTCCAAATGCCATCTCACATCGCGCAGAAGGGGAACTGTCCAAGTCTAGCCACAAACAAAGCCTTCCATCATGGCCAGCGCCCCAGGCTCCTCTTCTCGTCCCCATGGCCCTCAAGAGAGTGATTGGCAGAGCTGCTCCGTGCCTCATCTTCAACTAACCCGGCTCCAGACACAAGGCTACCTCCCCCTCGCAGATCTAGTTCCTGTTCGAGCAGGATTATATTCAATAGGCAATGACGCTATGGCTGAGAACTTCCCCAACCCAAATAAGGAGGAGAGGGTGTGCTTTGTCCCGTTTCCATTGCGGGGCCTGGGATTTCCAATCCATCCTTCCTCCAGGGGTTATTGGAGTTTTACGGCATCCAACTGCACAATCTCACCCCTGGTTTGATTCTACACATCTCAGGCTTTGTTGCCCTCTGCGAGCTATCCCTAGGCATCGAGGCCCATTTTGGATCATGGAGGAAATACTTCTGCCTCATCCCCCGCCACCAAGGGGGTTCCATATTTGAAGTGGGCGGCGCTGAAGTATGGCGTTATGCCGGGTCCGGATACCCTGTAGGAACACCTAAGGAAGCATACCCGCAGTGGTCTTCGGAGTGGTTTTGTATAGACAACATTCCTCTGCCGGAACCAATCAGGCGCGGCCTCCCTAAATTTTCCAGTGCTCCTCTAAAGAAGCGCCTGAACTGGCGTCCCCAAAGTACCAAAGAAGAGGACAATGTCGAGATACAGAGGTTGGTCAGTAAGGTCAGGCTGCTCGCCTATTCCGAACTCTCAATAGTTGAGGTTATGGCGATTGCAGTAAAGAGGTGCGTGCAGCCTCTCCAGTCCAGAGTAACTCCCTTATGGTGTTACAACAGAGAAGAAGACACGTCCCATTACAGACGGCAGGGTCTGGATACCCCAGCCAAACTGGCTTTAATTTTGGCCGATCTATACAAGGGCGAAAAAGAAGACTTTCTCCGGTTAAACTATCGGGAGGCTTATTCCATGTACACCCCTATTGAATGGGTAAGATCTCGGTCGTCTGTGCTTATTTTATTGCATTGTGGATACTAATCGAATTTACTTTTTGTTGCCACCAACTAGTCATGGAGGAGGATGGTCGAGGACGTCCACTGTCCTGCTCCCTAGCCGGAGGATCATAATCATGATGAGGATCCACGGCTTTTATGAGATCCGATATATATATATATATATATATATATATATATATATATATATATATATATATATATATATATATATATATATATATATATAGAATGCGACGATGGGGTATTCTATCAGGCGAGTTTTGACGGTTCGGAAGTGGCCATGACCGCTGACTACCCTCGCCTTTACCCATTTTGCATCGTGAGTATCCGGAGACTTCCTAAGAAGAGATCTTTATTTGTATCTTTACCCGTTGTACTAATCCGGATTTTAACAGGATCGGCACTCCAGGGACCGTATCTCCTCGAGGGCGGCCCCGGTACAAGGTCGTCGTTCAAAACGCAAAGGGACTGGGAGTACTGCGAAGACCTCACAGTCTTCCAAGAGGTATGTATACTTTAATGCATGCCTAGACATGAGTCCAGATTGTTAAGGGCCTTCCCTTTCTATCTTTTAATCTTTTAGGAGGAGTACACGACAAACGGTGGGAAAACGCCCGATTAGCCAAATGTCCACCAATCCGGTGCCGGACTCATCGACTAGGACGCAGGCCGACACAACGCCCATTCCGCCTCCTCAAGAGGATTCGGATGACGTGTTAGTCACGAATTCCGAAGTGAAGAGCGTGATGAATCATTGTCAATTAAGGGAAGCCATGCGTGCTACTGCCTTGTCTGAACAAGAATTTGCTGCACTAAGTTCAACAGATGCGTATATCCGGGCCGCTCGAGACAACCTTGCCGGGGTTATTCAGTTGTTCTCAAAGAGCATATAGGTAAAATTTGACACAATTTTGCATGGTCATATCCTAGTAGCCCCCGAGACTTGAAACGGTGAAGCAACCCGATTTAAGGATCAATGATTTTTGCCGGTTTTGCAAGAAAAGAACACTATTCTAGCTCAGAGCTGAACACAAGCCAGACGCAATTGAGTGCAGTCACCGCCGAACTAGTGGAATTGAAAAATACCACAATGGGCGCGTCTAGGGAGAAAAAACTTGCGGAGGAAAAGGACAAACCGTCCGAAGAGATAGAGAGCTTGAAGGCTCAGCTATCAGCCGCTCAGAAGAAAAATGAGAAGCTGAAGGGCGGCATGTTCGGTATGTCTTTCTCTCTTATTCGGAACCACACGAGCTACTCATGTTTAGTCCATAATGCAGAATGTCATGAATTTATTGCGGCAGGTTTGTTAACTGGTTGACTGGAGGAGGAGGTGTCCGGTTTCAAGGCGACGTGCTAAAGGAGTTGTCCGCCATGCATGCTCGAGCCCGGAAAGCCATGAAAGTATGGTGAAGGCGTTATGGCCATCTGATACACCTCCAGAATGCATGGAGGGCCTGATAAACTTGTTCAAAGGTGCCCGACGTTGGTTCAAGCTATGGAAGACGGCTGCCTGCCGTGAGGGCGCATGAGAAGCCTGGGCCATGGTGAAGACACGCTACTCAAAACTGGATCCGAACCATATGGCTCGGGTGGGACCACAGGGACCATATGGGAAGGAAATCCATTTAAATTTGTGTTGTGATCAAGTAATGATCACCGCGAAATATTCGCAGGAAGACTGTAGATTAGACAGCCTTATAGATGACATAGAGAAGGAATAGGTTTTTTAACTTAATGTATCAATGTACAGTTATGATCAACCTTTGGTTTGATCCGAACATGTGAAATGATTTTGTCATCGCAGACTTTCAGCTTTACCCTCCGAACCAAAATGGCGGAGTGTTTTCGGGTATGGAGGACAAAAGGAAGTATCCTTCCGGGAACCAGGCAACCCAGCCATTGTGCTCAAACTGACAAAAAAATTGAGTTCGGGATGTATGTTATATTACATATGTAAGAAACATCTTCCAAGGAAAATAGTTCCATTAAAGGTTCCTTTCCTTGGGTCGGCATATTATGAAGACGCGTGTCGGGGCGTGTGGTCTGTAGTACGGAAAAACTGTCTCAAAGCGTTTGAAGATGACTGTAATCTATCGTTTTAGTGCCGACCAATTACTCACTTAAGAATGCTAGCTTTCGGCTTCACCCGTCTGAGGTACATGTCCGGATGACCCGGTTGTAACAATCGCAGAGGTGCTACCTTTATGCCCTAGCCGAACAATCGGGAACATAGGGCATAATCATAGGAGCGAGGCAACCCAGCTTGGCAAAAACTTAAGTCGTAGAGGTGCATATAATGGAAAGAAAGGATATGTATCCATAAACGACATATATATTGTGAGATTTATGCTTGGTATAATAATAAGCTTCTATTTACGGAAGCCCCCAGTCGTGGCGGGGGTGTATACATTTAAGATGTGTACCCCTCACGTGTTCAGCCTATCCGAACTCACCATGGGAAACATATGAAAATGGCAAAGAGATAAATTGACAGAAGAAATAAAAAAGGAACGAAATAAAAAGCATGGCCGTACTTATGCGTAGAATCTTCAGAGCCGGGCAGCGTTCCAAGGGTTCAGCTCTAAGCGATTATCCGATGTGTTGTAAAGGCGGTAGGCTCCTCCCGTCAGAACTTCATCTATAATGAAGGGAACTTCCCATTTTGGTTTGAGTTTGTCCTTTTTCTTCTCTAGGAGGCGTAAAACGAGCTCACCGACGTTGTAAGTCTTTGCCCGCACTTCTCTGCTTTGGTATCTTCAAGCTTGTTGTTGGTAGAATGCGGAACGAGCTTTTGCGACATCGTGATCCTCCTCCAGGCCATCTAGGTCGTCCTGCCGATCGAGCTCGGCCTCTCTCTCTTCATACATACGCACTCGAGGCGAATCATGAATAATATCACAGGGCAAGACAGCCTCTGCGACGTACACCATGAAGAATGGTGTGTATCTGGTTGTGCAGTTGGGCGTGGTTCGCATCCCCCAGAGTACGGAATCGAGTTCCTCGACCCAGTGTTTATCTGACTCCTTTAGGGATCGCACTACTCTGGGTTTGATGCCGCTCATTATCAGGCCATTGGCCCGCTCGACTTGACCGTTTGTTTGAGGGTGATATACAGAGGCATAATCGAGCTTGATGCCCAGGTTAGCACACCAATTTTTACCCCATCAGTTGTGAAGTTAGAGCCGTTGTTAGTAATAATGCTATGAGGGACACACGGTGTACGCCACCGGATATAAAATCTATCACCCGTCCGGCTTCAGCTATTTTTACTGGTTTGGCCTCTATCCACTTAGTGAATTTATCCACCATGACCAGTAAGTATTTCTTCTTATGGCTTCCCCCTTTGAGGGGTCCGACCATGTCTAGCCCCCAGACCGTAAAAGGCCAGGTAATGGGGATAGTTTTTAGGGCAGTGGGCGGCATATGGCTTTGATTGGCGAAGAGTTGGCATCCTACACAATGTTGTACAAGGGCCTGTGCGTCTGCCCGGGCTATAGGCCAGAAGAAGCCTGTACGGAAGGCTTTGCTTTCAAGGGCGCGAGCTGCGGCGTGGTGGCCGCCAAGGCCAGCGTGTATTTCAGCCAAGAGCTGCTGCCCCTCCTCTTTGGAGATACATCTTTGGGGAACTCCAGTAGTGCTTTTCTTGTAGAGCTCGCCTTCTTGAACTTTGTAGGCCTTGGAGCATCGAACTATGCGACGGGCCTCGTTCTGATCATTAGTGATTTCCTTCCTATTAAGGTAGGCCAATAAGGGTTCGGTCCATGGAGCTATAACCGCCATGATTACATGAGCGGAAGGCTTGGCTCAGTGCCCG
This sequence comes from Aegilops bicornis, assembly GCA_021605145.1. Taxonomy (NCBI): domain Eukaryota; kingdom Viridiplantae; phylum Streptophyta; class Magnoliopsida; order Poales; family Poaceae; genus Aegilops; species Aegilops bicornis. The sequence goes on from CM038674.1 coordinate 194,743,308, forward strand.
AGCTCCCGATGATATCTGAATCATGTTCGGCGTTTGGGGGTGTGATCGGCGTCGGACTGGTATTTCCACTCTCGTCTTGCCATACTACAGATGGCTTAAAAAGCCTTTCCAAAAAGGTGTTAGGCGGGACGGGGTTGTGTTTAGCTCCATTCGAGCGAGGATGTCTGCTGCTTGATTACTATCTCGAGCCATGTGATGATACTTCAGCCCCTCAAACCGAGCTGATATTCGAAGTACGGTGTTGCAGTAGGCCGCCATCTTTGGATCTTTTGCGTCGAATTCTCCATTTATTTGAGATATCGCGAGGTTCGAATCCCCGCGCACCTCAAGGCATTGTATACCCATGGAATTGGCCATCCGGAGTCCATGTAGGGGCGCTTCATATTCGGCCGCGTTATTGGAGTCCGTATACATGATTTGTAATACAGAACAGACTGTATCCCTTGTAGGGGATGTGAGGATGACACCGGCCCCCAATGCGGCTAACATTTTGGAGCCGTCGAAGTACATCACCCAGTTGGAGTATGTGGTGTAATCCTTAGGGAGTTCAGCTTCCGTCCATTCGGCGACAAAGTCGGCCAATACCTGAGATTTAATAGCTCGGCGTGGCTTGTATGTTATTTCAAATGGTAAGAGCTCGATATCCCATTTGGCAATGCGGTCGGTGGCATCTCGATTGTTTATTATGTCATTGAGTGGCACTCCAGAGGCCACCATGATCGAGCATTCTTGAAAGTAGTGTCAAAGCTTTTGAGATGCCATGAAGACCGCATACGCTATCTTTTGATAATGCGGGTATCTGGATTTGCATGGTGTAAGGACCACCGATACATAGTATACTGGTTTTTGGAGTGGGAATTTATGTCCCTCTTCCTCTCGTTCGACAACGAGCACAGCGCTCACCACATGGTGAGTTGCTAATATGTACAGTAGCATAGGTTCGCCGATGTTTGGTGCGGCCAGGATTGGGTTGTTTGCTAACAAAGTTTTTATTTCTTCCAACCCGGTTGTTGCCGCATCCATTCACTCGAAGTGATCGGTACGTCGGAGCAGGAGATAAAGCGGTAGTGCCTTTTCTCCCAATCTGGAGATAAAGCGGCTCAAGGCTGCCACGCACCCAACTAGCTTTTGGACCTGCTTTAGGTCTGTTGGTGTCACCAATTGCGACAAGGCTCGAATTTTGGCTGGATTTGCTTCGATTCCTCTATTGGAAACAATGAACCCGAGTAGCTTTCTGGCAGGGACGCCAAAAACACATTTCTCAGGATTGAGCCGTATGTCATATGTTCGAAGGTTGTCGAATGTGAGGCACAAGTCGTCCACCAATGATTTGACATGTTTAGTTTTGATGACTACATCATCTACATATGCCTCCATCATTTTGCCATTTTTTTTCCAGGCATGTTTGAATCAAGTGTTGGTAGGTGGCACCTGCGTTCTTGAGTCCAAAGGGCATGAAGCAGAAAGGCCCATACGGAGTGATGAATGCCGTTGTGCCTTGATCGGATTCCCTAATCTTAATTTGATGGTATCCGGAGTATGCATCGAGGAAGCACAGTGAATCATGTCCTGCAGTTGCATCAATTATTTGGTCGATGCGGGGCAGTGGGAAGGGGTCCTTAGGGCAGGCTTTGTTGTGGTCTTTGAAATCGACACAAAGGCGCCAGGATTTGTCCTTCTTTGGAACCATGACCAGCTTTGCTAGCCAGTCCGGGTGCTTAATCTCTCTGATGAACCCGGCTTCAAGTAATTTGGCTAGCTCCTCCCCCATGGCTTGTCGCTTGGGTTCGAAACATCGCCGCAACGTTAGCTTGACTGGTTTAAAGCCTTTTATTGTATTGAGGCTGTGTTCAGCCAGTCTGCGTGGGATTCCTGGCATGTCTGAAGGATGCCAGGCGAAGATGTCCCAATTTTCGCGCAGAAACGCTCTTAATGCGGTGTCGATCGTTGGATCCAGCTGTGCTCCAATGGCTGTTGTTTTATTAGGATCCGTTGGGTGTACTTGAAATTTGACTATCTCGTCTGCTAGTTTAAAAGAAGTGGATTTGGGCCTCTTGTCGAGGATTACAACGTCCTTATCCACTGTAGAACGCAGAGTGGTCAATTCCTCTGCCGCAAGGGCCTCGGATAGCGCCTCGAGGGCTAGGGATAAGGTCTTGTTTTCAGCGCGTAGTGCTATATCCGGATCACTGGCGATAGTGATAACTCTGTTGGGCCCTGGCTTTTTCAGCTTCATGTACCCGTAATGGGGTATGGCTAGAAGGCGTATGAATGCTTCTCGCCCTAAGAGGGCGTGCTATCCGTTGTGTAAAGGTGCCACGTGGAAAAGCAACTCTTCGGACCTATAGTTTTCTGGCGTGCTAAATATGACGTCGAGTTTGATCCTCCCCAAGCTTATTGCTTCTCGACTGGGAATGATGCCTCGGAAAGTGGTGCCGCTTTGCTCAATGCGACTTTTGTCCATCTGCATTTTTTGAAGCGTATCTTCATAGATGAGGTTAAATCCGCTACTGCCGTCCATGAGCACTTTGGTGTGCCGAAAGCCGTCTACTATTGGGTTTAGGACCAAAGCGGCTGGTGCTCGGACTTATCTGGCCCTTGGCTCGTAATCGGTGGTGAAGGTTATCACCCGTCATTCCAAGGATTTACTGTGGCTACCTGGTTGACTTTGGCAAGGTTGCGCAATGCCCTCTTGCACCGGTTGTTGGAAGAAAAGGTCTCGAAGAACGTAAAAACATTGAGATCGACATCTTCCAAAGAGTGCCTCTTTAAAGGAATGCTAGTGAGGATGGCCTCACCACTCTAAGCCACCTGCCGGAGTACCCAACATGCCCGAAGGCTATGTGTTGGTTCGGTACTTGGCGTTGTGTGTATCTGGCAAGGTGTATCGAGCAGGCCGTCAAGGAAAGTTCTGCATCCCATAAAGGGCTTCAGTTTTTTGTTGATGGGATGTTGATCAGGTGCCCCATAAGGGTGCATCCTTTTTGTCCGGCAGGTGGGTTGCTTGAAGGTAGGAGGTTCCCATCGAGCTATGTGTGCCTTCCAGGTGATTTCCATTGCACTGTATTTCTGTACGATGTGTGCCAAATCTGCAAAGCGCAGTATGCGGCAGCGGTTGAGAGTGTTAAGGATTCCCTCGTCCGTACAGTTGCGGCAAAATATTGAAACCACATCGTCGTCGCAGCAATCCTTGATCTTGTTTTTAACAAGGAGGAACCTGGCCCAAAGGTGGTGGACTATTTCCTCGGGTTGCTGCCGCATGTACATTAGGTCGCATACGTCTAGAGGACCTAAGTTTCTTGGGGAATATTGCTTGTGGTGGGTGGGCGGGCGAAAATTCGGACCACCCTGGCCCATTATTGCATCAGGGGTTTGAAGAATTTGCGAGGTCATCGGTGTAGTGTCCGGAGCGTTTTGGCGGTCTTCGGGCTTAACGCCTGGTTCTATGTTCAGAGGACATGAGGTCTTTTCTCGAAGATGGGTTTCCAGCTCGTAGGACTTGGAAATCCAAACATAGCTTGTTCTTAACTTAGGGGGAGAAGTGTTATCGGCTTGTTCCTCTACGACCCCTACTAGATGGGTGATCGGCGGGGACCTGATTTCCCTCTGATCGGGTTTAAGCCCGATCCGATCATAGTCAGTTGCTAATCCCAGGGCGACGATGCGATCGAGAAGCTCGTTTGAGGATGAGACATCTGCTGGATCCATCTTTTTGGGGTGTTCAAGGCCGATGTGAGGACGATGTTTGGCAATCTCAAGGGCCGCCCTTGGATTAAAGGATTAAAGGCCACACGGCACCCATGGTGAAACCGCCAAGCTGGAGGAGTTGTCCCAAAACTAGGGTTTCTCCAGAGGTAATGTTTTCGTTAATGACAAGGCGAGCCATCGATTTTGCTGTTGACGGCACAGTGGAACTCTCAATGAAAGCACCAATGTCGGTGTCAAAACTGGCCGATCTCGGGTAGGGGGTCATGAACTGTGCTTCTGAGGATCGAAGGTAACAGGAGATAAGGGAGGCACGGTGTTTACCCAGGTTCGGGCCCTCTTAATGGAGGTAAAACCCTATGTCCCGCTTGATTGTATTTGATGAGTATAGGGGTGATACGTCTCCAACGTATCTATAATTTTTTATTGTTCCATGCTATTATATTATCTCTTTTGGATGTTTAATGGGCTTTAATATACCTTTTTTATTATTTTTGGGACTAACCTACTAACCAAAGGCCCAGTGTAAATTGCTGTTTTTTTTGCCTATTTCAGTGTTTCGTAGAAAAGGAATATCAAACAGAATCCAAACGGAATGAAACCTTCGGGAGAGTTATTTTTGGAACAAACATGATCCAGGAGACATGGAGTGGACGTCAAGAAAGAAGTGAGGAGGCCACGAGGCAGGAGGGCGCGCCCCAGGGTGGTGGGCATGCCCTCACCCTCGTGGGCCCCTCGCAGCTCCACCGACGTACTTCTTCCTCCTATATATACCCATATACCCCGAAAAAATCCAGGAGCACCACAAAACCCTATTTCCACCGCCGCAACCTTCTGTACCGGTGAGATCCCATCTTGGGGCCTTTTCCGGCGCTCCGTCGGAGGGGGAATCGATCATGGAGGGCTTTTACATCGACACCATAGCCTCTCCGATGATGTGTGAGTAGTTTACCATAGACCTTCGAGTCCATAGTTATTAGCTAGATGGCTTCTTCCCTCTCTTTGGATCTCAATACAAAGTTCTCCTTGATTCTCTTGGAGATCTATTCGATGTAATTCTTTTTGCGGTGTGTTTGTCGAGATCCGATGAATGTTAGGTTTATGATCAAGATTATCTATGAACAATATTTGATTCTCCTTTGAATTCTTTTATGCATGATTTGATATCTTTGGAAGTCTCTTTGAATTATCAGTTTGGTTTGGCCTACTAGATTGATCTTTCTTGCAATGGAAGAAGTGCTTAGCTTTGGGCTCAATCTTGTGGTGTCCTTTCCCAGTGACAACACGGGCAAGAAGGCACGTATTGTATTGTTGCCATCGAGGATAAAAAGATGGGGTTTATATCATATTGCTTGAGTTTATCCCTCTACATCTTTTCATCTTTCCTAATGCGTTACTCTGTTCTTATGAACTTAATACTCTAGATGCATGCTGGATAGCGGTTGATGTGTGGAGTAATAGTAGTAGATGCAGAATCGTTTCGGTCTACTTGTCACGGACGTGATGCCTATATACATGATCATGCCTAGATATTTTCATAATTATTCGCTTTTCTATCAATTGCTCGACAGTAATTCGTTCACCCGCCGTAGATTATGCTATCTTGAGAGAAGCCACTGGTGAAACCTATGGCCCCCGGGTCTATCTTCCATCATATTATTTTCCTATCTATTTGCTATTTCCATAGTTGTTTACTTTCCAATCTATAAAATAAAAATACCAAAAATATTTATCTTATTATCTCTATTAGATCTCACTTTCGTAAGTGACCGTGAAGGGATTGACAACCCCTTTATCGCGTTGGTTGCGAGGTTCTTGTTTGGTTGTGCAGGTACTGGAGACTTGCGTGTTACCTCCTACTGGATCGATACCTTGGTTCTCAAAACTGAGGGAAATACTTATGCTACTTTGCTGCATCACCCTTTCCTCTTCAAGGAAAAAATCAACGCAAGCTCAAGAGGTAGCAAGGAGTTACAAGAGTTGATCTAGATCAAGATCGTAATGGCTGAACCCTAGTTGTCTAGCCTATGTGATTTTTCTTAGCCTCTACGGACTAAACCCTCTAGTTTATATAGACACCGGAGGGGCCTTGGGTTGTATAGTGTCGGTTTACAGAGAAAGGAAACTACATATCTGAATGTCAAGCTTTCCATCCACGCAAAGGAGAGTCCCACCCGGACACAGGGGAAGGCCTTCTATCTTGTATCTTCATGGCCCATCAGTCCGGCCCATGCTACACAGCCCTGACATCCGAGGACCCCATAATCCAGGACCCCCTCAACGAAGCCGGTTGTAGATCCCGCACCCGGTAGCGCGGGGAGAAGCGGCGTGCCCCCCTGGATCACGAGGAACTGGTAGAATCTCCGGTGGACCACATCAGCGATCTCCCAAACGTAATCCTTGAGGAGATCATCTCGCTTCTCCCCACCAAGGATTGCTGCCGCACACAAGTCCTCTCAACTCGGTGGCGCCCTGTATGGCGCACTGCGCTCCTCAATCTCGACTGTCGTCAGATATATGTCCTTCCTGAATTTGATATCCTCAGAGCCATCATCTCCTCTCACCAGCAGGCACTACAAAAAAAAGACACATCCGTGACATTTTGGGCCGAACAATTTTTTTCTGTCATACTTATGACACTTCTATGACGATAATTGTGACAAAACCCGGTATCATTATAGATGTGGTGGGGTCCTACTTCTATGACAGCAAATGGGCTTTTCATCCTGGGCGGGCCGGAGACACAGTTGCATGACATTCTTTGGGCCGTCCATGACAGAAAAAACCGTGCTAGAAGCGAGGGCGAGGAAAATATCGTGGTGTTCCCGGTTACGGTGGCTGGTCGGGGGCGAGCGATGAGCGTTTCTCTCGTACATGCACGCGCGTGGGTGTGAGGCGTTGGGCTCTAACTGAACCCGAGTGAGGCGTTGGGCTCTAACTGAACCCGAACGATTGCACTGCAGGCTACACGTTACTGAACCCGAGCGATCGATCGATGGCTGTTAACTGAACCCGATCGAGCGATTCGTTCGCTACTGCTGCTAACTGAAGCCGATCGATGCTGCCTCTGGATGAACAGTGAGCGTTGCTGGGAGGTTTGGATGAATAGTTCCCGGTGGGGGTGGATGAACAGGACCCCGTGGTGTTGCTTCTGGATGAACAGGACCCCGATCGATCGAGCCGGTTGGGGCTGGATGAACAGGACCCCGTGGAGGGCAGGATGAACATGACCACCCCGTGGAGGGCTGGATGAACAGTAGATGTTAGAGGGCTGGATGCATAGTAGACCGTGGAGGGGTGGTTGAACAGGAGCCCGTGGAGAGGGCTGGTTGAACAATAGCCGGTGGAGTAGCGCGCGGTGGAGGCTGGATGAACGGGAGCCCGTGGATGAACATTCGCAGGCGGAGGCTGGAGGAGCTCGACGGTGGATGAACAGTAGCATGTGGAGGCTGGAGGGGGTCGACGGTGGAGATGAACAGTATCCCGTGGAGTCCTGTTTTGCAGTATGCCACACCCCTCCCGATGAACAGGACCCCCGTTTCGACCGTAGCGCTCCAACACAAGTCGGTTTCCTCCGTTTTGCGGTACGCCACACCCCTCCTATCACACCCTGATTTTCATGCCACAACACTTAAGCTAATAAATCGTGATAAAGTGTGGTTTGACAAAAAAAACTTTTGCATCAATTGGCTTTTATTCGGAGTTGGTTTTCTCTCTGTGATTTTCAAGTGCTCTTTAAAGTCAACACAACTCCACCTTCTATACTTCATCTCCTTGCCCCAAACTTCTGCCCAATGATCATGCCATGTGTATAGAGCAATATAGTATTTTCTTACAAAAATAATTTGGCAAAAAGTATTTTCTAAAATTAGTTTTCCAAAAACCCCTGAATTGAGGTTTGCACTGCAAATACTTGATTTGGGGTGAGAAAAATATTTCAAAGAGTATATTTGAAACCTAATAGATATAGGACTCCCAAAAACCACAAAAATATAATTTTAAAAGTTATTTTGCTATTTTATTTAAATTCTTTTTCTTTAGGCCAGAAATGGTATTTAATAGGTTAAAATTATTTTAATGCTTCAAAAATATTTGAAATTTTTTAGGGAAACTCATAGGACATATATTGTCCATATATAAGAGTTTCAACACATGTCATGTTAAAAATATTGGACAAAACCTCCCAAAACTATTTCTGCCCATTTCAAGGATTTGAAATATTTCTACAGGAAATATTTTCATAAAAATCCAAGGAATATCCAGCAAGTCACAAATGCATATTGTGATCACCTTGCAAAGCCTCATGTCAATCAAGGTCATTTTGGTTCACCAAAATGCCCCAAAACCCTCTTTGACCAGAATCAAATTTGAACAACTTTGTACTACCAACTTTGTCTCCTTGACCCCAACTTTTGTGAGCATGTCCACATGACCAAATGAGGCCACTACACCTAGTGGTTCATCAAGGGGAAGTGATTTGCTCAACTAGATCTACACAAGTTCATTTCTGCTAATTTCTAGGGTTTACAAAAGTTGCATTGGCAACTTTGCCCAAATAAGCTCCAAATTGGTGGAAGGCCCGAATTATATGTGTCATTTCACCCTGTGGAGTCTCATGGCAGTTGGAAATCATCTGTTGGTCCAAATCATTATCAAACACCTTCTGCCACATTTCAAAAATCACCATTTTGACCACTAACACTATTCTCCTTGAGCTCAACTTTTTACCACAGCTCCTCCTAGTCCTCTCCTATCTCCAGTAACCCTCCCCTGGCCATTGCTCGATGATTAAGGGGTGAAACACCCCCATTTACCTCCCTGGACAGCAACTTCTCTCTCTCCCTCAACTTCCCTCCTCACTCTAGTGGCTCCCCCGGGCATCCAAGGCCATATCCCACTCCTTTACTCCCCCCTAGAGCTACCAAACACCTTTGGTCGTGACCACATTGCATAGAAAATGGCCATGGCAAGCATTTGGGTGCTCTAGAGCGCGCTACAGTGCGCTCCCGCACTGTAGCCGCCCCCTTCAAACCGTCTCTGGCCACCTTGGGCCTCCCGAGCGCGCCCGACGATGCGCCTCGACGTCTGCGTCACGCCACGCCTCTGTCCCCATCCTCCCTCTTCCTCCTCTCGCCCCAGCTCGCACACACACCGGCCGCCCGAGCGCACCAGTGAGCGCGCTCACACGCGTGGTGCCCTGCCCCCCTGCTTTCCCTCTCTTCTCTCCCATCCTCCTAGACCAACCCCACAAACGCCTCAGACACGCCCCGACGAGCCCCCGTGACCCGCTTCGATCGCAACAGGCTCGCCGGCGCACGGGTCCTCAGTGGACCATCGCCCGCCTATTTAAGGGCCTCCCCGAGCCCTCCTCTCCTAACCACTCGCTCTCTGCACCACCAAATCATCCCCCTGCACCTCCAGTTCTTCTCCAGAGCCGCCCGAGCTCGAGATCGAGCTCGAGCTCCGCCGCTTCGGCTCGCCAGAGTTCGCGACGTACAGGCCTCCCCCGCTCCTCCTCTGCCTCGATCTGGAACCCCCGAGCACCCCTGATAATTCCCCCTTTCTCCCCCGCTTCTTTTGCAGCCGGAAACGGCTGGAACCAACGACGCCCGAAGCTCCTCTGCCGCGAGACCTCGTCGTCGGCGAACCAGGCCACCCCGGCAACCGCAACCACCTCCACCTAAACGGCGACTCTGCGCTCAGTCCAACCCTGCCATCATCTCACCTCGCCATGCCCTGCATCGTCGCCGGTGAGCTCGCTGCCTTCTCGTCATAGGTTAGGGATGACAGCGGCCCCGCCTGTCACCTCTCTCCCTCCATTGCCCCCATCTGTCTGGCCGACGCTTAGGCCCCGCCTCACGTTTAAACTGGCGTGCAAGGCACGTGCACCGGTCTTGTTGGCCGCCTCTCTGTTGGGCACAGCTTGGCTACTGTTCAGCCCAAGATGCATGTAGCCCTTTTTCCTTTTCTTTTTCTGTCACTTTTCAAGAAATTCCACAATATTAAATAATAATCCAAATGTAATAGTTCCAAACTCCTAAATTCTTGTAATAATCCCACCTATTTATTGGTACAGTTTTCACTCTTATCAAACCAACTTTTCTTTACTGTTCAAATTTAAATTTGAATTTGAGCATTTATGCCTGTCATTTAAAATTCCTTGCACTTTTTCCATGACTCCAAATCCAAAACTAGGAATTTTCCCCTTCTTAGTTTTCACTCTAGTATTTAACAAAAATGAGTTGACATTTTTCTGAGCACTTTGGTTTTTCTGTTTTACTATTGCCTTATTTTTCTCGCTATTATTTTGCGACGATAGATTGCATTGCCGACGAAGGAGTTGGACCAGAAAACCTTGAATACCCAAGAAGACTTTGCTAAGCCAGGCAAGCAGCCCTTTTACCATGTCTATGAAACCCTTTTTATGCATGCCATATAGCACTTTTATTGCTTGCATCGGAGACATGATACTATGGTGACCACATGGGGTGGTTTGCCACCGTTACTTCCTTGTTGATACTTGCATTGTGCATGACCCTACCTTCTTATGAGGGTTATGCCGGTGGGAGTAGATAGGATGCTAAATTAGATGCTACGCAAAAAGGGACGGGTATATGCATGGTGAAGAAGACAGAGTATTTTCAAAAGACTTTTAACCCCGTCGGGTGCCACTAATGCCCGAGGGAGATAATGAGTTGGGTAACCGCTTGATGACGAAGTGGTGTACAGAGGCAAGTGTGTGTGTTGTTTTCGAAAACGCATTAGATTTAAGATTTGTCGACTGTCCCAACCTTACATGCGCAACCACTCTACCCTTGTATGGGAAAGGGCATTATTGATTACCTAGGCCGACACTAGCTTGGAGCTCGCATTACTAGTGACGGGGGAGAGTTGGTGCTCTCTCTCGGGGACGGGTCGTGCTGTAGGGCGGCCATGACTGTTTTCACAGGGCACCGGATACACCGTTGTGTCCCCTCTCGGATGTTACGGTCTCGAGTGAGTCTTGTATGATGTACATCGTGAGGATATGGAACAACGAGTGGACTCCTTGTTAGTGTCGTCTAGGGAAAGGTAGTGATCGGGTGCTTACCCCGGGTACTTGAGGTATCGCGGGTCGTGGATGACACGGAAGTTCCACGGATCTTGTGGGTAAAGTGTGCAACCTCTGCAGAGTGTAAAACTATTCGAATAGCTGTGTCCACGGTCAAGGACAGTTGGGTGGTGCTGCTTAAACTACGTCCAGAGTCTTTCAAACCGCGCGCGTGTGTGTGTGTGTGTTGGTAAGACTATTTGGGTTAAGTCAGATGGCTTGACACGATGATCAAGTTGGATTGGTGTCCAACTCCGCTTATGTTGATATCTGTAACCTGTTCATACGGATGTCTGTACTCTCATGATGCATACTTTACATGTTGACAGATCATGTCATTGCACGCAAAACTAGCTTTCTGCAAACTACCTACTTAGTGCTATATCTTTGCATCATTGTGCCTTGTTCCAATCATGGGTTGCTTGCGAGTACATTCAAAGTACTCATTGGCTTGCCACTGGTTATTTAATTGGCCAGGCATGGAAGAACATGAGTTCGAAGAAGAGTTCTTTGGAGACGAACATGTGAACTAGGACGTTTCCCAGTCAGAATGTCTGTAGGGTTAAGGCAGATGGCGTGGGTTCTACTTATCGACGAAGATTTCCGCTACTTAAGTTTATTTGGTATTCAGCCCTTATGGCTTTATCTATGTAATACTTGACCATAATGGTCATAATTTGTGTAATATGGTATGTATGGATGTAAGACTCTTGTTATTCAGCTTCTGTGTGTTCAGTGAGCATTGATCTCTGGGATTATCAGACACGCATTCGGTGATCTCGACTTATGAGTCGGGGTCCCCACAGAGCTGGTATCAGAGCCATCCGAATGTAGGAAGCCTTAGTTAGCATGGGCGTTAGATAGGACAGACCCGTTTTGCAAAACCCTCTATACTCCTCTTCTTTTCTGAGATTTCCCAAACCTAAGAGATATTTTTCCTTAATGACCTCTCCTATTCAACTTTTGTAGATGGTCGTCGCCCCCTTGAGACTCCTTATGACAGGGTTTCCATCACTCCTAAAAGACTGCCTCCAACAATGCCACTATCCCTTTGTGCCCATATACACCCTGCATGAACTAGAAAATGATGTGCTCGAAAAGGAGTTCTACACCAAGGTTTTTGTTCCTGCCAAGACCTCACCCCAGGGGTGGTTCTTCATTGGACCACCCATGCCAACAAGAGACCTGGCCATTCAGCAAGTGGCATATGAAGCGCTCCTCCGTCTTCGAGACCTCCTTCCAGAAATGAAAGAAGAACACCTACCTGGCAAGAGTGGCTTTGGGGCTCCGACACAAGTGAGGATTTCCCCAGAAGATGAGGATCCAACCCACAAGTACCAGATCCGCTTCATCAACACAGGAGACTACCTTCTACGTCACCTCACCGAAGCATTCCTTAAGGCTCGCTGAGGGAGTCCCGGACTACAGGGTGTCCGGATAGCCGGACTATCATCACGGCCGGACTCCAAGACTATAAAGATACAAGATTGAAGACTTCGTCCCGTGTCCGGATGGGACTTTCCTTGGCGTGGAAGGCAAGCTTGGCGATACGGATACGTAGATCTCCTACCATTGTAACCAACTCTGTGTAACCCTAACCTATCCGGTGTCTATATAAACCGGAGGGTTTTAGTCCGTGGGACTAACAACAATCAATCCATAGGCTAGCTTCTAGGGTTTAGCCTCCTTGATCTCGTGGTAGATCTACTCTTGTACTACCCATATCATCAATATTAATCAAGCAGGAGTAGGGTATTACCTCCATCAAGAGGGCCCGAACCTGGGTAAAAACATCGTGTCCCTTGTCTCCTGTTACCATCCGCCTAGACGCACAGTTCGGGACCCCCTACCCAACATCCGCTGGTTTTGACACCGACATTGGTGCTTTCATTGAGAGTTCCTCTGTGTCGTCACCGATAGGCCCGATGGCTCATTCGATCATCAACAACAACGCGGTCCAGGGTGAGACTTTTCTCCCCGGACAGATCTTCGTATTCGGCGGCTTTGCACTGTGGGCCAATTCGCTTGGCCGTCTGGAGCAGATCGAAAGCTACGCCCCTGGCCACCAGGTCAGATTTGAAAGTTTGAACTATACGGCCGACATCCGCGGAGACTTGATCTTCGACGGATTCGAGCCGCAGCCAAGCGTGCCGCACTGTCTCGATGGGCATGATCTAGCTCTGCAGCCGAGCAAAGGTCACTGGAGGCCGCACCGGATCCGCTCCGGCCCTTGATCCGGAGCCGGATTCCCCGATCGAGGACGAGTGGTTGGACACCGCCTCGGGGGCTACGATCCCTACGGCAATTGAGCCGAACTCCATCCCTGTCCTTTGCGAAGACCTCGACTCCAGGGTGCCGGACTCTTCTCCGGACTCTGAACCCTCCGCGCCCCCGCCAATCGAATCTGATTGGGCGCCGGTCATGGAGTTCACGGTCATGACATCTTTTCAAAGACTCGCCCTTGGCGACATCCTGAATTCACTAAAGTCTCTCTTTATCCGGAGAGCCCTCGGCGGACTACGGTCAGAAGGTTGGGACGCGGACGACGAAGAAATTCAACGCCCACCCACCACCCACTTCGTAGCCACTGTCGAGAGCTTACACGACGTGCTCGATTTCGACTCCGAAGACATCGACGGTATGGACGACGATGTAGGAGACAATAATGAGCCAGCACCTATAGGATGCTGGACAACCACCTCATCCCATGATGTATACATGGTGGATACACCTAAAGGAAACGAAGACGAGGACCAACGGACGCCACGAAGGATAAATCCTCGAAAAATGCATAAACGGCAACGTAACGCCGAACCAAGTCCCGCCTCAACAAAGACCCAGCCATAGAGCAGGCGAACCGGCGGACGGCGAACAAGTTATCGAGCAATCGTCCGGACAAGACAACTTGGATAAACAATCTGTCCCCGGCGAAGACAACAGTCCGACGATCTCACGCCCGGACAAACTATTGGAGCAAATGACCTCCGAGAAAGGCTCACGCCATCAAGCTGCAGAGCCTGAAAAAGCAGAAGCGGAAGCTCAAAACAGCAGAAGATGCACTCAGAATCAGATGGAGCAAAGTATTCAGCACCACAAACAAGTACGGCGACAGCCGGCGAACAAAGAGCTACCCGAAAAGAAATCTACTGCCTGAATTCGACGAGGAGGCCTTAGAGCCTCCACAATCAAAAAGTAAGAAGGCCACCCGGTCGGATGGACGACTCCATGGCAAAAAGAGAGCGGCAAATGGCGCCGCACACAAACCAATATGCGATCCGCATAAGGATTCACATCAACAGGATGGCCCAGTTAGGTCCATCTATGGGCCAAGAAAGCAGGCTCTTCAAAGCAACGCAACACGCCAAAAATCCGAACATCACGGCACACCCAAATATAGGGGCGCCGCACATCCCCTATGTTTCACCGATGATGTGCTGGATCATGAATTTCCAGCGAGATTCAAACCCGTAAACATAGAGGCATACGACGGAACAATGCACTCGAGTTCCGGATCGAGGATTACATCCTCCACATACACATGGCTAGAGGAGATGATCTCCACGCCATAAAATACTTACCCCTCAAACTCAAAGGGCCCGCTCGGCATTGGCTCAAAAGCCTTCCCGAAAATGCCATTGGAAGCTGGGAAGAGCTCGAGGATGCGTTTCGGACAAATTTTCAGGGGACCTATGTCCGCCCTCCGGATGCAGACGATCTATGTCACATAACTCAACAACCCGGAGAGTCAGCCCGGAAATTCTGGAACAGGTTTCTTACTAAAAAGAACCAAATAGTCGACTGTCCGGACGCTGAAGCCTTAGCAGCCTTCAAGCACAACGTCCGAGACGAATGGCTCGCCAGACACCTCGGCCAAGAAAAGCCAAGAACAATGGCCGCATTAGCAAGCCTCATGACCCGCTTTTATGCTGGAGAGGATAGCTGGCTAGCAAGATGCAGCACCAGCGACCCAAGTACATCCAAGTCGTGGATGGAACGGAAACCACGGCGCAACAAGGACCAGCGCCGGATTAAAGGGAACGGTCCAAAGAGCGCGGCGGTCAACGCCGGATTCAAAAGCTCACGGCAGAATAGCAAAAAACAGCCCCTTAAAGACGATAGTGATGAGCTATCCAACTTCAACAAAATCTTGGACAAGATATGTCAAATCCATAGTACTCCTGGGAGGCCTGCAAACCATACCCACAGAAATTGTTGGGTCTTCAAACAGTCCGGCAGACTCAACGCCGAACACAAGGGGCTCGAGACACCAAGTGAAGATGATGACCAGCACCACAAGCGGAGCCCCGGAAAACAAAAGAATTTCCCACAAGAGGTTAAAACAGTAAACTCACTTTACGTGATCAAAGGAAAAAACAGAGCGGCGCCCACTAAAACGCACGCCGCACACTGGTTGTCAAAACCAATCACCTTCGACCATTAGGACTATTCCGAAAGTATCCGGAACGCAGGATGGACTGCCTTGATATTGGATCCTATAATCGACGGATTCCAATTTACACAAGTCCTCATGGATGGCGGCAGTGACATAAACCTGATATATCAGGACACAATCCACAGGATGGGGATAGACCCAGCCAAAATTCGCCGTAGCAACACCTCCTTTAAAGGGGTAATGCCAGGCCCATATGCCCATTGTACGGGATCCCTACTGCTAGAAGTTGTGTTCGGTTCACCCGACAACTTCCGTCGTGAAAATTTAGTCTTCCATGTCGCCCATTTAAAAGTAGCCATCATGCACTATTGGGACGCGAAGCTTTCGCCCGCTTTAACGCAATACCGCATTATGCATCTCTAACACTTAAAATGCCCGGTCCACGCGGCATCATCTCATTAAAAGGGAGTATTAAGTGTTACTCGAGCACGGAAGAATGTGAGACTGCCTTGACAGCCCCACACCTATCCTGCTCCGCTAGTCAAAGAACCTGAATAGGTCATTCCAACTCCGGACACGGCAAGACGAGTCCGGCGCCCACTAGCGGCCTACCGCCATACAAGGGGCTGCATTCAAGAGACAATAAAGCTCAATTTTTTCCACTTCTTCAAATCTTACACTATTTATTTAATACAAAGTACATCTTTCGCACGATCCTTTTTCTTTTAAACTAAGTTCCTCTCTTTTACAGATGAACAATGTGCTACACCCGTCCAGGATACGGCACAACAGAGACACAGGCGCAGACGTGCAGTAGGGACCCGTTGCAAGGATTCTTTTCAGATTAAGACCCCGCGTAAACCTTTTTTACTGTCTCTTGTTGATATACATCCCCCGGTTTCTTACTATAACCGAGGAGGAGGCTGGCGTTTTGGCATTTGCCGCACAAGAATTTTTGCACGCACGGACACTGTGGGCTTAGGGCATTATTCTGCCCGTTTTTATAAAGACCGAATACCTTAGGGAGTGTCCGGCGTCTCGAGTTAGGCCTTATATGCATCAGCTCCGAATCATGTCTTTGGTCAAATGTTGGGTTTGCCCGGCTCCTATGTTTTGCTGCCTTATGTTCCGTTTTATCGGCTAACACGGCACCAGGAGAACTACTGCGATTGTGCCCCGGTTCGGCCGGGCGAGCACCTCAGTAGACAAAGCCGAAAACTGACTGTCATGATATAGAGAGAGACTGGTCAACCACTCGATGACTCACTGGAATGTTTAGGATTCCTCCGCATTAACGAAGGACCGGTTTTCGGTTAGGCACATACGCACCTCGAATTCGGGAGAGTGCGGTGCCCCCAGGGGCTATATAGTAGCCCCACCCTCGAACTCCTATGGCTAAGTGAAAGTGATAAATCATTATAGTCAGGTTGCCTGGCTTGCTATGCTATCACCTCCTTAACAGGACCAAGACATTGGATTAAGTGTGAAAAAGCGCTTTCTTTGCAAACACCCCCGCACTATGTGCGTGGGGGCTGAAGCCAGGGACTGCCATCTTTCAGGTTATATATACATATACATAAACGGACACACAGGGAGTAGTTTACTACTTGAACGCACAAGTATAAAAAGCTCTTATATTGTATTGAAACATTGTTTTCATAAACCATACATGTCATTTAAACATAATATCCTTCGAGCACTGCGTCTCTATTAAACGAGCGCCCGGCAGGACTTCTTCAAAGTAGTAGTGCTCGGCAGGTACTCGGCTTCTGTCCGAATCTTGGGATGCAACGTCGGTGGCCTTCATCTACGCCCGGTATGTCTTGACACGGGCGAGCCATCCGCGCTCCCTCAATACACGCCGACCGCTTCATTGCCTCGATACGCGGTACCGCACCAAGGAACTGCTGCACTAAACCAAAATAGCTCTTCGGCTGGGGTCCGCCCAGCCACAAATGAGTCAAGACATGCTTCATGGCAAATCCGGATAACCGATTCAGCTCGGCCCATTCGGCCAACGGCAGAGGACGCTAAGGACTATGGAATTGCGACCAATACAACTCTTCCCTTCTGTGCCCCTTCTGGCCCCGGAAGTGCTCAACCGCGTTCGCAGTGCTCGCCGCCAAGTCCAGATAAGCATCCTCCAAACTCCACAACTTATCCAACTGAGCATACTTTGGATCTGTATATTTCCTCCGCAGCAGATAGGTTTTCCAGCCGCAATTGCCCCGGCCTGACTCAGCTCCTCCTTGGCAGCTCTCAAAGCCGAATGGGCACTCTTGGATTCGGCGGCGGCCTTTTTTAGGCCCTCTTGCTCCGCCTGACGTTCTTTTTCAAGAACCTCGCAGCGATCGGTAGTATTCTTCAACTTTTTGGCCGTATCGGCCATTTCCTCCTTGCTTCGGCAGTGAGCAGCCCGTTCGGCTTCTAGCTCTTCGGCCGCCTTTAAAGCGGCCGCATTACTATTTCTGGCTTGCTCTTTCGCTCGGGCGAGTTCCGCCCGCAGCTCCTCCACAGCAGCGGCACCATCTACATTAAGCATACAAATAGTAAGACATTGGCGTCAAGCTCCCTTACCAGGTGTCCGCATAGAAGTCGCATACCTTGCGACTCGTCAAACCGTTTATTGACCAGCGCGATGTCCGCATCCGCTTCGTCCAGTTGCCGCTTTAGTTCGGCATATTCATCAGTCCGGCTGGCCACCGGACGCCCCGCCACCTGTTTAGGAGCGGCGATATGTTATAACTGAGATTTTGATCCTCGGCATGCTGTCAATTTTGACAACATACCGAGTCTCAGGGGCTACTATCTATACAGGGCGCATTCTATATGCATAACTGTCAGAAGGTACATCATTTTTGCGTACCTCGAACCCCGTCAGTAAGCTCCTGACGGCTTCATGCAATCCGCTCTCTGCGGATGCAATTCTTTCAATCACCGTACCCATTAGAGCATGGTGTTCTTCTGAGATAGCCGCTCGCCCGAGCAGATCCTTCAGCTCTTCCGACCGCACACCACTTGGCGCCAGACCTTTCCGCCCACGGGATCGGGAGCCCTCCGCGACGACACCTCAGGTCAGCCCGCTTGCATGAGGGTGCGACAGGTGGAGGCGTTCGCTCTCCATCATCTCCGGAAGAAGATCTCCCAAGACGAGCTCTGCTGAGAAGGGCTGAGGTCCGAACTACAAGGTACAATTTCGGTTATCTTTAGAAATATATATGAGGATGTTCCTTATTTACAAGACCCCTACTTTTTACTTCCGGCTCGCTGGAGGGCTGATCCCCTTGGGGAAATAGTGCGGCTGGGTTACTTCCCAGCGCCGGACTCTCTGACGAAGATTCCTTTTCCCTCTCTGAGGCCTTGACCTCCGGATCTTCTGAAGCGGTCCTCTTCTCTCCTTGAAGGATGGGACCTTTAATCCCTCCTTCCTTGATAGCCTCTTTTGTAGAGGCAGTTGCTTCCCCGCTCCCCCTTCGCCTTCTTCAAAATGCGCGACCTTCAACATCTTGGTCAGCATGGGATCCGGCGTGGTCTCCGGGAGGGGAGCCGGACACCTTATCAACTTTGCCTTGGCTATCCACTCCTGTTCAATAAACGGCTCCTTTAAAGGGCATGTATATAATGAATGAACAGCTTGTCCGTTCTGAGGACTACTTACTTGAGTATCTCAAGGCGATTGCAGCTTAGTCCTGCGTCCTCAGTCAGGTCCGGACACTTCTCTCGTGATCCGAAGAACCGTTTATACATCTCCACGGGCGTTGTGCCCATAAAATTTTGGAGAGCTCGTGGTCCCTCCGGAGTAAATTCCCACAGGCGAAGGGGCGGCGTTTGCGAGGCTGGAAGGCCGGATCAACATAACTTGCGCCACTGCAACTAGATTGATCTCTCTTTCTTGAAGGTCTCGAATACGGCCCTGCAGCAAAGGAACGTCCTTGGACGGCCCCCAATCAAGCCCCTTGTTGACCCATGACGCCAGCCGCTATGGTGGACCTGAGCGGAAGGCAGGGAGCGCCGCCCATTTGGTGCCCCTGGGAGCGGTGATATAAAACCACTCCCATTGCCACAAACCAAGCTCCTCTTGAAAAGAGCCCTCGGGCCATGGAGCATCAGCACATTTTCTTATGACCGCCCCTCCGCACTCTGCTTGTTGCCCCCCGATCTCCTTTGGCTCCACCTTGAAGGTCTTGAGCCACAATCCAAAGTGGGGGTTAATATGGAGGAAGGCCTCACATACTACAATGAATGACGAGATATGGAGGATGAACTCCGGATTCAAGTCATGGAAATCAAGCCCATAATAAAACATGAGCCCTCGCACAAAGGGATCCGTCGGGAAGCCCAAACCTCGAAGGAAGTGAGATACGAACACCACGTTCACGCCGGGCTCAGGAGTGGGAATGACCTGCCCTGGAGCAGGCAGCCTATGCGAGATCTCGCCGATTAGATACCTGGCGTCTCGCAGCTTTAGCACATCTTCTTCTGTAACGGAAGAAGACATCCATCGGCCGTGCTGGTCGGAGCCGGACATCGTTGAAGGTCCGAAGCGCCAAAATCTGAAGCTTTGGGTGTTGGAACTCGAAGCGCGAGGAGAACTCGATGGAGGGTGTAAAAAGAAGAGGGCCTTGGTCTCATTATAAAGAGGTTGAATACCAAGAGCCCACCCCGTGGTCGATTAGGACTCGCGTTTGATAGAGGAGGCGTGCTAACGGGCACGGTTGGGTTACCCACGTCCGTATTGATGAGAAACCCGGAATAAGGGGGCATGATCTATGCTTTGATAAGACGTGCCAAGCAAATCGCCTCGCTAAACGCGCTAAGGTGGAAACGGTAAAAAATGATTCATATAAAGGCCTGGCCGTGGTGTGATGTCACGCCGCGAAATACGTCAGCAGATCTGTGCAAAAGTTTTTCTCTCTACGGTGGTATGTGGAACTTGTTTTGCAGAGCCGGACACTATCCTTGTGTTCAAAACCTTCTACGAAGTATTCGGAGGAGGAACCCGCCTCGCAATGCCGAAGACAATCAACGCCCCGGACTCATCGTCATTGAAGCCTGGTTCAGGGGCTACTGAGGGAGTCCTGGAATAGGGGGTGTCCGGATAGCCGGACTATCATCACGGCCGGACTCCAAGACTATGAAGATACAAGATTGAAGACTTCGTCCCATGTCCAGATGATACTTTCCTTGGCGTGGAAGGCAAGCTTGGCGATACGGATACGTAGATCTCCTACCATTGTAACCGACTCTGTGTAACCCTAACCTATCCGGTGTCCATATAAACCGGAGGGTTTTAGTCCGTAGGACGAACAACAATCATACCATAGGCTAGCTTCTAGGGTTTAGCCTCCTTGATCTCGTGGTAGATCTACTCTTGTACCACCCATATCATCAATATTAATCAAGCAGGAGTAGGGTACTACCTCCATCGAGAGGGCCCGAACCTGGGTAAAATCATCGTGTCCCTTGTCTCCTGTTACCATCCGCCTAGACGCACAGTTCGGGACCCCCTACTCGAGATCCGCCGGTTTTGACACCGACACTCGCCAAGACCTCCCTTCACTTCTGCACCTCCACTGCCTCGAGAAGAAGAAGGTGGCTGAGCTAGGACAGCAAATCACTGCCTTACAAGCCCACCTTGCCAATCAGGAGCAACAAATCGAGGAACTTCGGAAAACCCGCAACCAAACCCCACGCAGGAGGCATAGGAATGAATTTCCATATCCACCTCGTAGAAGATCGTCGTCAGGCCATCGACGACATAACCCAAGACTGGATAACAACCTTTTTGCTTCCGTCACTTGTCACGGGTGTGGTGAACTTGGGCACATTAAAAGGATGTGTCCCAACAAGCAGCCGACTATCGCGTACCCTTTGGCACCACAAGGGGAACCCAGAAACTGAAGACTGAACGCCCTTCTCTCCGAGCAAGCACGACTACCGAGTCCGAGGACCCCTAGGGTAGGATGAGTCGTGTACCCCCATATGCGTAGTCGAGTTCGTGAGATGGTTAGAATGGAACCACGTTTTGTGTTGCTTATTTTTACTTGTTTGTGTTTTGATATAAGTCACACATTTGCCCTAGGCAGCTTGTACGCGACTATATCACCTATCGTGTCTTAATGGAATTGTGTGTGGCCTTTACGGCACTTGTTTGTTTACACTTACACCATAAAACCCCCTTTTAGGCATCCCCCTCCTCTATGCTACTTTTCCCTCTCATCTCTGAAGACCAGTAAGACAAGATACACCAAGGGATTCTACTTCGGTGACCAACTGGCACTAAAGAACTTTTCTACAGCCTCCTCGACCAAGTGAAACCCCGTAGAGTTATGTTTAACCCTACAGACTAGAAACCCATTCCTAGACCCTTCGAGACTTCACGAGATACCCCAGCTCTAAACCTTAACCCTGAGTTTAGCCTACAGAATCACAAGAGAACAAGTTAAGCTACAGTAAGCCTTGCTTATCACTGGGTTCATTATGGAACTAGTGGACGTAGTGAACGAGCACATTACCATCCTAAGGTAGCACCAGAACTGGCGATGCCATAGGAAAGACCAATTTGGGGATATATGAACAGAGGACAAATGACTTGATGATTTTATATCAGTGACCTTGAGGAATTATCTGAGACTCTTTGGTGGATTATAAGGCTTCCATGTTGGTAGATGAACATGGCGGGATCATGATTATAGAGTAGCATAGCTTTCATTTCCCCTGAGTAAATTGATTTTTAGGACAATTATGATCGCAAGCTGAAACTCCTGGAAGTGCAAGGATTTGACTTGATCAGATGATATTGATAGGAGACAGTTGATATTACGTAAATAACTTGAGGGAAACATGTAGGATTCCTCATTGGACAAGAGATTTGGATTTAAATAGGTGATTCTAGTTGAGTATAGATGCTGAGTAAGCCTGCAGGATTCGGAGTAAATTGAATTTAGACTGATGATCTTGATCGTGATACCATGTTTCTCGATGGACAATAAACTAGGAGATTGGAATTGGTTTAAGGATCTATATAAGCTGGAGGTTGGAAGTTACTTGACCCCAATAATGGGAATTGGTGTACTGACTATAGTAAAGATAACCCTTTTCAAGTATTTGAGGATTATAGGACATTAGAAGATCACGTGGAACACCATAAACATTGGATTTGTAGAATTAAATGGATTATGTAGTGATTGATGGAAGTTAATGGGCTGTTGGAGTTGATTCATAGAAAAGAAACAAGATCTTGGAGTGGCTTACGACGTGTTTCCTTAGGATAGAGGTGTTTTATCTTAGACCTTGGAAGAATAGGCTAAGCACTTGAATTGTCACGTTCAAGTTTAGCAGCTTATATGTTCTACCCATGGATTTTTAGGGGTAGACATACATATGAGTTTGGGGATTGTAGACATATATGATTTTGTTAGACCTCCTCTCGAGAGTCATGAGGATATGAATCACATGAGTGATGATTGGAGTTGACCTATACGAAATGATGCTATCAGTGATAAGATGTGATTTGTTTAAAGGACTAGATAGCACAAATGGCATCTCAGAAACTGTGCTCAAGGATGGGATGATAAACATTCACTCGCACACTAGAATCCTTGAAACCCTTATGCCCTACCAAGCTACAACATGGTCGCATCAGGACCTTAAGGCCTTGACACTAGATCTAGAACACCTTGGCGCACACTCAACAAAGACCACCACTAATTCCCCAGCCTACTTTATGTACCCCGTGAACAAAGTCCTCATGAAGTGCTTAGACAAGATAGTTGTCATCATAATTTGGTGACCTACTTGTCCACCCGAAGACGAAAGAAGAATTGTTGAGCTGGTCAAGGAACATTTGAAGACCGCCATGCCAAGGAGGAAGAACTATACCAACCACCATCGTCAAGAAGTAAACATCGGCGTCGAAGACCAGATCACTGCAAGACAAAGAATAGACGGCTACCGGCTAGAATTACCACCTGAGCCACCCACTGTGCACAACATCTTCCACGAGTCACAACTTCGGAAGTGCTTCCAACATCCTAACCAACCTGATCCCTACAAGGACGTCGATCACCAAGCCATCGACCTCCAGCCCAATATGACTTACGCGAAAGACCCCAATGGCAATATGGATCAAGCAGGATGTCCTACACGAAGACACGCCATCGATTACTTCAAGGTTCAATGGAGCACCACGCGGAAGCACAAGCGGTATGAGGACAAGAAGACTACCACGGATCCAGTTTTCGTATTCCTTTCCACGCCTAGTTTGGGAATCTCGGGGACGAGATTCTTGTAAGGGGGGTAGGTCTGTCACACCCTGATTTTCATGCCACAACACTTAAGCTAATAAATCATGATAAAGTGTGGTTTGACAAAAAAACTTTTGCATCAATTGGCTTTTATTTGGAGTTGGTTTTCTGTGTGTGATTTTCAAGTGCTCTTTAAAGTCAACACAACTCCACCTTCTATACTTCATCTCCTTGCCCCAAACTTCTGCCCAATGATCATGCCATGTGTATAGAGAAATATAGTATTTTCTTCCAAAAATAATTTGGCCAAAAAGTATTTTCTAAAATTAGTTTTCAAAGAGCCCCTGAATTGAGGTTTGCACTACAAGTACTTGATTTGGGGTGAGAAAAATATTTCAAAGAGTATATTTGAAACCTAATAGATATAGGACTCCCAAAAACCACAAAAATATATTTTTAAAAGTTATTTTGCTATTTTATTTAAATGCTTTTTCTTTAGGCAAGAAATGGTCTTTAATAGGTTAAAATTATTTTAATGCTTCAAAAATATTTGACAAAATTTAGGGAAACTCATAGGACATATATTGTCCATATATAAGAGTTTCAACACATGGTCATGTTAAAAATATTGGACAAAACCTCCCAAAACCGTTTGTGCCCATTTCAACGATTTGAAATATTTCTACAGGAAATATTTTCATAAAAATCCAAGGAAAATCCAGCAAGTCACAAATGCATATTGTGATCACCTTGCAAATCCTCATGTCAATCAAGGTCATTTTGATTCACCAAAATGCCCCAAAACCCTCTCTGACCAGAATCAAATTTGAACAACTTGGTACTACCAACTTTCTCTCCTTGACCCCAACTTTTGTGAGCATGTCCAGATGACCAAATGAGGCCACTACACCTAGTGGTTCATCAAGGGGAAGTGATTTGCTCAACTAGATCTACACAAGTTCATTTCTGCTAATTTCTAGGGTTTACAAAAGTTGCATTGGCAACTTTGCCCAAATAAGCTCCAAATTGGTGGAAGGCCCTAATTATATGTGTAATTTCACCCAGTGGAGTCTCATGGCAGTTGGAAAGCATCTGCTGGTCCAAACCATTATCAAACACCTTCTGCCACTTTTCAAAAATCACCATTTTGACCACTAACACTATTCTCCTTGAGCTCAACTTTTTACCACAACTCCTCCGAGTCCTCTCCTACCTCCAGTAACCCTCCCCTGGCCATTGCTCGATGATTAAGGGGTGAAACACCCCCATTTACCTCCATGGACAGCAACTTCTCTCTCTCCCTCAACTTCCCTCCTCACTCCAGTGGCTCCCCAGGGCATCCAAGGCCATATCCCACTCCTTTACTCCCCCCTAGAGCTACCAGACACCTTTGGCCGTGACCACATTGCATAGAAAATGGCCATGCCGGCTATTTGGGCGCTCTGGGCCTTCTGATCTTGCGCCTCCCTTGCAGTAGCCGCCCCCTTCCAACCGCCTCCGGCCACCTCGGGCCTCCCCCAGCGCGCCCGACGATGCGCCTCGACGGCTGCATCACGGCACGCCTCTGTCCCCCTCCTCCCTCTTCCTCCTCCTCGCCTACCAGACGCTGCTGCCGCCGAAGCGCACTAGTGAGCTGCCGACATGCGCGGTGCCTGGCCCCCCTGCTTTCCCTCTCTTCTCTCCCATCGCCCTAGACCAACCCCACAAACGCCTCAGACACGCCCCGACGAGCCCTCGTAACCCGCTTCGACTGTAATAGGCTCGCCGGCGCACGGGTTCGCGAGGTACAGGCCTCCCAGCTCCTCCTCTGCCT
Organism: Aegilops bicornis; assembly: GCA_021605145.1. NCBI lineage: Eukaryota > Viridiplantae > Streptophyta > Magnoliopsida > Poales > Poaceae > Aegilops > Aegilops bicornis. The sequence goes on from CM038674.1 coordinate 194,768,555, forward strand.
CGATCTGGAACCCCAGAGCACCCCTGATCATTTCCCCTTTCTCCCCCGCTTCTTTTGCAGCCGGAAACGGCCGGAACCGACGATGCCCAGAGTTCCTCCGCCGCGAGACCTCGTCGCCGGCGAACCAGGCCACCCCGGCGACCGCAACCACCTCCACCTGAACGGCGACTCTGCGCTGAGTCCAACCCTGCCCTCCTCTCACCTCGCCGTGCCCTGCATCATCGCCGGTGAGCCCGTCGGCCCTCTATCGCGGGGTTAGGGATGACAGGCGGGCCCCTTTGTCAGCCTCTCCCTCCATCGCCCTCTGTCTCGGCTGATGCACAGGCCCTGCCTGTCGGTTTAAACCTTGCGACGCTGCACCAGTCTTGCCGGGTCAGCCTCTGGCTGGGCTCACACACATGCTGTTCTGGCCTAGCAGGCACAGAGCCCTTTTTCCTTTTCTTTTTCTATCACTTTTCCAAAAATTCCACAGGATTAAATCATAATCCAAATGCAATAATTCCAAACTCCTAAATTCTTGTAATAATCCCACCTATTTATTGGTACAGTTTTCACTCTTATCAAACCAACTTTTCTTCACTTTTCAAATTTAAATTTGAATTTGAGCATTTATGACTGTCATTTAAAATTCCTAGCACTGTTTCCATGACTCCAAATCAAAAACTAGGAATTTCCCCTTCTTAGTTTTCACTCTAGTATTTAACAAAAATGAGTTGACTTTTTTTGAGCACTTTGGTTTTTCTGTTTTATTATTGCCTTATTTTTCTCGCTATTATTTTGCGACGATAGATTGCGTTGCCGACGAAGGAGTTGGACCAGAAAACCTTGAAGACCCAAGAAGACTTTGCTAAGCCAGGCAAGCAGCCCTTTGACCATGTCTATGAAACCCTTTTTATGCATGTCATATAGCACTTTTATTGGTTGCATCGGAGACATGATACTGTGGTGACCACATGGGGTGGTTTGCCACCGTTACTTCCTCGTTGATACTTGCATTGTGCATGACCCTACCTTCTTATGAGGGCTATGTCGGTGGGAGTAGATAGGATGCTAAGGTAGATGCTACGCAAAAAGGGACGGGTATATGCATGGTGAAGGAGACAGAGTATTTTCAAAAGACTTTTCGAAAACCCCGTCGGGTGCCACTAATGCCCGAGGGTGATAATGAGTTGGGTAACCGCTTGATGACGAAGTGGTGTACCGAGGCAAGTGTGTGTGTTGTTTTCGAAAATGGATTAGATTTAAGATTTGTCGACTGTCCCAACCTTACATGCGCAACCACTCTACCCTTGTATGGGAAAGGGCATTATTGATTACCTAGGCCGATACTAGCTTGGAGCCCGCATTACTAGTGACGGGGGAGAGTTGGTGCTCTCTCTCGGGACGGGGTCGTGCTAATGAAGCGGCCATGACTGTTTTCACAGGCAATCGGATACACTGTTGTGTCCCCTCTCGGATGTTACGATCTCGAGTGAGTCTCGTATGATGTACATCGTGAGGATACGGAACAACGAGTGGACTCCTTGTTAGTGTCGTCTAGGGAAAGGTAGTGATTGGGTGCTTACCCTGGGTACTTGAGGTATCGCGGGTCGTGGATGACACGGAAGTTCCCCGGATCTTGTGGGTAAAGTGTGCAACCTCTGCAGAGTGTAAAACTATTTGAATAGCCGTGTCCACGGTCAAGGACAGTTGGGTGGTGCTGCTTAAACTACGTCCAGAGTCTTTCAAACCGCGCGTGTGTGTGTTGGTAAGACTATTTGAGTTAAGTCAGATGGCTTGACATGATGATCAAGTTGGATTGGTGTCCAACTCCGCTTATGTTGATATCTGTAACCTGTCCATACGGATGTCTGTACTCTCATGATGCATACTTTACATGTTGACAGATCATGTCATTGCACGCAAAACTAGCTTTCTGCAAACTACCTACTTAGTGCTATATCTTTGCATCATTGTGCCTTGTTCCAATCATGGGTTGCTTGCGAGTACATTCAAAGTAATCATTGGCTTGCCACTGGTTATTTAATTGGCCAGGAATGGAAGAACATGAGTTCAAAGAAGAGTTCTTTGGAGACGAACATGCGAACTAGGACGTTTCCCGAATGTAATGCCTGTAGGGTTAAGGCAGATGGCATGGGTTCTACTTATCGACGAAGATTTCCGCTGCTTAAATTTATTTGGTATTCAGCCTATATGCCTTTATCTATGTAAGACTTGACCATAATGGTCATAATTTGTGTAAGACGGTATGTATGGATGTCAAACTCTTGTTATTCAGCTTCTGTGTGTTTAGTGAGCATTGTTCTCTGGGATCACTGTACACGTGCATTCGGTGATCTCGACTTATGAGTCGGGGTCCCCACTCCTCCCGATCAACAGGACCCCCGTTTCGACCGTAGGAGGTCTGTTTCCTTCGTTTTGCGGTATGCCAGACCCCTCCCGATGAACAGGATCCCGTTTCGACCGTGGCCGGTCGAACACAAGGCCGTTTCCTCCGTTCTACGGTACGCCATGCCTCATTTCCATTGGTTGTTCCGTCCAAGCCGGTTGGCTCCCACGCGTTCCATTGCCTCCCGATGAACACGACGCATTTCGTTGCCTCCCCATGAACACGACGACGATGCAGTTTCTCCATTCCGACCCAGCCATGTACACGAGCCCTGGCCGTACGTATGCGCGAGTAGGCGTTCGAGACCCTGCCCGTATGTACGTGCGACGCGTATTTTCTTTCTTGCACACTGGCGGCTGTACGACGTTTACATGCCTACGTGCACGCCTCTACTCGACACGTGCACGCCTCTACATTGACCAAGGTATGCAGACACGTCGCGTGACCAGGTGGGTCCCGGTATCACGCACTTCCTTGCTCTGCAAAGATGTAGTGGTGGGTCCCAGCCGGTCGGCGAATCATTTTTTTGCCCGGACGCACTTCCTTGCATGCGAAGATGTAGCTGGTGGGTCCCAGCAGTCAGGGGAAACGTTTTTTTCACAAAATACGGTGCCCATCTGGTGGGTCCTCGCTGTCAGGTGGAGGAATTATTATTTTGCGCGTAATAAGGAGGCACTTCCTTACCGCGACCGTGGACCCAGCTGTCAGCCTCTCCACATGCAGTCCACGTCCGATGCAAGTCGTTCCTTGACCACGTTGACCACGTCGTGCCGAGAGCACCAGGGCGGTGGAGATGGCGAGGCCAAGGAAGGGGACGACCCGGAGCCGGGGAAGACGTGGCAGTGGAAGCCCACACGGAGAGGAGTACGAGGGTTCACTGGTTTTGCTGCGGTGTGAGGCTGCCGTCGCCGCAGAATAACAGGGGGTGTGGGTGAGTGGAGGGATGATCTGGCCAGCGGTGGGAGTAGTAGGGGGCGGTGAGGCCTCCGCGGCAGCACAGCCGGCCACGGGAGGCAGGAGCACGAGGCACGACCGGCGCTGGTTTGGGTGGCTGGAGCAAGAAGACCAGAGGTTGAAGAAGCACTACGACCGTTGGATGGACATCGTACGGTCACTGGAGCTAGAATCGTGCATATTGACTAAGTTGACAAAGCCCTCCATCCCCGTCAACTTAGTAGGCACACAAGTCAGCCTCGCCACTATCTGGGTCCCAGCCTAACGGGGAGTATTCATTTTTTGCGTAATAAGGAGGCACTTCCTTGTGTGCGAAGATATAGCTGGTGGGTCCGAAATTTGTCGGCCAGCTGATAACGTTTTTCGCGAAATCTGAGGCCCTTTCGGTGGGTCCCATATGTCGTGGAGGAATCATTATTTTGCGGCGTAATAAGGAGGCATTTCCTTGTGTGCGGCCATGGACCCAGTATCACCCTCTCCACGCATGATCCACTTTCAGATGCATGTCGGTCGTTGACCACATTGACCAGGCCGCGCCGAGAGCACAAGGGCGGTGGATGACGGCGAGGCCTAGGAAGGAACGACACGAGCTGTGGAAGACTCATGCTTGTTTCCCACACGGAGAGTACGATCTGTTGTCTGGTTTTCTGGTTCGTCTGTCGTCGCCGGAGAATAATAGCAGGTGTGGGTGAGTAGAGGGATGGCTAGGCCAACGATGGGAGTACGATGGGGCGGTGAGGCCCGCATGGCAGCACAGCCGACCGCAGGGAGGAGAGAGCAGGTAGTCCCGCCAGCGCTTGTTTGAGCGGCTGGAGCAGGAAGACCAGAGATTGAAGAAGCACAATGGCCGTTGGATGGACATCCAATAGTCACTGCTTGTGTGTCAACCTTTTTTTAGGAAAGCCTCAAATCTGTGGAAAACATCATGCGGCTCATCTGCCATCTTTACCTAATAATAAAGCATCTATTACTTCTTGCTCCTGTAATTTCGTACGTCAAAGTTTCGTCCGTCGCTTCGGTAATTCCGTACGTCGTGTATTTGGGTGCCTCCCGTTTCTTCTTACCTCACCCGATGCAAATAATTGCTTGGGCTCAGCCTAACGAAGCCACACAAGCGGGCTTCCAACATGGTGGGCCTCCAGCTGCGTTCAGCCATTATAAGAAGCGAAAAACAAAATCGTTTATGCATCACGTATTCTCAGACGACTTGAATTGGAGAACGAACACAAATCATCAGGAAATCTAAACTGTGACAAGTCTCTCAAAAAAAATTCTAAACCCTGCCGAGGCGCTATAAAAATAGGCTATTCCTCTTGATTTCTTTTTCACAACACAACGCGAGAAAATATCGAAGAATTTGAGATCCGCGATGAGTTTGACTAGAAACAGGGTCGAGCAGCGATGCAGAGGTGGAATTCATGAAGTGGTCGAGTAGTGATGCAGAGGTGGAGTTCATGAAGTGGACGGTGTCACATGTCGAGGACGCAGTGACGGGCTGAGGAAGCTGCCGCTGATGTCAGAGATTGCTTGATATTTTATTATTTTTTGAAAAGGAGGTTATTCCTCGGCCTCTGCATCAGAATGATAGGCATGTCGAACAACTACACGATGGCGGCTCTGGAAGACTACGTTTGCATGTGTGCGTGTCATGTACTACGTACGCCACATACACGCCCGGCGAGGGATCTTATGGGAGGTCATGGCATCCGGGATGGGGGATAGAGCCACGGCTATGAGGTCATGCTCGAGCGCAGCCCGGTTCATCAGCGCCGCCGTCGTTTCCTATAGTGCGCCAAGATGGATGGCTTAACGCGGTCACGTCGGCGGTCTAGCTTGCTTGCTTGCACACGTGGTACATATGCATCCTACTTTAAACATCGCCACATTAAGATGTGCTCATGGGCGTGCTCGAGTTCTGGCTCATGTCACGCTACTAATTTTCGTTTGCCCATAAGTTATTAGTCTCATTCAATAGTTCCTAGCTATGGACTGGACATCGTCGCCGCCATCCAGGGAGAGAATTCCCATCGCTCATGGACTCAATAGCGGTGGTGTTCCTTGAGCGCACATGGAGCAGCTACCTCATCTTTATTTGACGTCTCTGGTTGCAATCACGAGAGGCGTCATCTAATTTGTCATCTTAATTCACGTTTGTTTTCTAGGATTAATTTATATTATTTTCTGAATATTTTCCTTTGATTTTTCCAAAAAAAAGAGAGAGAATATTTTCCTTTGGACCCATCCTAATCAGATCAGTTGGAGCCGGTTCGTTTTTGTCATTCGTCATTTTTTATTTTTTTAAAGGAGGATGCACCCCAGCCTCTGCATCTGGACGATGCTTGCAGACATATTATTAACTATTTACAAAGACCATACAAGTTGATACATCAATAAGTCTGAAGCCATCATCTTGGCAACACCGTTGCTACTCCTATCCCCTTGATGAAGGCGTGCCGAATGTCCAGACCTAATACCAAACAGACATCACACTAAAGCCTAACATCTAAAGCCGGGTGTCCCCTCCAGGCCACTACCTGAATTGGGTCCCATGCCAGTCAGGCACACTCCCAGTGAGCACCGCACGCTGCAAGGACCATCATCTCCATCATCCCTCAGTCCATCCTCAGAGCAAAACTGTTGCACCGACCTTGCCATTCGTCATTGATCCATGTTTCACCCAATCGCTGATCCATTGTTGTTATCTTCTCTAGATTGATGATGTTACCATTGCTAAAACCATGCAGGTTAGAGAATCATATTTTCACCAATTTATTCTAGCAATTCACTGTTTGGTTAAACCTGACATAATAGATCCCTCTGTGTTAGCAGCTGGGTCGAGGAGATTTTTGTCACACAAGCAATGTACAGATATTATAGGTGGGGCAATTCTGCGATTGTTGGTGATGATATTCTCCAATCAGTTTCTCCACCGGCTAAAACAATATGAGCAATACCTATGATATTTTTTTGAGTTGATGTTGCTTCATTGCCAACAGCTTATACAAGGTTGCTGGTTTAATCTTGGTATGTCCTACGCTCGATTTCTTTATTCCTTAATAACTAGCATGACATGGGCTTTAACCTTTCAGTACTATTCGTCTCTCATGCTGATTAAATTTTTTCGCCATGTTGTCCTCCTCCTGGACACTATGGAATCTAGCACAAGGCAATGATGTAGACACAGCAGTAATTCAATCTCCCAAGGTGATGCAACTGAGGAAGAAGGGAAAAAACGAGCACATGTCAAATAGCAACAAGTATGTTTTGCATTGTCTAAAAGGTCAACGCCTGCTGATCAGATTTACATACGACTTGTGTATTTCGTTTCTTACCAATATTAGATACTATATTGACTTCTTATTTCAAGAGTTCTCTTAAGCGTTGAGGGTTGGAAATAAACTTTAGCTAAGATATTCTGATGCTTTCTACAATAAATTTGCTTGATGGAATCCTGGTATGATGTTCTTCACCTTGCAATACAATCTGCAAGATAATTCACCATTCATCAAAGCTCCATTTCAAGCTAGCGCCACACTCCCACCCCATAGATATTTATCCAGAGCAAATTAGTGATGAAGAACATCCTGGTATTGCTTTTTTTTCTCCATTCTCTTACACCTGTAGATGTTATTAAACAAGAACCTAAATGGATATAATGCTCCCTAAAATTTCTACGGTGCGGCTCCCTGCCCTCATCTCGGAGAACCAAATGGCGTTCATCAAAGGACGATCTATTCACGATAGCTTCAAGAAGGTGCAGCTCATCACTCGCGCACTCCATGCCCGCCAAGCACCCATGCTCCTTGTCAAGATGGACATCGCCAAGGCCTTTGACACGGTGTCCTGGGCCTTCCTCATCGAGCTGCTCCAACGTCCGGGGTTTGGGGAACCTTGGATAGAACTGTTGTGCAAACTGCTCTTCATGTATTCGTCGCGGATTCTACTCAGCGGGGTGCCCGGCGCCAAGAATTGCCTTGCCATTGATACGTCTCCAACGTATCTATAATTTTTTATTGCTCCATGCTACTTTATCTACTGTTTTGGACTATATTGGGCTTTATTTTCCACTTTTATATTATTTTTGGGACTAACCTATTAACCGGAGGCCCAACCCGAAATTCTTTGTTTTTGCCTATTTTAGTGTTTCGAAGAAACAGAATATCAAACGGAGTCCAAACGGAATGAAACCTTCGGAAATGTGATTTTCTCACCGAACGTGATCCTGGAGACTTGGACCCTACGCCAAGGAACAACAGAGGCGGTCACGAGGGTGGGGGCGCCCCCTAGGGCGCGCCCCCCTGCCTCGTGGGCCCCCTGTTGCTCCACCGACGTACTCCTTCCTCCTATATATACCCTCGCACTCCCCAAACAATCGTAACAGAGCCAAAAACCTAATTCCACCGCCGCAACTTCCTCAGATCCACGAGATCCCATCTTGGGGCCTGCTCCGGAGCTCCGCTGGAGGGGGCATCCACCACGGAGGGCTTCTACATCAACACCATAGCCCCTCCGATGAAGTGTGAGTAGTTTACTTCAGACCTTCGGGTCCATAGCTAGTAGCTAGATGGCTTCTTCTCTCTTTTTGGATCTCAATACAATGTTCTCCCCCTCTCGTGGAGATCTATTCGATGTAATTTTCTTTTTGCGGTGTGTTTGTTGAGACCGATGAATTGTGGGTTTATGATCCCACTTATCTATGAATAATATTTGAATCTTCTCTGAATTCTTTTATGTATGATTGGTTATCTTTGCAAGTCTCTTCGAATTATCTGTTTGGTTTGGCCAACTAGATTGGTAGTTCTTGCAATGGGAGAAGTGCATAGCTTTGGGTTCAATCTTGCGTGTCCTTACCCAGTGACAGAAAGGGTTGCAAGGCACGTATTGTATTGTTGTTGTCGATGTCAAAACCGGCGGATCTCGGGTAGGGGGTCCCGAACTGTGCGTCTAGGCGGATGGTAATAGGAGACAAGGGACACGATGTTTTTACCCAGGTTCGGGCCCTCTCGATGGAGGTAATACCCTACTCCCGCTTGATTGATATTGATGATATGGGTAGTACAACGGTAGATCTACCACGAGATCGGAGAGGCTAAACCCTAGAAGCTAGCCTACGGTATGATTGTTGTTCGTCTCTACGGACTAAAACCCTTCGGTTTATATAGACACCGAATAGGGTTAGGGTTACACAAGTCGGTTACAATGGTAGGAAATCTACATATCCAGACGCCAAGCTTGCCTTCCACGCCAAGGAAAGTCCCATCCGGACACGGGACGAAGTCTTCAATCTTGTATCTTCATAGTCCAGAGTCCGCCAACGGTGATAGTTCGGCTATCCGGACACCCCTAATCCAGACTCCTCAAGAGCCCTGAACCAGGCTTCAATGACGACGAGTCCGGCGCGCATATTGTCTTCGGCATTGCAAGGCGGGTTCTCTTCCGAATACTTCATAGAATATTTTGAACACAAGGATAGTGTCTGGCTCTGCAAAACAAGTTCCACATACTACCGTAGTGAGAATAACCTTTGCACAGATCTGCTGACGTATTCCGCGGCGTGACATCACACCACGGCCAGGCCTTTATACAAATCATTTTTTACTGTTCCACGTTAGCACGTTTAGCGAGGCGGTTTCCTTGGCACGTCTTATCAAAGCGGAGATCGTGCCCCCTTATTCCGGGATTCCCATCAATACGGACGTGGTTAACCCATCCGCGCCATTGATTACGGCGCTTGGGAGATAAGCGAGTTTTACCGGTGGCGGGGATGCATAGCTTCATCCGTCCATATAAGGGATAAGGATCCACCTTTTCACCCACGCCTTCTTCCTCCTTTGCTCATCCATTTCACAAGACTCGAGCTCCAAATACTAAGTCCGCACACCCCACCTCAACCTTCTCCAACTATGTCCGGAGCGGGAGGCAGGTGGATGGCCTCCTCCGTCACGGAGGGGCACATCAAAAAGCTGCGGAAGGCCGGATACTTGTCCAGCGACATCGCGCACCGGCTACCCGACGAGGGGCAGCTCATTCCCACCCCTAGGCCCCATGAGAGGGTGGCGTTCCTCACCCACTTCCTCCGCGGACTAGGTTTTCCACTTCACCCATTTGTCCGGGGGCTCATGTTCTACTACGGCCTGGATTTCCACGAACTGGCCCCGAACTTTATCCTCAACATCTCGGCGTTTATCGTCGTGTGCGAGGCCTTCCTCTGCATCCAGCCCCACTTCGGCTTATGGCTGAAGATCTTCAATGTCAAGCCGAAGGTAGTGGGCGGCCGCCAAGCGGAGTGCGGAGGCGCCATGGTTGGCAAGATGGCCAAAGTCCTATGGCTCGAGGGCTCCTTTGTGGAGACCATAAAGGGGTGGCAATCGGGGTGGTTCTACATCACCGAGCCGCGCGACTCTCAATGGGCGGCGGCCCCCTAATTCCGATTTGGCTTCACCACACGGCTCACATCATGGAAAGAGACGGGCCAGACATGGGGGGATTCAGATGAGCTGTCCGGACTCCAAACTTGCGTCCGAAACCTGGTGGACAAGAATCTCAGGCTTGTCAATGTAATCCAGGTGATGCTCATCCGCCGGATTCTCCCATGCCAACAACGGGCCTTCAAATTGTGGGAGTTCGATCCAAGACAGCACCCAACTCTGAAAAGGCTCTTGACACTACGCACGAAGATGCACGGAAGGTGTTGTTCACGGCGCCGAGGCTCCCACATCCGCCATCAAGATCGCGGATTCAGCTCGCAGCGTCAAGCCAGCGAGGTAAGTTATTTTACCCTTTATGGGACTCTTGTTTTCATAGGTTGACTCTATGTGGGATCTAAAACTCCCTAACCTTTGGCGGGGTGGTGAAGACGTCCGGACAGATTAACTGTCCGCCCCTTTCCCGAAGACCCAGCGAGGCGCCCGCTTGGCGAAACTGCTAGCTCCGGCACCTGCTACGTGGTGCTTGGGAGAAGAAGGCCAAGAAGAAGGCCACGGGAACTCGAAGGAGCTCCCGGCACCAGGTGCTGTCGGACTCATCGCCCGACAACCCTGAGGCGGAATCCTCCTCTGAGGAAGAGGAGGAGGAAAAAGAAGCCTCTCCCCCAGCGGGGGGAGAGAAGAAAAGGAAGGCCGCCCCAACTGGGGAGGCCGGAGGGTCCAAGAAGGGAAGGACCCTTCCTCTGGACTTCTCCACCAACGCCGACAACGACGAGGAGGAGTGGCCAACAAGGGCCAAGCCCCTGGCGAGATCGTAAGTGTTCAGATACCCATGGCTTTTTTTCATAGCATAGTGTTCTCTAATGCCGAACAATCATGCAGCCCGCCCAAGGACGAGCTCGCCGCTTCGTTGAGCGGGTCCCTGAATTCATCGAAAGTGGAGAGTACTTCACTTCCGGCCGCCTCCTCACCTCACACTGCTGACGACGCCGAGGTGGGGCCCCAAGGGGGGCCTGGTCAAGAGGAGGTGGCGCAGGAGGCGCCGTAAGGCAGCCTCCCAGACTCCATGCGCGAGGGGAGCGAGACCTCCAGGGGCTCTAAGCCCGGCCCTTGTCCGGACTCCATACCAGAACCTTCAGCAGTTCTGAAGTCCGGCAAGCGGCCCCTTCGTAGGAAGGGTAAGACGCCGGTGTCCTCCGTCCAACCGAGGCACCAGAGATAACTGAGGCGCTTAACAGCGCCTCCATCGAGGAGGAGCACCGTGACCTTTGTTATTAGTGTGGTGATCCGAAAAGTTCAGTCCACCAAGAGCGGGCTGATCCAAGCACCTGTGACCTTCTAACAGGCTTTGAGGTAAGTTTTTAATATATGTAAGAAGATTATCGCATAGACAGTAGCCCCTGATGCTTAGTTCGGTGTTCGGAAGAAAAGCCGAACTGATGATCTAAAAAGATATACGCAGGAGTCTAACATGATTATGTCAATATGGGAATGCAGGCCCTGCTGACCTCTACCGCACCGATCGCGGAGGTCAATGCATTGAAGGAGAGCCTCGGCGGTCCGAGAACGAGCTCGGCCAAGCCAAGAAGCAGCTCGAGGACAAGGAAGGTAAGTAATACCTTATGGAATTAAAAAAATGTGGTTGCAAAAGATAACACGAATAACATGGGTACTGCAAGGGCCACGAGCGAGGTGGCGACCCTGAAGGAGGCGGTGTCCGCGGCCGAAAACAAAGCGGCCATGGAGCGCACCGAGCGAGAGAAGGGGGAGGCGCAGCTGGCGGAGGTACGGCAAGAGCTCCAGGCTCTCGTGGAAAAACACGAGGGTTTGGAGCGTGACTCGAGAGTCCGAGCTTGCCTCGGCTCTTGAGAGTGCCAAAGCTGCTAAGGCCGAGGCCCAAAAAGCCCTCCAGGAGATTGAGGCAATAAAGAAGATCGCGGCGGGTAAGGCATTCTATATTTAGAGCAAGAATGTAAAAGTCAATTATCTAGTACTTACCCGAATCCGGAGCTCTCCAGGAGCGTTCGCAGATCTGCCGCGGAGTGTCTCCGATGCCACCGCTTTCTACCGAGCCGAAGAAGGGAGCTCGACGGAAAAGGTGTTTTGGTCTCAGTATGCTGAGGCCGAACACCCGGTGCCCTTGAGCGACCAACTGAAGCAATTGGTCGAGCTCCACAAGGTCGCCGAACAGGCCATGAAGGGCCTTATAAGCTTGGTCAGGCCAAATGAGGCCATGCACAGGAGCTACTTCGGGCTAGTCTGCGGCGGCCGGTGGATGCATGTCCATGGATCGTAGTCATCAAGCGCCCGTCTCAGTATTGAAGGTACCAGAGGCCCTTGCCCGTGCTAAGGTGCACTGGGGCAAGCTGGACGCGAGAAGCTGGTGACGGACAGCCGCCGCCGGGCAAAGAACATTGCAAGCCTGAGAAGTATTATGAGGGCGTCTGAAGGGTGCCCGCCTTATAGCGGGTGAATGCTCCAAAGATGTAATATTTGAGTAGACTCGCATTTGTTATCCTGTCACGCTGAAAACTTTTTCATATGCGCTTAAGCAACGCTTTTGAATTTAAAATATTACCTTCAGGCGACCGTTTATCAAATTTGAGAGATGGCGAGTCGTTGGCTTCAGCCCCCATGCCACGAGTCTTTGGGGTGTTGGGATAAACTTGAGCGCTCTTGTTCCCATTCTTGGGTCCTTCGAGGGAGGCGCTCAACGCAACGAACCGTGCAACCGGACTATAATGCTTGAACACTCTCACTTAGCCATAGAATTCTATAATTTTAAATTTCGCGAAGCCCCTAGTATTCGAAGACCGAGTTCGAGGCGCTATCCACGCCTTGGCCGGACAATGCAGTTCCTCGCTCTAAGCGGCATAAGTCTTTAGGGACTCGAAGAAACCTCTCGAACAGCGACCGGCTCTCGCCTTATCATGACGGCCAGTTTTAGCTTTCTCCACTGAGGTTCTCAACCCAGCTCAACCGGGGCACAATCGTAGTGGTTCTCCCAGCGCTACCTTAGCCGATAACGGAATGTAAGGTACCAAAACATGGGAGCCGAGCAAACCCAACTATTGACCCAAGACATGATTCGGAGCCGATGCATATAATGTTATAAGTTCGGGGTGCCGCACTTGTGAAAGTGTTCGCACTTGTCACACCATGTTTTTGGGGTACATAAGCCCTGGTGTATTGGCCGTACCAAATTATGCAGTTGCGCAATGTCATAAATGAACATATATAATGGGAAAGAATGCAATAATAGGCAAGAGCTATATATTGGTTATTCAAAAGAAACTGCAAATAAAAGCAGAACGATACAAATTGTGCGATAAGCAAGGTACGGGACTTTTTGACATGTCCCCCTTCCAGGGGTAAGTTTGCGGTGTGGTATGTAAAACAGGTATACCGCTCGTAATAGAGACCACCTGGACACTCGACGCAGTTTTCTGCTTCCCTGGCTGTTGCATCGTGTATTCGGCGCGAATGCCGGACAGGGCTTCTGGAGAACAGAGTCCTGAAAGTAAGAGGAAGAAAAAGAAAAAAAGGAATGACACAAACGGGAGCCCCTAGTGCGGTCTAGCCGCATTCTGGGCGTGTCGTGGTCGTGGCCCGTCCCCTATGCCCATGGTGCTTCAGATCGCATTTTCGTGCGCGTAGTACTGGCTTCTCGAGTTCGCGTGGGCTGGGGTTGGGGCTGCATTACTACGCTTGTTCGGAACGTGCCAGCGGTCTTGCTGTAGGTTACTCCGGGCGCGCTTGACAGTGTCCGATTGTTTATTGGCCGGACTGGAGAATTGCCTTAAGAGGCTGTTCTGCACTTCTGCCGCAAGGGCGGCCGTATGCTCGTCCGTTCGGAGGGAGTGTTCGGTGTTTCCATTGACCGTGATTACGCCTCGAGGGCTGGCATCTTGAGTTTGAGGTACGCCAGTGCGGCACCGCATTGAATTTTTGCGAATGCGGTTCGTCCGGCGGTCGCGTGATAGCCGCTACGGAACGGGACTATGTCGAAGATTAACTCCTCACTCCGGAAGTTATCCGGGGATCCGAAGACCACTTCAAGTGTAACGGTGCCTGTGCAGTTGGCCTCTACACCTGGAATGACGCCTTTAAAGGTCGTCTTTGTGGGTTTGATCCTTGACGGGTCTATGCCCATTTTGCGACCGTATCACGATAAATCAGGTTCAGGTTCTTTGCCGCCGTCCATCGTGACTACGGTGATGTGAAATCCGTCAATAATAGGGTCAAGAACCAATGCGCGAAACCGCCGTGATGGATGCTAGTGGGGTGGTCCTTCGATCGAAGGTGATCGGGCAGGAAGACCATGGGTTGAACTTGATGACTGGCTCCATCGGCGTATCGTCCCTTAGTGTGCGCTTCCGCTCCCTTTTGGGTATGTGGGGTGCGAATATCATGATCACCGACCGCACTTGTGTGGGAAAGCCCTTCTGTCCTCTATTGTTCGGCGGTCGGGGCTCTTCCTCGTCATCGCTATGCAGCCCCTTGTCGTTGTTTTCGGCGCTTAGCTTGCCTGCTTGCTTGAACACCCAACAATCCCTGTTGGTGTGGTTGGCTGGTTTTTTGGGGGTGCCATGTATCTGGCACAAGCGATCGAGTATTCGGTCCAAGTTGGACGGGCCCTGGGTATTTCTTTTGAATGGCTTCTTCCGCTGACCGGGTTTAGAGCCTCTGAATCCGGCATTTACTGTCGTATCTTCAGCATTATCACCGTTAATGCGGCGTTTATGCTTGTTGCGACGTGACCTGCCATTGTTGTCCTTGGTATCCGAACTACCAGGGTGTTTGGCCAAGTTGTTGCTTCGAGCTAGCCAGCTGTCCTCTCCCGCGCAAAAGCGGGTCATGAGTGTGGTGAGGGCTGCCATGGATTTCGGCTTTTCCTGTCCTAGGTGACGGGCTAGCCACTCGTCATGATGTTGTGTTTGAAGTCTGCTAAGCGCCTCTGCATCCGGACGGTCGGCGATCTGATTTTTCTTTGTTAGGAACCGCGTCCCGTAATTGTCCGGCCGATTCTTCCGCTGCTGAATTATATGGCTAAGGTCATCGGCGTCGGTGGTCGCACATATGTGCCCTGGAAGTTATCAAGGAATGCGGCTTCCGTGTCCTCCCAACAACCGATTGACTCTGGCGGCAAGCTGTTGAGCCAATGCCGAGCTGGTCCTTTAAGCTTGAGTGGGAGGTATTTGATGGCATGTAGATCATCACCAAGGGCCATGTGGATATGGAGGAGATAGTCCTCGATCCGCACCGCAGGATCTGTGGTACTATCGTATGATTCGATCTTCTACGGGTTTGAAGCCCTCGAGATTTGATGATCCATTACTTTATTTGTGAAGCATAGTGGGTGTCTTGGCGCCTCAGATTGGGCTATATCACGGCGTAGCTCATATGAGCTTTGTCTCATCGTGTTCGCCCGCCGGGTTTGTCATCCGGCGTGACGGTAATCATCCCGAGTCATTGGTCTCCCACAAGATCTGTAGATCGAACTTGTATGCTTTGCCTTATACTCCAATATATCTCGCAAGTCCGGCGCGTTTTCCCGTGCCTTGGTACTTTTTGAGCGGCGTCGGGGCGTGGCTTGAGCGGAGGGCCGAGAGGCTTCTCTATCGCGGCCACGGGGTGGCCGGTCTGCCATGTCGTGCGCTGGTGACGTGGGTGCTTCCTCCTCTGATCGAGGCAACGGCCTGCTTTTCGGGTAGCTTTTGGAGGGGCGTTCGAGTTCATACTCTTCGGCTGCAAGGACTTCAGTCCATCTGTCAGCTAGTAGGTCTTGGTCAGCTCTAAGTTGTTGCTGCTTTTTCTTGAGGTTGCTTGCCGTGGCCATGAGCCTGCGTTTAAAACACTCTTGTTCGACAGGGTCCTCTGGCACGACATTTAATTCGTCGTCGAGGCTTGCCTCATCTTCGAGGGGGGGCGATAATTATCGCCCTCTACCTCTCTTTTCTCGCCGCCGTCGTGCGGACTTGCTTCTCCCTCCTCTTGCGCCGAGTCCCGCCGAGGGGGTCATCTTCGCACCGTCCCGGTATTATTGTCTCCCGTGCGGAATCGCCGTTTCTTGTGGCGGGATTTAAATGGCGCCCGGCGGCGTCGGCGCTTGGGTTGTTTCTTGAGGGGTCATCCTCCGCCATTCCATCGCCATTCCCATCTTTTGGGATGTCCACCATATATATGTCATATGACGAGGTGGCTTTCCGGTGCCCGTGGGCGGCTCTTGATCTCCGCACCGTCGTCCATACCGTCGATGTCTTGAGTCGAAGTCGAGCATGTCGGTTAAATCATCGGCTGGCTACAAAGTGGGTGGTGGGTGGGCGTTGAATTTCTTCGTCGTCCGAATCCCTACCTTCCTGACCATAGTTCGGCCAGGGCTCCCCTGACAAAGAGAGAGACTTTAATGAGTTCGGGATATCGCCAAAGGGCGAGTGCTGAAAGATGTCCGTGGCGGTGAACTCCATAACCGGCGCCCAGTCGGATTCGACCGTAGAGGCGCTGGAGGTTCGGAGTCCGTAAAGGAGTCCGCACCTGGAGTCACGAGCCAGCAAAGGACAGGGATGGTGTTCGCTCAATCACCGTAGAGATTTCAGCCCCGAGGCGGTGTCCAACCAACCGTCGTCGATCGGCGAAACCGGCTCCGGATTAAGGGTCGGAGCGGGCACTGGTGCGGCCTCCAGGGCACTGTTCGGCGGCAGAGCTAGATCGTACCCATCGAGACAGTGCGGCACGCTCGGCTGTGGCTCGAATCCGTCGAAGATCAAGTCTCCGTGGACATCGGCCGTATAGTTCAAGCTTCCAAATCTGACCTGATGGCCAGGGGCGTAGCTTTCGATCTGCTCCAGATGGCCTAGCGAATTGGCCCGCAGTGCAAAGCCGCCGAATACGAAGATCTGTCCGGGGAGAAAAGTCTCACCCTGGATCTGTATCGTTCTTGATGATTGAAGGAGCCATCGGGCCTATAGGTGACGACGCAGGAACTCTCAATGAAAGCACCAATGTCGGTGTCAAACCGGCGGATCTCGGTAGGGGGTCCCGAACTGCGTCTAGGCGGATGGTAACAGGAGACAAGGGACACGATGTTTTTACCTAGGTTCGGGCCCTCTCGATGGAGGTAATACCCTACTCCTGCTTGATTGATATTGATGATATGGGTAGTACAAGACTAGATCTACCACGAGATCAGAGAGGCTAAACCATAGAAGCTAGCCTACGGTATGATTGTTGTTCGTCCTACGGACTAAAACCCTTTGGTTTATATAGACATCGAATAGGGTTAGGGTTACACAGAGTCGGTTACAATGGTAGGAAATCTACATATTCGTATCGCCAAGCTTGCCTTCCACGCCAAGGAAAGTCCCATCCGGACACGGGACGAAGTCTTCAATCTTGTATCTTCATAGTCCAGGAGTCCGGCCAACGGTGATAGTTCGGCTATCCGGACACCCCCTAATCCAGGACTCCCTCAGTTGCCATCGAGGATAACAAGATGGGGTATTTATCATATTGCATGAATTTATTCCTCTACATCATGTCATCTTGCTTAAGGCGTTACTCCGTTTTTAAATTAATACTCGAGAAGCATGCTGGATAGTGGTCGATGAGTGGAGTAATAGTAGTAGATGCAGAATCGTTTCGGTCTACTTGTCACGAACGTGATGCCTATATACATGATCATACCTAGATATACTCATAACTATGCTCAATTCTATCAATTGCTCAACAGTAATTTGTTCACCCACCGTAGAATACTTATGCTCTTGAGAGAAGCCACTAGTGAAACCTATGGCCCCCGGGTCTATTCTCATCATATCAATCTCCATCATTTTAATACTTGCTTTGTTTTTACTTTGCCTTTTTACTTTTCACTTTGCATCTCTATACCAAAAAATACCAAAAATATTATCTATCATCTCTATCAGATCTCACTCTCGTAAGTGACCATGAAGGGATTGAAAACCCCTAATCGCGTTGGTTGCGAGTAGCTATCATTTTGTGCAGGTACAAGGGACTTGTGCGTGGCCTCCCTCTTGGATTGATACCTTGGTTCTCAAAAACTGAGGGAAATACTTACGCTACTTTGCTGCATCATCCTCTCCTCTTCGGGGAAAACCAACGCAAGCTCAAGAAGTAGCAAGAAGGATTTCTGGCGCCGTTGCCGGGGAGTCTACGCAAAAGTCAACATACCAAGTACCGATCACAATCCCTATCTCTTGCATTACATTATTTGCCATTTGCCTCTCATCTTCCACTCCCCCACTTCACCCTTGCCGTTTTATTCGCTCTCTCTTTCCCAATCTTCTCCTCTTTTTCCCGTTGCCATTTCCTCGTCCGCTTGTTTGCTCGTGTGTTAGTTTGCTTGCTTGTCGTTATGTCTGAAATTGGTGAAATTATTGCCGATATGGGCGATAATAATATCATGGAAAATTCTGAAGCTCCTGCTGAAGAATCCCCTACCTATCATACAAAAAGATTTCGAATCGGTAGTGATAATATTATTGGAAAAGGGGTTATTCAAGATTTCTTTACTTGTGCGGGTGCTTTACCCTCTATGGGTGGTTCTATTCTTCATAGAACTAGTAGCCTTGCGGACGCTATTGCCATGCTTATCGTTGAACTTGAAAGGCAATTTATGCATATGCACCCTTCTATACAAAGAATTTTCCTAGAATTTTCTAATATTGAACACTCCTTTGTTAAGCGTGCCGCTACTATCTTTTGGCTCATGAATTCAGATTTATAATAAAAGAAGCCAAAGAAATCTTTGCGCATTATAGGGTGGACGCTGGCCGTCCTCCCATAGAATCTATCCTTTTTTATCAAGAAGAAATAATGCGTTTTCAATCTATCGACTATGTTGCTATGAAAATCTTAGAAAAAAAGTGCCTACCAATATTTTAATTGATAGAATCTCTGAGCTTAATGATGATTTGGCTATTCGAAATAATGAGCTAGGATGCTCTCTTGAGTATAGGCTCACAAAGTTCTGTCAAAAGAACGCTTATAATGATGAATTGGTTGTGCAATACGTCTGAAGGGCGAAGAGGAACCTATACCTCCTAAAATTGATCTTGGGGACTTTTGTCCTATTAAATTTAGCCCATTTGATTACTTTTGCTTGCCTCAAAGAAAACTTGCTGCCGAACATAGAGAATATGAAATGAGTTTCACCGATCTATCTTATTACTACGACACCACCTAGATCTATCCTTGCTTTTATGCCTAGCTAGGGGCGTTAAACGATAGCGCTTGTTGGGAGGCAACCCAATTTTATTTTTAGTTTTTTGCTTTTTGATTCTTTTTAGGAATATATAATCCATCTAGACTCTGTTTAGATGTGGTTTTATGTTTTAATTAGTGTTTGTGCCAAGCTAGACCTATTGGATCTTCTTGGATGATAGTTACTTGATCTTGCTGTAATTTCCAGAAACTTTGTGCTCAGTGCCCGAATTATTAAAAATCGCCAGAACGTGATAAAATACTGATTCCAATTGCTGATGATCAATAAACAAATTTTCTAGGTCGTCTAATTTTGGTAGATTGTTTTGAGTTCCAGAAGTTTGCGTTAGTTACAGATTACTACAGACTGTTCTGTTTTTGACAGATTCTGTTTTTCGTGTGTTGTTTGCTTATTTTGATGAATCTATGGCTAGTAAAATAGTTTATAATCCATATAGAAGTTGGAATACAGTAGGTTTAACACCAATATAAATAAAGAATGAGTTCATTACAGTATCTTAAAGTAGTCTTTTGTTTTCTTTCTCTAACGGAGCTCACGAGATTTCTATTGAGTTTTGTGTTGTGAAGTTCTCAAGTTTTGGGTAAATTCTTTTGATGGATTATGGAACAAGGAGTGGCAAGAGCCTAAGCTTGGGGATGCCCAAGCCACCCCCAAGATAATCCAAGGACACCAAAAAGTCAAAGCTTGGGGATGCCCCGGAAGGCATCCCATCTTTCGTCTACTTCCATCGGTAATTTACTTGGAGCTATATTTTTATTCACCACATGATAAGTGTTTTGCTTGGAGCGTCTTGTATTATTTTTGTATTTGATTGTTATTTTACCACAATCATCCTTGCTGTACACACCTTTTGAGAGAGCCATACATGAATTGGAATTTGATAGAATACTCTATGTGCTTCACTTATATCTTTTGAGCTTGATAGTTTTGCTCATAGTGCTTCACTTATATCTTTTGAGCGTGATAATTTTTGCTCTAGTGCTTCACTTAGATTTTTTAGAGCACGGCGGTGGATTTGTTTTAAAGAAACTATTGATCTCTCATGCTTCACTTAGATTATTTTGAGAGTCATTAATAGCATGGTAATTTGCTTAATGTTAATATACTTGGTATTCAAGATATGTGAAACTTTCTTTTGAGTGCGTTGAATACTAAGAAAAGTTTGATGCTTGATGAAGATGGTGATATTAGAGTCATGCTAGTTGAGTAGTTGTGAATTTAAAGAATACTTGTGTTGAAGTTTGTGATTCCCGTAGCATGCACGTATGGTGAACCGTTATGTGATGAACTCGGAGCATGATTTATTTATTGATTGTCTTCCTTATGAGTGGCGATCGGGGACGAGCGATGGTCTTTTTCCTACCAATCTATTCCCTAGGAGCATGCGCATAATACTTTGCTTTGATAACTTCTAGATTTTTGCAATAAGTATATGAGTTCTTTATGACTAATGTTGAGTCCATGGATTATACGCACTTTTTCCCATCCTTCCACCATTGCTAGCCTCTCTAATACCGCGCACTTTTCACCTGTATCATACACCCACCATTTATCTTCCTCAAAACAGCCACCATACCCACCTATCATGGCATTTCCATAGCCATTCCGAGATATATTGCCATGCAACTTTCCACTGTTCTGTTTATTATGACACGCTCCATTATTGTCATATTGCTAGCATGATCATGTAGTTGACATCATATTTGTGGCAAAGCCACCCTTCATAATTCTTTCATACATGTCACTCATGAATCATTGCATATCCCGGTACACTGCCGGAGGCATTCATATAGAGTCATACTTTGTTCTAAGAATCGAGTTGTAATTGTTGAGTTGTAAGTCAATAAAAGTGTGATGATCATCATTATTAGAGCATTGTCCCAAGTGAGGAAAGGATGATGGAGACTATGATTCCCCCACAAGTCGGGATGAGACTCCGGACAAAAAATAAAAAAAAATGAAAAAAGGAGGCCATAAAAAAAGAGAAAAGGCCCAAATAAAAAATGAGAGAAAAAGAGAGAAGGGACAATGTTACTATCCTTTTACCACACTTGTGCTTCAAAGTAGCACCATGATCTTCATGATAGAGAGTCTCTCATTTTGTCACTTTCATATACTAGTGGGAATCTTTCATTATGGAACTTGGCTTGTATATTCCAATGATGGGCTTCCTCAAATGCCCTATGTCTTCATGAGCAAGCGAGTTGGATGCACACCCACTTAGTTTATTTTGTTGATCTTTCATATACTTATAGCTCTAGCGCATCCGTTGCATGGCAATCCCTACTCACTCACATTGATATATATTGATGGGCATCTCCATAGCCCGTTGATACGCCTAGTTGATGTGAGACTATCTTCTCCCTTTTTGTCTTCTCCACAACCACCATTCTATTCCACATATAGTGCTATATCCATGGCTCACGCTCATGTATTGCGTGAAGATTGAATTTTTTTTGAAAATGTTAAAGTATGAAACAATTGCTTGGCTTGTCATCGGGGTTGTGAATGATTTAAATATTTTGTGTGGGGAAGATGGAGCATAGCCAGACTATATGATTTTGTAGGGATAACTTTCTTTGGCCATGTTATTTTGAGAAGACATAATTGCTTAGTTAGTATGCTTGAAGTATTATTATTTTTATGTCAATATGAACTTTTGTCTTGAATCTTTCGGATCTGAATATTCATACCATGATTAAGAAGATTTACATTGAAATTATGCCAAAGTATCACTCCGCATCAAAAATTCTCTTTTTATCATTTACCTACTCGAGGACGAGCAGAATTAAGCTTAGATGCCTGATACGTCTCCAACGTATCTATAAATTTTGATTGCTCCATGCTACTTTATCTATTGTTTTGGACTATATTGGGCTTTATTTTCCACTTTTATATTATTTTTGGGACTAACCTATTAACCGGAGGCCCAGCCCAGAATTGCTGTTTTTTGCCTATTTCAGTGTTTTGAAGAAAGAGAATATCAAACGGAGTCCAAACGGAATGAAACCTTTGGAAACGTGATTTTCTCACCGAACGTGATCCAGGAGACTTGGACCCTACGCCAAGGAACAACAGAGGCGGTCACGAGGGTGGGGGCGCCCCCCTTGCCTCGTGGGCCCCCTGTTGCTCCACCGACGTACTCCTTCCTCCTATATATACCTACGTACTCCCAAACGATCAGAACAGGAGCCAAAAACCTAATTCCACCGCCGCAACTTCCTGTATCCACGAGATCCCATCTTTTGGCCTGTTCCGGAGCTCCGCCGGAGGGGGCATCCACCACGAAGGGCTTCTACATCAACACCATAGCCCCTCCGATGAAGTGTGAGTAGTTTACTTCAGACCTTCGGGTCCATAGCTAGTAGTTAGATGGCTTCTTCTCTCTTTTGCGATCTCATTACAATGTTCTCCCCCTCTCTCGTGGAGATCTATTCGATGTAATCTTCTTTTTGCGGTGTGTTTGTTGAGACCGATGAATTGTGGGTTTATGATCCCGCTTATCTATGAATAATATTTGAATCTTCTCTGAATTCTTTTATGAATGATTGGTTATCTTTGCAAGTTTCTTCGAATTATCCGTTTGGTTTGGCCAACTAGATTGGTAGTTCTTGCAATGGGAGAAGTGCATAGCTTTGGGTTCAATCTTGCGGTGTCCTTACCCGATTGGCGTAAAGGGTTGCAAGGCACGTATTGTATTGTTGCCATCGAGGATAACAAGATGGGGTATTTATCATATTGCATGAATTTATTCCTCTACATCATGTCATCTTGCTTAAGGCGTTACTCTTTTTTAACTTAATACTCTAGATGCATGCTGGATAGCGGTCGATGAGTGGAGTAATAGTAGTAGATGCAGAATCGTTTCGGTCTACTTGTCACGGATGTGATGCCTATATACATGACCATACCTAGATATACTCATAACTATGCTCAATTCTATCAATTGCTCAACAGTAATTTGTTCACCCACTGTAAAATACTTATGCTCTTTAGAGAAGCCACTAGTGAAACATATGGCCCTCGGGTCTATTCTCATCATATCAATCTCCATCATTTTAATACTTGCTTTGTTTTTACTTTGCCTTTTTACTTTTCACTTTGCATGTCTATACCAAAAAATACCAAAAATATTATCTATCATCTCTATCAGATCTCACTCTCATAAGTGACTGTGAAGGGATTGACAACCCCTAATCGCGTTGGTTGCGAGTAGGTATCATTTTGTGCAGTTACGAGGGACTTGTGCGTGGCCTCCTCTTTGGTGATACCTTGGTTCTAAAAAACTGAGGGAAATACTTACGCTACTTTGCTGCATCATCCTCTCCTCTTCGGGGAAAACCAACACAAGCTCTAGACGTAGCAGCCATCACTGTGGGTTGCACCAGGGGGATGCCCTCTCCCCAATGCTCTTCCTCCTGGTCATGGAAGTGTTGAACGCCATGCTCCGGAAGGCGAACGAAGCCAACATGCTTTCCCCCCTTCCCTGCCGCAACATCAAGCACTGTGTCGCCTTCCATGCTAACGATGTCGTACTCTTCTTGGCGCCGACTCCGGGGGACCTGTCGGTGGTGCGTGCCATCCTGGATTGCTTCTATTCGTATCAAACCAATAGCGATTCATACAAGCTAAATCTTCTAATCAATGGTGTGCTAATAATGATTTTTTTTGCATATGTATTAAGACGCTTGGCCTGATTTCGAAATTGTCCAGAGTTTTATATGTTGTTTTCATTGCAAAATGATGGATCTCCTTCCATAACTTTCCCGTCTAGACGCGCTCTTGTCGACTGTCGCGGCCATCTTCCTATGCCAGGTCGTGAGTTTCCCGACCAAATACCTTGGGCTTCCCCTCTCCATCCGGAAGAGGATCCCCAAGGCCGCGCTACAACCGCTCCTAGACAAGGTATTTCGCCGGATGCCCACCTCGAAGGCCCACTTGATGGCTTCGACGAGCAGATTGGTCCTCGTCAGATCGGTGCTCATGTCTATTCCTGTTTGCCGAAAGGAATTAAAAGATACAGGTTTTCCAAGTTCAACAAAAGTTTCCTTTATACTTGAATCAAACTTCTCCTTTGTTGAATCTAGCTATTTGTATTTTTCTTTTTACTGAAACTTTCGTAGACACAGTGAAATTAATACTACTTTCACAATGTTACTAGAGATGCGGCTAACCATATTTTTTAATTTGTAGAGTTGGATATAAGAAGTGTCGCTCAGTGGCAGGGGTAGCGGGTTTTACAATTTGTTTTGCCCATTGCAACACACGGGCATATATACTAGTCATTTCTAATAATTTACAACCCATTTGCTAATTCTTAAGGTTTTTTTGGAGCCCATATTCTTTTTGTTAGCATTACAGCCCATATTGTGGCCACGGTTAAAAAAATATACGAAATTTTGCGGTGTGGTCCGAATTGTTTTTAATCCCGAAATTTCGAGTCACATTCAAACTGATTTTAAAAATAAATGTATATTAATATAAAATCTAACAAATTGTCCACGCATAAAAACAATGCAATTTAAAATCTCGAAATGAAAAAAAGAAATTTGAAACTAATTGCCGGTTTGATGTGTTTTAAAAATGTACAACCCATTTCTCATTACTAATAGGCCATTTTCTCGCCCAGCCGAATGAAGCTCTCCTCGTCTTGAAAGATTTGTAGCTCAACAGGCCTGACAAAGCGACTTACTTGGCAAATCACAAAAATCTGGGCTATGGCCGTGGACCCAGCTGCGGCCGTGGAAGTCAGTCGTTGACCACATTGACCACGCCGCACCGAGAGCACCAAGGCGGTGGATGACGACGAGGCCTAGGAAGGGGATGACGCAGAGCCGGGGAAGACGCGGCAGTGGATGCCCACGCGGAGAGGAGTACGAGGGTTCACTGGTTCGGCTGCGGTGTGAGGCTGCCGTCGCCGTAGAATAACAGGGGGTGTGGGTGAGTGGAGGGATGGCCTGGCCATGGTGGGAGTAGTATGGGGCGGTGAGGCCTCTGTGGCACAGCCGGCCTCGAGAGGCAGGAAGCGGTGACACGACCGGCGCTGCTTAGCGGCCGGAGCAAGAAGACCAGAGGTTGAAGAAGCACTATGGCCGTTGGATGGAAATCGTGACGGTCACTTTGGAGCTAGAATCGTTCATATTGACTAAGTTGACAAAGCCCTCATCTCCGCCAACTTAGTAGGCCCTAAGTCAGCCACCCACTACGGTGGGTCCCAGCTAGTAGGGGGTATTCATTTTTTGTGCGTCATAAGGAGGCACTTCCTTGCGTCTTGAAGATATAGCTGGTGGGTCCGACCTATTAGCTGGGAACATTTTTTCACGAAATACGTAAGCCCTTCCGTGGATCCTAGCCGTCGGTGGAGGAATCATTATTTTGCAGCGTAATAAGGAGGCATTTCCTTGCGTGCGGCCGTGAACCCAATTTGTCGGCCTCTCCACGTCTGATCCACCTCCGATGGATGTCGTTCATTGACCACGTTGACCAGACCGCGCCGAGAGCACCAGGGCGGTGGATGACGGCGAGGCCTAGGAAGGAACGCAACGCGGGCTGTGGAAGACTTCGCAGCTTGTTTCCCATGCGGAGGAATACGAGGGTTTACTGGTTCGTCTGTCGTCCGCGGAGAATAACAGCAGGTGTGGGTGAGTGAGGGATGGCTAGGCCAGCGATGAGAGTACGATGGGGAGGTGAGGCCTGCGCGGCACCATAGCCGGCCGCGGGAGGAGGGAGCAGGCAGTCCCGCCGGCGCTTGTTTGAGCGGCTGGAGCAGGAAAAGCAGAGATTGAAGAAGCACGACAGCCGTTGGATGGACATCCAACAGTCACTGCTCTCGTGTGCATTATTTCTAATAATGTACAACCCATTTGCTAATTCTTAAGAATTTTTTTGGATCCCATCTTCTTTTTGTTAGCATTACACCCCATATTGTGGCCACGGTTAAAAAGTATACGATTTTTTTGCATATTTCGGTGTGGTCAACTGTTTTTAATCCCGAAATTTCGATTCACATTCAAACTGTTTTGAAAAATAATTTATATAAATATAAAATCCAAATAATTGTCCATGCACAAAAATCAATGGAATTTAAAATCTTGTAATGAAAAAAAAATTGAAACTAATTCCCGGTTTGATGTGTTTTAAAAATGTACAACCCATTTCTTGGCAAACCGAATGAAACTCTCCTCGTCTTGAAAGATTTGCAGCCCAGCAGGGCTGATAAAGCAAGTAGGCCTCGTTTGGGTATTTCTTAAAAAATAGAACTAGGCTAGCCATTTTCAGCAAGAAAAAAACACAACTGGGTTCATGATGTGGTAAACATAAATAAAACCCTGGCTAGACGGGCCATAGCCCCGCACAGCCCGTTGTTACCCTGATCCGTCGCTATAACTAGTATAAATAACAACCGCTTGTTCCTAAAAAAGCGTGCGACCTTTGGGTCCACAGTGTCACCGCTCGTAGTGTAATTCTCTCGTTTATTGACTACGTTGACAATGGCGTGACTGCGTGAGCCCCAGATGTCCAACCATTAAGAGGAACCATATTTTTGGGCTTGTAATATAGATGCACTTGCTTGTGTACTGCGATGACGCTGGTGGGTCCCTACTGTCATCCTCTCCACGTACAGTCATCCCTTGTTCCTCTCAGTTGTTGACGACGTTGACAACGCAAGAGGGCGGCGCACCACGCACGACGAGCGAACCAAGGCCGCAAGGCGGTGGATGACAGCGAGGCCTCGGAAAAAACGAACAGGAGCCATGGAAGATGCGCCAGTCCAGTCGCAGGCGGAGGGGAGTACGAGGGTTGACTGGTTCGGGTGCGGGTGCGTGTTGGGGCTGACGTCGCCGGAGAATAACAGGACGTGTGGGGGAATAGAGGGACGGAGTGGCCAACATTGGAGGGTACGCACGGTAGGGCGGCGGAGGCGCAGCCAGCCATGGGAGGCGGGAGCAGGCGGAGCGGACGGGGTGATTTGGTTTGGGTGGCTGGAGGAAGAAGAAGACAAGAGATAGAAGATACACGACAGATGTTGGATGTCAATCCAATGGCTGGTAGGCAGAATTGTTTGTTGACTGGCTAGTAAGTCGACACCACCTTGGATAGGCTATTTCCTCGCGGGTCCCAAATGTTAGAATCCAAATCTGTCACGGTCATGCAGCCCTTCCTATGAAAATTTACAGCCCATTTGATGTGCTAGTTGGAAATAAGTTTGTGGGTGCTGGTGGGGGCTAATCACTTGGCTTCTGTAAGAGCTCAAGCGCCGGCGAGAGTGATGTTATTTCCCTTGGTTGGGATTTGTTAGTTGTTACAATATTTCACTCTAAATTAAACGACTGGCAAGCCATTTTCCTTGCTTCAAAGAAAATATGACAGTCACAACCGAGTTGAAAAGGGCAAGAACATCTAACTCCAGCTTACAAACTGTACAAAAGCACGAGGGTTAATTGTTCATCAGGTTTACAAAAAAAACCCAGGTTGAAAAGGGAAACAACATCTAACTCTGGCACTGTTTTTGGCAGTCACAGTCAAATGGACCGGTCAGGTCCATAGAATGAACATCCTGAGTCGTAAAATTTACTGGATTATGACCACAATATGTTGTAAATAGAAGCCCGACACGTTCAGAAGCTCTTTTGCCCACCTGAAACTCCTTTTTTTTGCTCTTCCACATACCCATCCGTCAAAACCATGCTGCTGATAAACTTAAGCCTGATGGACAATAGTAACCTCGCATTCAGCAGGAAGAATGTGACAAATCTAGTGTTTGCACGGTTGGCTACATATCGTTCTAGCGTTATTGTGTTCAATCGATGAGAAGTGAGAAAATCCCGATGCTTACGAATCCACCGATTGGTAATAACTTTCTTACCCCGTCCTGTTGCCTAAATAGACATGAAGATTGAAAACAGTTAAGGTCTAATAAAAGAGTGTCGAAAGAGCAAAAACTGAATGGTTAATTCTAGTACACTATATGCGGGGTTCCAATGTGCGTGAAATTATCACCTTTATATACAACTTCTCCAGACATGGAAAGCATTGCAGCAAGCCAATAATCTTGTTCAGATCAAAACTATTCATTTGGATATATAAGATCTTGACAGAATCCAACACCATTGATAGGCCATCCATGGAGAAACTCTTCATTGAGCATAGAACATAATATTAGTACAAAATGTGTACTCCAAGATGACATATAAATTATGCG
Organism: Aegilops bicornis; assembly: GCA_021605145.1. NCBI lineage: Eukaryota > Viridiplantae > Streptophyta > Magnoliopsida > Poales > Poaceae > Aegilops > Aegilops bicornis. Next base: position 194,796,769 of record CM038674.1, read on the forward strand.
CAGAAATTTAAAATGCAGCTTATGGTTACAAGTGTAGATGATAATGTAAAGTACCTGAAGAACTGTGGAGCCAAACACCATATTGAAATGAGCACAGAGATCATGTATTACACCCAAGGTCTCCAGTTTAGGCGTAGAGAGGACATTAATTTGCAATGGTGAATAACTAGAATCAAGGATAAACCTTTGAAGTGAAGGGGCATCTTGGATGATGAGCTGCCTTCCGTCAAAACAAATTCCAAATCTTACAAGGTTAGGCGACTTTATTTGGAGATAACCGATTTTAACTGTGAAAACAAGCACCAAGCACTCCACGGCAGGGCAACTGGAGTGGATGATGCTATGCAATGAGGCCTCCGATATACGAACCCGCACAAGTGAAAGTTTCTTGAGAAATGGGAGTCGAAGGTTTAGTACCAGATTGTCTAGTAGGTCGCACAACGCAAAGGTGGCGAGGTGGAGAGAGGAGGAAAACCGCAAGATGGACATTGGTGCTGAGGGCACAGGTAGATGGCGTTCGGTATCTGGTAGGTGATTTCTAGGGGAATAGTAGAACTCAAGCAGATGTAGTTCTGTGAATTCAGAGGATTTCAGCCAGGCGTCCACCGTGCAGGGCATGGTATGCTTGCTCAGGTAGCATGACGGGATGCAAAGGCTTTGAACGGAGCCCTGGTGGGAGGAGATGATGGCTCTTTGGGATTTAAAAATCATTGAAGAGAGATAGCTGACGACAGTCGAGATTAAGGGGCACGACGCCATAGAGGGCGCCACCGAATTGAGAGGACTTAAAAGCGGCAGCAATCCTTGGTGGGGAGAAGCGAGATGATCTCCCCAAGGACGGCGTCCGGGAGATTGCTGATGCGGTCCACCCGAGATTCTACGGGTTCCTGGGATCCGGTGGGGGCGGGGTTTCCGCTTCTCCCCGCACTGCCGAGTGCGGGATCTACAACAGGCATTGCCGCTGGCGGGAGCCTCATCTTCTTGGCGCTGGGGTCAGCCGACTCCATTTTCCTCGAGGGCGTCGCGTCCCGCTCACGGATTTGAGCAGAGTAACGAATGACGAGCCTAGTTGAAGTGCGAGTGAAGAAGAAGGGGAGCTGGGGGTTTTCTGTAGTAGTGAGGAAGAAGGGGAGTTGGGGTTTTCTGTAGGAGTGAGGTGAACGTGAGGTGGGTGGGAGTGAGGAGGAAGAAGAACACCCAGGTTTTTTTGGGGGGCGGTGTGGTGGGTGTGGGTAGCGCCTCTCATTCAGTAAATATATGGACTTTTGAATTGATTTTACTATTTACTAGGGTGGATGGGCTGTTTTGTCTTGGGCCTAGAGAAACAATTACTACTAGTACAGTGGAGACACTCTACAACTACCCAGAAAAACAATTATTACTAGTAAAGTGGATACAATACCGCTTCTGGCTCCTCCAAGGTCATTGAAACGACTCCCTCTATTGAATGCCATTATACTTTTGTTCACCGACATGCGGGCCATGCAGCGCGTGGGCCCAAATGCCATCCACCAAATTAAAAGGCAGTATGCAGGCGAAGAGTCACCCCAGTCGTAGCGCCGCAATAACAAGCCGTCGTATCACAAAACCCCACCTCCTCGCGGTCTAAGTTTGACGGACGAAGCAACCATCATTTCACTCTTCGTTGAATCCCCTTCTCCCTCACCGTCTTCAAGAAAGGCAACACTCGCATCTGCCACTGTTCTTCTCTCCCAACGAAGGGAAGGTAAGTGGATCCGTGATGTTGGTATATTTTCATTTAGAGAAAAAATAACTTTAGCAAAGCAGTAACCGATCCTCAATCTCTTTTTTGTTTCATTGTCATTGCAATTGTGTTTTCCTTTTAGTGCTATCCTAGTATTCGTCAGTTTCATGATGGACCAAGGAGAACCAAGCAAAGATCTGCCGATATTGGAGCAGACACGGGAGGCTGATCCCCCCGAAACAGAGAGCTCCAAGAAGATGGAGGCAGCCACCGAGCCAACCCCAGATACGCTCACGGCCACTACTGAGATGGTCAATGCCCCGTTTGAGGTTACAGCCCCCGTGGCACTGCAGGAGCAGTTTTCCCCCTTCGAGGATGTGTCCCCCCCCCCCCCCCGCTGAGCTGCCCAAGGTGATTTTCTTCCTTGCCGGTCTCGATTGTGGTTTCATCTAAGTATGTGGTGATGAATAATGCAAAATTTTATTAGCTTCGATGCCATGCTATACATAGTGTTTTAAATAACTTCTGTTTCTTATACTGGAAAGTAATTCAGAATTTGTTTCTGTTTCAATTAGAGCCCTGATGCAGACAAGGATTGTGTGGTTGTACATGTCACTCGCTATGAGGCGGATGACCTGAATATACGCACTGGGAAAACAGAGTTTTTAGGTTGTTGGATCCTGGAAGCCATTTGCGCTTATACCAATGAAGAGTTGTATTCCAGCCTCACTATTGTCAGGCGTGTTGTCCAGGGTGTACTAAAGCATAAGAAGTTCAAAGCTACTCCTTCGTTTGTGAGGCATACTGTTCTTGTCAAGCTTACACAGGAAGATGACGCGGCATGCCTCCACAAACAAGTTTATGAGTGGCAAGGCCACAAGGTTGTCTTCATGAAGGTTCACAGGATTGAGCTACTGTCGGACGTCCTCGATGATGTTCATGGCAAGTTCCGTCTTGTGTCCAGCCCAAATTAGATCGAGGCATGAAATACTTGCCCCAGCTAGTGTTTAATAGTAGTTTGGATTCTGTCTAATTATCCGAACCTTGCCTGTTATCGAGCCCTCTGGGGCTAGTACTCTATTTGAATCCGTCTATGGGAACTGCTGCTACTTTTGTGTGCCCGTGAATCATCGTAATTGTTGTCAAAATAGATGCGTCCTCACAAGTTTTATCATACGAGCAGTGTGTGTTTTCATGAAATAGAGTACTCGTTTGAGAACTGTGCGCCAACGTATACGTAAGTACTTGTAAACATTGTTGGTGCTACCCCACTAGTAAGCACTTGTGCAAAACACGGCACATTGGCTCAGCTCGCTTCAACACTAGGCTATCGACCATCTAACAATCACAATCTGTTGCCTGACATATAAGCAACTATGTATCTTGTTACAGCGGTTCACGCAGTTAACTGAGGCCACAATGTAAATTCCAAACGTTCACACACTAGTCCAGCATTCATGTGGAACACTCACATTAAACTCGGCTTCATAAAAAACTTGAAAAGCATAAGTTAAGCAATTTTATACATCTCAATGATTCATAGAACATAACAAACATATACTAGTTAATAGCAAAAGACAAAGTTGTGAGAAGGTTTACAAATCAGGAAAAAACAAGCAAGGCTTCTCTGAGCAAAGGGCCTCCGTGAGCTTAAATTTCTGGAGTTCACTATGGTTTTTTCTTGTTGCCACCATCCAGTGGTTAGGTTCTCTCATTCCGAATAACCAATTATAATTGTGTTCTCACCGAATGCTGAATCGAACCATGCGATTATCTTGACCAGCTGAAAGTCTTGTGCATTCCACTAAATTCAAGCGCCGCTATTTGCAGAAATAAGCACACTACAATGCCTCTTGTCCGCGCACCTGTCCCAAAAATCTCCGTGCAGCCATGCCAGCTTGTCCTCGGTCCATGGATGAACTGGAAGAAAGTGCATTCCGGACTAGGATGCAGATGTTTTCGCTCATCCCTGCACTGCAATCAGGAAGTAAAATGTATGAATCGGCTTCTTTTAGATTGCGTTGGTCATTCTACCTAGTAACTACCAATGTAGGAATACCTGGAAGACGGGTGGTTAAACAACGGCAACGAGGGATAGCCATCTCATTTTGTGCAGTTCTACTAAAACTGAGGTGTGTGCTTTTGATTGCGCGGATAGAAACGATACGGAGACACACATCCCGAAACAATATGGAGACAGACATCCATGTTTGCACAAATACGAAATACGGTTATTTAAGCAAGGATGATATTTGCAGTGGCTTATGATTAACAACAACATCTATTGTGTTATAATTGGCACTAGATTGACAGTATGAATGTGTCCTTAAGTAAGTAGCATCACATCACATCAACACTGCCACTGGATTAACATGCATGCCACTGGATTAACATGCAGAACAATAGCATTAGTATTACTGTCATGAGAGTAGCACATGGTCAGTAAATGTGCAATCAAATTTGTGCAGTTCCACTAGGATGAAGCAATGTTAGCAGTGTGAGATTTAAGTATAACTGCAAAAACACAATTCATGGGAAATAAACCAAGACGGAAGCACTTCATAAAATGGTGGTGGCATTGCTTCAATTTATCGACGGCACTAGACCATTACTTATAGTGACATTAGGTGGCATTGCTTAATGCTTCATGTGATTTTACATTAACGGTAGCGATATGGGCGTAGGGACAACAGAGGCATAAAGTGGTGAGGCAGATGTGGTTGCTGAGAGCGGCAAACACTCAGGCAGCATGTCTGCATTTGTCCCATTTTTTATCTCCCCGGCGACATTTTCCTATGTGAGCATAGGAAATCTAGATCTGCTCATTCTCATTTACATTGTCCCCAAAGACCTGGCCACTTTCTTTCCTTTTCAACCAAGAGATAGGTCCACTTCCCCACCCTTCGCCATCCACCATGCTTTCTTCGTCTTCTCAACCAAGAGACCGGTTGGGTAGCCAAGATCTACTACTTTCCCCGTTTCCTCTTAGAACCAAGTCCTAGATTCATGCTACAGCTTTCCCACTTTCTTCCCTGTTTGAACCAACTCTTAGAGTCGACTGTATGAACTAGCTTTACCTCTAATAATAGTAAAAGTCTAGGTGGCTTTGGAACAACGGACGGAATTAAAAAAATATCCACACGAAGCCAAGTGGGGAGCTGGGGCAGTAGAGCAAGGTAGGTTTTGAAGGAATATATGCCTGAGGTTCGTCGGCATGTGGCAAAGACAGCGTCGGGAGGCCGCATCTTGGCCACAATACCGTAGGGAGGAAGAAGGGGTGGGAGGCCCTCCGGAGCCGGCGCTCTCTCGGAGAGAACGACACAGCCGCCGATCGGGACCCTTGGGCAGCTGTTGGTCTCCTCCCTCGCCGCCGACGACAGCGTGAATGATGCACCTACACCCCTGCCCCGGTCGAGGTTGTCCGGCCGTATTTGTGACCAGCCATGAGCTGAGAGAGAGTGTGGCCACCTATGTCTTGCTTACATCTGGAGAGCATGAGAGAGTGAACGAGAGGAACCTTAGTAAAGCAAGCGCTAAGGCTCCTGCTTATATATATAGTGGAGTGATTTTGTTGTACCAGCTTCAAAAAAATGCTCCTACGTGTACCCGCGAGTGGATGTGAGAGAACTAGTGCGTGTGTGCACCGCTTCTCTTCATGAGAGTACAATATACTATGCCCAAAGAACGTTCGCCACAAGAGTAATAGTATAAGTGTGTGACGTGTGAGCTAAAATAAAATGTGCGCGACGTCTTTTCGATTTTAGAAGTTCTGAGGGTAGGGTGTGAAGAGCACATATGTGCGTGACGTCTACCGCAGATAAGCGGTGGGTGCGAGAGGACTCGGGAGGGTGCGTGTGTGTGAGAGAGAGGGGGCACGATCAATGCAATGCATGTGTCCGTAAATCATTATCCGACAAACGTTCACCACAAGCCTTTTCCTGACGAACGCAGTAAGAACCGTTAGATTGGCATCCGACAGTGTCAGTTTTGCCATGTCATTTAATAGAACAGCCACTCCTCCTACACATAAATCTTCCACGTGCGTGTTACCAACTGCCGTATGCTCCCTCCGTTCCAAAATGCAGTGCATATAGATTTATTGAAAATTCGAACCACGCAAACTTTTACCGAGTTTTTGTGTACCAAATTGCACATGTAGAATACCCTGTATATATCATTTCATTCATCTTCAAGAGGTAACTATAAAGATGGGGGAGGAGTCTACAAAGAAAGATGTAACATCCCAAATTTTCAATTTGGAATGTTATACATAGGACATCCATACATATCATATTTTATTGCATCCTCGTTCCGCAATCCTCGAAATCCTAAGCAACTCAAGGACCCTCGGAGAGAGTTGGGGATTTTTCTGAATTTTCGTATTTGATTTTATCAAATATTGGAAAACGAGGATTTTTTATTTTAATTATTTTTCTCTCCGGAAAATATTTATTATTAAAAATAAATGAGGGGAGATAATATGACTTCTCCAAAACAATTGAAATATTGGAGGAAAAATGTTAAAATCATTATTTGGATTTTATTTGAGTTTATTTGGAATTTTATTTGCCCTAGAAAAATTTGCATGTTTTAAAAATTGCATTTTAGGGGCCAAGAAAATGTTCATTCCCTTCTAAATATTTCATTTAGACGGTGAAAATTTGTTTTGGCATTTTTAGATTTTTATTTATTTTTCTAGGATTTTTTCCAATTCTTGGCGGAACTTTTTTTAAAAAAAAACTTGCTTGTGGCTACCAAGACTTTGGAATTGGGGCCGAGGCCAGTGACCCGCCTCGCCGCCGCCTTTTCCTCATGAAGCGCCGCCGTCTGCGCCATACAGACGCCGAGGGAGCCCGAGCAGACTCCTCCCGGCGCCTCCTTCCCAAGCCACCGCCGCCCCTTCCTTAAATACCCCGCCTCGCCACCTCTCACCGCCACCACCGCCGCCTCGAGCCCGAGCCTCGCGCCACCTCGAGTCCCGGCCACGCCGCCTCGAGTCGCCTCCCGCCGCCACCCCGAGCCACCCCGAGCCCCGCTGGAGCCACCGCGAGGTAGCCGCCCCGCCGCCCGGTTTTTCCGAAGAAAACCATTTCGGTTTTTTTTAGAAAACCCTAGTTTTGTTTTTTATACATAAATTGGTTTTATTCTTCGGTTTATTTATTTAGCGAGCGTTCGCTCGTTCGTTCGTTTTAACGAACGCGTTCTTCGTTTATTTCCAGTTAAGGGACGTTCGTTCGTTAAACTGTTCGTCGTTTTTATTTTATTCGGATTTATTCCGCGATTTTCCTGATCGCGATTTCTGATCCGATGTTCGATCTAGTATAACTTTTCATTGCTTATCGTAATCAGCGATTCAAGCGCCTGGAGTTTCATCTCGAAACCCTCTTTCTGAATTACCAACTCAAACCAGCTTTTGCCTCTGTAAAATTTGACCCTAGTTCAGATTAGTAAATGGATCTTATTTCTTTCGCCGTTTGAGTTTCGTTGCTCGGTTTGGTTTGATTCTTTTTGCGAACCGGAGTTCTGAAATTGAACTCTCCGGTCAACCTCTTTTAGTAGAGTTTTGCCTGTGCATCTTTGCTTGTTGCTTATGTATGTTATTATTTGCTTGCGATAGAATTCCCGGAGTGCGAAGCGTGTTACTACGAGTCTCTAGGATTTGCGGATCGTCAGCAAGGCAAGTAACACTTTGATCATACTCTTTTCATACCCAGTTTTTATGCATTAGTTCCAATCCTCAAACATTGCATGATTAGGATGGCATTAACTTGTGGGTCGGGAAGTAGATATTGAGGTAGAACCTATTGCCCTGTTACTATCAAACCCTTGGGAGTTACTTCTACGTGTTGCTTATATTGCCATGCTATGCTCGTAGACGTGGATTGGGTTTGAGTATATTCCATGACAGATGTGAGATTATTAATTAATGGTTCAACTTAAGCTGGCAACTTTAATACACATCTGGGTGGATTGGGGCACCTGGGGAACCCAGTGTTGCCTGTTTTATTTTTGGAAATCCCGGGGTACCCATGTGATCTTCCTATGGACCGCCACCTGTGCTCAAAGGAACTGAGTTTATTCATGCTAGAAACTTCCGTGTGCAGCCACAAGCTATTATGGGCTCTAGCATAGTTGAGTAAGTTACGTGAAGCTCTTGAAGAGGTAGATCAGCAGGTAGTGGGTTTCATAGGTTTGGTATGGTCTACCCGAAGTAGAGATTTAATGTTTCTGAAAGACTGTGTCTCGGTCATCCGTTTCTCAAACACCATGTAGTGCGAGAAATCAACAGAGGCGATCGAGTATTGCGGGGAAAAGTGCGCAAACCTCTGCAGAGTGTACAATCTAATCATGGTTAGTCGTGTCCCCGGTTATGGACAATTCTGAGTAGCTAGTACCTGAGTATTCACATGTATCTCATCACTCTATATTAATATTGCTGGGATGTTAATTACTTTAATTGGGATTGAGTTGGGGTTATACCTTCTCAATGATGTTTCAACCACCATGATAGTTAAATTAAATATATTCCTTTGTTGTAGGGAAAAATTGGCTTTTCGAAAAAACTATAACCGTAGAGCTTTCCACAAGCCATATATGCATGTAGTGATAGCATTATTCTGTTCCTGTTATACTGTGTTATATTGCCATCATATTCCATGTGCTGACCCGTTCTCGGGCTGCAACGTATTATTTTGCAGACTTTTCAGACGAGGAGTAAGGATCGTTAGGTCGTTGCCATGCAGCTCAGCTATGCCGTTGGAGTTGATGGACTCACTTTATCTTCCAAGCCTTCCGCTGTTATTGCATTAGATGGCCTTAAGCCATATTATTGTAATAAGTTCTTTTTTGAGACCTTTGATGTAATAAGTGTGTGATTGCTACTCTGTTATAAATCCTTCGAGTACTGTGTGTGTCAACATTACCGATCCAGGGATGACACTCAAACACAGAGACTTGACCATCTGAGGTCGGGTCGCTACAAGATAGTATCAGAGCACACATTGAGTGTAGGACACGACCACTAAGATAAACCATAGGACACTCTTCTCTACTCATTTTTGACTCTTCTCCATTTTTCCACTCTTTAGGATGACGGAGATGAAGAACAAGTTTGCACAACCAGATGAAGACACACCTTTTGGGCGCCATTTGAAGGAAGTCACTAGGTACTTAAACATTGGAATTCCAAGCTTCACCGGGACATACAACGCCACCTTACCAGAAGAGGAGCGCTGGATGATTCAAGTACAAGTACCAGGAAGGATGTTCTCGCCAACTTCTAAGCCCATAGAGTTTTCTTTTGAAGCACCCACCTGGAGTCTTGGCAAAAGTATGGCAGCTCACATTACCATGGGACATATTGGAGAAGTCTACAACAGGGAGCTTAAAGACACCATCTACCAAATATGTGGCGCCGAGACGAGCAATGGGAAGTAATCAGCACCAAGAAGGATAGATCCATTGCAGCTTTCATTCAGGAGCTAAACCAGCACATTCGACGTCAGGAGAACCGGATGTCTTGCAAACATGATGGATTTGAAGAAGGCGAAGACCAAGATCATCGAAATGGAGGAAGAACTCAAGTCTACACATGATGGATAATGAGGAGGAAATCAAGATACTATCGGAGAAGAACGATGATCTAGTCAAGAAGATCGGAGTATTCATGGGAGGATCCGCACCGAAGAAGAGGAAGAAGATCCCACTTGCCCGGATAACTACATCATCATCGACGACACCGATTCCGATCCAAGTGATGATGACTACGAAGATGAAGCTGGAGCAGACATCATGGAATCTTCCACCGATCAAATTTTTTAGATGACCACCATATATTAGCAGTATTTCCCCCATGTAACTAGTAGTAGCTGAGCACTTTTGCGATAGTCATGGACCGTTGTATGCCCTTGCTTGATTGATTGAGTGAAATGATTGTGTTTGCCTCATGTGCATATGGGTAGTGTTTTCTCACTAGACCTTTTTCTATTCTAATCTCTTCCATCTAAACCCATCAGATGCCTCCGAGACGTGACCCCGGTTTTGTTTTCCCACCGGAGCTCACCCAGTTGATCCAGCAGTAGAATGCCTTGATGCAATTGCTAGTTCAGAATCAGGGCAACAAACAACAACAATAACAACCCGCCGCCAGTGGACAATTTAGCCAGTTTTCTGAGGTTACAACCACCGGTGTTTTCCAGTAGCACCGAGCCAATAGTTGCTGATGATTGGCTACGCCGTATTGGAAGGGAGTTAACCACCGCAGGATGCACGGATGCTGAGAAGGTGCGCTTTGCTGCACATCAATTGGATGGACCAGCAGCCGCATGGTAGGAGAATTACATGGCTACTTTTCCTATAGCCAATGTCACTTGGGACCAGTTTCAGCAAGTTTTCAGACGCCCATGTCTCAACCGGAGCCATGCAGATGAAGAAGCGCGAAGTTTCGCAACTTACGCCAGGGAACCGTATCGCGTGGCTCAAGACGTGGATGAGTTTAGTAAGTTATCGCTTATGCCCCTGATGACGTGGCTACGGATGCCGCCAAGGTGAGAAGTTTATGGAAGGGCTGAACGATGAGATGAGCATGCAGTTGATGGTGGCAACTTTCAACAACTACCAGGAGTTGGTAGACAAGGCCCTAATGATTGAAGGAAAGCAACAACAAATTGAGAGTCGTAAGAGGAAGTATGGACAAGGGAAGTACAACTCAGGAGCTCACTAGAAGCCTCGCTTAACCCCGAACTCGGGTGGACTTGTTCATAACCATGGAGGCCATAACCATCTTTGGAGGAGGATCGCATAACCACAATGGTGCGAAGAATGGGAATGGGAACGGAGTTAATAACAACCAGAACCGCCCAAACCCATCTACACCTGCCAAGAGGGACTTAAGCCAAGTTATTTGCTTTAAGTGCGGGAAGACATGGCACTATGCCAATGATTGCCCTGAAGGAAGGAATGGAAACGGAAATGGGAGCGCTGGGAAGAAGCCAAATCTATTCAACAAAGGACAAGTGAACCACGTTGACGTGGAGGAAGTTGAAGAGCAGTCGGACGCGGTAATAGGTAAGTTTTTGGTTAAGTCATTTACCGCTATTGTTCTTTTAGATACTGGTGCATCGCATTATACATATCAAGGGGATTTGTGGATAAGTTTAAGTTACCAACCCAAACCCTTAGGACCCCTCTTTTAGTGAGCTCGCCGGAGCAGTAGTACATGGCTAGCAGATGGTGCACCCAGATACCACTAACCATTGAGCGCATGTTTTTCCGTCTGACCTAATTATCTTGGAGTCGCAAGGATTGGATGTGATATTAGGTATGGACTGGATGTCAAAGTATGGAGGAAGTATTGAATGTGCTAGCAAATCAATATATCTTACCACCCCGGAGGGAAAAAGGATTAAGTATGTATCCAGGCATGTGCCTAGGAGGAGCCAAGTGAATGCCCTCACGGGAGTTGTACAGGAGGAAGTGCCTGTAGTAAAAGATTTTCCGGATGTTTTTCCAGAGGAGTTACCAGGCATGCCACCGGATCGAGACATCGAAGTTCTTGATAGAACTATTGCCGTGCATGGCCAATATCCAAGAGACCCTATCGGATGCCCGCAAATGATCCGGAGGAAATTAAGAAGCGGATCAAGGAGTTATTGGAGAAAGGTTATATTCAAGGAGTTCATCACCTTGGGGAGCACCAAGATTTTTGGTTGAGAAGAAGGATAAATCCTCGAGGATGGTCGTTGATTACCGAGCCTTGAATGAAGTAACAATAAAGAACAAGCATCCATTACCAATGATCAATGATCTGCTTTGATCGGTTGCAAGGAGCTAAGGTGTTTTCAAGATTGATCTATGATCGGATACCACCAGCTTGAAGATCCGAGAAAAGGATATACCAAAGACAGCGTTCACCACGCGATATGGATTATATGAGTATACAACATGTCGTTTGGACCGACTAACGCCTCGCCTACTTCATGAGTATGATGAACAAGGTGTTCATGGAGTATTTGGACAAGTTTGTTGTGGTGTTTATTGATGACATTATGGTATATTCAAGAACGAAGAGGAGCACAAGGAACATTTACGCTTGGTTCTCGAGAAGCTCGTGGAACACCAGTTATACGCCAAATTCAGCAAGTGCGAAGTTTTGGTTGAAGGAAGTTGGATTTCTTGGGCATGTTATATCGGAGAGGGTATAGCAAGAGATCCTAGCAAGGTTCGATCGCCATCGAATGGTTGGCACCCACTTCAGCTTGGCGAGATCCGCAGTTTCCTTGGACTCGCAGGATATTATCGGAGATTCATTGAGAATTTTTCCAAACTTGCCAAGCCAATGACTGAATTGCTGAAGAAGGATACTAAGTTTAAATGGACAGAAGATTGCGAGGCAAGTTTTTAGGAGTTGAAGAAACGGTTGACTACAGCCCCAGTGCTGACATTGCCAGATATACATAAGGAGTTTCAAGTGTATTGTGACGCCTCTCGCTTGGGACTGGGATGTGTGCTTATGCAGGACGGAAAGGTTGTTTCATATGCCTCACGACAACTGAAGCCTCATGAGTTGAACTATGCCACGCATGATTTGGAGCTAGCAATGTAGTGCACGCCTTTGAAGACTTGGAGACATTATCTTATTGGAAACCGTTGTGATATGTACACGGATCATAAGAGTTTGAAGTACATTTTCACTCAAAAGGAGTTAAACCTTAGGCAGAGGAGATGGTTGGAACTTATAAAGGATTACGACATGAAGCTGCACTATCATCCAGGAAAGGCCAATGTCGTAGCAGACGCCTTGAGCCGGAAGAGTTACGCTAATATCCTTGAAAGTAGAGGACTGTCAAAGGAGGTAGCTGAGGATATTATGGAACTTTGGTTGGAGATTGTTCCAAGAGGTTTCATGGCAATGATGGAGGTTCAGTCTACATTGTTGGACAAGATTCGGGAAGCTCAGAAGGAAGACAAAGAGATTGCTGAAATAAAGGAGAAGATGAGCGAAGGAAAAGCCAAAGGTTTTCGCGAGGATGAGCATGATACCTTGTGGTTTGAGGACCGAGTTTATGTGCCCAATAACCCAGAGCTCAGGAAATTAATACTTCAGGAGGCCCATGACTCACCATACTGATACACCCGGAAACACCAAGATGTATTTGGATTTGAAGGAACATTTCGTGGACTGGTATGAAGAAGGACATTGCCGAGTATGTAGCCGTATGTGATGTATGTCGAGAGTGAAGGCAGAGCATCGTGGTGCCAGGATCAAGTATGTACCTATGCCGATAATTCGAATGGAAGTGGGATAAACTAGGCATGGACTTTATCACCGGATTACCCAGAACCAAAGCAGGATATGACTCAATATGGGTAGTAGTGGATCGTTTGACCAAAGTAGCTCACTTCATCCCGGTGAAAACAACATATACAAGTGCAAAGTTGGCCAAAATATACATGTCCATGATCGTATGTTTGCATGGAGTTTCGAGGACCATCGTATCAGATAGAGGAACCCAGTTTACCTCAAAGTTTTGGCATCAGCTACAACAGACCTTGGGTACGAGATTGGAGTTCAGTACCGCATTCCACCCACAGACGGATGGACAGACAGAGAGAGTCAACCAGATTCTAGAAGACATGTTGAGAGCCTGTGCGCTAGATTATGGATCTAGTTGGGATGACAATTTGCCTTACGCAGAGTTCTCATACAACAATAGCTACCAAGCCAGTTTGAAGATGGCACCGCTTGAAGCTCAGATGGACGCAGATGTAGAACACCTCGATGTGGGATGAGGTAGGAGACCGTCAATTGTTTGGACCAGATTTGGTCACAGAGTCCGAAGAGAAGGTTAAACTAATCCGAGACAGATTAAAGATTGCTCAGTCCAGATAAAAGAGTTATGCAGATTCAAAACGCAAGGAAGTAACCTATGAAATTGGAGACAGAGCCTATCTGCGAGTATCACCCTTGCGAGGAGTGAAACGTTTTGGAGTTAAAGGAAAACTAGCCCCAAGATTTGTAGGACCGCACTGTGTTTTGGAACGGATGGGAGAAGTGGCCTACAAGTCGGAGTTACTCAAGGATTGTCAGGAGTTCACGATGTGTTCCACGTATCAAAGTTGAAGAACTGTCATGCTGAGATGGCTGATATACCGTTGAGAGACACAGTGCCCCTGGAGGCGATTTGAGTTAGACAGTAATTTGACCTATGAGGAGAAGCCAGTAAAGATTCTCGACTTTGACAGCCGAGTCACTCGCAAAGAAGGTTATCAAGTTTTGCAAAGTTCAAAGGAGCCACCATACCGAGGAAGAAGCCACCGGGAACGAGAAGATGATATTCGCAAGGACCACCCGCACTCTATTCTCTAGTTAACCCGAATCTCGAGGGCTAGATTCATCTTAAGGGGTAGGTTTGTAACATCCCAAATTTTCAATTTGGAATGTTATACATAGGACATCCATACATATCATATTTTATTGCATCCTCGTTCCGCAATCCTCGAAATCCTAAGCAACTCAAGGACCCTCGGAGAGAGTTGGGGATTTTTCCGAATTTTCATATTTGATTTTATCAAATATTGGAAAACGAGGATTTGTGATTTTAATTATTTTTCTCTCCGAAAAATATTTCTTATTAAAAATAAATGAGGGGAGATAATATGACTTCTCCAAAACAATTGAAATATTGGAGGAAAAATGTTAAAATCATTATTTGGATTTTATTTGATTTTATTTGGAATTTTATTTGCCCTAGAAAAATTTGCAAGTTTTAAAATTTGCATTTTAGGGGCCAAGAAAATGTTCATTCCGTTCTAAATATTTCATTTAGACGGTGAAAATTTGTTTTGGCAATTTTAGATTTTTATTTATTTTTCTAGGATTTTTCTAATTCTCATGAATTTTTTTTAAAACTTATGCTGGCTACAACAAGACCTCGACTAGGCCGAGGACCAGCCATGCCGGCCCGCCTCGCCACCGCCTTCCTCATGAAAGCACCGCCGCCAAGACGGACGCCGAGGGGAGCCCGAGCCGGATTCTCCCCGGGCGCCTCTTCCCCAAGCCACCGCCGCCTCCTTAAATACCCCGCCTCGCCACCTCTCACTGCCACCACGCCGCCGAGCCCGAGCCGAGCCCGAGCCCCGCCTGGCCACCCCGAGTCCCGCCGCCGCCGCCTCCCGCCGCCAAACCGAGCCACCCCGAGCCCCGCCGGAGCCACCGCGAGGTAGCCGCCCCGCCGCCCGGTTTTTCTGAAGAAAACCGTTTCGTTTTTTTTAGAAAAACCTAGTTTTGTTTTTTTATATAAATTGGTTTTATTCTCCGGTTTATTTATTTAGCGAGCGTTCGCTCGTTCGTTCGTTTTAACGAACGCGTTCTTCGTTTATTTTCAGTTAAGAACGTTCATTCGTTAAACTGTTCGTTGTTTTTCTTTTATTCGGATTTATTCCGCGATTTTCCTGATCGCGATTTCTGATCCGATGTTCGATCTATTATAACTTTTCGCTCGTTTATCGGAATCAGGCGATTCAAGCGCCTGGAGTTTCATCTCGAAACCCTCTTTCCGAATTACCAACTCAACCCAGTTTTTGCCTCTGTAAAATTTGACCCTAGTTCAGATTAGTGAACGGATCTTATTTCTTTCGCCGTTTGAGTTTCGTTGCTCGGTTTGGTTTGATTCTTTTTGCGAACCGGAGTTCTTAAATTGAACTCTTCGGTCAACCTCTTTTAGTAGAGTTTTGCATGTACATCTTTGCTTGTTGCTTATGTATGTTATTATTTGCTTGTGATAGAATTCTCGGAGTGCGAAGCGTGTTACTACGAGTCTCTAGGATTCGCGGATCGTCAGCAAGATATCATGGAGTCTTCATCGGAGCAGTTTTTCTAGTTGACCACCATAACAGTAGTAGTATTTCCCCATGTATCTAGCTTAGTCCGAGCACTTTTGTAACGATAGATAGACCGTTGTATGCCTTTGTTTGAATTGATTGAAGTGAATTTGTTTGCATTTGTCTCATGTGCATATGGGTAGTGTTTTTTCTCTAGACCTCATTCTATTCTATATTCTCATCTTCTCTAAAACCCTCAGATGCCTCCGAGACGCGACACTGGATTTGTTTTCCCACCAGAGATCACTCAGTTGATTCAGCAGCAGAATGTTTGATGCAAGCACTAGTACAGAACCAAGGCAACAACAGCAGCAACAGCAGCAACACCAACAACACCAACAACACCAACAACAACAACAACAACAACAACAACAACAACAACAACAACAACAACAACAACAACAACAACAACAACAACAACAACAACAACAACAACAACAACAACAACAACAACAACAACAACAACAACAACAACAACAACAACAACAACAACAACAACAACAACAACAACAACAACAACAACAACAACAACAACAACAACAACAACAACAACAACAACAACAACAACAACAACAACAACAACAACAACAACAACAACAACAACAACAACAACAACAACAACAACAACAACAACAACAACAACAACAACAACAACAACAACAACAACAACAACAACAACAACAACAACAACAACAACAACAACAACAACAACAACAACAACAACAACAACAACAACAACAACAACAACAACAACAACAACAACAACAACAACAACAACAACAACAACAACAACAACAACAACAACAACAACAACAACAACAACAACAACAACAACAACAACAACAACAACAACAACAACAACAACAACAACAACAACAACAACAACAACAACAACAACAACAACAACAACAACAACAACAACAACAACAACAACAACAACAACAACAACAACAACAACAACAACAACAACAACAACAACAACAACAACAACAACAACAACAACAACAACAACAACAACAACAACAACAACAACAACAACAACAACAACAACAACAACAACAACAACAACAACAACAACAACAACAACAACAACAACAACAACAACAACAACAACAACAACAACAACAACAACAACAACAACAACAACAACAACAACAACAACAACAACAACAACAACAACAACAACAACAACAACAACAACAACAACAACAACAACAACAACAACAACAACAACAACAACAACAACAACAACAACAACAACAACAACAACAACAACAACAACAACAACAACAACAACAACAACAACAACAACAACAACAACAACAACAACAACAACAACAACAACAACAACAACAACAACAACAACAACAACAACAACAACAACAACAACAACAACAACAACAACAACAACAACAACAACAACAACAACAACAACAACAACAACAACAACAACAACAACAACAACACACCACCACCACCACAACCTGTTGACCATTTGACCTGCTTTTTGAGGCTAAACCACGGTGTTTTCCAAAGAGCACCGAGCCGATTGTTGCATATGATTGGCTCCGCAAGGTTGGAAGGAGCTGGCCACCGCAGGATGCACAGATGCGGAGAGAGTGCTTTTGCCGCACATCACTGATGGACCCGCAGATCATGGTGGAAAATTGCACAGCCACACACCCTATTGACACCGCCACATGGGATCAGTTTCAAAGAAGCTTCCGTCTTGCCCACGCTTTCAGCAGGAGCTATGGCCATGAAGAAGCGTGAGTTTCGCAACTTACGCCAAGGAGGACGACCGTAGGCCAAAGATGTGGAGGACTTTAGTAAGTTAGCACGTTATGCCCCGGATGACGCTAAGCTGCATGCATCTAAGCAGGAGAATTTTCTGGAAGGACTGAATGATGAGCTGAGCATGCAGTTGATGGTAGCAACTTTCAACAACTACCAGGAGTTGGTAGATCGTGCTCTTATGATTGAAGGGAAGCATCAAAAGATTGAAAACCGCAAGAGGAAGTATGGTCAAGGGAAGTACAATGCTGGAGCTCAGCAGAAGCTACGCTTTACCCCAAAACTGGGAGGACAATTTCAGCATAACCATGGAGGAAGGAATACGCATAATCATAATGGCTCCAAGAATGGTAACAGGAAAGGAGGAAGCAACGGACAAAACCGCACCAACCCGTCAACCCCAGCCAAGAGAGACCTGAGCCAAGTCACTTGCTTTAAGTGTCAGAAGATTGGACATTATGCCAATGAATGTCCTGAAGCCCAGAATGGAAATGGCAATTGAAGCTCTGAAGAAGCCGAACCCTTTCAACAGGGGATGTGAACCACGTTAACGTGGAGGAGGTTGAAGCCCAGCCAGATGCGTAATAGGTAAGTTTTTGGTTAAGATATTTACCGTAATCGTTTTTTTGATACCGTGCATCGCATTCATACATATCACGGGATTTGTGGATAAGTATAAACTGCCCACCAAGGTTCTTAGAACACCTATGTTAGTAAGCTCACCAGTAGCGGAGTATATGGCTAGTCGAGGATGTTTTCAAGTGCCATTGAGCATAGGTAGGCATGTTTTCCCCACGGATTTAATCATTCTGGAATCGCAAGTGTCGGGGAGGCTGATCGTACCCACGGACACCTATGGGGTCGGCGGACCAGGCCCCTTTGTGGTTCGGAGGGGGCAGAGATCGCACGAAGAGCGGATCGAGGCGAGACACACGAGCAGTTTACCCAGCTTCGGAGCTCTCCGGAGAGATAAAACTCCCATCGCCGCTTGTTTGATGTATTGTGTTCTTGCTAGGGAGCCGATGAGAGCTACAAAACCTAGCGTGGTGTATCTGGTCTCGAGTGAGTCGAACAAATCGAACCCTTTCTACGCTGCACATGGACCTCCTTTTATATGCTCAAGGGTCTCCGGCGGTGGCAACATAGATGAGGGTACAAATGTAAAACATGAGTTGGTACACCTACTCAAACAAAGGTACAAAGGCAAAATACCTAACTCGATGGCAAGGGACAAAAGCAATAAATGCCCGCCGTTGTCGCCCAAACAAAGGCAACAGAGACCGTCAGTGTGCCTCCGCCGCCACGAGCTTGTCGGCCGCTTATCGCTGTTTCTCCGCTGGCTGCACAGCCTCTCGACACGCCGCATGGAACGGGTCCCATGGCGACATGTCGCTGGATGAGCCGGAGCGGAGATGGAGAGAGGTTGCTTGCCGCGGCAAGCGCCTTTGCCGCTGCTGAATCCTTGTCGCGTCCGGAGGCTTGTCGCGCTCGGGCCTTCCCGCAAGCTCCTCTTGCCGGGCCTTGTCTTCGCTGCTCGAGGGCCTTCCGACAAGCTCCTCTTGTCGGGCCTTGTCTTCTTAATCAAATACTTTGTTCTTGAATGGCTCCAAAGGAGCCACGGAGGATCTTGGCGGTGACGAGGCAAACCCCGCCGCTGGTGTCAGAATCGTCTGTCGGCACGAGTACGGGATACTAGGGTACCCTACTCTAGTACACCGGCAGAGCCCCGGCTCGGGTCAGACACGGTGCCGAAGCGCTTGTCGGGCCAGCCCAAAACAAGCAGACGGTCACACGTGGCCTCGACCACGCCGCAAATCGCTTCGACTCCACCACGATCCCCACTAACGGCACGCACCGGACGTGGCGCCGTGTGAGAGATCGTGGGCACGGTCATGGGGGTTTCTTTATTAGTATAAGCGAACGTCCGCTCTTTATAAGCGGAGGAAACAGGCAGGCCGCCCACTCCGCCATCGCTGTCTTGTCAAGAAAACCACCGCCGCTCCCTCTTCTTCTCCGGCGAAGAGAGCAGCGCCGCCCCTTTCGCGACAAAGCGCGCTCACCGCCGTCGGCCTCCTCCGCCGCTTCTCGCCATGGCTCCGAAAGCCGACAAGGAGAAACGCTGAAAGTCGGCCGAGGCGCAGCGTCGCGGCGCCGCGCAAGGCGAGCATCTTCCCCGCAGCTCGGGCGCAAGGGAGCTGCGGACGCCTTTCTACCTCTTCCGTCGACGGAGACGCGTGCGCATCCGCCAAGACGAGGGTACTCCCCGCCTCCGCCTCTGATTTGGCACCAACAGGTACCCTTTTTCGCCTTTTTTTTCTATTGCGGGCTTACCCGCCTTTTTCCGGAAGTTCTTCGCGACATCATGAACACGCTTTGGCCTCCGCCTCCATGATTTCACCCCAACGCCGTCTTGACCATGGCAGTTTTCGGCAAGATTTGTGCGAAAACTTTGTCGGAGTCCACCCAAATGTGGCACTCTTCCGCCATTTCTTTATGCCCCGCTGCCGAGAGAGGAGAGCCACTTGCCGAGGGATAGTTCGGGTCTCCTGTGGATCGGCAAGAAAGAGGCCTACCCGAAGGAGAGTTCTCGCAACAAGTGGGAGGAGTGGAGAGCCAATTGGTGTTGGGTCAGAGGAGAACCCGCAGTTCCACCGCAAGGCGCCAAACCCCAATAGTGCACGGCAGAGATTGGAGCAACTTACGCCGGAGGATGCGGTTGAAGATAGTCAGGACTCGGATTTTGCGCCTCGTGCTTGCCGGGTTAACCAGAGGCGCAGCTTGGCGCAGACTTCCTTCGCCACAGACGCTTCCCTTGCAGGAAAGGAGGAGGCCTGCTTGGGAGTTCCAAAATGCGGCAGACATTATGAGGCTGCGCCTGGCCCGAATCGAACTTCACCGCCTTGGAGCTGGACGCGATGTCGCCGAGCTGTTCAAGAATGACCCCACCATCCGTAGTGGTTTAGGTTGCCGCTGGGGTCAGCCCCATTGTGCAACAACTCGGCGCCGACCGCATCCGCCGCCATGATGCCGCCAGGTGATTCCCATGGGATCGCTCCAACTCGGCAGGAGCCCCTGACGCAGGTCGTGCACCAGTTCTTCGACGACTTGGAAGAAGTGCCGATCCGCCCGACGAAAGCAGAAGGCTCACCCGCGACACCACCGACGCAGGAGATGGCGCGGATTGCCACCTGTAGGAGGAGGCGGCAGCCGCTGCCGCTGGAGCTTCGGGTTCACCGTGGAGGAGGCGGACGCCGCTAAGGCGGCAAGCCTTGCCGAGCGAGGGGAGGTCGCTGGCGAGGGACGAGCTTGTCGAGCCCGAGGCCGGGTCGAGTGGACCCGCCGAGGGCGCTTTCTTCTCCACCACCCAGCCGACTTGCTGCCGTTGGAGCCCCTGCCCGCCAAGAGGCGCTCCGCAAGGCCGAGACGAGTCGGGCGGCAGATCGCCTCAAAGAAGGCTGCTGCGACGCGCTTCCATCATGCAGTAAGCGAGGTTGCCGCGAGAGTGCCCCACACTGCTGCGATAACCGGGCGGGTCTTCGTGCCACCGCCGACGCCCGCTTAAGCGGCCAAGAGAGCCCACTCCCCGCCTCGTCGCACCGGAGGCGAGCCGGAGTTTGACTTCTCCGCGCTCAGCTCCGAGGAGGAAGGCGAAGAGTAAGCTCTTGAGATTTGCGCTTGTATTTCTTCAATTTTATTGCTTCATCTTGAATCTGATTTGCTTCGTTCTGGACTCTTTCCTTTTTAGGACGCTGGCCCAGAGAGCGTCGAAGAGGGCCAAGATCCCGACGGTCGTCGTTGAGGACGATTCTCCTGCATGGCTGTGGGACGCGTCCGAGATCCCCTTGCCGACCTGGCGACCCTCCTCAGAGCAGCCCCCAAAGACAGCCCCTGCAGTAAGTGTGCAGTTTTCTCCTTACTATTAGGTGTGCAGGGTGCTCCTTCTTCGCTGATACCGATCGCTCGCCAGGTAGGAGCAGAGCAGCCTCATCAGAGGGCTCGAAGCCGCCTCAAACTCTCTCACTGCCACTACGCCGCCAAGGGAGGAATCTCCGCAAGGGAGCGCCCTCCGACAAGGAGGCCACTCCAGAAGGGAGGCTACCCCGGCAAGGACGGCGCCAAGGACCTCCAAAGGTCGAGGCCATGGCTGCGGATCCCGTTGCAGTGTAACTACCTTACACGAAAATCTCCCTTGGGCTTGCTTTCTTTGTTTCTTTTTGAACATTTGCTTGACTGCTCTTTCTTCGTCGACGCAGAGCCGATGGAGGTCGAGGCCGGGCGAGGAGGAAGCGCCAAGGCAACACCGGACGAGGCCACCGCCGAGGAAGAAGAGGTCGTTGTTGTGGAAGAAGAGGCTGCCGCAGACGAGCCTGCTGGGCGAGGAGGCCACCGAGGCTGCCGACGCAGAGGCCGGCGAGGGGCTCCGCGATCGTGACCGAAGGCCCCGAGGTCGCAGGGAGCGCCAAGCGCCACACCGACAGCCGACTCCCCCGCAGCTCCGCTGGCCAGCTCCGAGGAGCCCCACCGCGCCTACCCTCAAGGCCGGGCGAAGGCGCTTCATCAAGCTCCCCCGGGAACCGAAGCCTGTGGCGCCGGTCGAGGAGAGACCTTCGATGGCGAAGCTACTCGCCTCGCTGGCCGACGCTGTGGACGCGCCAAGCAGCAGCGGCGAAGTTCGAGAAGGAGCAACAAGAAGCTGCTGTCGCTCTACCGCGCCCGGCAGGCCAAGTTGGAGTCCCGGGAAGCACTTGTCGCGAGGGCAGGAGCGGACATGGAGAAGCGCGCAGAAGAGCTCCGGAGCGCCAACCAAGAAGCCCTCCGCGACGTAGCAGAAGCGCGGGGGCATCTTGCAGAAGAGCGCACGGCCTTCATCCTTGAGAAGGCCGCAGCTGAGGAGGAGCAGCGGCTGGCTGCCGAGAAGCTCTCCGCGCAGGAAAGCGAGTTGGCGCAGCGGAAGGTCAACCTGGACAGCCACGAAGAAGACCTTGCCGTGCGCGAGGAGTCACTTGGCGGGGCGCTTCACGAAGCGAAGGATGCCGCCGCAGCCGCCGAGGCCGCCAAGGAAGAGCTGAAGGCGAAGGTGGCACAGCTGGAGGCTAGCCTCAAGAAGAGCGGCGAAGAGCTTGCCGCGCTCAAGCGTGAGCGCGAGAAGGACGCCTACACTCTTGGCGAGCTGCAGAGTCGTCTCGCTGATAGAGGCAAGGAGCTCGACGCCGCCAAGGATTCCAAGGCGGATCTTGAGCTGAAGCTGACCACCGACGCAGACGTTGGACGGCGCCAGAGCGGGAGCTGGGCTTGTTGGAGGCGATCAAGGCCAAGGAGGAGCTGCTGGCGAATGCTGCCTCCATCCGGCAGCACCTTGAGGGAGAGCGAGAGCATCGGATCAAGGTCTTGTGGACACCGCCGCCGACATCCACAACGAGCCGATGGAGCCGGGATGGCGGACCTTGCGTATTCCTCCGACGAGCATCTCCAACCCAGCGCCAAACTCAGCTTATTCTTCAAAGGCGTGGTGACGGGTCTCCAGCGTCTCCGGAAGAGGTCCCAAAGTAGCCGCCGAGGAATCACGCCAGATCGGTGCAGGAGCCCTCGAGAAGGTGTTGATAAAGGTGGCCTTGCGCAATCCGGGCCTCAACCTTAACGGCGCCCTCGTGATCCTTGCCGCCAGACGCCAACGTGAGGAGCTCAAAGCCCTTGTCGCAACCATTGTGGACAAGGTGAACAAGATCAAGCGGATTGAGGGCGCACCGCGTAGACTAGGCCGCCAACTTTATCTTTCCCTTGTCGCCGCCGATCATGTTTTAGAACACTTTGTTAGATCAATGACAAGTTATTTTGTAATATACTCTATCTTAGGCGATCAATGCAACGTTATTTCCTCTACTTGATTCCTTCCTTTGTACGCTTCGCCTTTACGATTTGGGGGACTTGTCGGTGCGGGCACTTTTGCCGCGGCGCCGAAAAGTGCTAAACATCGGCTCGCCGGGCAAGGTCATCCTCGACAAGCAACTTTGTCGCGACTAGCTGCAGCTCACTTAAGTTGTTGAGCGGACTCAAACAAAGTAAGGGCGCGACTAGTCAAGCGAAGTTGGTTCCTCTCGCGTATAGGTTTTCCATAATGAAGTACTATCGTTCGAGGAAGATAACTTAAAAATTTAAAAATTGATTGCTCAAACTTTGGCAACTTAGCTTTTCTATCTCTTGCTTCCCGATGAGGTGAAACTTCCTCGAGCGGTGCCTGGTCCATAGTATTATCTGCTCCTCCCCCCTGGTTAACTTGTGCGCGAGGGAGCCTTCCTTTCTTTGAGAAAAGAGAAAGAAGAGGAAATAATGTTATGGAGCCCAGCGGCTCGACTCTGCTTACCGGGTGTGGTTGCTGCACAAAGTGTTAGCCAAAACATGCAATAAAATGATGAAAGCATGAATTTGACAAGTTGTGCGCAACACATGAGCTTTACTGATGCACGGGGTCTGCGCTCAGCTTTGTACAAAGGATTACATGCAACAGCGGCAAGACTTGTACAAAAGGTGGTTGCCGGAACGGATTCCGACAACCGCACCCTATGGGTAAAACTTACGAAGATGCTCAATGTTCCAGGAGTTGCTCACCGGAATGCCATCTTCGGTCTCAAGCATGACAGCGCCAGCATAGTGACTCGTTTCACCCGATAAGGGCCTTCCCACTTTGGCGCCAACTTGTTTGAATTCTTGGCGGACTGAACGCGCCGAAGAACAAGGTCGCCTTCCTCGAGACTTCGCACTAACTCAAGGGCTATGGTAGCGAAGCAAAGCTTGTCAGAAGCGAGCAGCTCGTGACAATGCCTGAAGACGACCTTCCTCAAGGAGCAGCGCGCGTCATCTTGTCGCAGCTGCTCTTGCTCAAGCTCATCATAAGCGTAGTACTCGAGGCGATCCAGATACGAAGTTCCGTGGGGAGAACTGCCTCGCCCATAGACTAGAGCAAAAGGTGTCCGCCGGTGGCTCGATTTGGCGCCGCCCTAATCGACCAAAGAACCACCGCAGCCTCGATCCAGCTTTCTTCGCACTTGTGCAGCCCGTCGAAAAGTTCTGGTCTTGAGCCCGCGCAAGAGCACTTCAGCATTTGCCCTCTCTCGCTTGACCGCTTTTCCTGGTGAGCCACGGAAGCAAAGCAGACCTTGGCGCCAAGATCTTGGACGATCGCATGAAGGTGTGACTCAGAATTGTGTGTCGTTGTCGGTGATGATCCCGTTAGGGATTCCAAACGGCAAACAATCGACCAAGAACTTGATCACGACCGTGCCGCCACCTTCCTCATCGCTTCCACTTCCGCCACTTTGTGAACTTGTCGATGGCGACGCATAAGTACTCAAAGCCCCGACAGCTGGGGAAGGGGCCGAGGATGTCGAGCCCCTGCATCGAAAATGGCCGTGATAAAGGGATCGCCCGGAGAGGTTGAGCTGGCCGGTGTATCTGCTTGGAATGGAACTGCACGCTTCACACTTGGTTACTTGTGCAGTTGCATCCTCGGAGGGCTGTCGGCCGTAAGAAACCTTGCCGGAACGCTTTGCCGACAAGTGCGTTTTACGCCAATGTGGTGACCACATATGCCTCCGCGGTATCTCTCGCCAAATGCCTTCGCCCATCTTCCCTCGGGATACACTTCAATTTCAGACCGTTGAGTCTTCTTCGCAGACAAAGATGCCGTCGACAAACTGGTACATACTTGACCTGCCGGGCTACTCTTTCCGCTTTCTTCTTGCTCTTCGGAAGTTCTCCGTCTCAAGGAAATGGACAATCTGGCCGTCATGCCGGAGCTTGTGGCTCGACAACAAGGACCAAAGGCACATCTGCCGCCGCGGAACATCAGCTTCCACGACAAGAACTCGCGGCCCTGCCGGAGCTTGATGCTCCCGGCAAGCTTGCCGGAGCAAGACTTGTCGGGAGCGCTCGCTTCAACGAAACAAACCTCGGGCCTGTCGGAGCAGACCGCCTCAAGATCGCTTTGTTGGGGAACGCAGTAATTTCAAAAATTTCCTACGATCACGCAAGACCATGGTGATGGCATAGCAACGAGAGGGGAGAGTGTCCGCCCACGCACTTCGTGAGACCGAAAGCGAAGCGTTATAACAACGCTGTTGATGTAGTCAGACGCCTTCACGATCCGACCGATCCAAGCACCGAACGTACGGCACCTCCGAGTTCTCGCACACGCTCAGCTCGATGACGATCCCCGGACTCGATCCAAAGCAAAGTGTCGGGATGAGTTCCACAAGACGACGGGCGCAGGACGATGTTGATGCTCCACCGACGCAGGGCTTCGCCTAAGCTCCGCGACGATATGACTTCTCCAAGCAGGCTTCGCCTAAGCTCTACGACGATATGACCGAAGTGGAATATGGTGGAGGGGGCACCGCACACGGCCAAGGAACGATCCGTAGATCAACTTGTGTGCCTGGGGTGCCCCTGCCCCGTGATATAAAGGAGCCAAGGGGAGGTGGCCGCCCAAGGGGAGGCAAGACTAAGGAGTCCTACTCCTCCGGGAGTAGGACTCCCTCCAATCCTAGTTGGATTAGGATTCCTGAGGGGAAAGAGAGAGAGGGGCCGCCCACCTTTCCTAGTCCTAATAGGACTAGGGGAAGGGGCGCGCCACCTAGGGCTGGCCCTCTCCTTTCCACTAAGGCCCACTATGGCCCATGTAGTTCCCGGGGTTCCGTAACCTCCCTAAGATTCTAAGAATTCTCGATTTCACTCGGAACCCTTCCAAGTCCAAACATAGGCTTCCAATATATCAATCTTTATGTCTCGACCATTTCGAGACTCCTCGTCATGTCCGTGATCACATCCGGGACTCGAACAAACTTCGTGCATCAATACTTATAAACTCATTATGAACTGTCATCGAAACGTTAAGCGTGCGGACCCTACGGGTTCGAGAACTATGTAGACATGACCTAGAACCATTCTCGGTCAATAACCAATAGCGGAACCTGGATGCCCATATTGGTTCCTACATATCCTACGAAGATCTTTATCGGTCAAACCGCATAACGACATACGTTGTTCCCTTTGTCATCGGTATGTTACTTACCCGAGATTCGATCGCCGGTATCCAATACCTAGTTCAATCTCGTTACCGGTAAGTCTCTTTACTCGTTCCGTAATACATCATCTCACAACTAACTTATTAGTTGTAATGCTTGCAAGGCTTAAGTGATGTGCATTACCGAGAAGGCTCGGAGATACCTCCCACAATCGGAGTGACAAAACCTAATCTCGAAATACGCCAACCCAAGAAGAACCGTTGGAGACACCTGTAGTACTCCTTTATGCTCACCCAGTTACGGTGTGACCTTTGGTAGTACCCAAAGTGTTCCTCCGGTAAACGGGAGTTGCATAATCTCATAGTTTACAGGAACATGTATAGGTCATGAAGAAAGCATTTAACATACTAAACGATCAAGTGTTAAGCTAACGGAATGGGTCATGTCAATCAGATCATTCTACTAATGATGTGACCTTGTTAATCAAATAACAACTCCTTGTTTATGGTTAGGAAACATAACCATCTTTGATTAACAAGCTAGTCAAGTAGAGGCATACTAGTGACATACTGCTTGTCTATATATTCACACATGTATTATGTTTCCTAAGTTAATACAATTCTAGCATGAATAATAAACATTCATCATGATATAAGGAAATAAATAATAACTTTATTATTGCCTCTAGGGCATATTTCCTTCAGCCTCCCACTTGCACTAGAGTCAATAATCTAGATTACAGAGTAATGATCCTAACACCCATGGAGTCTTGGTGCTGATCATGTTTTGCTCGTGGAAGAGGCTTAGTCAACGGGTCCGCAACATTCAGATCCGTATGTATTTTGCAAATCTCTATGTCTCCCACTTGGACTTGGTCCCGAATGGAATTGAAGCGCCTCTTGATGTGCTTGGTCCTCTTGTGAAATCTGGATTCCTTTGCCAAGGCAATTGCACCAAAGATTGTCACAGTAAGATCTTCATCGGTCCCGATGCACTAGGTATGACACCTAGATCGGAAATGAACTCTTTCATCCAGACTCCTTCATTCGCTGCTCAAGCAGCTATGTACTCCGCTTCACATGTAGATCCTGCCACGACGCTTTGTTTAGAACTGCACCAACCGACAGCTCCACCGCTTAATAAAAACACGATCCGGGTTTTGCGATTTAGAATCGTCTGCATCGTTGTCAAAGCTTGCGTCGACGTAACCATTTACGACTAGCTCTTTGTCACCTCCATATACGAGAAACATATCCTTAGTCCTTTTCGTGTATTTCAGGATGTTCTTGACCGCTGTCCAAGGATCCATTCCTCGATTACTTTGGTACCTTCCTGCCAAGCTTATAGCTAAGCATACGCCGTGTCCGGTACACAGCATTGCATACATGATAGAGCCTATGGCTGAAGCATAGGGAACATCTTTCATTTTCTCTCTATCTTCTCATTGTGGTCGGGCATTGAGTCTTACTCAATCTTACACCTTGCAACACAGGCAAAAAACCTTTCTTTGCTTGATCCATTTTGAACTTTTTCAAAATTTTATCAAGGTATGTGCTTTGTGAAAGTCCAATTAAGCGCCTTGATCTATCTCTATAGATCTTGATGCCCAATATGTAAGCAGCTTCACCGAGGTCTTTCATTGAAAAACTTTTATTCAAGTATCCTTTTATGCCATCCAGAAATTCTATATCATTTCCAATTAATAATATGTCGTCCACATATAATATCAGAAATGCTACAGAGCTCCCACTCACTTTCTTGTAAATACAGGCTTCTCCAAAAGTCTGTAAAAACCCATATGCTTTGATCACACTATCAAAGCCTTTATTCCAACTCCGAGAGGCTTGCACCGCACCATAAATTGATCGTTGGAGCTTGCACACTTTGTTAGCACCTTTGGATCGACAAAACCTTCTCGTTGCATCATATACAACTCTTCTTCTAGAAATCCATTCAAGAATGCAGTTTTACATCCATTTGCCAAATTTCATAATCATAAAATGCGGCAATTGCTAACATGATTCTTGGACAGACTTAAGCATCGCTACGGGTGAGAAAGTCTCATCGTAGTCAACCCCTTGAACTTGTCGAAAACCTTTCGCAACAAGTCGAGCTTTATAGACGGTTATATTACCATCGGCGCTCTTCTTCTTAAAGATCCATTTATTTTCAATGGCTTGCCGATCATCGGGCAAGTCAACCAAAGTCCATACTTTGTTCTCATACATGGATCCCATCTCAGATTTCATGGCTTCCACCATTTTATGAATCTGGGCTCACCATCGCTTCTTCATAGTTTGTAGGTTCGCCATGGTCAAGTAACATGACTTCCAGAATAGGATTACCATACCACTCTGGTGCGTATTTTGCTCTGGTTGACCTACGAGGTTCAGTAGTAACTTGATCTGAAACTTCATGATCATCATCATTAGTTTCCTCACTAATTGGTGTAGTTGTCACAGGAACCATTTCTTGTGATGAACTATTTTCCAATAAGGGAGTAGATACAGTTATCTCATCAAGTTCCACTTTCCTCCCACTCACTTCTTTCGAGAGAAACTCCTTCTCTAGAAAGGATCCGAATTTAGCAACAAAATCTTGTCTTCAGATCTGTGATAGAAGGTGTACCCAACAGTCTCCTTTGGGTATCCTATGAAGACACATTTTTCCGATTTGGGTTCGAGCTTATCTGGTTGAAGTTTCTTTACATAAGCATCGCAGCCCCAAACTTTAAGAAACGACAACTTTGGTTTCTTGCCAAACCACAGCTCATAAGGCGCCGCCTCAACGGATTTTGACGGTGTCCTATTTAACGTGAATGCGGCCGCCTCTAAAGCATAACCCCAAAACGATAGCGGTAAATCGGAAATCGACATCATAGATCGCACCATATCTAGTAAAGTACGACACGACGCTCGGACACACCATTTCTCCGTGGTGTTCCGGTATGGAGTTGTGAAACTATTCCACATTGTTTCAAATGTAAACCAAACTCAGAACTCAAATATTCTCCTCCACGATCAGATCGTAGAAACTTTATTTTCTTGTTACGATGATTTTCCACTTCACTCAAATTCTTTGAACTTTTCAAATGTTTCAGATTTGTGTTTCATTAAGTAGATATACCCATATCTGCTCAAATCATCTGTGAAGGTGAGAAAATAACGATACCCGGCCACAAGGCCTCAACATTCATTGGACCACAAACATCAAGATGTATGATTTCCAACAAATCAGTTGCACGCCCATAGTTCCGAGAACGGCGTTTTGGTCATCTTGCCCATGAGGCACGGTTCGCAAGTACCAAGTGATTCATAATCAAGTGATTCCGTAAGCCCATCAAGATGGAGTTTCTTCATGCTTTTACACCGATATGACCTAAACGGCAAGGCCACAAATAAGTTGCACTATCATTATCAACTCTGCATCTTTTGGCTTCAACATTATGAATATGTGTATCACTACCGCCGAGATTCAACAAGAATAGACCATTCTTCAAGGGTGCATGACCATAAAAGATATTACTCATATAAATAGAACAACCATTATTCTCTCGATTTAAATGAATAACCGCCTCGCAATAAACAAGATCCAGATATAATGTTCATGCTCAACGCCGCACCAAATAACAATTATTTAGGTCTAAAACTAATCCCGAAGGTAGATGTAGAGGTAGTGTGCCGATCGCGATCACATCGACTTTGGAACCATTTCCAACGCCAAGATCGTCACCTCGCCCTTAGCCAATCTTCGCTTAATCCGTAGTTCCTGCTTCGAAGTTGCAAATATTAGCAATGTAACCAAGATCAAATACCTGTGTACTATCATGAAGTATTAGTAAGGTGCACATCAATAACATGTATATCACATATACCTTTGTTCACCTTGCCATCCTTTTTATCCGCCAAATACTTGGGGCAGTTCCGCTCAAAGGTCCGGTCCGCTTGCAGTAAAACACTCGCTTCAGGCTTAGGTCCAGACTTGGGTTTCTTCTCTTGATCAAGAACTTTCTTGCTGTTCTTTTGAAGTTTCCTTCTTCTTCCCTTTGCCCTTTTTCTTGAAACTAGTGGTCTTGCTGACCATCAACACTTGATGCTCTTTTCTGATTTCTACCTCCGCAGCTTTCAAAGATTGCGTAAGAGCTCAGAATTGTCTTAGTCATCCCTTGCATATTATAGTTCATCACGAAGCTCTTGTAGCTTGGTGGCAGTGATTGGAGAATTCTGTCAATGACACTATCATCCGGAAGATTAACTCCCAGGTGAATTAAGTGATTGTTATACCTGCACATTTTGAGTATGTGCTCACCGATGTAACTATTCTCTTCCATCTTGCAGCTATAGAACTTATTGGAGACTTCATATCTCTCAATCCGGGCATTTGCTTGAAATATTAACTTCAACTCTGGAACATCTCATATGCTCCATGACGTTCAAAACGTCGTTGAAGACCCGGTTCTAAGCCGTAAGCATGGCACATCGAACTATAGAGTAGTCATCAGCTCGCTTTGCAGACGCTCATAACTTCTCGCTCAAAGATCTCGCAGCAGTTCGCTACCCATGTGCTTCCAGATTTAATTTTTCCGTGCAGCAATGAGGATAATCCTCGAGTTACGGACCCGATTCGTGTAATTGCTACCATCATCTTTCAACTTTGCTTTCTCAAGGAACGCATTAAAATTCAACGGAACAACAAAGACGAGCCATCTATCTACATCAAACATAGACAAGCAAAATACTATCGTGTACTAAGTTCATGATAAATTTAAGTTTGATTAATCATATTAAAACCTCCCACTTAGACAGACATCTCTCTAGTCATCTAAGTGATCACGTGATCCAAATCAACTAAACCATGTCCGATCATCACGTGAGATGGAGTAGTTTCAATGGTGAACATCACTATGTTTGATCATATCTACTATATGATTCACGCTCGACCTTTCGGTCTCTGTGTTCCGAGGCCATATCATTATATGCTAGGCTCGTCAAGTTTAACTCGAGTATTCTGCGTGTGCAACTGTTTTGCACCCGTTGTATTTGAACGTAGAGCCTATCACACCCGATCATCACGTGGTGTCTCAAAGACGAAGAACTTTCGCAACGGTGCATACTCGTGGAGAACACTTCTTGATAATTTTAGTGAGAGATCATCTTATAATGCTACCGCCAATCAAAGCAAGATAAGATGCATAAAGGATAAACATCACATGCAATCAATATAAGTGATATGATATGGCCATCATCATCTTGTGCTTGTGATCTCCATCGCCAAGCACCGCCATGATCACCATCGCCACCGGGCGCCGACACCTTGATCTCCATCGTAGCATCGTTGTCGCCTCGCCAATCTTATGCTTCCACGACTATCACTACCGCTTAGTAATAAAGTAAAGCATTACATCGCGATTGCATTGCATACAATAAAGCGACAACCATATGGCTCCTGCCGATTGCCGATAACTCGGTTACAAAACATGATCATCTCATACAATAAAATATAGCATCACGTCTTGACCATATCACATCACAACATGCCATGCAAAAACAAGTTAGACGCCCTCTACTTTGTTGTTGCAAGTTTTACGTGGCTGCTACGGGCTTAGCAAGAACCGTTCTTACCTACGCATCAAAACCACAACGATAGTTTGTCAAATAGACTCCGTTTAACCTTCTCAAGGACCGGGCGTAGCTACACTCGGTTCAACTAAAGTTGGAGAGACAGTCTTCCGCAAGCCATCTATGTGCAAAGCACGCCGAGGGAACCGGTCTCGCGTAAAGCGTGACGCGTAAGGTTGGTCCGGATCGCCTCGCCCAACAATACCGCTGAACCAAAGTATGACATGATGGTAGGCAGTATGACTTGTATCGCCCACAACTCACTTGTGTTCTACTCGTGCATATGACATCAACGCATAAAACCAGGCTCGATGCCATCGCTGGGGAACGCAGTAATTTCAAAAATTTCCTACGATCACGCAAGACCATGGTGATGGCATAGCAACGAGAGGGGAGAGTGTCCGTCCACGCACTCGTGAGACCGAAAGCGAAGCGTTATAACAACGCTGTTGATGTAGTCGTCGCCTTCACGATCCGACCGATCCAAGCACCGAACGTCACGGCACCTCCGAGTTCTCGCACATCGCTCATTCGATGACGATCCCGGACCGATCCAAAGCAAAGTGTCGGGATGAGTTCCACAAGACGACGGGCGCAGGACGATGTTGATGCTCCACCGACGCAGGGCTTCGCTTAAGCTCCGCGACGATATGACTTCTCCGGCGCAGGCTTCGCCTAAGCTCTACGACGATATGACCAAGTGGAATATGGTGGAGGGGGGCACCGCACACGGCTAAGGAACGATCCGTAGATCAACTTGTGTAGCCTGGGTGCCCTGCCCCTGTGATATAAAGGGAGCCAAGGGGAGGTGGCCGCCCAAGGGGAGGCGCGCAAGAGTCCTACTCCTCCCGGAGTAGGACTCCCCTCCAATCCTAGTTGGATTAGGATTCCTGAGGGGGAAAGAGAGAGAGGGGGCCGGCCCACCTTCCCAGTCCCACAGGACTAGGGGAAGGGGGGCGCGCCACCTAGGGCTGGCCCTCTCCTTTCCACTAAGGCCCACTATGGCCCATGTAGTTCCCGGGGGTTCCAGTAACCTCCCGGTACTCAGAATTCGATTTCACTTTCGGAACCCTTCCAAGTCCAAACATAGGCTTCCAATATATCAATCTTTATGTCTCGACCATTTCGAGACTCCTCGTCATGTCCGTGATCACATCCGGACTCGAACAAACTTCGGTGCATCAATACTTATAAACTCATTATGAACTGTCATCGAAGCGTTAAGCGTGCGGACCCTACGGGTTCGAGAACTATGTAGACATGACCTAGAACCATTCTCGGTCAATAACCAATAGCGGAACCTGGATGCCCATATTGGTTCCTACATATTCTACGAAGATCTTTATCGGTCAAACCGCATAACGACATACGTTGTTCCCTTTGTCATCGGTATGTTACTTACCCGAGATTCGATCGTCGGTATCCAATACCTAGTTCAATCTCGCTACCGTAAGTCTCTTTACTCGTTCCGTAATACATCATCTCACAACTAACTTATTAGTTGTAATGCTTGCAAGGCTTAAGTGATGTGCATTACCGAGAAGGCACGGAGATACCTCTCCGACAATCGGAGTGACAAAACCTACTATCTAAATACGCCAACCCAACAAGTACCTTTGGAGACACCTGTAGTACTCCTTTATAATCACCCAGTTACGTTGTGACGTTTGGTAGTACCCAAAGTGTTCCTCCGGTAAACGGGAGTTGCATAATCTCATAGTTTACAGGAACATGTATAGGTCATGAAGAAAGCATTTAACATACTAAACGATCAAGTGTTAAGCTAACGGAATGGGTCATGTCAATCAGATCATTCTACTAATGATGTGACCTTGTTAATCAAATAACAACTCCTTGTTTATGGTTAGGAAACATAACCATCTTTGATTAACAAGCTAGTCAAGTAGAGGCATACTAGTGACATACTGCTTTGTCTATATATTCACACATGTATTATGTTTCCGGTTAATACAATTCTAGCATGAATAATAAACATTCATCATGATATAAGGAAATAAATAATAACTTTATTATTGCCTCTAGGGCATATTTCCTTCACTGTTGGTGTTGATCTTGGGGACCTTTGCAACGACGGCTTCGGGAAGCTCTGTCGGAAAGTAGTCACTAGAGGTCAACTTCCTCTTTTTGCTTTGTCCAGTTGATGGTGTTACGGTTGGTAGTCACTTGAGCACGAAAATCCCCGGTTCCACAGCAACTTAAGTGCGGCACACTTTGTGACAGTCGGCAATATCATTCTGAGCTCTTGGAACATGTTCCATTTGCAGGCCGTCAAAGTGCTCTTCTAGCTTCCTCACTTCATCAACGTGGCTTCCATCAACGGACTTTGGTAATCTTTTGTTCACTTGGCGGACGACAAGTTGCGAGTCACCCCGACGATAAGCTTTTTGATCCCAAGGTCCATCGCGATCCTCGAGACCGGCAAGCAAACCTTCATACTCTGCAGTATTGTTTGTCGCTTGCTCCTTGGGAAAGTGCATCTGGACTACGTACTTGAGGTGCTCTCCGGTGGAGTGCGATAAGCGAACGCCGCACCGGCGCTTTGCAGCGAGAAGGCACCATCAAAGTACATCAGCCACTCTTTGCTTGCTTCCTTGACGGGAATGCTCGTC
Source organism: Aegilops bicornis (assembly GCA_021605145.1). Lineage (NCBI taxonomy): Eukaryota > Viridiplantae > Streptophyta > Magnoliopsida > Poales > Poaceae > Aegilops > Aegilops bicornis. The sequence continues at coordinate 194,831,417 of CM038674.1, forward strand.
TCCGGAATCTCTTCATCTGGCGTTGGCGTCCATTCTGCTATGAATTCTGCCAACGCTCTGCTTTGGATAGTTGATGTGCTATCAAACTTGAGACCAAAGCTTGACAGTTCCAATGCCCACTCAACAATCCTACCCGTTGCCTCTGGATTCTACAGTATCCTCTTCAGCGGAAAGCGAGTGACAACTGTGATCTCATGTGCTTGGAAGTAATGGCGCAGCTTTCTCGAGGCCATGAGGAGGCCGAAAAGCAATTTCTGCACACCAGAGTACCTTGACCTAGCCCCCTGCAGGAGGGAACTGACAAAGTAGACTGGGCGCTGCACCATCCTTTTCTGCATCTGGTCATGTGTCTGCGCGGATTTGTCCTTGTCGGGACCAGAGCTTGTCGGCGAAGCCCCCTGCTTGTCGCTGGATGTGCTTGCCGCGGTTGCTGGCTATCATCCGCCTCCCTCTCCGCTACTAACGCAGCACTAACCACTTGATTGGTTGCCGCTATATACGGCAGCAACTTCTCTTGTGGCTTAGGTGCGACAAGTGTTGGAGTGGAGGACAGGTATCTCTTCAAGTCTGCAGCGCAGCCTCCGCTTTGGGAGTCCATTTCATTGGACCTGCCTTTTTCAAGATCTTGAAAATGGTAGGCGCCAGCAGACCTAGAAATAAACTCTTGAGAGCAGCCTACGCAACCGGAAAGTCTTCGTACATCCTTGACGCGCTTTGGTGCTTCAATCTGCTCAATGGCCTTGATCTTGTCGGGATTAGCTTCAATCCCTCGTTGAGACACGAAGAACCCGAGAAGCTTGCCGGAAGGGACTCCAAACACACACTTCTCGGGGTTGAGCTTGAGGTTGATCTTGCGCAGATTCGCAAATGTCTCGTCCAAATCTTGAACTAGAGTTGCTTTGTCCTTGCTTTTGACCACTATGTCATCCATATAGGCTTCTACATTTCTGTGCATTTGCGGCTCAAAAGCGTCATGGACTACCTTTGCAAATGTTGAACCAGATTTCTTCAAGCCGAAAGGCATCCGTATGAAACAGTATGTGCCACATGGTGTGATGAATGCGGTCTTCTCCTCATCTTCTTCAGCCATGAAGATCTGATGATATCCTGAGTATGCATCAAGAAGCGAAAGCAAATCACATCCAGCCGTGGAGTCAACAATCTGGTCAATGCGCGGCAAGGGAAATGGATCTTTGGGACAAGCTTTATTAACATCCGTTAAGTCAATACAAAGTCTCCATTTTCCATTTGCTTTTATGCCGACTACGAGATTGGCCAACCACGTGGGATGGAGCACTCCTCCGACAAGGCCTCGCCGCTTCCAGCTTCTTGATCTCTTCGGCTATGAATTCTTGGCGCTCCACCGCTTGCTTCCCGACTTTTTGCTTGACGGGCCGCATGAGGACAAATGGCCAGCGGTGCTCAATCACTTTCCTGGGAACACCGGGGATGTCGACGGCGGTTGCCATGCAAACACGCCAACATTCGCCCGCAGGAAAGCAACGGCGCGCCTTCCTATTTAGGGTCGAGATAGGCACCGATGGTAAAGGTACCACCAGTGCCGCCCTCCTTGGCGGGCACCTTCTTGGTCTTCGCGGAGCTACCATCTTCTTGCACTTGCCGGTGGAGCTCGATGGTGCGTCCTCGACGGTAGCGCAACACTCGAAGAGGTGCGCTTGCGGAGTGAGCATCGAGCCTTGCCGGACTTGGACTTTGTCTTTTCTTCCCCCGGAGCTTCAGCCGCAAGTGTTTGGCAATCTGTCGCGGTCTTTGCATCCCGGTAGATCTTGTCGGCACGTATAAGGGCATCCTTCTTGTCACCATGGACAGAGATGACGCTTATCGGGCCGGCATCTTGAGTAAGTTGTAGGCGTAGTGAGAGGCTGCCATGAACTTGGCGAGTGCCGATTTGCCAAGTATCCCATTGTAAGGCAATGGGAAATCGGCAACGCCGAATGTGACCCTCTCGATCCTAAAGTTCAGCTCGCTGCCAAATGTTACCGGCAACGTAATCTTCCCCTTCGGCTTGCTCCTTCCTGGATTGATTCCTTGGAAAGTGTCGGTCTCTTCGAGCTCGCTATCAGGGATTTGAAGCTTCTGGAGCACCGCAGAGGAGATCAGATTCAAGCCGGCCCCGCCGTCAACTAGCATTTTGGTGACCTTGAGGTTGCGGATGGTTGGTGAGACCAACATCGGCAAGCACCCGACCGCAGTTATCAAAAATGATAGGCGTGCTGGACCACTTCAGAGGCTTGCGTGACTCTACGGATGGTTCCGCTGCATTGACCTCCCGCATCCATTGTTTGAGTTGGCGGTGGGAGGTATGTAGGGAAGCACCTCCTTCAACGCAGAGGACCTCTGTGGCTTTCTGAAACTTCTGCTCATCAGCGTCGTCGTCTTCCATATCTTCGTCGTCGTCATCATCTTCATCCTTGTCGCGGCCGCGGGGAGGTCTGTCTCCTTGCCGCTGCTTGGCCTTTGCCGGCGTCCTCCCCCGGCCGGACGCTTTCTTGCTTGCTCCCCGAGCACCTTCCTGGCCTTCTCCTTGTCGCTACCGCCAGTACTCAGCTCTTCGATGTTCGACAAGCTGCTCGACCTTCTTGCAGCTCTGGAGGTCGTGGCCCTTGGTGCGGTGGATCTTGCAAGATCGCTTGCCGGAGCTGTCTGCTTGTTTGCCGCCGCCACCGACCGGTGGTTGGCGCCGTGATAACCTCCTTGCCGGAGCCACCAGCCTTGGCGTTCTTGTCGCCACCTCCATTGCCGGACTGCTCAACAGCTAGCACTTCTCTACCTTTCTTCTTCCTGTTGCCTCGCCGCTTGACCCTTCTTTGCCGGGCGGTGTCCTCGTTGTCGATCCTCGCTTCAAGATTCTCTCCTCGAGTCTCCTCCCTTCCTCGTGGCGTGCACACTTGTCGGCCAAGGCGCATAGCTCATCGACGTCCTTGACTTTGCACATCGCCATCTCCTCCCTCATCTGCGGTTCCGCACATTCTCGATGAAATGCGCCGATCACCGCGGCAGGTGGACGTCTGGGATGTTGTAGTGCACACAGTGAATCTCTGAATGAACTTGCGCAGGGACTCTCCTTCCTTCCGGGCGAAAGCGTATGAAGGTCACTCTTGGCCATGAGGCTTGTGGCCACCGTGAAGGCGCCAACAAACTGGTGGCACAGATTCGCCCAAGAGGATATGGAGCTATCCGGCAAGTGCATGAGCCAAGACCGACGTTGGGCTTGAGCACGGCAGGAAGTAGTTGGCGAGGATCTTGTCGCCCCGTCCCCGCAGCATGCACCGCATGGTGTAGATGCCGAGGAACTCCGACGGATGCGCCCCGCCATCATACTTCTCCGCACGTCTGGTTTGAAGTTTTTCTGGCTAGGCCATCGGACTTGCCGCAGCTCACGAGTGAACGCAGGGCAACCCATCACAGACGGCAAGTCGCCTGCTCCTCCGGGCGCCGCGCATGTCAACAGAAGGCCCAGCGCTTGTCGGATCGACGTCGCTTCTCTCCGGCGCCGATGCGAAGTTCGGCGCCCTCTTGTTGTCGCTCATGAAGAACTTGGCGCTGATCGCGCGGCGAAGCTCGCGGATCCGACGGCGCGGTGGAGTCGCCGCCGAGGTGGATCCGGTGAGTCGGCGATCTTGGCCTTCGTGGCGGAGAGTGCACGGTGGTTGCACCTCCGACAGTCTCGTCGCCACCGGCTCGTGCCTTGTCGTCTCGCCCGCCGGCAATGATGGCGTTGGTTGCCGCGAGCGTCGCCATTGGCAAAGCCGATGAGGCTCGATAGTGGCCTCCACTCGCCGACCTTGTCGGCCGTTGGAGGGTAGTCGAGGAGCAGCGAGCTCTCGCCAGAGCTTCGCTGGAGTAGTGGGTGGCATTGGCGAACGGTGCGAGGAGCGGATATGCTCGGACTTCTAACTATGTTAGAAGGAGCAGCACCCGTCCGGCGACCGTATTTCACTCGATGCCCGGCATGTTGACGCGCATGCTGGTCTTGAGGGTCTCGATCCAACGAACGTATGGCATTGTGAACGCCATGACGTTGTTGGTCCCGCTCTCGAGATGGGCGCGGGGATGCGCGGACGCCGAGGTTTGCGGGCCTTGTCCTTGGACTTGGCAACGTCGCGAACACCTTCGCCGGGCGCCTGCTCTTCCGCCGGCGTCTGCTTCCACCACCCGCTTTGCTGCGGTGAGGGTGGAGTACGACGCGGACGGGCTCTGCTGTCACCAAGCCTTCTTCTTCGGTGGCATGTTGAGGGAGATGTTGATGACGCTGCTCGTGTGAACGCCGGATCAGATTCACACGGCCTCGACGCCTTCTACCCGCGCGCCAAAGATGTCGGGGAGGCTGATCGTACCCACGGACACCTATGGGGCCGGCGGACCAGGCCCCTTTGTGGTTCGGAGGGGGGCGGAGATCACACGAAGAGCGGATCAAGGCGAGACACACGAGCAGTTTACCCAGCTTCGGAGCTCTCCGGAGAGATCAAACTCCTACTGCTGCTTGTTTGATGTATTGTGTTCTTGCTAGGGAGCGATGAGAGCTACAAAACCTAGCGTGGGTGTATCTGGTCTCGAGTGAGTCGAACGAACCGAACCCTTTCTACGTTGCGCATGGGCCTCCTTTTATATGCTCAAGGGGTCTCCGGCGTGGCAACATAGATGAGGGTACAAATGTAAAACAGGAGTTGGTACACCTACTCGAGCGATGTCTGATGCAAAATACCTAACTCCGGCGGCAAGGGACAAAAGCAATAAATGCCCGTCGGTGTCGCCCAAACAAAGGCAACAGAGATCGTCAGTGCGCCTCCGCCGCCACGATGGCAAGCTTGTCAGCCGCTTATCGCTGCTCTCCGCTGGCTGCACAGCCTCTCGACACGCGCGCATGGAACGGTCCCATGGCGACACGTCGCTGGATGAGCTGGAGCGGAGATGGAGAGAGGTTGCTTGTCGCGGCAAGCGTCTTGCCGCGGCTGAATCCTTGTCGCGTCCGGAGGCTTGTCGCGCTCCGGGCCTTCCCGGCAAGCTCCTCTTGTCGGGGCCTTGTCTTCTGCTTGCACAGAGGGCCTTCCCGACAAGCTCCTCTTGTCGGGCCTTGTCTTCTTAATCAAATACTTTGTTCTTGAATGGCTCCAAAGGAGCCACGGAGGATCTTAGCGGTGATTTAGGCAAACCGCCGCTGGTTGCCAGAATCGTCTGCGGCACTAGCACGGGATACTAGGGTACCCCTACTCTAGTACACCGACAACAAGGTTTGGACATGATTCTAGGTATGGATTGGCTATCGATGTATGGAGGAAACATCGATTGCACCAGTAAGTCGATTTTACTTACCACCCCAGAAGGAAGAAGGATCAAGTATGTGTCACGGCATGAGCCGAAGAGGACTCAAGTAAATTCCTTATCAGGAGTTGTGCAGGAAGAAGTACCAGTGGTAAAGGATTTCCCTGATGTATTTCCAGAAGAGTTTCTAGGTATGCCATCGGATAGAGACATTGAGTTTTTGATTGAGCTTTTGCCAGGCACAGGGCCGATATCTAAGAGACCATACCGGATGCCCGCATAAGATTTGGAAGAAATTAAGAAGCAGATTAAGGAGTTACTGGATAAAGGTTTTATTCGCCCAAGTTCTTCACCTTGGGGATCGCCAGTGCTTCTAGTGGAGAAGAAGGATGGATCATTGAGAATGGTTGTTGATTATCGAGGATTGAATGAAGTAACTATCAAGAATAAGTACCCGTTGCCGATGATCAACGATTTGTTTGACCAATTGCAAGGAGCTAAGGTATTTTCCAAGATCAATTTGCAATCAGGATACCATCAGTTAAAGATTCGAGAACATGATATACCTAAGACCGCTTTTACCAACAGGTATGGACTATATGAGTATACCGTTATGTCATTTGGTCTGACTAACGCACCTGCCTATTTCATGAACATGATGAACAAGGTGTTTATGGAGTTTTTGGACAAGTTCGTCGTGGTGTTCGTTGATGATACTTTGGTTTACTCGAAGAATGAAGAGGAGCATAAGGAGCATTTGCATTTAGTACTTGAGAAGCTCAGAGAACATCAGTTATATGCCAAGTTCAGCAAATGTGAGTTTTGGTTGAAGGAAGCTGGATTTCTCGGACTTGTTATATCCGGAGAAGGAATAGCAGTAGACCCCACCAAAGTTGTCACTGTGACAAATTGGGAAGCACCAACGACAGTTGGAGAGATCCGGAGTTTCCTTGGACTGGCAGGATACTACCGGAGATTCATTGAGAATTTCTCGAAAATTGCAAAACCTATGACGGAGTTGTTAAAGAAGGATACCAAGTTCAATTGGACTGAAGAATGTGAGGCTAGTTTCCAGGAGTTGAAGAAACGTTTGGTTACATCACCAGTGTTGATTCTGCCAGATCAGAGCAAAGATTACGAGGTATATTGTGACGCTTCACGTCGAGGACTTGGAGCAGTGCTTATGTAGGAGGGAAGAGTTGTTTCGTATGCTTCACGACAGCTTAAGCCCCATGAGATGAATTATGCCACACATGATCTGGAGTTAGCAGCCGTAGTGCATGCATTGAAGACGTGGAGACATTTTCTCATTGGAAACCATTGTGAGGTGTATACGGATCACAAGAGTTTGAAGTACATCTTCACGCAGAAGGAGTTGAATCTCGGGCAAAGGAGATGGTTGGAGCTCATCAAGGATTATGATATGAGATTGCATTATCATCCCGGAAAGGCTAACGTAGTAGCAGATGCGTTGAGCCGCAAGAGCCATATCAACACACTAATGACCGAAGGTTTACCAAGGGAGTTAGCTGAGGATCTTCGAGAGCTATGTTTGGAGATAGTTCCGAGAGGCTATGTAGCAGCATTGGAGATTCAGTCTACTTTGATGGATAAGATCAGAGAAGCTCAGAAAACTGACAAGGAGATCGCCTCTATCAAGGAGAAAATGAGCAAGGGAAAAGCTAAAGGATTTCGTGAGGATGAACACGATACCTTATGGTTTGAGGACCGCGTTTACGTGCCTAATGATCCGGAGATCAGAAAGATGATTTTGCAAGAGGCCCATGATTCGCCGTACTCGATTCACCCAGGAAATACCAAGATGTATTTGGATCGAAAGGACACTTTCTGGTGGACCGGAATGAAGAAGGATATTGCGGAGTATGTAGCAGTTTGTGATGTATGTCAGAGAGTGAAGGCGGAGCATCAGAAGCCAGCAGGATTGTTACAGCCATTGCCGATACTTGAATGGAAGTGGGATAAACTAGGCATGGATTTTATTACGGGATTGCCTAGGACCCGTTCCGGCTATGACTCGATATGGGTCGTAGTTGATCGTTTGACGAAGGTAGCTCATTTCATCCCAGTGAAGACCACTTACACCAGTGCTAAGTTGGCTAAGATATACATGACCAGGATCGTATTTCTGCATGGAGTTCCGAGGAGAATTGTATCAGATAGAGGAACCCAGTTTACCTCAAAGTTCTGGAATCAGTGGCACGGAACTTTGGGAACCAGACTAGAGTTTAGTACAACTTTTCATCCGCAGATAGATGGATAGACCGAGAGAGTCAATCAGATTTTGGAGGATATACTGAGAGCTTGTGCACTAGATTATGGATCAAGTTGGGATGAAAACTTGCCATATGCGGAGTTCTCTTATAACAACAGTTGTCAATCTAGTTTGAAGATGGCCCCTTTTGAAGCCTTGTACGGAAGGAGGTGCAGAACACCATTGACGTGGGATGAAGTTGGAGACCGCCAATTGTTTGGACCAGATTTGATTAAGGAGTCTGAACAGAAAGTGAAGTTGATTCACGATAGGCTCAAGATAGCCCAGTCCAGGCAGAAGAGCTATGCGGATTCTAAATGCAAGGAGACTGTGTACGAAGTCGGAGATAGATTCTATCTTCGAGTATCTCCACTTCGAGGATTTAAGCGCTTTGGAGTTAAAGGGAAATTAGCGCCACGTTTTGTGGGACCATACAAAGTTTTGGAGCGTATGGGAGAAGTTGCTTACAAGTTGTAATTGCCCGAAGGATTGTCAGGAGTCACGACGTGTTCCACGTTCTCAGTTGAAGAAGTGCCACGCAGAGATGGCGGATATATGCTGAGAGATACAGTGCCGCTGGAAGCGATTCAGTTGGATAATGATTTGACCTATGTGGATAAACCGATCAAAATTCTCGAATATGCCAGCCGAGTCACCCGCAGCAAGGTTATCAAGTTTTGCAAAGTTCAGTGGAGCCACCACACCGAGGATGAAGCCACCTGGGAGCGAGAGGAAGATCTGCCAAGGACCACCCTCACCTATTTTCTAGCCAACCCGAATCTCGAGGGCGAGATTCATCTTAAGGGGGGTAGGTTTGTAACATCCCAAATTTTCAATTTGGAATGTTATACATAGATCATCAGTGCATATCGTAATTTTATTGCATTTTGGCTTGATCCTAGAAATTTCACGCAACTCAAGGACCCACGGAGAGAGTTGGAGATTTCGTTATTTTCATATTTGAGTTTCTCAAATTTAAAAAAAAAGGATCATTTGGCTGGGCCTTCGGCCCAGTCGGGCGCGGGGCATTTTTTTAAAAAGATTTCCGCCGAAACAAGAATAATTCTAGAAAATAAAATAAAATTCTAAAAATGCCAAAAATAAATTTTCATCGCCTAAATAAAATATTTAGGACGAGATGAACATTTTCTTCGCCCTAAAATGCAACTTTGAAAACGTGCAATTTTTCCTAAATTCAAATAAAATAGCGAAAAACACCAAAATAAATTTTATTTGATTTTTTTATTAAACCTTCAATATTTCTTTATTTTGGGAAAGTCATTTTATTCCCTCTCTCATATTTATATAATAGAAATAATTGAAGATAAACGCCCGAGTCCGGGAGGGCCACGCCGCCACCACCCCCTCCCGCAAGCCACCGCCGCCGCCTCTCTCGCCCCCTTTAAAAGGCCGACCCGGGGCCCCCTGGAGCTCCAAGCCGCCCGCCGCCTCATGTGCACTCCACCGCCAGCTTCGCCCGCCGCCTAAGCGCCGCCCGCCGCCGTCGGCCGCCGCCCCGCCACCCCACGCCGCCCCGCAACCCCGCGAACCCCACCGGACCTCGCGTGAGACCGAGCCGAGGTAGCCGCCCCTTCGCCCGGTTTTCTAAAGAAAACCGATCTGGATTTTTTAAACCCTAGGTTTTCATTTTTTTATTAGATCGGTTTTATTGGTTTAATTATTTAGCGAGCGTTCGCTCGTTCGTTCGTTTTAATGAACGATTTTCGCCGTTTAGTTTCAGTTAACGAACGTCCGTTCGTTCGCCTATTCGTCCGTTTTTCTTTTTATCGGATTTTCCGTGATTATTTCTGATCGCGATTTCTGATCCGATTTTCGTTCTAGTATAATTTTTCGCTCGTTTATTGGAATCAGGCGATTCAAGCGCCTAGAGTTCCGTCTCGAAACCCTCTTTCCGATTAATCAACTCAAACAAGTTTTTGCTTCTGTAAAATTTGACTTAGGTCCAGATTAGTAAACAAAGCTTGTTTCTTTCACCGTTTGCTTTTCGTTGCTTCGTTTGTTTTGTTTCTTTTTGCAAACCGGAGTTCTTAAGTTGAAATTTCTGGTTAGATATTCTATTTGAGTTTTACCTGTGCATTAGATGATTACTTATTGTATGCTTGCTTGTTTGTTTGCAATAGAGTACCCGGAGTGTGCCGCTTGTTACTTCGAATCGCTAGGTTTCACGGATCATCAGCAAGGCAAGTAACACTTTAATCATATCCCTTTCATACCCAGTTTTTATGCATTAGATCAATCCTCAAACATTGCATGACTATGATCTAATTAAATTGTGGGTTTTGGGAGAGTAGATGAGGTAGTACCTATTACCTGTTTTATTATCAAACCCTTGGGAGTTACTTCTACGTTTGCTTGTGTTGCTATGCTATGCTAGTAGACGTGGATTGGGTGAGTGTATCCATGACAGATGTGAGATTTTAATTAATGGTTTAATTAAGGTGGCAACTTTAATACACATCTGGGTGGATTGAGGTACCTGGGTATTCCAGGATTGCCTGTTTCTTTTTGGACCGCCACCCAGGCTCAAAGGGATCATGAGATTATTCATGCTAGAAACTTCCATGTGCAGCCACAAGCTACTATGGGCTCTAGCATAGTTGATTAAGTCGTGCAAACTCTTACAGTGGTAGACTAGAAGATGTAGGGGAAAGTAGGTGTAACGGTCTACACGTTCGTAAGGTGCTAGCGCTTCTGAAAGACTATGTCTCGGTCATCCGTTTGTCAAACTCCGTGTAGTGCGAGAATACCAACGGAGGAGATCGAGTCTTGTGGGGAAAAGTGCGCAAACCTCTGCAGAGTGTATAAAACTAATCATGGTTAGTCGTGTCCCCGGTCATGGACATCTTGAGTATCTAGTACTTGGATTATCATGTGAATCTCATCAGGTTACTTTAATTAATATTGTTGGGTTTTTAATGATGATGCTTAATTGGGATTGAGAATGCTGTCAACCATTCTCAATGTTTAACAACCACCATGATAGTTAAATAACATTTATTCCTTTGCAGTAGGGAAAAATTGGCTTTACGCAAAATTGTAACCATAGAGCTTTCCACGAGCCATATATGCATGTAGTATAGCTTGTTTCTGTATATTTCTCTCTATGTGTTACATTGCCAGCATATTCCATGTGTTGACCCGTTTTCGGGCTGCAACGTTTATGTTGCAGACTTTTCAGACGACGAGTAAGGTGCTTTAGGTCGTGGTTCTATACTTAGTGATGCCGTTGGAGTTGATGGACTCGCTTATCTTCCAAGCCTTCCGCTGTTATCATTATTAGATGGCCTTAAGCCATATTTATTGTAATAAGTTCTCTTTTGAGACATTCGATGTAATAAGTGTGTGATTGCTACTCTGTTATAAATCCTTCAAGTACTGTGCGTGTTAGCATTACTGATCCATGGATGACACTGATGCACAGAGGTCTGACTGTTTGAGGTCTGGTCGCTACAACTCATGGGTCGGTTCCATCCTGCGCCACATAGGTTGGATCAAGACGCGTTATACGAAGACCCATGTGGAGGACTTGGCGTACAACACGGTTAGCTACCACAACATGAGGACTCTATCCCCACTGGTGATAAGACGACTATATATGATTTGTAACCCTAGGCCCCCAGTATGTTATAGAAGCTTCGGGGCTAGTTCATCGATAGTATACATACACGCACAATGCCTGGTATTCACGTGTACTTTGTACACACCCCTATAACTAGTACCAGGAGTAGGCTTTTTCCTCAACTGCAAGGGTCAGAACTAGGGTAAAACTTTGCCTCGTATTACCATCCAGCCTAACAATGTGGATATCTCACCGAATGATATGATGGAATCATATCTGCCAACTACTAAGAGAGAGGTGTTTCTAGGGGGGGCAATGTGTGCGAGAGAGGCCTAAAGATAATGTGCGTGCGGGAGACACGTAGGCACATATATGTGCGTACAGAGGGCGTACAGAGGGCTGGTACCTGATATATGTGAGAGAAATAGTGTTTTCCAACTGAGATTAGTGAAAAGAGTGGTACATAGTAGTCAGAAAGAGAGAGAGAGAGAGATACAGAGAGAGCATGTGCGTGAGACTCCCCGACACCCCGAGAGAGTGTGAGCATGTGTGAAAGAGAAATGACGATGCATATAAAGTGTGTGCACTTATGTGGTAGATAGAGAGAGATATAGCGCGTTTGTGAGAACGGGCCGAGGCATAGTGCATCTACGTGTAAAAGGAGGTTCTACGCATTAAATGAAAATATAAATGGCATTATTATTATTGGATGAGATCATGAATTTTGCAAATTGTGTATGGATGAAAATCGGTCTATCAGACACCCATACTCTATTGAATTCTAGCATGTGCATGTATTTATTTCATATTATCGATCCATAGAGTGAGAGCGGTTTGAAATACAGGCAATGGATGCTTTTGCAATTCTTATATAAACATTAATTAGTGCACTCCATGTTGTTAGTGTGAAGCACTTTATACATTTGTCACTTGCATGGATACATTCCAAATTGCTAGCTATGAATTAGAATACATGTTGAATTCAACATAAAGGAGGTTTCGAATATTCGAATTCATAGGAAGTGCATTCATGTATTTGAACCCGAGATAATGGCATTTCTAAATCAGATGAAAAAGGGGGCATCAACCTTTGTTGTGCATTTGAACATGCTATATATATTCATACGCATGTCTAACTTTTTTTGCAACCAAGGAGATTATATCTGGAACCATGCATGAACTGAGGTAAGTTGCATATTTTTTAATATATACTCATGTACAATGTATATTCAAATGTACCACCTCCATTCCAAAATAATCGTAGCTTTAGGATTTTCAAGAGTAAAGATTTGTGAAGTTTGACAAATCCTGAATGTTCAATTCAAGAGAACCGAAAACGTTAATGCTTCTGCTCCCAAATATTGAACGAAGCGCCAAATAGGCCTCTGGTCACCCGAAACCGCGCGAGACTAATGTTTGGTGGTAGGAAATTAATGTCCCGACTCTGGCCCGTGTAGCCTATCGCCCCGATGTCCAAAGGTCTAAACCGGGGTAGGTTGTAACTTCACCAAGACGCCAGTCTCAACCGCCTCCGAGAAGCATTCATACGCCGTGGGTGCCTAAACACCCATGCGCTCGGCCGAAATCTATCCCGCCCACATTTGGGACACCTGAGATTACTGTCCTACCCCCAACCCGCAATATGTCTGAAATTTTAGATGGGGGCAAAGTTTGTAACTTTCCCCAAATTTCAAACAAGCGCGTCCCAAACCGAAACATTGTTCCCCCTTAGTTCCCCGCCTCCCTCCGTTTCCCCATTCATACTTCGTGGGCGCCAAAAGGCCCTCTCCACCAACCGCGAAACCCCAGCCTCCTCCGTCCTCCACCCCATAGTGCCCAATCCACCGCCGCCCAACTCCATCACGCCGAGCCAAGACTCGACGTTGCCGTCTAACGCAACCGCAACCGCAACGCCCTCAAGGACTTAGCAGCTGAAGCCGAGGTAGAGCTGCCTCCACGACGCCGATGCCGACATGCGCCATACCAGAACCACTCCGACCACGCCGTCCCGCGCCTCACTACTGCAGCTCCACTGTCGCAACCATCCACCGCACCGGAGCTGTTCCCGCTATGCCATCGTTCACCGCCTCGGATCTGCTTCCCCGCCGCTGACAGACGGCCACCGCACCACACTCAACAACTTGGCCATGGGTTCTTCCAAGGCTGCACCGTACTCCACAACTTCTCGTTTCTAGCGAACCACAAGAAGATCGTTGGAAAAACAGAAGGAGGACACAGCACTACCAGCAGTAAGAGCTACTCCTCTTCCCTTATTCGTGCAAAACTTACGTCTATGCTCACACCGTATTCATCCCATGAAAGAAACTAGTTGAGTGCTTCTTACTTCATCTTCTTCATGATACTAAATGCTCAAGGTTTCCTACCTTTACTATTTCACCTTTTCTAGAGGTCAGTAGCCTACCTGGATTTCATTTCAGGGTCAGTCGAACTGCAATTAAAAGAAGCAGCACCCGCTTAGGCGCGCGGAGCACCTAGTCCGCCTGTTCGCCGGGGAAGCGGCGCATCGGTGTCTATCATAGGGGTGTGGGGCGCAGGAGCTGCGCGCTCGATCTGGAGGTCGGCGGGCTTGAATGGATTGCCGGGTGGTGCAAGCACGGCGGTGCGGTGAGGTCGAGGGAGGGTGCGTGCAGGGATCGGGCCGGTGGTCGCTGCCGTTCGAGGAAGATCGTCAACACCGACCGGGCTGGAGGTAGATGAAGGCGATCTGCCCGTTCTTTGTACATCGGACGGTGCAGAAAAAATGGACTAACCTATTTGTTTTCAGTCGAATGTTACTTTCATAGAATCCTATAGTAATTTAGTGTGCCATGCATGTTGTAGAGCTATTATATGTCTCCCTTCATTTATTTCTCACCGACCTGCTATCTGCTACCTTTACGCTGTACTAATTGTGCGCACACTTCACCCGTACTCACACTATTGTTTTTTTATGCATGGGTATTTCAGACTCTGATGCAGTTTTGATGAATGCTGAAAAGAAAAGACAGAAGTCGCTCTAGCGTAATTCGAAGATAAGCACTAAGTGTTTCAGCGCTCTAAAGGATGCAGTGTCAGCAGTTGGAGATAGTAAACGTAGCTCTGCAGTTGATGATCTCAATTGCCACACACAACCATCCCAGGTGCTTGCTTTAACTTCGCACTGTCAAATGTGGTTGCATGTTGCATATGGTGTCTAGCTTGTATTGCTTCCAATTTGGTTAAATTGCATCTGCTTACTTTACACATTATACCTTTGACAATGACATGCCTTCCTGTTTTGATACATACTACATATGTCTATTAACCATGTTCGTACATCAAACTAATGCTCTTTTGTATCCCTCACAATCACTTATGATGAGATAGTCACCCGGTGGGTTATCGTGAGACGCCATACTCGTTTAAAGAGTGTAGTGTCATCCTCCCCACATGATTCTCAAGAAACAGCAAGGCTAAATGAAGATAGTCAACGTAGCTCTCTAGTTGATGACCGCAATTCCCCAACACCACCATCACAGGTGCTTGCTCTAACTTCGCAGTGTGATATGTGATATGTGCTTGCATGTTGCATTAGGGTAAATTGCATCTGCTTAGTTTACACATTATACTGTGAATATGACATGCCTTCCTATTTTTGGTACACACTACATCTATGTGTTAACCTTGTTCTTACATGAAACTACCTCTCTTACAGATCCTGCATCAATCACTTACGATGAGTCACCATTATTCGTTGCATATTGCATATTATTTCTAGCCTGTTTCCATGTATTGCTTCTAATTTGCTCAAATACATTTGTTAGGGCACCCTTTTAATTTGGCAGAGTGATATTGGTTTCATCTTTCATATGGTTTCTAGCTTGCATTGATTCTAACAAGTTCAAGCACCTTGTGCTTAGTTTACACTTTATACATCATACATGTCAATATGTCACGCCGTCCTGTATTTCATACATATTCCACCCTCCTATCATGCGGCTGCCTTACATGAAAGTAGTGTTCGTCAGTATCATGCATCAGTGAGTTCTGAAGAGCAAATTTTATTCCTTTTTCTTGTGGGTTTGACTTGGCAAGGCAAAATCAAGAAAGAGGAAGGAAAAGAGTAAGGAAGGCGACGATGGTGGTCCTCTGCAGCAACGTAAATGGAGCATTTGTACCAATTCTCCTTGTACTGATAGTGCATTACAAGGTCCAAGTCTCCCCTCCCTACTCCACCATCCAAGGTGCTTGCTCTAACTTGGCAGTGTGATATCTGGTTGCATGTTGCATATGGTGTCTAGCTTGTATTGCTCCTAATTAGTGTAAACTGCATCTGCTTAGCTTACACATGATACGTGTGAATATGACATGCTTTCCTGTTTTTGGTACATACTATATCTGTCTATCACACCATGTTCTTACATGAAACTACTCTTCTTGTGTATCCTGCATCAGACACTTATTATGGAACACCTTTAAGTTGGCAGTGTGATATTGGTTTGCGTCTTCAATATGATTTCTAGCATGTATTGCTTCTAATTTGATGAACGCCACCTATGACGAGACAGTTTTAACTTGGCAGAGTGATATTGATTGCACCTTTCATATGGTGTCTAGTTTGCAGTGCTTCTAATTTGTTGAAGTGCCTTCTTCTTAGTTACCACATCATAGGTGTGAATACGTCAAGCCGTCCATTTTTTCATACATATTCCATCCTCGTATCATGACTTTGCCTTCATCAGAGTAGTGTTCGTCAGTATCATGCATCAATGAGTTTTGAAGAGCAAATTTTATTCCTTTTTCTTGTGGGTTTGACTTGACAAGGCAAAATCAAGAAAGAGAAAGGAAAAGAGTAAGGAAGGCGATGATGGTGGTCCTCTGCAGCAACGTAAACGGAGCATCTGTACCGATTCTCCTTGTACTGATAGTGCATTACAAGGTCCAAGTCTCCGGTCCCCTACT
Source organism: Aegilops bicornis (assembly GCA_021605145.1). Classification (NCBI taxonomy): domain Eukaryota; kingdom Viridiplantae; phylum Streptophyta; class Magnoliopsida; order Poales; family Poaceae; genus Aegilops; species Aegilops bicornis. The sequence goes on from CM038674.1 coordinate 194,847,493, forward strand.
CCACCATCCATGGTGCTTGCTCTAACTTGGCAGTGTGATATCTGGTTGCATGTTGCAAATGGTGTATAGCTTCTATTGCTCCTAATTAGTGTAAACTGCATCTGCTTAGCTTACACATGATACATGTGAATATGACACGCTTTCCTGTTTTTGGTACATACTATATCATCTATCACACCATGTTCTTACATGAAACTACTCTTCTTGTGTATCCCTGCATCAGTCACTTATGATGGAACACCTTTAAGTTGGCTATGTGATATTGGTTTGCGTCTTGAATATGATTTCTAGCATGTATTGCTTCTAGTTTGATGAACGCCACCTATGATGAGACAGTTTTAACTTGGCAGAGTGATATTGATTGCACCTTTCATATGGTGTCTAGTTTGCAGTGCTTCTAATTTGTTGAAGTGCCTTCTGCTTAGTTACCACATCATAGGTGTGAATATGTCAAGCCGTCCATTTTTCGTACATATTCCATCCTCGTATCATGACTTTGCCTTTCATCAGAGTAGTGTTCGTCGGTATCATGCATGAATGATTTCTGAAGAGCGAATTATATTCCTTTTTCTTATCGGTTTGACGTCACAATGCAAAATCAATAAAGCTGAAGGAAATTGGCAAGGCATTGGATGATGGTGGTCCTTCCGAGCAAGCAAATGTAAGTTCTCTACAGATTCTACTCCGCCATCCTCCCAACAAGATTCGCAAGACAAGCAAGGCTAGCCAGTCAACGTAGCTGTGTAGATGATGAGCACATCTCCCCTACTCCACCATCACAGGTGCTTGCTCTAACTTGGCACTATTATATGTGGTTGCATGTTGCGTATGATGTCTAGCTTGTATTTCTTCTAACTTTGTTGTATTGCATCTGCTTACTTTTCACATTTTGCCTGTGAATATGTCACGTGTTCCTGTTTCTAGATCATACGTGTACATGATGAGCACATCTTCCCTACTCCACCATCACAGTGCTTGCTCTAACTTGGCACTATTATATGTGGTTGCATGTTGCGTATGATGTCTAGCTTGTATTGCTTCTAACTTTGTTGAATTGCATCTGCTTACTTTACACATAATGCCTGTGAATATGACACGTGTTCCGCTTTCTAGAACATATGTGTACATGATGAGCACATCTCCCTACTCCACCATCACAGTGCTTGCTCTAACTTGGAACTGTTATATGTGGTTGCGTTTTCCGTATGATGTCTAGTTTGTATTGCTTGATTATGTTGAATTGCATCGGCGTAGCTTACAACTTATACCTACAACGATCACTTACCCATAAGACACATTTAACTTGGGACTGTGATGTAGGTTGCATCTTGCATTGTCTTCTAGCTTGTACTGCTTCTAATTTCTTGAAATGGCACTTACGACGAGACACTTTTTGACGAGACACTTTTTACCTGATAGAGTGATACTGGTTGCATGTTCATATGGTGCCTAGCTTTCATTTCTTCTAGTTTATTTGAAATGCCTTTCGCTTACTGTTTTTTCATACATATTCCATCCTCCTATCGTACGTGTGAATACGAAATGCTATCTTTTTTTGTATATATTCCATCCTCCTATCCTGCGCTTGCCTTACATCAAAGTAGTGTTCGTCTCTATCATGCATCAACCAGTTATGCAGAGCTAATTTGTCGGATGTGGGGTTCCGGCAAAACCTTAAGGTTCGAACACTGGGGTGCGCGCGAAGTCTTTCCCTCCTACCGATCTACGCTCTAGATCGCTAAGATCTCGCGGATGAACTCAATGAACTTGCAACACAGAAAGACACGGGGTTTATACTGGTTCGGGCCACCATTGTGGTGTAATACCCTACTCTGGTGTGGTGGTGGTGGATTGCCTCTTGGGCTGATGATGAACAGTACAAGGGAAGAACAGCCTCCTGAGGTTGAGGTGTTCTTGTGCGTATGAACGTGTGGCGTGAGGATTCGATGCCTCTACTGTGGTGGCTAGCTCTACTTATATAGGCCCTGGTCCTCTTCCCAAATATCGAGCGGGAAGGGAGCCAACAACGGCGGGAAAATTTGAAGGGGGACACCTAGTTAAAGCTATCCTGACAAAAGCGGTCTTCGCCTGTGAAAAGCTCTGGGGTGACGCCATCTTGGGCTCCACGATGACCTCCGCCTTGCCATCCTCCTGGTCTTGGTCTCGTTGCACCAATATGGCAACCTTTTCCTGATGCCTCGGTACTCCTCACCTGCGCTGGCCTCCTTAGCACCAAAGAGGAAATAGGGACGCCGCGCATCGGCGCCCTTTGCACTGCACCCGCTCGGGTACCGTTAAATCATGGCTCATGTCACGAGAGCCTCGTGAGGTTTGCGTCGCCTTGATATCTCTGCTCCTTGTGAGCCTGCTTGGCTAGGCCGCTCCAGAGGAGATCTTGCATCGTCCGCCTCGCGAGGCTTGGACCCTCGCGAGGGTCTTGGGTGCCTTGTTGACGAAGATGGGTCGTACGCCTGCTGCTTGGCCACGCTGTGGGCCGCAGGCAGGCAAGTCTGGGGACCCACGTTCCCAGAATGCCGACAGTAGCCCCCGGGCCCAAGGTGCGCTCGGGCTTGGCTTCGCGGCGAATACAAGGGTCAAGTTCGGAGCATCGCGGGCCCCAAAAGCTTGCGGCCTTGGTCGACACGTGGCAGTTGATTGGACGTGGGCGTCTCCGCTTCCCCACGCTACCTCGGCAACTGCACGACTTGACAAGTCCCTGCGACATGCAAGGAAAACCATCATTACCTGCGATCATGGGAGACGCCGGTTGGCCTTCTCTTGCTATAAATGGGGAGGGGGCGGAGCCCCCGTTGCCCATCTCTTCCTCGCTTGCTTGCTTCTTCCTCCTTGCTCCACTGCTGACAACAATGGCGCCCATCAGAAGGTTTTCCGCCGAAGAGAAAGGAAAAGCTCCCCGTAACGATCCGGGGCCACTTCCACCGAAGAAGAGGTCGATCCATCACCTTGATGAAGCGGTGATGCAGGTGGTGATGAGGCCTTGGCGTGAGCGGCCTCCTCCGGGTACCCGCTACCCTTGTACGCCCGAGCCAAGGGCTCGGGAGGTTGGAGCGACGAGCAGCGCCGCCCGCGCCGCGTCCAGGGCCTTCGCGCCACGGCGTCACGTGTCGTTACCCCTGGGGTCCAGGACGCGGACTCCTCGCACGAGTTGGTGTTGTGGGCGCCGATGCCTCCAAGCTCCTGGATCCGCTTCCCGCAGTTCTTCTCCGACGTGATGCCGCCGAGGAGGCCTCTCGAGCTCTGGCTGCAGCACGCCGACTGCAGCGCTCCAGCGATGAGAGCGGAGATCGGAGCGGTCCCCACCGGCAAGATCTTCATGACTCGCGGCTGGGGCGAGGTCGTGCGTGTCTGCCGCACGAGAGGAGCCCTCGCAATCCACTTCGAGTACGATGGCGCCTCCACGCTCTTCTTCAAGATCTTCGATGCCGAGGGCCGCCACCTGGAGTGCTGCCCTGGGGAGGAGCGCCAGACCGACGCGCGCTCCGCCCGCAGCTACTCCAACAGCAGCAGCCCCTGGGAGTTCGGCAGCTCTCCTGAGCTTTACGAGACTCCGGAGACGAGCGATGACAGCTACGTGCCCCCGAGATCTCGCCGCGCTCGGAGCAGGGCTGCAGCGTCCGGCCATCGCTGCCGCTGATCTGGATGGGGTTGGCACCGGCCTCCCTGGCCCACTGTTGATGATGGCGTCTGCCACGGAAGGCTGTAGATAGGATTCCCCTTAGCATCAGCTTTTCTTTCCTGCGAAGGATCATGAATCACCCCGTGGGGGCATGTAAGGGTCTGTAATGTCTTTGGTGCTTATCTTCCTTGTTATGAAAATTTGGTGAGTGCATGTCCCGTTAAGTCTTAGTCCCCCCTTTCTTTCCTCGCGATGGCTTGTTGCTCTACGCTGACAGGTCCCGGTCCCCAGGCAGGCTACAGCCGTCGCTGGTATGCCAGGTCGCATGCCGTGGTCAAGGCTAGGAGGTGTGCGGCCCGAGGTCCAGTAAGAGCCCCTGAGGCGTGATGCTCAGGAGGTCCCCCTTAGCGCTCAAGCAGCCATGGTAACGCAAGAAAGTAAAATGACTTGGACGCAACGGGGCTGTGGCATGGCGTGAATGACCATGAGACCCAGATATTTAGCTGATCCTAGGGCGAAACTTATCTTGCTGACTTCGCGGCGATTCCTGACGTCGCGCTAGGGCTGCGCGCCAACTCGTGTGGCATAGCCAGGTCGGCCCATACGAGTTCTCCTCCCCTCATGCTCTCCTTAGTGCTCTACGTCCTCAGGTCCCGGCCCTCGAGCAAGCTCAGCCGCCGCTGGTATGCCAGGTCGCGATGCCGTGGGCAAGGCCAGGGGGTGAGGGCTGGAGAGCCAATAAGAGCTCCTGAGTCGCGATGCTCAGGAGCCCCCTTTAACGCCAGTTTAATTGCACGAGAGAAAAAGGGACTCGCGGTGCCGCCTGCTATCCTTCCCTCGGGATCCCTGTGAGCAGGCACAAGAAGAACATGGTTTGCCGTTACAGCTGTTAGTCTGCCGCTGGTTGCTCTGGGTGAGGTGGAGGCACTAAGGGCCTGGTGAGGTGACGTGCGCGGCGCGGCGCGTGCCGTGAGCCAGAGCTCAACCACTCAGATTTGTCGGTGTGGCAGGGACGGACCCATGCACCAGCGTCGTGCTTGTGTGAAGGCCCCGGGGGAGGCGATGATCGAGCAGGTGATAGCCGTTGGTAGGTTATGCATGGAGAGCAGATCAACTTGGATAAATGCAGGAAGATACATGCCACTGGGTCTGGCCCGAGCGGATTGGGGATGATGCAGCCCGAGGTGCGCCCCCAGCAAAGTAAGCTAAAGACATAAGTGAAAGGGGTAAATGCCACTGGGATAGACCCATGTGGCCTTTGAATAATGCAGCCCGAGGGGCGCTCCCAGCTTAAACGAGCTTGGAAGATGTCACCTGGTTCTGTAGACGAAGTAGAGTTGGTGCAGCTATAGCCCCGCGTTGAAGGAATGGCTCCTCATGAGCCACCGGGACCCTGAGCCTCGGGAGGCTCTGGAGGTTCAGGAGGTTCCCTGAAGACCGTCTCCATCTCCTCCAGGACGGCATGGAACCTGGCCTCCTGAGCCACAAGGCCTTGCCGCACGTTGCGCTGATAGGACGACGCCACGCTCGTCAAGCCGAAGGGCATGCGTACGTAGCTGTGTGGTGGGCCCTCGCAGCAGCCCACACGCGATGGCTAGAAGTGCTCCTGAGACGCGGCCCTGTTGAGCCCTGGGATGTCGACGCAGACATGCAGCCAGGCATCCTCGCCTGGATGGGGTGTCGCGCCTTGTGAGCGACTGTGGCCACGCATGGCTCTTGCTTCTTGCAGTTCCTGGGTGGTCTTGGTGATGAACTCCTGAGTGGTGGGCACTCCTTGCCCTGTGCTCTCCTGAGGAAGGTGTGCCGTGAGGCACACTTCCAAGTGGTGTCCAAGCGCCTCCCTTGTGAGGTTGGCAAGGTCTGAGGCTCTCCAGAAGAGAGCCCCCGAGCCCTGCCTGAGGAGGGCACCGGGCGCGCCTTCCTATGCGTTGGAGGGAGGCGCCCCTGGAGCGGGCGCTGATCCGGACGAGGCTCCTGCCGCGAGGCCATCCTCCTGAGGTCCTGTGCGGCGCGACAGCTTCTTCTTGTGGATGGTCTCTGGAGGGCCTTCACTTCTGCTGTCGGGGTCGTCGATTGCTGCGGCTTGAAAGGCGCGCTCAAGGAGCACACCGCATCCCTCTCTTCACACGGAACCGTGATGATTCCTCCACTTCCTAGCATCTTGAGAACGTTGCAGCCATGATGAGTGACCACCATGAACTTGGCCAGGGCTGGATACCCGAGGATGGCATTGTACGGCAGGCGGATGTGAGCGATGTCGAAGTCGATGAGCTCGGTGCGATAGTTTTTGTGCTCCCCGAAGGTGACAGGCAGGCGGACCTGCCCTATTGGTGTGGTGGAGCCGTCGGTCACTCCTGAGAAAGGCTTGGTTGGCTGGAGCTGCTCATATGGCACTTGGAGGTTGTCGAACGTATCAACGGACATGACGTTGAGCCCTGCGCCGCCATCGATGAGAGTCTTGGTGACTTGCACATTGCTGATGACTGGGGAGCACAGCATAGGGAGGGCGCCAGCGGTGGCTGCGCACTTGAGCTGATCTGCCGAGTTGAAGGTGATGGCACATTGGGACCGCCTGAGCGGCCATGTGGCCTCGAGCTTGGGGAGCACCGCGTTCACCTCGCGAGCGAACTGTTTGAAGATGCGCTGAGAGGCTGGGGCCTGGGCACCGCCCAAGATACACGCGATCGCACGCGGCTCCTGGAAGCCCCCAGCCCCCTCGTCCTGGTGGTGGTCGTCGTTCCTTCTTGGTGGCAGCAGCGGGGGAAGACCGGCATTGCCCTGGGGGTGATCCTCACGAGGCGGGTCCCTCCAGGCGCCCTTGCGAGGTTGGTCCTGCCAGCGGTCCTCACCAGGCCGATTGCGCCACTCCTGGCGCGGGCCACGGTCGTCCCAGCGTCCGCCTCCACGTCCTCCTCCGCGGCCGTAGCCCCGGTCATTGCGCTCGGGGCATCGGCCGTAGCGTCCTTCCTGTATGGCTCTGAGCTCTTGAAAGTCGCTGGTGTTGGGGGTGTTCAGGTTGTGGAAGGCGCAGAATGGTCGGCCGTTCTTGGATGATTCGGGCTGATCCCTGCCTCGCTTGGTGTCGGGCTCCGCTGCGAGCACCACTGCCTCTTTGCACTTCACATCCTTGGCCTTGGCCTTCTTCTCCTCCGCTCCTGCAGCTGGCAGCTCAAGGAGAGAGAGGCGCCCCTCCTCAGCTCTTGCGCACTTGGTCGCCAGGTTGAACAGCTCCTGAGATGTGCAGAGCTCCTCGTGGATAGCAAGCTCTTCCTTCATCTTGACGTCACGGACGCCGTCCGAGAACGCGGAGATGATGGCTTCGTCCATGACCTTGGGGATGTTGAGGCGGGTGTTGTTGAAGCGCTGGATGTACTTCTGGAGGGTCTCTCCTGGCTGTTGCTTGATGCGGCGTAGATCACCCGCGGCCGGTGGGCGGTCGCGAGTGCCCTGGAAGTTGGCGACAAAGCGGTCGCGCATCTCGTCCCAGGAGGAGATCGAGTTGTGCTGCAGGTTCAGGAGCCAGGAGCGGGCCCCATCCTTGAGAGCCATGGGAAACCAGTTCACCATGATTTTCTCGTCGCCGTTGGCCACTTCGATGCTCAGCTAGTAGAGCTGCAGGAACTCCGCGGGTTCGGCCGCGCTGTTGTAGCGAGGAGGTAGATCCGGCTTGGACTTGCCTGGCCAGGCAACGCTACGCAGTTCGGGGGTGAAGGCGCGGCAGCCGACCGTGGTCGCCGGGGCCCGCTTCTGAGGTGGAGCTTGCTCTTGGCGAGGTCCGCGCTGCGCCACTGCAGGCGGCATGCGGTCTTGACGAGGTGGCGCGGGGAGCGTCGGTGCACCTTCTCGCGGCTGCGGGATTTCTTGGCAGCTTCTTTCTTCACGCGCGGGCACCGGGCGCGGTGGATCACGCCATGGAGGCGCACGCCTTGGTTCCAAGGCGCCGTCTTGGGGTTGAGGTGGTGGAGGCATGCCATGAGCCCGTCGCCCGCGGCTGGTTGAGGGGGAGGCAGAGAGTGGGACGGCGCCGGAGAGCCCCCTGCGGCACGGACAAGCTCGGCGACGCGGCCGAGCCACTCCTCATAGAGGTCGACGAGGGGGCGGTAACGCAGGAGCTCGTTCGCCACGATGAGTGCGGCCCTTGCCTCCATGGGAGCGCGGTGCGCGTGAGACGAAGAACCGACAGGGTTCAGCGATGGAGTAGCGATGCGGCCGTCCTGCCGCACCGAAGATGGAGCGAGGCACCTGCTGCTCGTTCCCCGCTGGGCCAGTGGCAGGGTTGGCGGCAGGAGACGGAGAACGATGAGGTGGCCCACCTACGGGAGCCGTCTGAGCGACGCGGGCGGAGAGGGAAGCCCAACGCTCAGCTCGAGCACGGCGAGCGTCTGCCATGGAAACGACAGAGCGATGGAGCAACGAACTGATGGAAGGGAAACTACGGCGCTCCCCTACCTGGCGCGCCAAATGTCGGATGTGGGGTTCCGGCAAACCCTTAAGGTTCGAACACTGGGGTGCGCGCGAAGTCTTTCCCTCCTACCGATCTACGCTCTAGCTCGCTAAGATCTCGTGGATGAACTCGACGAACTTGCAACACAGAAAGACATGGGGTTTATACTGGTTCGGGCCACCGTTGTGGTGTAATACCCTACTCCAGTGTGGTGGTGGTGGATTGCCTCTTGGGCTGATGATGAATAAGATAAGGGAAGAACAGCCTCCTGAGGTTGAGGTGTTCTTGTGCGTATGAACTTGTGGCGTGAGGATTCGATGCCTCTACTGTGGTGGCTAGCTCTACTTATATAGGCCCTGGTCCTCTTCCCAAATATCGAGCGGGAAGGGAGCCAACAACGGCGGGCAAATTTGAAGGGGGGCAGCTAGTACAAGCTATCCTGACAAAAGCGGTCTTCGCCTGCGAAAAGCTCTGGGGTGACGCCGTCTTGGGCTCCACGATGACCTCCGCCTTGCCGTCCTCCTGGTCTTGGTCTCGTTGCACCAATATGGCAACCTTTGCCTGATGCCTCGGTACTCCTCGCCTGCGCTGGCCTCCTTAGCACCAAAGAGGAAATAGGGACGCTGCACGCACTGGCGCCCGCCTGGTACCGTTCGTCATGGCTCACGTCACGAGAGCCTCATGAGGTTTGCCTCGCCTTGATATCTCCGCTCCTCGTGAGCATGCTTGGCTAGGCCGCTCCAGAGGAGGTCTTGCATCGTCCGCCTCGCGAGGGTCTTGGGTGCCTTGTTGACGAAGATGGGCCGTACGACCTGCTGCTTGGCCACGCTATGGGCCGCAGGCAGGCAAGTCTGGGGACCCCCGTTCCCAGAACGCCGACAAATTTTTATTCATCTTCTTGTGGTTTTGACTTCATAAGGCAATATCAGAAAATAGGAAGGAAAAGAGTAAGTTAGGGGATGTTGGTGGTCCTCCGCACTGACGCAAACAGAGACTCTCCAGATTTGCCACTGCTACTGCTAATGAAGTTGAAGTCCCAAATCTACATGATGAGTTCATCTCCCGTACTCCACCATCGCAGGTGCTTGCTCTAAGTTGACAGTGTGATAATTAGTTTCATGTTGCATATGTTGTCTAGCCTGTATTTCTTCTATTCTGATTAAATTGCGTCTGCTGAGTTCATACGTTATACATGTGCATATGACATGGCGTTCTGTGTCTAGAATATACTGCATCTATCTATCATACCATGTTCTTACATCAAAGTACTGTTGTTGTGTATCCCGCATCATTCACTCATGATTGGACACTTTTAACATGGCAGTTTGATAGTGGTTGTATCTTGCATTGATTTCTACGTTGTACTGCTTCTAATTTTTCGAATTGCCACTTATGACAAGACACTTTTAACTTGGCAGAGTAATATTGGTTGCATTTTTCATATGGTGTCTAGCTTGCATTACTTCTATTTTCTTGAAAATCCTTCTGCTTATTTTACACATCGTAGCTGTGAATATGTCATGCCGTCCTATTTTTCTTACATATTCCATCCTCATACGGTTGTCTTACATCAAAGTATTGCTTGTCTGTATCATGCATCAATGAGTTCCGAAGAGCGATTTTATTCTTTTGTGTTGTGGGTATGGCTGGACATGGCAAAGTCAAAAAGAGCAAGGAAAATAATATAGTAGGGAGTGGTGTTACTGCGTCGGGTGAAACGGAAAAGGATCTGCCGTCCATTCTCGCCGGGTACTTATAGTGCAAGAGAAGGTCCAAGTCCACCGCTAAATCTACAAACACAAGATCACCTGATCCACCAGCCGCAGATCCGCTTCAACTGCATTTCAAGCATCTCAACGAGTTACTCGTTCGTTTGCTCCGGAACTGGCCAGTTCCCAAGCTGCCTTCACACCTAACACTACTTCCGAAGCACTGCTGACACAACAGGACTTGGCAAGATTAGATGAACCTCATGAGCATCAACACCAAGACGGTACCTGACCGAGTCAAGTTGCAGTTGCATGCTCCTTTATATGTACTCTCACAGTTTGATGTACACTAACACTTTCCATATTCGTTATTGAACTAGCACCACGACGCAAGCGGAAACAGACATCAGGGATAATGCTTGACAGATTAACAAAATCTAAAGGAGGAAGAATGGAGATCCATTTTGAGGCAGGTTTAAAAAGGCCACGTGATGCTACAAAGTCAGCCAAGTTAGTATCAGAGGCAGCCGTTGCCGTTAGGTGTCATGCACGTATCCTCCCAACGTGGATCGAGTACAGGAATGATAAAGACAATACCCAGTTTAACACCTTCCTTGACCATTTATCCGTAAGTAATGTTATTCATCGCAATTAGTAATATTGTCTTGCTCATTCCATACTTTCCAGCTTCCTCCTAATAAGACTCACATTTTTTTCAACAGATGAGGTTCAAGTTGGATCCAGAGATGATGCAACTAAACAAGCATTCACTCATATTTTTCAGTGCGCTCTCATGACAAGATTGCAGTACCACCTTATAAAATCTCACTTTGAAGGCAAGGCAAACAATGAAATCGCACAAACAACTCCAAAGCAATATATTACATATGAAGACTGGACAGCCCTCGTTAAACACTAGTCTGATCCAAAGTATCAGGTAGGCTATATGTATTTGATCAGATCACATATTGAACTTGTATTTTCTTCTAGGCTAACTATTTGAAGAACAAGACCAACCATTCTAAAGTGATATTCCAACAGACAACAGGATCTCGTAGCTATATTGCACACTGCAAGGCTCTTGTAAATAGCTGCTACTTCCTTCTTTTTTCAATGCCATATTATCGTATCTATATTGACTTGTTCCAAATACAGAGGACAGCCTGTGCGGACCGAAAATAACCTGAACCGAATGCAGTGCAAATCTTCAAGGATTGCCACGCCAGCAAGATGAAGGGCATGAGCACACCAGTTCAAGCCATTGTTGTAAGTCTTTACTCCTCCTTCCTTTGAACTGATTGGTACTGTGATGTGTTCATTTAACTACTTGGTTTGCAGGCAATGTCAGTTACTCTGTTCACTTTTATACACAATTGTCTTAACATATCATTTCACCTTACATGGTTTAAAAGAGATGAAGGATATTCTTTTGGTCTTGATCTGTATTCTAGTTGTTAAGTTCACGTGTGCTACCTCTTGAGCACCGCGTTGGTTTTCCCTCGAAGAGGAAAGGGTGATGCAGTAAAGTAGCGTAAGTATTTCCCTCAGCTTTTGAGAACCAAGGTATCAATCCAGTAGGAGACCACGCTCGAGTCCCACACACCTACACAAAGAAATAAGAACCTCGCAACCAACGTAATAAAGGGGTTGTCAATCCCTTCAGGTCACTTACGAGAGTGAGATCCGATAGATATGATAAGATAATATTTTTGGTATATTATAGTAAAGAGAAATAAAGATGCAAAGTAAAATAAACGACAATAGAAATAGCTAAGTGTTGGAAGATTAATATGATGGAAAATAGACCTGGGGGCCATAGGTTTCACTAGTGGCTTCTCTCAAAAGCATAAGTATTACGGTGGGTGAACAAATTACTGTCGAGCAATTGATAGAATTGAGCATAGTTATGAGAATATCTAGGTATGATCATGTATATAGGCATCACGTCCGTGACAAGTAGACCGACTCACCTGCTGCATCTACTACTATTACTCCACACATCGACCGCTATCCAAAGATGCATCTAGAGTATTAAGTTCATAAGAACGGAGTAACGCTTTAAGCAAGATGACATGATGTAGAGGGATAAACTCATGCAATATGATATAATCCCCATCTTGTTATCCTCGATGGCAACAATACAATATGTGTCGTTTCCCTTTCTGTCACTCGGATCGAGCATCGCAAGATTGAACCCAAAGCTAAGCACTTCTCCCATTGCAAGAAAGATCAATCTAGTAGGCCAAACCAAACTGATAATTCGAAGAGACTTGCAAAGATAACCAATCATACATAAAAGAATTCAGAGGAGATTCAAATATTGTTCATAGATAAACTTGATCATAAACCCACAATTCATCAATCTCGACAAACACACCGCAAAAGAAGATTACATCGAATAGATCTCCAAGAGAATCGAGAAGAACTTTGTATTGAGATCCAAAGAGAGAGAAGAAGCCACCTAGCTAATAACTATGGACCCGAAGGTCTGAGGTAAACTACTCACACATCATCGGAGAGGCTATGGTGTTGATGTAGAAGCCCTCCGTGATCAATGCCCCCTCCGGCGGAGCGCCAGAAAAGGTCCCAAGATGGGATCTCACGGGTACAGAAGGTTGCGGTGGCGGAATTAGGTTTTCGTGGATGCCTCTGATGGTTTGGGGGTACGTAGGTATATATAGGAGGACGAAGTACGTCGGTGGAGCAACATGGGCCCCACGAGGGTGGAGGGTGCGCCTGGGGGGGGGGGGGGGGTAGGCGTGCCCCCTGCCTCGTGCTCTCCTCGTTGATTTCTTTACGTGGACTCCATGTCCTCTAGATCACGTTTGTTCCGAAAATCATGTTCCCGAAGGTTTCATTCCGTTTGGACTCCGTTTGATATTCTTTCTGTGCGAAACACTGAAATAGGCAAAAAAACAGCAATTTGGGCTGGGCCTTCGGTTAATAGGTTAGTCCCAAAAATAATATAAAAGTGTATAACAAAGCCCATTAAACATCCAAAACAGAATATAATATAGCACGAAACAATAAAAAATTATAGATACGTTGGAGATGTATCAAGCATCCCCAAGCTTAATTCCTGCTCGTCCTCGAGTAGGTAAATGATAAAAATAGAATTTTTTATGTGGAATGCTACTTAGCATAATTTCAATGTAGTTCTTCTTATTGTGGCACGAATGTTCAGATTCGATATGATTCAAGATAAAAGTTTAATGTTGACATAAAAACAATAATACTTCAAGCATGCTAACCAAGTAATTATCTTATCAAAATAACATACCCAAAGCAAGTTATCCCTACAAAATCATATAGTCTGGCTATGCTCCATCTTCACCACACAAAATATTCATATCATGTACAACCCTGATTTTAGCCAAGCAATTGGTTCATACTTTTTAACGCGCTTCAGCCTTTTCAACTTTTATGCAATACATGAGCGTAAGCCATGGATATAGCACTATGGTGGAATAAGGTATAATGATAGGGGTTACGTGGGAAGACAAAAAAGGAGAAAGTCTCACATCGACAAGACTAATCAACAGGCTATGGAGATGCCCATCAATTGATGTCAATGCAAGGAGTAGGGATTGCCATGCAGCAGATGCACTAGAGCTATAAGTGTATGAAAGCTCAAACAAAAGAAACTAAGTGGGTGTGCATCCAACTTGCTTGCTCACGAAGACCTCAGGCATTTGAGGAAGCCCATCATTGGTATATACAAGCCAAGTTCTATAATGAAATTTCCCACTAGTATATGAAAGTGACAAAATGGGAGACTCTCTATCATGAAGATCATGGTGCTACTTTGAAGCACAAGTGTGGTAAAAGGATAGTAACATTGTTCCTTCTCTCTTTTTATCTCATTTTTTTATTTGGTCCTTTTCTCTTTTTTTTCATGGCCACTTTTCTTTATTTAGTCTGGAGTCTCATCCCAACTTGTGGGGGAATCATAGTCTCTATCATCCTTTCCTCACGTGGGACAATGCTCTAATAATGATAATCATCACACTTGTATTTATTTACAACTCATGAGTTACAACTCGATACTTAGAACAAGATATGACTCTATGTGAATGCCTCCGGCGGTGTACCGGGATATGCAATGAATCAAGAGCGACATGTATGAAAGAATTATGATTGGTGGCTTTGCCACAAATACGATGTCAACTACATGATCATGCAAAGCAATATGACAATGATGGAGCGTGTCATGATAAACGAAACGGTGGAAAGTTGCATGGCAATATATCTCGGAATGGCTATGGAAATGCCATAATAGGTAGGTATGGTGTCTGTTTTGAGGAAGGTATAAGGAGGTTTATGTGTGATAGAGCGTATCATATCACGGGATTTGGATGCACCGGCGAAGTTTGCACCAACTCTCAAGGTGAGCAAGGGCAATGCACGGTACCGGAGAGGCTAGAAAATTGCGGAAAGGTAAGTGTGCGTATAATCCATGGACTCACATTAGTCATAAAGAACTCATATACTTATTGCAAAACTTTATTAGCCCTCGAAGCAAAGTACTACTACGCATGCTCCTAGGGGAAGGGTTGGTAGGAGTTAACCATCGCGCGATCCCGACCGCCACACAAAGGATGACAATCAATAAATACCTCATGCTCCGACTTCGTTACATAAAGGTTCACCATACGTGCATGCTACGGGAATCACAAACTCCAACACAGGTATTTCTCAATTTCACAATTACTCAACTAGCACAACTATGATATGACCACCTTTATATCTCAAAACAATTATCAAGCATCAAATTTATCATGAAATTATAATTAAAGCAAATCGCCATGTTGTTTTACAACTCTAAAAATATTTTAAGTGAAGCATGAGAGATTTATAGTTTCTATAAAACAAATCCACCACCGTGCTCTAAAAGATATAAGTGAAGCACTAGAGCAAAAACTATATAGCTCAAAAAATATAAGTGAAGCACATAGAGTATTCTAATAAATTCCGATTTGTGTGTGTCTCTCTCAAAAGGTGTGTACAGCAAGGATGATTGTGGTAAACTAAAAATAAAAGACTCAAATCATACAAGACGCTCCAAGCAAAACACATATCATGTGGTGAATAAAAATATAGCTCCAAGTAAAGTTACCGATGGAAGTAGATTTAAAGAGGGATGCCTTCCGGGGCATCCCCAAGCTTTGGCTTTTCGGTGTCCTTATATTATCTTGGGGTGCCATGGGCATCCCCAAGCTTAGGCTCTTTCCACTCTTTGTTCCATAATCCATCAAATCTTTTACCCAAAACTTGAAAACTTCACAACACAAAACTTAGAAGAAAATCTCGTGAGCTCCGTTAGCGAAAGAAAACAAAACACCACTTCAAGGTACAGTAATGAACTCATTCTTTATTTATATTGGTGTTAAACCTACTGTATTCCAACTTCTCTATGGTTTATAAACTCTTTTACTAGCCATAGATTCATCAAAATAAGCAAACAACACACGAAAAACAGAATCTGTCAAAAACAGAAAAGTGTGTAGTAATCTGTAACTAAGGCAAACTTCTGGAACACAAACAAATCTACCAAAATAGGAAGACCTATAAAATTTGTTTATTGATCTACTTCAATTGGAATCCGTATTTTATCACGTGCTGGTGATTTTTAACAATTGTTTTCGTGAACAGAAAGTTTCAAGAATTTTCAGCAAGATAAAATAACTATCACCCAAGAAGATCCTATAGGTTTTACTTGGCACAAACACTAATTAAAACATGAAAACAAATCTAACCAGAGGCTAGATCAAATATTTATTCCTAAACAGAAGCAAAAAGCAAAAAAAAAAAAAAATTGGGTTGCCTCCCAACAAGCACTATCGTTTAACGCCCCTAGCTGGGCATAAAAGCAAGGATAGATCTAGGTATTGCCATCTTTGGTAGGCAATCCATAAGTGGCTCATAAGGTAATTTTATTTTCTTTCTAGGGAAGTGTTCCATGCCTTTCCTTAATGGAAATTGGAATCTAATATTCCCTTCCTTTATATCAATAATTGCACCAATCGTTCTAAGGAAAGGTCTACCAAGAATAATAGGACATGAAGGATTGCAATATATGTCAAGAACAATGAAATCTATGGGCACATAGTTCCTATTTGAAACAATAAGAACATCATTAATTCTTCCCATCGGTTTCTTAGTAGTGGAATCCGCAAGGTGCAAGTTTAAAGAGCAATCATCAAATTCGCGAAAACCTAACAAATCACACAAAGTTTCTGGAATCGTGGAAACACTAGCACCCAAATCACACAAAGCATAGCATTCATGATCCTTAATTTTAATTTTAATAGCAAGTTCCCACTCATCATAAAGTTTTCTAGGGATAGAAACTTCCAACTCAAGTTTTTCTTCATAAGATTGCATCAAAGCATCAACGATATGTTTAGTAAAAGTTTTATTTTGGCTATAAGCATGAGGAGAATTTAGCATGGATTGCAACAAGGAAATACAATCTATCAAAGAGAAATTATCATAATTAAATTCCTTGAAATCCAAAATAGTTGGTTCATTAATATCTAAAGTTTTGATCCCTTCAATCCCACTTTTACCAATTTTTGCATCAAGATCTTAAAACTCTGAATTCTTGGGACGCCTTCTAGGTAAAGGTGACTCATCCCCAACCCCATCATTATCTAGATTCATATTGCAAAACAAAGTTTAATAGGATACACATCAATAACTTTTAGATCTTCATCTTTATTCTCATAAAATTTAGAAGAACACGCTTTCACAAAGCAATCTTTCTTAGCACGCATCCTAGCGGTTCTTTCTTTGCACTCATCAATGGAAATTCTCATGGATTTGAGAGATTCACTGATATCATGCTTAGGTGGAATAGATCTAAGTTTTAAAGAATCAACATCAAGAGAAATTCCATCAATGTTCCTAGCCAATTCATCAACCTTGAGCAATTTTTCTTCAAGCAAAGCATTGAAATTCTTTTGTGAATTCATAAACTCCTTAACACTAGTCTCAAATTCAGAGGGCATATTATTAAAAATTCCATAAGTGTTGTTGTAGGAATTACCATAATTATTAGAGGAATTACTAGGGAACGGCCTAGGATTAAAGTTTCCTCTATATGCGTTGTTACCAAAATTATTCCTACCAACAAAATTCACATACATAGATTCATTATTATTATCAATCAAAGTAGACAAAGGCATATCATTAGGATCAGAAGAAACACTTTTAGTAGCAAATAATTTCATAAGTTCATCCATCTTTCCACTCAAAACATTAATTTCTTCTATCGCATGCACTTTTCTATTAGTAGATCTTTCGGTGTGCCATTGAGAATAATTAAACATAATATAATCTAGGAGTTTAGTAGCTTCTCCTAAAGTGATTTCCATAAAAGTGCCTCCCACGGCCGAATCTAAAAGATTTCTAGAAGCAAAATTCAACCAGGCATAATTTTTTTGTATAATCATCCAAAGATTCAAACCATGAGTAGGAAATTACGTATCATTAATTCCATCCTCTTCCAAGCTTGTGCAAAATGTTCATGATCAAGTTGCTTAAAATTCATTATATCGTTTCTAAGAGAGATGATTTTAGCGGGAGGAAAATACTTAGAGATAAAAGCATCTTTGCACTTATTCCATGAATCAATGCTATTTTTAGGCAAAGACGAAAACCAAACTTTAGCACGATCTCTAAGCGAAAAAGGAAATAGCTTCAATTTAACAATATCATTGTCCACATCTTTCTTGTTTTGCATATCACACAAATCAACGAAGCTATTTAAAAGGGTAGCGGCATCTGCACTAGGAAGGCCGGCGACTTGATCTTTCATGACAAGATTCAACAAAGCAACATTAATTTCACAAGACTCAGCATCGGTAAGCGGAGCAATCGGAGTGCTAAGAAAATCATTGTTGTTGGTATTGGTAAAGTCACACAATTTAGTATTGTCTTGAGCCATCATGACAAGCAAACAATCCAACACACGAGCAAACAAGAAGCAAGCGGAAAAGAGGCGAACGAAAAATAGAGGGCGAATAAAACAACAAGGGTGCAGTGGGGGAGAGGAAAACGAGAGGCAAATGGCAAATAATGTAATGCGAGGGAGATGAGTTTGTGATGGGTACTTGGTATGTCTTGACTTGTGCGTAGACTCCCCGGCAACGGCGCCAGAAATCCATCTTGCTAACTCTTCAAAGATCGCGTTGGTTTTCCCTTGAAGAGGAAAGGGTGATGCAAGAAAGTAGCGTAAGTATTTCCCTTAGTTTTTGAGAACCAAGGTATCAATCCATTAGGAGACCACGCGCGAGTCCCACGCACCTACACAAACAAACAAGAACCTCGCAACCAACGCGATAAAGGGGTTGTCAATCCCTTCAAAGTCACTTACGAGAGTGAGATCTGATAGATATGATAGGATAATATTTTTGGTATTTTTATGATAAAGAGTAAATAAAGATGCAAAGTAAAAAGAAATGGCAATAGAAATAACTAAGTGTTGGAAAATTAATATGATGGAAAATAGCCCCGGGGGCCATAGGTTTCACTTGTGGCTTCTCTCAAGAGCATAAGTATTACGGTGGGTGAACAAATTACTGTCGAGCAATTGATAGAATTGAGCATAGTTATGAGAATATCTAGGTATGATCATGTATATAGGCATCACGTCCGTGACAACTAGACCAAAACGATTCTGCATCTACTACTATTACACCACACATCGACCGCTATCCAGCATGCATCTAGAGTATTAAGTTCATAAGAACAGAGTTATGCTTTAAGTAAGATGATATGATGTAGAGGGATAAACTCATGCAATATGATATAAACCCCATCTTTTTATCCTCGATGGCAACAATACAATACGTGCCTTGCTGCCCCTGCTGCCACTCGGAAAGGACACCGCAAGATTGAACCCAAAGCTAAGCACTTCTCCCATTGCAAAAAAGATCAATCTAGTAGGCCAAACCAAACTAACAATTCGAAGAGACTTGCAAAGATAACCAATCATACATAAAAGAATTCAGAGAAGATTCAAATATTGTTCATAGATAAACTTGATCATAAACCCACAATTCATCGGTCTCAATAAACACACCGCAAAAGAAGATTACATCGAATAGATCTCCACGAGAATCATGGAGAACTTTGTATTGAGATCCAAAAAGAGAGAAGAAGCCATCTAGCTAATAATTATGGACCCGAAGGTCTGAGGTAAACTACTCACACATCATCGGAGGGGCTATGGTGTTGATGTAGAAGCCCTCCGTGATCAACGCCCCCTCCGGCAGGACGCCGGAGAAGGCCCCAAGATAGGATCTCACGGGTACAGAAGGTTGCGGCGGTGGAATTAGGTTTTCGTGGATGCTTATGTTGGTTTGGGGGTACGTAGGTATATATATATATATATATATATATATATATATATATAGGAGGAATAAGTACGTCGGTGGAGCAACTTGGGCCCCACAAGGGTGGAGGGCGCGCCCAGGGGGTAGGCGCGTCCCCTGCCTCGTGCTCTCCTTGTTGATTTCTTTACGTGGACTCCAAATCATCTGGATCACGTTTGCTTCGAAAATCACGTTCCCGAAGGTTTCATTCCATTTGGACTCCGTTTGAAATTCTTTTTTGCGAAACTTTGAAATAGGTAAAAAACTGCAATTTGGGATGGGCCTTCGGTTAATAGTTTAGTCCCAAAAATAATATAAAAGTGTATAATAAATCCCATTAAACATCCAAAACAGAATATTATATAGCATGGAACAATAAAAAATTATAGATATGTCGGATACGTAACACAAAGCAATCTTTCTTAGCACGCATCCTAGCAGTTCTTTCTTTGCACTCATCAATGGAAATTCTCATGGCTTTGAGAGACTCATTGATATCATGCTTAGGTGGAATAGATCTAAGTTTCATAGAATCAACATCAAGAGAAATTTTATCAATGTTCCTAGCCAATTCATCAACCTTGAGCAATTTTTCTTCAAGCAAAGCATTGAAATTCTTTTGTGAATTCATAAACTCCTTGACACTAGTCTCAAATTCAGAGGGCATCTTATTAAAATTTCCAAAAGAGTTGTTGTAGGAATTACCATAATTATTAGAGGTATTACTAGGGAACGGCCTAGGATTAAAGTATCCTCTATATGTGTTGTTACCAAAATTATTCCTGCCAACAAAATTCACATCCATAGATTCATTGTTATTCTTAATCAAAGTATACAAAGGCAAATCATTAGGATTAGAAGAAACACTTTTAGTAGCAAATAATTTCATAAGTTCATCCATCTTTCCACTCAAAACAGTAATTTCTTCTATCGCATGCACTTTTCTATTAGTAGATCTTTCGGTGTGCCATTGAGAATAATTAAACATAATATAATCTAGGAGTTTAGTAGCTTCTCCTAAAGCGATTTCCATAAAAGTGCCTCCCGAGAATTGTTGTAGGAATTACCATAATTATTAGAGGAGTTACTACGATACGGCCTAGGATTAAAGTTTCCTCTATACGCGTTGTTACCAAAATTATTCCTACCAACAAAATTCACATCCATAGATTCGTTGCGAGGGAGATGAGTTTGTGATGGGTACTTGGTATGTCTTGGCTTGTGCATAGACTCCCCGGCAACGGCGCCAGAAATCCTTCTTGCAAGCTCTTCAGCACTGCGTTGGTTTTCCCTTGAAGAGGAAAGGGTGATGCAGCAAAGTAGCATAAGTATTTCCCTTAGTTTTTGAGACCCAAGGTATCAATCCAGTAGGAGATCACGCGCGAGTCCCACGCACCTACACAAACAAACAAGAACCTTGCAACCAACGCGATAAAGGGGTTGTCAATCCCTTCACGGTCACTTACGAGAGTGAGATCTGATAGATATGCTAGGATAATATTTTTGGTTTTTATATGATAAAGAGTAAATAAAGATGCAAAGTAAAATAAATGGCAATAGAAATAACCAAGTGTTGGAAGATTAATATGATGGAAAATAGACCCAGGGGGCATAGGTTTCACTAGTGGCTTCTCTCAAGAGCATAAGTATTACCGTGCGTGAACAAATTACTGTCGAGCAATTGATAGAATTGAGCATAGTTATGAGAATATCTAGGTAGGATCATGTATATAGGCATCACGTCCGTGACAAGTAGACCAAAACGATTCTGCATCTACTACTATTACTCCACACATCGACCGCTATCCAGCATGCATCTAGAGTATTCAGTTCATAAGAACAGAGTAATGCTTTAAGTAAGATGACATGATGTAGAGGGATAAACTCATGCAATATGATATAAACCCCATCTTTTTATCCTCGATGGCAATAATACAATACGTGCCTTGCTGCCCCTGCTGTCACTCGGAAAGGACACCGCAAGATTGAACCCAAAGCTAAGCACTTCTCCCATTGCAAAAAAGATCAATCTAGTAGGCCAGACCAAACTGATAATTCGAAGAGACTTGCAAATATAACCAATCATACATAAAAGAATTCAGAGAAGATTCAAATATTGTTCATAGATAAACTTCATCATAAACCCATAATTCATCGGTCTCAACAAACACACCGTAAAAGAAGATTACATCGAATAGATCTCCACGAGAATCGTGGAGAACTTTGTATTGAGATCCAAAAAGAGAGAAGAAGCCATCTAGCTAATAACTATGGACCCGAAGGTCTGAGGTAAACTACTCACACATCATCGGAGGGGCTATGGTGTTGATGTAGAAGCCCTCCGTGATCAACGCCCCCTCCGGCAGGATGCCGGAGAAGGCCCCAAGATAGGATCTCACGGGTACAGAAGGTTGCGGCGGTGGAATTAGGTTTTCGTGGATGCTTATGTTGGTTTGGGGGTACATAGGTCTATATATATATATATATATATATATATATATATATATATATATATATATATATATATAGGAAGAATAAGTACGTGGGTGGAGAAACTTGGGCCCCACGAGGGTGGAGGGCGCGCCCCTGCCTCGTGCTCTCCTTGTTGCTTTCTTTACGTGGACTCCAAGTCCTCTGGATCATGTTTGCTTCGAAAATCACGTTCCCGAAGGTTTCATTCCGTTTGGACTCCGTTTGATATTCTTTTTTGCGAAACTCTGAAATAGGTAAAAAACAACAATTTGGGATGGGCCTTCGGTTAATAGGTTAGTCCCAAAAATAATATAAAAGTGTATAATAAATCCCATTAAACATCCAAAACAGAATATAATATAGCATGGAACAATAAAAAATTATAGATATGTTGGATACGTAACACAAAGCAATCTTTCTTAGCACGCATCCTAGCGGTTCTTTCTTTGCACTCATCAATGGAAATTCTCATGGCTTTGAGAGACTCATTGATATTATGCTTAGGTGGAATAGATCTAAGTTTCAAAGAATCAACATCAAGAGAAATTCTATCAATGTTCCTAGCCAATTCATTAACCTTGAGCAATTTTTCTTCAAGCAAAGCATTGAAATTCTTTTGTGAATTCATAAACTCTTTAACACTAGTGTCAAATTTAGAGGGCATCTTATTAAAATTTCCATAAGAGTTGTTGTAGGAATTACCATAATTATTAGAGGAATTACTAGGGAACGGCCTAGGATTAAAGTTTCCTCTATATGCGTTCTTACCAAAATTATTCCTAACAACAAAATTCACATCCATAGATTCATTATTATTCTCAATCAAAGTATACAAAGGCATATCATTAGGATCAGAAGAAACACTTTTAGTAGCAAATAATTTCATAAGTTCATCCATCTTTCCACTCAAAACATTAATTTCTTCTATCGCATGCACTTTTCTATTAGTAGATCTTTCGGTGTGCCATTGAGAATAATTAACCATAATATTATCTAGGAGTTTAGTAGCTTCTCCTAAAGCGATTTACATAAAAGTGCCTCCCGAGAATTGTTGTAGGAATTACCATAATTATTAGAGGAGTTACTACAATACGGCCTAGGATTAAAGTTTCCTCTATATGCGTTGTTACCAAAATTATTCCTACCAACAAAATTCACATCCATAGATTCATTATTATTCTCAATCAAAGTAGGCAAAGGCGTATCATTAGGATCAGAAGAAACACTTTTAGTAGCAAATAATTTCATAAGTTCATCCATCTTTCCGCTCAAAACATTAATTTCTTCTACCGCATGCACTTTTTTATTAGTAGATCTTTCGGTGTGCCAATGAGAATAATTAACCATAATATTATCTAGGAGTTTAGTAGCTTCTCCTAAAGTGATTTCCATAAAAGTGCCTCCCCGCAAATGTAATGTAAAAGATTTCTATAAGCAAAATTCAATCCAGCATAAGTTTTTTGTATAGTCATCCAAAGATTCAAACCATGTGTAGGGCAATTATGTATCATTAATTTCAGCCTCTCCCAAGCTTGTGCAACATGTTCATGATCAAGTTGCTTAAAATTCATGATATCGTTTATAAGAGAGATGCTTTTAGCAGGAAAATACTTAGAGATAAAAGGATCTTTGCACTTATTCCATGAATCAATACTATTTTTACGCAAAGAAGAAAACCAAGCTTTAGCGCGATCTCTAAGCGAAAAAGGAAATAGCTTCAATTTAACAATATCATTGTCCACATCTTTCTTCTTTTGCATATCACACAAATCAACGAAGCTATTTAGACGGGTAGCGGCATCTTCACTAGGAAGGCCGGCGAATTGATCTTTTATGACAAGATTCAACAAAGCAGCATTAATTTCACAAGATTCAGCATCGGTAAGAGGAGCAATCGGAGTGCTAAGAAAATCATTGTTGTTGGTATTGGTAAAGTCACACAATTTATTATTATCTTGAGCCATCGTGACTAGCAAGCAATCCAACGCACGAGCAAACAAGAAGCAAGCGAAAAAGAGGCGAACGAAAAAGAGAGGGCAAATAAAATGGCAAGGGTGAAGTGGGGGAGAGGAAAACGAGAGGCAAATGGCAAATAATGTAATGCGAGGGATAAGAGTTTGTGATGGGTACTTGGTATGTCTTGACTTGTGCGTAGACTCCCCGGCAACGACGCCAGAAATCCTTCTTGCTACCTCTTGAGCACTGCGTTAGTTTTCCCTTGAAGAGGAAAGGGTGATGCAGTAAAGTAGCGTAAGTATTCCCCTCAGTTTTTGAGAACCAAGGTATCAATCCAGTAGGAGACCACGCTCGATTCCCACACACCTACACAAACAAATAAGAACCTCGCAACCAACGCGATAAAGGGGTTGTCAATCCCTTCACGATCACTTACGAGAGTGAGATCTGATAGATATGATAAGATAATATTTTTGGTATTTTATAGTAAAGAGAAATAAAGATGCAAAGTAAAATAAACGGAAATAGAAATAGCTGAGTGTTGGAAGATTAATATGATGGAAAATAGACCCGGGGGTCATAGGTTTCACTAGTGGCTTCTCTCAAAAGCATAAGTATTACGGTGGGTGAACAAATTACTGTCGAGCAATTGATAGAATTGAGCATAGTTATGAGAATATCTAGGTATGATCATGTATATAGGCATCACGTCTGTGACAAGTAGACCGACTCACCTCGCATCTACTACTATTACTCCACACATCAACCGCTATCCAAAGATGCATCTAGAGTATTAAGTTCATAAGAACAGAGTAACGCTTTAAGCAAGATGACATGATGTAGAGGGATAAACTCATGCAATATGATATAAACCCCATATTGTTATCCTCGATGGAAACAATACAATACGTGTCGTTTCCCTTTCTATCACTGGGATCTAGCACCGCAAGATTGAACCCAAAGCTAAGCACTTCTCCCATTGCAAGAAAGATCAATCTAGTAGGCCAAACCAAAATGGTAATTCGAAGAGACTTGCGAAGATAACCTGTCATACATAAAAGAATTCAGAGGAGATTAAAATATTGCTCATAGATAAACTTGATCATAAACCCACAATTCATCGGTCTCGACAAACACACCGCAAAAGAAGATTACATCGAATAGATCTCCAAGAGAATCGTGGAGAACTTTGTATTGAGATCCAAAGAGAGAGAAGAAGCATCTAGCTAATAACTATGGACCCGAAGGTCTGAGGTAAACTACTCACACATCATCGGAGAGGCTATGGTGTTGATGTAGAAGCCCTCCATGATCAATGCCCCCTCTGGCGGAGCGCCGGAAAATGCCCCAAGATGGGATCTCACGGGTACAGAAGGTTGCGGCAGTGTAATTAGGTTTTCGTGGATGCCTCTGATGGTTTGGGGGTACGTAGGTATATATAGGAGTAAGAGGTATGTTGGTGGAGCAACGTGGGCCCCACGAGGGTGGAGGGCGCGCCTGAGGGGGGGGGGGGGGGTAGGCGCGCTCCCCTGCCTTGTGCTCTCGTCGTTGATTTCTTTACGTGGACTCCAAGTCCTCTGGATCACGTTTGTTCCGAAAATCACGTTCCCGAAGGTTTCATTCCGTTTGGACTCTGTTTGATATTCTTTTTCGACGAAACAATGAAATAGGCAAAAAAACAGCAATTTGGGCTAGGCCTCCGGTTAATAGGTTAGTCCCAAAAATAATATAAAAATGTATAATAAAGCACATTAAACATCCAAAATAGAATATAATATAGCATGGAACAATAAAAAATTATAGATACGTTGGAGACGTATCAACGTGCACACACAATGATAAAATAGCCTATTTTTTTTATGTGTTTGCCCATGATATGAATGATGTCATACTATGTTCTTCCTACTTTAAACCATGTTTCTTTATCCTTAGATGTCTACGAATGTGAGGAAATAGACAATGCAGTTGGCATGCTACATGGACATATGTTCCGAAAGTGATTTTATTATGTAGTTGGCACTACAATACATGCTAATGTATTGCAGTAGTTCACCAAAATAAGTTATGTATAAACGTGTAACCTGCTTTGTTTGTTTTTGTCTCGTTAGTAACTTATCTAGTACACTAATCTACAAGTTCAGACTTTCAGGAAGCTATGGAAAAAATGATTGAACAGCCACAACCACCTGAAGGTGACGAGGCTACCACAGGCACAATGTCACCTCTTGCCGCGGTCGTCAAGATCTCTCCACTAACGGTGCAAAAAGCACTTTCCTGCGTAATTCTGGGTTGGTTGTCAAGGTAACCTCGTCCAAATCTCCTACTAAACAAAATCTTCCTGCTAGAGAGAGTGATATATCTGTGCTCCAGACACAAGTCCAATCCCTAATGGACGTCATTTTGGAAACAAGAATTGTGGTTGACAAATGTCGTCAAGATATGAATGGTTTTGAAACCAGACTATCAGACATTCGCTTCGTTGTTCAAGAGCATTGGCGGAAAAAAGGTGAAGATCGTGCTGCTCCATCAGATTCTACAGCCTGAAACATTAGCACTCGGGTCAAATGATCTATGCTTCTATACATCTGATGGTGCTTTTATCTGCAAGGACTGTAAACTTTATGCCAACAGGCCTTTTGTTGTGATACAACATTTATGATGCTGCCAAAGGCTGCAATAATTACGACGCTAATTTTGTATAGTGTAGGTTTATTTTAGTAATGTATTCGATCGAAAGCTTCGTAGGAGCCCAACATGCCAACATTCGTCGGGCCCATTCCAATTGGGCTAAAAATGGTTATGGGCCGAAATTTGCATGTAGCCCACTAAAAATATCTGGGCCTAACTCAGCATAAGATTTCATATTTTTCTGGTAGGCCTATGCCCATAGTGGGCCTTTAACAGGCCTAAACATAATTTGGGCCCTCACTAACAATAGGCCATTTACAGGTGTAAATATCTCGAGCCCATAAAAAACATGGGCCTTTAAAAGACCAAAAGTGAGATTGGGCCCATTTATTTACGCGGATCTTTCACAGGCGAAATTCAGACGGGTCAGAAATGCGCTTACCCAATACACGGGCCTTTAACAGGCCGGAAGTTTGGTCGGGCAAGATTATCGTCATTTTTATATGGGCCGTTAATGGGCCCGATGTGACATTGGGCCACATATGGGCCATGGATTTTGTCTGACGTTAACAGGCCGAAAGTGGCCCAAATCTATAGTGGGCCTCTAACAGGCCGAATGTCAGACATGGCCGAATATGACCCAAATCCTTCACGTTCGTTTATGGGCTGAAAGTTTCATTGGCCTGTAAATGGGCCCAAATGAAGCAGGACCTTTAATAGGCCGGAAATACACCGGGCCGTAATTCGGCCCATATACTTAATCTGACCGTTAATGTGCCGAAGTGACCATGGGCCGCGATGATGACAAGTTTAGGACAGGCCGTTGACAGGCCTATTTGACACTAGCCGTACATGCCTTAACTGAGAATGTTGAGCCTTTAGCTGGGTCGGCCCATTATGGTCCGCAAAATCTCGCGGGCCTTTAGCTGGGCCGGCCCATTATGGCCCGCAAAATCTCGCGGGCCTTTAGTTGTGCCGGCCCATTATGGCCTGCAAAATCTCGTGGGCCTTTAGTTGGGCTGGCCCATTATGATACGCAAAATCTCGTGGGCCTTTTGCTGGGCTGGCCCATTATGGACCGCAAAATCTTGTGGGAATTTAGTTGGGCCGGCCCATTTATACTTTATGGGCCACTTTTGGGCCGGTCCACATGTCAGCATATCATAGGCGCATCTCGCCCATTGGATGAGTGACACCTGTGCCAACACAGAGCTGGCACGTGTTCCCGTCAGCCAATCAGAATTTTACATGTGGAAAATCCCCATTGGTTAGGGCTGTTAACGGGTTATCGGATCCAAAACCGGACCCGATAGCTTAACAGCGTTCCGTTATGGTGGATGCCACGTGTCGGTCACCCTTGACGAAAGCACTTCTGTGACGCGCGATTTATCGTCATGGAAGTGGACACTTCCGTGATGATAATTTTGGTAATGTCATGGAACATTTCTATGACAGCACAGGTATGACTATCTTCATTTTGTCATAAATTTGTCATGGATGTACATGCATGACAGAAAACGTGACCTACTGTGACAAACATGTATCATTATGGAAGTGTATTTTTTTGTAGTGAGGGCCCCGTTCAACGCCTCTGCATCCCGACACGCTACTCACTGTCTGCATCTTGCCATGTGGACGCTTATCGACATCCCCTGAATTCGGAAAACACCAGCAGTTTGAGTTCTACCATTACCACGAACACATCAAGAATTCGTGCCCACACCACCGTTGTCCATCTCGCGGTTTTCCTCCTCTCTCTCCACACCACCACCTTTGCCCGGTACCATCTACCAGACGATCTGGTACAAATGCTTCGACTCCCACTGCTAAAAAAACTTTCGCTTGTGGTGGTTTATCTGTCGGAGGCCTCATCAAGACAAGATCATCCACTCCAGTTGCCCTGCCCTGGAGTGCTTGCTCATTGTTTTGGGAATAGAAATCCCTATCAGCTGTCTCCAAATAAAGTTGCCTCACCTTAAAAGCATTGGAATTTTTTTTGAAGGACAACAGCTCATCATCAAAGATGCCCCTTCACTTCAAAGGTTGCTCCTTGATGATTGTTATAAACCTTCACAAATAACTATCGTCTCTGTGCCCAAACTGGAGACCTTGGGTCTAATTAGTGCTCTATTTGATGATCACAACAAGTTGGTGTTTGGCTCCTCACTTTTTTAGGTACCGTGTATTATCATCTACACATATGAAATCATAAGCTGCATTTTTCATTTGTGCACATAAGTTTTATATCATCTTGGAGTACACTTTGGGTACTAATATTATGTTATATGCTCAGTGAAGAGTTCATCCATGGATAGCCTATCAATGTCATTGGATTCATCAAGATCTTATAAAACAGAATGTTTAGTTATGATCTGAACATAATTATTGGCTTGCTGCAATGCTTTCGGTCTCTGGAGAATTTATATATAAAGGTGATGATTTCATGCACATTGAAAGACCGTATATATTGTACTAGAATTAACGTTCAGCCGTTGCTCTTTCGACATACTCTTTTTTCATACCTTAATTGTTTTAAAATCTTCATGTCTACTTAGGTACTACAACCACATGGAGAAAAACGTATAACCAATCGGTGGCGTAATAAGCACCAAGATTTTCTCAATTCTCATGACATTCGTTTGAGGACAATAACGATGGAAGGATATGCATCCAACCAGGCAAATAGAAGCTTTGTCACATTATTCCTATTGAATGCGAGGTTACTATTGTCCATGAGGCTTAAGTTTTACCGCAAGAAATTTCTCACGGACGGACACATTGAACAGCAAAAAAATAAGTTTCAGGTGGACAAATGGGCTTCTAAACATGCTCGGCTTCTATTTACAACAAGTTGTAGTCATCCTGGAATATACATTTTTGCACATGATGTTGATTTTATGGATCAGACCGATCCATTTGTTTGTGACTGTGAAAAAAAGTGGTTGGGTTAGATGTTACTGCCATGTTCAACCTGGGTTTTATCTAAAAAAATCATGAACAATTAATCCTTGGGCTTTTTGTACCGTTTGTAAGCTTGAGTTGCATGTTGTTGCCCTCGTACTCCCCTCCACCGGCCACTACACTGTCGCATCTTCCATGGCCGCTGTTTGTTCCCGTCCGAGGCCTTGCCATCGTTCTCCGCTTTGGTTCGCTCGTTGTGCCCGCCGCTGTCTGGCGTTGTCAACATGGTCAACAACCAAGAGCATTCAGGAGATGACTATACGTGGAGAGGCCGACAGTAGGGACCCAACAGGGTCATTGCATTACGCAAGCAGGTGCCTCGTTATTACAAGCCAAAAAAAACACTTCCTCCTAATTGTTTGACAACTAGGTCCCACACCATTGTCAATGTAGTCAATAAACGAGAAAATTACACAATGAGCGGATAACACCTGGGACCCAGCAGCTCACCCAGTTGTTTTTTAGTTTCAGAGACGGAGCTGAATCAAGACGCCTGTCCGGGTCAGGGTCTGCCTAGCCCACGCCACGCTTTTATTTAAGCACATGACGAGCCTAGTTGATATCTTTTTTCTTTCTGAAAATGGCTATCCTAGTTCTTTTTTTGGAGAATACCAAAACCGAGGCCTACTTGCTTTTCTTAGCCCTGCTGGGCTACAAATCTTTCAAGACGGGGACATATGTAAGTAGTAAGAAATGGGCTTCCCCAGAAAATGGGCTATAAGTTGTAAGAAATGGGCTGTAAATTTTTAAACCAAAGCCAACCGACAATTACATTAAAATATCATTTTTCTGGATTTCTCTACTCTCTACTCTTATAAAAACCAAAGCCAATTGGCAATTACATTAAAATATCGTCTTTTTTCCCACGAGATAAACTACTCATACAAATGCATCTTCATGTTCCGTGCAACGCACGAGCATCTTGCTAGTTAAGATTTTAAATTTCATTCAGTTTTTTGCGGAGAATTGTTTTTTGAATGTTTTTTAGATAATTTTTAAAAAATATTTTTAACGTGACTCGAAATTTCGTGATTAAAAGAGTTCGGACCCCACCGAAATATGAAAAATTTCGTTGAATTTCTTAGCAGTGCCCAGAATATATGGTCTGTAATGCTAATAAAAATAATATGAGCTTCAAATATCCTTAAGAATTAGCAAATGAGCTGTAAACTATTGAAAATAATGGCTAATGGGTTGTATGCTGTTTTCCACAGATTTGGAGGCTGACTTATGGGCTTACTAGGTTCATGATGACGTTGTCCTAAAAAAAATTTGGCGCGTACGCAAGGCTTTGTAAACTTAGTCAACACAGAGCAGCGACTATTGGATGTCCATCCAACGGCCGTCGTGCTTCTTCAATCTCTGATCTTCCTGCTCCAGCCGCCCAAACCAGCGTAGCCGGACTGCCTACTCCTCCTCCGTGGCGGGCCAGGTCTTGCCGCCAAAGCCATCCCTCTACTCACCCGCACATCCTGTTATTTTCTGGCAACGTCAGGCTCACCCCGCAGCCGACCAGTCAGCGCTCGTACTCCCCTCAGCGTGGGCATCCACTGCCGCGTCTTCCCCAGCTCCGTGTCGTTCCCTTCCTAGGCCTCGCCATCATGCACCTCCCTGGTGCTCTCGGCGTGGTGTGGTCAACGTGGTCAACGAACGACATCCATCGGAAGTGGACGGTACGTGGAGAGGCTGACAGCTGGGTCCACGGCCACACACAAGGAAATGCCTCCTTATTACACGCAAAATAATGATTCCGCCACCTGACAGCTGGGACCCACCGGAAGGGCCTCTTTATTTCGCAAAAAATGTTCCCACCGCTGATAGCTCAGACCCGGCAGCTATTTCTTCGCACGCAAGGAAGTGCCTCCTTATTACGCACAAAAAAATGAATACTCTGCCTGCTAGCCGGGACCCAGCATAGTGGGAGGCTGACTTGTGGGCCTACTGAGTTGATGGGGACGGAGGACTTTGTCAACTTAGTCAATATGAATGATTCTATCTCAAGTGACCGTACGATGTCCATGCAACGGCCGTAGTGCTTCTTCAACCTCTGGTCTTCTTGCTCCAGCCACCCAAAGCAGCGCCGGTCGTGCCGCATGCTCCTGTCTCCCGTGGCCGGCTGTGTTGCCGCAGAGGCCTCCCCGCCCCCTACTACTCCCACCGCTAGCCAGGCCATCCCTCCACTCACCCACATCCCCTGTTATTCTGCGGTGACGGCAAGCTCACACCGAAGCCGAACCAGTGAACCCTCGTACTCCTCTCTGTGTGGGCATCCACTGCTGCGTTTCCCCCGGCTCCGTGTCATCCCCTCCCTAGGCATCGCCGTCATCCACCGCCTTGGTGCTCTCGGCGCGGCGTGGTCAATGTGGTCAAGGAAAGACTTCCGTCTGAAGTGGAGAGGCTGACAGCTGGGTCCACAGGCGCATCAAGGAAGTGCCTCCTTATTACGTGGAAAATAATGATTCCTCCACCTGACAGCAGGGACCCACCAGATGGGCCACCGTATCTCACGAAAAAACGTCTCCCCACTGACTGCTGGGACCCACCAGCTACATCTTCGCACGCAAGGAAGTGTGTCCATATTACGGGCAAAAAAAATGTTTCGCCCCCTGACTATTGGGACCCCACGCAAGGAAGTGCCTGATAGTCGGGACCCACCTGGTCGAAGCGTACGTAGCGTTGTCATTCTGGATGTGAACGTGTACGTACATACTGGTCGATCGGTCTATCTGCAGGCTGCAGCAATGAACCGTGGCCGTGTCAGGAAGGGCACGTATCGTAGTAGAGGCGCGCACGTAGCATGTCACACAATCCCGTTAATATCGTGTACACGTACGTACAGCGGCCAGGGTGCAAGAAAGTAAATACGGTCATGTACGTACATACGGGCGGAGTCTCGAACGCCTACTCGCGCATACCTACGGCCAGGGCTCATGTACATGGCTGGGTCGGAACAGAGAAACTGCATCGTCGTGTTCATCAGGAGGCAACGGAATGTGTCGTGTTCATCGAGAGGCAACGGAATACGTCGTGTTCATCGGGAGGCAACCGGCTTGGACGGAACAGCCGATCGAAACAAGGCCTGGCGTACCGTAGAATGGAGGAAACGACCTTATGTTCGACCAGCCACGGTCGAAACGGGATCCTGTTCATCGGGAGGGGTCTGGCGTACCGCAAAACGGAGGAAACAAACTTCTCTTGGACCTCCTACCATCGAAATGGGGTCCTGTTGATCGGGAGGGGTGTGGCGTACCGCAAAACTGAGGAAACTGACTTGTGTTGGAGCGCTACTATCGAAATGAGGGTCCTGTTCATCGGGAGGGGTGTGGCGTACCGCAAAACGGGACTCCACAAGGTACTGTTCATCTCCACCGTCGACCTCCTCCAGCCTCCACGGGCTACTGTTCATCCACCGTCGACCTCCTCCAGCCTCCACCTACGACTGTTCACCCACGGGCTCCTGTTCATCCAGCCTCCACCACTCCTCCACCGGCTACTGTTCAACCAGCCCTCTCCACGGGGTCCTGTTCAACCACCCCTCCACGGGCTACTGTTCATCTAGCCCTCCACCGGCTACTGTTCAACCAGCCCTCCACGGGTCCTGTTCATCCAGCCCTCCACGGGGTCCTATTCATTCACCCCCAACCGGCTCGATCGGGGACCTGTTCATCCAGTGGCAACGACCTCTACCACCACGGGGTCCTATTCATCCACCCCCAACCGGCTCGATCGGGGTCCTGTTCATCCAGCGGCAATGGCCTCTACCACCACGGGGTCCTGTTCATCAAATCCCCCACCGGGAACTGTTCATCCAACCCCCCCCCCCCAAACAACGCTCACTGTTCATCCCGAGGCAGCATCGATCGGCTTCAGTTAGCAGCAGTAGCGAAGGAATCACTCGGGTTCAGTTAACAACAAGGGATCGATCGTGGTTCAGTAACGTAGCTAGTGCAATCGCTCGGGTTCAGTTAGAGCCCAACGCCTCGCTCGGGTTCAGTTAGAGCGCAACGCCTCGCACACACGCGCGTACGTACGAGAGAAACGCGCATCGCTCGGCCCCGACCACCCACCGTAACCGGGAACTCCCTGATATTTTCCTTGCCCTCACTTCTACCACGGTTTTTTCCGTCATGGACAGTGATGTCTACTACGCAACCTTCTTCTTGTAGACATTGTTGGGCCTCCAAGTGCAGAGGTTTGTAGGACAGTAGAAAATTTCCCTCAAGTGGATGACCTAAGGTTTATCAATCCGTGGGAGGCGTGGGATGAAGATGGTCTCTCTCAAGCAACCTGCAACCAAATAACAAAGAGTCTCTTGTGTCCCCAACACACCCAATACAATGATAAATTGTATAGGTGCACTAGTTCGGCGAAGAGATGGTGATACAAGTGCAATATGGATGGTAGATATAGGTTTTTGTAATCTGAAAATATAAAAACAGCACGGTAACAAGTGGTAAAAGTGAGCGTAAACGGTATTGTAATGCGTTGAAACAAGGCCTAGGGTTCATACTTTCACTAGAGCAAGTTTTCTCAACAATAATAACATAATTGGATCATATAACTATCCCTCAACATGCAACAAAGAGTCACTCCAAAGTCACTAATAGCGGAGAACAAACGAAGAGATTATGGTAGGGTACGAAACCACCTCAAAGTTATTCTTTCCGATCAATCCGTTGGGCTATTCCTATAAGTGCCACAAACAGCCCTAGAGTTCGTACTAGAATAACACCTTAAGACACAAATCAACCAAAACCCTAATGTCACCTAGATACTCCAATGTCACCTCAAGTATCCGTGGGTATGATTATACGATATGCATCACAAAATCTCAGATTCATCTATTCAACCAACACATAGAACCTCAAAGAGTGTCCCAAAGTTTCAACCGGAGAATCAAGACGAAAACGTGTGCCAACCCCTATGCATAGGTTCATGGGCGGAACCCATAAGTTGATCACCAAAACATACATCAAGTGAATCACGTGATATCCCATTGTCACCACAGATACGCACGGCAAGACATGCATCAAGTGTTCTCAAATCATTAAAGACTCAATCCGATAAGATTACTTCAAAGGAAAACTCAATCCATTACAAGAGAGTAGAGGGGGAGAAGCAACATAAGATCCAACTATAATAGCAAAGCTCGCGATACATCAAGATCGTGCCAAATCAAGAACACGAGAGAGAGAGAGAGAGATCAAACACATAGCTACTGGTACGTACCCTAAGCCCCTAGGGTGAACTACTCCCTCCTTGTCATGGAGAGCGCCAGGATGATGAAGATGGCCACGGTGAGGATCCCCCCCTCCGTGAGTGCGAAGCAGGTCCCGATTGGTTTTTGGTGACTACAGAGGCTTGCGGCGGCGGAACTCCCGATCTATTCTATTCTTCAAAGTTTTTATGGTATATGGATATATATAGGCGGAAGAAATACGCCAGGGGAGCCACGAGGGGCCCACGAGGGTGGAGGCGCGCTTTGGGAGGCGCGCCCTACCTCGTGGCTTCCTTGTTGCTTCTTTGACGTGGACTCCAAGTCTCCCCGGTTGCCTTCCTTCCAAAAATAACTTCTCCAGAAGATTTCATTTTGTTTCGACTCCGTTTGATATTCCTTTTCTTCGAAACACTGAAACAAGGGAAAAAACAGAAACTGGCACTGGGCTCTGGGTCAATAGGTTAGTCCCAAAAGTAATATAAAAGTGTTTAATAAAGCCCATAAACATCCAAAACACATAATATAATAGCATGGAACAATAAAAAATTATAGATACGTTGGAGACGTATCAGCATCCCCAAGCTTAATTCCTGTTCGTCCTCGAGTAGGTAAATGATAAAAAGATAATTTTTGATGTGGAGTGCTACTTGGCATAATTTCAATGTAATTCTTCTTACTTGTGATATGAATATTCAGATCCGAAAGATTCAAGATAAAAGTTCATATTGACATAAAAATAATAATACTTCAACCATACTAACTAAGCAATTATGTCATCTCAAAATAACATGGCCAAAGAAAGTTCATCCCTACAAAATCATATAGTTTAGTCATGCTCCATTTTCGTCACACAAGAATGCTCTCATCATGCACAACCCCAATGACAAGCCAAGCAATTGTTTCATACTTA
The DNA here is from genome assembly GCA_021605145.1 of Aegilops bicornis. Lineage (NCBI taxonomy): Eukaryota > Viridiplantae > Streptophyta > Magnoliopsida > Poales > Poaceae > Aegilops > Aegilops bicornis. The sequence continues at coordinate 194,882,805 of CM038674.1, forward strand.
AGTAATCTCAAACTCATAAACCTTCACGCAATACATGAGCGCAAGCCATGGACATAGCACTATGGGTGGAATAGAATATGATGATGGGGTTATGTGGAGAAGACAAAAAAGGAGAAAGTCTCACACCAACGAGGCTAATCAATGAGCTATGGAGATGCCCATCGATTGATGTTGATGCAAGGAGTAGGGATTGCCATGCAACAGATGCACTAGAGCTATAAATGTATGAAAGCTCAATAAAAGAAACTAAGTGGGTGTGCATCCAACTTGCTTGCTCATGAAGACCTAGGGCACTTGAGGAGGCCCATCGTTGGAATATACAAGCCAAGTTCAATAATGAAAAATTCCCACTAGTATATGAAAGTGATAACTCAAGAGACTCTCTATATGAAGAACATGGTGCTACTTTGAAGCACAAGTGTGGAAAAAAGGATAGTAGCATTGCCCCCCCCCTTTTTTTGGGCCTTCCTTTTATTTATTTATTTGGCCTTTCTCTTTTTTTGGGACAATGCTCTATTAAATGATGATCATCAAACTTCTATTTATTTACAACTCAATGATTACAACTCGATACTAGAACAAAGTATGACTCTATATGAATGCCTCCGTGATGTATCGGGATATGCACCTTTGAACCAAGAGTGACATGTATGAAAGAATTATGAACGGTGGCTTTGCCAAAAATCATCTCAACTACATGATCATGCTAAGCAATATGACAATGATGAATGTGTCATGATAAACGGAATGGTGGAAAGTTGCATGGCAATATATCTCGGAATGGCTATGGAAATGCCATAATAGGTAGGTATGGTGGCTGCTTTGAGGAAGATATAGGGAGGTTTATGTGTGAAAGAGCGTATCATATCACGGGGTTTGGATGCACCGGCGAAGTTTGCACCAACTCTCAATGTGAGAAAGGGCAATGCACGGCATCAAGAGGCTAGCAATGATGGAAGGGAGAGAGTGCGTATAAGCTATGGACTCAACATTAGTCCTAAAGACCTCACATACTTATTGCAAAAATCTCCAAGCCATCACAAACCAAAGCACTCCGCGCGCATGCTCCTTAGGGGATAGATTGGTAGGAAAAGACCATCACTCGTCCCCGACCGCCACTCATAAGGAGGACAATCAAAGAACACCTCATGTTTCAAATTTGTTACATAACGTTTACCATACGTGCATGCTACGGGACTTGCAAACTTCAACAAAAGCATTTCTCAAATTCACAACTACTCAACTAGTACAACTTTAATATCGCTACCTCCATATCTCAAAACAATCATCAAGCATCGAACTTCTCTTAGTATTCAACACACTCATAAGAATTCTTACAAATCTTGTATGCCTAGCATATTAGGATTATTTAAGAAAATTACCATGCTATTTAAGACTCTCAAAATAATCTAAGTAAGCATAAGAGATCAATAGTTTCTATAAAACATCCACCACCGTGCTCTAAAAGACATAGGTGAATTACTAGAGCAATAACAAAACTACTCCGAAAGATATAAGTGAAGATCAATGAGTACTCGGATAATTATGCAACTATGTGAAGACTCTCCCATTTAATAATTTCAGATCTTAGTATTTTATTCAAACAGCAAGCAAAGCTAAAGAAAATAAAATGACACTCCAAGCAAAACACATATCATGTGGTGAATAAAAATATAGCTCCAAGTAAAGTTACCGATGGAAGTAGACGAAAGAGGGGATGCCTTCCGGGGCATCCCCAAGCTTAGGCTCTTGGTTGTCCTTGAATATTACCTTGGGGTGCCTTGGGAATCCCTAAGCTTAGGCTCTTGCCACTCCTTATTCCATAGTCCATCGAAACTTTACCCAAAACTTGAAAACTTCACAACACAAAACTTAACGAGAAAACTTCGTAAGCTCCGTTAGCGAAAGAAAACAAAACACCACTTCAAGGTACTGTAATGAACTCATTATTTATTTGTATTGGTGTAAAAACTACTGTATTCCAACTTCTCTATGGTTTATAAACTATTTTACTAGCCATAGATTCATCAAAAATATGCAAACAACACACGAAAAACAGAATCTATCAAAAACAGAACAGTCTGTAGTAATCTGTAACTAACGCAAACTTCTGGAACTCCAAAAATTCTAAAATAACTTGGTAGACCTGAGGAATTTGTCTAGTAATCATCTGAAAAAATAATCAACTAAATATCACTCTCCAGTAAAAAGTTTTAGCTAATCTCGTGAGCGCTAAAGTTTCTGGTTTTTTACAGCATGATCATAAAGACTTCATCCAAGTCTTCCCAAAGGTTCTACTTGGCACAAACACTAATTAAAACATAAAACCACATCTAAACAGAAGCTAGATTGATTATTTATTACTAAACAGAACCAAAAAGCAAGAAACTAAAATAAAATTGGGTTGCCTCCCAACAAAGCGCTATCGTTTAACGCCCTAGCTAGGCATGATGATTTCAATGATGCTCACATAAAAGATAAGAATTGAAACATAAAGAGAGCATCATGAAGAATATGACTAGCACATTTAAGTCTAACCCACTTCCTATGCATAGGGATTTTGTGAGCAAACAACTTATGGGAACAAGAATCAACTTGCATAGGAAGATAAAACAAGCATAACTTCAAGATTTTAAGCACATAGAGAGGAAACTTGATATTGTGCGATTCCTACAAGCATATATTACTCCCACATAGTAATTTTCAGTAGCATCATGAATGAATTCAACAATATAACCGGCACCTAAAGCATTCTTTTCATGATCTACTTGCATAGAAATTTTACTACTCTCCACATAAGCAAATTTATTCTCATCAATAGTAGTGGGAGAAAACTCAACAAAATAACTATCATGAGATTTAAAATTAAGGTCAAGATGACAAGTTTCATGGTTATCATTATTATTTATAGCATACGTGTCATCACAATAATCATCATAAGTAGCAACTTTGTTCTCATCATAATCGATTGAAACCTCTTCCGAAATAGTGGATACATCACTAAATAAAGTCATGACCTCTCCAAATCCACTTTCATAAATATTATAAGATTCAACATCCTCCAAAATAGTGGGATCATTACTTCCTAAAGTTGACACTCTTCCAAACCCACTTTCATCAATATAATCATCATAGGTAGAAAGCATGCTATCATCATAACAACTTTGCATATCAAAACTTGGGAGGCTAAAAATATCATCATTATTAAACATAGCATCCCTGAGGGAGTCCTGGACTAGGGGGTGTCCGGATAGCCGAACTATCATCACGGCCGGACTCCAAGACTATGAAGATACAAGATTGAAGACTTCGTCCCGTGTCTGGATGGGACTTTCCTTGGCGTGGAAGGCAAGCTTGGCGTCTGGATACGTAGATCTCCTACCATTGTAACCAACTCTGTGTAACCCTAACCTATCCGGTGTCTATATAAACCGGAGGGTTTTAGTCCGTAGGACGAACAACAATCATACCATAGGCTAGCTTCTAGGATTTAGCCTCCTTGATCTCGTGGTAGATCTACTCTTGTACTACCCATATCATCAATATTAATCAAGCGGAGTAGGGTATTACCTCCATCGAGAGGGCGAACACAGGTAAAACATCGTGTCCCTTGTCTCCTGTTACCATCCGCCTAGGCGCGCAGTTCGGGACCCCCTACCGAGATCCGCCGGTTTGACACCGACATTGGTGCTTTCATTGAGAGTTCCTGCGTATGCGTCACCGATAGGCCCGTTGGCTCCTTCGATCATCAACAACGACGCAGTCCAGGTGATACTTTTCTCCCCGACAGATCTTCGTATTCGGCGGCTTTGCATTGCGGGCCAATTAAGCAGCCATCTGGAGCAGATCGAAAGCTACGCCCCTGGCCATCAGGTCAGATTTGGAAGTTTGAACTATACGGCCGATGTCCGCGGAGACTTGATCTTCGACAGATTCGAGCCGCAGCCAAGCGTGCCGCACTGTCTCAATGGGCATGATCTAGCTATGCATCCGAACAGTGCCCTGGAGGCCGCACCAGCATTCGCTCTGGCCCTCAATCCGGAGCTGGATTCCCCGTTCGAGGACGAGTGGTTGGACACCGCCTCGGGGGCTACGATCTCTACGGCGATTGAGCCGAACTCTATCCCTGTCCCCTGCAAAGATTGTGACTCCAAGGTGCCGGACTCCTCTCCGGACTCCGAACCCTCCGCGCCCCTGCCAATTGAATCCGATTGGGCGCTGGTCATGGAGTTCACCGCTGCGGACATCTTTCAGCACTCGCCCTTTGGCGACATCCTGAATTCACTAAAGTCTCTCTCCTTATCCGGAGAGCCCTGGCCGGATTACGGTCAGGAAGGTTGGGATGCGGACGACGAAGAAATTAAACGCCCAACCACCACCCACTTTGTAGCCATGCCGATGATTTAACCGACATGCTCGACTACGACTCGAAGACATCGACGGTATGGACGACGATGCGGAGGCGACCAAGACCAGCGCCTACGAGGGCCGGGAAGGCCACCTCGTCATACGACATATACATGGTGGACATCCCAAAAGATGGGAACGGCGATGGAACAACGGAGGATGACCCCTCCAAGAAGCAACCGAAGCACCGACGTCAGCGGCGCCGCTCTAAATCCCGCCACAGCAAAAACGATGATTCCGGCACGGAGATAATAACACCGGACAAAGGTTGAAGACAACCTCCTCCAGCAGGACTCGGCGCAGGAGGAAGGAGAAGCAAGTCCGCACGACAATGCGGCGAAAGAGAGGTCGAGGCGATAATTATGCGCCGCCCTCGAAGACGAGGCAAGCCTCGGCGGCAGCGAAGTTTGTCGTGCACGAGGATCCCGCCGAGCAGGAGGCGTTTCAAGCGCGGGCTTATAGCCACGGCAAGCAGCCTCAAGAAAAAGCAGCAACAACTTAGAGCTGACCAAGATCTGCTGGCTGACAGATGGACCAAGTCCTTGCGGCGAAGAGTATGAACAGAACGCCCCTCAAAAGCTACCCCAAACGCAGGTCATTGCCTCGATCAGAGGAAGCACCCAAGTCACCAGCGTACGACATGGCAGACCGGTCACCTCGTGGCCGCGATAGAGAGGCCTCTAGACCCTCCGTTCAAGCTGTACCCCGACTCCGTTCAAAAAGTACCAGGGCACGGGAAAACGCGCCGGACTTGCAAGATATATTGGAGGATAAGTAAAAACATACAAGATCGATCTACGGATCGTGTGGGCGCCCCACGACACGTGATGATAACCGTCACGCCAGATACAGAAACTCCGGCAGGGCCGAACACAATAGACAAAGCTCATTTGAGCTGCGTCATGATATAGCCCAATACAGAGGCGCCGCACTCCCACTATGCTTCACAGATGAAGTAATGGACCATCAAATCCCTGAGGGCTTTAAACCCGTAAACATCGAATCATACGATGGAACCACAGATCCTGCGGTCTGGATCGAGGATTACCTCCTCCATATCCACATGGCCCGCGGTGATGATCTACATGCAATCAAATACCTCCACCTCAAGCTTAAAGGACCAGCTCGACATTGGCTCAACAACTTGCCAGCAGAATCAATTGGTTGTTGGGAGGACCTGGAAGCAGCATTCCTTGATAACTTCCAGGGCACATATGTGCGACCACCAGACGTCGATGACCTTAGCCACATAATTCAGCAGCCAGAAGAATCGGCCAGGCAATTCTGGACACGGTTCCTAACAAAGAAAAATCAAATCTTTGACTGTCCGGATGCAGAGGCCCTTGCAGCCTTCAAACATAACATCCGCGACGAGTGGCTTGCCCAGCACTTAGGACAGGAAAAGCCGAAATCTATGGCAGCACTCACAACCCTCATGACTCGTTTTTGTGCGGGAGAGGACAGCTGGCTAGCTCTAAGCAACAACTTGGCCAAACACCCTGATAGTTCGGACACCAAGGACAGCAATGGCAGGTCGCGTCGCAACAAGTACAAGCGCCGCATTAACGGCGATAATGCTGAAGATACGGCCGTCAATGCCGGATTCAGAGGCTCTAAACCCGGACAGCGGAAGAAACTATTCAAAAGAAATACCCAGGGCCCGTCCAACTTGGACCGAATACTCGACCGCTTGTGCCAGATACATGGCACCCCCGAAAAACCAGCCAATCACACCAACAGGGATTGTTGGGTGTTCAAGCAAGCAGCGAAGTTAAGTTCGAACTCAATGACAAGGGGCTGCATAGCGATGACGAGGAAGAGCCCCGGCCACCGAACAATAGAGGACAGAAGGGTTTCCCCACACAAGTGCGGACGGTGAACATGATATACGCAACCCATATACCCAAAAGGGAGTGGAAGCGTGCACTACGGGACGTATATGCGATGGAGCCAGTCGCCCCGAAGTTCAACCCATGGTCTTCCTGCCCGATCACCTTCGATCGAAGGGATCAACCTACTAGTATCCGTCACGGCGGTTTCACCGCATTGGTTCTTGACCCAATTATCGACGGATTTCACCTCACCAGAGTCCTCATGGACGGCGGCAGCAGCCTGAACCTGCTTTATCAGGATACAGTGCGCAAAATGGGCATAGACCCCTCAAGGATTAAACCTACAAAGACGACCTTTAAAGTCGTCATACTGGGTGTAGAGGACAATTATGCGGGCTCGATTACACTCGAAGTGGTCTTGGATCCCGGATAACTTCAGAAGAGAAGAGTTAATCTTCGACATCGTCCAGTTCTGCAGCGGCTATCATGCACTGCTCGGACGGACCGCATTTGCAAAATTCAATGCGGTGCCGCACTACGCATACCTCAAGCTCAATATGCCAGGCCCTCGAGGAGTAATCACGGTCAATGGAAACACCGAACGCTCTCTCTGAACGGAGGAGCACACGGCGGCCCTCGCGGCGGAGGTGCAAAGCAGCCTCTCACGGCAATTCTCAAGTCCGGCCACTAAGCGTCCGGACACTGCCAAGCGCGCCCGGAGTAACCTACAACAAGACCGCCTGGCACAATTCAAGCACGCGTAGCAATCCGGCCCCAACCCCAGCCCTCGCGAAGTTGCGAAGCCAGTACTACGCGTACATAACTACGCTCTGGAGATACCATGGGCATAAGGGGAGGGGCACGACCACGGCACGCCCGGAATACGGCTCAACCGCACCAGGGGCTCCCGCTTGTGTCATTCTTTTTCTTCTTCCTTTTTCTTTTCTTCCTTTTTTTTACTTTCAGGACTCCGATTTCTAGAAGTCCTGTCCGGCACTAGAATCGCCGGACTCACGATGCAACAGCCGAAAAGCAAAGCTACGTCGAGTGTTCAGGTGGTCTCTATTACGAGCATTATACTGTTTTAAATACCATCTCGCAGCTTACCCCTGGAGGGGGACATGTTAGATAGTCCCATCCCTTGCTTATCGCACTATTTGTATCGTTCTGCTTTCATTGCAGTACCTTTTTTGAATAAACAATACATAGCTTTTTCCTATTATTGCACTCCTTTCTTTATCTATATATATATGTTCATTTCATCACATGTTGCACCAGTGCACTTTGGTACGGCCGATACACCAGGGGCTTAAGTACCCCAAAATTATGGTGTGATAAGTCCGAACACTTTCACAAGTGCGGCACCCCGAAGTTATAGCATTATATGAATCGGCTCCGAATCATGTCTTGGGTCAATAGTTGGGTTTGCTCGGCTCCCGTGTTTTGGTACCTTACATTCCGTTATATCGGCTAAGGTAGCATGGAGAACCATCGCGATTGTGCCCAGCTTGAGCTGGTCGAGCACCTCGGTGGAGAAAGCTAAAACTGACCGTCATGATAGGGCGAGAGCCGGTCGCTGTTCGAGAGGTTTTTCGGGTCCCTAAAGACTTATGCCGCTTAGAGCGAGGAACCGAATTGTCCGCCAAAGGCGTGGATAGCGCCCGAACTCGGTCTTCCGAATACTAGGGGCTTCACGAAATTTAAAATTATAGAATTCTATGGCTAAGTGAGAGTGTTCAAGCATTATAAGTCCGGTTGCCTTGTTACGTTGCGTTGAGCGCCTCCCTAGATGGACCCAAGAATGGGAACAAGAGTGCTCAAGTTTATCCCGAACACCCCAAAGACTGTGGCATGAAATTTGAAGCCAACGACTTGCCTTCTCTCAAATTTGATAAACGGCTGCACAAAAGGTAATATTTTAAATTAACAAGCGTTGCTTAGCGCATATGAACAAGTTTTCAGCGTACAGAATAACAAATGCTAGTCTATTAAAAAATTACATCTTTGGAGCACTCATCCGCTATTCGGCGGGCACCCTTCAGGAAGCCCTCATAATACATTTCGGGCATGCGATGCTCCTTGCCCTTCGGTGGCCCGTCCGTCACAAGCTTCTCCGCATCCAGCTTGCCCCAGTGCACTTTAGCACGGGCAAGGGCCCGACGGACACCTTCAATGCAGACGGAGCGCTTGATGACCTCAATCCGTGGACAGGCGTCCACCAGCCGCTGCACCAAGCCGAAGTAGCTCCCAGGCATGGCCTCCAATGGCCACAGCCGCGCTATAAGGCCCTTCATGGCCTGTTCGGCGACCTTGTGGAGCTCGACCAGCTGCTTCATCTGGTCGCTCGAGGCACCGGATGTCCGGCCTTAGCATCTTGAGACCGTAACACCTTTTCGTCGAGCTCCCCTCCTTGGCGCGGTAGAATGCGGCAAGATCGGACACACTACGGGGCAAATCTGCGAATGCTCCTAGAGAGCTCCGAATCCGGGTAAGTAATAGGTAATTCACTTTCACATGCTTGCTTTGCATAAAGAATGCCTTACCCGCCGCTATCTTATTTCCTGATTCAATTTCTCGGAGGGCTTTTTGGGCCTCGGCCTTAGCAGCTTTGGCACTCTCAAGAGCCGACGCGAGCTCAGACTCTCGAGTCTTCGAGTCACGCTCCAAACTCTCGTGTTTTTCCACGAGAGCTTGGAGCTCTTGCAGACTCTGTGGCCAGCTCGCCTCCCCTTCTCTCGCTTGGTGTGTTCACTTGAGCTTTGTTTCGGCCACGGACACCGCTTCCTTCGTGGTCGCCACCTCGTTCGTGGCCCTGCAGCAGCCCTTGTTATTCCTGTTATTTTTGCAACGAAACCTTTCTATAAGGTATTTCTTTAATAAGGTACTACTTACCTTCCTTGTCCTCGAGCTGCTTCTTGGCTTGGCCGAGCTCGTTCTCGGGCCACTCGAGGCTCGCTTCAACGTGATTGACCTCCATGATCGGTCTTGGCAGAGGTCAGCCAGCAGCCCTGCATTCCCATATTGACATACTTATTTTAGACTCCTGTATATCTTTTTAGATCCTCGATCCGCTTTTCTTTCCGAACACCGAACTAAGCATCGAGGGCTACTGTCTATGCGGTAATATTTTTACATATTCTAAACGGACCTCAAAGCCTGTTAGAAGGCTGGTATAGGCTTCGGTCAGCCCGCTCTTGGCGGACTGAACTTTCCGGATCACCGCACTCATAACAGTGCGGTGCTCCTCCTCGATGGTGGCGCTGTTAAGCGCCTCCGATGCTATCCGGTGCCTGCGGTTGGGACGGAAGACACGGCGTCTTACCCTTCTTACGAAGGGACCACTTGCCGGACTCAAAACCCTTTGAAGGTTCCGGCATGGAGTCCGGACAAGGGTCGGGCTTAGAGCCCCTGGGGGTCTTGCCCCCCACGCGCCCGGAGTCCGGGAGGTCGCCTTGTGGCGCCTCCTGCGCCACTTCCTCTTGACCAAGCCCCTCTTGGGGCCCCGCCGCGGCGTCGTCCGCAGCGTGAGGTGAGGAGGCGGTCGGAAGTGAAGTACTCTCCATTTTCGACGAACCCAGGGACCCGCTCGTTGAAGCGGCGAACTCGCCCTTGGGCGGGCTGCATGATTGTTCAACATTAGAGAACACTATGCGATAATGAAAATCCATGGGTATCCGGACACTTACGATCTCGCCAGGGGCTTGGCCCTTATTGACCAATCCTCCTCATCGCTGTCGACGTTGGTGGAGAAGTCCGGAGGAAGGGTTCTTCCCTTCTTGGACCCTCCGGCCTCCCGGTTAGGCGGCCTTCCTTTTCCTCTCCTCCCCGGCGGGGAGAAGCTTCTTTCCTCCTCCTCGTCCTCGGGAGAAGATTCTGCCTTGAATCGGCGGACAAAGACCTGGCGTCGGGAGCTCCTTCAAGTTCACGTGGCCTCCTTTTTGGCCTTCTTCTCCGGCACCACATGGGGTGCCGGAGCCAGCAGCCCCCGATCCAAGGCGTCCGCTGAGTCTTCCGGCAAAGGAGCCGGACAATTAATCTGTCCGGACATCTTCACCCGATCTGTCAAAGATTAGGGAGTTTTAGATCCCACACAGAGTCAATCTATGAAAAAAGAGTCCCGTGAAGGGTAAAATAACTTACCTCGCGGCGTCTGTATCCGCGATCTTTGTTAGCGGATGCGGGGGCTTCAGCGCCCTTGAATAGCACCTTCCAGGCATCTTCGTACGTAGTGTCAAAGAGCCGGCTCAAGGTTCGGTGATGTGCCGGATCAAACTCCCACAAATTAAAGGCCCGTTGTTGGCATGAGAGAATCCGGCGGATGAGCATCACTTGGATTACGTCGACAAGCATGAGATTCTTGTCCACCAGGTTTTGGACGCATGTGGAGTCCGGATAGCTCGTCCGAATTCCCCCACGTCAGGCCCGTCTCCTTCCATGACGAGAGCCGTGTGGGGAAGCCAGATCTGAATTCGGGGGCCACCACCCATTCGGGGTCGCGTGGCTCGGTGATGTAGAACCACCCCGATTGCCACCCCTTTATTGTCTCCACAAAGGAGCCCTCGAGCCATAGGACCTTGGCCATCTTGCCAACCATGGCACCTCCGCACTCCGCTTGATGGCCGCCCACTACCTTCGTCCTGACATTGAAGATCTTCAGCCATAGGACGAAGTGGGGCTGGATGCAGAGAAAGGCCTCGCACACGACGATAAACGCCGAGATGTTGAGGATGAAATTCGGGGCCAGGTCGTGGAAGCCCAGGCCGTAGTAGAACATGAGCCCCCGGACAAATGGGTGAAGTGGAAAACCTAGTCCGCGGAGGAAGTGGGGAGAAACACCACCCTCTCATGGGGCCGGGGTTGGAATGAGCTGCCCTCGTCGGGAAGCTCAGGCGCGATGTCGCCGGACAAGTATCCGGCCTCCCGCAGTCTTGTGATGTGCCCCTCTGTGATGGAGGAGGCCATCCACCTGCCTCCCGCTCCTGACATGGTTGGAGAAGGTTGAGGTGGGATGCGCGAACTTGGGCGCTAGAGCTCGAGTGCACGGAAATGGATGAGCAAAGGAGGAAGAAGGCGTAGGTGAAAAGGTGGATCCTTATCCCCTTATATCGACGGACGAAGCTATGCGTCCCCCGCCAGCCTGGTAAAACTCGCTTATCTCCCAAGCGCCGTAATCAATGGCGCGGGTGGGTTACCCACGCCCGTACTGATGAGAATCCCGGAATAAGGGGGCACGATCTATGCTTTGATAAGACGTGCCAGGGAAACCGCCTCGCTAAACGCTACCGAGGTGGAACAAGAAAAACAATTCATATAAAGGCCTGGCCGTGGTGTGATGTCACGCCGCGGAATACGTCAGCCAGATCTGTGCAAAAGTTATTCTCTACGGTGGTATGTGGAACTTGTTTTGCGTAGCTGGACACTTTCACGGTGTTCAAAACCTTCTATGGAGTATTCGGAGGAGGAACCCGCCTTGCAATGCCGAAGACAATATGCGCGCCCGGACTCGTCGTCATTGAAGCCTGGTTCAGGGCTCTTGAGGAGTCCTTGACTAGGGGTGTCCGGATAGCGAACTATCATCACGGCGGACTCCAAGACTATGAAGATACAAGATTGAAGACTTCGTCCCGTGTTCGAATGGGACTTTCCTTGGCGTGGAAGGCAAGCTTGGCGTCTGGATATATAGATCTCCTACCATTGTAACCGACTACTGTGTAACCCTAACCTATCCGGTGCCTATATAAACCGGAGGGTTTTAGTCCGTGGGGCGAAGAACAATCATACCATAGGCTAGCTTCTAGGGTTAGCCTCCTTGATCTCGTGGTAGATCTACTCTTGTACTACCCATATCATCAATATTAATCAAGCAGGAGTAGGGTATTACCTCCATCGAGAGGGCCCGAACCTGGGTAAAAACATTGTGTCCCTTGTCTCCTGTTACCATCCGCCTAGAGGCACAGTTCGGGACCCCCTACCCGAGATCCGCCGGTTTTGACACCGACAATCCCCAAGCTTGGGACAAACATTAATTGCAGCAAATATATTCTCAAAAACATCATCTTCATCAAACGTAGCATCCCCAAGCTTGGTCCTTTTCATATCATAAGCATAATCACTCTCATCATTAATAGTATGGATAGCACCAATAGTATAGCAATTATCATATTCTTCCAAGCAAGTGCCAAAAAGATTTTCAAGATCATAAGAAGTATTATTATCTTCCCAATCATAATCATCACAACAAGCAATAGGCATAACGAGATCATCATCAAGTGCATCATCTTCCACAATTATTTTTGATTCATTTTCATGAGGCACGGCAATAATAGGAGCAACATTATTTGGGTGAGATATCTTTTTACCTCTCTTACTTTTTCTTTTCTTCTTCTTCACCACATCATGTGTGGGTTCAATCCCCTTTTTGGAGCTCCTTATTAATGAGATTGGTTGAATAGAAGGCTCCTCCTCGTTACCTGATTCATCATAAGAAATAATAGGAGGATATTGGGAAGTATCTTCCCTTTCGTTAGTATTCTCTTCATCTTCTATTTGTTTTCTTCTCTTTATGTAATTGGAAATATAAGGATTTTCAATGCAATTCACCGCACAATATATATAAATCTCTTCTAGATCAATATCGAGGAATAACTCAAGGTTATGTTACGAATATGCTTAGTTTGACGTTTCATTTCTTCATAACCCAAAAGCAAACTAAGTTCATTATGATGTGCAAGGGAAATCAAGTCATCACAATTTTTGGACACGATTCGATCATGAAACAATTTGCAATTGATATTTAAATGACCGTGTTCATTGCAAAGTTCACAAGTACGGTAAAGATATTTTAAATTTTAAGCACTAACATTTAGCCTTTCTTGCAACCATTTAGTTTCTAAATACTTATGCCTCTTGCAATATCTATCTTCCCTATTTGGTGTGTACTTGCAAACCCAATGCACTCCACAAAAATTGACATGTTTATAGGAGGCATTTTCATCATAACTAGTGCAATCATCATTAGTACTATGGATATTCAAAGAGTTTATACTAACAACATTGCAATCATGATCATCATTCAAAGATTTAGTGCCAAACATTTTAATGCATTCTTCTTCTAACACTTTGGCACAATTTTCCTTTCCATCATACTCACGAAAGATATTAAAAAGATGAAGCGTATGAGACAAACTCAATTCCATTTTTTTGTAGTTTTCTTTTATAAACTAAAATAGTGCTAAAACAAGAAACAAAAAGATTCGATTGCAAGATCTAAATATATACCTTCAAGCACTCACCTCCCGGCAACGGCGCCAGAAAAGACCTTGATGTCTACTACGCAACCTTCTTCTTGTAGACGTTGTTGGTCCTCCAAGTGCAGAGGTTTGTAGGACAGTAGCAAATTTCCCTCAAGTGGATGACCTAAGGTTTATCAATCCGTGGGAGGCGTAGGATGAATATGGTCTCTCTCAAGCAACCCTGCAACCAAATAACAAAGAGTCTCTTGTGTCCCCAACACACCCAATACAATGATAAATTGTATAGGTGCACTAGTTCGGCGAAGAGATGGTGATACAAGTGCAATATGGATGGTAGATATAGGTTTTTGTAATCTGAAAATATAAAAACAGCAAGGTAACAAGTGGTAAAAGTGAGCGTAAACGGTATTGTAATGCGTTGAAACAAGGCCTAGGGTTCATACTTTCACTAGTGCAAGTTTTCTCAACAATAATAACATAATTGGATCATATAACTATCCCTCAACATGCAACAAAGAGTCACTCCAAAGTCACTAATAGCGGAGAACAAACGAAGAGATTATGGTAGGGTACGAAACCACCTCAAAGTTATTCTTTCCAATCAATCCGTTGGGCTATTCCTATAAGTGCCACAAACAGCCGTAGAGTTCGTACTAGAATAACACCTTAAGACACAAATCAACCAAAACCCTAATGTCACCTAGATACTCCAATGTCACCTCAAGTATCCGTGGGTATGATTATACGATATGCATCACAAAATCTCAGATTCATCTATTCAACCAACACATAGAACCTCAAAGAGTGCCCCAAAGTTTCTACCAGAGAATCAAGATGAAAACGTGTGCCAACCCCTATGCATAGGTTCATGGACGGAACCCACAAGTTGATCACCAAAACATACATCAAGTGAATCACGTGATATCCCATTGTCACCACAGATACGCACGGCAAGACATGCATCAAGTGTTCTCAAATCATTAAAGACTCAATCCGATAAGATTACTTCAAAGGGAAAACTCAATCCATTACAAGAGAGTAGAAGGGAATAAGCAACATAGGATCCAACTATAATAGCAAAGCTCGCGATACATCAAGATCGTGCCAAATCAAGAACACGAGAGAGAGAGAGAGAGAGAGAGAGAGAGAGATCAAACACATAGCTACTGGTACGTACCCTCAGCCCCGAGGGTGAACTAGTCCCTCCTCGTCATGGAGAGCGTTGGGATGATGAATATGGCCACCGGTGAGGGATCCCCCCTCCGGCAGGGTGCGGGAACAGGGTCCCGATTGGTTTTTGGTGGCTACAGAGGCTTGCGGCGGCGGAACTCCTGATCTATTCTGTTCTCCGAAGTTTTTAGGGTATATGGATATATATAGGCGGAAGAAATACGTGAGGGGTGCCACGAGGGGCCCACGAGGGTGGAGGGCGCGCCTGGGGGAGGCGCGCCCCTACCTCGTGGCTTCCTTGTTGCTTCTTTGACGTGGACTCCAAGTCTCCCCGGTTGCTTTCCTTCCAAAAATAACTCCTCCAGAAGATTTCATTCTGTTTTGACTCCGTTTGATATTTCTTTTCTTCGAAACACTGAAACAAGGGAAAAAACAGAAACTGGCACTAGGCTCTAGGTCAATAGGTTAGTCCCAAAAGTAATATAAAAATGTTTAATAAAGCCCATAAACATCCAAAACACATAATATAATAGCATGGAACAATCAAAAATTATAGATATGTTGGAGACCCAAAGAATGTCATGTAGCTACATCTCCGGCCCGCCCAGGACGAAAAGCCCATTTTCTGTCATGTTTTTTGTCATAGAAGTAGGAGCCCACCACATCTATGATGATACCGGATTTGCCACAATTATCGTCATAGAAGTACCATAAGCATGACAGGAAAAAAATTCGTTCGGCCCAAAATGTCACGGATGTGTCTTTTTTTGTAGTGCCTTTCAAAGGACCCGACATTTACGCACTTCAATTTTAACACTTCCGGTGTCCAAATACTATCGTCCTATATATGAATCTTTACCTCTCGACCATTTCAAGACTCCTCGTCATGTCCGTGATCTCATCCGAGGCTCTGGACAACATTCGGTCACCAAATCACATAACTCATATAATACAAAGTCGTCATCGAACGTTAAGCGTCCGGACCCTACGGGTTCGAGAACTATGTAGACATGACCGAGACACCTCCCGGGTCAATAACGAACAGCGGAACCTGGATGTTCATATTGTTTCCCACATATTCTATGAAGATCTTTATCAGTCGTACCGTAATGACAACATATGTTATTCCCTTTGTCATTGATACGTCTCCAACGTATCTACTTTTCCTAACGCTTTTCCTCTTGTTTTGGACTCTAATTTGCACGATTTGAATGAAACTAACCCTAGACTGACGTTGTTTTCAGCAGAACTACCATGGTGTTGTTTCTGTGCAGAAATAAAATTTCTCGAAATGGAACGAAACTTTGCGAGGAATTTTTATATAAATAAAGAGAGAATTTCTGGAGCCAAGATACACCGGAGGGGGGCACCTGGGTGGGCACAACCCACTAGGGCCCCCCCTCCTGCCGCCCCCAGGTGGGTTGTCCCCACCTGGTGGCCCCGCGGACCCTGATTCCAACTCCATAAATACCTATTTTTCCATAAAAAAAGAGAGAAAGAATTATCACGATCCACGAGACGGAGCCGCCTTCACCTCCTGTTCTTCATCGGGAGGCTAGATTTGGAGTCCGTTTGGGGCTCCAGAGAGGGGGATCTTCGTTCTTCTTCATCACCAACCCTTCTCCATCGCCAATTCCATGATGCCCCCCACTAGGAGTGAGTAATTCCTTCGTAGGCTCGCTGGTCGGTGAGGAGTTGAATGAGATTCATCATGTAATTGAGTTAGTTTTGTTTATCCAATATGTTCTAAGATTGATGTTGCTATGACTTTGCCATGCTTAATGCTTGTCACTTTGGGCCCGGGTGCCATGATTTTAGATCTGAACGGTTTATGTTATCACCATTATATCCATGTTCTAGATTCGATCTTGCAACTTATAGTCACCTACTACGTGTTATGATCCGGCAACCCCGGAGTGACAATAATCGGGACCACTCCCGGTGATGACCGTAGTTTGAGGAGTTCATGTATTCACCGTGTGTTAATGCTTTTTTCCGGTTCTCTATTAAAAGGAGGCATTAATATCCCTTAGTTTCCAATATGGACCCCGCTGCCACGGGAGGGTAGGACAAAAGATGCCATGCAAGTTCTTTCCATAGGCACGTGTGACTATTTACGGAATATATGCCTACATTATATTGATGAACTGGAGCTAGTGCCATATCGCCCTAGGTTATAACTGTCTCATGATGAATATCATCCAACAAGTCACCGATCCAATGTCTGTCGGATTTCGGGTTCCGACAGACCCTTGAGGTTCGAACACTGGGGTGCGCACGGAGATCCAACCCTCCACCGTCTCGCTCCTCGCCGAATCGCTGGGGCCTAAAACTACTAAATGGAACAGCACAAGAGACACGAGATTTATACTGGTTCAGGCCACCATTGTGGTGTAATACCCTACTCCAGTGTGTGGTGAGGTGGATTGCCTCTTGGGCTGATGAGGAACAATACAAGGAAGAACAGCCTCGCGAGGGTTTGTTCTTGGCGGGTGCGATGAACTGCTAGGTGGGGTTCAGTCGCTCTAGCTACTGGTTCCTTGATGAGGATCCGGATCTCGGATCCCAGATGCCCATTTGTCTCTCCCTCTCTAGATGCCGCTACTATGGTGGCTAGCTCTACTTATATATGCTAAGGCCCCGGCCTCTTCCCAAATATTTGAGCGGGAAGGCGCCAACAAGCAGCCATTTTGAAGGGGAACATCAGTACACTTATCACGACTAAAGTTGGTCCTCGCGCCAAAGGCTTTGGTGATGACGCCTTTGCTTGGGCTCCACGATGACCTCCTTCCACCGTTGGGCTGGTCTTGGTCTTGTTGCACCGAAATGGATGCCTTTGCTTGATACTCTCGCTGCGCTTGCTCCCTTTGCACCAAAGAGGAAAGGAGGATGCTGCTTGGGCTGGCGCCTCGATCGCGCCCTTGGTCGTCATGGCTTGCGTCATGGGCACCTCGCGAGGTACCCTGCCTTGAACTCTCCGCCTACTCACGAGCCACCGACGAGGCCGTGCCCGAGGAAGCTCCTTGTCGTCCGCCTCATGAGGCTTGGCCCCTCGCGAGGGTCTTGAGCTTGCGTTGATGAAGATGGGCCGTCTTTGGGCCTCCTCCGAGCCACGCCGCAGCCGCAGTGAGCAAGTCTGGGACCCCTGCTCCTGTAACGCCGACAAGAGTCCCCCTGCCCACGGCGCGCCTCAACTTGGCCGAAAGCAGAGGCGAAAGGGCAAGTCTGAGCGTCATGGGCCCTAACAGCCTACGGCCTCGGGCGACGCGTGGCGGTTGATTGGACGCATGCGCACTGCTTCTCTACGATGCCTCGGTAACCACCCGGATTCGATGAGTCCTTGCATGCAGAGTCGGTCATGATTACCGGTGATCGTGGAGGCCGACGGTTGGCCTTCGCCGGCTATAAGTACGGAACGGCGCGCGCCCTTCCAGTCTATCCTTTCTTGTCTCTCCTTCTTCTCCATGGCTCCACCAAGGAAGTTCTCGGCCGCAGAGAAGGGCAAGGGCCGTCAGGTCGAGTCTTCCTCTCCTCCGCCTAAGCATGGTCGAGGTCGCCCTCGCAAGCATCCCGTGGCCTCCACGGCGGTCCCCCGCGGCCGTGAGGGAGGCTCTCACCATGGCGACGAGCGGCTGGCCACGGTCGAAGAGCGTGCCCCGGCCGCGGGTCCCCCGAGGTCGCGCCTCCATGCTGCTGAAGCGCTGCCGGAGTTCATGGCGAGGGCAGAGGAGCCGTCCGGCGTCCGGCTTCAGCTCCCGCGCTTCCTCCTGGGTGAGCTCCCAGATGGCGCCCTGGGCGGCCTCTAGCTCCAGGCGGATGGCTCCTGCAGCCGGGCTTCGTGGGCTTCTCTGGAGGTCTCTGCTATAGGGAACCTGTTCCTGACCCGCGGCTGGCAGATATTCGCTCGCGCGCGTGGTCTTCACCGTCGGTGTTCCCTGCACTTCAAGTACGACGGCGATGCCACCCTCTACGTGAGGGTGTTCGGGGAAGACGGTCACCGCATGGGGTGCTGCCCTGAAGACGATGACCGCAGTCGAGGACTCAGCCCCGCGTGGTTGGGGAGGGCAGCGCGTGGGCAGCTGGCGATGCTCGTGACTCCTCACGCTTCACCAGCTCTTCTTCGGGTGGTGATTCTTCCAGCGGCCGCGCTAGCTCCCCACGCCGATCACAGCCTGCTTGGGGGGTGGCAGCGGGTCCGCTTGCCGCCGCACCCCGGTGAAGCGCGAGAGGGAGTCCGCCTGAGCTCCGGAGACGGCTCGAGCCTTCCAAGAGGGCCGGCACGGGGCGTGCATCACCTGCTTTTGTCCTTTTTCTTTCTTTTCTCCTGCGCAAAAAAGGCAACAATGTGTGGCCCCGTGGGGGCGTGTTTAGGTTAACGCCGTTAATTATTGTACTGCTTTTGTTATCCTGATACTGTTCCTTTCTGTCGTACGCCCATTCGCAAGTGAACTCCAGCCGTGGCCGCGGGGGCGACCGATCCAGGCCCCGTGTTCGCGTTGTGCTGCCCGTGAGGCATGGTCAGGAGGGGTGCTCCAGCTGTGGACCTGGGCCGTGAAAACTTGAGCGATAGGGGCAGGAACGCTCGCGGGGGCTCCCGAGGCCTCTGCCTCGCGAGTCCCCACGCAAGAGAAAGGAGGCAGGAGAGCGAAAAAGATCAAAGAATCACGGACCAAAAGAAGGTGATAGTTTCGATAAAAACTCCAAATGGGAATAACTGGTCAACTGCAGAAAGCAAATGAAAAAGCCGCATCCGGCACCTAGCCTAGTCTTCGACGTCTTCTCACCAGCGCGGAGCTAAGTGCTGCCACTGGGCGTGGGAGGGAGCCCCAGGGCCTGAGGCCGCACTCCTGAGACTCGGGCGTGTACAGCCCCAACTCATTATTACGTGAGAGTGTCACAGGCGGCAAGCTTCACAGGCGTTGGCCCTCTTCACAGGCTCCGGGCCTTTCTTCTGGGAAGCGAGCTTCACGGGCGTTTGCCCTCTTCACGGGCTCCGGGCCCTTTCCAGAACGCGACAGCTTCACAGGCGTTTGCCTTCTTCACAGGCTCTAGGCCTTTCTCGAAAAAGATGAGCTTCATAGGCATTCGCCTTCTTCATAGGCTCTGGGCCTTTTCCAAAAAGAATGAGCTTCACAGGCATTCGCCTTCTTCACAGGCTCTGGGCCTTTTCCAAAAAGAATGAGCTTCACAGGCATTTGCCTTCTTCACAGGCACTGGGCCTTTTAGGGGTAAAACCTCCGGAGGTGCTGGATGTTCCACGCGTTCTGTATAGGTACTCCCTCTTGAGTCTCCAAGTGCACGGAGCCAGGCCTGGAAACATGAACAACCTTGAACGGGCCCTCCCACATGGGAGAGAGCTTATGCAGTCCCTCCCTGGAGAGGACCCGTCGGAGCATGAGGTCCCCTACCTCGAGAGTTCTGGGGCGGATGTTGCGGCAGAGGTATCGCCGGAGTGCCTGCTGGTACCTTGCTGCTCGCAGCGTAGCTTCTCGACGGCGCTCCTCCCCCAGCACAAGGGTCGTCCCCCGCATGGCGTCCTGCAGCGTTTCATCGAACGCCAGACCCGTGGATCGACGCTGACCTCGTGAGGGAGGACCGCCGGCTCCGTGAGACCGGGAAGAAGGGGGTCTCTCCGGTTGGCTTGGTTGCGGTTGTGCGGATGGACCACAACATGGGCGTAAGCTTCGTCATACCAGCCTCGCCGCAGCCTCCGGTTTCTTCTTGAACGTCCCGGTCTTGATGCCTCTCGGGACCTCTGCGTTGGCCCGCTCGGCCTGTCCATTGCTGCGGGTGCGCCATCGGCGTAGCATATCTGCGTCCCAAGGTTAGCGCGAAGACATTTTAAAAAGGTTACTGGTGAACTGTGAACCATTGTCGGTGATGATGCGGTTCGGCACTCCGAACCGGCTCACGATGCCCATGATGAACATGAGCGCAGAACCAGCGGGGATGGCGCGGACGGCCTCGACTTCGGCCCACTTGGTGAATTTGTCCACGGCGACGTAGAGGTAGCGATAGCCCCCTGGCGCCCGAGGAAAAGGGCCCAGAATGTCCAGCCCCAGACCGCGAATGGCCAAGTGAGGGGATGGTTTGCGGAACCTCGTCTTTGGCTGGTGGATCTGCTTGGCATGGAATTGGCAAGCCTCGCAAGCCTTCACGAGTTCGATAGCGTCATTGAGCGCGGTGGGCCAATAGAAACCGCTGCGGAACGCCTTGCCGACGAGGGCCCGAGACGACGAATGGTGCCCACAATCTCCGCCATGTATATCCGCCAGCAGTTCCTTCCCCTGTTCCCTGGTGATGTAGCGCAGGGATACATCGTTCGGTCGTTTCCGGTAGAGCTCTCCATCCATGATGCTGTATGCCGTGGTTTGCCGCGCCACACACTCTGCCTCCTCCTCCTTCTCCGTCAAAGTTCCACGCGTTAAGTAACTCTTGAGCTCCGTGATCCACCTCTCCTCTTGAGGTTCCATCGTTAGGAGCAGGCGTGCTCCTGAGGTCGGGCCACAGGCTGGGGCTCCCAAGGCAGGTGGCTGAGGGAGCTCCTCCCGAGGCTGTGTTGTGCTTGATAACGGCGGCAGGGCTGAGGGCTTGAAGAGCCTGTAAGTGCATCTAGTGCCCCTTAGTGATTTTCGTGGATTGAAGACTTATAGGTTAAGGAACTAATGCGTTTGTGACTGTACACAGGTCTATAAGTCTATGAGGAGTTTAATATTTACAGAGAAAGTCGACCCCTAAAAATGAAGTTCTTCGACTGAAGACTTTGATATTCTGAAGACTTTCTGAAGACTTTGAAAGTGAAGAAATTGGTGTGACCTTGAAGACTTGGTATTCATTTGAGGAACATGAAGCGTGAAGACTTTTGTTTTTGTAGTTCCGTTTTCTCTTTCTTGAGTCATAGGAAACATCGTACTGTTAAAGGGGGTCGAGGAAATACTAAGGAAAAATTTCCATGTGATGCTCAACTCAAAATCCTACACCTACCAATCCCTTCGAGTGAAGCCTTTGGAAATCTCATAAAGTTCAGTCAATTACTTCAAAGGATGTGAGACGAAGTTCTTCAGTTCTTTGAGAATTTGTTCTGACCGAGGAGTTAGGAATTCGCCAAAGGCGGATTGCCTACACGATGAGGAACATGATAGCCCCGAGGAATTTGAGATTCAAATTTCCGATCGTTCTTTGTCTTCTTGGCTGTCCCAAAATATCTTATCCACCTAACGGTCATATCATTGAAGGGCATTTATGTCTTATCATGTCGTTGCTCCCTAGGCTATAAATAGCCGCCCCCTACAACCACTAGCTGGTTGGCTGCTCCGCGAGAACTTGACACTTGTCATTTGAGAGCAACCCATCCTCCGAGGACTTTGAGCGAAAATCATCAAGTGAGGAAAAACCCCAAACCCAAAACCCTTCAAACCCAAAGTGATTGAGCATCACTGAAGAAATTGATCCTGCGTGGATCCGACGCTTGTTATCTTTGAAGACTGTGCTTCTTCCAGACGGTTATGCGTCATGGTCTAGAGCATCCAAGAGAAATTGTGGATCACCGAGTGACCAAGTCTATGAAGGTTTGGAAGTCGCCTGAAGACTTACCACGAGTGATTGGACGAGGTCTGTGTTAGTTCAAGGAGAATACGGTGAGGACTTGGTGTCCTGAGCTGCGTGCTTTCGGTATTTGGGTGTCCGGACTGTGTGTCCTCGAGTTTAAATACTCAGCCGCTCCAACCAGACGTACAACTGAGACAGCAGTTGGAACTGGTCCACCAAATCATTGTCTTCACCAACTTAACTGGTTCTATTTCCTCAACCCTTTCATTTCCTCATTACTATGTTGAGAATTTGTTCATATCTGTGTTTGAAGACTTTGACTGAAGACTTTCTCAATTTCCTCAGTTCAATTTCTTTAGTCTGTTTGTCTTCATCTTGTGTTATCCTGTGATTACGCTTTCTGTACTCTGTGTTTGTCTTCATTTCATCATGATGACCATGCGTGTATTCTGTTATGCTTACTTCTGAGTAGTTATTCCGCTGCAAATAATTCTTCGCTAAGGAATTTCCTCACCGGCAAATTCCTCAGTGAAGAATTCATAAAAATCGCCTATTCACCCCCCCTCTAGTCGATATAACGCACTTTCAATTGGTATCAGAGCAAGGTACTCCCTTGTTCTGTGTGATTTTGGTTTAACCACCGGAGTTTTAGTTATGTCGACCGCAGGTATGATCAAGGTCTCAGCAAGGTGTCCTACCTTTGATGGGACGGACTACCCCTACTGGAAGAACAAGATGCGAATGCATCTTGAAGCAATTGACAACGATCTCTGGTATGTTGTGGAAAATGGTGTTCCCTCAGTCACACCTTCTCTGAATGCTGCTGACATGAAGAGATTCAAGCAACTCGATTCTCAAGCGAAGAATATCATATGTGGCCATCTGAGCAAAGGTCAATATGGAAGAGTGAGTGCTTTGGAAACTGCCAAGCTCATCTGGGACAGGCTGTCCAAAGTGAATGAAGGAGTCTCAACTCAAGCATGACTCTCGAGTTGATGTTCTTCGGAATCTCTTCAACCGCTTCAAAAGACTCGACAACGAAAATGTTCAACAAACCTTCGATCGCCTCACTGACATCTCAAATGAGCTTCAAGCACTTGGCGCCACTAACATCACCGACCACGAGGTGGTGAAGAAATTGTTAAGATCGCTTGATTCCTCTTTTGATACTCTGGCACTGGTGATACAAGAGCGTGCTGACTACAAGTCACTTGATCCTGCTGATATCCTCGAGAGGCTAAACACTCATGAGTTCCGACTTTTGTCAAAAGAGAGATCTCTATGGTTCTAGCTATGGACAAACCCGTGCCCTGACCGCCAAGGCTGTGTCTCAATCTGAGTGTGAAGACTCTGGTAGTAGCCTTGGAGATCCTGAAGAATTAGGCCAGGAGCTAGCACTGCTCGTGAAGAAATTCCGAAGTTCACGAGACGTGGTCGCTTTTGGAAAATTCTCAAGGAGCGATGATTCCTCATCCAAAGTGACTATAAGAGAAGACTTTGTCACAAATGTAAGAAACCTGGTCACTACATCCAAGATTGTCCTCGATGGGAAAAGGAATTAAAGAAGAAGAAACACAAGGATTACAGTTCTGATGACGCGAAGAAGAAGAAGAAATCATCGAAATCTTCATCAAAATCCTCAAAGCTTTCTTCTCACAAGAAGGGCAGCTCCAAAAAGGCTCGGGCACTCATTGGCAAGGAAATGGACTCTGAAGCTGAATCTGAGGAACATGAGGAAGAGGAGGCATCAGAAGAATCTGAGTGCAGTGTGGCGAGTCTAGCTCTCATCGCTTTTCGTCGACAAGTCCATCTTCAACTCAAGAAAATGACCTCACCAACAATCTTGATGAAGATAGTGATGACTACACTCCCACCTATTGCTTCATGGCAAAGGGTGCCAAGGTACTCAACTATACCTCCTCTGAATCTAGTGAAAATGAATCGATGAAGATCTAAAGCCCGATTACTCAAAACTTGCTGAAATTGTCAGTAAAACAACAAAGGGCTTTGGAAAAGGTTCAAAACATGCTAGATAAGAGTGATGACATGTTAGGTGAAGAAATGGATCGCACTAAAGCCCCGATGAAAATCTTGAGAGACTTCAGTCTAGGTTTGATAGCCTTCAAGGTCATCATAACACTCTCTTATCGATCATGAGAAACTTTCTTATGAATTTCTTCAAAGAAAGCAAGACCTTGAGAAGCTAAGAGTGAGTTATGAAGATCTTCAGAAGGAGCGCGATTCATTACTTGCTCAACAAATTAGCGCTTCTCAAGAAGAATTTGTTCCTCCATGCTTAAAGTGCATTGAACGTGAATCTGCTAATTCTTCACATGAATGTTCAAATGCTTCAACTGTTACAAATTCTTCACCTGTCTCTGCTATCACTAATTCCTCATCGAGGACATTGCTAGTATCCTTGACGATGCAGGGCTGAAGGAATTGTATATGACAGCATGTACAAAAGCCTCAAAGGGCATCAGACTCTCTGTGATTTGCTTAAAAGCGAGATCCTCAACAGAACCCTAGGAAAGAGGGTATTGCCTTTGAGAGGAAACTCAATGCCGATAGAACATATTGGAAGCCCGAAAGCGGTATCCCAAAACCTCATGGGTTGCTGCAAAGGGACCTCCAGCTTGATCCATCTAACTTATCTGGCTTTACATGCGAATCTCCTCATTCTTCTGATGAGTCAATTGACTCCAACTATAAACTGTTCAAAAATCAGAATGGTGAAGTATTTGCTAGATATGTTGGCACTAACTGCAGGAACGGCTCCCCTATGAAGAAAATCTGGGTTCCCAAGAAGTGCCTTGAAAGTCTTCAGGTGAATGTCCTCATGACACCACCTGTGAAGAATAGGAACCCCAGATCAAATTCTTCATATGGATCCAAGTCCTCATACGGACCAAATTCCTCATGTGGATCAAATTCCTCAAAAGGATCAAAATCCTCATATGATTATCATCGTGCTAACAACTCTGTTTCGCAGGGTAGAGCTAAGGGCTATGAATATGTTTATTATTCTTCGAACCAATATGTTCATAAGTCCTCGAAGAATTTCTCTGCTTATTCATATGCTTACCCTAACCCCTCTTATGTGAAATGAAATGGATTGGCTTCTATGCCACCATTCTCATATGGTGCTCGCAGAGTGATGAACTCTTTACCACCCCTTCAGATGTGGGTGGTGAAGAAAAAGAACTAATCTTTTCTGCGAATTCGAGGTCTCCAGACGTGCCTTAACGTCTGAAGAATTTGCTGGGGACCTGACGAAATGCCTGAAAGGACGCATGCTAATCCTGATGAAATGACCTTTCATTTCACACGTCATCATCTTGCTTATCATTAATCTTGGTGATGAAATTCATCGATGAACTTGATATCATATTCTTCACTGATGAAGTATATGAGATCGTAAGTTGTACTAATTCATCTGCAGGATGATCAACCCAAAGCCACTGAGTGGGTTCTCGATAGTGGTTGTTCAAATCACATGACTGGTGACAAGAATCTATTGATGGATGCTCCCTTATCACCGTCACATCTGAAGCATATCATCTTTGCTGACAAAGGCAAAAGTCAGGTATTGGGTCTTGATAAGGTTGCAATCTCTAAGGATAAACACATGGACAAAGTCATGCTTGTTGAGTCCTTAGGATACAACCTCATGTCAGTCTCGATGCTCTGTGATCTTGATATGGTTGTGATCTTGATATGGTTGTGATCTTTGGCAAGTATCATTGTGTTGTGATTATGGAAGCTGACAATTCCAAAGTCTTCGAAGGCTTTAGGAGAGGAGACTTGTATATTGTTGATTTCTCTACAGGACCACAACCAGCCGTGTGTCTACTTGCAAAAGCTTCGTAAGGCTGGCTATGGCATCGGCGACTTGGTCATGCAGGCATGAGGAATTTACTGCACGCTTGCGAAGAAGAAGCATGTCATTGGCATTGAAAATGTCAAATTCCTCAAGGATCACTTATGCGAACTGTGAAGCTGGAAAAATGACCAAGGCCAAGCATCCAAATGAAGACTATCATGACCACTACTCGTCCCTTCGAATTGCTTCACATGGACCTCTTTGGTCCCAATCATTACTCAGTTGTCGTTAATGATGCATCTCTATATGGCTTTGTTATTGTTGATGATTACTCTCGCTACACATGGGTACACATTGTTACTTACAAAAATCAAGTGCGTGAAGTCTTCAAACGATTTTCCTCGAGGGCTTCAACCAACTTTGGTGTGAAGATCAAGCACATCAGAGTGACAATGGAACCGAAGTTCAAGAATTCCGGTCTTGATGACTATCTTGATGAACTTGGTATTACTCATGAGTTATCTGCTCCTTATACTCCTCAGCAAAATGGCATCATGGAGCGCAAGAACATAACTCTTGTTGAGATGGCTCGCACTATGCTTGATGAATACAAAACGCCTAGTCGTTTTTGGATTGATGCAATTGATACGGCGTGCCACATCATCAACAGAGTATATCTTCACAAATTCTTCAAGAAGACTGCCTATGAACTCCTCACTGACAAGAAACCCAATGTAAGTTATTTCAAAGTCTTCAGTGCTAAATGTTGGATTAGAGATCCTCATCACAATTCTAAATTTGCATCGAAAGCACATGAAGGTTTTATGCTTGGTTACGGAAAGGATTCGCACACCTACTGAGTCTTCAACATCCCTCTTCACAAGATTGTTGACACTTTGTAGATGTGCGGTTCGATGAAACTAATGGCTCGCAAAGAGAGCACCTACCTTCGTGTTAGATGAACCAGCACCGAGGAATCTATCAAGTTCAAGGCAACCGAGGATGTCATTCCCTCTTGAAGAAACTCTTTGAAGAATTCATTCCTGTCCGTGAAGAACGTCGAGCTGATGAATCTGAAGATAATACTGAAGACAATGGTGCTGAGGAAAATGATCAAATTCCTCGACGACAACCAGCTCATCCTCGCGTTGCAAAAGAAGTACAAGTGGAGAAGATCATCGATGACATTAAAGCGCCAGGTCACTCGCTCAAAAGCTTCACATTTATCTAACTTTTGTGGGCACTATGCTTTCGTCTCTATCACAGAGCCCACTAAGGTAGATGAAGCATTTCTGAGCCGGAGTGGATTCGGGCTATGCAAGAAGAATTACATCGATTCGAGCTCAACAATGTCTCAAACTGGTCAAACGTCCGAGATCCTCGCAAGCATAATATCATTGGCACAAAGTGGATCTACCGCAACAAGCAAGATGAAAATGGCCTTGTGGTGAGGAATAAGGCACGACTAGTAGCTCAAGGCTACACACGGTTGAAGGAATTGATTTCGTTGAAACTTTTGCACTGTTGCTAGACTTGAGTCTATTCAAGCATATTACTCGCCTATGCTAACCATCACAATATCACTTTATATCAAATGGATGTGAAAAGTGCATTCCTCAATGGTAAGCTTGAGGAAGAAGTATATATTGCTCAACCCCCAGGTTTTGAAGATCCAAAGAATCCTGACAAAGTCTTCAGACTTAATAAGGCCCTCTATGGTCTCAAACAAGCCCCCGCAGGCGTGGTATGATACTTTGAAGGAATTCTTCGTGAAGAATGGCTTCACACCCAGTTCACTCGACCCTACTCTCTTTACTAAATCTTATGATGGTGAACTGTTTGTGTGCTAAATATATGTTGATGATATTATCTTTGGCTGTACTGACCAACGTTATAGTGATGAATTTGCCTATATGATGAGTGAAGAATATCGAATGTCTATGATGGGGGAGTTGAAATTCTTCTTAGGTCTTCAAATTAAATCAACAACACAATGGCATATTCATATCTCGTGAGAAATACCTCAAAGATGTCCTCAAGAAATTCGCATGCAAGATTGCAAAGGCGTCAAAATTCCTATGCCCACAAATGGCCATCTATGCACCGATGAAAATGGTATTGACTTGATCACAAGGTATACCGCTCCATGATTGGTTCGTTATTGTACTTATGTGCATCTAGGCCGGATATAATGCTTAGTGTTTGCATGTGTGCCCGATTTCAAGCTACACCGAAGGAATCACACCATAAGGTGTGAAGCATATTCTTCGATATCTAGCTCACACACCAACACTAGGATTATGGTACCCCAAGGGCTCTGCTTTTGATCTCATTGGATATTACGACTCGACTATGCTTTGGTGATCGTGTGGATCGCAAGTCAACTTCGGCACTTGTCATTTCCTCGGACGATCTTTGGTCCATTGGTCCTCGAAGAAAGCGAGAACTGCGTATCACCGCATCATCATGGAAGCTGAATACATTGCTGCTGGCTCGTGTTGTGCTCAATTGCTGTGGATGAAGCAAACTCTCAAGGACTACGGCATCAATGTGAAGAATGTGCCTCTCTCTTTGTGACAATGAGAGTGCCATCAAGATTGCTCACAACCCAGTTCAGCACTTTCGAAGACAAAGCACATTCAAATTCGTCATCATTTTCTTCGTGATCATGTGTTGAAGGGCGACATCTCTATCGAGCACGTGAAGACTGAAGAACAGCTAGCCGATATCTTCACTAAGCCCTTGGATGAGAAGAGATTTAGCAAGTTGCGGTGTGAGCTAAATATCTTAGAATCTTCAAATGTTCTTTGAAAAAGACACACATCCTAACACTTATGCAAAATTGATGACTTAGATGTGCAACACATGACGAAAGCGTTTTCTTCAATCAATGAAGAATAACACTCTAAGCGTGAAGAAACTAATGAAGAATTTGATTCTCACAACCCTACGACAATTGTATGCGGTGTAAAATCATCATTCTTATACGGTGGGTCACGCCACCACCAAAGTTGAAAATCTTCAATTTGAGTTTTTTTTTTTAAATTCTTCAGTTTTCAAATTCTTCAACTTTGCAAAATCTTCACTGTTTCCGTCGTCTTTCTTTATTGGCTATATATATATGGGTTTATGTCCTCTCTGACATTCACTTATGGCTATTTCTTCAAGTCGCTTTTTACGCTAAGTGAATGTGATCGGACCCTTCCCCTCTATGCTATACTCAACCCAATCTATTCACAAATTCTTCATGTGCGTTCTATTTGAAACTCGTTCAAAATCTTCACTTTGTGTCCTTGTCGGTGAAGAAATTGCGAACGAAACTTTAAAACTGATCTTATCCAAATTTTCGGTTTTGCCGCTCAAACCGTTCCGCATCCCACGATGCATTATCTTACTCACCCACGACCGTACACGATCTCAACTACACAGTACGTGGGTGACACATGTCGTGAGAAGGAGAATGGTCAGGGGCACGTTCGTCCCTAAATCTTGAGCGACGGTTTTCACCGCCTCTATAAATACCCCTCTCCCTTCCTCACTTCTTTTACCCGCTCGATCTCTCTCTCTCCCGTTCGAGCTCCTCAAACCCTAAGCGCCGCCCGCTTCTCCATCGTCGCCCGGTGAGGAAGAGCTGCCTTTGCCTCGACCTCTTCGCCCGTCGTACTCAGCGCCGATCACGGAATTCCTCACTCCGCCCGTCGCCAGTAGTTGTCTTCCTCCGCCAAGTTAGGGCGTGGAAGATCTGGTAGCGGACTTCCCAACTGTTCTTCTTAGTTCGTCGTGTTCTTCACTTCGGGTAATTAAAAGTTACTTTTATTACTCGGTTTGATTCTCAAACCTTCCTGAAAATCTTCAAAGGTGTTTATTCTTCAAATCTTCACACAGATGAACACCACAAAAAAATATGCTCTTGATTCGTTTCTCTAAGCAATGATTTTCTTCAAGATTCCTCAATTGTGGATCCTCGATCTGTACAACTCTGGAACCTAAGAAAAAGAACGCTTAGTGAAATTCCTCAAGGCTCATCTGGTCAAAATCCTCAAAACTTGTTCTTTTGAAAAACCTTACGAGAACGCATATGACCTCTCCAAATTCCTCGCAACTATACTCGCTCACAGGTACACATGTCCGCCTTTGAATCACTAGGTTCTCATCAACTTAACTCATTTGCAGCGTTCCTCGAAGAAAAACTGCATACTTCTTCAGAGAACTCAATTGTTCAAATTCCTCAACTGAAGAAAATGGCAGACGGAAAGAAGCAACAGAAAGGAGGAAAGAAACTTGAGGTTATGACTGCGTTTGAAATCCCTGAGGAAATCTATGCTGACTATTGCACACCTGATGAAGAAAGCAAAAATCAGCGCAAGGTGCGCATTCAGAAGATTGAACGGAGATGGGCAAGGGAATTGAGGGAATACAGATATGTGACTCCAAAATACATGAAGAAATTCGCTCTCAATCCTCCATGCCCAAGAGCTCCATTGGCACCTGGCCAAGTAGCTGATCCCACAAGCATCAAACGTGGTGAGGACTTTCCTGAAGAATGGGCTAAGCACCAAGCTAAATTGGCAAGACAAGCCAAGGATGCAGTGAAGAAATTCAATGAGGATTCTGCCACTGCTACTGCTACTGAGGCCTCGGTCAAACCGAGGAAATCCATGCCAAAGAAGTCTGCTCATAAGCCAAGTTCCTCAGCAGCGCCCTCACGGCAAATTCCTCACTGCACCTTTCTGACTCCACCAAAGTCCTCAACAGCTCCGTCAAAGTCCTCAGCCCCTGTGCATCTGGCTACATGCCAAAGGACTGCTGGTTTCTCGATTGCCTCTGGTGTTTCTGCCAGTTCCTCAGCAGCACCAATTTCATCATCTGGCCCATTGTCTTTGAAGATCAAAAGAACAGCTGGACGTGGTCCTCGGCCAAGTCCAAAGAAGAAACAAGTTGCATTCCATGTGCCTTCTGATGATGAAGCTTCTGATGAAGAACTTGTTGAAATCATCAGAAATCGCCAAGAAAGGGCCGCTAGAGCCAAAGGCACTTTTGTGCCACTGCTGTTGGATCCGAAGAAAGTCCTCGACTATATTGATCTCTGGCACAAGGATCCCAATACCCCTATGCCTGACTTTCATCTGACCCCTGGACAAAGTCATATGATGACCCATTTCATCGCCAAGAGAAATGGAAGTTTGAAAAGGCAAGAGAAATCAAGAAGGCTCAATACGTAAAGGAGAAGTTTACGAAGAAAAATGTTGTCAAAATGACACTGAGGAACTTCTCAAGGTCCAGACTGAAATTCAAGACCTCGGCAAAAACTTGATTCTTACTATGCTTTGATTGGCAAGGAGCCAAGGTCAGATTAAATCAACTGACGAAGAATCTCACAAATGTTGCAACCCCAACGCAACAGGAAATTCCTCAGTTGCGACCTCTTTCGGCCTATTTGAAGAACATGCCAAGACGATCGATGATTTTTATCCTGCTGATGAAAATACAAGTTCGTGGCTGATGACTCAATTCCGGCCCGGCTGAAGAAATTGCGGGGCATACGCTAGTGGTGCGCTGAAGAAACTAAAGAGATCGTGGCACTGCATCGATTCTTTGAAGAAATTCATCTTGATTCCTCAGCTCCTCCTGCGCCAACACCAACTCCAATTCTTCCATCTGCCTCTGATGTGAAGAAAACCAAGGCTGCAGAACGAGCTGCAGTGAAGAAAAGGAAGGCATCAGTTGTGTCACATTCTTTGGCTGCGAAGAAAATGAAGCAAATGACCAGCTCATTTGAAAATCCAATTGATGCTGTTCCGATTTCCTCCAAGCCATCAAAGGACCTTGTTCCTTTTGGAGAAGACTATGAGATCCCAATCGGATCTGATGAAGAACGTCATTCTGCTTTGCTTCGTCGGAGCAGATTGATGACGAAATTGAAGTGGACGCAATCCCTTCAACCCCAGTCATTTCCTCACCTACGCCTCTGTTCACTGCTGAAGAGGCTGGTGTTGAGGAAGTTGAAGATGAAGATGTGGATATTGGGTGTACCACACCAGTGATGAATGATGACTTTTGGGAAAGTCTGCATCCCAATACTCCTCTCTTCACCCGCTCCAACAGATTCCTCGGTCCCTGCACAAACAGTCCAAATGGACTCTAAAGAAACTCAACCCACTTGCTCAGGCATGAAGAAATTCCAGCCACTAGTGCTTTGATGAACCTGCTGCTCTGATCCTCAGATCAAGACTCTGTTGAGGAACAAGAAATTCCTCGACTGAAGAACTGAGCTCGCGATTCACGAGGTCGTGATGCAACTCCTTCGACACTCCACCGCCAAAGCCTAAGAATCCTTTCTCAACGAAGCAAAAGTTCAAGGCTGAAGATTTCTTTAGCGAGCACGTTTTCTTCACGATTACAACCCATATGACTGCTCGCATAAGGAAAAGGCGTTTACGGACTGCCACCAAGCCAACTTCTATTCCTCGGTGCTCTTCAACAAGGACAAAATCTTGATCATGCTCATATTCCTCATGTGGACATGGAGTCTCTGCCGGGCTTTGAGCCAGTCCTCGGTGTTCTTCACGGCCTTGAGGACTTCTGAATTTCTGCCGATATATGTATTTGGAATGAAGAACTAATTCTTCAATTCTATGCAACACCGCACATCACCGGAGGACGCCAAGACGTGAACTCATGGGTGTTAGATGGATGACCGAAAACACTCACTACAAGGCACCTTCCTTTGAATTGCTTCGTGCTCTACCACTCGGTCCTCCACTTGATGGTGCACGTTGTATCTACAACGAACCGTAACTTTCAAATCACTATATGCAAGTGCTGATGAAGCCTTTGAAGCCAAGGCAGGCCCCAAGAATCAAATTCCTCGTCAAGGTATTATTGTATGTGCCTCGGACTGTCTATCGGATTCTGACGAAGACAATGAGTCCTATCAAAGGCCACGACTCGATGATGAAGAAGTCGTTGGCATCATGAAGAACATGCTTTTCTACATCATCCATGGCGTTCCGTCAACTTCCATGATTTCTTCATGAGGACTCGGCAAACATTGCTATGTCACCATTTGAGCTGAAGCCTTATGCGCGCCTTTGGATAATGAGATTCATCAGACAAGGTCTTCACTCAATTACAAGGCTGATACTACGAACCACTGCAGCTACTTGCCCCCAATTGAAGTCCTCAAACGGACATTTACCTCAGATGATGACAAGGGCAAGGCTACTGCTGTGATCGATGAAGGCATTCGTCCATTGGATGGACAGTTTTGCAAAGCAGCATCCTACTCCACCAATGATGACTCTGCCACCCATGACTCTGCCACAAATACCTCAGTCAAGCAAAGTCCTCAAGCTACTGCACCCAGGGTGATGACTGATCGTGAGTTACTCCTCAGTCTTCATCAGAAGGTTGATCGCAATCATAAATGGGTCAAGCGTCAGTTTGGTTCAATTCTTCACAACATGACCTCAACACACAATGCGGTGAAGAAAAACCACTACTACCTTCATGAAACCTTCAAAGCGCACTTTGGGCTGTTCTTTCACATGTCTACGATGCGAGAAGAACTGAAGACTATGGGACTCAAGGAAGAATTTGGTAGTCTGCACCTCCTCCAAGAAATACAAGAAGGTCAAAGTTCCTTCCTTGGTGGCGATTCCTATTCTTCATCGCGCGACACTGATGAAAATGAAGACATGGACGACACCGCGGTAGGTCCTACTACAACAACCGACCCCAACAACGCTGGCGCTCCTTCTTCAACTTGAAATTCTTCAGGAGCGTTAGTCCACAACACGGACGGAAGCTCGTCATACCAGCCTCTGCCGCAGGCCTCCAGTTTCTTCTTGAACGTCCTGGTCTTGATGCCTCTCAGGACCTCTGCGTTGGCCCGCTCGGCCTGTCCATTGCTGCGGGGGTGCACCACCGAAGCGTAGCATATCTGCGTCCCAAGGTTAGCACCGTACGTTTTAAAAAGGTTACTGGTGAACTGCGAACCGTTGTCGGTGATGATGCGGTTCGGCACTCCGAACCGGCTCACGATGCCCTTGATGAACTTGACCGCAGAACCAGCGGGGATGGCGCGGACGGCCTCGACTTGGCCCACTTGGTGAATTTGTCCACGGTGGCGTAGAGGTAGCGATAGCCCCCTGGCGCCCAGGAAAAGGGCCCAGAATGTCCAAATTTCGCATGCCGAATGGCCAAGTGAGGGGATGGTTTGCAGACCTCCTGCTGGCTGGTGGATCTGCTTGGCATGGAATTGGCAAGCCTCGCAAGCCTTCACGAGTTCGATAGCATCATTGAGCGTGGTGGGCCAATAGAAACCGCTGCGGAACGCCTTGCCGATGAGGGCCCGAGACGACGAATGGTGCCCACAATCTCCGCCATGTATATCCGCCAGCAGTACCTTCCCCTGTTCCCTGGTGATGTAGCGCAGGATACGCTGCTCGGTCATTTCCGGTAGAGCTCTCCATCCATGATCTTTGTATGCCGTGGCTTGCCGCGCCACACACTCTGCCTCCTCCTCCTTCTCCGTCAAAGTTCCAGCGTTAAGTAACTCTTGAGCTCCGTGATCCACCTCTCCTCTTGAGGTTCCATCGTTAGGAGCAAAGGCGTGCTCTGAGGCAGACCACGTGCCGGGGCTCCCGAGGCAGGTGGCTGAGGGAGCTCCTCCCGAGGCTGTGCTGTGCTTGATAACGGCGGCAGGGCTGAGGGCTTGAAGAGCCTGTAAGTGCATCTAGTGCCCCTTAGTGATTTTGGTGGATTGAAGACTTATAGGTTAAGGAACTAATGCATTTGTGACTGTACACAGGTCTATAAGTCTATGAGGAGTTTGATATTTACAGAGAAAGTCGACCCCTAAAATGAAGTTCTTCGATGAAGACTTTGATATTCGAAGACTTTGAAAGTGAAGAAATTGGTGTGACCTTGAAGACTTGGTATTCATTTGAGGAACATGAAGCGTGAAGACTTTTGTTTTCGTAGTTTCGTTTTTCTCTTTCTTGAGTCATAGGAAACACCGTCTTTGTTAAAGGGTCGAGGAAATACTAAGGAAAAATTTCCATGTGATGCTCAACTCAAAATCCTACACCTACCAATCCCTTGAGTGAAGCCTTGGAAATCTCATACAGTTCAGTCAATTTCTTGATGAGACGAAGTTCTTACAGTGTTGAGAATTTGTTCTGACCGAGGAGTTAGGAATTCGCGATCTTGGATTGCCTACAGTGAGGAACATGATAGCCACGAGAATTTGAGATTCAAATTTCCATTTATTCTTTGTCTTCTTGGCAGACTGTCCCAAAATATCTTATCCACCTAACGGTCATATCATTGAAGGGCATTTATGTCTTATCATGTCGGGCTGCTCCCTAGGCTATAAATAGCCGCCCCTTACAACCACTAGCTGGTTGGCTGCTCCGAGAGAACTTGACACTTGTCATTTGAGAGCAACCCATCCTTTGAGGACTTTGAGCGAAAATCATCAAGTGAGGAAAAACCCCAAAAACCAAACCCCTTCAAACCCAAAGTGATTGAGCATCACTGAAGAAATTGATCCTGCGTGGATCCGACGCTTGTTATCTTTGAAGACTGTGCTTCTTCCAGACGGTTATGCGTCATGGTCTAGAGCATCCAAGAGGAATTGTGGATCGCCGAGTGACCAAGTGCATGAAGGTTTGGAAGTCGCTGAAGACTTACCACGAGTGATTGGACGAGGTCTGTGTGACCTTAGTTCAAGGAGAATCTGATGAGGACTTGGTGTCACGAGCTGCGTGCTTTCGGCGGGTGTCCGGACTGTGTGTCCTCGAGTTTAAATACTCGGCCGCTCCAACAGGGCGTACAAGCCGAGACAACAGTTGGAACTGGTCCACCAAATCATTGTCTTCACCAACCTAACTGGTTCTATTTCCTCAACCCTTTCATTTCCTCATTCTTGTGTTGAGTGTTTGTTCATATATGTGTTTGAAGACTTTGGTGAAGACTTTCTCAATTTCCTCAGTTCAATTTCTTCAGTCTGTTTGTCTTCATCTTGTGTTATCCTGTGATTACGCTTTCTGTACTCTGTGTTTGTCTTCATTTCATCATGATGACCATGCGTGTATTTTGATATGCTTACTTCTGAGTACTTATTCCGCTGCAAATAATTCTTCGCTAAGGAATTTCCTCACCGGCAAATTCCTCAGTGAAGAATTCATAAAAATCGCCTATTCACCCCCCTCTAGTCGATATAACGCACTTTCAGAGCCATTCCTAAAAGACGCCCGGCTCCTGGGGTAACCTCCTAGAGGCTCGTTTGGCGATGTCGTCGGCCTCTTGATTGGTGCCCATGAGGCACGTCTTTGCAGCCTCCAACCCCAGAACTGTTTCTCCATCCTGCGGACCTCCGCAAGGTAGGCCTCCATGTGTTCATCTCTTGGCTCGTACACCTTGTTGGAGAAATTGGCGAGGAGCTGCGAATCGCCCTTGATGGTAGGCGCTTCACCCCAGGGCAGCGGCAACCTTGAGACCGCTATCGGCCCTCGTATTCTGCTATATTGTTGGAGGCCTTCTCGCCTACTTTGAAATAGAGCTGCTGCGGCATAGTAGAGCTTGTCATGAGCGGGAGATATTAGCATCGCCCCAGCCCCAGTATACTGTCTGAGAACGCTCCGTCAAGTACATGACCCAACCTTCGGCGCCGGCTTCACAGGAGAGGGATCGATCCTCGCCGGCCCTGAGGCCCGGTGCTTCTGTCCATTCGGCCATGGAATCTGCCAGCGCGGCTCCGTTGATGACTCTGGTGGTGCTGAACTCGAGCTGGAATGCGTGCAGCTCAATGTTCCACTCGGCGACCCTTCCGGCCGAGTTGGGGCTCCTGAGCACCCTCTCCAGGGGGTATGCCGAGACAACCTTGATTGGATGACCCTGGAAGTAGTGCCGCAGCTTAGGCGAAGCCACCAACAACGCGAGGAGGAGCTTCTGCGGCATGGGGTACCATGCCCTCGCATCTCGTAACACTGTGCTGACGAAGTACACCGGGTGCTCGACGAGGCTAGGGGTGTCGGCGCTGGTGGTGTCCTCCGGAAGCTCTGGTGCCTCCCGAGGCGACGGCGCATCCGGAAGCTGGGTGCTTGGATGGGGGGCCTCTCCCGCCCTTGGTGTGCTCTGCTGTGACGGCTGATCTTCTTCCATTGCGGTGCTGGCTTCTGCGAGTTCCTTCTGATTCGGTCTTGCCTTAGCTCTGGTGGCCGCCGTGGTCTTGACCTGACGTTCCTCCCTAACTGCCACCAGAGCTGCGCTAGCGGAGTAGGGAGTGGCGGCGAGGTAGAGTACCAAGGGCTCCTGAGGGCGTGGGGCCACCATCCTTTGGAGGGCTGGTCGGTACCTCTTGAGGTCTTGGAGCAGCTTTGTCGGCCTCTTGATCCATTCGAAGGGCCCCTTTTCTTCATCGGTGGAAGAAAGGCAGCGCCCGCTCCCCAATCGGGAGATGAAAGCGGCCCAGTGCTGTTCTGGCGCCCGTGAGCTTCTGCATTTCCACGAGGGTCTTTGGTGGGCTCATGTCCTCAAGCGCCTTGACCTTTTGCAGGTTGGCCTCGATGCCTCGGTGGGACACGAGGAAACCCGGGGAGCTTACTGAGGGAACTCCAAACACACACTTCTCCGGGTTGAGTCGCAGGCTCACTGCGTTGAGGCTCGCGAAGGTTTCTTCCAGGTCTTGTATCAAGGTCTTGGCCTCGCAAGACTTCACCACGATGTCGTCGATGTAAGCCTCCACATTCTTCCCGAGCTGTGGGCCCAAGGTGATGTGCATGAGCCGCTGGAAGGTTGCCCCCGCGTTGCGCAGCCCGGATGGCATGTATGTATAGCAGTACACTCCACACGGGGTTAGGAAGGCCGTCTTTTCCACCTCTTCCACCGCCATCTTGATTTGGTGATACCCAGAAAAGGCGTCCAAGAAGCATAACAGGTCACACTTGGCAGTGGAATCAATGATCTGGTCGATGCGAGGGAGCGGGAACGGATCCTGCGGGCATGCTTTGTTGAGCTTGGTGAAGTCGACACACATGCGCTCCTTTCCTCCCTTCTTTGGCACCACCACGGGGTTGGCCAGCCAATCTGGGTATCGAACCTCGCGAATAACCCCCGCGGCTTCTAGCTTGCGGGTCTCTTGGACGATGAAGGCCTGCTTTTCGGTGGGACTGCCTTCTGTATACGCTTCACAGGACGCACGTTGGGGCATACGTTGAGGTGGTGCTCGATTACGCCCCGTGGGATCCCCGCCAGCTGATCGGGCTCCCAGGCGAACACCTTCTTGTTCGCACGCAGGAACTTGACAAGGGCTTCCTCCTGTTCGGGCTCGAGGTTGGCGCCTATGGTGAAGGTGGCGTTTGTGGACCCGTCCTCGTCGGCAATTATCTGCTTGGTCTCCGCCTTGTCTTGAGTGAACAAGCTGCTTATTCTTGGTCGGCGCAGCCCCTTGGGCTTGGGGGCTTCCGCATCGGCGGGCTGCGCTGACGCCCGTCTTGAGGGTGAAACTGGCGCTTCGCAGCGCACCTTCAGTGTCCCGAACGCACGGTGAGGACGCCTTGCTGCTCCCGAGCATCTTCATGAGGTTGTACCCCGGGTGGGTTGCGGCCGTGAATTTGGCCAATGCTGGATAGCCAAGGATGGCATTGTAGGGGAGGCCGATGGGGGCGATGTCGAAGTCGACCAGTTCCGTGCGGAAGTTGTCGTAGGTGCCGAAGGTCACCGGAAGCCGAATTTGCCCCAAGGAGCTGGATGACCCTCCTCCTACGCCCGAAAAAGGCCGGCTAGGCTGCAGCCGCTCCCTGGGTATGTAGAGGAGGTTGAAGGCCTCGACTGAGAGTACGTTTAGGCCGGCGCCGGCATCGATGAGGATCCTGGTGACAGCAACCTGGTAGATGGTGGGTGTGCAGAGCATGGGGAGCGCACCCGAGCCGGCTGAGTTGGTGGGGTGGTCCCGAGAGTCGAAGGTTAGCCCGGCCGATGGCTCCATCCAGCCCGAGGGAGCCCCCTGCCGCGTGGAGGCGGCGCCGACCCGGCGGACGAATGTCTTGACATAGCGGCTGGAAGGCGGCGCCTGCGAGCCACCCAGGAGGGCCGCGACGACCGAAGGAACCGGCGCGACGGGGCGGGTGACGAGGAAGCTGCGCGGCTCCTTCCCAGAGGTCGCCGAGGAGCGCAGGGCGGCCTTCGCCGCCTGGCCCCGTCGGGCGGTGGCGGTGTTGGCAGCGGGCGGTGAGGAACGACGAGGCGCCCGCCGTCGGAAGCCGTCCGGGCGACCAGAGGCGATAGTGGCTCGGCGCTTCAGCGCGAGCCCAACGAAGGCCGAACATGGTTGCGGTGGTGCAGGAAGAACGAGGCGACGGAAGGCGGATTCCGGCGCACCCCTACCTGGCGCGCCAAATGTTGGATTTCGGGTTCCGGCAGACCCTTGAGGTTCGAACACTGGGGTGCACGCGGAGATCCAACCCTCCACCGTCTCGCTCCTCGCCGAATCGCTGGGGCCTAAAACTACTAAATGGAACAGCACAAGAGACACGAGATTTATACTGGTTCAGTCCACCATTGTGGTGTAATACCCTACTCCAGTGTGTGGTGAGGTGGATTGCTTCTTGGGTTGATGAGGAACAATACAAGGAAGAACAGCCTCGCGAGGGTCTGTTGTTGGCGGGTGCGATGAACTGCTAGGTGGTGTTCAGTCGCTCTAGCTACTGGTTCCTTGATGAGGATCCGGATCTCGGATCCCAGATGCCCCTTTGTCTCTCCCTCTCTAGATGCCGCTACTATGGTGGCTAGCTCTACTTATATAGGCTAAGGCCCTGGGCCTCTTCCCAAATATTTGAGCGGGAAGGGCGCCAACAACTGGCCATTTTGAAGGGGAACAGCGGGTACACTTATCCTGACTAAAGTTGGTCCTCGCCTGCCAAAGGCTCTGGTGATGACGCCTGCTTGGGCTCCACGATGACCTCCTTCCAGCCGTTGGGCTGGTCCTGGTCTTGTTGCACCGAAATGGATGCCTTTGCTTGATACTCTACGCTGCGCTTTCTCCCTTTGCACCAAAGAGGAAAGGAGGAGGGCCTTGGCTGGCGCCCGGATCGGGCGCCCTTGGTCGTCATGGCTTGCGTCATGGGCACCTCACGAGGTACCCTGCCTTGAACTCTCCGCCTCCTCACGAGCCAGCCTGACGAGGCCGTGCCTGAGGAAGCTCCTTGTCGTCCGCCCCGCGAGGCTTGGCCCCTCGCGAGGGTCTTGAGCTTGCGTTGATGAAGATGGGTCGTGCTGGGCCTCCTCCGAGCCACGCCGCAGGCCGCAGGAAGGCAAGTCTGGGGACCCCCGTTCCCAGAACGCTGACAATGCCTACGAATTTATCTTACATTGTTCTTGCTAAGTTACTACTGCTACTGTTACTGTTACACTTTCTACAAAACTACTGCTATCACTGTTACCGTTACTATTACTGTTGTCACTATTATCAAAACTATCATATTAATTTGCTACTGATCACGCTGCTCTAGATAATAAATCTCCAGGTGTGGTTGAATTTACAACTCAACTGCTAATACCTTCAAATATTCTTTGTCTCCCCTTGTGTCGAATCTATAAATTTGGGTTTAATATTCTACCCTCAAAAACTATTGCGATCCTCTATACTTGTGGGTTATCCACACCTTTTTCTGGTGCCATTGCCGGGGAGCATAGCTATATTTGTTGAGTCACTTGGGATTATTATCAATTTATCACTATGAAGAATCTGAAGGATGCTAAGACTAAGATTTATCCCTCTAAGACGAGGGGAGGTAAGGAACTGCCATCCAATTCTGCTTTAGATTCACCTTCTGTTATAAGTAAACTTGCAACACCACCACATGCTATTAATCCTGATATGTCGCAAGTAATTGATGATGCTACTTCTCCTATGAATGATACCTATGATGATGCTAGTACCTTGCTTGATGATAATGATGTGCCACTTGGTGATTTTCTTGATGAACAAATTGCTAGAGTAACACAACATGATGTTGTTGCATCTGATGATGAACTTGAAACTGAACCTCCTGAAACACCTACTAGAACTAGCCTTCCTAGATATGAATTGCCTAAGGTACCAGAAGGTTATGTTATGAATGAGGAGACAACTAGAGATATTCGTGCTTGTAAGGATAGAGATAATCTAGAGAAATTACTATGCAAGTATAACGAAAAATCTCTGAATGCTAGAATGCGATATGATCCTAAGTTTGCTACTTCACCTATTTTTATTGATGATAAGGATTATGAATTCTCTGTTGGCCCAGAGTTAATTACTTTGGTTGAATCTGATCCTTTCCATGGTTCTGGCCTGAAACTGTTATGGCACATCTTACTAAGTTGAATGACATAGCCACCCTTTTTACCTCATGATGAGAAGACTCGTTATTACTTTATTCTCAAATTATTTCCGTTCTCATTAAAGGGTGATGCTAAAGCTTGGTACAATACTCTCGCTCCTAGTTGTGTGCGTAGTCCCCAGAATATGATTTATTACTTCTCTGAAAAATATTTCCCTGCTCATAAGAAACAAGCTGCCTTGCAGGAAATATTTAACTTTGTGCAAATTAAAGAAGAGAGTCTCCCACAAGCTTGGGGAGGCGTTATGATACTTAATGCTTTGCCTGATCATCCTCTTAAGAAGAATGAAATACTTGATATCTTCTATAATGGGCTAACCGATGCTTCTAGGGATTTCCTAGATAGTTATGCTGGTTGTGTTTTCAGGGAACGAACAGTTGGTCAAGCTGAAGAATTATTGAATAACATATTGAAAAATTATGATGATTGGACTCTTCCTGAACCACCGCCTAAATCCACTCCAAAGAAGAGGGGTATATTATATCTCAGTCATGAAGATATGGAAGACGCAAAGAAATTCATGAAGGAAAAAGGTATTAAAGCTGAGGATGTTAAAAAATTACCTCCTATTGAAGAAATACATGGGCTTAATACACCACCACCTCCAAAGGTGGTAGAGGTAAATTCTACAATGAAGTTCAATGAAAATGACAATCCTCATAATATGCACCCTAGCCATGCCTTTACGAGTTTGAAAACTATATTAGAAAACAAGATCACTTCAATGCAAATGTTATGTAACAATTGAAATACAATTCTGATATGATTGCTCGCTCGAGTGACTTGTTATTTAGAATCTCAAATGATGTTAGAGGTGTTGGAAAGCATGCTTCTATGGTATGAACCCAGTTAGAACAAGTTGCTAAATCTCAAAGAGAGTTGCTAGATGAAATGAATAATAATATACATGACTTTCCTGTTAGAGTGCAACTAGAGGAGGTAAAATGACTCAGGAACCACTTTATCCTAAGGGACACCCAAAAAGAATTGAACATGATTCACAAAGGAACAAAACCACTACACCTAGTTCTTCTAGAAAGAAAAGGAAAAAGAAAAATGAGAGGACTTTGCATGCTTCTAGTGAACCTGAAGTAGAGAAACCTCCCGATAATGATAATGAAGTTTCTATCTCTGATGCTGAGACTCAACCTGGTAGTGAACACTCACCTTCTGATAATGAAAAAGTTAATGATGAGGTTCATGAAGATAGCCAAACAAATAATGAAGAACTAGACAATGATGTTGAGATAGAACCACCAGTTGATCTTGATAACCCAAAACCTAAAAATAAAAGATATGATAAAAGAGACTTCGTTGCTAGAAAACACGGTAAAGAAAGAGAACCGTGGGTTCAAAAACCTATGCCCTTTCCACCTAAGTCAACTAAAAAGAAAGATGATGAAGAATTTGAACGCTTTGCTGAAATGCCTTGGCCAGTCTTTTTGTGTACTCGCTTGACTGATATCCTTAAAATGCCTCCTTATGCAAAGTATATGAAAGACATCATCACCAATAAGAGAAAAATACCGGAAGCTGGAATCTCCACCATTCTTGCTAATTATACTTTTAAGGATGGAGTACCTAAAAAACTTGGAGATCCGGGAATACCAACTATACCTTTCTCTATCAAAAAGAATTATGTGAAACTGGTTTATGTGATTTAGGAGCTGGTGTTAGTGTTATGCCTTTCTCTTTGTATAAAAGACTTGATTTGAATAAACTCACACCTACTGAAATATCTTTGCAAATGGCTGACTGATGACCTACAACTATAGGGGATATATCGTAGTCCTTTCGATAAGTAAGAGTGTCTAACCCAACGTGGAGCAGAAGGAAATGATAAGCGGTTTTCAGCAAGGTATTCTCTGCAAGTACTGAAATAAGTGGTAATAAATAGTTTTGTGATAATATAAATTGTAACGAGCAACTAGTAACAAGAGTAAATAAAGTGCAGCAAGGTGGCCCAATCCTTTTTGTAGCAAAGGACAAGCCGGAACAAACTCTTATAATAGGAAAACGCTCCCGAGGACACATGGGAATATCGTCAAGCTAGTTTTCATCACGTTCATATGATTCGCGTTAAATTACTTTGATAAGTTGATATGTGGGTGGACCGGTGCTTGGGTGCTGTTCTTACTTGAACAAGCATCCCACTTATGATGAACCTCTATTGCAAGCATCTGCAACTACAA
The DNA here is from genome assembly GCA_021605145.1 of Aegilops bicornis. NCBI lineage: Eukaryota > Viridiplantae > Streptophyta > Magnoliopsida > Poales > Poaceae > Aegilops > Aegilops bicornis. The sequence continues at coordinate 194,926,420 of CM038674.1, forward strand.
CAAAAGTATTAAGGTAAACCTAACCATATCATGAAACATATGGATCCAGAACAGCCCCTTACGAAGCAACACATAAACTAGGGTTTAAGCTTCTGTCACTCTAGCAATCCATCATCTACTTATTACTTCCCAATGCCTTCCTCTAGGCCCAAATAATGGTGAAGTGTTATGTAGTCGACGTTCACATAACACCACTAGAGGCTAGACAACATACATCTCATCAAAATATCGAGCGAATACCAAATTCACATGACTACTAATAGCAAGACTTCTCCCTTGTCCTCAGGAACAAACGTAACTACTCACAAAGCATATTCATGTTCATAATCAGAGGGGTAATAATATGCATAAAGGATCTGAACATATGATCTTCCACCAAATAAACTGTGACGCCCGGATAATCAAGCTACAGTAATCCCCTACTAATGATGACACGTCACCTCTGTCACTGTAGTTAATCTCGGGTTAATTCAAAACCGTTTCAAATTTAAATCCTAAATCAATCAAACGACAAAAGTTTTCAAAATATTAAACTAAAATATTCGGGCTGTGCCAAAAATGGCATAGGTAATTATAGTCACGATAAACACATTTTTATAAAATGCCTAAATACTTTTAAATGAACTAAAATAGAAAACAAATAATAAAAGAAAATACAAAAGAGAAAAAAAGGGAAAAGAAACCCCCGGAGCTCCGGCCAGAGCCACATTGCCCCAGGCCCACGACACCAGCCGGCCCAGCTCCCCTTGGCCCAACCGGCCTCCCCATAACCCCCGGACACGAAACCCTAACCCACTCCCACACACTCCCCACTCCCCGATCCCTTGGATCGGGCTTGACCGCCCACGACCCGCGGCCTTGTGCCCCTCCCCATCGCCTCGACCCAGCCGCGGCGCCCCATCGCTCGTCGTCGCCGAAACCACCGCCCGGCGTCGCCCGTCACCATCCCCTGCGGGACGCCTCCTCACCTCACCCGAACCGCCCGGCCTTGCCCGCTCGACGCGTCGCCCTCGAGGCCCGTCGCCACCACCACGATTCCGCCGTCATCGGCGCCCGTTGCGCCGTCCTCGTCCTCCTCCCGAAGTCGCTCCGCGCCCGTTGCCCAGACCCTACTCCCCCACGTGGCGCCCCTTCCTTCCCTTTTCCCATGGTCACCGCCAGCGCTCCGTCCCACGCCGTGGCTCCGCTCACCGCGGCCCCGCTCCTCCTCGCGTCGCCTTCCTTTTCGCCGCCAGACGCATACCAAGTCGGCCCAGCGCCCGCCGTGGCTGCGTCCGCTCCTTCGCCTCCCTACCCGTGAGCCGCGTCGTAGAGGCCCCGGCCTCCCATCCCCGGCCACCTCCGGCTGCCAGTGGCTACTGGCGCCACTCGGGGCATCGGCCAACCTCGCCTCCCCCCGCGTGTTGGGCGCCTGGGTGCGCCCGCCCGTGCCGCTGCTCTTCGCCCGCCCGCTAAGGCCATTTGGGCCTATGACACGAGGCCGCCCCAAAACGAATTAAAAGAAATGTTTTTTATAATAATCATAATAATATTAAATTATTTAATTAATTAGTAAGTTAATTAATTAACATAATTAGCTTAGTTAACTACCTAATTAACTTAATCTGCTAATTAACTACCTAATCTGTTAGTTAGGTCTATGACAGAACGACCCCACCTGTCAGTTTGACTGGTCAACAGGTCAACGTTGACTGCTGACGTCACCTTGACGTCATGATGATGCAGTATTTCCTTTTTATTAATAAATTCAGATAGTGTTTAAATCTTTGAAAAATCATAGTAAATTAACCGTAACTCGGATCGAAAAACTTTGTACATGAAAGTTGCTCGAGCAGCGAGGCGATTCGATTCACGCAACCCGTTCGTCCGCCACACACCCCTATCATATCAAACTCGCAACTTTTCCCCTCCGGTTCATCTGCCCGAAAACATGGAGCACCGGGGATGCTTCCCGGATGTTTCCCCCCTTCACCGGTATCACCTCATACCGCGTTAGAACACGTCTAGCTCTGCTTGTTGTCCTGTTATCCACTTTCTTGCTATGTATTTATTGTTTCTTCCCCCTCTTCTTCCGCTAGACACGAGCCAAGCGCCGCTGCTACCCGATGCGACTACGGTGTTGGCGACCCTCTCTCTTGCCGAGCAACCAGGCAAGCCCCCTTTGATCACGGAAATCGGCTACTCTTCTCTATACTGCTTGCATTAGAGTAGTGTAGCATGTTCTTTCGATTACCTCTATATCTTCTTTGCATAGCTTTGTCCTTGCTACTCATGTTGTTACCTTTACACCTTTATCCTCTTGCTTAGTATAGGATGCTAGTGTTCCATCGATGACCTACACTCTTGTCCGTCTGCCATGCTATACTCTTTGGGCTGTGATCACTTGAGGAGGTGATCACGGGCATATACTATATACTTTACACTATTACATTACACCAATCTTTGTTAGGAGATGAAATTTGAAAGGACGGTGGCTCCATCCGGTAGAGGTGGGCTGGGTTCCCGACGGCCCCCGACTGTTACTTTGTGGCGGAGCGACAGGGCAGGTTGAGACTACCTGGGTGAGAGGTGGGCTTGGCCCTGGTCGGCTTTCGCGGATACTTAACACGTTTAACGAGATCTGGATATTTGATCTGAGTCTGGCCATTTGGTCTATACGCACTAACCAAATACGCGGGAGTAGTTATGGGTATCCCGGCGTCGTGGTATCAGCCGAAGCACTTCGTGACGTCAGCGACGGAGCGGCGCGCGCCGGATTGGACTGGAACGCCTGCTAGGCTAGGTCTGCTTCCGGCCGCCCTCGCAACGTGCAGGTGTGCTATGGGCGATGGGCCCAGAATCGCTTAGGTTTAGACCGGCGTGCTGACCTCTCTGTTGTGCCTAGGTGGGGTTGCGACGTGTTGATCGTCCGCGGCGGGCATGACCCGAAAAAGTGTGTCCGGCCAAATGGGATCAAGCGTGTTGGGTTATGTGGTGCACCCCTACAGGGAAGTTAATCTATTCGAATAGCCGCGATCTTCGGTAACAGGACGACTTGGAGTTGTACCTTGACCTTATGACAACTAGAATCAGATACTTAGTAAAACACACCCTTCCAAGTGCCAGATACAACCCGGTGGTCGCTCTCTCTCAGGGTTACAAGGAGGGGATCGCCGGTAGGATTATGCTATGCGATGCTACTTGGAGGACTTCAGTCTGCTCTCTTCTACATGTTGCAAGGCGGAGGCTGCCGAGCGTAGTCTTGACAGATTAGAAATCCCCTCTTATTACGGCATTCTACGCCTGCCGGGCAGGCTGATCTCGGCCCACGAACACCTATGGGATCGGCGGACCGAGCCCCTTTCGGTTCAAGGGGAGCAGAGCTCGCGCGAAGAGCAGATCGAGGCGAAGCACGCGAGAGGTTTACCCAGCTTCGGAGCTCTCCGGAGAGATAATACTCCTACTGCTGCATGTCTAGGTGTATTGCGTTCTTGCTCAGGAGCGCTGAGTGCTACAGTACACACGAGCTGCTAACGAGACTGAGCGTGGAGGAATCGGTCGACCCCCCTCTTCTACGCCGCGCATGGGCCTCCTTTTATATGCTCAAGGGGCTCCGGCCGGTGGCAACGTGACGGGGTACAAATGGAAAAATAGTGGTTGGTACACCTACTTGTACGATTATGCGGTGTACCATACCTAACCCCGACGGCGGGGACAAAGGCATTAAATGCCCGTCTAGTCGCCCTAACGGTGCAAGCGAGGGTATCGAGCGCCACCGTTCGCCCACGATGGCGAACTTGCGATGCCGTTTTCCACCTCGCACCGCTGGCTGCACTGACCTCTGCGCCACGCCACAGAAAGGTCGTAGGCGACCACGTTAGTGGATGTGCTTTGGAGCGTAGGTACAGAGAAGGTGGTCTGCCAGCGGCAAGCGCCTTGCCATGATTGTTGTCTTGTCGCGCCGGAAGCTTGTCGCTCGCCGGGCCTTCCAGCAAGCTCCTCTTGCCGGGCCTGGTCTCGTATGTGCCTTGGGTGGCCTTCCGGCAAGCTCCTCTTGCCGGGCCTTGTCTTGTATGTGCCTTGGGTGGCCTTCCCGGCAAGCTCCTCTTGCCGGGGCCTTGTCTCCTTGGCTTAAATACTTTGTTCTTGAATGGCTCCAAAGGAACCATGGAATATCTTGGCGGTCACCCGATTAGACCTGCCGCGGAGGGCTGCAACTGCCCGTGCACAAGTTCGGGATACTAGGGTACCCCTACTCTAGTACACCGACATGTTCAGTCCACTGATATGGCCTTTACACATATATCCATGCATATGTAGTGTAGCTCCTTGCTTGCGAGTACTTTGGATGAGTACTCACGGTTGCCTTGTTCCCCCTTTTCCCCTATCTCTACTCGATTGCTGCGACCCGGACGGTGGAGCCCAGGAGCAGACGCCACCGTCGATGGCGACTACTACCCGGAGGTGCCTACTACTACGTGCAGCCCAGCGACGATGACCGGGAGTAGTTAGGAGGATCCCGAGCGGGAGGCCTGCGCCTCTTCGATCTGTATCCCAGTTTGTGCTAGCCTTCTTAAGGCAAACTTGTTTAACTTATGTCGTACTCGAGATATTGTTGCTTCCGCTGACTTCGTCTATGATCGAGCACTTGTATTCGAGCCCTCGAGGCCCACAGCTTGTATTATGATGCTTGTATGACTTATTTTATTTTTAGATTTGTGTTGTGATATCTTCCCGTGAGTCCCTGATCTTGATCGTACACGTTTGCGTGTATGATTAGTGTACGATTGAATCGGGGGCGTCACATAAACCAACTAGCATCAACTACAAGGAGTAATCAACACTACTAGCAACCTACTAGCACCAGTCTCGGACTTGGAGACAAGAATTGGATACAAGAGATGAATTAGGGTTTGGAGATGAGATGGTACTGGTGAAGATGTTGATGGAGATTTCCCTCTCCAGATGAGAGGAGCGTTGGTGATGATGATGACGATGATTTCCCCCTCCCGGAGGGAAGTGTCCCCGGCAGAACAGCTCCGCCGGAGCCCAAGATTGGTAACGCCAAGGTTCCGCCTCGTGGCGGAGAGTCTCGTCCCGAAAGGTTGCTTAATGTTTTTTTCTCATCCAAAGACTTCATATAGGAGAAGATGGGCATCGGAGATCCACCAGGGGGCCCACGAGGTAGGGGCGCGCCCCCACCCTCGTGAGCAGGGTGTGGGCCCCCTGGCCTTCATCTTTGGCGACGATTTTTCTTTATTTATTTTAATATATTCCGTGGAGTTTCAGGACTTTTGGAGTTGCACAGAATAGGTCTTCAATATTTTCTCCTTTTCCAGCCCAGAATTCCAGCTGCCGGCATTCTCCCTCTTCATGTAAATCTTGTAAAATAAGAGAGAATAGCCATAAGTATTGTGACATAATGTGGAATAACAACCCATAATGCAATAAATACCGATATAAAAGCATGATGAAAAATGGACGTATCACTGACAAATCAATTGCCATACCTATTGGTATTTGTGAGGATGTGCCCGTTGTTGTTGCTAATGTTACTATTTTGACTGACTTTGTTATACTTGAGATGCCCGAGGACGACAACATGTCGATTATCCTTGGTAGACCCTTCTTGAATACTGCAGGGGTTGTTATTGATGGCAATAAAAGCAAGGCCACATTTCATATCAATGGTAATGAGCATACGGTGCACTTTCCGAAGAAAAAATTCTAAGTGAGTGGTATTAATGTTATTGAAAAATCTCTGACAATCACTATTGGAAGTTTTCAAATACCTCTACGTACTGCCAAAAAGAAATATGAAATGCTTATTGTTGGGGACATTCATATCCCCGTTGAGGTAACTTAGTGATGTACGAAAGTTCTTCGGTTTCATGCTAATCGAAAGTGGTTGTTAATAAGACCTGATCAACCTTATTAATGGATCATTTTTGAGAGGTATGGAGTTGATGAATTTAGTAAGCACTACCTTCTGTCCCTACCCTTTGCTTCTTGTTTTTATTAGTTAAGTAAAACAAAATGCCACGTTTTGTCGGTTTTCTGAATTTTTCGTGCAATAAAAAATGACCCAAAAATAAAAGTTCTCAGAATGCCCTGAAAATTTAATACGATTTTTTTCTGAATATTTAAGAATTTTTGGTGCAAATAACATCATAGGGAGGTGCACCAGGTGGGCACAACCCACCTGGGTGCGCCAGGACCCCCAGGCGCGCCCTAGTGGGTTGTGGACCCCATGTGGGGCCCCTCACTTATCCCTTCACACCACATACCTCCAGAAAAAATCTCCATTTCTCTCTCTCTCCCTCTCTCTCTCTCTCTCGTGTTCTTGCTCTCAAACCCGCGGATTTCAATCTCTTTGCTCGAAGCTCCATTTTCGAAACTGTTTTGGAGCATTGTTCCTTGGTATGTGACTCCACCGTTTATCCAATTAGTTTTTGTTTTAGTGGTTTATATTTTGAATATTTAGCTACTCTTGGTGCTGCTGTAGATGAGCTTGCATGTTGAATTCTTAGAGTCCTAAGTAGTTTGAATGCTTGCTATGGCCTCTTAGTATCCCTATGAGTGGTTGCTATCAATCTTATAAATTTTTTGTTGATAAATATTTGTCATTAATTTTTTTTTCAAAAAATTGTACGCGAACATGATGAACCTATTTGGAAGGAGTTCTTCGAGGAGGAGATCCTCGGGGCGTCTTCAAGTGACAACTCCGCTCGCCTGTCTTATGTGGAACCAAGTGAAAGTTCCATTTGAGATGCAGCCACCAAAACATGCTTATGGCCTTGTAATGATTATATGATGTGTGTGGGCATTAAGGAGGAATTTGAGCAATATGTTCACAATTCTGGTCTCGGTCCCTACATTTCAGATAAGTGCGAACAACACCACACTCTCACTTAATCATTTGTCAAAGGATTTAAATTCCATCCCCGTGAGTCTAGGGTGTCATTTAAGCTTTATGAAAATACATTAACCATTTCACTAGAGAGTTTTGCTCACCACTGCAAACTCCCATTACGGCGTTAAGCAGCCGAACCGCCAAGGGCTGAGTACAAATCATTCTTGACTAGTCTTTGCTATGGTGAGACGAGGGGAGTGACACAAGGTAGAATAAAGTGCATTCATTTTCCTGCAATTCAGTACTTTGCATTATTTAACGGGAAATGTATAGTAGGCAAACAAGACTGTAGTACACTTTGTGCTCCAGAATTGAGCGTCATACGCACCGCTCTCACCGGTGAAAGGAGTTATAACCTTGGAGCGATTGTTGCACGCTGACTGCAGCATAACGCTAATAGTGGCTATTTCTGTGGTGGAATATATTCCACACATTTAACAAGAGGGTTGGGTGTTTCACCTTTGCCCTTTGACCCTATCCTAGCCACACAGTATTTAGACTTTAATGCCTTGAAAAGTCATAAGATCCTCAAAGGAAAAATTCATAACTTCACTTACAATCTGTTGTTTAACCAAACATCTGTTGTGCACATATTTGCCTGCGCCTGCTCTTTTTTACTATCACAGCAAGGGAAGATATTTTGTTCTTGAGAGCGAGGCCCTAGCTCACAACGCGGCGGTGGAGGCAGCACGGCAAGCCGAGGCATCTGCACTGAGAGCCTCCGTGAGCTACCACGCCGACTACTATCTAGACTACTGATCGATTACCAAGCTAGGCCAAAAGCCTAAGCTTGGGGGAGTACGTGTTTCTCACCGACATTACATTCATGTCCACTTATTCCCGTTGTCGGTGTTCACACTTTTTCATTGTATCATCCATGTTTAAATTTTATTTTTCTTGCTTTCTTTCTTGTGTGTTTGAAAAACTTTAGAAAAATCAAAAACATTAGTTAATTTACTTTCTATGCATTCTTAGTTTTAATATTAATATTAAAAAGAAAACCCAAAAAGATTTCCTTGTTCTTCTTTTGCTTGTTGGGAGCTTTCCCGTGTAAATAGTTTTCTCGTTTCTGTTTTACCCTTCTATTTGCTTGTTCAAGAAAACCAAAAACTCCAAAAATATTTCAGTGTGTTTCTCTGAATTTCTTTTCTTTTTATTTGAGTTGTATCAAGGAGAAGACCACAATGAAAATGTTGAGTGGCTCTCATATGAATAATTGTTGATCTAATAAAGAGCCCATTTTACCTTGTCTTCTCCTATTGAATAAAATGTTTGCAGATTCCAGCTTAGTCCACGGCACTCTTGCACTATTATTATTTTCATATCGTTCGGTTGTGCAAGTGAAAGACAATAATGACAATATTCGATGAACTGGCCGTGTCAGAGAGAAACGAGAATGAACTCGACTTGTTATGTTTGTGTAAATATGTTTAACCCAGTATCCATGATTCAGCCCATTATGATTAAACATGTTTGCAATGACAATTAGAGATTATAGTTTCTCATGCCATGCATAAGTAGCTGGGAGTGGATAATGATTTATCTTGGATATCAACATTGCGTTAAAATGATTTTGATGTAGTATGACGATATGGTATCCTCCTCTGAATGTTCGAGTGGCTTTACTTGGCACATGTTCATGCATGTAGTTGAATCAAAACCAACATAGCCTCTATGATATTTATGTTCATGGTGTTCATATCCTACTCATGCTAGTGTCCAATGTTACTTATGCACAATGCATGTTCATGACCGTTGTTGCTCTCTAGCTGGCCACTTCTCAATCTAATTGCTAGCATTCGCCTGTACTAAGTGGGAATTCTCCTTGTACATCAAAATCCTTGAACCCAAGTTATTCCAGATGAGTCCACCATACCTACCTATATGCGGTATTACCCTGCCATCCTAAGTAAATTTGCATGTGCCACCTCTAAAAACTTCTAATAAATATCCTTTTTGTGTGCGTGGATCGTTCATGGAATGACAGGAGCTGGTCACTATCTTCCATGCTAAGCGGGTAATTCTCAGGTCGAGTGTTTATTCATTCGCCATCGCCCGAGAAAAGGGCGGTAATAGGGATGCCCAGTCCCAAAATGTAAACAGAAAAGGCTTACAAATAATCGAACAAAAACTCCCAATGGAGTCAAAACCTTTACTTTTATCGCTTGTGAACCGCCACTAGCGTGCTTAGCATGGAAGATATTGATAACTGATGGTCGTGAAGTAAATGAGAAGGGTGCATGCCTCAAAATATCATTTACCTCTATTTTAAAACTTGAGCTCTGGCGCCTCTGCAAATCACTGCTTCCCTCTGGGAAGGGACTGTCTATTTACTTTTATGTTGTGTCGTCACCTTCTAAAATAAGCGCCAGAACCTGAGAGCACTGCTGTCATGCTTATGCATTTTTGTGTAGCTAATGTTGGGTGCATCATGACTGGATCTTTTCTACCATGAATTACAATGTTTAGTCGCTGCTTGAACTTTGGAGGTGCTCTGCATTTATGTTTTGCGGTCTCAGAAAGGGCTAGCGAGATACCACTATTGTCATATTATATCATGGTTGTTTTGACAACATGTTGTTGTTTGAGATATCTTATTATTGCTCGCTAGCTGATTATGTCATTGATATGAGTTAATATAATTTTTAAGAGTTATTGTCGGCATGGTTACTTATAATGTTGGCTGAAAACCTGGGTGTTGTTTAAGCTTATTTATGCAAACAAGAGCGAAAGAGTTTGTAAAAGTTTTTCTTTTTCACTTTCAGTTTATCAATTGAATTCCTTGAGGACAAGCAAAGGTTTAAGCTTGGGGGAGTTGATACGTCTCCAACGTATCTACTTTCCCTAATGCTTTTCCTCTTGTTTTGGACTCAAATCTGCATGATTTGAATGAAACTAACCCCGGATTGGCGCTGTTTTCAGCAGAACTACCATGGTGTTGTTTTTGTGCATAAATATAAGTTCTCGGAATGGAACGAAACTTTGCGAGGATTTTTTATATAAATAAAGAGAATTTCTAGAGCCAAGATCCATCGGAGGGGGGCACCTGGGTGGGCACAACCCACCAGGGCAGGCCCCCCCTCCTGGCGCGCACAGGTGGGTTGTCCCCACCTGGTGGCCCTGCAGACCTTGATTCCAACTCCATAAATACCTATTTTTCTAGAAAAAATAAGAGAGAGAGAGAGAGAGAGAGATAATTATCGTGATCCACGAGACGGAGCCACTGTCACCTCCTGTTCTTCATCGGGAGGCCAGATCTGGAGTCCGTTTGGGGCTCCGGAGAGGGGGGTCTGCGTTCTTCATCATCACCAACCCTTCTCCATCGCCAATTCCTTGATGCTCCCAACCAAGAGTGAGTAATTCCTTGGTAGGCTCGCTGGTCGGTGAGGAGTTGGATGAGATTCATCGTCTAATCGAGTTAGTTTTGTTAGGGCTTGATCCATAGTATCCACTATGTTCTAAGATTGATGTTGCAATGACTTTTCCATGCTTAATGCTTGTCACTTTGGGCTCGGGTGCCATGATTTCAGATATGAACCGTTTATGTTATCACCATTATATCCATGTTATAGATCTGATCTTGCAAGTTATAGTCACCTGCTACGTGTTATGATCCGGCAACCCCGAAGTGACAATAGTCGGGACCACTCCCGGTGATGACCGTAGTTTGAGGAGTTCATGTATTCACCGTGTGTTAATGCTTTGTTCCGGTTCTCTATTAAAAGGAGGCCTTAATATCCCTTACTTTCCAATATGGACCCCACTTCCACGGGAGGGTAGGACAAAAGATGTTATGCAAGTTCTTTCCATAAGCACGTGTGACTATTTATGGAATACATGCCTACATTATATTGATGAACTGGAGCTAGTGTCGTATCGCCCTTGGTTATAACTGTCTCATGATGAATACCATCCAACAAGTCACCGATCCAATGCCTACAAATTTATCTTATATTGTTCTTGCTAACTTACTACTACTACTGTTACTGTTGCACTTACTACAAAACTAATGCTATCACTGTTACCGTTACTGTTACTGCTGTCACTATTATCAAAACTATCATATTACTTTGCTACTGATCACGTTGTTGTAGATAATTAATCTCTAGGTGTGGTTGAATTGACAACTCAGCTGCTAATACCTTCAAATATTCTTTGGCTCCCCTTGTTTCGAATCTATAAATTTGGGTTGAATGCTCTACCCTCGAAAACTGTTGTGATCCCCTATACTTGTGGGTTATCATTCATCGGTGTGTTACTTGCCCGAGATTCGATCGTCGGTATCTTCATACCTAGTTCAATCTCGCTACCGGCAAGTCTCTTTACTCATTCTGTAATACATCATCCCGTAACTAACTCATTAGTCACATTGCTTCCAAGGCTTATCATGATGTGTATTACCGAGAGGGCCCAGAGATACCTCTCCGATACTCGGAGTGACAAATCCTAATCTCGATCTATGCCAACCTGACAAACACCTTCGGAGATATCTGTAGAGCATCTTTATAATCACCCAGTTACATTGTGATGTTTGATAGCACACAAGGTATTCCTCCGGTATCCGGGAGTTGCATAATCTCATAGTCAAAGGAATATGTATATGACATGAAGAAAGCAATAGCAATAAAACTTAACAATCATTATGCTATGATAACGAATGGGTCTTGTCTATCACATCATTATCCTCATGATGTGATCCCGTTCATCAAATGACAAAACATGTCTATGGTTAGGAAACTGAACCATCTTTGATTAACGAGCTAGTGTAGTAGAGCCTTACTAGGGACACTGTGTTTTGTCTATGTATCCACACATGTATCAAGTTTCCGGTTAATACGATTCTAGCATGAATAATAAACATTTATCATGATATAAAGAAATATAAATAACAACTTTATTATTGCCTCCAGGGCATATTTCCTTCAATCAGTAGCAAAGTAATATGATAGTTTTGATAGTAGTAGCAACAGCAATAGTAACGGTAACAGTGATAGCAATGATTTTGTAGCAAGTGCAATAGTAACAATAGCAGTAGTAACTTAGCAAGAACAATATGAGAGAAATTCGTAAGCATTGGATCAGTAAACTCGTTGGATGATATTCATCATATAACAGTCATAACCTAGGGCGATACAGCACTAGGTCCAGTTCATAAATATAATGTAGGCATGTATTCCGTAAATAGTCATAAATGCCTATGGAAAGAACTTGCATGACATCTTTTGTCCTACCCTCCCGTGGCAGCGGGGTCCTATTGGAAACTAAGGGATATTAAGGCCTCCTTTTAAGAGAACCAAAATAAAGCATTAACACATAGCGAATACATGAACTCCTCAAACTACGATCATCACCGGGAAGTGTCCCGACTTCTGTCACTCCGGGGTTGCCGGATCATAACACGTAGTAGGTGACTATAACTTGCAATATCGGATCTAGAACATAGATATAATGGTGATAACATAAAAGTTTTAGATCTGAAACCATGGCACCCAGGCCCAAAGTGACAAGCATTAAGCATGGCAAAGTCATAGCAACATCAATCTCAGAACATAATGGATACTAGGGATCAAGCCCTAACAAATGTAACTAGATTACATGATGAATCTCATCCAACTCCTGACCGGCCAGCGAGCCTACGAAGGAATTACTCACTCTCGGTGGGGAGCATCATGGAATTGGCAATGGAGAAGGGTTGGTGATGATGAAGATCAAAGATCCCCCTCTCCGGAGCCCCAAACGGACTCTAGATCCGGCCTCCTGATGAAGAACAGGAGGTGGCCGCGGCTCCGTCTCGTGAAACACGATAATTCTTTCTCCCTAATTTTTTATCCGAATATGTGATTTTATAGTATCAAGGTTGAGGTCTGCGGGGCCACCAGGTGGGGATAACCCACCTGGGCGCGCTTGGAGGGGGGTGCCCTCGTGGGTTGTGCCCACCTAGGTGCCCCCACTCCGGTGGTTCTTGGCTCCAGAAATTCTCTTTTATTGTATAAAAAATCCTCGCAAAGTTTCATTCCAATCCGAGAACTTTTCTTTATGCACAAAAACAACACCATGGTAGTTCTGCTGAAAACAGCGTCTGTCCGGGGAAGTTTCATTCAAATCATGCAAATTAGAGTCCAAAACAAGAGGAAAAACGTTAGGAAAAGTAGATACGACGGGGACGTATCATAGATGCAGGCAGGAGGCAGTTTACTAATTTTGGACGTGATGCCTATATAATGATCATTGCTTGGATATCATCGTAATTATTCAAAGTTCTATCAATTGCCCAAAAGTAATTTGTTTACCCACCGTATGCTATTTTTCTCGAGAAAAGCCACTAGTGAAATCTACGACCCCCGGGTATATTCTTTATCATATTTTCTTTCCGATCTATTATTTGCCTTTGAGATATATTTTTATTAGCTTTTATTTTCAGATCTATTATTCCAAAAACCCAAAAATATATTTTATTTGCATATTTTATTCGAGACCTATTCATCCAATCTATCACAATTTTATCCCGTTAACTTGACAATTTATGGTGTCGTTACCCGAAGAAGGGATTAACAACCCCTTATGCGCGTCGGGTTGAAAGTATTTGTTCTTTGTGTGTAGGTATCGTTTACATAGTGTTGCTTGGTTCTCCTACTGGATTGATACCTTGGTTTCATAACTGAGGGAAATACCTACTGTAGATGTGCTGCACCATCCCTTCCTCTTTGGGGAAATACCAAAGTAGTTCAACCGACATCACACCGCAAAGATTTTGACCTTGACCCATGACCAAAACTCATCTTTGAAGCACAAGTACCATAAAAATGGCTAATGTGGAAGATTTGACAATTTATGCATGGTGGGGGGAGGAAGAGTTCATTGAGAGAACAACACTCCCCTTACATCCATGCCTACATCTAGAACAAGATAAAAAGATGAGTGCAGTGGGGCGTGCTTAGATTCAAGCCACATTTCTCGAATCAATGATATTTAGCTCATGCCTTAACTCACGAAATCTTGCTTCATCTAGAGGCTTGGTGAAAATATCCGCTAGTTGCTCTTGAGTGTTGATGTAGATGATCTCAATATCTCCACGCTTGATGTGATCCCGAATGAAATGATGACGAATATCAATGTGCTTCGACTTGCTCTGTTGCACCGGATTGTGAGATATCTTGATAGCACTTTCATTCTCACATAGAAGAGGCACTTTGTCACAAGAGTCGTTGTAATCCTTTAAAGTTTTCCTCATCCATAGCAATTGTGCACATCAACTTGCGGCGGCTACATACTTGGCCTCGATGGAAGAGAGAGACACACAATTTTGCTTCTTTGAAGACCAACTCACCAAAGAGCGACCAAGGAATTGGCACGCTCCAGAAGTTGACTTCCTCTTCACACAATCTCCCGCCCAATCCGAGTCCGAATAACCCATGAAATCAAAGCTTGCTCCTTTGGGGTACCATAAGCCAAAGTTTGGGGTATGAGCCAAATACCGAAAGATTCACTTGACCACCACATAGTGGCTTTCCTTAGGTGCAGCTTGAAACCGTGCACAAATTCCCACACTCAACAAGATATCTGGTATAGATGCACAAAGGTAAATCAAGGATCCAATCGTGGAGCGATATACCTTTTGATCCACTTCTTTACCATTGGGATCATTGTCAAGCTTGCATTTGGTGAGCATGGGAAACTTGACCGGCTTGACATCATCTAGCTTGAATATCTTGAGCATGTCTTGGGTATACTTGGCTTGGTTGATGAATGTTCCTTCTCTCCTTTGCTTGCCTTCGAACCAAAGAAAGAACTTCAAGTCTCCCATCATGGACATCTCAAACTTCTCGGTCATTAGTGCGGCGAACTCATCATTGAAATATTTGTTAGGAGAACCAAAAATAATATCATCAACATATAGTTGGAATAGGAACAAATCCCCTTTGACCTTCTTAGTAAAAAGAGTGGGATCAATTTTCCCAATTTCAGACCCACGATCTTGCAACAACTCGGTAAGGTGCTCATATGCTTAAGGCCATAGAGCGCCTTTTTGAGTTTGTATACATGATTGGGGAGCTTGGGATCCTCAAATCCTGGAGGTTGTTTGACATATGCCAACTCACTCAAAGGACCATTAATAAATGCACTCTTCACATCCATTTGTTGCAACTTAAAATCATGATGAGATGCATATGCAAGCAACATGTGAATCGATTGAAGACGTGCAACGGGGGCAAATATTTCACCGTAGTTGATACCCTCGACTTGGTAGTAGCCTTGTGCCACCAATCTTGCCTTGTTATGAACAACCACACCGTACGCATCTTGCTTGTTCTTGAAGATCCATTTGGTCCCAATGACATTGCGTTCCTCCGTTGGCCTTGGCACTAATTCCCGAACTTGGTTGTGCTCGAAGTTGTTGAGTTCATCATGCATGGCTTCAAGCCAATCCTCATCATCGATCACCTCATGTACCTTGTGTGGTTTAACACACGAAACAAACGTGTGATGCTCACAAAAGTTTGACAATTGTTTACGAGTAGTTACCCCTTTTCTCAAGCTTCCAAGCACCTTCTCCATGACATGCTCGAGCTTGGAAGCCACCTTGGCGGCACAGCGCTCTAGAAGTTCCTCAATAGGCATTTTAGGATCATCATCTTGTTCATCTTGAGCACCATATTGAGCTTGCCCTTGATCTTGAGAAGCCTCTTGATCTTGAGCTTGCTCGGTATCATGAACTTGATCTTGGGCATCACTTGGTGCACCACCATCATCATGAGGTTGATCTTGCCCTTGATCTTGTTCACTTGGTTGAGAGTCTTCACTTTCTTTTTCGGAAGCGTGTGGGTCTAGTGTTGGTTATGGCTCCACTTGAGTAGAGCATTATCTTTCTCCTTCGGCCACAAGGGGTTCCTCAATGGGGAGTATTTGACCAATTCCCATTCTTCTTATGGCTTCAGGAGGAATTTCATCACCTATATCACAAAGACCACTTTGCTCCACATGGGAGCCATTATTGTCATCAAACTCCATGTTACACGTGTCCTCAATGAGTCCGGTGGACTTGTTGAGGACACAGTTGATATGTCTCCAACGTATCTATAATTTTTGGTTGTTCCATGCTATTATATTATCGGTTTTGGATGTTTTACATGCATTAATATGCTATTTTATATTATTTTTGGGACTAGCCTATTAACCTAGATCCCGGTGCCAGTTCCTATTTTTTTCCTATTTTTGAGTTTCCCAGAAAAGGAATACCAAACGGAGTCCAAAAAAATAAAATCTTTGCGATGATTTTTCTTGGACCAGAAGACAACGAGAAGACTTGGAGAAGAAGTCGGAGGAGCCATGAGGCGGCCACAAGGACGGAGGGCGCGCCCAGGGGGTAGGGCGTGCCCCCACCCTTGTGGGCCCCTCGTGCACCTCCCAACCTAATTCTTGTGCCTATATATTCCCATATATCCCCAAACCAACAGTGGCATCCATGAAAACACTTTTCCACCGCCGCAACCTTCTGTACCCATGAGATCCCATCTAGGGACCTTTTCCGACACCTTGCCTGAGGGGGATTCGATCACGGAGGGCTTCTACATCAACTCTATTGCCCTTCTGATGAAGCGTGCGTAGTTTACCTCAGACCTACAGGTCCATAGCTAGTAGCTAGATGGCTTCGTCTCTATCTTTGATTCTGAATACCATGTTCTCCTCGATATTCTTTGAGATCTATTCCATGTAATACTTTTTGCGGAGTGTTTGTCGAGATCCGATGAATTGTGGATTTATGATCAGCTTATCTATGAATATTATTTGAGTCTCCTCTGAATTCTTATATGCATGATTTGATATCTCTGTAATTCTCTTCGAACTATCGATTTGGTTTGGCCAACTAGATTGGTTTTTCTTGAAATGGGAGAAGTGCTTAGCTTTGGGTTTAATATTGTGGTGTCCTTTCCCAGTGACAGTAGGGGCAACAAGGTACGTATTGTATTGTTGCCATCAAAGATAAAAGATGTGGTTTTCATCATATTGCTTGACTTAATTCCTATACATCATGTCATCTTGCTTAATGCGTTACTCCGTTCTTTATGAACTTAATACTCTAGATGCATGCTGGATATCAGTCGATGTGTGGAGTTATAGTAGTAGATGCAGAATCATTTCGGTCTACTTGAAACGGACGTGATGCCTATATTCATGATCATTGCCTTAGATATCGTCATAACTTTGCGCTTTTTTATCAATTGCTCGGCAATAATTTGTTCACTCAGTGTATTATTTGCTCTCTTGAGAGAATCCACTAGTGAAACCTATGGCCCCGGGTCTATTTTCCGTCATATAAGTTTCTGATCTACAATATTAGTTTCTGATTTACTCTTTTTGCAATCGTTTACTCTCCGATCTATAAACCAAAAATATTTACTTTATCGTTTATCTATCTCTATCATATCTCACTTTTGCAAGTAACCGTGAAGGGATTGCAACCCCTTTATCGTGTTGGGTGCAAATTGTTTGATTGTTTGTGCAGGTATTCGGTGACTTGTGCGTTGTCTCCTACTGGATTGATACCTTGGTTCTCAAACTCAGGGAAATACTTATCTCTAATTTTCTGCATCACCCTTTCCTCTTCAAGGAAAAAACCAACGCAAGCTCAAGAAGTAGCAGGAAGAATTTCTGGCGCCGTTGCCGGGGAGATCTACATCAAGTCAAGACATACCAAGTACCCATCATAAAGTCTCATCTCTTGTATAACATAATTCGCCATTCGCCACTCGTTTTCCTCTCCCTCACTTCTAAAATGATTTTCGAAAAATATTTTCCTTTTTCTTCGCCCCCCTCTTCTGTATGTCTTCATTGTTTGCTTTTTGTGTGCCCGTGTGTTGGATTGCTTGCTTCCTCATGATGACTCAAGAGAATACCAAATTGTGTGACTTTTCCAACACCAATAATAATGATCTTATTAATACTCTGATTGCTCCCGTTACTAATGCGGAATCTTGTGAAATTAATGCCGCTTTGCTGAATCTTGTTATGAAAGATCAATTTTTTGGCCTTCCGAGCGAAGATGCCGCATCCCATCTAAACAATTTCATTGATTTGTGTGACATGCAAAAGAAAAAAGATATGGATAATGATATTGTTAAATTGAAGCTATTTCCATTCTCGCTTCGAGATCATGCTAAAACTTGGTTTTCATCTTTGCCCAAAAATAGTATTGATTCATGGAATAAGTGTAAAGATGCTTTTATTTCCAAGTATTTTCCTCCCACTAAGATCATCTCCCTAAGGAACGATGTTATGGTTTTTAAGTAAGTTGATCATGATCATGTTGCACAATCTTGGGACAGGATGAAATTGATGATACGAAATTGCCCTACTCATGGTTTGAATTTGTGGATGATTATACAAAAAAATTATGCTGGATTGAATTTTGCTTCTAGAAATCTTTTAGGTTCGGCCGCGGGAGGTACTTTTATGGAAATTACTTGAGGAGAAGCTACTAAAATCCTAGATAATATTAGGTAATTATTCTCAATGGCATACCGAAAGATCTTCCACTAGTAAAAAAGTGCATGCAATTGAAGAGATTAATGTTTTGAGTGGAACGATGGATGAGCTTATGAAATTATTTGCTAGCAAGAGTGCTCCTATTGATCCTAATGATATGCCTTTGTCTACTTTGATTCAGAATAATAATGAATCTATGGATGTGAATTTTGTTGGTAGGAACAATTTTGGTAATAACGCGTATAGAGGTAATATTAATCCTAGGTCGTTTCGGATACATCCATTTTGCATCATGTTTTCTTACCATTATTTATAATGTTTTTATCCATAATAATGCTTTTTGGAGTAATTCTAATGCCTTTTCTCTCATAATTTGCAAGGAACACACAAAGAGGGAGAATTCCGGCAGCTGGAAATCTGGACCAGGAAAAGCTACGTCAGGCTACCTATTCTGCACAACTCCAAATGAGCTGAAACTTGACGGAGATTTTTTATGGATTATATAAGAAATATTGGAGCCAATAACTATCAGAGGGGGGCACCAGGTGGGCACAACCCACCTGGGTGCGCCAGGCCCCCCAGGCGTGCCCTGGTGGGTTGTGGCCTCCTCGGCCCACCTCCGATGCCCATCTTTTGGTATATAAGTCATTTTGACCTAGAAAAAAAATAAGAGGAGGACTTTCGGGATGAAGCGTCACCACCTCGAGGCAGAACTTGGGCAGGAGCACTTTTGTCCTCCGGTGGAGTGATTTCGCCGGGGGAACTTCCCTCCCGGAGGGGGAAAATCATCATCATCATCATCACCAACAACTATCCCATCTTGGGGAGGGCAATATCCATCAACATCTTCAACAACTCCATCTCCTCTCAAACACTAGTTCATCCCTTGTGTTCAATCTTGTAACCGGAACTATAGATTAGTACTTGTGGGTGACTAGTAGTGTTGATTACATCTTGTAGTCGATTACTATATGGTTTATTTGGTGGAAGATTATATGTTCAGATCCAATATGCTATTTAATACTCCTCTGATCATGAGAATGTTTATTATTTGTGAGTAGTTACCTTTGTTCTTGAGGTCACGGGAGAAATCATGTTGCAAGTAATCATGTGAATTTGATATGTGTTCGATATTTTGATAGTATGTATGTTGTGATTCCCTTAGTGGTGTCATGTGAACATCGACTACATGACACTTCAACATATTTGGGCCTAAGGGAATGCATTGTGGAGTAGAAATTAGATGGCAGTGTGACGCCCCCGATTCAATCGTACACTAATCATACACGCAAACATGTACGATCAAGATCAGGGACTCACGGGAAGATATCACAACACAACTCTAAAACATAAATAAGTCATACAAGCATCATAATATTAATACAAGCCAGGGGCCTCGAGGACTCGAATACAAGTGCTCGATCATAGACGAGTCAGCGGAAGCAGCAATATCTGAGTACAGACATAAGTTAAACAAGTTTGCCTTAAGAAGGCTAGCACAATCTGGGATACAGATCGAAAGAGGCGCAGGCCTCCTGCCTGGGATCCTCCTAACTACTCCTGGTCGTCGTCAGCGGGCTGCACGTAGTAGTAGGCACCTCTGGTGTAGTAGTCGTCATCGACGGTGGCGTCTGGCTCCTGGGCTCCATCGTGCAGTTTGCAGCAATCGAGTAAAGAAAGGGGGAAAAGGGGGGGAACACAAGGCAACCGTGAGTACTCATCCAAAGTACTCGCAAGCAAGGAGCTACACTACATATGCATGGGTATATGTGTAAAGGGCCATATCGATGGACTGAAGCTGCAGAATGCCGTAATAAGAGGGGATAACTAACCTTGTCAAGACTACGCTTCCGCAGCCTCCGTCTTGCAAAGATGTAGAAGAGAGTAGACTGAAGTCCTCCAAGTAGCATCGCATAGCATAATCCTACCCAGCGATCCCCTCCTTATTGCCCTGTTAGAGTGCGATCACCGGGTTATATCTGGCACTTGGAAGGGTGTGTTTTATTAAGTATCCAGTTCTAGTTGTCATAAGGTCAAGGTACAACTCCAAGTCGTCCTGTTACCGAAGATCACGGCTATTCGAATAGATTAACTTCACCTGCGGTGCACCACATAACCCAACACGCTTGATCCCATTTGGCCATACACACTTTATCGGGTCATGCCCGCCGCGGAAGATCAACACGCCGCAGCCCCACCTAGGCCAACAGAGAGGTCGACGCGTCGGTCTAAACCTAAGCGCCACAGGTCAGGCCCATCGCCTTAGCACACCTGCATGTTGCGTGGGCGGAAGGCACCTAGCCTAACAGGCGTTCCAGTCCAATCCGGCGCTCGCCGCTCAGTCGCTGACGTCACGAAAGCTTCGGCTGATACCACGACGTCGAGTGCCCATAACTTTCCCACGTAGTTGGTTAGTGCGTATAGACCAAATGGCCAGACTCAGATCAAATACCAAGATCTCGTTAAGCGTGCTAAGTATCTGCGAATCTTTGACCGAGGCCAGGCCCACCTCTCCTAGGCGGTCTCAACCTGCCTGTCTCCGCTCACAAGTAACGATCGGGGCCGTCGGGAACCCAGGCCCACCTCTCTAGGGATGGAGCCACCTTCCCTTCACCCCATCTCCAAACAGTATCACAAGTAATGTAATAGTATAAAGTATATAGTATATGCCCGAGATCACCTCCCAAGTGATCACGGCCCGATGTATAGCATGGCGCATGCACAAGAGTGTAGCGCCATCGATGAAGTACTAGCATCCTATACTAAGCATTTAGGATTGCAGTAAAGGTATCAACAAGAGTAGTAAGGACAAAGCTATGCATCGGGATAGGAATAACGGAAAGCAAGAATATGCTACACTACTCTAATGCAAGCAGATAGAGAAGAATAGGCGATATCTCGGTGATCAAGGGGGGGCTTGCCTGGTTGCTCGCAAGGAGGGGTCGTCAACTCCGTGGTCGAGCAGGCGGCAGTAGCATCGGTCTCGTAGTCTACCGGACAGAAGACGGGGAAGAAACAATAAATACAATGCAAACATAAGCATGACGATGCGTGACGTGACAATGAGCGGTGCTAGGTGTGCCCTAACGCAGTAGTAGGTGGTACCGGCGAAGGGGAAAAACATCCGAGAAAGTATTCCCGGTGTTTCGCGTTTTCGGACAGATGAACCGGAGGGGAAAATTTGCATGTTTGCTAAGCTAGGGATGTGTGGCGGATGAACTGGCTGCGTATCCGGATTCGTCTCGTCGTTCTGAGCAACTTTCATGTACAAAGTTTTTCCATCCGAGCTACGGTTTATTTTATATTGATTTTAAAAGATTTAACCATTTTTAGAATTTATTCAATTATTTTAATTCAACATAATCCAGAATAGTGCATGCTGACGTCGATGACGTCAGCATGACGTCATCAGTCAACAGAGGTGTTGACTGGTCAAACTGACGTGTGGGTCCAGTGGGACCCACCTGTCATACTCTGTTTAGGTTAATTCGGTTTTAGTTAAACTAATTACTATTTAATTAAACTAACTAGTTAATTAGATTAATTAAACAGGATTAATTAACTTAATTAATTCACTAATTAATTAATTAATTATTACTTTTATTAATTATTATTTTATAATACAATTTTTTTAACGTTCCCAAGGGCGTGGGCCCCATAGGCTGGGGCCTTAGCGCAAGCGACGGGATCTACGGGCGCCTTGACGCCGATTGGGCGCCGCCGAGGACGCTTATGGCGACGAGGCTAGCCGAGGCCAGGCGGTCGAGCGGGAAGGCGAGGCACGGTGGGGCGCCGAGTTGGCAGGCAGCGGCAGCCAGTGGGACGACGACCGCTGGGCTGGCAGAGAGAAAGTGTGGCGGAGCAGGCGGGGTCATGGACGAGGCCGGAGCTCGGCCGGAGCGAGCTCATGGCGGCAGGAGGAGCAGGGGCGGCAGTTCGATGAGCTGGGCACGGCGCGTGCGGCGCAGGAGGAGAGGAGGAGATCGGGGCCTCACCACGTCCGTGGGGTCTAAGGCCGGGCGTGAGGAGGAGGACGGAGACGCCGCGTCGAGTGGAGGCAGGCCGGCGAGGAGGAGGAAGCAGACCGGCGAGGAAGTCCGGCGAGGTCCAGGCGGCGGCTCGGTGGCTCCGGTGACGGCGTCGGGGAGGCAGGGTCGAGGTAGCTTCGGGCGGGGTTCACCGACGGCGCGGTCGTGGACGGGGCGGCGAGGTGGCGGGGGATCGGCAGGGCGACGGCAGCGCCGAAGCGGCGGGAGCGCCACTGCCGGGCGCAGTATGCGAGGTTGAAGGGTCGCAACGGGTGGCAGACTTAGTGCCCCGATCCAGAATCGAGATGGGGAAGAGGTCGTGTGGGAGAGTGGGGAGTGTGGCGCTGGAGAAACGAGAGGGAGTGGTGAGGGGATCGTGCGGGACGACGGGGATGGGCGCCGTGGGCTCGTTCCCTCGATCCAGATCTGGATCGAGGAGGGGGAGAGAGCGAGGTGGGGGGGGGGGGTGAGTGTGAGCGAGTGGGATGGGGGAAGGGGTGCGATCGGGGTGATTAGGGTTTCCTTGGTGGGGTTATGGAGGGGTTGGGCGGTTGGGCCAGTGGGCTGGCTTGGTGAGTGGGCCGCTGGTCCGAGGGGTTGTTTTTCTTCTCCTTTTTTTGTAGTTTTGTTTTCTGTTTTTATTCCTTTCCTTTTTCTTTATTTTATCTACTGTTTTAATTCATTTTAAATTATTTAGACCTCCTATAAAAATGTGGTTACTTCAAAGATAAATATCTAGGCATTAATTGACACACTCCGAACATTTTACTTTAATGTTTGAAAATTTTTGACGTTTGCTTTTATTTTAAATTGGAATTTGAACCGGTATTGAACTAACGCGGGTTTCACAATAGTAACCGAGGTGACATGGCATCATTAACGTGGAATTACTGTAGCCTAATTATCCGGGCGTCACTATTCTCCTCCACTACAAGAAATTTCGTCCCAAGATTTAACTGGTAGGGTAAGGGGGAAAGATTGGGTTACGAAATTCTAACGAGTATCTCGACCTTGGTTGCTCTTCTCGAAGAGGTCTATCCATTACGTTGATGTCTTAATTTCTCTGCTTCAGGTCATCATGATGAAGTCGTCATCTTTTCTTCGGAGTCTTCATCGTACATGCGAAGGACAAGGGGTAACTTCGGAAGAACGGACCGCTACAATGTTACTTATCTGGTAGATAACATCAAGAAGGTGGCGGAAAGTAACTCTCGAATTGAAACTTAAGAAAACATTGAGAGCAAGTAAGACAAAGGCAATAAGAAGTTCCGGAAAGCGGATAGGCAATCGTTCGTTGCACGAAACAAGGTGTGAAACGGGTCCAGAGCAACAAGAATAAGTATTGCGTCTGATACCAGAGTAGATCATTTGTAGGACGGTGACTCGTGAATTACATATGAAGCTAAGTGCAAAGGATACTTCAGAATGAAGGATGTACAAGAGATTCAGGTTTCGATCATGTGGAACTGTGGGTTATGGGCCCACCATGTGGGTTAAAAGTAGGAGGAGCGGTGACATCTTGAATGGTCAAGATAGCAAGGCAGGTCAGAATGTAGCCTGTCGATTATGTCGGCAACAACATCGGTACCAAGGGTGAGGGACGAAGAGAACCATTTTCCTGCTCGTTGAACGAGGCAGACCAATAGGCAAAGTTCTCTTCCATCGGTGGCTACCGGAATGTCATCAACAATAGTAACAGGGTCTTGCTGACAGAATTGTACACTCAGGTGTTTACATAAGCAGGTGTTGACAAGGTCTTCAAGCAAAGGTCAGGCTCTAGATACATGAAGGATCCATCAGTAACAACTTATAGATAAGTCTTACGATTTCCTCATGGAAGAATCGCTAAGCTTGCTAAAAAGGCAACTATAACAAAAGGTCCTCCGCCAGTGTGCTAGGCATGACATCACCTTACCGGGTCACATAAAGACCAATGTTATAACTCTTGAAAATATGTTCCAACCATCATATCTGAACGAGGTTCAGATCTGATTGGGGTCAGGATACCTCAGACTCAGGATGCCTGAGAAGAAAAGGTGCAAAACAAATTGACAAGATGACATTATATGATTCTCGGGAAATGAACTATGGAAGCGAGTTCCGAAACAAGAGTTCATCATTGAACCAAGGAGAGGATGAGGAGGTGGTTGATGGACTAAGCGACAATCCATTGAGTTTAACAAAAGATGGATTTCCACTATGATGTGAACAAGGAGGTAACATTTGTCAGATCAAATGATATAATTATGTATGCTCGAGGAAAACATACACAATTAAACACAGGTTGAAAGGTGCAACCGAAATATGGGCTAGGTTGCCCGACCAATGTTAGAATGGTGATGGTGAGAAGTATCACTATACCAAGAATTCTTAGAGGTGGAGTAATACTCACGACATTCTCGGCGTAAAAGGCAAGTAATACTTCAAGGCGTAACACAACACTAGCTGGAGAGCAAGTTGTATTCATAATGTGGACAAGTCCGCGATGAAAGGAAGTCAAGGGAGTTGTCGATGATAATAAAAATCATCGAGGGCAAGGAGGGTATTTCTCACCATGAACACAGTTGACATCTCGAAAGAAGTCAAAGTGTTGAAGGTGATACGACACATTTGTCGAGAGATTTCATGAAGATGTAATCAATCAGAGACGACATCGAGTCAAAGGAATGATGAAGCGAAAGGTTATTGGAACCACTGGTATGACACAAACTCAAAATCAAGTATGTTCAAGGAGAAATGATATGACGAGGAAGATCACGGAAGATTAGCTTACCATCTAAATCAGGTTCTAAAGAGGGGCCAGTAGCATACCAAAAAGTTGCACGATAATGATATAGCCGATCGGGCTAGCAATGACTTGAAGGATTAATAAACTCATAAGCAATGAAGAATACTTAGAGTTATTGAATCAAAGTGCGGAATTGATTCACTTATCGTTGTTCTCGGTTGACAACAACCCGTAACCCGTGAAAATTGGAATCGGTGAGAAATAATAGCTTGATGAAGAACCCATAAGAAGTTATGTAGTTCCATGATATTCTCGCGGTACCAGAGGGTATACTCAAGGGTAGAGCGGGATAGAGGTTGGACAAGTGAAATCATTTGCAGAAGGCGAGCACTTAAACTTGTCCAAGAAATGGGATCAAAGAAGAACAATATGGTCGAAACCACGATTGCATAGGATCAATTCACAGATACCAGATGATATTATATCAACGAAATAGTTATTATTATAAGAAGCTTCTATGGTAGGATCTACATCGTGTCCATGGGCATGAACACAAAGTTCAAGGTCGACTCCACTTCTTCAATGTATAACCTTCCATTCACCTCTCACTTTCAAGAAGTTGTAGTGTTGAAATTTTACCTAGCAAAATACCAGAAGAGTATGACTCATGAAAACTTTCGAGTTCACACATATTAGGAAGGCATAGGTTCAACCCATCAGGGTCTCTTAGGAACATATACCACAAACTTCAGGAGTAAATAACACAAGCTCGAAAGTAGAGCATTGTTCAAAAGCAGATGATACAATTTACCAAAGGCATTATATACCAATGGAAAGGCTCTCAAGGTTATTCAATATGAAGGACACTGTCGGATAAAATCCAACAAAGGAACCGATGGTCCACAAGGGATCTGATGTGAGCATCGGTACTCAACCAGAGGAAGAAGAATGCACGGGCATCATATTATAGAACATCTGAACAATTCGATGCTTAGATAACAAAGGAATTACGATTTCCAAAACAAAGGATCGTAAGCGATCGCTCGATCAAGGATGGATAAGTTGGATAGACCAGAGTCACAATTGACGACCAATAGTTTGGTTGAGAACCAGCTCATGTTCAAAAATGATGTCTGAGCCGGAAAGATAATATAGAAGGGTTGATAGATGGTTGTGTGCATTCACACACATGTTGAATCAATAGGATCAAAATGACGGTGTCAAAAGATACTAGTGAATATTGCCAGATGTAGGAGCATCCATAATGTAGGCATACAAGTATTTGCAGAGCAATAGTTCAAAGAGGATGCTCAGAAGGTCGAATAGCATGTTGAAGACTTTTGTGAAACACATGAACAACTGGGGATGAGTGGATACTCGAAAAGTGCGAGGATTTATTTGAAGGGTATTCATGTGGCAAAGAATCGCTAGGCAAGAGGGCACAAAGTATTCTCGGAACAATACAGAAAACTTCGGGTATCTTGTAATAACAAGATCAATGGGGATGATCGTATGAATGGCAAGTGTAAGTAGTTATCCATAAGGATTTATCGATGGTCGGAATAGCAAAAGTGATGGGCACAAAGTCTCTAGAAAATATCAAAGAGTATCTCCAAAATCTTCCGTGCGCCGGTGATCATCTCGACTGAATGGCCTCTCCGGAGAAAGTATTTTCGAGAACCTAAAGTTCGATTTTAGTAAAAATCGCTAACCCGAATAGAAGAGAGTTCAGAATCCCAGAGTAAAGGTCGAGGAGTAAAAGATCCTAGTACCACCCAATGGCGACGTGGGCCCATGGGCCGCACAACCATGTTAGTAAAAGTTTTGTAAAGTCTAGACTCGACTTCGGCCAAGGAGTGTGGAAGGGGGATTCCTACAGCAATGGCTCGATACCAACTTAGACCCCCGATTCAATCAGACACTAATCATACACGCAAACGCAGTAATGCGATCAAGATCGAGGACTCACGGGAAGATATCACAACACAACTCTAAAACATAAATAAGTCATACAAGCATCATAATACAAGCCAGGGGCCTCGAGGGCTCGAATACAAGTGCTCGATCATAGACGAGTCAGCGGAAGCAACAATATCTGAGTACAGACATAAGTTAAACAAGTTTGCCTTAAGAAGGCTAGCACAATCAGGGATACGGATCGAAAGAGGCGCAGGCGTCCTGCCTGGGATCCTCCTAACTACTCATGGTCGTCGTCAGCGGGCTGCACGTAGTAGTAGGCACCTCTGGTGTAGTAGTCGTCATCGACGGTGGCACTGGTTGCAGCAATCGAGTAAAGAAAGGGGGAAAAGGGGGAACAAGGCAACCGTGAGTACTCATCCAAAGTACTCGCAAGCAAGGAGCTACACTACATATGCATGGGTATATGTGTAAAGGGCCATATCAGTGGACTGAATCGCAGAATGCCGTAATAACTGGGGATAACTAATCCTGTCGAAGACTGCGCTTCTGGCAGCCTCCGTCTTGCAGCATGTAGAAGAGAGTAGACTGAAGTCCTCCAAGTAGCATCGCATAGCATAATCCTACCCGGCGATCCCCTCCTCATTGCAGTGTTAGAGAGTGATCACCGGGTTATATCTGGCACTTGGAAGGGTATGTTTACTTAAGTATCCAGTTCTAGTTGTCATAAGGTCAACGTACAACTCCAAGTCGTCCTGTTGCCGAAGATCACGGCTATTCGAATAGATTAACTTCCCTGCAGGGTGCACCACATAACCCAACACGCTTGATCCCATTTGGCCGGACACACTTTCCTGGGTCATGCCCGGCCGCGGAAGATCAACATGTCGTAGCCCCACCTAGGCCAACAAAGAGGTCAGCACGTCGGTCTAAACCTAAGCGCACAAGGGTCTGGGCCCATCGCCCTTAGCACACCTGCATGTTGCGTGGGCGGCCGGAAGCAGACCTAGCCTAACAGGCGTTCCAGTCCAATCCGGCGCGCGTTGTTGTTCGGCCCGACGTCACGAAGGCTTCGGCTGATACCACGACGTCGAGTGCCCATAACTTTCCCACGTAGTTGGTTAGTGCGTATAGACCAAATGGCCAGACTCAGATCAAATACCAAGATCTCATTAAGCGTGTTAAGTATCCGCGAACGCCGACCAGGGCTAGGCCCACCTCTCCTAGGCGGTCTCAACCTGCCCTGTCGCTCCGCCACAAGTAACAGTCGGGGGTCGTCGGGAACCCAGGCCCACCTCTACCGGGATGGAGCCGCCTGCCCCTTGAGCCCCCATCTCCGAACAGTATCACAAGTAATGTAACAATATAAAGTATATAGTATATGCCCGAGATCACCTCCAAGTGATCACGGCCCAAGAGTATAGCATGGCGGCATTTGACAAGAGTGTAGCGCCACTGATGAAGTACTAGCATCCTATACTAAGCATTTAGGATTGCAGGTAAAGGTATCAACAGTAGTAGTAAGGACAGGCTATGCATCAGGATAGGAATAACGGAAAGCAGTAACATGCTACACTACTCTAATGCAAGGTTGGCAAGGAGGGGTCGTCAACTCCGTAGTCGAACGGGGCGGCAGCAGCGTCGGTCTCGTAGTCTACCGGACAGAAGAGGGGGAAGAAACAATAAATACAATGCAAACATAAGCATGACGATGCGTGACGTGACAATGAGCGGTGCTAGGTGTGCCCTAACGCGGTAGTAGGTGATACCGGCGAAGGGGGAAAACATCCGGGAAAGTATTCCCGGTGTTTCGCGTTTTCGGATAGATGAACCGGAGGGGAAAAGTTGCAGGTTTGCTAAGCTAGGGATCTGTGGCGGACGAAAGGGCTGCGTATCCGGATTCGTCTCGTTGTTCTGAGCAACTTTCATGTACAAAGTTTTTCCATCCGAGCTACGGTTTATTTTATATTGATTTTAAAAGATTTAATCATTTTTAGAATTTATTCAATTATTTTAATTCAACATTATCTGAATAGTGCATGCCGACGTCATCATGACGCCAAGATGACGTCATCGATCAACATGACGCCATCGGTCAACATAGGTGTTGATCGTCAATCGACGCAGGGTCCACCGACCCACCTGTCATCCTCTGTTTAGGTTAATTCGGAGTTAGTTAAACTAATTACTATTTAATTAAACTAACTAGTTAATTAGATTAATTAAACATGATTAATTAAATTAATTAATTAACTAATTAATTAATTAATTATTACTTTTATTAATTATTATTTTATAATACAATTTTTTTAACGTTCCCAGGGGCGTGGGCCCATGCTGTCATAGGCCTGGGGGCCTTAGCGGGCGTAGGGGGATACAGCGCCGACGCCAAATTTCAATTGGGCGACGCCAGGACGCTGGAGTGACGAGGCCAGCGAGGCCGGGCGGTCGAAAGGGAAGGCGAGGCGCGGTGGGCGCCGGAGTTGGTCATGAGGCAGCGACGGCCATGAAGCTGGGACGACGACCGGGGCCGGGCAGAGAGCGAGTGTGGCGGAGCCAGAGCGGGGCCGATGAGGCCGAGCTCGACCGGAGCGAAGCTCATGGCGGCGGAGGAGTGGGGCGATAGCCATGAGCGCTGGGCACGGCATGCGACAGAGGAGGAGAGGAGAAGATCGGGGCCTCACCACGTCCGTGGGGTCTAGGCAGTGGGCGTGAGGAGGAGGACGGAGACGTCGCGGACAGAGTGGAGGCAGGCCGGCAAGGAGGAGGAAGCAGACCGGCGAGGAAGTTCGGCGAGGTCCAGGCGGCGGCTCAGTGGCTCCGGTGACGGGCGCTGGGAGGCAGGTGGTCGAGGTAAGCCAGGCGGGGTTCACCGGACAAGCCATGCCGTGGGACGGGCGGCGAGGTGGCGGGGTCGGCAGGGCGACGGGCCGCGCGGCCGAAGCGGCGAGAGCGCCACCCGTCGGGCGCAGGCGAGGTTGAAGGGTCGCAACGGGGCGGCAGACTTGGTGCCCCCTGTCTAGAATCGAGATGGGGGAAGAGGTCGTGGGGGAGAGTGGGGAGTGTGACAGCGCTGGAGAAATGAGAGGGAGTGGGGAGGGGATCGTGTGCGACGACGGGGATGGGCGCCGTGGGCTCGTTCCCTCGATCCAGATCTGGATCGGGGAGGGGGAGAGAGTGACGTGGGGGGGGGTGAGTGTGAGCGAGTGGGATGGGGGAAAGGGTGCGCTCGGGGGTGATTTGGGTTTCCCCTCCTGGTGGGGTTATGGAGGGGGGTTGTGCCGGTTGGGCCAGGTGGGCCGGCCTGGTGAGCTGGGCCGCCTAGTCCAGGGGGCGGTTGTTTTTCTTCTCCTTTTTTTTGTAGTTTTGTTTTCTGTTTTTATTCCTTTCCTTTTTCTTTATTTTCTCTACTGTTTTAATTCATTTTAAATTATTTAGACCTCCTATAAAAATGTGGTTCCTTCACCATAAATATCTAGGCATTAATTGACACACTCCGAACATTTTACTTTAATGTTTGAAAAATTTTGACGTTTGCTTTTATTTTAAATTGGAATTTGAACCGGTATTGAACTAACGCGAGTTTCACAATAGCAACCGAGGTGACGTGGCATCATTAACGTGGAAATACTGTAGCCTAATTATCCGGGCGTCACAGGCAGGTTGCGAGAGTGACAGAAACTTAAACCCCAGTTTATGCGCTATTCCGTAAGGGACCGATTGGATCCTAAAGTTCAATGCTATGGTTAGAATTTATTCTTAATACTTTTCTCATAGTTGCGGATGCTTGCGAGAGGGTTAATCATAAGTAGGAGGTTTGTTCAAGTAAGAACAGCACCTAAGCACCGGTCCACCCACATATCAAATTATCAAAGTAGTGAACACAAATCAAACCAACATGATGAAAGTGACTATGAAATTCCAGTGTACCCTTAAGAACGCTTTGCTTATCATAAGAGACCGTTTTGGCCTGTCCTTTGCCTCAAAAGGATTGGGCTACCGTGGTGGATACTTGTTACTATTATCGTTACTTGCTCATTACAAATTATCTTGTTATCAAACTACTCGCTACTTACAAATTTCAGCACTTACAGACATTACCTTACTGAAAACTACTTATCATTTCCTTCTGCTCCTTGTTGGCTTCGACACTCTTACTTATCGAAAAGAGCTACAATTGATCCCCTATACTTTTGGGTCATGAAGGCTATTTTCTGGCGCCGTTGCCGGGGAGTGAAGCGCCTTTGGTAAGTGGAAATCGGTAAGGAAACATTTATATAGTGTGTTGAAATTTATTGTCACTTGTTACTATGGAAAACAATCCTTTGAGGGGTTTGTTTGGGGTATCTTCACCTCGTCCGGAACCACGCACCGACTAAAAATATTTAACATGAAATTCCTTCAGGTATGATAGAATAACTGCTAGCTAATCCTTATGCAGGAGATGGAACAGAACATCCTGATATGCACTTGATATATGAAGAACAAATTTGTGGATTGTTTAAGCTTGCAGGTTTACCCGGAGATAAAGTTATGAAAAGGTTTTCCCTTTATCTTTGAAGGGAAAAGCATTGGCATGGTATAGGCTATGCGATGATATTGGATCATGGAATTGGAATCATTTGAAATTGGAGTTCCACCAAAAAAATTATCCTATGCATCTAGTTCATCGTGATCGGAATTATATATACAATTTTTGGCCTCGTGAAGGAGAAAGTATCGCTCTATCTTGGGGGAGGCTTAAGTCAATGTTATATTCATGCCCCAATCATGAGCTCTCAAGAGAAATTATTATGCAGAACTATTATGCTCGGCTTTCTCGTAATGATCAAACCATGCTTGATACTTCTTATGCTGGTTCTTTTATGAAGAATACTATTGAATTCCGGTGGGATCTTTTGGAAAGAATTAAACGCAACTCTGAAGATTGGGAACTCGACAAAGATAAAGAGTCAAGTATTAAACTTAAATATGATTGTGTTAAATCTTTTATGGATATCGATGCTTTTCAAAAGTTTAGCACTAAATATGGACTTGACTCTAAGATAGTAGCCTCCTTTTGTGAATCATTTGCTACTCATGTTGAACTCCCTAAAGAGAAGTGGTTTAAATATCACCCACCTATTAAATAAGAAATTAAAGAACTGGTGCTAGTTAAATAAGAAACTATACTTTATAATGTTGATCCAGTTGTTCCTTCTGCTTATATTCAAAAACCACCTTTTCCTGTTAGGATAAAGGAACATGCTAAAGTTTCAACTATGGTTAACAAAAGCTATGTTAGAACACCTAAACCTGATGAACAAATCAAAGTAGAACCTAGCATTGCTATGGTTAAAGATCTATTGGAAGAAGATATTGATGGGCTTGTTATTTACTTCTGTGAAGAAGCTACTAGAATTGCTAAACCTAATAGAAAAGATAAACATAGACCTATTGTGGGCATGCCTGTTATTTCAATTAAAATAGGAGATCACTGTTATCATGGTTTATGTGACACGGGTGCTAGTGTGAGTTTTATTCCTTACACTTTATATCAAGAAATTATGAAAGACATAGCACCTGCTGAGTTAGAAGAAATAGATGTTACTATTAAACTTGCTAATAGAGACACCATATCACCAATTGGGATTGTTAGAGATGTTGGAGTCTTGTGTGGGAAAATAAAATACCCTACTGATTTTATTGTTTTTGGTTCCCCACAAGATGACTTTTGTCCCATTGTCTTTGGTAGACCTTTTTTGAATACAGTTAATGCTAAAAGATAGATTGTAAGAAACAAACTGTTGGTGTCAGCTTTGGTGATGAGTCTCATGAGTTTAATTTTTCCAAGTTTAGTAGAAATCTTCATGAAAAAGAATTGCCTAGTAAGGATGAATTAATTGGTATTGCTTATATTGTTGCGCCACCTACTAATCCTTTAGAACAATATTTGCTAGACCATGAAAATGATTTACACATGCATGAAAGAAATGAAATAGATAAGATTTTCTTTGAACAACGTCCTCTGCTTAAACACAATTTGCCTATTGAAACTCTTGGAGGCCCTCCTCCACCTAAAGGTGATCCTGTATTGAGTTAAAACAATTGCCAGACACTTTGAAATACGCTTATCTTTATGAAAAGAAAATATATCATGTGATTATCAGTGCTAACCTTTCAGAACATGAAGAAGAAAGATTATTAAAAGTTCTAAGGAAGCACCGGGCTACTATTGGATATACTCTTGATGATTTAAATGTCATTAGTCCCACTCTATGTCAGCACAAAATTAATATGGAACCTGATGCTAAACCAGTTGTTGATCACCAACGTGGGTTAAATCCGAAGATGAAAGAGGTGGTAAGAATGGAAATATTAAAACTTCTGGCGAGTGATCAGGGCACTCAGCCTCCTTCTCCGGCGCGTGGCGGCACTCCGCCTCCTTCTCCGCCTGCGCCAACGCGCCTGAGCAGCCAGCCTCCTCCTTCTTCGCCTCGTCAGCAAGGGCGGAAGAGACCCACCGTCGATCAGGCTGCTCCAGCGGGTCGTAGTCCTTCTCCTCCGCCTCGTAAGAAAGGAAAGAAGACAGCCGCAGCCGCTCCGGCCCGCCTCCGTGTCTAGCGGACAGCCGAGGCAAGAGGCACATAGATTCGGTCCTTCTCAAGACTCCAGAGAAGTTACCATACGAGAGGAGCCTGGAGGAAAACACGAAGATCGTGCGAGCCGAAGTGACGAACTTCTTTGAAGGGGTGAAAGCAAAGAAACATCCACCTCCGGAGGAGAAGATAGATCCGGTGAAAGAGAAGCGCACTCTGGCTGCCCTGAAGAAACCACCAAAGTCTCCGCTGAAAGGCAACTATGAGCGCATTATTGAAAGGTCATTTATCAAAGCGGAGTGGTCGGGAAGTACTATCAGTGATCAAAGGTTAAAAGAACGACGAGCTGGGAAAAAATTGCCCACCTCGGAGAACAAGCGAACCAATCGTGCCCCCCCCCCCCGCTCAAGGTGTCTAGCGATATCGTCGCTAATGATCCGAGGATGGTGCCCGGTTATACCAATCTTGGAATTACCTGCCCGACGATGTACATTATGATTTCTTGGAGGTGGACGAACGCAGATACGAGTACGGGAAGCCTCTCGTCAAAGATGAAAGATCTCTAACAACGATGATGCGGAAGATTCCATGATTGGTACATGAAAACCCGCAGAGAGTCTGGGGGGAGGAATATTTTGACGCTGAGAGTTAAAAAGGAGCATGACCTCGTTGGAATTGATCTGTTGAATGTTCCATTTGAGGAGTTCTTCCAGTTTTTCAATCAACATGCCCTCGATAAATTAACGGTCACTTGCTACTGTCTGTAAGTACTACTTCTGTCATTAAGTCTCTATATATAGGTCAGCTCTTTCATTGCATGTATTTATAATTATCCTCACTATATTGGGTTCATTAACACAAATCTCATAGATGCATATACGGTTGAATTTAAGGCCAGAGAGACCCAGGACAAGTTGCTACGATCGTTGGTAATAAATGAAAACAAAGATATAATACTCTTTCCTTACAACTTCAAGTGAGTGTTACTGTCTTGTGCATATTATGTTTACCTTATTAGTCCAGGTTATAGTAATGTAATTGATGAGTTATGCATGCGTGCGCAGGTTCCACTATATTCTCCTAGAGATTAAGCTTGAGCAGGGACTAGTAACCGTCTTAGACTCGAGACGAAAAGATCCCTGTGAGTATATGGACATGACTGAAATGCTCGAGAAGTATGTTAAATCGATCATTATCGCACCATATCAGCAACTTTGTTCATTTCCTGATATCAAGTAATTGTTTTCTTTGTCTGGCAGGGTTTGGACAAAATTCACCTCAAAAGCTCCGGGATTGCCGAAGAAGCTGCAATTTAAACACCCAAAAGTAAGTACTACTAGCATGTTCCGCGCATCTCCTAGTGATTCAAGCAAGCGCTAGTTTCATCAATACCATTTAGCATGCTTGCTTATCAGTTTGATTGACCTCTATTTCTTGTAAAGTGGTTGTGGCAGGAAGCCGGGAATAATTACTGTGGATACTACATTTGTGAGTCCATCCGCCACACGACCTATGAGCGGGGCTACTCTTACAAACAATATGAAGTGCGTAAATAATAATATTCACAATTTTATTTTATTACCATCATTTGTGTTGAGTTTCATTCATTCATATATATGTATTGACCCCCTTCTTCAAACTAGATGTTTCGGATGCGGGATGAACTCCTAGCACCAGATCGCATGCGAGCAATTCAAGAGGAATTGGCGGCATTCTTTCTTGACCACGTGATCGATAAAGACGGAGAATACCATGTGGACCCTGAGTTCATATATAATTAGGGGATTAAATGGTAAGAGATCTTATATTGTATATATGTAGCCAGTAGTGTCGGATAGATATACGAAAACTTGTTGTTCGACCAATCTCTTGGAGAAGGAGAGGTCGATATCACTTCTCTCTGTATGCATATGTTCATGACGATCTTCTGCTTCCTTCATTTGCTTACTAGCTAGTGTGTCGAGTCCTTTCTATAATGATAGTAATGAAGCGTCGACCAAGCACGGAGATAAGAGAGGACACTTCTCTCTATTAATTAGCTAGCTAACACAATATATGAAACACCTAAATTAACCCCCCAAAACCCCTAAACCACCCCCTTTCAAAAAAACAAAAACCTCAGCTCCTGCCAGCTGCTGACGCGTGGACGCCTATTGGTCCCGGTTGGTGCCACCAACCGGGACCAAAGGGCCTCCTGCCTGGGCTCGCCGCACCGGCCACGTGGAGGCCCATCTGTCCCGGTTCGTGTAAGAACCGAGACTAAAGGCCTAGGGCTTTAGTAACGACCCTTTAGTCCCAGTTCAACAACCGGGACAAATGGCCCTTATGAACCGGGACAAATGGCCCTTTTTCTACTAGTGTTGGTACCTGTGGGTTGCTGGTAGTGTTGATTACTCCTTGTAGTTGATGCTAGTTGGTTTATTCGGTGGAAGAATATATTTTTAGATCCTTAATGATAATTAATAGTCCTATGATCTTGATCATTAATATGCTTTGTGAGTAGTTACGTTTGTTCCTGAGGACATGGGAGAAGTGTTGTTATAAGTAATCATGTGAATTTGGTATTCGTTCGATATTTTGATGAGATGTATGTTGTCTTTCCTCTAGTGGTGTTATGTGAACGTCGACTACATGACACTTCACCATTTTTGGGCCTAGGGAAGGCATTGGGTAGTAATAAGTATATAATGGGTTGCTAGAGTGATGTAAGCTTAAACCCTAGTTTATGTGTTGCTTCATAAGGGCTGATTTGGATCCATATGTTTCATGCTATGGTTAGATTTATCTTAATTCTTCTTTCATAGTTGTGGATGCTTGCGAGAGGGGTTAATCATAAGTGGGAGGCTTGTCCAAGGAAGGGCAGCACCCAAGCATTGGTCCATCCACATATCAAGTTATCAAAGTAACGAACGTGAATCATATGAGCATGATGAAAATTAACTTGACAACAATTCTCATGTATCCTCGGGAGCGCTTTGCTTTATATAAGAGTTCATCCAGGCTTGTCCTTTGCTACAAAAGGATTGGGCCACCTTGCTGCACCTTGTTTACTTTTATTACTTGTTACCCGTTACGAATTATCTTATCACACAACTATCTGTTATCGATAATTTCAGTGCTTGCAGAGAATACCTTGCTGAAAACCACTTGCCATTTCCTTCTGCTCCTCGTTGGGTTCGACACTCTTACTTATCGAAAGGACTACAATAGATCCCCTATACTTGTGGGTCATCAAGACTCTTTTCTGGCACCGTTGCCGGGGAGGGAAGCGCCTTTGGTAAGTGGAATTTGGTAAGGAAACATTTATATAGTGTGCTGAAATTTGCTGTCACTTGTTACTATGGAAAATAATCTTTTGAGGGCTTGTTCGGGGTATTTTCACCTCGACCAGAAGAGCAAAGAGATGCCCCTCAACCTACTGCACCTACTGAAAATATTTATTCTGAAATTCCTTCGGGTACGATAGAGACACTGCTAGCTAATCCTTATGCAGGAGATGGAACATTACATCCTGATATGCACTTAATCTATGTGGATGAAGTTTGTGGATTATTTAAGCTTGCAGGTATGCCCGAGGATGTTGTCAATAAGAAGGTCTTCCCTTTATATTTGACGGGAAAGGCATTGACATGGTATAGGCTATGTGGTGATATTGTATCATGGAGCTACAACCGATTGA
This sequence comes from Aegilops bicornis, assembly GCA_021605145.1. Taxonomy (NCBI): domain Eukaryota; kingdom Viridiplantae; phylum Streptophyta; class Magnoliopsida; order Poales; family Poaceae; genus Aegilops; species Aegilops bicornis. Next base: position 194,963,726 of record CM038674.1, read on the forward strand.
AATTGGAATTTCATTAGAAGTTTTATCCTATGCATTTGGTTCATCGTGATCGGAGTTATATATCTAATTTTTGGCCTCATGAAGGAGAAAGTATCGCTCAAGCTTGGGGGAGGCTTAAGTCAAATGTTATATTCATGCCCCAATCATGAGCTCTCAAGAGAAATTATTATTCAAAACTTTTATGCTCGCCTTTCTCATAATATCGATCCATGCTCGATACTTCTTGTACTGGTTCTTTTATGAAGAAGGATATTGAATTCAAGTGAGATTTATTGGAAATAATGAAACACAACTCTGAAGATTGGGAACTCGACGAAGGTAAGGAGTCAGGTATAAACCTTAAGTTTGATTGTGTTAAATCTTTTATGGATACCAATGCTTTTCGTGATTTTAGCACTAAATATGGACTTGACTCTGAAATAATAGCTTCTTTCTATGAATCATTTGCTACTCATGTTGATCTCCCTAAGGAGAAGTGGTTTAAATACCATCCTCCCATTGAAGTTAAAGTAGTAGAACCTATTAAAGTTGAAGAAGAAACTATTACTTATAATGTTGATCCTATTGTTCCTACTGCTAATATTGAGAAACCACCTTTTCCTGTTAGAATAAAGGATCATACTAAAGCTTCAACTGTGGTTCATAGGACTTATAATAGAACACCTACACCCCCTGAACAAATTAAAGTTGAACCTAGTATTGCTATGGTTAAAGATCTCTTGGTTGATAATATTGATGGGCATGTTATTTATTTCTGTGATGAAGCTGCTAGAATTTCCAAACCCTATATGAAAGATAAACATAGACCTGTTGTTGGCATGCCTGTTGTTTCCGTTAAAATAGGAGATCATTGTTACCATGGCTTATGTGATGTGGGTGCTAGTGTGAGTGCAATTCCTTATTCCTTATATAAAGAAATTATGAATGATACTGCACCTGATGAGATAGAAGATATTGATGTCACTATTAAGCTTGCTAATAGAGATACTATATCACCAATTGGGATTGTTAGAGATGTTGAAGTCTTGTGTGGGAAAATAAAATACCCTACTGATTTTCTTGTTCTTGCATCCCCCACAAGATAATTTTTGTCCCATTATATTTGGTAGACCTTTCTTCAACACTGTTAATGCTAAGATAGACTGCGAGTAAGATATTGTTACTATTGTTTTAGGGGATATGTCTCATGATTTTAATTTCTCTAAATTCCGTAGACAACCCCATGATAAAGAATTTCCTAGTAAGGACGAAATTATTGGTCTTGATTCTATTGCCGTGCCTCCTACTGATCCTTTAGAACAATATTTGCTAGACCATGAAAATGATATGTTTATGAATGAAAGAAGGGAAATAGATGAAATATTCTTTAATCAAGGGCCTGTTTTGAAACACAATTTGCCAATTGAAATCCTTGGGGATCCCCCTCCACCCAAGGGTGATCCCGTGTTTGAGCTCAAACAATTACCTGATACTTTGAAATATGCTTATATTGATGAAAAGAAGATATATCATGTTATTATTAGTGCTAACCTTTCAGAGCATGAAGAAAAGAAATTATTGAAAACTCTGAAAAAGCACTGTGTCGCTATTGTATATACTCTTGATGATCTTAAGGGCATTAGTCCCACTCTATGTCAAGACAACATTAATTTGGAGCATGATGCTAAACCAGTTGTTGATCACCAATGACGGTTAAATCCTAAGATGAAAGAAATGGTAAGAAATGAAATACTAAAGCTTCTGGAGGTAGGTATAATTTATCCTATTGCTGGTAGTAAATGGGTAAGTCATGTTCATTGTGTCCCTAAGAAGGGAGGTATTACTGTTGTTCCTAATGAAAAGAATGAATTGATTCCATAAAGAATTGTTACAGGTTATAGAATGGTAATTGATTTTTGCAAATTAAATAAAGCTACTACGAAAGATCATTACCCTCTACCTTTTATTGATCAAATGCTAGAAAGACTATCCAAACATACACATTTTTGCTTTCTAGATGGTTATTCTGGTTTCTCTCAAATACCTGTGTCAAAAGATGACCAAGAAAATACCACTTTTACTTTCCCTTTCGGTACCTTTACTTATAGACATATGCCTTTTGGCTTATGCAATGCACTGCCTACCTTTCAAAGATGTATGACAGATATATTCCTTGATTTGTGAAAAGATTGTTAAGGTTTTCATGGATGATTTCTTTGTTTATGAAACTTCTTTTGATGATTGCTTAAGCAACCTTGATCGAGTTTTGCAGAGATGTGAAGAAACTAATCTTGTCTTGAATTGGGAGAAGTGCCACTTTATGGTTCATGAAGGTATAGTCTTAGGGCATAAAATTTCTGAAAGAGGTATTGAAGTTGATAAAGCTAAAGTAGATGCTATTGAAAAGATGTCGTGTCCTAAAGATATCAAAGGTATAAGAAGTTTCCTTGGTCATGCTGGTTTCTATTGGAGGTTTATTAAAGCTTTAATAAAATTTCTAGGCCTCTCACTAATCTTTTGCAAAAAGATGTTCCTTTTGTTTTTGATGATGATTGTGTAGAAGCATTTGAAATAATTAAGAAAGACTTGATTTCTGCACCTATTGTCCAGCCACCTGATTGGAATTTACACTTTGAAATTATGTGTGATGCTAGTGATTATGCTGTTGGTGTTGTTCTAGGACAAAGAGTTGATAAGAAATTAAATGCCATCCATTATGCTAGTAAAACTCAAGACAGTGCCCAGAGAAACTATGCTACTACTGAAAAAGAATTTTTAGCAATTGTTTTTGCGTGTGATAAGTTCAGATCTTATATTGTTGATTCCAAAGTAACTATTCACACTGATCATGCTGCTATTAAATATCTTATGGAAAACAAAGATGCTAAACCTAGACTTATTAGATGGGTTCTCTTTCTACAAGAAGTTGATTTGCATATGATAGAAAGGGAGCTGAAAACCCCGTTGCAGACAACTTGTCTAGGTTAGAAAATGTTCTTGATGACCCACGGCCTATTGATGATAGCTTTCCTGATGAGCAATTAGCTATTATAAATGCTTCTCGTAATACTCCATGGTATGCTGGTTATGCTAATTATATTGTTGCTAAATTTATACCATCTAGTTTCACATACCAACAAAAGAAGAAGTTTTCTATGATTTAAGACATTACTTTTGGGATGACCCACGCCTTTATAAAGAAGGAGTAGATGGTGTTATTAGATGTCGTGTGCCTGAGCATGAACAGGGACAGATCCTACTCAAGTGCCACCCGGAGTCTTACGGAGGACACCACGCTGGAGATAGAACTGCACATAAGGTATTGCAAAATCTCGTTTTTAATGGGCTACTCTCTTCAAGGATGATTGTAAGTGTGTCTTGTCTTGTGATAAATGCCAAAGAATTGGCAATATTAGTAGATGTCAGGAAATGCCTATGAATTATTCACTTGTTATTGAACCAATTTATGTTTGGGGCCTTGATTGTATGGGACCTTTTCCTTCCTCTAATGGGTATACACATATTTTAGTCGATGTTGATTATGTTACTAAGTGGGTAGAAGTTATTCCAACTAGTAGTGTTGATCATAACACTTCTATTAAGATGCTTAAAGAACTTATTTTTTCGAGGTTTGGAGTCCCTAGATATTTAATGACTGATGTGGTTCACATTTTATTCATGGTGCCTTCCGTAAAATGCTTTCTAAGTATGATGTTAACCATGTAATTGCATCTCCATATCATCCTCAGTCTAGTGGTCAAGTAGAATTGAGCAATAGAGAGATTAAATTGATTTGCAAAAGACTGTTAATATATCTAGAAAGAATTGGTCTAAGAAACTTGATGATGCATTATGGGCTTATAGAACTGCTTATAAGAACCCTATGGGTATGTCTCCGTATAAAATGGTTTATGGAAAAGCATGTCACTTACCTCTTGAACTAGAACATAAGGCATATTGGGCTGTTAAAGAGATCAATTGTGATTTCAAATTTGCCGGTAAGAAGAGGTTATTTGACATTAGCTCACTTGATGAATAGAGAACCCAAGCCTATGAGAATGCCAAGTTGTTTAAATAAAAAGTTAAAAGATGGCATGACAAAAGGATACAAAAACCTGAGTTTAATGTAGGTGATCATGTTTTGCTATACAACTCTCGTTTAAGATTTTTTGCAGGAAAGCTTCTCTCTAAATGGGAAGGTCCTTACATTATCGAGGAGGTCTATCGTTCCGGTGCCATAAAGATCAACAACGCCGAAGGCACAAATCCGAAGGTGGTAAACGATCAAGAATCAAGCATTATATTCCAGGTACTTCCAGAAATGTTGAGACCAATATAATTGATATCGTAACCCCGGAGGAATACATAAGGGACACTTTCCAGAACGTTTTAGACTCCGAAAAGGAATAGGTATGTGGTACGGTAAGTAAACCGACTCCAAAACATTTCCAATGATAATTATTCTCCATTTTGGGATATTTAAAAAATTAGGAAAATTAAAAGTAGTCGAAAAGAGACACGAGGCCACCACAAGGGTGGAGGGCGCGCCCCCCGACCTTGTGGCCACCTCGTGTACCCTCCGGACTCTGTTTTCTTGCACAATAGTTCTTATGGTCGGTAAAAATTCATTATATAATCTCCCGAAGTTTTTGACCACCGTACCACAAAAATATCTCCTGTTTTTGTTTCGAGCTGTTTTTCTGCCATATCTAGATTAACACGACGTCTCCAAGCGCCCCCAAGGACAATTGTTTTGAGAAGGTCATCAACCCTTACCTCGCGGAGTTGCTGCGACACCCTCAAACCATTGAGATGCGTGAGGGAGTCCTGCACATCCGCGGTGTTGAGGGGCCGAAGAAGACCAGAAGTGTGGAGACAAGACTCGAAGCGATGGAGCAGCAAGTTTTGAAGTGCCAAGGGATGGTGGAACATGGACTCGAAGCCAATCACATGATGATTGCGGAGTTCGCCAACAATCACAAGCTGGATGCCGAGAACATTGGGGAGGCCATCTTCAAGCTTCATGAGAAAATCGAGCATCTCCAAGCCCAGATCTATGACCTGCAAAACCAAAACTGTGAGTATGAATACAGATTTAAGAGGATGAACTTGGCTGCAGATTTGAGGATCCTAGAGACTCGTTCATGTTTCTATGATGGTGAGCCTATGCCTTGGAAGATGGAGGACAAACCTACTTCATCAACAACTCCATCATCATCACCCCCGAAGAAAGAGACATAAAATGCATGGGTATGGGCACTCCCCTTGGCAACTGCCAAGCTTGGGGGCGGTGCCCCGGTATCGTATCACCATCACACCTTTATCTTTATCATTTTTCTTAGTTCGATCCTTTTGGTTATATCTTGATCTAGTAGAAAAAAGGTTTTTAGTATCATCTAGCTTTGAGTTTTGTTTCGATCTCTATCTATGTAATCAAGTTCGTGAGTTATATATAATAAAGTGTAGTTTGGAGTTGAGGGCTTTGCTTTCTTGCTATGATCTTGAGGGGATTAAATTAAAGAAAGAACAAAAAGAAATAGAAAGATCATATATTGATCTTATGGAGAGTAATGACTTCACATATAAAGAGTATGATGAATAAAAGTTGTTGAGAGTTGACAAACAAAGTTTTGGTCACTGTTGCAATTAACAGGAAGTAATAAAGAAAGAGAGGCTTCACATATAAATATACTATCTTGGACATCTTTTGTAATTGTGAGCACTCATTAAAATATGACATGCTAAAAAGTGGATGTTGGACAAGGAAGACAACATAATGGGTTATGTTTTATTATATCTGAATAGAAGTTATATTGTCATGGATCATCCAACATGTTGAGCTTGCCTTTCCCTCTCATGCTAGCCAAATTCTTTGCACCAAGTAGAGATACTACTTGTGCTTCCAAACATCCCTTAAACCAGTTTTGCCATGAGAGTCCACCATACCTACCTATGGATTGAGTAAGATCCTTTAAGTTGTCATCGGTGCAAGCAATAAAAATTGCTCTCTAAATATGTATGATCTATTAGTGTGAAGAAAATAGGCTTTATACGAACTTGTGATACGGAAGAAATAAAAGCGACAGACTGCATAATAAAGGTCCTTATCACAAGCGGCAATTTAAAGTGACGTTCTTTTGCATTAAGATTTTGTGCATCCAACCATAAAAGCGCATGACAACCTCTGCTTCCCTCTGCGAAGAGCCTATCTTTTACTTATATCGTCTACCCTTATACAAGACTCATGGTGATCATCACCATTCCTTTTTACACTTTTTCCTTTGGCAAGCACTATGTGTTGGAGAGATCCGAATATATATATATATCCACTCGGATGTAGGTTATCATAAAGTATTATTGTTGACATTACCCTTGAGGTAAAAGGTTGGGAGGCGAAATTATAAGCCCCTATCTTTCTCTGTTTCCGATTGAAGCTTTGAACCCATAAGTATCGCATGAGTGTTAGCAATTGTGAAAGATTAAATGATAGTTGAGTATGTGGACTTGCTGAAAAGCTCTATTATTGACTCTTTCCAATGTTATGATAGACTGCAATTGCTTCAATGATTGAGATCATAGTTTGTTAGTTTTCAATGAAGTTTCTGATTCATACTTTATCTTGTGAATGAATTCTTACTTTAGCATAAGAAATTATATGGCATTATATATTGTTGTTCTAAAGATGATCATGATGCCCTCATGTCCGTATTTTATTTTATCGACACCTCTATATCTAAATATGTGGACATATTTTTCGATTTCGGCTTTCGCTTGAGGATAAGCGAGGTCTAAGCTTGGGGGAGTTGATACGTCCATTTTGCATCATGCTTTTATACCAATATTTATTGCATTATGGGCTATTATTACACATTATATTACAATACTTATGCCTTTTCTCTCTTATTTTATAAGGTTTACATGAAGAGGGAGAATGCCGGCAGCTGGAAAAGGAGCAAATATTAGAGACCTATTCTGCACAACTCCAAAAGTCCTGAAACTTCACGGAGAATATTTTTTGACTATATAAAAAATATTGGGTGAAGAGAGTACCAGAGGGGGGCCACCAGCCAGCCACAAGGGTGGAGGGTGCGCCCCCCGTCCTTATGGGCCCACTGGCAGGCCTTTGACGCCCATCTTCTGCTATATGGTGTGTTTTGAGCTGGAAAAAAAATCAGAATGAAGCTTTCGGGACGAAGCGCTGCCGTCTCGAGGCGGAACCTGGGCAGAACCAATCTAGGGCTCCGGCAGAGCTGTTCTGGCGAGGAAACATCCCTCCCGGATGGGGAAATCGAAGCCATCATCATCACCAATGATCCTCTCATCGAGAGGGGGTCAATATCCATCACATCTTCACCAGCACCATCTCCTCTCAAACCCTAGTCCATCTCTTGTATCCGATCTGTCTCAAAACCTCAGATTGGTACCCGTAGGTTGCTAGTAGTGTTGATTACTCCTTGTAGTTGATGCTAGTTGGTTTATTTGGTGGAAGATTATTATTTCATATCCTTAATGATAATTAATACTCCTCTGATCTTGATCATTAATATGCTTTGTGAGTAGTTATGTTTGTTCCTGAGGACATGGGGTAAGTCTTGCTATAAGTAATCATGTGAATTTGGTATTCGTTCGATATTATGATGAGATGTATGTTGTGTTTCCTCTAGTGTTGTTATGTGAACGTCGACTACATGACACTTCACCATTGTTTGGTCCTAGGGGAACGCATTGGGAAGTAATAAGTAGATGATAGGTTGCTAGAGTGACACAAGCTTAAACCCTAGTTTATTCGTTGCTTCGTAAGGGGCTGATTTGGATCCATATGTTTCATGCTATGATTAGATTTATATTAATTATTCTTTCATAGTTGCGGATGCTTGTGAGAGGGATTAATAATAAGTGGGAGGCTTGTCCAAGGAAAGGCAGCACCCTAGCACCGGTCCACGCACATATCAAATTATCAAAGTGACGAACGTGAATCATATGAGCATGATAAAAACTAACTTGACAACAATTCTCATGTGTCCTCGGGAGCGCTTTTCTTTATATAAGAGTTCGTCCAGGCTTGTCCTTTTCTACAAAAGGATTGGGCCACCTTGTTGCACCTTGTTTACTTTTATTACTTGTTACCCGTTATGAATTATCTTATCACACAACTATCTTTTACCGATAATTTCAGTGCTTGCAGAGTATACCTTGCTGAAAACCGCTTGTCATTTCCTTCTGCTCCTCGTTGGGTTCGACACTCTTACTTATCAAAAGGACTACGATAGATCCCCTATACTTTTGGGTCATCAGCGGCGGCTCTGTATCGTAAAACGCGATGAAACTTCCTCTCTTATTTTTCTCCACAATAGGATTTATAGAGTTGGAATTAGGGCCTGCGGAGCCTTGTGGGCCCTACTACCCACCAGAGCGCGCTAGAGGGGGCTGGCATGCCCTGGTGCCTAGTGGGAAGCTAGGTCCCCCTTCTAGTGGGTCTTGGTTCCAGAAATTCATATATATTCCAAAATAATTCTCTAAAAAGTTTTGTCCAATTCTGAGAACTTTTATTTCTGCACAAAAACAACACCATGGCAGTTCTGCTGAAAACAACGCTTGTCCAGGTTAGTTTCATTCAAAATAAGAGCAAAAGCTTTAGGAAAAGTAGATACGATGGAGATGTATCAGATGGGCACATGCAAAACCAGATGGAAGATGAAGATACAGATGTTAGCATTGGGTCATGCCGGTGATTCCAACGAGTCGGATGAAGAAGAGAACGCGGAGGATGTGCCGAATCCTGCATCATGGAATCATGACTTCTCATCTGCAATGACCGTGAATGATGGGCAAGATTCTGCCTAGCAATATCACCAGAACAACATTGCGACGGGTGCTATGTATCCCAACAAGGACGCTCTGAAGGACACAATCATTCAATGGGCAATGTCCACACAAAGGGTTTTCAGAGCTCAGGTGTCAAGTTAGAAATACTTGACAATGGTATGCACGAACACAGGTTGTCCCGCCAGGGTGCATGGTTATCTCCCTTAGTATGGCACAAGTTGGTTGATCAATGACTTAGTTCATCACACATGTCTTATTCCCTACATCCCCCAAGATCATGGCAATCTTCCGTCCATGCTTATTGCTCATTTTTTTACAGTGAGATAGTGGAGAGCAAAGCGATGGAAGTGAAGGCTATCCAGACAAGAGTCTTCGTGAGGTTCAAGTAAATAATTTCTTATGGCATGGCTTGGAGGGCTAAGCATGGGGTGCTTGAGAGCAGATTTGGTTCTTATTTAGATGATAACTCTGTTGTCCGGCTCCTCCACACACTGAAGGACCAGAATCCTGGCACCTATGTCGACATCCAAGACCTCTTCATGCCAGAGTTCCCAACTATGAGGGTGCTGCATCGACTGTTCTTATCTTTTGGTGTATGCATCAAAGCTTTTAGGCATTGCCGACTGGTGAAATGTGTAGATGGCACTTTTCTCACTAGAAAGTACAAGGGTCAGATCCCGACAGCCAATGGTCAACACGGCCAAAATCAAGCCGTCCCACTCGCATTTGCATTTGTGGAGAGTGAGAACATTGAAAGTTGGACATGGTTCTTTAGGCAATTGGAAATAGCAGTTGTGAAGGATAAACCTAATCTTCATGACAAGCATGCATGTATACTAAGTGCAATAAAGAAACTGACAAACCCTTGTAGCGACCCGACCCGAATGGACCGAAGTCTCTGTGCTTAAGTGTCATCCCTGGATCAGTATGCTGACACACACAGTACTCGAGGATTTATAATAGAGGTAAATCACATGTATAAAGTAACGTAAATACTATTACCTCAATCCATATAGTGGAAGTTACAACAAAGTTGTGGAGTCCCAACAACACCAACGACAAAGTTGAGTGTAGACATCGTAACCCTAACATAGCATTTACTCATCGTAAGATTCCTGCAACATGAGACGTTGCAGCCATGTAGGTCAGTACATTGAATGTACTGGAAAATTCACACCATAGAATAATAATGAAAATATCTATCTCTATATGCATATTTGGCTGGTGGAGGCTCCAAGTTTAATTTTGCATAAAGCTAATTTTTCCCTATAACAAAGGAATAAATTTTCTTTTACTACCAAGTTTATGTCATTATTGAGAAGGTTCCTTCAACTCAACCCCAAAATTCCCAAATCATTAATAACCCAATACATTAATTAAGTAACGTGATGAAATCAACCAATAATCACTTCTAGATACTCAAAGTTGTCCATAACCGGGGACACGGCTAATCATCATTAGTTTGTACACTCTGTAGAGGTTTGCGCACTTTTCCCCACAAGACTCGATCTCCTCCGTTGAATTCCATGCACTGCCTGATGTTTGAGAACTAGATGATCGACACATAGTCTTTCCGAAGAGGTCCCCTTAAACGATAGATAGGTCGGTACAGCTACAATTCCCCTACATCTGCTAGCGTCTTTATCCAATTTTATTTTGTGCTGGCATAGAGTGGGACTAATGCCCTTAAGATCATCAAGAGTATATCCAATAGCAGCATGGTGCTTCTTCAGAGTTTTCAATAATTTCTTTTCTTCTTGCTCTGAAAGGTTAGCACTAATAATAATAGGATATATCTTTTTCTCATCAAGATATGCATATTTAAGAGTATTAGGTAATAGTTTAAGCTCAAACACGGGATCACCCTTGGGTGGAGGAGGATCCCCTAGGATTTCAACAGGCAAGTTGTGTTTCAAATAGGTCCCTGTTTAAAGAATACTTCATCTATTTCCCTTCTTTCATTCATAAACATATCATTTTCATGATCGAGCAAATATTGTTCTAAAGGATCATTAGGAGGCACGGCAATAGAAGCAAGACCAATAATTTCATGTTTACTAGGCAATTCTTTATCATGGGGTTGTCTACGAAATTTAGCAAAATTAAACTCATGAGACATATCCCCCAAACCAATAGTAACAACATCCTTTTTGCAGTCTATCTTAGCATTAACAGTATTCAAGAAGGGTCTACCAAATATAATGGGACAAAATTCATCTTGTGGGGAACCAAGAACAAGAAAATCAGCAGGGTATTTAAGTTTCCCACACAAGACTTCAATGTCTCTAACAATCTCAACTCGTGAAATAGTATCTCCATTGGCAAGCTTAATTGTAACATCTATTTCCTCTATCTCAGCAGGCGCAATATCATGCATAATTTCTTTGTATAATGAATGAGGTATTGCACTTGCACTAGCACCCATATCACATAAGCCATGATAGCAATGATCTCCTATTTTAGCAGAAATAACAGGTATGCCTACAACAGGTCTATGTTTATTTTTAGTATCAGGTCTAGCAATTCTAGCAGCTTCATCACAGAAGTAAATAACATGCCCATCAATATTATCGGCCAAGAGATCTTTAACAATAGCAATACTAGGTTCAACTTTAATTTTCTCAGGGGGTGTATGTGTTCTAGTATTACTCTTACGAACCAAAATTGAAGCTTTAGCATGTTCCTTTATTCTAATAGGGAAAGGTGGTTTCTCAATGTAAGCAGTAGGAACAACAGGATCAACATTATAAGTGATAGTCTTTTCTTCAACTTTAATAGGTGCAACTACTTTTACTTCAATGGGAGGATTATATTTAAACCACTTCTCCTTAGGGAGATCAACAGGAGTAGCAAAGGATTCACAGAAAGAAGCTACTATCTCAGAGTCAAGTCCATATTTGGTGCTAAATTCATGAAAGGCATCAGTATCCATAAGATTTAACACAATCAAACTTTGGGGTTATACCTGACTCCTTACCTATGTCAAGATCCCAATCTTCAGAGTTGCGTTTAATTCTCTCCAATAAATTCCATTTGAATTCAATAGTCTTCATCACAAAAGAACCAGTACAAGAAGTATCAAGCATGGAGCGATTATTGAGAGAAAGCCGAGCATAAAATTTTTGAATAATAATTTCTATTGAGAGCTCATGATTGGGGCATGAATATAACATTGACTTAAGCCTCCCCCAAGCTTGAGCGATGCTTTCTCCTTCGCGAGGCCAAAAATTATATATATAATTACGATCACGATGAACAAGATGCATAGGATAAAACTTCTGATGAAATTCCAATTCCAATTGGTTGTAGTTCCATGATCCCATATCATCACATAGCCTAAACCATGTCAATGCCTTTCCCTTAAAAGATAAAGGGAAGACCTTCTTCTTGATAATATCCTCGGGCATATCTGCAAGCTTAAATAATCCACAAACTTCATCCACATAGATTAGGTGCAAATCAGGATGTAATGTTCCATCACCTGTGAAAGGATTAGCTAGAAGTTTCTCTATCATACCCGAAGGAATTTCAAAGTAAACATTTTCAGTAGGTTCAGTACGTTGAGGAGCAACTCTTTGCTCTCTTGGTCGTGGTGAAGATACCCGAACAAGCCCCTCGTGAGGATTATGTTCCATAGTAACAAGTGAAGGTAAATTTCAGCACACTATATAAATTTTTCCTTACCAAATTCCACCTACCAAAGGCGCTTCACTCCACAGCAACGGCGCTTAAAAGAGTCTTGATGACACACAAGTATAGGGGATCTATCGTAGTCCTTTGGATAAGTAAGAGTGTCGAACCCAACGAGGAGCAGAAGGAAATGATAAGCAGTTTTCAGTAAGGTATTCTCTGCAAGCACTGAAATTATCGGTAACAGATAGTTTTGTGATAAGGTAATTTGTAACGGATAACAAGTAATAAAAGTAAAAAAGGTGCATAAAGATGGCCCAATCCTTTTTGTAGCAAAGTACAATCCTGGACAAACTCTTATATAAAGGAAAGCGCTCCCGAGGACACATGGGAATTATCGTCAAGCTAGTTTTCATCACGTTCATATGATTCGCGTTCGGTACTTTGATAATTTGATATGTGGGTGGACCGGTGCTTGGGTACTGCACTTCCTTGGACAATCATCCCACTTATGATTAACCCCTATTGCAAGCATCCGCAACTACAAAAGAAGTATTAAGGTAAACCTAACCATAGCATGAAACATGTGGATCCAAATCAGCCCCTTACGAAGCAACTCATAAACTAGGGTTTAAGCTCCTGTCACTCTGGCAACCCATCATCTACTTATTACTTCCCAATGCCTTCCTCTAGGCCCAAACAATGGTGAAGTGTCATTGACGGTGTCCTGGACTAGGGGGTACTCACCACGTCGTCCCCCGATCAGTTAGATTGGGCCGAGGACTCCCGGGGCCGAGGACTCCCGGGGCCGCATACTCATGGGCCAGTCCGGACAGTTGCCGTATACAAGGAAGATTCCACAAGACTTGGCGATCAAGACAAGGACTCCTCCCCCACCGACGTATTCGGCTAGGACTCTTGTTATCCTAGGCCTCTGGTGCATTATATAAACCAGGCCGGGCTAGTCGACAGATATACAATATACAACACTCATACCATAGGCTAGCTTCTAGGGTTTAGCCTCTTTGATCTCGTGGTAGATCCACTCTTGTAACACACATCATCAATATTAATCAAGCAGGACGTAGGGTTTTACCTCCATCAAGAGGGCCCGAACCTGGGTAAAACATCGTGTCCCTTGTCTCCTGTTACCATCCGCCTAGACGCACAGTTCGGGACCCCCTACCTGAGATCCGCCGGTTTTGACACCGACATTGGTGCTTTCATTGAGAGTTCCTCTGTGTGTTCGGCAAAAGGTCGATGGCTCGCTTGCAGATTAACTGCGACTTTGGCATCTTCATCACCAGCTCGACTGGTCACCTTGGTTCGACCAAGAACTGCGCCCTATCTCCGATCGTCATGTTTGGATGAGGGCCTTCATCAACATCAACTCCGATCTCTATCAAGATCATGGAGGAATCATCCAGGGAGCCCGGGGGCTCAACGTCAACATTGCCCTCGGGCAACCTTGCTGTTTTTCTGGACAGCGAACTTGAATCCGCCGTCAGCGCCTCCTCGAGCGTTGGTTTGATGATTGCTTCGGTGGAATTGTGAGGAATTGAGTCTACAACAACCCTGGAAAATTTCGTCGAGTTCCGATGGAGGAATCTCTGGCAATCTCCGATATACCGGAGCCGCATTGAATCTGGACGAGAATCCGGACGAGTTTAGGGCGTGGTGTCCAGCTTCTAGCTTGGACTTCCTTTGGAAGATCCAACCGTTTATCGGCTGCGGAATTCCTATATCTACCATCCCTCAAAATTTTAGCTCGATCCGACCGTCCAAACTCCGGGAATCTTCCGATTAGTGCATCACTTCTCGGATCTGTTTTCTGCGCGAAAACGAATCCGACCCGAGTTCGTCTTTTTTATGAACGGGATTTCGGACATCCTTTTTGAAGGAAGTTTTGCATGGAGTATTGTGTTTTGTTTCCGAACACATCCCACTAACTTTAAGACCTTTTGAACATGATCATGCTGGTGTCAAACCAGTCCGGCAATATTGCTCCACGACCGCCGACCTGCACTAGACACGTCGTCATATTGTTGAGCCGAGCTCAACTTCTTCGGATCATCATCTCGGCAAGCCGAACAAGAGTCCAGCATCGCGAAGGATAAATCATCACCAACATCGCCCCCCACGGATTACACGGAGCGGGCATACCGGCGTCGCCGCACGGTCGCTTTATCAAGCCGGCATCGACCACGTCACGACCTGCATTGGCAGGGCCGCACTATCGCTTCTTCAAGCTGGTGTCCATCACGCCGACCTACTTCGACATCTCGGCTGGACCGGGGGCTTCGCCATCTCTTCATCAACCTACTCCGGACACTTCGGCGTCACTAGCCGACCAGGCAATGGGTGCGCGGATCGAGTCCCGATTTTGGGAATCACCTCCCTTCGGATTGCTACAACAAATAAACCAGGTGCTATTAATCCTAGTATTTCTTAATGCTTGTTTGGGTTAATTTTTCCCAAGGGATTATACACAAGTCTATCAAATGGTGGCCGCATTATCGACGGTCGCATGATGGTTCGGTCAGTTTCCGTACATAGTCAGGCGAACGCCGCATCCGGAACTCGGACCGACCTGTGAATCCAGGCTTCGCCACGCCTTTACCGCATCACGCCGACGCCCTGCATCGACATTGACTTCGGCGCCAGGCCATATTTATTTTATTACTCACTTTGCATAAATTATTTACTATGCAACGATTTTTTTATTACTATTATATCTGGTTTGCACTATTTCTTGTGCACATGAAAATGATCCAGCCGGACTATATCCTTTGGTGTCGCCTCGGCTAGACGGTGGGCTTCGTCAACACTTCATTACCCCATGCCAGGGACTTTGGCATCACTCTGTCGTCCTGCATTTACCGTGCTATGTCACCACTTCGGAGTGCCGAGCTCTTTGCTCCGCCACCTCGGGACCGGCTTGGGGATGGAACCTTGTCCCGCATCAAGCTCGGACCACGTCGTCAATACCGAACACATTAACCAGCTAAGTTGCCTTCATGCTCAAAGTTTTAAATTTCTAACTTGTGTTCGGTTCGACCAAGCATTATACTTTTTTGGAAAAAAGTTGCTTGTAAAAATTTTCCTTGTCGAAACTTTGTTCACACACACTTGACGCGCTACCCGCGCTCACTATACACAGGGCTTCTTTAATGAAGCTTATTAATTCGGGCTTTATGCCCAACACATGTGTCACACTTCCGCATGTACCTTTTATTCACCATTATATGCATCGATATGACTTAAGTTTTGTCAAAGCTGGGTTGCACAGCTCCTGTGCTTACCCCTCGTTCCCGATTGTTCGGCTAGGTGGTAAAGGAGCACCTCTGCGATTATTCTTGTCGGGTCACCGGATGTGTACCTCAGACCGGGTGAAGCCGAAGCTAAGCGCTCTTAAGGGAATACTCGGTCGGTGGACTAAAAGATGATTTCTTACCTATTTATTTACCTGCCCCGTGATGTTTTTCTGCTCTTTTTTCAGTCCGGACATGCACTTTAGGGCATGCCTCCCGAGAAAGGAACCCCTAACGGAACTATTCCCCTGGAAGATGTTTCTTACTAACCATGTAATATAACATAACTAGTTGGGCACTTGTCTGATAAAGCACTAATGACCCCTACGCCTGGTCTCCACGCATGCCCCGGTTTTTATAACCGCGAGGGTATTCGGACACACTCCGGACTATTGGGTCCAGAGGTTGAAGCGAAAAGGTCCGCTTCGACGAACGATCTACAATCCGGCTAGAAGGCATTCTACATGTCACCTTACATTTTATAGTCAACTTTTACCCAAGTCACTTGGGGGCTCTTATGTTTATTTGAGTCGTTTCATACTAAGTGTTTTTCTTCTTAGTCGTTGCAAAGTTAAAGCACGGCAGAAGCACTCTTTTTTTCTAAAGTCCAATTTTCGGATTGGCACCGAACACTTGATCTTGTTCGGACGTCAAGTTTTCTTGGCGTTTCTTGGTTTTCCCAGCTTTTGGCACTTTTAAACCATTTGTGTATTTTCAGCACAAGTCTCATGATTACAACGTCGGACACCTTTAGAGATTCGGCAAAACATTCTCGGATATTGCTATATATGCATCGATTTGGTGTGTCTTGGTCAATAGTTGGGTTGCCGGCTCCCGCGCTTGCCTCCTATGTTCCGCTTTGTTCGGCTAGGTGTGCAAAGGGAGAACCACTGCGATTGTGCTTCCAGCTCGCATGGTCAAACACCTCAGTGGAGAAAGCCGAAAACTGACTGTCACAATAAGCGTAAACTGGTCATCGATCCGATGATGGTGTTAAACGATGGGCCATTCATAACAATGGCCGAAGTGTTTACGGCTTGACCTCCACTGTCGCCGAACACTACCGGGGGCTATTAACTGGCCTCCCGAACTAAATCCTCAATATTTTGCTCTTACATTGGAGCTGAGGTTTCATGATCATGCTTAGCATGACAACCAAAGAAAGGAACTGATAGCGGGACTATTTTCTTTGGAAGACATTTCTTTTGTTAAACAGTAATATAACATGTCTCTCCGCGTACCTTTGTTTATAAAACCGTATGGCCAGATTGCCTTGTTTGTTGTAAATCTTTGCCCTCATAAAGGCGTTATAAAGTAGGACAAACACTCCTCGACTCTTTGGCGAGGAGGTTAGCCGATGGTCGGTCAACAAAGTTTTGTACAATGCGGATCCGAGCATTAATGACATAAAGTACTTGGATACATTGAGTCATTACACATAATTTGTGATGTTACTATGGATATCGATCCTTAATTCGGCCACCCGTGCCCGCATTAAGGCTCGGGGGCTATTGGGCTTCGGGCTTATTATTTACAAATATTAAAGGGGCACATCAATCCCTCGATGCAGGTGTTGCCACCGACCGGTGTCTCGGGGGCTACTGCATTGCCTGTTCCATGCGTAAAATTTTAAGTGCAATACAGTTTCCGAGGAGATTTTGATCCTCAGGTTGGTCGGCCGCACCCAACCCGAGTCTCGAGAACTGAGCACACCGCTTTTTGTCCCGAAGTATTCTGCCGAGCTAGGACTTGATCCTCAGGCCGATTTTGCAAATCAACCTGAGTCTCAAAGAGCTACGGGATCAGCGGTCTTATGTCATCCTTCATGGACATCTCGGTTTTAGACCGATACACACCTTGAGGGCTCTTGGCCATGTATCTCGGCAGAGAATAAATTGCATCAATCAAAAATATTGACAAAATTCGCCCACATTCGGGGTGGTGCACCACCTCGGAAGCAGTCCAGCATAAAGCTCGGACGCTAGTGGCTGGCTCCATAGAGGGCATTTCCGGCATTAAGCTCAGCTAAACTCCTTCAAACTTCTTTGAACCAAGGTGATTTACGACACCTCGGATACAGTCCGGTGTTGGAGCTTGGATACATAGTCCGGCGTTGGAGCTCGGATCTGATCCGGCGTTGGAGCTCGGATACATAGTCCGGCGTTAGAGCTGGAAGCGATCCGACATTGGTGCTCGGCTGCAATAGATCCCTCGAATGCAGTCAGGAGTTAGAGCTCGGAAGCAAGAGGACGCTGCCGCCCGGGAACAACTTCAAACCCGAGGTGTGGCATAAAAATAACAAGGCATTGATAAAGGCCGGAAACTTAAAGGGGCTCCTCGGATACCCGACGTGTAAACTCGTCGAATTCATTTCGGCGATCCTCAAGATCGAAGATGAGAAGATTTGTTGAACCAGTTTTCAAGAACGGCAACCGAAGATGAAGAACAGTTCGGAAAAATCGAGGAGCGTCCCTAACTTGAAGACCGGTTCAGGGGGCTCTTGGCGGTGTCCGGACTAGGGGGTACTCACCACGTCGTCCCCGATCGATTAGATTGGGCCGAGGACCCCGGGCCGCATACTCATGGGCCAGTCCGGACGGTTGCCGTATACAAGGAAGATTCCACAAGACTTGGCGATCAAGACAAGGACTCCTCCCCACCGACGTATTCGGCTAGGACTCTTGTTATCCTAGGCCTCCGGTGCATTATATAAACCAGGCGGGCTAGTCGACAGATATACAATATACAACAATCATACCATAGGCTAGCTTCTAGGGTTTAGCCTCTTTGATCTCGTGGTAGATCCACTCTTGTAACACACATCATCAATATTAATCAAGCAGGACATAGGGTTTTACCTCCATCAAGAGGGCCCGAACCTGGGTAAAACATCGTGTCCCTTGTCTCCTGTTACCATCCGCCTAGACGCACAGTTCGGGACCCCCTACCCGAGATCCGCCGGTTTTGACACCGACAGTCATGTAGTAAACGTTCACATGACACCACTAGAGGAAAGACAACATACATCTCACCAAAATATCGAACGAATACCAAATTCACATGACTACTTATAGCAAGACTTCTCCCATGTCCTCAGGAACAAACGTAACTACGCACAAATCATATTCATGTTCATAATCAGAAGGTATTAATATGCATAAAGGATCTGAACATATGATCTTCCACCGAATAAACCAACTAGCATCAACTACAAAAAGTAATCAACACTACTAGCAACCCATAGGTACCAATATGAGGTTTTGAGACAAAGATTGGATACAAGAGATGAACTAGGGTTTGAGATGAGATGGTGCTGGTGAAGATGTTGATGGAGATTGACCCCCTCCCAATGATAGGATCGATGGTGATGATTTCCCCCTCCCGTAGGGATGTTTCCCCGGCAGAACAGCTCCGCCGGAGCCCTAGATTGGTTCCGCCAAGGTTCCGCCTCGTGGCGGCGGAGTTTCATTCCGTAAGCTTGCTTATGATTTTTTCTCGGACGAAAGACCTCATATAGCAGAAGATGGGCAACGGAGGCCTGCCAGGGGGCCTGCTACCTATTGAGCACTGCGTTGGTTTTCCCTTGAAGAGGAAAGGGTGATGCGGTAAAGCAGCGTAAGTATTTCCCTCAGTTTTTGAGAACCAAGGTATCAATCCAAAGAGGAGGCCACGCATGAGTTCCTCGCACCTACACAAGCAAATAAAATCCTCGCAACCAACGCACTAAAGGGGTTGTCAATCCCTTCACGGTCACTTACGAAAGTGAGATCTGATAGATATGATAAGATAATATTTTTGGTATTTTTATGATAAAGATGCAAAGTAAAATAAAAGGCAATAAAAATAGCTAAGTGTTGGAAGATTAATATGATGGAAAATAGACCCAGGGGCCATAGGTTTCATTAGTGGCTTCTCTCGAGAGCATAAGTATTACGGTGGGTAAACAACTTACTGTTGAGCAATTGACAGAATTGAGCATAGTTATGAGAATATCTAGGTATGATCATATATATAGGCATCATGTCCGCGACACCGACTCCTGCCTACATCTACTACTATTACTCCACACATCGACCGCTATCCAGCATGCATCTAGAGTATTAAGTTCAAAAGAACAGAGTAACGCTTTAAGTAAGATGACATGATGTAGAGGGATAAACTCATGCAATATGATATAAACCCCATCTTGTTATCCTCGGTGGCAACAATTCAATACGTGCCTTGCTGCCCCTACTATCACTGGGAAAGGACACCGCAAGATTGAACCCAAAGCTAAGCACTTCTCCCATTGCAAGAAAGATCAATCTAGTAGGCCAAACCAAACTGATAATTCGAAGAGACTTGCCAAGATAACCAATCATACATAAAAGAATTCAGAGAAGATTCAAATATTGTTCATAGATAAACTTGATCATAAACCCACAATTCATCGGTCTCAACAAACACACCACAAAAGAAGATTACATCGAATAGATCTCCACAAGAGAGGGGGAGAACATTGTATTGAGATCCAAAGAGAGAGAAGAAGCCATCTAGCTAATAACTATGGACCCGAAAGTCTGAGGTAAACTACTCACACATTATCGGAGAGGCTATGGTGTTGATGTAGAAGTCGTCCGTATCGATGGCCCCTCCGGCGGAGCTCCAGAAAAGGCCCCAAGATGGGATCTCACGGGCATGAAGGTTGCGGCGGTGGAATTAGGTTTTGGCTCCGTGATCACAGTAGTTTGGGGGTACGTAGGTATATATAGGAGGAAGAAATGCGTCGGTGGAGCAACATGGGCCCCACGAGGGTGGAGGCGCGCTGGGGTAGGCACGCCCCCTACCTCGTGCCTTCCTGGTTGCTTTCTTGGACGTAGGGTCCAAGTCCTCTGGATCATGTTCGCTCCAAAAATCACGTTCCCGAAGGTTTCATTCCGTTTGGACTCCGTTTGATATTCTTTTTACGTGAAACTCAAATAGGCAAAAAAAGCATCAATTCTGGGTTGGGCCTCCGGTTAATAGGTTAGTCCCAAAAATAATATAAAAGTGTATAATAAAGCCCAATAATGACCAAAACAGAATATAATATAGCATGGAACAATAAAAAATTATAGACACGTTGGAGATGTATCAAGCATCCCCAAGCTTAATTCATGCTCGTCCTCGAGTAGGTAAATGATAAAAACAGAATTTTTGATGTGGAATGCTACTTAGCATAATTTCAATGTAATTCTTATTATTGTGACACGAATGTTCAGATTTAATATGATTCAAGATAAAAGTTTAATGTTGACATAAAAACAATAATACTGCAAGCATGCTAACCAAGCAATTATGTCTTATCAAAATAACATAGCCAAAGCAAGTTATCCCTACAAAATCATATAGTCTGGTTATGCTCCATCTTCCCCACACAAAATATTCATATCATGTACAACCCCAGTTTTAGCCAAGCAATTGGTTCATACTTTTTAACGCGCTGGCAGACCCTACATCTGCACTTCCTGTCCTATCTTCCATAACAACTTCCTGGTAGCTATCCAGATGAGACTCAATGCCCCCATGTTCAATTGCATCAGCATTATCACCTTCACTCTCGGTGAAACAGGATATGGCGCAGCAGGCGGCATCAACAGTTGCTTCCTCTCCAAACAGGCTAGCACAGTGCCCAGGTGAGCTGCGGCCTAATCTACAGACCACCACACCACGAGATCCATTGGTTGACTGCTCCCCTCCACGACCACCACCTCCAATCATCTCCAATATCGCCGCCGCGCTAGAGGCCTCATCTTAGAAGATGTGCAACCTGCTTGCATTCAATCAAATCCCTAAGCTATCTGGTCGGGCGGCTGACTCACGCGGGCAGAAACCAAACTAAATACTAATTAAACAATGATTACTGTCCATCGGAGACACCAGGAAATCCATCGCTATGGTTGAGCCACCGTCAAACCGCCCCCGCCCACCACTCTGTTCTTCCTTCGATCCCCTTTTACTCAACAAAATGGACCGCGCCCTCCTGCTGGACCGGGTGAGCTTCCAAGTGTCCCTCTGCTGACTCGTGGGTCCAGGTAATGGGTAGGCTTGCCGGCCGTTAACGGCCAGTGGACGTGCGTCGCTGCCAGCTCTCTGACACTATACACACATGTCCTTTTCCCATGCTTTTCTATTCGCGTGTATGCAACCAGGTAATACACGACACACATCCCTACGCGATCCTGGACGAGCCAGATATCGGGAGCACCTGGTCCCGTAAGCCAAAACTCCACTCCCATACTCGTGAGCACCTGTCCCTGGTATACTCTGCATTGTTTGTAGCACAATTCTTTTCTGGGTATTACGTATAATTTCTGTGACCTAGTGTGACAACTTTGACAAGTTGCATGAACATTTTTCCCAAATGGAACATTAATTTTGAGATATTCCTACCTTATTGTCTTATGCCATAAGGTGTTACACAATAATTATAAATTATCATTATTGAAAGAAAATTGGAAGAAAATAATCCAGTGTTTTAGAAAATTACTAAAAAAAACTGTGCCAAAAAATGGTTTACTCTGCATAATATTGTTTCTAGCCGAATAGAGAGAGAGAGAGAAAAAGGGCGTGGTCGGCAGGATTCGAACCTGCGCGGGCAAAGCCCACATGAATTATCTTTATTGAAAGAAAATTGGAAGAAAATAATCCAGTGTTTTAGAAAATTATTAAAAAACTGTGCCAAAAAATGGTTTACTCTGCATAATATTATTTCTAGCCGAATAGAGAGAGAGAAAAAAAAAGGGCGTGGTCGGCAGGATTCGAACCTGCGCGGGCAAAGCCCACATGATTTCTAGTCATGCCCGATAACCACTCCGGCACGACCACTTTGATGCTAAATTTTGAACTTACACCTTATTAAGTAAAGGGGAAACGAATACAAAAAGGTATAGGGCTTCAGTTGCTTCTTCGTTGATTATGCTAATACTTAAAACGAATTCTTAATCTTCTTTCTGGTTGTTGTAACTAAAAGTCGCACGAGGGAACCGCTCTATATATCATTTGTTGCGTTCCACTTACATGGTTCCAGCGATAGCTTCCACGCTTCTGCATGACACTTACATCTTGCGTTTCCTAGTATACTCACACGAAGGAAGCTCGCCTGAAGCTTCGTCGATCGATTCCGACGCCCCGCCTGCGAAATCGCCGGCTTTAATCACGCTGCAGGCTGCACCCTACCACGCTAACACGACAGGCTAGATCTGACCTTCCGACCCGTCGATCAATCACAACTCCGTGGCTCGCTCGGAGACTCGCCAGCGTCCAATCTCCGGATCCATCGAAATCCACCAACAGCCGTAACGAGAGGGACGCACACATGCGCTCGTCAAATCGGAGAGAAACCCGGGGTGATGGATAAGAGCCCTGCCGGTGTCCGGGCGGCTCGTCGTCGGCGACGGCCTCGTTTGCTTTGTCGGGTGCCGTCTTGCCACACTGGTACCGTCGCGAGCCTGCGGACTGGTCTGTGGACTCATGCATGGAGGATGGCGGCAAGTCGGCAGAGCTGCGGAATGGGTCGCCCCCACGGCGCTGCGACGGTTTTCTTTGTCCTGTCGTCTCTGGCGGGGCTCGGCGGGGGGGCCGGCCGGGCACGGCGTCTTGCGCCGGTGGTGGCCATGCTGCCAATCAGACGGGGTGTCAAGTACCTCGAAGTAAAATATACGGTACTAGTCTCTGTTAACTGCATCGGCGATCAATGATTGGAGGAATGGAACTGTTGCCGGGGGGTCCTGCCTGATGTGACGTGACGCATGAGATTGAGAGGTGCCCATGTTGGATTTGGTACCATCTTTCAAGGCTAGTAGGAGTGCAGGACTAGATTATCTTGTACTCCTAGTATAGTGTAATATGCTTACTGATAATCCCACGCGACAGCCAACGTCACTGCACTTGCACTTATTTTAAACGATTTCCGCAAGTACGGAACTGCTCTCGCCGGCCGGCCGAGAGTGAAAGCGGCGGAGCGACGGTGAGATCCGCCGTGGCCTGCAGTTAACGAACGGATATCAGCAGTGGCATGGGAGCACTGCACAGGAGGATCTCACGACAGGAGATGCTATTGCTGTGCCGCGCCATCAGGCCAGGGTGGGTGCCACCGTGATGTGAGGGACGCCCTGGAGGCCTGAGCACGACCACGCACGGAAGTTCAGCAGCGACGAGAGCGTCCGGCCAACGCAAACCCTGCACACCCCAGTTGTGAGAAGATTCGATCACTCATTCGAGCCATTATATCCAGTTCTTTCCAACGACTTCCTCCGTCGCGTACGACGCAGGCCGACCACCCACGGATTTTGTATAGGGAATGTTGTTTTCCCCGGGCAGTTGCCACAGTCCGGCAACAGGCGCGCCACGACGTGTCCCGCGTCCACACCGTACCAACGCCACTCCCCGCTGCTCTGCCGCCCGCCCACGCTTCGCTGCTTTTCTCCACACGCCACGCCCGCCGGCCGTCCTGCCCATCCTCTGCTCTCTATCTCTCTCGCTCTCTCTCGGCCTCTCTCTGCCCGCGCGCGCTCTCTTTCGGACTGTAGCTCTCGTGCGCGATGGCATCAGCGATAGGGGGCGGCATTGACGGAGCAGCGGGGACGACGACCAAGAAGAAGAAGAGGATCTCCGACTGCCTCGTCGACAGCGACGGCGGAGACGAGGTGGCGGGGGAGGACGCCATGCCGCCCTCACCGCCTTCCCCCGGGACGCCGCGGCTGCGCATCCCGATGTTCACCTGCGCGCGGCTTCGGTTCGTCAGGCTCGGCAGGAAAGGCGGCGGCGGACGGAAGGATCAGGTCGCCGCCGAGAAGAGCGAGGCCGCGTCGACCGACTCCTCAGGTGCGTGCGCTCGTTGGTGGTTTCAGTTTCATTACAGCTAGCCTCTGTCTGCTCAATCATTGAAAACTTTGCGTGTCATTGCGTCGTCGCGTACGTGCAGCAGCAGGATGGAAAGCGGCGAGCAGCGGCGCGTCGTCGACGGAATCGGCCGGCATGGGGCTGAGCCTCCTGTTCCTCCTCGCGAAGACCTGTGTCGAGCTCAACAAGATGGCCGAGGTGCGCGCGGAGATGGAGGCGCTCTTGCGGGAGATGAGGGACCAGCTGGTGGTCAGGACGACGAAGGTCGGCACCACGACTGCTTCTCCGTGCCAGTGCCAGTGCCAGTGCCACGCTTCATCCGGTACGCGCACGGACGGCCAAGACGCCGGCGCCACCTCTTCATCTTCTCGCGAACCGGCGCGTCGCCGCCATTTCCATCGTGATAGGCGTGCTGGGCGGAAACGAAGAGACGGGCCGTTCTACGCGCTGACAGGAAACCCGCTGTTCGACCTCGAGCGAGAACCGTGTGGCCGCGCAGCCGCCTCCTCGTCTGCCATGGAGACCGCGAGCGGCGCCAGCGGGACTTCGTCTGAAGTGGTGGACCCATCGAGCTCCATGGCCGTGGATGTGGCTGGGGCGCAGTTCCAGCTCAACTGCCACACCGAGCAAGGAACACCCGAGGTATTAAACTACTAATGGCCGGTTCCTCTCATGGATACCTTGAGTTCTGCACTTTTGCTCATGATGTTGCGTAGCAGTTAACTGAAGGCAAATAATTGCGTGTTGTCTTTCTGAGTGCAGTCGTCGTCGGACGGGGAGTCGTTCATCGAGCTGGACGCGGGATTCGGAGCCGGAGCCGGAGCCGGTAGAGGCGGCTACAGTGCGAGGCGGTGGCGAGATTCAGAGGATGGACAGGAGGAGTCGGAGGAGGAGCGCGGCGACGAGGGGGTGCCGGCGGTGGAGCTGGAGAGGCGGCTGCAGGAGCTCCTGCACCGGAGGAGCCGGGAGCGGATCGAGGAGCTGGAGGCGTCGCTGCGGCGCGCGGAGAGGAACGTGATGGAGAAGGAGATGGAGGCGCGGCTGTGGAAGGACACCGCGAAGCTGGCGCTGCAGCCGGGCACGCGCGGCGGTACGGGGCAGTTATCAGTATCGACCGTACGTAGTACTACGTACCTGGTGCCACAGTGATTAGTGAATCCGGTGCATTTCCGAATCTAGGCGAGGGCCCGAACGTGCTTTGTACATGCTGCGCGCGTGCACGGGTGAACGGGAAAAGCTTAGGTCCAGCTGACTCCTGCCTGATGATGTATATAGACTTGGTGCTGGCGGGTATACTGCGGAAAGGTCTTTTAAAGAACTTTTTGTTTAGTTCAGCTAAGTGCTGATCAACATTTTTTTTTACTTTAGCTTATGTGATGTGACATAATGTGTATCACTGGAGACATGTTGGGTTTGCAAGTCTTATTATCATGCCTAACTTTAGTCATGCCATAACATGTTGGGCAGATGTTTGGTTCATTGTCACAATTGTGGGCTGTGAGACTTTTGTACCCATATGGTCTACATATCACAGGCTTAGTTTTGCCAAATCTTGTCACATTTATGATGGTCATTTTGTTTGCCACAATTTGGGTGGCAGCTACAGATTGCCTAAGGTTTAGTTGTGACAGGGTTCGTCATGAACCAAACAGGCCCTAGATTCCCAATTGCTATGTAGCACATGTGCGTTTTTTTTCTTCTAGCGGAGCCGCATATCTCCTCACCCAAGCAACATAGTATATTCGAAATTACCAAATATTAATGTACAAACAAAATAGATGACATCAACGCCATGCAAAATAATACCAGACTTTCAAGAATGCACTACGATGGAAACCAATTGACCAAATGAAAATCCGCATTCATCCTTGTGTTCCTCGCGATGAGATCTTGAAAACTAGATCTTACATGGGCACATTCTAGTAAAATATTTTCTTTCTCTGCCATGAATAACAAGTTTTGGGCATGAACTTACTTTTCTAGCACATACCTATGAGTTGGCATTTGCTTTTCGTAAGAAAAAAAGACATGATTTTCTTGTATTGTTAATGTTCCTCGTCGTGAGACCTTCAAAACTAAATTTCACATGGATATATTTTGATGGATATACTGAAAAGCAACTTACGGTGATGAAAATAAAGTGTTTTGTATAGATATGCTTTATTGTATGTGCTAAAAGAAAGTTCAAGGTTAGTTTTTGTATACAATTTTAGTTTGCCTTGTGTTTTTGAAATGCAAATTAACATGGAAAAAATAAATTGTACTCCCCCCCCCCCCAAATATAAGGCGCGACCTTTTCTTGTCTTCACTGTACAACTTTAACTATGATTTTCACTTATTTTATATCTACAAAATTAGTATAAAGACATAAAATAAAATTGTACACAAGTAAAACACATCATATCCTTGTACTTGGGGTCTAATACTTGATATCACTGGCGGAGCCTCGTGGAGGCCAAGGGGAAAGCCACCCCCCCCCCCCCCCTTCCAAAAGTGAATAAAATGTTCTACTATTGGTGTCCTAGCCCAATCCATGAATTGGCAATTGTCCTCCCTAGCGTCCCAGCGCAATGCACCTCTCAGTCTCTCACGCTTGTCTCTCCTTTGAGAGAGGATGTCTTTCTCTCCGCAACTCGCCTCCATGGAGATTTGGTTCCAGGGCTTCCTCTCAATTCCCCAATATTGTTCTTCCCCTTCTCGACTGATCCATCCAGGCTTCAACTAGTGAGGGAGTCCTGGATTATGGGGTCCTAGGCGTCCGGGCTACGTAATGTGGGCTGGACTAATGGGCTGTGAAGATACAAGACGGAAGACTTTCCCCCGTGTCCGGATGGGACTCTCCTTGGCCTGAAAGGCAAGCTTGACGTGCGGATATGAAGATTCCTTTCTCTGTAAACCGACTCTGTATAACCCTACCCCTCCGGTGTCTATATAAACCGGAGGGTTTAGTCCGTAGAGGCAATCATAATCATACAGGCCAGACATCTAGGGTTTAGCCATTATGATCTCATGGTAGATCAACTCTTGTAACCCCTATACTCATCAAAGTCAATCAAGCAGGAAGTAGGGCATTACCTCCATCAAGAGAGCCCGAACTGTTGGGGAACGTAGTAATTTCAAAAATTTCCTACGCACACGAGATCATGGTGATGCATAGCAACGAGAGGGAAGAGTGTTGTCCACGTACCCTCGTAGACCGAAAGCGGAAGCGTTATATCAACGCGGTTGATGTAGTCGTACGTCTTCATGATCCGACCGATCCAAGTACCGAAAGCACGACACCTCCGAGTTCTGCACACGTTCGGCTCGGTGACGTCCTCGCCTTCTCGATCCAGCAAGAGGGGCGAAGTAGTAGATGAGTTCCGGCAGCACGACGGCGTGGTGACGGTGTTGGTGAAGAACAATCTTCGCAGGGCTTCGCCTAAGCACTATGAAAACTATGACGGAGGATAAACTAGAGGAGACGGGGTTGCCGGCACACGGCTTGGTGTTTCTTGATGTGTCTTGGGTGCTAGCCCTACCCCTCTATTTATATGTTGAGCCTTGGGGTCGAAACTTGGAGTAAAAGCCTCCACAAAGTCGGTTTCACCCGAAAGGCAAGAGTCCTTCTCGGACTCCAGGGCCAGACGCCAGGGTTCCCGGCGTCTGGCCCCTGGACTCCGCAAAACTTCCTTTTGCGCTTTCCAAAAACCTCGTGGGCTTTCCCCTTTGGCCCAGATAAAGTGTTCTCGTGCCCAAACATTTCGGGAAACATCCGGAACCCCTTCCGATGGATTCCGGAACCTTTCCGGAGATCAAACACTACTATCCACATATCAATCTTTACTTTCGGACCATTCCGGAGTTCCTCGTCATATCCGTGATCTCATCCAAAACTCCGAACAACATTAGGTCACCAACATACATAACTCATAGGACTATATCGTCAACGAACGTTAAGCGTGCGGACCCTACGGGTTCGAGAACTATGTAGACATGAACGAGACACCTCTCTTGTCAATAATCAATAGCGGGACCTGGATGCCCATATTGGCTCCTACATATTCTACGAAGATCTTTATCGGTCAGACCGCATAACAACATACGTTGTTCCCTTTGTCATCGGTATGTTACTTGCCCGAGATTCGATCGTCGGTATCTCAATACCTAGTTTAATCTCGTTACCGGCAAGTCTCTTTACTCGTTCTGTAATACATCATCCCGCAACTAACTCATTAGTCACATTGCTTGCAAGGCTTATAGTGATGTGCATTACCGAGAGGGCCGGAGATACCTCTCCGACAATCGGAGTGACAAATCCTAATCTCGAAATATGCCAACCCAACAAGTACCTTCGGAGACACCAGAGAGCACCTTTATAATCACCCAGTTACATTGTGACGTTTGGTAGCACACAAAGTGTTCCTCCGGTAAACGGGAGTTGTATAATCTCATAGTCATGGGAACATGTATAAGTCATGAAGAAAGCAATAGCAACATACTAAATGATCGGGTGCTAAGATAACGGAATGGGTCATGTCAATCACATCATTCTCCTAATGATGTGATCTCATTAATCAAATGACAACTCTTTGTCTATGGTTAGGAAACATAACCATCTTCAATCAACGAGCTAGTCAAGTAGAGGCATACTAGTGACACTCTGTTTGTCTATGTACTCACACATGTATTATGTTTCCGGTTAATACAATTCTAGCATGAATAATAAACATTTATCATGAAATAAGGAAATAAATAATAACTTTATTATTGCCTCTAGGGCATATTTCCTTCAGTCTCCCACTTCCACTAGAGTCAATAATCTAGATCACATCGCCATGTGATTTAACATCAATAGTTCACATCACCATGTGATTAACACTCATAGTTCACATCGTCATATGACCAACACCCAAAGGGTTTACTAGAGTCAAATAATCTAGTTCACGTCGCTATGTGATTAACACCCAAAGAGTACTAACGTGTTATCATGTTTTGCTTGTGAGATAATTTTAGTCAACGGGTCTGTCACATTCAGATCCGTAAGTATTTTGCAAATTTCTATGTCTACAATGCTCTGCACGGAGTTACTCTAGCTAATACCTCCCACTTTCAATATGTATCCAGATTGAGACTTAGAGTCATCTGGATCAGTGTCAAAAACTTGCATCGACATAACCCTTTACGACGAACCTTTTGTCACCTCCATAATCGAGAAACATATCTTTATTCCACTAAGGATAATTTTGACCGCTGTCCAGTGATCTACTCCTAGATCACTATTGTACTCCCTTACAAAAATCAGTGTAGGGTATACAATAGATCTGGTACACAGCATGTCATACTTTATAGAACCTATGGTCAAGGCATAGGGAATGACTTCCATTCTCTTTCTATGTTCTGCCGTGGTCGGGCTTTGAGTCTTACTCAATTTCACACCTTGTAACACAGGCAAGAACTCTTTCTTTGACTGTTCCATTTTAAACTACTTCAAAAACTTGTCAAGGTATGTACTCATTGAAAAAACTTATCAAGGTTCTTGATCTATCTCTATAGATCTTTATGCTCAATATTTAAGCAGCTTCACTGAGGTCTTTCTTTGAAAAACTCCTTTCAAACACTCCTTTATGCTTTGCCGAATAATTCTACATTATTTCCGATCACCAATATGTCATTCACATATACTTATCAGAAATGTTGTAGTACTCCCACTCACTTTCTTGTAAATACAGGCTTCACCGCAAGTCTGTATAAAACTATATGCTTTGATCAACTCATCAAAGCGTATATTCCAACTCCGAGATGCTTGCACCAGTCCATAGATGAATCGCTAGAGCTTGCACATTTTGTTAACACCTTTAGGGTCGACAACACCTTCTGGTTGCATCATATACAACTCTTCTTTGATAAATCCATGAAGGAATGCAGTTTTGTTTATCCATTTGCCAGATTTCATAAAATGCGGAAATTGCTAACATGATTCAGACAGACTTAAGCATAGATACGAGTGAGAAACTCTCATCGTAGTCAACACCTTGAACTTGTCGAAAACCTTTTGCGACAATTCTAGCTTTGTAGATAGTAACACTACTATCAGCATCCGTCTTCCTCTTGAAGATCCATTTAATCTCAATGGCTCGCCGATCATTTGGGCAAGTCAATTAAAGTCCATACTTTGTTCTCATACATGGATATCATCTTAGATTTCATGGCCTCAAGCCATTTTGCGGAATCTGGGCTCATCATCGCTTCCTCATAGTTCGTAGGTTCGTCATGGTCTAGTAACATAACCTCCAGAACAAGATTATCGTACCACTCTGGTGCAGATCTCACTCTGGTTTACCTACGAGGTTCGGTAGTAACTTGATCTGAAGTTACATGATCATCATCATTAGCTTCCTCACTAGTTGGTGTAGGAGTCACATGAACAGATTTCTATGATAAATTACTTTCCAATAAGGGAGCAGGTACAGTTATCTCGTCAAGTTCTACTTTTCTCCCACTCACTTATTTCGAGAGAAACTCCTTCTCTAGAAAGGATCCATTCTTAGCAACAAATGTCTTTCCTTCGGATCTGTGATAGAAGCTGTACCCAACTGTCTCCTTTGGGTAACCTATGAAGACACAATTCTCCGATTTGGGTTTGAGCTTATCAGGTTGAAACTTTTTCACATAAGCATCATAACCCCAAACTTTTAAGAAACGACAGCTTAGGTTTCTTGCTAAACCATAGTTCATACGGTGTCGTCTCAACGGATTTAGATGGTTGCCCTATTTAACGTGAATGCAACTGTCTTTAATGCATAACCCCAAAACTGTAGTGGTAAATCGGTAAGAAACATCATAGTTTGCACTATATCCAATAAAGTACGGTTATGACGTTCAGACACACCATTATGCTGTGGTGTTCCACGTGGCACAAATTTGTGAAACTATTCCACATTGTTTTAATTGAAGACCAAACTCGTAACTCAAATATTTGTCTCCGCGATCAGATCGTAGAAACTTTATTTTCTTGTCACAATGATTTTCCACTTCACTCTGAAATTCTTTGAACTTTTCAAATGTTTCAGACTTATGTTTCATTAAGTAGATATACCCATATCTGCTCAAATCATCTGTGAAGGTCAGAAAATAATGATACCCGCCGTGAGCCTCAACACTCATCGGACCGCATACATCAAGATGTATTATTTCCAATAAGTCGCTTGCTCGCTCCATTGTTCCGAGAATGGAGTCTTAGTCATCTTGCCCATAAGGCATGGTTTGCAAGCATCAAGTGATTCATAATCAAGTGATTCCAAAATCCCATCAGATGGAGTTTCTTCATGCGCTTTACACCAATATGACCTAAACGGCAGTGCCACAAATAAGTTGCACTATCATTATTAACTTTGCATCTTTTGGCTTCAATATTATGAATATGTGTATCACTACGATTGAGATCCAACAATCCATTTTCATTGGGTTTATGACCATAGAAGGTTTTATTCATGTAGAAAGGACAACTATTATTCTCTAACTTAAATGAATAACCGTATTGCAATAAACATGATCAAATCATATTCATGCTCAACGCAAACACCAAATAACACTTATTTAGGTTCAATACTAATTCCGAAAGTATAGGAGTCTGCGATGATGATCATATCAATCTTGGAACCACTTCCAACACACATCGTCACTTCACCCTTAACTAGTCTCTGTTTATTCTGCAACTCCCGTTTCGAGTTACTAATCGTAGTAACCGAACTAGTATCAAATATCGAGGGGTTGCTATAAACACTAGTAAAGTACACATCAATAACATGTATATCAAATATACCTTTGTTCACTTTGCCATCCTTCTTATCCGCCAAATACTTGGGGTAGTTCCGCTTCCAGTGACCAGTTCCTTTGCAGCAGAAGCACTTAGTCTCAGGCTTAGGTCCAGTCTTGGGCTTCTTCACTTGAGCAACAACTTGCTTGCCGTTCTTCTTGAAGTTCCCCTTCTACCCTTTGCCCTTTTCTTGAGACTAGTGGTCTTGTCAACCATCAACACTTGCTGTTTTTCTTGATTTCTACCTTCGCCGATTTTAGCATAGCGAAGAGCTTGGGAATCGTTTCCATTATCCCTTGCATATTATAGTTCATCACGAAGTTCTACGAACTTGGTGATGGTGACTAGAGAATTCTGTCAATCACTATCTTATCTGGAAGATTAACTCCCACTTGATTCAAGCGATTGTAGCACCCAGACAATCTGAGCACATGCTCACTGCTTGAGCTATTCTCCTCCATCTTTTAGCTATAGAACTTGTTGGGGACTTCACATCT
Organism: Aegilops bicornis; assembly: GCA_021605145.1. Lineage (NCBI taxonomy): Eukaryota > Viridiplantae > Streptophyta > Magnoliopsida > Poales > Poaceae > Aegilops > Aegilops bicornis. The sequence goes on from CM038674.1 coordinate 194,996,629, forward strand.
CTCAACTCGGGTATTTACTTGAAATATTAACTTCAACTCCTGGAACATCTCATATGGTCCATGACGTTCAAAACGTCTTTGAAGTCCCGATTCTAAGCCGTTAAACATGGTGCACTAAACTATCAAGTAGTCATCATTTGAGCTAGCCAAACGCTCATAACGCCCGCATACGCTCCTGCAATCGGTCTGTCACCTAGCGGTGCATCAAGGACATAATTCTTCTGTGCAGCAATGAGGATAATCCTCGGATCACGGATCCAATCCGCATCATTGCTACTAACATCTTTCAACTTAGTTTTCTCTAGGAACATATCAAAATAAAATGGGGAGCAACATCGCGAGCTATTGATCTACAACATAGATATGCTAATACTACCAGGACTAAGTTCATGATAAATTTAAGTTCAATTAATCATATTACTTAAGAACTCCCACTTAGATGGACATCCCTCTAATCTTCTAAGTGATCACGTGATCCATATCAACTAAACCATGTCCGATCATCACGTGAGATGGAGTAGTTTCAATGGTGAACATCAATGTGTTGATCATATCTACTATATGATTCACGCTCGACCTTTCGGTCTCAGTGTTCCGAGGCCATATCTGTTATATGCTAGGCTCGTCAAGTTTAATCTGAGTATTCCGCTGTGCAACTGTTTTGCACCCGTTGTATTTGAACGTAGAGCCTATCACACCCGATCATCACGTGATGTCTCAAAGACGAAGAACTTTCGCATAGCGGTGCATACTCGTGGAGAACACTTATACTTTGATAATTTAGTGAGGGATCATCTTATAATGCTACCGTCAATCAAAGCAAGATAAGATGCATAAAAGATAAACATCACATGTAATCAATATAAATTATATGATATGGCCATCATCATCTTGTGCTTGTGATCTCCATTCAAGCACCGTCATGATCACCATCGTCACTGGCGCGACACCTTGATCTCCATCGTAGCATCGTTGTCGTCTCGCCAATCTTATGCTTCTACAACTATCGCTACGGCTTAGTGATAAAGTAACGCATTACAGGGCGATTGCATTGCATACAATAAAGCGACAACCATATGGCTCCTGCCAGTTGCCGATAACTCGGTTACAAAACATGATCATCTCATACAAGAAAATTTAGCATCATGTCTTGACCATATCACATCACAACATGCCCTGCAAAAACAAGTTAGACGTCCTCTACTTTGTTGTTGCAAGTTTTACGTGGCTGCTATGGGCTTAGCAAGAACCGTTCTTACCTACGCATCAAAACCACAACGATAGTTTGTCAAGTTGGTGCTGTTTTAACCTTTGCAAGGACTAGGCGTAGCCACACTCGGTTCAACTAAAGTTGGAGAAACTGACACCCGCCAACCACCTGTGTGCAAAGCACGTCGGTAGAACCAGTCTCGCGTAAGCGTACGCGTAATGTCGGTCCGGGCCGCTTCATCCAACAATACCGCCGAACCAAAGTATGACATGCTGGTAAGCAGTATGACTTATATCGCCCACAACTCACTTATGTTCTACTCGTGCATATGACATCTACGCATAAAACCTGGCTCGGATGCCACTGTTGGGGAACGTAGTAATTTCAAAAGTTTCCTACGCGCACGCAAGATCATGGTGATGCATAGCAACGAGAGGGGAGAGTGTTGTCCACGTACCCTCGTAGACCGAAAGCGGAAGCGTTATATCAACGCGGTTGATGTAGTCATATGTCTTCACGATCCAACCGATCCAAGTACCGAAAGCACGGCACCACCGAGTTCTGCACACATTCGGCTCGGTGACGTCCTCTCCTTCTCGATCCAACAAGAGGGGCGAAGTAGTAGATGAGTTCCGGTAGCACGACGGTGTGGTGAATGTGTTGGTGAAGAACAATCTTCGCAGGGCTTCGCCTAAGCACTACGAAAACTATGATGGAGGATAAACTAGAGGAGACGGGGTTGCCAGCACACGGCTTGGTGTTTCTTGATGTGTCTTGGGTGCTAGCCCTACCCCTCTATTTATATGTTGAGCCCTGGGGTCGAAACTTGGAGTAAAAGCCTCCATAAAGTCGATTTCACCCGAAAGGCAAGAGTCCTTCTCGGACTCCAGGGCCAGACGCCAGGGTTCCCGGCGTCTGGCCCCTGGACTCCGCAAAACTTCCTTTTGCACTTTCCAAAAACCTCGTGGGCTTTCCCCTTTGGCCCACATAAAGTGTTCTCGTGCCCAAACATTTCGGGAAACATCTGGAACCCCTTCCGATGGATTCCGGAACCTTTCCGGAGATCAAACACTACTATCCACATATCAATCTTTACTTCCGAACCATTCCAGAGTTCCTCTTCATATCCGTGATCTCATCCAAAATTCCGAACAACATTCGGTCACCAACATACATAACTCATAGTACTATATCGTCAACGAACGTTAAGCGTGCGGACCCTACGGGTTCGAGAACTATGTAGACATGACCGAGACACCTCTCTTGTCAATAACCAATAGCGGGACCTGGATGCCCATATTGGCTACTACATATTCTACGAAGATCTTTATCGGTCAGACCGCATAACAACATACATTGTTCCCTTTGTCATCGGTATGTTACTTGCCCGAGATTCGATCATCGGTATCTCAATACCTAGTTCAATCTCGTTACCGGCAAGTCTCTTTACTCGTTTTGTAATACATCATCCCGCAACTAACTCATTAGTCACATTGCTTGCAAGGCTTATAGTGATGTGCATTACCGAGAGGGCCCAGAGATACCTCTCCGACAATCGGAGTGACAAATCCTAATCTCAAATACGCCAACCCAACAAGTACCTTCGGAGACACCAGAGAGCACCTTTATAATCACCCGATTCGTTGTGACGTTTGGTAGCACACAAAGTGTTCCTCCGGTAAACGGGAGTTGCATAATCTCATAGTCATAGGAACATGTATAAGTCATGAAGAAAGCAATAGCAACATACTAAATTATCGGGTGCTAAGCTAACGGAATGGGTCATGTCAATCACATCATTCTCCTAATGATGTGATCTCATTAATCAAATGACAACTCTTTGTCTATGGTTAGGAAACATAACCATCTTCGATCAACGAGCTAGTCAAGTAGAGGCATACTAGTGACACTGTTTGTCTATGTACTCACACATGTATTATGTTTCCGGTTAATACAATTCTAGCATGAATAATAAACATTTATCATGAAATAAGGAAATAAATAATAACTTTATTATTGCCTCTAGGGCATATTTCCTTCACGAACCTGGGTAAACATCGTGTCCCCTGCCTCCTGTTACCTTCGATCCTTAGACACACAGTTCGGGACCCCCTACCCGAGATCTGTCGGTTTTGACACCGACATTGGTGCTTTCATTGAGAGTTCCTTTGTAGCGTCGACATAAGGATCGATGGCTCGCCTTGTCATCAAGGACAATATCACTTTCGGAGGAGCCCTAGTTTTAGGGCAAACCCTCTGACTCGACGACTTCACCGTGGGCGCCCGTTCGGCCGTTAAGCCAAAGGCAACCCCTTGCGCCGCTGAAAATCCTCTCCATATCAGCCCCGAGTACTCCGACAAGATGTGTCCGGCAGATCTATCATCTTCGAACGAGCTGCTAGATCGCATCGCCGCCCTAGGGGTCTCAACTGACTATGATCGGATAGGGCTTAAACCTGACCAGAGAGAAATTAAATCTCTGCCGATCACACATCAGGTAGCGGTCGTGGAGGAACGGGCTGACAATAACTCCTCTCCTATGTTGAGAACCAACTATGTTCGGATTTCCGAGCCCGGAGAACCGGATACCCACCCTCGAGAGGACACTCCCTATCCTCCAAACACAAAATCGGACGTTAAGCCTGAGAATTCCCCGGACACTCTAGAGCCTGGCTTGGTAACCTCGGAAATTCTTCAAACTCCGGATTCCACAGTGGGTCAGGGTGCGAATTTGAGCCCGCCCACCCAGCACAAGCAATATTCTCCAAGCAACTTCGGCCCTCCGGACATATGCGGCCTAATGTATGTGCGACAGCAGCCTCGGGAGACAGTCCATCACTTTTGGGCTAGATTCCTCCTTGTTAAAAACAAGATAAAAGACTGCTGCGACGACGACGCAATTTTAGTATTTCGCCACAACTGTACGGATGAGGGAATCCTTAATGCCCTGAATCGTCGTCGCGTCCTGCACTTCACAGATTTGGCACACATAGTACAAAAGTACTATGCAATGGAAAGCGCCTGGAAAACTCAAACAGCCCGCTGGAAACCGCATGCCTTTAAGCCATCTCCCGGGCGGGCCAAAAGGATGCACCCTCGCGGGGCACCTAATTATCATCCCGTGGACAAGAAAATCAAGCCCTTTACGGGACACAGAACTGTCTTCGAAGAATGGCTCGACATGCCCTGTCAAATACATATAACGCCGAATACCAAACCAACGCACAACCTAAGGGCATGTTGGATACTCCGGCAGGTGGCCAAGAGCGGCGAGGGTATCCTCACCAACACTACACCAGAAAAGTACTCTTCAGAACACGATCCCGAAGTAGTCACAGTCTTCGAGACCTTCTCATCAAATAATAGGCGCAAACGGGCACTTCAAGACCTTGCTGAAGTCTGCCACGTAGCAGAAATAAACCCTTGGAACGATACGGCAATTACTTTCAATGCCAATGACGAACCAAGATCCCGCTCAGTTCGCGCACCAGCCGCTCTGGTCCTCAACCCAGTTGTGGACGGTTTTCGTCTCACTAAAGTGCTAATGGACAGTGGCAGCGGATTGAACCTCATTTACGAGGACACGCTCAATAAAATGCAAATGGACAGGAGTCGCATTGAGCAGGGAAGCAAGATGCTCGGGGAAAATTAAGCTGGATGTGGTATTCGGCACACCAGAAAACTATAGTTCCGAAGAGATAATCTTCCAGGTGGCTCCTTTTAACAACGGATATCATGCCCTGTTAGGGCGAGATGCCTTCACACGCTTTCAAGCTATACCCCATTACGGGTATATGAAGCTCAAAATGCCCGGGCCCAATGGTGTTATCACTATCTCCAGTGATCCGGACATAGCACTCCGCGCAGAAAATAAAACCGCGTCCCTGGCTCTCGAGGCATTGTCCGAAGCCCTAGCGGCCGAGGAACTCACCGCTCTGCGTTCAACAATGGATAGGGACGACATAATTCTTGATAAAAGGCCCAAATCCACCTCTTTCAAGCCAGCCGATGAAATAGTCTAATTTCAAGTCCACCCCACGGATCCCAAGAAAACAGCTTCCATTGGGGCACAGCTGGACCCAATGGTCGACGCCACATTATGCGCGTTCTTGCACGAGAATTGGGACATCTTTGCTAGTCACCCCTCCGATATGCCAGGAATCCCACGCGCGCTGGCCGAACATAGTTCAATATACTGAAGGGATACAAGCTAGTTAAGCAAGCGCTCCGACGATTTTCTGAACCCAAACGACAGGCTATGGGGGAGGAGCTAGCTACGCTACTCGAAGCCGGGTTTATCAGAGAGATCAAACATCCGGACTGGCTAGCAAACCTGGTCATGGTACCAAAGAAGGATAAATCCTAGCACCTGTGTGTCGATTTCAAAGACCTTAACAAGGCCTGCCCTAAGGACCCCTTCCCACTACCTCGCATCGACCAGATTATTGATGCAACCGTGGGACACTATTAACCGTGTTTCCTTGACGCGTACTCCGGATACCATCAAATTAAGATGAAGGAATCCGACCAAGCCGCAACGGCATTCATCACCCCGTATGGGCCTTTCTCTTCAACACTATGCATTTTGGGCTCAAGAACGCCGGCGCCACTTACCAACGCATGATTCAAACATGCCTGGCAAAGCAAATTGGCAAGACTGTGGAGGCATACGTGGACGACGTAGTCATCAAAACCAAGCACATCGAATCATTGGTCGACGACTTGCGCCTCACATTCGACAACCTTCGAACATATGACATAAGGCTCAGTCCGAGAAAGTGCGTTTTCAGCGTCCTTGCCAGAAAATTGCTCGGGTTTATTGTCTCCAATAGAGGAATCGAAGCAAACCCAGCCAAAATCCGAGCCCTGTCACAATTGGCAACACCAACTGATCTCAAGCAGGTCAAAAAACTAGCCGGGTGCGTGGCAGCCTTGATCCGCTTTATCTCCAGATTGGGAGAAAAGGCATTACCATTGTATCGCCTTCTTTGATGCACCGACCACTTTGCATGGGCGGACGCTGCGACAGCCGGACTGGAGGAAATAAAAACTTTGCTAGCAAGTAACCCCATCCTGGCCGCACCAAACATCGGCGAACCAATGCTGCTCTACATATCTGCAACTCACCAGGTGGTGAGTGCCGTGCTCGTCGTTGAACGAGAAGAGGAAGGACATAAATTCCCACTCCAAAAGCCAGTATACTACGTATCGACGGTCCTTACACCATGTAAATCCCGATACCCACATTATCAGAAGATAGCATATGAAGTCTTTATGGCATCCCGCAAGCTGCGGCACTACTTTCAAGAGTGCTCAATCACGGTGTCCTCAGAGGTACCACTCAATGATATTATAAATAACCGGGACGCCATCGGCCGGATCGCCAAATGGGCCATTGAGCTCGTACCATTTGTAATAACATACAAACCACGCTGAACCATTAAATCTCAGGTGTTGGCTGACTTCGTCGCCGAATGGACAGAGGCCGAACTCCCTAAAGAGTACGACATGTATTCCAACTGGGTGATGCACTTTGACGGCTCTGAAATGTTAGCCGGACTTGGGGCTGGTGTCGTCTTGACATCTCCCACAGGAGACACAGTCCGTTATGTGCTCCAAATACTGTATACAGACTCTAACAATGCAGCCGAAAACGAGGCCCTATTGCATGGTCTACGGATGGCTGTCTCCATGGGCATACAACGCCTTGAGATGCGCGGGGATTCAAACTTCACAATATCCCAAATAAACAACGACTTCGATGCAAAAGATCCAAAGATGGCGGCTTACCGCAATGCCGTACTCCAAATATCAGCTCAGTTCAAGGGTCTCGAGTTTCATCACGTGGCTCGAGAGAGTAATCAAGCCGCGGACATCCTTGCTTGCATGTGCGCTAAACGCGACACCGTCCCACCTAACATCTTTGTGGAAAGGCTCTTCAAGCCATCCGTGGTGTGGCAGGACAAGAACGGGAACACCGACACAGAGCCGATCATACCTCCCGATTCCGAACACAGTCCCGATATCATCGGGGGCTCATGCACCGAAATAACACCATCGGCCCACAAACTCATGGCTTTAATTGCCTTGTGGACCGAGCCCTTCCTTGCCTACTTCACTAGGAATGAGCCCCCTGAGGATCAGACTGAGGCTCGTCGCATTGTTCGACGTTCGAAAGCCTACCAAGTTCATGAAGGAGAACTGTACAAGAAAAGTACTACCGGAGTCCTTCAACGATGTATCTCCAAAGAAGAGGGACGACAACTCTTGGCTGAAATACACGCTGGTCTTGGCGGTCATCCTGCCGCAGCCCGGGCCCTTGTAAGTAAAGCCTTCCGCACGGTTTCTTTTGGCCCATAGCCCGGGCAGATGCACAAGACCTCGTACAGTGCTGCGTCAGATGCCAGGTTTTCTCTAATCAAAGCCATATGCCACCCATTGCCCTCCGAAAAATCCCCATTACTTGGCCCTTTGCAGTCTGGGGGCTCGACATGGTCGGACCTCTTAAAGGGGGAAGCCATAAGAAGAAGTACTTATTGGTTATGGTCGGCAAGTTCACTAAGTGGATAGAGGCCAAACCAGTTAAAACGGTGGAAGCCGGACCGGTGATAGATTTCATATCCAGCGTCGTACCCCGTTATGGTGTCCCGCGCAGTATTATTACTGACAATGGCTCTAACTTTACAGCCGACGAGGTGAAAATTTGGTGCGCCAATTTGGGCATCAAGCTTGATTACTGTCGGATTTCGGGTTCCTGCAGACCCTCTAGTTTCGAACTCTGGGGTGCACGCGGAGATCTCACCCCCTACCTACCCGCATCTCGCCGCCTCGCTAGGATCTAAACTATGAAAGGAATAACACAAGAGACACAGGGTTTATACTGGTTCGGGCCACCATTGTGGTGTAACACCCTACTCCAGTGTGTGGTGTGGTGGATTGCCTCTTGGGCTGATGATGAACAATACAAGGAAGAACAGCCTCGCGAGGGTCTGTTCTTGGCTGGTGCGATGAACTGCTAGGTGGAGTTCAGTCGCTTCTCTCTCTCTCTCTGCAATTGGTCTCTTCCTCTCTCTACCCTGTGGGTGGCTAGTCCTATTTATAGGCAGAGGCCCTGGGCCTCTTCCCAAATATTGAGCGGGAAGGGTGCCAACAATTGGCCATTTTGAAGGGGAACATCTAGTACACTTATCTTGAATAAAGTTGGTCCTCGCCTGTCAAAGGCTCTGGTGGTGACGCCGGCTTGGGCTCCACGATGACTTCCTTCCCGCCGTTTGGACGGTCTTGGTCTTGTTGCACCGAAACGGGTGCCTTTGCTTGATGCTCTCGCCTGCGCTTGCCCCCTTTGCACCAAAGAGGAAATGAGGACACTGCGCGGGCTGGCGCCCGCCTGGCGCCCGCCTGGCGCCCTTGGTCGTCATGGCTTGCGTCATGGGCACCTCGTGAGGTACCCCGCCTTGATCTCTCCGCCTCGCGAGCCACCGACGAGGCCGTGCTCGAGAAAGCTTCCTGTTGTCCGCCTCATGAGGCTTGGCCTCGCGAGGGTCTTGAGCTTGTGCCGATGAAGATGGGCCGTCTTTGGGCCACCCCTTGAGCCACGCCGCAGGCCGCAGTGTGCAAGTCCGGGTACCCCATTCCCGTAACGCCGACAAGAGCCCCGGGCCCCAAAGGCGCGCTGGACTTGGCTGAGCAGCGAAGGGGCAAGTCTGCGGCACCGTGGGCCCCTAATAGCTCTGCGGCCTTGGGCGCCAAGCGTGGCGGTTGATTGGGCGTGGGCGCCTTTAGCAATCGCTGCGAATCGACAAAAGTGCGGCACTGTCTAGGCTTTGCCTCCTTTGCCTCCTCCGGTCATTGCCTGCATCCCCTTTCTTGCGCCTTTCCTTCCTCGCTCAAATCTCCAGATCTACTTCGACCGCGTGCCCTAGCAAGACATGGCGCCGCTCGCCCTGGCCGGAGCTTGGTACTCACCCGCCTTGGACTCGCCGAACGTGTCGGAGAAGGGCCTTGCCTGGGTGCGCCGGATAGTGGCGGCGCAAGGCAACGACGGGGCAACGGTGCTCAGGGCCGGCTCCGCCCTTCCCGAGGGCCAAGGAAGCACCTTCTACCGGCTCTTCGTGAGCGCCATTGCTGTCGGTCTGGTGTCTCCCTTTTCTGAGTTCTTCTTTTCTGTCCTCCGCCATTACAAACTGCAAGCTCTGCACCTCCATCCCAACTCTGTTCTTCTTCTGGCGATCTTCGCCTACTATTGTGAGGCTCATGTCGGGGTGCAGCCCTCAGTGGCCTTGCTGCGCCACTACTTCTACCTCCGGACCTCTCGCGGTCCCATCTCCGCGTGCGCGAGCTTTGTCGCGTATGGCAGCTCCAACGCCATCTCGAAGCCTGGGAAGAGGATTGAGGGCTTCAGGAGCAAGTGGGTCATGGTAGATGCTGGGCGCATCCATCCTCGGCTGATTCTGCCCACGGAGCACCCCACGACCTCTGACGATTGGTCTCGCGCGGAACTCGTGGATCCCCGCGTGAAGCCGGTGCTGGAGAAGATGAACGCGGACCTGTGGCCGGGCAACATGGCGACGGCGAAGCTGACCGGTGCGTCACTCCCGAGGGAGTTCCCTGAGCACCAGTGGCCCCGCTTCATCGCTGCACGCTTCCTGTGGAGGCCCCCGCCGAGCCCCCGCAGCCTTGGCCGATGAAGATCTGGCCGGTCCTCCAATCTTTGGTCGGGGAGACGTGGCGAGGCCGGAGGGCGCCTGCACTTCTGTTCCTTCGGGATGATTGGGAGCAAAAGTGGACTCCATGCCCGTCTTCAATGGGGACGGGCCCGTGCCCATGGAGGTTCCCGAGGACCCGGCTGACCTGGCGACGGTGAACGTGTTCTCCGGCGACTCCAAATAAGAGGAGGAAGAAGAGGAGCGGGAAGAGGGGCCTGACTCGAGGCGACCACGGGAGTCGAGAGCACCCCTCCCCCGGCGCAGGTCCCGCGCTCTCCGCCTCTCGCCGAGCGACGACGAGGATGGCGATGAGCGGGGCGGCGAGAGCTTGCCCCCGATCCCGAAGAAGGATAGGACTGGGCTGGTCCCCCGCGGGTCTGCCCCAGCTCCGAGGTGATCCGCAGATGTGCCTCCTGCTCCCGGGCCTCTTGAGGCTGATCCCTGCAGTCGGCTCTCGGGCTTCAAGTATGGCCGAAGGTTGCTCGAGCCTGCGAGCGATGACCAGTAAGTGCTTGATTCTTGTTTTATTCCTTGCTTTGTCGCTGAGGCTTGATATCTGTATCTCTTGGCTAGAATGGCGCCTACGGCGAAGAAGCTGAAGGGGGCTCCCGAGGCCTTGTCTGGGGCAGTGCCTCCCGAGGCCTCTTGCCCGGTCATCCTCGCGAGGCTTGGCGGAGCTAACTAGGGCAAGCTCAGCCCCCATGGCCCAAGCGACTCCCGAGGTATCCTTGCCTGATGCCACTGCCGCAGTTGCCGGGGCGCAGCAGGTCCCGCCTCAGGATGCTGTGGTTACACTGCCGTCCTCTCCTCCTACTCCACCAACTGCTGTCTCTTCGGCTCCTCCCACTGTCCTGGATTGTACTGCTGCTGAACTGGACCGGCTGCGGCAAGATATTCTGGGTGACGACCCTTGCTTGGTGGCCGGGCGCTTGAGCCGCCTCCCGGGTTCGTTTGGACGCTCGATTCGAAAGGCGCTGGTTCAGGCGACGGGCTGACGAGGAGAAGCAGGCCGTCCTTGGGGTGAAGGCTGCTTGCGACGCCACCTTGGGGGAGGTAGCCGATGTCCGAGGTCGTTGCAAGGCGCTGGAGAGCGAGCTGCAGGGCCTACGTGACCAGCTCGCCAAGGAGGCCCGCATTCTCTAATAAAGGAGGAAGACATGAAGGCTCGTGAGGCGGCCGTCAAGGACCGGGACGCCAAGCTTAACAAGTGCCGTGACCGCCTGGGTGCGCTGGAGCAGGAGTTGGAGGAGAAGAGGGTCGAGCTGGACGGCAAGGCGCGGGTCCTCGCCGAGGACCGCGTGGCCTTCGCGGAGATGGAGGTGAAGGCTCACACTTTGCTGAGGCCGCTTTACGACAGCGACCTGGAAAGCCCGCTGGCCGGCGCCGAGGACGGCCCTGCCAAGCTGCTTCCCTTCCTGATCCGTGCCCTTGAAGATGTCACCCTCGGCCTTGGCCCTACGGCCGAGGCCGAGGCGCGTGTCCTGTCTTCTGCAGTCACGACGCACGCCCCTTAGCCACGCCTACCTTCGCGATCCCGACGCCGACCTTGACAGCTGCTTTGGAGCCCGTGGCGGCGAGCTTGCGCTGCCGCCGCTGAAGCCGTGAAGGGTCGAGCGGAGGCTCACTGGGCGTTTACGGCGTTCAGCACTAAGCCGAAGCGGCGCTGCCGGTCCGAGGCTTCACGGGCGAACTCGCCCAGCGCAGCTCCGCCACAACAAGTGACTCCTTCGTGGCTCTGCTCGCTTTCAGCTCCGCAACATGCATCATGCCTCGGGAGGCGTTTAAACTTGAGTTTGGTGTTGTGACAACAGTTATGGACTGTAATATTTGCTTTTGAAGTCCTTGAGATTTGCGCTTTTCCTTCCTACTTGCTTATGTTCTACGCCGGCAGAGCTCGGCCGATACCTCGGCCAGAAGCCCCGACCGGAAACCAGGACGGGACCAAGGAGTGAGGGGCTACGTGACAAGTTAGGCTCCTGAGTCGCGATGTTTAGGAGTCCCCCCTTGGCGCACGAACAACAAGTAGGGAGGTGAGATGTATGGGCAAATCTACCATTCTACGTCTGCAGAGCCCGGCCCCGCGCATACCTCAACCGCCGTTAGCCTTTCGGAACTAAGGAGTGAGGGGCTACGTGACCAGTTAGGCTCCTGAGTCACGATTCTCAGGAGTCCCCCTTGACGCTCAAACGGCCTTCGTACCTTGGCTCCACTCGGGGAGAGACGTGCGACGAACCAGGCCCGAGGGGCATGGCTGGGTGGCGTGCGTCTGGGCGTGACCCAGGCGTATCCCCCGTGCCCAGCCCCCTCGCGCAGCGCTCCCAAGGGGAGGCGTTGCGATGAGGCCATATATTGAGCTCTGGGCTCCCTGAGGTTGATTCGGCCGGGGGCACCCTCAGTTGTTTATCACCAGCGCGGAGCATAGCGCTTTCGTATGTGTACGGGCATAGCCGCTCCTCGGCAGTGTCGTCAGCCAGCGCAGAGCATGGTGCTTCCACTGGTGCGTGGGAGGGGCTCCCCTCCGGGAGGAGCCCCGGGCGTGTCTGACCCATACGACACGTGGGCACACGGTAGGGCCTCGCGAGGTGTATCTGGGCACCCGTGAGCCAGCGCGGGACTCACGGGGCCCTACCTTAAGGCGGGTTGCGCCTGGCACTGGGCCTTAACTTGTGATGTGTTACTGCAAATTTGGTTAGATGCCAATGCTCTACGTCCTCGGGTCCCGGACCTCGAGCGGGTCTCAGCCGTCGCTGGTATGCCAGGTCACGATGCCATGGACAAGGCCAGAGGGTGAGGGCTGGAGAGCTAGTAGGAGCCCATGAGCCGTGATGCTCAGGTACCCCCCTTTAACGTGCAAGCGGCCGACATGAAGGAAGAAAGGGGTGCCGTGGACAGGCATCAAATAAAAATCATGATGGGCCGAACGCATGACCCAAAATAAACGCAAGAGGGGTACATGTCTTGGAGTTCCACCAAGCGACTTGGGGATGATGCAGCCCGAGGGGCGCCCCCAACAAAGTAAGCTAGGAACATGAAGTAAAAGGGATACATGCCGCAGGGACGAACCCACACGGCCTGGGAATGATGCAGCCCTGGGGGGCGCTCCCAGATGGAAATGAAACTTGAAGGATGTCACTTGATAAAGTTGAAGGCGAAGGGACGCTGAAGTAGCGGATGTCGTGGGCTGCGGCAGCCGATCTTCACGAGTCCCCAGGCCCAGGAGCCTCGGGAGGCTCCGGAGGCGCTGGTGGCTCCTCGCGGACCATCTCCATCTCCGCCAGGACTGCGGAACGCATGGCCTCTTGAGCCTCCAGGATGCTCCCCATGAGGTGCTGGTGCGTGGCGGCCGCGTTCAGCAAACCGTAAGGCATGCGAACGTAGCTGTGGGGTGGACCTTCGCAGCGCCCCACGCGTGAGGGCTAGAAGAGCTCCTGAGAGGCGGCTCGGTTGAGCCCTGGTATGTCGATGCAGATGTGAATCCCACCATCCTCGCCTGGACGGGGAGCTACGGCGGGTAAGCGGCGGCTGCCACTCATGACTCTTGACTCCTGCATGATCTGGTTGACGAACTCCTGAGGGTTTGGCCCTCCTTGCCTCGCTCCTTCCTGAGGGAAACGTGCTTTCAAACACGCTTCCAAGTGGTGCCCAAGCTCCTCCCTCATGACCTTAGCAAGGTCGGTGGCCCTCCAGGAGAGAGCCCCCGAGCCTTGCTTGAGGAGGGCGTCGGGCGCGCCTTCCTATGCGATAGAAGGAGGTGCCCCCTGAACAGGCGCGGACCCTGAGGGACCTGCCTCCCGAGGGGTTGGGCCTGGCGGTGTCTTCTTCTTCTTGGGAGCAGTCTCGGGGAGCCTCCCGCTCCTGCGATCTTGGTCTTCAAGTGATGCAGCTTGAAAAGCTCGCTCCAGGGAGCACACTGCGTCTCTCTCTTCGCAAGGCACCATGATGACTCCGCCGCTTCCTGGCATCTTGAGGACGTTGTAGCCGTGATGAGTCATGGCCATGAACTTGGCCAGAGCTGGGTACCCGAGGATGGCATTGTACGACAGGCGAATGTTGGCGACTTCGAAGTCGATGAGCTCGGTGCGGTAGTTGTCGCGCACCCCGAAGGTGACGGGGAGGCGGACCTGCCCAATCGGAACTGTGGAGCCATCGGAGACTCCGGAGAAAGGCTTGGTTGGCTGGAGCTGATTGTAAGGCACTTGGAGGTTGTTGAATGTCTCTACGGACATGACATTGAGCCCTGCTCTGCCATTGATGAGGGTTCTGGTAACTTGCACGTTGCTGATGATTGGGGAACAAAGCATCGGGAGGACTCTGGCTGTGGCCGTGCATTTGAGCTGATCTGCTGAGCTAAACGTGATGGCGCACGCTGACCACCTGAGAGGGCGTGTGGCCTCGAACTTGGGGAGGACTGCATTCACTTCGCAGGCAAACTGCTTGAAGATGCGCCCGAGAGGTCGGGCTTGAGCTCCGCCCCGTGATGCGAAGGACTGGTCGCTGCTCCCGGAAGCCCCCACTTCGTCCCCTGGCTGATGGTCCTCATTTCTCCTTGCTGCAGCCGACAGAGGAGGGAGGCCTGCTTCCTTATGGGCGATCTCGCGAGGGCTGATCCCTCCCAGCCTCACTTTCGAGGCTAATCGCGAGGCTGATCCCCGCCGATCTCGCGAGGTCGGCCACGCCACCTTGGCGAGGGCCACGGCCTTCCTGGGGTCTCCTGTGTTTTTCCTCCTCGGTCAGAAGCCTCGGTCGCTGCGGTTGGGGCGTCATCGATTCTCCTTCTCGCACGGCTTGGAGCTCTTGACATTCGTTGGTGTTGTGGGTGTGGAGGTCGTGGTGCATAGCACTGCTGCCCCGGAAGACTCAGTTGATCTCTCGCCGCTTGGTGTCTGGTTCTACCGCGAGCACGGCAGCCCCCTTGTGCTTCACATCCTTGGCCTTGGACTTCTTCTATTCTGGGTCTGCGGCTGGCAGCTCGAGGAGGGAAAGGCGTCCTTCCTTAGCCCTGGCGCACTTGGTCGCCAAGTTGAACAGCTCCAAGGATGTGCACAGATCTTCATGCACGCCAGCCTCCTCCTTCATCTTGACGCCTCGCAGACCGGGCTTCTGGAGAAGGCCGAGATGATGGCCTCCTCGGTCACCTTGGGAATCTTGAGGCGCGTTGTTGAAGCTACCGATGTACTCTCGCAGAGGTCTCCCTCAAGCCGCCATCGCGGCGTGATGTCGCCACGCCAGGAGGCCGGTCACGAGTGCCTTGGAAGTTACGGCGAATGGAAGATCTCGGCCCCAGAAGAGATCATGCCTCGAGCCAGTGTTCAGAGCCAAAAGGGCCCCTGGCCCTGAGTGCCATTGGAAACCAGTTCGCCATGACCTTCTTCGCCCTCTGCTGAGCGATGCCCAGCTCATAGAGTCGTGGAGGAACTCCGCAGGGTTTCGGCCGGTCGTCAGAAGCGAGGAGGCAGGTTCTGCTTGAACTTGCCGGGCCATGCGACGCTGCACTCGTGGTGAAGGCGCGACAGCTCGCTGTGGCTACTGGAGGCCTTTGGTGACGAAGAGCCTGGTCTCTGCGGGTCCCTATGCGCCGGGCCTGAGCAGCGCCGGGTCTTTGGCGCGGCCGGAGCAGAGCGCGGTCTGAGACGAAGCTGCAGGAGCACTCGGCAACTTCTTGGGGCGAGGACCTCGACAGCTCGCTTCTTGCCTGTCAGGGCGCCGGACGGAGTGGATTCCGCCGGGCTCGCTTGGGGCCAAGGCGCCTTTCTTGAGGGGGAGGCGGCTAAGGCCTCGAGCTTCATCGCCACAAGCAGGCGGGCGCCGTGCAGCGAGAATGACGGCTGGGGAGCCTCTGCATGGACGAAGCTCGGCGACTCGGCCGAGCCACTCTTCATAGACGTCGTCGACAGAGCGGTAGCGCAGGAGCTCGCTTGTCATGGCGATGAGCGCAGCTCGAGTTTTCCAGTGGCGCGCTGGAGCGCGAGACGGCAAGAAACCACCGGGCGAAAGTGAAGGAGAAGGTGGGCTACATCTCGCCTCACTTCGACGGATGTCGACGGTTGTTGTCGCTCATTCTCGCCGCCGGGCGGCGCGGACTAAGGCGATTGTGGAACGGCGGGCGGCCGCCGACGGGCCGCTCAGACGCGCGGGTAGCGAGAGCGGCTCAAGGCTGCAGATGGGCCCGACGAGCGTCCGACATGGATGCCGATGGCGGCGAAGAACAGGGCGACGGAAAACGGATTCTGTGCACTTCACCGCGCGCCAATGTCGGATTTCGGGTTCCGGCACTCCTCTAGGTTCGAACTCCGGGTGCACGCAGAGATCTCACCCCTACCTACTCGCACTCTCGCCGCTTAGGATCTAAACTATGAAAGGAACAACACAAGAGACACATGGTTTATATCGTTCGGGCCACCATTGTGGTGTAACACCCTACTCCAAAGGTGTGGTGTGGTGGATTGCCTCTTGGGCTGATGATGAACAATAAGGAACAACAGCCCCCATGAGGGTCTGTTCTGGCCGGGTACGATGAACTGCTAGGTGGAGTTCAGGCCGCCTTCTCTCTCTCTCTCTCGCAATTGGTCTCTTCCTCTCTACTCGTGGGTGGCTAGTCCTATTTATAGGCAGAGGCCCCGGCCTCTTCCCAAATATTGAGCTGGAAGGGCGCCAACAATTGGCCATTTTGAAGGGGAACATCTAGTACACTTATCCTAACTAAAGTTGGTCCTCTGCACAAAGGCTCGTGGTGGACGGCTTGGGCTCCACGATGACTTCCTTCCCGCCGTTATGACGGTCTTGGTCTTGTTGCACCAAACGGGTGCCTTTGCTTGATGCTCTCGCTTCAAGGCCCCCTTGCACCAAAGAGGAAATGAGGACATCATGCTGGTCGGCGCCTCACCGGCGCCTTGGTCATCATGGCTATGCGCCATGGGCACCTCGTGAGGTACCCCCCGCCTGATCTCTCCGCCTCATGCGAAAGCCAGCCCGGACGAGGTCAGGCTCGAGGAAGCTTCTGTCAGTCGCCCATGTAGGCTTGGCCCCGCGCGAGGGTCTTGATCTTGTGCTGTTGAAGATGGGCCGTGCTGGGCCACCCCTTGAGCCACGCCGCAGGCCGCAGGCAGGCAAGTCTGGGTACCCCCGTTCCCAGAACGCCGACAATTATGCCTCCGTATACCACCCTTAGACAAATGGTCAGGTCAAATGTGCTAATGGCATGATAATGAGCGACATCAAACCTAGACTAGTGCGATCTCTGTGAGAATCAGACAAGCACTGGGTCAAGGAACTCGATTCCATACTCTGGGGGCTGTGGACCACGCCCAATCGCACGACCGGATATACACCCTTTTTCATGGTGTACGGTGCAGAGGTAGTCTTGCCTTGCGACATTATTCATGACTCGCCTCGAGTGCGCATGTATGAAGAGAGAGAAGCCGAGCTCGATCGGCAGGACAACTTGGACAGCCTGGAGGAGGAGCGCGATGTCGCAAAGGCCCGTTCTGCATTCTATCAACAGCAGGCTCGGCGATACCAAATCAGAAAGACCTACAATGTCTGTGAACTCGTTTTATTACTACTAGAAAAGAAAAAGGACAAGCTCAAGCCCAAATGGGAGGGTCCCTTCATTATAGATGAAGTTCTCACTGGAGGAGCCTATCATCTTCACAATGCTTCGTACAATCGCTTGGAGCCAAACCCATGGAATGCTGCAAGGCTCCGAAGATTCTACGCCTAAGTCCACACATATACCTTTTTTCTCATTCCATCTTTTCTCCATTTTACTGTTTTCCTTTTTTTCTCGTTTCTATACGACTTCTAGCTCGTGTCCGGATAAACCGCACACCTGAGGGGTAGACATCCTCAAATGTACATACCCCACAATACCTGGGGGCTTCCTTTTCGCAAGAAGCTTATTCTTATTATTATTTCTCGAGCATCAAGCTCACCATATATATGTGTCATCTATACATATATGTCTTTTCTTCGCCATTATATGCACCTTTATGACTTAAGTTTTTGCCAAGCTGGGTCGCCTGGCTCCTGTGCTTATGCCCTATGTTCCCGCTTGTTTGGCTAGGGCATAAAGGGAGCACCTCTGTGATTGTTACAGCCGGGTCATCCGGACATGTACCTCAGACGGGTGAAGCCGAAAGCTAACGTTCTTAAGGGAATGATTGGTCGGCGAGCAAAAGATGAACTGCCCTCGTGGCAATACAAAACCCCAGAGTATAAACGTGTACTGTGATTTTTTAGCATCACAACTTCGGCATGCACAAAGAACCGCATACTAGTCGAGGGAAAGGAACCCTTAACGAAACTATTCTCTCTGGAAGATGTTTCTTACAATCAAATGTAATATAACATAACTCCCCAAATACAACTTGTCTGTTCGAGCAACCATGAACGGACTGCCTGGTTTCCGAACATACTTTGGTGTTTACCTACGGTATAGTATTCGGAAACACTCCAAACCTAGGGTTTTCGGAGGACGAAGCAGAAAGTCTGCCATGACAATCGTTTTACAAATTCGGCTGGAGGCAAGTTTATCGATAAAAGTACATTGCTACTTGGACTAAAAAACTTCTTCTTCCTCTAGACCCTCTAACAGGTTGTCTAGTCTACAATCTTGTTGGGAAAATTTTGCGGCCTCCTTCAGTTGGTCATACACCAGGCTGACCGGGATTTCTTGTTCATCGGATCCTCGAGGTCCGACCCGCGCCATATGATTTGGATCAAGTCCGGTGTACCGTGTTTTTACCATGGCCCATGCCTCTCGATCACCTTCTCGGCATGCTGATATCTTCCACAGCCCAAAACGGCACCGAGCTCCCTTGAACAAATTAAGGAGTTCCTCCATACTCCTTGGAGGAGAGTCGGCTGGCCATAAAGCCTTCGCAATGTTTCTCATTGCCTTCTACGCTCGCTCGTGCACCTTGGACAGCTCTTGTAGCAGGTCGCCTTGAAATCCGGACACCTCTTCTTCGGGCCGCCCAGTCAACACACCTGCAGCAATAAACTGGTTAGGATTCGCATCAGCGAACTGTATAACAGTCAGTTAAAAGGCATACTGAATATGCCACCTCCCAGCTTTCTGTTTTCCTTTAGGGCATCCGCCAATTGGGCTCGCACGTCTTTCAGCTCTTCGCCGAGCTTGGTGTTGGCATCCTGCAACTTGTTCTTCTCGTCCCTGGTCCGTGTCAATACACGTTGACTAGCGGCCTCTTGCCTTTTGGCATGTTCTTTATCCGCCTGAGCGGCCTTTAATTTCTCTTCCAGCTGATCCGATGACCCTGCCATCATAACATGCAATAGTGTTTATCTGCATAAACACGACTGGCACATTATTACATTTTCCGGACAGAAGGGAGCATTACCAGTCGGTGCCTCCTTGGCCTTCTCCAGTTCAGCGGTAACAGCAGACAACTGGGTCCGACACTGCTCTTGCTCCCGAGATAGCATGCCGTTCTTCTCAGTGAGTATCTGGTTATACATCAATCCTTAAATTCAGTTGCTTCAACTGTTTTCAAGTCTCGGGGGCTACTGGCATAGGACTATTAAATCCACACAAAATAATCTTACCCGCACATCCTTTGAAAGCTGGCAAGTGGCTCTAGCAAGCCCGTCCCGAGCAGCTCGAATGTATGCATCTGCCGAGCTGAAGGCATTGAACGCCTCTTCAGTAAAGTTAGGGTCGCGCAAAGCTGCCCTCCGGCGCCGATGGTTCATTGCACTCTCCACCTCAGAGTTAGTAACAAATAGTTATCCGAATCGTCGGAGAGAGGACAATCCGGCATTGCACCCGTATCAACTCTAGTCTTAGAGGCAGGGTCTGGGGTTGGATTGGTGGACATATGTCCGGCAAGGCCTCCGGATATAGTCCGCTGAATGCTCTTCCTGAAATATGGCATAGCAGAAAATGTCACAATTCGGTATGTTTGCCGCAAGGTGTATTGAAAACCATACCTTTTTTATGGAGGCGGGGGCTTGGAGGTATCACTGTCTGCCTTTCTTTTCAAAGACCCGCCTTGTCTCGGCACCCCCTTCTTAAGGGACGATCTCGATGCGGCGTGGTGAGACGAGCGCCGCCCCTTTGAAGCACGAAACAGTGCAGTAGGTGAGGCGCAATGGGAAAACTCTCTTGGAGGACATGCTCCGTGGGCACTTACATGGGAAGAAGGGAGAAGGCCAGGGTAGTCGGCTGCAATGGCCACTTCTGTGCCGTCATAGCTCGCCTGGTAGAAGACCCCCTCCTTGAGCTCCACGAATATATCCGGATCCTCTTCAAAACCAGGATCTAAGTCCCGAATGTGGTCCTCCGGTTGCGGAGCGGGGCTATAGATCCCCACGGTGGCCTCCTCCATTCCTGTTAAAAGTGGTTGGGTTAAGTTCGATTAGTTGCAACGCAGGAAGAGGATTAAGTGAGGTTCTGGATTGAAAACTTACCCAACTAGGGGGGTTGTACATGGAAAAGCCCTCTCGGCACTTAAGGCGAGTGAATTCTTTTTTCTCCCCTTTATAAAGATCGGATAACATGGCGGCCAGTGCGGTGAAATTTTCCGGACCCTTGCGCCCATAGCGAGATGTATCATCCTCCCCGTTGTAGTTCCACATGGGGAGTCCTATGGATTGGAGTGGCTGAACACCTCGCGTTATGGAAATCGCCATGACCTCAATTATGGACAATCCGGATTGGGCGAGTATTTTTATCTTGTCCATTAACATCTTAACCTCTGGATTAGCTGCCTCCTCGAGGCTCCGGGGGCGCCAGCTGTGGCGCTTTTTTAACAGACCATTGGAGAATTCAGGAAGGCCTCGTCGGATTGGGTCCGAGAGAATGACGTCTTCAATATAAAACCACTCTGAGGGCCACTCTTCGGATGCCCTCTTCGGAGTGCCGGACAAGTATCCTGTCTCGGCTATGCGCCATACTTCGGCACCGCCCACCTCGAACATGGATCCCTTTTGGGAGCGAGGGAAGAGACAGAAAAGCTTCCTCCATAGCTCGAAATGGGCCTCACAACCTAGGAACAACTCACAAAGAGCGACTAAGCCAGCAATGTGCAGAATGGAGCCCGGCGTGAGATTGTGCAGTTGGAGACCATAGTACTCCAGGAGGCCTCGGAGGAAAGGATGGATTGGAAATCCAATGCCTCTTAAGAGAAAGGAAACGAAGCACACTCGCTCCCCTTCTGAAGGATTCGGGAAACTTTCTGCCAGGGCCTCGCTAGTAAAAGAAGCTAATCCCGCCTGAACGGGGACTAGATCCGCAGGGGGGAGATAGCCCTGCACCTGGAGCTTGGTCAGTTGGGCATGGGATACAGCGCAACTCTCCCAATCACCTTTTTGAGGGCCATGGGGGCGGGAGGAAGAACTAGGAGCGCTGGCCATGATTGTGTGGTTTCTTGGGGCAAGTTCAAAGGACTTTCGCCTGATGTGGGATGGCGTCTGAGATCTAATCTCCTTAAATAGACTCCTTCCATACGCTGTCGAGGGGTTATCTGTGAGAAAACACTTGGACCCTTCGTATTCATTTGCCACACAGAAGCTGAGGCGACGGAAGCACAAAAGCCGAAGGGTATGCCATTTAATGAAAGGCCGAGCTGTTCGAAGAATTCATACCAAGACCGAAGATGTAAGGGCCGAATATAGTCCTCCAGTTCAGATACTTTGAAGTTTTCGGTGGAGGAACCCGCCTTGCAATGCCGAAGAAAATCGACGCGCTGGACACGTCGTCATTGAAGAGTGGTTCAGGGGCTACAGAGGGAGTCCTGGATTATGGGGTCCTTGGGCGTCCGGGCTACGTAATGTGGGCCGTACTAATGGGCCGTGAAGATACAAGACGAAAGACTTTCCCCCGTGTCCGGTGGGACTTGTCGGTGTCAAAACCGGCGGATCTCCGGTAGGGGGTCCCAAACTGTGCGTCTAAGGCGGATGGTAATAGGAGGCGGGGGACACAATGTTTACCCAGGTTCGGGCCCTCTCGATGGAGGTAATACCCTACTTCACCTTGATTGATCTTGATGATATGAGTAATACAAGAGTTGATCTACCACGAGATCGTAGAGGCTAAACCCTAGAAGCTAGCCTATGATTATGATTGTTGTTCCTACGGACTAAACCCTCCGGTTTATATAGACTCTGGAGGGGGCTAGGGTTGCACAGAGTCATTTACAAGGGAGGAGATCTACATATCCGAATTGCCAAGCTTACCTTCCACGCAAAGGAGAGTCCCACCCGGACATGGGACGAAGTCTTCAATCTTGTATCTTCATAGTCCAACAGTTCGGTGAAAGTATATAGACCGGCTGTCCGAGGACCCCCTACTCCAGGACACCCTCAGTAGCCCTTGAACCAGGCTTCAATGACGATGAGTCCGGCGCGCAGATTGTCTTCGGCATTGCAAGGCGGGTTCTTCCTCCGGATACTCCATAGAAGATTTTGAACACAAGGATCGTGTCCGACTCTGCAGCACAAATTCCACATACCACCGTAGAGAGTATAATATTTCCACAAATCTAATATGCTGACAACTCTTCATAACGTGACATCACGCCACGGCCCGGTCATTATTCGAACCGTTTTCCTCAACCAGCTACTGCACACATTGTGAGGCGGTTTTCTTGGCACGTCTTGTCGAAACGGAGATCGTGTCCCCTTATCACGGGATTCTCATCAATACGGCTGCGGGTAACCCAACAGCGCCATCAATCATGGCACTTGGGGAATAAGCGGGTTTACCAGGCAAGTGGGGAGGCGCAGAATCCCTGCTGCCTTTATAAGGGGATAAGGACTCCCTTTCGCACCCACGCTTTCTTCTTCCCGATCCATTCCCCTTCGCTCGAGCTCCAGCACCCAAGCATTCGTCTTCTCCGCCCACAAAGGCCTTCCGAAAATGTCCAGATCCGGAGCAGGAGGCAAGTGGATGGCCTCTACCGTCTAGGAGATGGATATCAAAAAGCTTCGGGAGGCCGGGTACCTGGCCAAGAAAATCAGCCACCGTCTCCCGACGGCGGGACAGATCCTCATTTTGTCCGCGGGCTAGGGTTTCCCCTCCACCCATTCGTTCGCGGCATCATGTATTATTACGGGATCGATTTTCATGGTCTATCCCCCAATTCCTTCCTCAACATCTCGACATTCATCATCGTGTGCGAGGCTTTTCTCCGCATCTCGCCACACTACGACTTATGGCTGAAGATCTTTAACGTGAAGCCCAAGGTAGTGAGCGGCGAGCATGCCGAGTGTGGGGGCGCTATGGTGAGAAAGATGCCCAATGTTACATGCCAGCAGGTACTTTTAATGATTCCGTCAAAGAGTGGCAACAGCAGTGGTTTTACATCACTGAGCCGCGCGGCACGGAATGGGCCGCTGCTCCCGAGTTCCGATCCGGAGCCCCTCTGCGGCTTACGTCCTGGCCTAAGAAGGGCCTGAACTGGTCTTCGTCCGATGAACTGTCGGTGCTCCAGACGCGCGCTAAGGATATGGAAGACAAGAACATCAAACTTGTCCATGTAGTCCAGGTGATGTTAGTTCGCCGGATCCTGCCTTGTCAACACCGAACTTGCAATCTATGGGAATTCGATCCGACCAAGCACCAGACCCTGTGAGAGCTCTTTGGCTTCTCGCACAAAGACATCTGGAAGGTGCTTTTCAAGTCCGGCAAATCATGGCCGGACTCGGCCGAGGACCGCGGGTACCAACTGTCCCGCCCTGCAAGCTTGGTAAGTTATTATACGTTTTATCCGCATAACCCAAGGGAAATGCTTAATGTGTTTTCCTCAACTCCCTTAGGGCTGGACAAAGAAGGCGGGACGAATCCACTGTCCGGCCCCGCTGCCCGAAGAACCGGCCGGCCCACTTCTGACGAAGATGCTGGTCCCGACGCCGTACAAGGCGCCGAAGAAGAAAACCGAGAAAGAGGCCAAAAAGACCCGGGGCGGCCTTCGTCGCGGTGGCACTTCAGACACAATATCTGAAGGCTCGAACGCCCGTTCTGCCTCCAAGGAGGACGAGGAGGAGGAGGAAGACGAATCCCCAGCGGGGCAAGAAAGAAGAGGGCGGCCTCCATACACTTGGAGGCCGAGTCGCCTAAAAGGGGAAAGGCTCCTCCGGAAGAGCCCACCGCCACCGCCGACAGCAGCTCGGTGTGGGATTCCAGGGCCCAGCCCCTGGTGAACTCGTGAGTAGATAAAATGCGAACACGTTTATGCGTCCAAACTCATCATGGCATAATATTTTATCCTGAGCCATATTTTTTGTAGTCCAGTGAGGTCCCGCACCAAACAATCCTCATTAGGGGATTTGCTGAGCTCGGATGCTATGGAGAGCGGAACACCCCCGAAGGCCCCTTCCCCAAAACATGTGAATAACACTGAGGCTTCGTCCCAGAAGGACCCCGGCCAAGGAGGGGGGGGGGGAAGAGATCGTGAAAGCGGCGCCTGGAGGTCAAACTTCAGGGGTCGGAGACATGGGGGAGAAGATTCCCATGGGAGTCGTCGGCGGGAGCCATGTTGAATTCAGCTCCCAGCCGGACGCAATTCCGGAGACCAATACAACTCCAGAATCAAGCAGGCGGCCTCCCTTGGCTGGAGGGGGCATGCCGGTTCCACCGGCAATCTCTGTCCAACCAGAGGTGCCAGATGCTTTGTTGGCAACGCTGAAGAGCGCCTCCATTGTCGATCAACATCGTGCCCTTATGGGTGCGGTGATTAAGAAGATTCAGTCTGCTGAGAGTGGACTGGATGAAGCCTATATCAGCCTTATAAGAGGTTTCAAGGTATGTTTTATGTGGTTTCGAAGAGTGTCATAGTATGGATAGTAGCTCCTAATACACTGTTCGGTGAAAGAAAGAACCGGATAGAGGATCAAATTTATTTTCGCAGGAAGACTCATTTTATGACATCTATCTCTCTATTACAAGCAGGCGTCTGCTGTGGCTGCTGCCTCGCATACTGCGGAGGTCTCCGGACTGAATCAAAGTCTGGAGCGAACCAAAGAAGAACTTGGCCAGGTGAAAAGGCAGTTGGAAGATAAACAAGGTATGCGCAAGCCTTGTTTGCGTTCAGTGTGGATGTATTTTCAGTATGATAAAATATGTTCCATGATTTTCGCTAGGGACGATGACCGAAGTTGAGGCTCTTAAAAAGGCTGTGGCCGAGGCTGAGAAAAAGGCAGCCGCAGAGCAAGCTATTCGTGGGAAGCACGAGGCCAGGGTTATTGAAGCTGAGCAGGAGCTTCAAGAGGTTGTTACGAAATGCGAGACCTTGGAGCAGAGTTTAACGGAGAAAGAATCCGAACTCACCAGGGCTCATCAGGCCGCGCGGTGCCCAGGGGAAACCCAAGGCGCCCTGCAGGAGATCCAAGAGGCGAGGAAGATCGCAGTGGGTAAGGCTCTTTTCCATGAAAATCAAGTATTTGTGGAGAAAATCATGTTTCTAATTTTGAGGTCGAATTTCTCCAGGGTTGTTTGCAGAACTGCCCCATAGCATATCAGATGCCGCCTTCTACCGAGCCGAAGAAAGGAACATTGCAGATAAGCTCTTCTGGTTGCAGTATTTGGCACCGAATTATCCGGTGCCTTTCGCCGACCAACTGAAACAGCTGATCGAACTGCATAGGGCGGCCAAACTAGCCATGAAGGATTTGATTATCCGGCTATGGCCCGCCGAGCCGATTCCAAGCAGCTACTTCGGGCTCGTGAAGCGGCTTGTGAGTGCCTGCCCTCGACTTGACGTCATCAAGCGGTCGGTCTGTATAGAGGGTGCACGAATGGCCTTCGCCCGCGCAAAGGTGCACTGGGGGAAGATGGATGCTGAAAAGTTGATGACTGAGGGACCGCCAGAGGGGAAGGAGCACCGCAAGCCCGAATTATATTATGAAAGTGTCCTGAAAGGATCCTGCCTTGCGGCAGAGCAATGCACCAAGGACATTATATTTCCATGAATACAATCATGTTGTCCTTTGTAATGTTGAACAAGGTCATTTCTATTATTTATTGCCTGTTATATAAAAGTTTATCCTCCTGCGCGGCCGTTTTATATATTAATCCTGAGAGTTGGCCAGTCGTCGGCTTCTGCCCCCACGTAGGAAGTACGGGGGTGTTCGGGATAAACCTGATCACTCTTTATCCTAGTTTTGGGTCCTTCGAAGGAGGTGTTCAGCACAACGAACCAGGCAATCAGACTATAGGGCTTTATCACTCTCACTTAGCCATAGGAGCTTTAGGAAAGGAAGGTAGTTGTAGCCCCTGGTGCTCGGAAGACCGCATGAGGGGCTCTATAAGCACCTGATCGGAAGAAAAACCGATCCATCGCATGCTGCATTGGTTATGGCATTATGCGGGAGAAATCCTTAAAGATTTTACAACCACTCGAACAGCTGACCAGCTCTCGCCGTATCATGACAGTCAGTTTTTGGCTTTCTCTACTGAGGTGCTCATCCGGAAGAACCGGGACACAATCGCAGTAGTTCCCCCTGTGCCGCCTTAGCCGATATAGCGCAATGTAAGGTAGCAAAACATGGGAGCCGGGCAAACCCAACATTTGACCCAAGACATGATTCAGAGTTGATGCATATAATGCTATAAGTTCGGGGTGCCGAACTTCCATGAAGGTGTTTGGACTTTATTGCCATATTATGGGTAAAACAAAGCCCCTAGCCTATTTAAGGCATATCGCGGTGTACGGATGCCACGTGACAAAAGAATTTCAATAAGAAATATCAGTATATAAGCGTCGTATAAATACACATATTGTATTTGAATAGTACGTCGATGCTTATGAGTACAGGTAATGTGATATAAAAGAAATATGACCGCGGAACCTGCTGAGACCAGGGGGAAGAAGCTGTGTGCGGATCCGGAGTATAGTCAAATGGTCATCGCGGGGAATATCTAAGGATTCCCTTGCGCGTTCGAGCTGCTTCCATATTGCCAGTCCTGGTCTACACAAAATTGAACCTGCAAGGAAAATGTAAAAAAATGTTTATGTGCCGGAGAGCGGTTGAGCCGCGGTATGCGGCCTGTCCTGGCCTTCGCCGGAATGTTTAATTGAGTTTTGGACGAGCCGGGCTATCCTGCCGCGAAGTAGGTCGAAGTCCTTTGGTGGTGTCCGGGATCCTGGCCGTCGACTCGAGGTTCGATTGAAAGGTGCCACTTGTTGCTTCTGCTGTTAAAGCAGCGGTATACTCTTTGGTACCGAGGGAATGTTCGGCCTTGCCATTAACCGTAATGACGCCGCGCGGACCGGGCATCTTGAGCTTATGGTAGGCATAATGTGGCACCGCGTTGAATGAACACGGTTCGTCCGAGCAGTGCCTGATAATCACTGCGAAAGGGGACGATGTCGAAGATTAACTCTTCGGCACGGTAATTGTTTGGTGATCCGAATACTACCTCAAGGGCGATGGAGCCTGTACAGCTGGCCTGCAGACCTGCTATAATACCTCTGAAGGTGGCTTTAGTGGGCTTGATCACCGAATGATCGATGCCCATCTTGTGCACTGTGTCCTGTCAAAGCAGATTTAGACTGCTGCCTCCGCCCATAAGGACTCGTGTGAGGTGGAATCCGTCAATTATTGGGTCGAGGACTAGTGCGGCTGGATTGCCCTGATTGGTGTTAACCGGACGATCCGTGCGGTTGAAGGTGATCGGCCCTAGTTTATATTGTGGGATGACTGGTTCCGTTAAGTTGACATCCCTAAGGATGCGCATCCGGTCCAAGTTGGGAGTGTGGGTGCCGTTTACCATGTTCACCGTTTGGATTTGCGGGGGAAATTTCTTTTACCCTCCTGTACTCGGTGATCTGGGCTCCTCGTCGCCATCATCGCTTTGAGACCCCTTGTCTTTGTTTTTGGCGCCTGACCTGCCGGCTTGTTTGAAGACCCAGCATTCTCTGTTGGTATGATTGTGTGGTGTTCTTGGGGTGCCATGAATTTGGCATGGGCGGTCGAGTATGCGGTCCAGACTGGACGGACCCGAGTTGTCATTTTTTAGTGGCCCATTCCGCTGACTGGACTTAGAGCCACTAAATCCGGCATTGACTGCCGTATCTTCGACGTTTTCACCATTTTTGCGGCGCTTGTGTTTGTTGTGTCGGGGTTTGCCGTTGCTATCTCTGGCCTCTGATGTGCCACGGTTGCTTGCTGTGTTGTTGCTACGGGCCAACCAGCTGTCTTCGCCCATGCAAAAGCGGGTCATGAGTGTCTTGAGGGCTGCCATGGATTTTGGCTTCTCTTGGACAAGATGTCGGGCGAGCCACTCGTCACAGATGTTATGTTTAAAGGCCGACAGGGCTTCGGCATCCGGACAGTCGACAATTTGGTTCTTTTTAGCTAGGAACCGAGTCCAGAATTTCCTGGCTGACTCTCCGGGCTGTTGTGTTATGTGACTTAAATCGTCAGCATCCGGTGGCCGCACATAAGTGCCCTGGATGTTGTCTAGGAATGCGTCTGCCAGGTTCTCCCAACTTTCGATGGAGTTTGCCGGAAAGCTATTCAGCCAATGCCGAGCCGGCCCTTTGGGTTTTAGCGGGAGATACTTGATGGCGTGTAGATCATCCCCGCGGGCCATGTGAATGTGGAGGAAGAAATCCTCTATCCATACCGCGGGGTCTGTAGTGCCATCATATGATTCAGTGTTCACTGGTTTAAACCCTTCTGGGAATTCATGATCCATTACTTCCTCAGTGAAGCATAGGGGGTGTGCGGCGCCTCTGTGCCGGGCTATATCACGATGCAGTTCATACGAGTCTTGTCTATTGTGTTCGGCCCGGCCGAATTTGCTTTTAGTATATCCGGCGTGTCGGTTGTCGTCACGCGTTGGGGCGTGCCCCCGTGATCCATAGGCCGATCTTTTATGTCCTGATTTATTTTCCAATACGTCTCACTGGTCCTGCGTGTTTACCCTGGGCCTTGGTATTTTTGTTTAACTGGCGACGGGGTGCGGGCTGGACTTCGGCTTGACATGCCGCTTTGTCTTGGCCACGAGGTGGTCGGTCAGCCGCATCGTACGCTGGGGGCGTAGGCTTTAATACTTCTTCCTTGAGTTGGGGTAGCAACCTGCGCTTTGGGTAACTTTGGGTTGGGCGCTCGAGTTTGTATTCCTCGGCTGCCAGGACCTTGGTCCATCTATCCGTTAGCAGATCTTGATCAACCTGAAGCTGCTGCTGCTTTTTCTTCACGCTTTTTGCTGTGGCTATGAGCCGGCGCTGGAAGCGCTCCTGTTCAACGGGATCCTTAGGCACGATACATTCTTTGTCGCCGAGGCTCACCTCGTCTTCGGAGAGAGGCATGTAATTGTCATCCTCTGATTCTCCGTCTGCTGCCTGTTCCTTAGGGCTAGCTTGCCCATCCTCCCGCTCGAGGCCTGGTTGGAGGGGATTGTCTTCGTCTTCAGCACTATCCGCATCGTTATTGTCTCTTGTGCCGGTATAGCTGCTTTTGCTATGGCGGGGCTTAGAGCGGCGCCGATGACGCCGGTGCTTAGATTGCTTCTCGAGGGGATTATCCTCCGTTGCCTTATTGCCATTGCTTTCTTTGGGGGTGTCCACCATGTATATATCATATGATGAGGTGGTAGTCCAGCGCCCTGTGGGCGGTGGCTCCTGTCACTACAAAAAAAACACTTCCGTGATGATACGTGTTTGTCACAGTAGGTCACGTTTTCTGTCATGCATGTACATCCATGAATTTTTTTTGACAGAATCAAGATAATCATACCTGTGCTATCGTAGAAGTGTTCCATGACATTACCAAAATTATCATCACGGAAGTGTCCACTTCCATGACGATAAATCGCGCGTCACAGAAGTGCTTTCGTCAAGGGTGACCGACACGTGGCATCCACCATAACGGAACGCCGTTAAGCTATCGGGTTGGATTTTGGATCCGATAACCCGTTAACAACCCCGACCAATGGGAAATTTCCACGTGTAAAATTCTTATTGGCCGGACGAAACACGTGTCAGCTCGTCAGTGGGTCAGATAGGCACCTATGATATGTCGACATGTGCCACGGCCCACCACTGGCCCATTTAGCTTACAAAGCCGGCCCGTTTGACTTGGTCAAAAGTTAACGGGCTGGCCCATGAAAAGCCCGTTAATGGTCTCTTCGCAAATAGCCCATTTTACGGCCCATTAGGCTCTAAAGGAAATCGGCCCAACAACGTCATGTGGGCCGTCGAATATAACACTAGCCCATTTCACTTTCGGCCCATGTATGGCCCACGACGTCTTTCGGCCCATATGAGGCCTTTCAGATCTTCGCCCTTTACAGGCCCACGGTGACTCTAGCCCATAATGAACAGTAATTGTCTTTATACCCGTTAACGGACCGTGATTTACATGGGTCGTTTCCAGCCCGTGTTAGCTTTCGGCCTATTGACGGCCCATACGTTCTTGGGCTCCTTTTCGGCCCTCGATTACTTCCGGTCCACATCGGCTGTTCCCCTAATGGGCCAAATTCGACCCATGGCAAGAGTCGGCCCGTTACTGGCCTGTTCCCCTAATGGGCCAAATTCGGTGCATGGCAAGAGTCGGCCCGTTACTGGCCTGTTCCCCTAATGGGCCAAATTCGGCCCATGGCAAGAGTCGGCCCGTTTCTGGCCTCTTAACCCGTTGCGCCGTTTCCAGCCCGTCTTATATTCTGGCCCATTAACGACCCATTATGCCTGTGACAGAATTAAGCCTTTGCTGTCCTACGACCTGTTACTATGCTGGGCCGATACCAATTACGCCCGATTACGGCTCATGTAGACCCATTTATCCGACGGCCCGAGGCCCACCGACATAAAGCCCATTTATGGACGGCCCGTAGGAGACCCATGGATCCTACGGCCCGTATATGGCCCATGGTAGTTGCGGCCACTAGCAATCCAGGGAAAAAGAAGACTAGGTAATAAATAAGGCCGAAACTAACGCTAGGCTATTAAGGCGATTGCACAGATTACATCCACTCGGCATCAATGATCGCCACCAGGGAAAATATAGGGAACACCCTACACTATACAAAAATGGCTTGCTGTTTTCTTCAGCCGGTGGCTGCACGTTAAGAATAAATTTTGTATCGCACCAACACAAATTACAACTATATAACAAAAGGAAGGTTGGCATAAAACTTAACAGTCTAGTAGATAAATGCACCACCGGAAGTTCAGAAGCTCAGTTCATTTGACCCGACTGTTATGTTTTCATGTTGTATTGTCCGATGGAGCACCATAACTCTCGCCTTCATTTCCCCTAGGCTCCTGAACAACATAGTAAATGTCTGATAGTCTAGTTTCAAAACCATGCATATCTTGACGACATTGAGCAATGTTTCTCCTTGTTTCACAAAGAGTCTCTGTTAGGGAATTGACTTGTGTCTGGAGCGCAGATACAACATTGCTTTAAGCTTGCATATCTTGATCATGAGGTAGTTTGGACGATATTGCATTAACAACCAACCCAGTATTACACAGGAACGTGCTTTTGGCACCGTTAGTGGATGTGCATCTTGACCCACTCTGACAAGAGCCGACATTGCGGTTATAGTTGCCTCGCCACCTTCGTAAGGTGGCGGTTCCACCATTTTTCCATAGCTCATTGAAAAGTTGAGGTTTTACATTAGTAGTACCGTAACGTAAGATATTAAGGAGGCAGCAAAACCAAACAAAATAGCTTTGGTCTATATACGTAACTTATTCTCGTGAACCCATGTAAAATATTAGTTGTATTTTATTGCAAAGTACATAATAAAACCAGGTTCCAAACATATGACCATGTACCATCGCTAATGTATTGTCTATTTCTTCACATTGTATTGAGGGCTAAGGATAAAGAGACGAAGTTTATAATACAGTAAGCATAGTATGCCATCATTCATATCACAAAACAACTGAGAATAGACAAACATGCAATTGTAACGTTGTGTGGGCAAGTCCAGCACGGAACTAGATTACGGGTCAAGATCAAAGGAACATCACTCGTCTCTTTTAAACCTTGTAAGGTGCAATGATATGCTAAGACAATTCTGTATAAAATTGAAAAGAGTAATAGACATTGGCAGCAAACCATGCGCTCAAGGCACAAGCGAGTAAGTAGTAGTTAAAAGGCATGAGGATTAAGGACTTACAACAACGGCTTTGACTGGTGTAGTCATGCCCTTCTTCTTGCCGGTGTGACAGGTCCTTGAAGATTTCCACATCATTTGGTTCAGTACCTTTTGGTCCTTGCGGGCTTTCCTCCGCATTTCGAACAAGTCAATATAGATCCGATAATATGGTACAACAAAAGAGTGAAACAACAGCTACTTACAAGAGCCTCGCAGCAGTGCAATATAGCTACGAGATCACGTAAATGCATTGGAATTTCACTTTCGTAAGGTTGGCCTTGTTCTTTGAACAGTTCACCTACAAGAAGATAGATTTGTGTGGCACATGCGTAAATAGGACTTCAACATGTGATCCGATCACATATATATAATGTACCGATACTTGGATCGGACCGGTGTTTAACAAGGCCCCTCCGGTCTTCATCCGATATATTTTCCATCGAGATGTTTGGGAAAGTTCACCGTTAGCCTTGCCTTCAAAGTGAGTTTTCCTCAAGTTATATCGACATCTTGTCAGAGCGAGACTTGAAAACATGGGTGCAAGCTTGTCCGGTTGCATCATCTTGGCTATCCAACTTGAACCTCATCTGCTGAAAATTATGGGAGTCTCATTATCGACAACCTAGAAAGTATGGGATGAGCAAGACAATATTACTAGTTTCCATACATAACCATACTTACAGATAAATGGTCGAGGAAGGTGTTGAACTGTGTTCGTCTTTGTCATTCCTGTACTGAATCCATGTTGGGAGGATACGTACATAACACCTAACGGCAACCGCTGCCTCTGATACTAACTTGGCTGACTCTATAGCATCATGTGGCCTTTTTAAACCTGTCTCAAAACGGATCTCCATTCTTCCTCCTCTAGATTTAGTTAACCTATCGAGCATTATCCCTGATGTTTGTTTCCTCTTGCGCCTAGGTGCTAGTCCAACAACGAACATAGGAAGTGTTAGTGTACATCAAACTATGAGACTACATATAAAGAAGCATGCAATCAGAATTTGACTCCGGAACTACCTTCTTGCTGTTGAAGCTCACAAGGTTCATCGATATTGCCAACTCGTCTTGTGTCAAGAGTGCTTGGGAAGTAGTGTCGGTGGCAAGGGAGCTTGGGAGCGTCTTTGCTAGCTCGGTTGGCCTTGAGTAAGTCGTGGCAGTAGTAATCTTGTGGTAGGTGTTGCAAGAACTAGGGCTGTCTCTGCTTGTTTGGTGGCAGCTATTTGTTTCTGTTTGGATTTTTTGCAACTCGTGTAGCATGGGATGCCGTGTTTGTAGAATTTTCCATTTGGACTTTGACCTTCTATTGCACCATCAGTACCAGCAGAATCTGCAGGATTCATCCGCTTCTCATTCCCTGCCATTATGTGTTTCTTCCTCTTTATCTGTGCAATGTTAAGTCAAGCCGACAAGAAAAATGAATAACAATTTAGTTCTTCAGAAAAAATTGATGCGTGATGCAGACGAACTGAACTTTGATGTTAGACAACCACATGATAGGAGGATGCAATATGTATGAAAAACAGGACGGAAGAGATAACCAGAACTATGATATGTAAACTAAGAAGAAGACATTTCACCAAATTAGAAGCAATGCAATGGAAGGTAGACACCATATGAAACTACAAATATCGCTCCGCCAAGTTAACAGTGTCTCATCATAAATGGCGTTTAAACAAATGTGAAGCAAAGACAAGAAATAAATCATATGCAAGATGCAAACAACATCACACTACCATGTTAGAGGTCTCTCGTCATTAGTGCCATTGCATATTCACAGCATTGCATATTCACAGCTTATGATGTGTAAACTAAGGAGAAGGCATTTCAACAAATTAGAAGCAATGAAAGCTAGACACCATATGAAAGATGCAACAAATATCACTCTACCAAGTTAAAACTGTCTCGTCATAAGTGCCATTTCAACAAATTAGTAGTACAAGCTAGAAAAGAATGTGAGATGTAACCTATATCACACTCCGAAGTCAAACGTGTCTTATGATAAGTGATTGTTGCAGTTTACACAACAATAGTTATTTGATGTAAGAACATGGTGTGATAGACAGATATTGTATGTTCAAGAAACAGGAACACGTGTCTTATTCAAGTATAGTGTGTAAAGTAAGCAGATGGAATTCAACAAAATTAGAAGCAATACAAGCTAGACATCACACATAGCATGCAACCACATATAATAGTGCCAAGTTAGAGGGAGCACCGGTGATGCTGCACTAGGGGAGACGTGCTCATCATAAACACAACTTTGTTGAGTGTCTATGCATGTGTTGTCTTGGAAATCATCTTAGGGGTGTGGAGGAGTAGAAACTGTAGAGGCTCTCCGTTCGGAAGGAGCACCTTTATCCGCTGCCTTGCTAACTTCCTTACGCTTTATTGCTTTTGAATTGTCAAGTAAAACCGACAAGAAAAAGCAATAAAATTCTCTCTTCAGAACTCATTCATGCATGATATTGACAATCACTACTTTGATGTAAGGCAAACACATGATACCAGGATGGAATATGTACGAAAAATGTGACGGCATGGCATGTTCACAACTGTTTGTGTAAACTAAGGAGAAACCATCCCAAATAAGAAGCAATGCAAGCTAGACACCACATGAAAGATGCAACCAATATGACTCGCCAAGTTAAAAGCGTCCCATCATAAATGGAATTTCAACAAATTAGAAGCAAGCATGCTATAAATCATATGAAAGATGCAACTAATATCGCATTGCATTTACTAAAGGTGTCTCGTCATGTTTATTGATGCGGGATACAAAAACAATAGTTTTATGTAAGGACATGCTTAATAGACAGATGTACTATGTACTAAATACGTGAAGGCATGTCACATTAACTGTGTATAATGTATAAGCTAAGCAGACTAGCACATGCAGTTTAACCAGATTGGAAGAATTACAATCTAGACACCATATGCAACATGCAACCACATATCACGCTGCCAAGTTAGAGTAAGCACCTGCAATGCTAGTGTAGGGGAAATGTTGTAATCAACTACAGAGCTACGTTCACTATCTTCATCTAGCATTTTTGTTTCCTGAGAATCATGTCGGGAGGCTGACGCTGCATTCTTTAAATGAGGAGTAGTCCCCTTGCACCTGCCTCGTCATAAGTGATTGATGAGGGATACACAAGAACATTAGTTTGATGTAAGAACATGGTTAATACACAGATGTACTAGTATGTACCAAAAATAGAAAGGCATGTCATATTCAAAGGTATAATTTGTAAGCTAAGCGGATGCAATTTAACCAAATTGGAAGCAATACAAGCTAGACATCCGGCTGGAGCAGTGAGCATGATCATCTAGGACACGAGAGCACGGTGGGAGGCGGGCTGCTTCGCCACCATCACGGCTTTTTAGTTGGCTTCCAGGTGATGCCTCTCTTTGTTGGGCTTGTCACTGGCTCGGCCAGTGCCCTAACTAGCTATTTGTCTTCTGGTTCTCACGGGATGGTGGTTCATCTAAAAAATATCTTTCCTTATCATAATAAAGACCGACTTTGACCTTTCGACTACAAACTAGACACCATAGGGAACATGCAACCACATATGACACCGTGAAGTTAAAGCAAGCACCTGGGATGGTGGTTCATTGCGAGCGAGGTCATCAACTCCAGAGCTACGTTTACCGTCTCCATCTGTGACACTTTGCACCCTTTATAGCATTGTAACGTGTCTTGCCTACCAGCATCTGAAAGTCGAGCGACTTCTCTCTTTTCTTTTTGGCTTCTCTCATGGCAGCAGAGTCTGAAATACAGTTGCATAAAAACACAATACTGAGAGTAAGGGTGAAGTGTGTGCAGAACTAGTGCATTGTAAAAGTAGCAGATAGCAGGTGGCCAAAAAATAAATGACATGAGACATATGATAGCTCTACAACATTGCATGGCAAACGAAATTAGTTTCTACTCCATATGATTTTGTAATATATGAGCACAGGAAATGCAGGTACTCCTCCAAAGACACCACCACATGTGGTCATATCTAACATAACAATCGACTTAAAATAAATAGGTCGATCGATTTTTTAATGAACCGTCCGATCTATAAGGAACAGGCGGATGGCCTTCGTCTACCTCCCACTTGATCCTTTATTGGCGATCTTTCTCGAACCGCCCGGCCGACCATCGGCCCAGACCCTGCCTCCGCCGCCCGCCCTCCCATCGACCTCACACCACTGCCGTGCTTGGCAGCGCCCGAGCCATCCCTTTAATCCTGGCCAACCTCCCGATCGGGCGCCAGAGGCTCTAGGCCGCTGCGCCTAAGATAAACACCAAGCGCTGCTTCCCGGTGTAATAGGCGTACTAGCGCACATGCTGGGAATGCTCAGATTAATTGGGAATCAAGCGGCGAAATTGAAATTCGAGGCGGTGGACCTCTAGCTAAGGTGAAATAGTATATGAGGAGAAACCTTGTGCATCGCGAGTTACTAGGAACATCTAGTATCAAGAAGAAGCGGTCAACTAGTGTCTTCTGTGGGATGAATACCGTTCAAGCAGAGACGTAAGATTTGCATGAATAAGGGAAGAGGAGTACCTTTTTTGGTTGCCGGTGTGGTCACCTCCACATATCGCGGCGATCTTCTTCTTTTTACTGGGGAAACCGATGTTCTGGAGGGTGCAGGCTTGGACGAAACAATGGCCAAATTGTTGACTGTATTGCCGTGGTCGTATGTCGGCGGAGGGGAAGCAGATCCGAGGCAGCGAAGGACGGCATAGCAGGAACAACTCCGAGTGGTGGAGGATGGAGAAGTTGGAGCGGCAGCGGTGAGGCGCAGGACGGCGTGCTTGAACTGGCTCCGGTATGGACGGCTCAGCCTCGGCCTCAACTACTAGCCGTGGAGGGCGTTGCGGTTGAGGTTGCGGTGGACGACGACGTCGGGGTATCGGCTCCGGCGTGATGGAGGAGGGTGGCGGTTGATGGGTGGGATGGGGTGGCGGACGAAGGGCGCCCGGGTTTCATGGTGGTGGAGAGGAAGTTTTGGCGCCACGGAGTACAAATGGGGAATCGGGGCGAGTGGGGGGACCATGTTTGATGCAGGACGTGCTTGTTTTTGGCTTTTTCGAACAGAAGATGGGGCCAGCGCTTGTTTGCAATTTGGGAAAGTACAAACTTTGCCCCTCTCTTAAATTTCGGACCTCTGCTTGGTCGGGGTAGGATGGTAATCCCGGTGTCCCAAATAGTGGGCGGGGCGATTTAGCAGCGCATGTGTGCTTAGGCGGCCATTGTGTATGAATGTTTTTCGGATGCGGTTGCGTGGCGTTTAGATGAAGCTACAAACCTACCCCGGTTTAGACTTTGGACGTCGGGCCGGTAGGTTTCACGTGTCGGAGTTATTAGAAAAATAATTTCCTTGTACTACCAAACATTGGTCTCACGCGGTTTTGGGCGAGTAGAGGCTCTTTTGACGCTTCGTTCAAAATTTTGAAACACAAGCATTCACGCGGTTTTGGGCGAGTAGAGGCTCTCTTGAACTATGAGGATTGACCTAAATAGACAACGTTATATTTGACCTTGTATGTTTGAAAACCTCATTAAATTATCCAGGTCCTCTAAAAGTAAGCCCCCAGAAAATTTACGCATGTTTCATCTTTCTCTCGCGATATATGCAATGAGGATCATTGTATTTGAAGGGAAAGCACGATACATTGGACTTCAGAATCCACTCATTACGGTCACCATTTACGTTTAGTGGTTATTATACAGTCACGGGCTCACCGTACAACTCTGTATTTTCTCATGACATGACTAGTTGACCAGTTAAACGCTCCACATGGCACCTCTAGTGTTGCATCACATTATCTCACTACCATCGTGCCCACCTATCGACTTGTATCTACTCTACATCTACACTCTTATAAAATACATAAAATACACTCTTATAAAAACAGAGTTAGTGATGATGGTGTGCCTGACATCCTGCAATATAGGCCGTCCGATTTATATCTGACGGATAGGAAAGAAACTATGGCAATTTTGCAAAAAGGTACCCACACACCTCTCCACATCCGCAAATAAGGCCTTCCCTCGTTCATCCTTTTCTCCCACAAGATAAACAAGTCATAGAAATGCATCTTGATGTTACGTGCAACGCACGGGCATCTTGCTAGTAAGAATGAAAACAAACGACAAAAAAATATTTGTAGGGTGGTTCGAAGTCATGGCCATGCACAATGGACAAGGTGGCCTTTGTATTGGTATCTTGAGCCGTCTGTTTTAACACACAAGAGCTGGTGATTATACACACACGCACGCATGCACACGAACTGCATCCATGCAACACTCACACAAACACATGCACCCACGCACGCACGCAACACTCACATGTACACATGCAGCCACGCACGCACGCAACACTCACACGCACACACGCACGCATGCATGCACACACCAGTACACCACATGACCAACATACACTCTCACGCTCAAGTGCTCAACCTACACGTGCATGCGCACACATCAGGCCCTCGAGCATACATACACAACCAGGTGATTCCAGCGCGGGTAGGAGCCTTGTCGTGCCTGCGTAAATTTGTGTTTATCGACCTTTCGCCTATGCGAATCGGCGGTGGGGCCTTTAAGGAACGTGGTCAATTTAACTAGTCAACATGGCGCCACCACAGACTATTTGGCGGTTAACGAGTGCAATCCGATCTTTGAGCGGTGAGCAAGTGACCATATAATCACCGCAAAACGTATATAGTGACCGTAATCAGCTTATTCTGAAGTTCGGTGACTGTATTACGCTTTTCTCTCTATAGGCCCTCCAAAACTACATCTCTACACGTTCTCGCATGTTACATCTAACAACTATGCAATACAGCACTACTACTACATTCTAACACAATAAATCATATGTGTTTTTAGTTTTACTAGATATCATATTGTTACATATAATTATTCAGTTTGCATACATTAAAATTGCCTTTGAAATGTATCGCCAGTATCATCTGCCGCGCGGGAAAAATCCTGCCCTTTCTTGTTTAATCGGGTTTGTATCGATGGATCGTGCGAAACAACAAAACTATAGTACTATACAGTACAAGTGACGATTCAACTTTGGGCACGTCGTGTAAAGTCTACTCCTCCGTCGTAAGAGTGGAGCGCTCGCTTTCATAAATCTTCTAGTCCCTTTCGCCGACATGTGGGACATCAAGCTACCGGGTCCACGTGCCATACCGGAATACAGTGCAGAGCAGCTGGGGTGAAGCACCCCAGTCATGGCGCCGGCGTAGTAATGAGCAATGAGGCGTCAAATCACAAAGTTGCACCTTTCCCGCAGTTAAGTTGGAGGGACGAAGCAACCATCATTTCACTCGTTGCTGAATCCGCTGCTCCCTCATCTTCTTCAACTTAACCACGTGTTGCTTCTGCCGTTGTTCTGCCTCATGTGGGACGCGGATCGGCTTGGTAAAGCACTAACACGTGGGACCGCATGTTAGCAAACCGCCAGGACAACGTCCTCCGAAAATAAGAAGCCTAATCCTGGACTTACAAAGGGCTACGTAGCTGCTATGTATACTTTCCATCTAATCTATATATGCCCCCCCTGATTTTCAAGTGGGGTGGGCCTAATCCTCTCCTTTAATCCAATCAAATAGTCCCACATCATATCAGTTTGTAACTTTACGTAAACCATTACGTGGATGTAGCATTGCTCAAATAAGAAACCTCCCCCGCCATCCGCGCGGCAAAATCACCTCCTTTTTACTAATCTTGATTCTATAATTTTTTAGATTAATATAATTGAGATTTGTATATATAGCACAGGAGCAAAACCAAGTGGTACGGTTAAGGGCATCCACAATGTGTAGCCAAATGTGAAAATAGCTTTTGGCATCATGGGAACCATTGTGGACGGTGTTGCCAAAGCCAAAAAGATGGAACCGAAGCTCCCTGATTGATTGATTGAAGGAATAGAAAACTGCAACGTCTCTCCTCTTTCTCCCATGCTTGGACGCATGTAGTACAGTATAGAGCACAGAGTCTACTCCCCTGTCCCTTCTATCACAAATCACAAAGCACGGACGAAGCAACCGTCATTTCACTCTTTGCTGACTCCGCTTCTCCATCGTCTTGTTCGAGAAACCATCTCACCTCACTAGTACTCCTAGTAGTACTAGTAAAGGACTTCCTGGATGCAAATACGGCGGTTGTCTCGGCTTGCAGGCAGCACTTGCGAACGACTTACCGTGGTCTCCCTCAATGGTGTTCTCCGTCGAACGCACTTCGCCAAACCACCACAAAAAAAGATATCGTCGACGTCACCGCAATGGGGAAGGAAGTCAAATATAGTTACTACCTCCATTTTTTGTACACAAGGCGAGTATATCAAAATTACAATTTGCAAAGGGCCACTAACACTAATCGAGGCAAAATTGATGGGGTTAGTAACCAAGGACATTAATATCCCCTGCATGCATGCGGAAGTGAGAAGGTTGGTTTGCATGGCGCTGCATTAATCAAGCGATGAGGAGTGACATGGTTAGCTCTTTGGCCTTTGGAGAAAAAAAATACGCATTAATTGACACGTGAAACGAGGATTTGTATCGATTAAATCCCGCGAAGGAAAACCCCGCCTTTCTTTTTTAACACTAGTACTCCTAGTACGTACTTACTTATCCTGTTTGGGTCTAGGCCTTGCATTGCCAAACTTCGCCACACATTTTTGCCAAGCTTGCCTAAAGTTTTCAAAATGAGAAGGAGGTACACTTGCGCTTGCGGCTGTCGTGGTCGCACCGCACCCTCACACGCAGTCGCTCCACGCCGCCATGTCGCACCGCACCCTCACACAGTCGCCTCAGACGCCGCAAACCCAACCAAGGGAACACACCCTCAGCGACATTACGTCGTCGCATGTGAACAAACCAAACTCAGCCATCCTATCGCTGACACATAATTTTTGTTCATAGAGTATGTTTATCCAACCGCATGTTGGGGAGTATCCGTCTGACCCGTCGCGGTGGTCTGTTGGGGAAGAAGAAGAGGTGAGGAAGAAGGAAAGAAGGGTTAGGAGACGTAGGATATTCATCCAACCGCCTGAAATGGTAGGCTGACCCAAGTCAGGCGACTTGCATAACAAATATATGTTTTTACACAGCAAAAGATCCATAAAAACAACAACATCAAGAAAAACTGTCACTGCTCGTGGAAAGAGACGGCCTTGTCGTCTTTGGCTGCCGGCGCGAACCAGACGTCGCTGCCGACGTGTGTCTCTGCACCGTGGTTGTCCTTGGCCTCCAGCTACTCGTTCAAGCGGAGCGTGCGGGCGCTCTACACGGACGAGAGCACAGCCCGGTTCAAGTCGAGGACGTCCGATTCCGCCTGCAGGAGGGCCTCAATGGCAGCGGCATCTGCGCGCTTCGCGTCGAGTCGAGCCTCCGCCGCCCGGTTCAAGTCCACGATGTTCGGTTCTGCCTGCAGGAGGGCGTCGATGAGAGCGGCATCCGCGCACTCTGCGTCGAGTCGAGCCTCTGCTGCCCGGTTCAAGTCCAGGACGTCCGGTTCCGCCTGCAGGAGGGCCTCGATGGCAGCGGCATCCGCGCGCTCCGCCTCAAGTTGAGCCTCCGCCGCCCGGTTCACGTCCACGACATCCGGTTCCGCCTGCAGGAGAGCCTCGATGGTAGCGGCATGCGTGCGCTCCGCGTTGAGTTGAGCCTCTGCCTCCCGGTCCTCCTTTAGTATCGGCATGTTGAACCGCTGGTCCACCTGCACCATGGGGGACTCGGACGCCGGCACGAAGTCGAC
Organism: Aegilops bicornis; assembly: GCA_021605145.1. Taxonomy (NCBI): domain Eukaryota; kingdom Viridiplantae; phylum Streptophyta; class Magnoliopsida; order Poales; family Poaceae; genus Aegilops; species Aegilops bicornis. The sequence continues at coordinate 195,038,392 of CM038674.1, forward strand.
GTCCATCGTCTCATACCCATCGGGGGCCTTCTGCGCCGCGACCTCCGCCATGAACATTGGATCGGCTTCCTCCTCCTCGTAGCTTGGCTCCAGAGAACTCAAGGATTGGCCCACCGCAAAGCGAGCTTGGGAACGGAGGTCTGTGGTGCCGACCGCCGCCGCGATTTCTGCAAGGCGCTCCGGCGTCAGTATCTTGTAGTAAGTGATCTTGCAGCGCACCATGGCTTTCCGGTGAACTAGGGGACGCTTGATGTGGGCTAGGGGATCGAAAGGTGGGGGAATGTTCTGGAGATTTGGTGTGGTTTTAGGGCAGTGGCTGGCGTAGGCCGAGCAAACAAGGTTCCGTGTGAATAATGGTTCCGCCGACGACCGGTCAATCGGTTTTGATCAGACATCGCTCTTGTCGCGTTAGTGTTGCAGCCCGGCACGCTGGACCCTCCACGTTGCTCACCGAATGGAGCAACGCTTCGTCTTGCGTTTTAAGCTCGCTTGTGGGACCGTAGTTGAGAGCAAACCGGCGTCCCTCCTCCCCGCCCGCGTCATTTATTATACCACCACTCCCTCCATTTTATGCGGAGTAAATAAAAACAGAGGGAGTATACTACAGATGAGGATCCCCTGACGTGGCCAAACCCATTGAGTAACTGACATGCGGGGCCTAGCAAGCATGGGGTCTGCCAGTAAGTGACCGAAAGGGACGGTAAGGCAGGGATACCTACGTCAGAGGATGCACTTCCACTATACTACTTTGACCAAATGTTAGAGTAATAATATATGACATGCAACTTACACAAATGTTAGAGTAATAATATATGACATGCAACTTACACAAAGCATACATGGTCTAATGCGTTTTTTGAGGCTAACTTTGACCAAATGTTAGAGTAATAATATATGGCATGCAACTTACACAAAGCAAACGGTCAAATTCGTATGTGAAAGGAGTTTCCAATGATATAATTTTCACATTATACATCTCACGTACTATTAATCTTGTCAATAGTCAAATTGGAAACCTTCTCGAGTACAAATCTAGGAGTACGTACGAATCTAACAATATTGATTGGGCGTTGTTGAATGTTGATACCTTTTTGATCAAAGTAGAGATACTGTGACTACACATAAAACTTATATGTAAACTAGAAAGGATAGGAGGGAGTATATTGTACGTTCAAAAACGAAATGAACATTGAATACCCTTTATATATGATTTGCGGATGCTATGATCACCGGTTCAAAATTTTGAATCCGCCTTAGGTATCACGTGCCCCCACCCGTTCCCTCTTGATTTCATCTCGGGGTCCGGAGATCTATTGAAAGAGGACTAGGGTGGGTACATGCGAATGATACTCGACGGAATGTTCAAATGAGGCATGCGGGAGGATGGACTCGACTGGAGGGTGACATGATCGATGGAGAAGAGGGTTGGAGAGGAATGAGAAATAAGCAAATGCCACATGATTATACTTGAACGGCTCAAATAAACAGTAAGTTGTCTCGCTTGGCCTACATAGTGAAAGGCCTAATGCGCAACGCGGAGCACCGACGCTCGAATATGGCCGGGATAACAGGGAAACCGACATGTGGGGCACACCCGTCGGGACGACGTAGCGCAGACTAGTCCAATGGAGGAGCTGGCCCACGACCTCCTCGCCACCGACAACCGTTCATGTGGGTCGTTGGGGCCAACAACGGGGCGCGGCTCCGGCACCGCCTCTGGACACGATTTATCACGGTGAGCGACACACTCATATCGTCGATGAACACGGTCGGTTTCGGTTAATGCCGAGGGTGGCGTTAGTGCTGTGGCATGACCAACGGTATGTTTGGTTTGTGCCCAAGGTTGCCCCATCAAAGCATTGGGTAGCCAAAATTTTGGTTGAGGATGTTGCCCATGATTTGGCCGACATAGCAAGAAAAATGAACTAGAGTTGGCTAGAGTTCATTGGCATGCCAAAGAAATGGCAACCATCCAAACAAAGACCAATCTTAGGGTCATGACCAAAATTTTGGTTGAGGTATTGGTTGCCCATGATTTGGCCGACATTGGCAAGAAAAATGAACTAGAGTTGGCTAGAGTTCATTGGCATGCCAAACAAATGGCAACCATCCAAACAAAGACCAATCTTCGGGTCATGACCAAAATTTTGGTAAGGTGCACTTTGGCCACAATCCAAACACACCCCAACACCCGGCTCGTCGAGGATGCACGGGGCGCCGCGACACGTCTGCGGAGCGGTGTAGCGCGGCCAACTGCATCCTCTGGACCTGAGACCATGCAGGGTCATCTTGCTTTGTCAATGACATGCGGGGATCGCATGTGAGCAAAGGGCATCTCCAACGTTGCCACGACCGCAGCTGACTACCCTGGCACACCAAAACCCTCGTCCCTCACGCCGTCGCGCGGTGCGTTCCCAGCCGGCGCCAGCTGCCCGCATTCATGCCGTCCGTTCGTATGTCGTCGTTAAGAGGCTCGGTCCCTGAGTAACCAACTCAGGCGACTTAATGACGCACCCGGACGCTTGGCCTCACCGGAATGCGCTACTTAAAGCGGCAACGCCCAGCTAACCTCCACACCATAGCGCATCGTCCTCCTACACGGCACCACATCCGCCATGACACGCCAAGTCACGAGCAGCTCTGTGGGAGAGCTTGTCTTCGGGATGAAGCTCGAGGTCGCCGCCCTCGCTCAAGTCGCCTCTCGCGACGCAATAGCGGCGTAGCCGAGACCTTGACGCGACCGCTGGCGGTGGCCATCTTTGGCCGACGGCGGCAGAGCACTATCAGCCACGCGTCCTACTTGCCGCCGTCCAACGTCCGGCACCGCCGAGGTCGGGGACTCCTCCGAGGATGAGTAGGGCATGGGAGGCGGCAGGGTATGGTGTGCCAACTGGCCGGTCCGTATCTCGTGTTCTACTCTTCCTCGCCGGAGACCGCACCTTCACTTCACGGGTCTTGAACCCCGCCTGCATTTCTAGAGAGATCGCGAGATGGAGGGCGTCGGTCGCCGCCCGTAGAATAGGTTTAGGGTCGGGTTTCTTTTATTTTTCTGTCCTATAAAAGTTTGAAATGTAATGAAAATCTTCTGTGTTTGCATTAATCTCGGCCGGTGTATATGAACTTTCACAATAATATACATATTTTAGGAGTACTAGCAAGATTCCCGTGCGTGCACGGAAGATCAAGATCTTGTGGGAGAAATGGATGAACGAGGGAAAGTCTTATCTGCAAATGTGGAGAGGAGTGCGGGTAAATTGTCATAGTTTCCTTCCTATCCGTTAGATATAGATCGGACGACCTATATTGCAGGATAATAGGCACACCATCATCACCAACTCTGCTTTTTATTGAACCGAGACAAATCTAACAAGCAAAGTAAAATAAACACATAGGGTCTATACATACACAAATTATCTTAGGCACTCCAATAGTACGTCCACTAGACATTCACACATTTCACATCTTTCTACATCTACCGGAACCTACGAAAGGGTAATGTAAATTGCCCTTCTCTTTCCTCCCCTGATTTTCATGGTGGTGGGCCCCTCCCTCCCCCAATCTACAATCAACAGATCACACATTTCACATTATGTTAATTACGTAACTGGGATTACGTAGGTGTAGCACTACTCGTCCTAAAAAACCCAACTAAGCCAACCTCCCAGCATATCGCGCGGGAAAAGACCCGGCCGCGCCGTTTTAGTCGGGATTACCGGATTACTAGTAGTAGTATTGATGGATCGCGCGAAGCAACCAATTTTTTTTGAGGGGGCCAAGCACCTAGCTTAAAAGGAAAAAAGGCGGTACACTCACAGCACTCCTGTCGCGGTCGTATTGCACCCCACACATGTTCGGTCCTGCACACGGCTCACGCAAATGGAACGCGCTTCAGCTTGCCTCTTCACTGACACGTGGGACTGCACTTGGAGAAACCGACCATGCGCCAAACTCCCCCCGCCCACCGCGAAAATCCTCCCCACACCCAAAAATTCCCCCAAATCCGATTCAACCGCCCTTGACCAACTAGCCAATAATATTCCCCAAACCCCTCCCCTGTCCCCTCCACTCCATTCGCTCCACCAAAGCCGCCCTCCACGCCCAAGGCCGATACGTCGGCGCCACTGTTCGGCGATCCTCTCGCTCCCACAGTACGCTCTCGTAGACTGCAGTCCTCTAGCCGCGCCGCCACCTCTGGCTACGTTCTTGTGGAGGCGCATGGCGGTCAGTGCCGCCACCGCTGGCGACGTTTGTGTGGAGAGGCACGACGGTCAGCTTCTCCCACGGTACACACATTCTAGACTGAGGCCCCGTTCATGTCGGTGTAGCACTGAATGTTAGCTGATAGACGCTGTTAATCTCACTTGTTTCGAACTAGTTTCTTTGTCAATATGCTCGCTTAAGAAGCTTCCTTGCCCTAGTCTGCACTCAATCTGCTTAGCTGAGATGGCATGCCAAGGCCGATTAGTTGGTAAAATATCCTGCCATATATTTATTGCGACGTAGATTGCCATGGTCTAGTAGCCAATCTATTAGGTGAAATAGCTCTACACCATTTTATACTCGATCTTTGTTGCTGCGACAGCCTTCAATAGTTTGATGGCTGTGTGCTCGGCCTCATTGACTGCTGAAATAGCCTGCCATAATTTGGCACTCAAATCTGTTTGCTGAATTAGCTTTACATATATTTCGTTACTTAGATCTGCTCGTCCAAATATCTTGCCATAGCTTTAGACATCGACCTAGGTTTTTTTTTCTGGACTTCATAAAAAAGCATATATGTTTTCATGTAATATCTAGTAGAAGAACTAATTTGTATGTATAACAGATGGACAGGACTTGGATAACTTCTGCTCGAAGATTCTCCGCTGCATATGTCGAGGGGGTTGAAAACTCCATGAACTTTATCAGAGCTGAAGTACGGTGGTCCGAAATCAGATGTGCTCGCCCTTGTAGCGATTGTATGAATTCAGTTACAAGACCCGATCAACTGTGCAAAATCATCTACACTTGTATGGGATGTCGGTCACATATACTAGGTGGGTTCATCATGGTGAAGCTGTGAACGTCAATGTTATTGACTACGTGGAAGCGACAAATCACCATCTTGATCTGCCTGATGCTCGTGTGGAAGAGGAGGAGGAGGTGGTGGTGGCGGAGCGATGAGTTTGACCAACATTGAAACAATGCTATGAAATGCTCGTGCATTCCGTGAACTTTCATCCGCAGAAGAAAAAGCGGTGGGCCCGCATGTTGGAACAATGCAACGTTCTTTGTCACCCGTGAAATAAGCTCACAGATTCTCAGCTATGGTCACCTTTCTTCGTGTGAAGACATCCGAGCGGATGACCAACAAATCATTCGATGCGATGTTGGCCGCTTTCCGCAAATCTTTCCTGTGACAAGGCCTCGAGCTGCCACACACCTACAATAAAATGAAGAATTTCCTTCGTGCAATTGGAATTGGATATGATATGATCCATGTTTGTAAGAATAATTGTGTTACATTAGGAAGGATTATGCCAACTTAAGTGAATGCCCGAAATGCAAATCATCAAGATGGAAAGATGGCGATGTTGTGAAGAGGATTCCTCATAATGTTCGAGACATTTTCCAATTACACCAAGATTGCAGAGGTTGTTTCATGATCTTTGAAACAAAGAGGATGTCTTGTGGCATTCTAGGAACCAAAGAAGAGAGATCGTAATGTAATGAGCCATCCATCTCATGGTAGTGAGTGGAAAAGCTTCAATGATAAACTCAAAGAGTTTCTTTGCTGACCCAAGAAACATTAGACTTGGCTTAGCTTCAGATGGATTTAACCCATTTGGCCACCAGAGCGCCACATATAGCATGTGGCGAGTGCTTGTTATCCCTTACAACATGCCTCCAAATGTCTGCACCAAAGAATCAACCTACATGATGGCCTTGCTCATCCCAGGTCCAAAAAGTCCTGGAAAGGATTTTGATTTGTTCATGGAGCCTCTTGTGGAGGAACTTCAACAGCTATGGAAGGGTATTATCACTCAAGACCTATATAGCAGCCCACCCGCTGATTTCTTTCGGCGTGCTGTTATAATTTGGTGCATCCATGATTATCCGGCTTTGGGCACTATGTCAGGGCGAACGACACATGGTTACAATGCATGTGTCTGCTGTGATAGGAATCCGCTGTCATACGCAATACTTAGCAATATCTGTTACATTGGACACTGTCGTTTCCTTGCCAAGGACAAGTCGCATCCTAGAAAATACCAAAGACATGTGTTCAATACAAAGCATGAAAACCGTGATGCCAAAGAGGCTCACCTCCGATGAGTTGCAAGTGGAATTAGAGAAGGTCAGGCATATTACACCAGGAAACCATCCTGGTAATGGTAGCGGGAAAAGGAAGCGTGGCAGGGCAGAAGAGAGATTATTGTTTACCCACAGGTCCACTTTGTGGGACTTGGAGTATTGGAAAGATTTGGATCTGCGGCATAATCTTGATGTGATGCACATCGAGAAAAATATATGTGTGACATTATCGGCACACTTCTTAATATTGAAGGCAAGACGAAAGATACCTTAAAATCTAGGATTGGTTTGACACACACAGGTATCGTAAAGGATTTGCGGTGAAAGATGAAGGTAAACCACGGGATATGGCACCACCGTGCGTAATGCCTTGGACAAGGTAAAAGAAAAGAATTCTGCGAGGTCACATCACGTGTGAGATTCCCACATGGATTTGCTTCCAACCACGAGAGGAGAGTCGGTCAGATGGAAACAAGGTACAAGGGTTGAAAACTCATGACTGCCACGTCCTACTTCAAAGGGTTTTAACTGTTATCCTTAGAGGATTGGGCATACGACTTATACAGAGCGATTGCGAGTTGGGACAATTCTTGAGAACTCTGTAGTAGGAATATCGGGATAGATGCTTTGGAGCGTCTAGAGACAAGATACCAACTATCCTATGCGACCTTGAGAAGATATATCCTCCGACCTTCTTTGATGTGATGGTGCATTTGGCTGTTCATCTACACGATGAGGCACTACTTAGAGGTCCAAGACAAGATGGCTGGATGTACCCTATTGAAAGGCGGCTAGGCACTTTCAAGGGCTATGTTAGGAAACGAGCTAAACCGAGGGTTCCATTGCAGAGGCCTACATTGCTATAGAAGCGTTGACATTACGCTCAAAATACATTGAAATGACTGATCGACTTAGCAAAGAGGTGGGTGAAGACAATCCCGGGCTCAATGTTTTCGATTATTCTGCTCGAAAGTTACAGGGAAGAGTCGACAAGAGGACAAACCTAAAGATTTGGACAAAATGGTTTGGTATGTGTTGAATAACTGTCCTGAGATACTACCTTATATCAAGTAAGTGCAGTTCTGCAGCTTATACATTGCAATCTACTAAACTTGCAGCACATTCTTATATATTTAGATGTTTGACGCGATCACTATGTTGTGCAGCATCTACAAAGAGGAGTTACTGCCGCAAAATCCAAGAAACATTGACAAACTGGTTATGGCAGGATTTGCAAAATGGTTGAAGAACCATGTAAGCTTTTGAAGTGCACTGTCAGTTTTTTAAATATATTGAGTACATAAGATGACCAGCTTGTCTATTTTCTAACCATAGGTTAAGAAGATGCGGGAGGATGGGCAGGCAGTTGATGATGCCCTCTACTCACTAGTAATGGGTCCTGAGACTCGGGTAAGACATTATGAATCTTGGGTTGTTGGAGATGTGCGCTACAACACCCTTGCACGAGACAAAGGCAGGAAGACACAAAACAGTGCCATCATGAGCACGGATACGTATGACAAAGAGACAACTGAAATGTATGCTAACATTACAGACATTGTTGATTCTGCAGTATATCTCGATTTCAAGGATCATCGGTGTGTGGTTACATTGTGCTATCGTTGGTATAACCTGTTTTCCGTGATCGCAAAACCCGTGAGTGATGATTATTTCAAATCCATCAATGTCAAGGCGGTGTACCAGACCAACGAGCCTTTTATTTTGGCAAATCAAGCAACACATATATTTTTATTGGAAGACACATTTGCACGTAGCGATGACTGGAGAGTATTGCAAAGGTTTGAGCAGAGGAATTTGTTTAATGAAGTTGCACAACAAGATGAGGCTTACACTGCTCCTGATGTACAAGATAACATAGATGTTCCTAATATCTTTGAGAACCATCACGTCAATGACGCCGGCGAAAAGATTGCCTGTCGTGCTGTGGACATACAAGAGTTGATCAAGAAGAAGCCAACTTTCGAGGACGTTGAGGACGAAGAAGAAGATGACACCGTGGGGGATTATGATTCAGACTAATACACATGGTGAAGATGTTGACGCTGCTGCTGCGGATGATGATTACATTGCTTTTGTCGTATTTGCCTGTCAGAAGACATTTTTTATCTACTATGTGAAATTGTGTTTGCTATGACAATCAAACCTGATGAACATGTTGTTTAGTATTTTCTTTGTGAGAACATCACTTGTTATGTATGTTGATTTGTGTTTGGTGGTTGTATGACAACTAAAACATGATGACATTGCTGTTTAGTTGTACTCATATTTGGCTGTGAAACTTGAATTTGATGACATAGTTTGCTATCTGACTGCAATTTGGTCGACGTCTTCGAATGAGAACAAAGCTGACCCGACAGGGCCTCTGCTATTTATTTATTTATGTGAGCAAAAGGGGTTACCCCCTGATTTCTGTTAATAGAAATCATTAGATGTTCACAACACTATGCCCCGCCGCTACATGTGTTTCATTCATTACTAGTTTGACCAAAGTGCTCATGTCGTAGCCCTTTGAATACATCACGAGTGCTACATACACCGCAAATAAAGAGACAATCATCCTCTGAGCACATCGATTTTGCCCATTATCTTCACAAGCTCTTTCATCTCCTCATTGCTTTGTCAAGGCCGTTCGGCCATTTGCTTGGCCATGATCGGAGGAACCGCATCTTTAACCTTCGCTGCATCTTCCTCTTCCTCTTACATCGTTCCTTGATTACTTGTCCAACACCCCAACCTGCTGGTATTGGGATTCCTCGGCTAACCAAATAATCAGCGTAGTTGCATTCCCCCACATCAGCAACTTCCTAGAAATACAAATCACACGAATCTTCCCTTTTCTGCACAAATCAAATTGGAAGATCATGAACCAAACTATTAAAAAAATCAGCAACTGAAAGTAGTAGAACAACACTTCAACATATTATTACCCATGATTCGGGCATTTGTAGAAGACTCGGCCAGGGTTGCGGATTGTGGTTGAGACGCGATGGATGACTCTGCGTGATTTGCAGCAGTGGCACCACACCAACGACAGCGGGTTGCGATGAGCAATCGGTACGTGGTGCGCGTCTTGGCGGGGTGTGATGAGACCCATAGGTGATGGTACGGGTGGCGACTTGGCGCATATCTAGTTGTTGCCTGCTGAATAGCAAGTGGACGAGCAGCCAACGGACATGGTTGCTGCGGCCAGAGCTTCTGATGCTAGGCAGAGTAAGTAGGGAAGAGGAGAAGCGAACGTTGGATATGTCAGTTTCATTACTTGCAGAGTAGCATAGCACCATATATAGTCATAGTCTAGGTTTGGATTCGAACCAGCTACAAGAGCACGTCTTTCTTTTTTCTAAAACTCGGCAACGTCTCTTTACTGGTACACTAGCTTGTTCTGTACGCCTTCCCAAGTCTTTGATTTTCTTTCCCTTTTTTTTGCGAGGAAGGAAGGAGGACAATATTGAGAGTTCTTGGGACTCGAACCCAAGACCTCTCGGTTGAAAATCAAGGATGCTAGCCACTTATGTGGCGAATGTTCCCTGTAAGGAGGATGGCAGACGAATACATTTTCCTCGCAGTTTTCTTCCTATATATAAAAAAGTATGCTACTTGGTGTCCGCTTAGTCAACAAACGATTGTGCCAACCTTGACCGATGGATTGACTTTCAACGTTTGTCGCGTTTCTTCAGTCTCTTCTTCCTCAAGCCGCCAAAGCCAAACCAGCGCCGGCGGGACCGCCTGCTCCCGCCTCCCACGGCTGGCTGTGATCTTCCCCGGCTCCTGTTCGTTCCCGTCCGAGGCCTCACCATCGTCCTCTGCCTTGTTTCGCTCGCCGCGGCGCCGCCCTCCGGTGTTGTCAACATGGTACAACCGAGAGGAATAAGGAGATGACTGTACATGGTGAGGATGAAAGTAGGGACCCAAAGAACGCCAAGTAATTTTGTTTTTTGGGACGGAGAAGGGTATCAACTGGGTTGTGCGGGACCCGTGGCCCGTCTAGCCCAGGCTTTTATTTCATATGTTTAGCACATGACCAGCCCAGTTTGTTTTTTTCCTTTCTGAAAATGGCTAGCCAGCTATTTTGTTTTTTGCAGAATAACCAACATAGGCCTACTTGCTTTTCTACGCCCTGCTGGGCCGGAAATCTTTCAAGACGAGGAGGGATGCATTTCCCCCAGAAAATGGGCTATAAGTAACAAGAAATGGGCTATAAGTAATAATAAATGGGCTATAAAATGAAAAAATACAACAAACAGGCAATTAGTTCCAAAATACTGTTTTCTTTGGAATTTTGATATTTTAAATTTCATTGTTTTTGTGTGGGTAAAATTTCATTGAATTTAAATTAAGGTATATTTAGATTTAAATTAATTTGGTATTTGGCTAGAAATTTCGGGTTGTATGCTGTTTGGGACAGATTTGGAGGCTGACTTGTGGGTCTACTAGGTTGACATGTACTTTGGCTTTGTCAACTTAGTCCACAAACGATTCTAGCAGCAGTGATCGTTGGATATTAATCCAACGACCGTGCTACTTCTTCAATATCTGATCTTCTTGCTCCAGCCGCCCAAACCAGATCCAGTGGGGCTGCCTGCTCCCACCTCCCGTGGCCGGCTGTGCTGTCGCACAGGCCACACCGCCCCACCCTACTTCATTGCTGGCCAGGCCATTCCTATACTCACCCACACCTCCTGTTATTTTCCGGCGGCAGCGGACCAAGAAACCCTCGTACTCCCCACCACGTGGCAACCATTGCCAAGTCTTCCCGGCTCCGTGTCGTTCCTTCCTAGGCCTCGCCGTCGTCCACCGCCATGGTGCTCTCGGCGCTGCCTGGTCAACGTCGTCAATCGAACGACATCCATCGGCCGTGGGACTCAGACAAGAAATAATGATTCCTCCACCTGACAGCTGGGACCCACCGGAAGGGCCTCTGTATTTCGTGAAAAAACTTTCCCCCAGCTGACATGTTGGACCCACTAGCTATATCTTCGCACGCAAGGAAGTGCCTCCTTATTACGCAAAAAAATGAATACCCCCTGCTAGCTGGGACCCACCATAGTGGGAGGATGACTTGTGGGCCAACTAAGTTGACGGGGACGAGGGCTTTGTCAACTTAGTCAATATGAACGATTCTAGCTCCAGTGACCGTACGATGTCCATCCAACGGCCGTAGTGCTTCTTCATCCTCTGGTCTTCTTGCTCCAGCCGCCCAAAGCAGCGCCGGTCCTGCCGCAAGCTCCTGGCTCCCGTGGCCGGCTGTGCTACCGCAGAGGCCTCACCGCCCGCTACTATTCCCACCGCTGTCCAAGCCCTGCGGCGACGACAGCCTCACACTGCAGCCGAACTAGTGAACCCTCGTACTCCTCTCCGCGCGGGCTTCCACTGCCACGTCTTCCCCGGCTCCGCATTGTCCCCTTCCTAGGCCTTGCCGTCGTCCACCGTTGTGGTGCTCTCCGCGCGGCGTGGTCAACGTGGTCAAGGAATGACTTCCATCGGAAGAGTACTGTACGTGGAGAGGCTGACAGCTGGGTCCACGGCCACAACCCAGTTTCTTTGTGATTTGTCAAGTAAGTCGCTTTGTTAGGCCTCTTGGGCTGCAAATCTTTCAAGACGAGGAGAGCTTTCATTTGGCTGGCCGAGAAAATGGCTCATCAGTAATGAGAAATGGGCTGTACATTTTTAAAACACATCAAACCGGCAATTAGTTTCAAATATCATTTTTTTTCATTTCAAGATTTTAAATTACATTAATTTTTATGCATGGAGAATTTGTTGGATTTTATATTGATATACATTTATTTTTTAAATCAGTTTGAATGTGAGTCAAAATTTCGGGATTAAAAATAGTTCGGACCGCACCAAAATATGCAAAACTTCATATAAATTTTTAACCGTGGCCACAATATGAGCTGTAATGCTAACAAAAAGAATATGGGCTCCAAAAAAACCTTAAGAATTAGCAAATGGGCTGTAAATTATTAGAAATAATGGCAGATGGGTCAGTATGCTTTTTTCCACAGATTTGAGGCTTTCCTAAAAAAGGTTGACGACAAGCACCGATCGTTGGATGCCCATGCAACGGCCGTCGTGCTTCTTCAATCTCTGCTCTTCCCTGCTCCGGCCGCTCAAACAAGCGCCAGACTGCTCGCTCCCTCCTTCCCCGCTGCCGGGTTGTCTTGCCGCTGCAGCCTCAACGCCCACAAGATTCTCCCATCGCTGGCCTAGCCATCCCTCTAGTCACCCACACCGCTGTTATTCTCCGGCGATGGCAGATGAACCAAGAAACCCTCGTGCAGTCCTACTACGCCTCAGCGTGGAAAAACTGCCGAAGTCTTCCTCGCCTCCGTGTCGTCCCTTCCTAGGCCTCGCCGTGCGTCCACCGCCGTGGTGCTCTCGGCCGCGTGGTCAATGTGGTCAACGACCGACTTCCATCGAAGTGTACTATGCGTGACGACAGACGGTGGGTCCATCGCCGCAGCAAGGAAGTGCCTCCTTATTACGCCGCAAAATAATTATTCCTCCACTGACAATGGGACCCACCGGACGGGCCACCGTGATTTCACAAAAAATGTTTCCCCACTGCTGGGACCCACCAGTTACACCTTCGCACGCAAGGAAGTGCGTCCGACAAAAAACAAAACGATTCGCCCCCCTGACTGCTGGGACCCACCAGCTACATCTTTGCACGCAAGGAAGTGCCTGACAGTCGGGACCCGCCTAGTCGAAGCGTACGTAGCGTTGTCATTCTGGTCGCGAACGTGTACGTACATATAGACTGGTGGATGTAGAGGCGCGCACGTGTCATAGTAGAGGCGCGCACGTAGCATGTACACGTACGTACAATGGCCAGGGTGCAAGAAAGAAAATACGGCCACTTATGTGTACATACGGGCGGGGTCTCGAATGCCTACTCGCGCATACGTACGGCGAGGGCTCGTTGACATGGCTGGGTCGGAACAGAGAAACAACGTCGTCATCGTGTTCATGGGGAGGCAACGGAATGCGTCATGTTCATGGGGAGGCAACGGAATGCGTCGTGTTCACCAGGAGGCAACGGAACGCATGGGAGCCAACCGGCTGGGTCGGAACGGAATGCGTGGTCGTGTTCATCGGGAGGGCTTGGACGGAACAGCCGATGGAAACAAGGCCTGGCGTACCGCACAACGGAGGAAACGACCTTGTGTTCAACCGGCCACGTTCGAAACTGGATCCTGTTCATCGGGAGGGTCCGCGCCGCAAAAGCGGAGGAAGCGGACCTCCTATGGTCGTAAACGGGGTCCTGTTGATCGGGAGGTGTGGCGTGCAAAGCAGACGATTTAAACGGACCTCCTACGGTCTAAACGGGGTCCCTGTTGATCGGGAGGGTGTGGCGTACCACAAAGCGGACGAAACAGACCTCCCTACGGTCGAAAGCAGGGTCCTGTTCATCGGGAGGGGTGTGGCGTACCGCAAAACGGGACTCCATGGGATACTGTTCATCTCCACCGTCGACCTCCTCCAGCCTCCACGGGCTACCGTCGACCTCTTCCAACCTCCACGGGCTCCTGTTCATCCAGCCTCCACCACGCGCGACTCCACCGCCATCGCTCAACCACCCTCCACGGGCACCCCTCCACCTTCTACTGCTCATCCAGCCCTCCACACCACGGGTCCTGTTCAACCACCCCTCCACGGGCACCCCTCCACCGTCTCACTGTTCATCCAGCCCTCCACACCACGGGTCCTGTTCGACCACCCTCCACAGCACCCCTCCACAATCATCGCTCATCCAGCCCTTCACCACACCACGGGTCCTGTTCATCCAGAGGCAACGCCACCGCTCCTTGTTCATCCAACCCTCCCCGCAAGTAACGCCACTGTTCATCCAATCGATTGGCTTCAGTTAGCAGCAGTAGTGAAGGAATCACTCGATCAGGTTCAGTTAACAGCCATCGATCGATCGCCCGGGTTCAGTAACGCGTAGCCTGCAGTGCAATCGCTCGTGTTCAGTTAGAGCCCAACGCCTCACTCGGGTTTAGTTAGAGCCAACGCCTCGCACACACGCGCGTACGTGTATGAGAGAAACCCGCATTGCTCGGCCCCCGACCTCCCACCGTAACTGGGAACTCCCCGAAATTTTCCTTGCCCTCGCTTCTACCATGGTTTTTTCCGTCATGGACGGCCCAAAGAATGTCATGCAGTTGTGTCTCCGGACCGCCCAGGACGAAAAGCCCATTTTCATCATGATTTTTGTGATAGAAGTAGGAGCCCACCACATCTATGATGATATCGGGTTTTGTCACAATTTTCGTCATAGAAGTGTCATATGTATGACATAAATTTTTTTCGTTCGGCCCAAAATGTCACGGATGTGTCTTTTTTTTGTAGTGTGTTCTTCCTCTGCATCGTCGTCCATACTGTCGATGTCTTCGGAGCCGAAATCGAGCATGTCGGTTAAGTTGTCGACAGTGGCTATTAAGCGGGTGGTGGGTGGGGAATGAATTTCTCCGTCGTCCGCTTCCCACTCAAGCCGGACACAGTTCGGCCAAGGGCCTCCTGACAAGGAGAGAGACCTTAATGAATCCAGCACATCGCCTGTGGGCGAAGTGCCGAAGATATCCACGGAGGAAAACTCCATGATCGGCGCCCAATCAGATTCGATAGGCACGGACGCAGGCGGTTCGGAGCCCGTGGCCGGGGACGAATCCAAGGATCCGGCAACACAGGTCTCGTAGGAGGTGAAGTCAGTATTCGGCTCTATCGCCGCTGAGTGTGCGGCCTCCGTGGTGGGGTCCATCCACCTGTCCTCGGATGGCGCAATCTGCTCCGGATTGAGGGCCGGAGTAGCCACAGGTGTGATCTCCCGAATACCGTCTGACGGCACAACTAAGTCACGGTCGTCGTGACTGTGCGGTGCACCCGACATGGGCTCGAATCCGTCAAAGATCAAGTCTCCGCGGATGTCGGCAGTATAGTTTAAGCTTCCAAACCTGACCTGACGGCCAGGGGCATAGCTCTCGATCTGCTCCAGATGGCCAAGCGAGTTGGCCCGCAGTGCGAAGCCGCCGAATACGAAGACCTGTTCGGGGAGAAAAACCTCACCCGGGATCGCATCGTTGCCAATGATCGAAGGAGCCATCAAGCCTTATGGTGACGGCACCGTGGAACTCTCAATGAAAGCACCAATGTCGGTGTCAAAACCGGCGGATCTCGGGTAGGGGTTCGCGAACTGTGCGTCTAAGGCGGATGGTAACAGGAGGCGGGGACACAATGTTTACCCAGGTTCGGGCCCTCTCGATGGAGGTAATACCATACTTCCTTCTCGATTGATCTTGATGATATGAGTATTACAAGAGTTGATCTACCACGAGATCGTAGAGGCGAAACCCTAGAAGCTAGCCTATGATTATGATTGTTATTGTCCTACGGACTAAACCCTCCGGTTTATATAGACACCGGGGGGGGGGGGGGGGGTAGGGTTAAACAGAGTCGGTTGCAAGGGAGGAGATCTACATATCCGAATTGCCAAGCTTGCCTTCCACGCAAAGGAGAGTCCCACCCGTACATGGGACGAAGTCTTCAATCTTGTATCTTCATAGTCCAACAGTCCAGCCAAAGTATATAGTCCGGCTGTCCGAGGACCCCCTAATCCAGGACTCCCTCAGGACTCTCCTTGGCATCGAAGGCAAGCTTGGCGTACGGATATGAAGATTCCTTTCCTTGTAAACCGACTCTATATTACCCTAGCCCCTCCCCTGTCTATATAAATCGGAGGGTTTAGTCCATAGAGGCAATCATAGTCATACAGGCTAGACATCTAGGGTTTAGCCATTATGATCTCGTGGTAGATCAACTCTTGTAACCCCTATACTCATCAAAGTCAATCAAGCAGGAAATAGGGTATTACCTCCATCAAGAGGGACCGAACCTGGGTAAACATCGTGTCCCCTACCTCCTGTTACCTTTGATCCTTAGACGCACAGTTCGGGACCCCCTACCGGAGATCTGCCGGTTTTGACACCGACAACTGGCAAACACCACTGCATGCTAGCCCGTCATGCGGGCTGCTCACCTGCTACACCCAACCTACACACTATCGCTAATGTTGCCCCTTCTTGCGTTGCACACCACTGCTAAGGCTCAAGGCAACAACTACTGATGAGCTAAATGAGGGTGTTGCCAAGGGAGTGAAGGGTCTGAAGAAGCAAACATGTTATGTCTGAATTCAGGTAAAGAGAATTGATTCAAAGAAGGGACAGAAGGAGCCAGCATGGTACTAAAGAAAATTGATTTAGATAAGGGACTGAAGGTGCAAGTGTGGTATGTTTCGAATTTAACTAAACAAAATTGGTCCGGAAAAGGGACTGAAGGTGCAAGCATGGTATGTTTCGAATTCAACTAAAGAAATTTCTTTAGAGAAGTTTCGATGGTGTGTAATTTTTTGTTGCCATGTAAACTTGATTTAGATCATCGTGTGCTAACTTAGTGAACCATGTAATCGATTATCATGAGGGTTAACATATTGTGTAAGAATTAAAGAAAGAGACTTGATTTAGAGATGGGACCGAAGGAGCCAGCACGGTATGTTCGTGTTCAACTAAAGAAAATTGATTTAGATAAGGGACTAAAGGTGCAAGCGCGGTATGTTTCGAATTTAACTAAAGCAAATTGGTTCACAGAAGGGACTGAAGGTGCAAGTATGGTATGTTCCAAATTCAACTAAAGAAATTTTATTCAGAGAAGTTATAATGGTGTCGTGGTTTTGTCATGACAGATGCCTTTGTGATAGGACTTAGGTGTGGAGCCATCGCTTTAGCGATTAGCTTGAAGGGGTCGAGCGAGACGAGAGACACGAGTTTACCTAGGTTTGGCCCCTCAAGATCGAGGTAAAAGCCTACGTCCTGCTTTGAGTTGTATTACTTGAGTATCGATTACAAGGGAGCAGAATCGCTAAACCTAGCTCTTGATTGATGAAAGCACAAGTGCTCCCTGGGTGATTTTGGTAATTAATGTCAACATATCTCTTGTTCGACTAATATTTTCATCTAGTATATTTCATAAAGTTCAACAAAGGCGTGGCATGGACAAGAGGATGTGGAACCCTTTCAAAATGCTAAGGACAAATATTAGCAAGTGCTCAAGACTCTACATTTTCATTTTAGTGATTCAAGATCACATTGAGTCCATAGGAAAGCCAATACTATTAAAAGGGGATGAGGTGTTTCTTAATGGCTTGCTCGCTCAAAGTGCTTAGTGATATGCTCCAAAGCCCTCAACCACTTTCTAATTTCCACATATGTCCTAAACCTAAAGTCAAACTCGGCCCCACCAATTTGATCTATGCGGCGCCACCGAGTTCACTTGACATAGCCACTGCCAGAAACCCTAATCAGTTCGATCTCACCGATGGGATCTCGGTCTCACCAAGATGGGCTTGCAAACTCTATGTTGCCTATTGCAATCATTTCGGTCTCACCGAGATATGCAGTCGGTCCCACCGAGTTTGCCTGACCAACTCTCTATTTTGCAAATTACAAAAATCGATCTCACCGAGTTTGTGTAATCGGTCAAACCGAGTTGAGGTTAACCCTAGCACATCGGTCCCATTGAGTTGATCATGTTGGTCCCACCAAAAACTCTAACGTTCACATTTCGAACCATATCGGTCTGACCGAGTTTCACCATTCGGTCCCATCGAGTATGGTAAATTGTGTGTAACAGCTAGATTTTGTGTGGAGGCTATATATACCCCTCCACCCATCATCCATTCAGGGAGAGAGCCATCAGAACGTGCCTACACTTCCAGCATTCATTTTTTGAGAGAGAACCACCTAGTCATGTGTTGAGACCAAGATATTCCAATCCAACCACAAGAATCTTGATCTCTAGCCTTCCCCAAGTTGCTTTCCACTCAAATCATCTTTCCACCATATCCAAATCTGTGTGAAAGAGTTGAGTGTTGGGGAGACTATCATTTGAAGCACAAGAGCAAGGAGTTCATCCTCAACACACCATCTATTACCTTTTGGAGAGTGGTGTCTCCTAGATTGTTTAGGTGCTATTTGGGAGCCTCCGTCAAGATTGTGGAGTTGAACCAAGGAGTTTGTACGGGCAAGGAGATCGCCTGCTTCGTGAAGATCTACCCTAGTGAGACAAGTCCTTCGTGGGTGATGGCCATGGTGGGATAGACAAGGTTGCTTCTTCGTGGACCCTTCATGGGTGGAGCCCTCCGTGGACCCGCGCAACCGCTACCCTTCGTGGGTTGAAGTCTCCACCAACGTGGATGTACGATAGCATGATACGTCTCCGTCGTATCTATAATTTTTGATTGTTCCATGCCAATATTATTCAACTTTCATATACTTTTGGCAACTTTTTATACTATTTTTTGGGACTAACATATTGATCCAAAGGCTCAGTGCCAGCCTCGCTTGTTGCATGTTTTATGTTTCGCAGAACCCAATATCAAACGTAGTCCAAACGGGATAAAACGGACGGAGAATTATTTTGGAATATTTGTGATTTTGGGAGGAAGAATCAACGCTGAACGGTGCCCGAGGTGGCTACGAGTGGCCCACGCCACCCTCCGTGGGGCGCTATCTCGTGGGCCACTCGTAAGGCGTGTTGATGCCCTTCTTTGGCCACAAGAAAGCTAATTTTTGAAAACGATTCACGAAGGTTTTCAAATTCCAATCGAGTTACAGATCTCCATATATACACGAACGGTGAAACAGAAAGCCTCGGACAAAATGCGTAAAAGAGAGATAGATCCAATCTCGGAGGGGCTCTTGCCCTCCCAAGCCATGGGAACCAAGGACCAGAGGGAAACCCTTTCTCCCATCTAGGGAGGAGGTCAAGGAAGAAGAAGAAGACGGGGCCTCTCTCCCCTTGCTTCCGGTGGCGCCGGAGCGCGCCGGGGCCATCATCATCACCGATGTTCACCAACACCGCCATTATCTTCACCAACATCTCCATCACCTTCCCCTCTATATTCAGCGGTCCACTCTCCCGCAACCCGCTGTACCCTCTACTTGAACATGGTGCTTTATGCTTCATATTATTTTCAATGATGTGTTGCCATCCTATGATGTCTCGAGTAGATTTTCGTTGTCCTATCGGGTGATTGATGAATTGCTATGATTGGTTTGAGTTGCATGTTTTATTATTGGTGCTGTCCTATTGTGCCCTCCGTGTCAGCAAGCGTGAGGGATTCCTGTAGGGTTTGCAATATGTTTATGATTTGCTTATGGTGGGTTGGAGTGATCAAACACAAACCCAGTAAGTAGGTTGTTTCATTATGGCATAAAAAGGAGACTTGATGCTTTAATGCTATGGTTGGGTTTACCTTAATGAATCTTTAGTAGTTATGATGCTTGCTAGAGTTCCAATCATAAGTGCATAGAATTCCAAGTAAGGGATGATATGTTAGCTTATGCCTCTCCCTCAAATAGAATTGCAATAGTGATTACCGGTCTAGGAACATAGTCATTTGCTTAGGGGCAATTTCACAACTCCTACCACCACTTTTCCACACTCGCTATATTTACTTTAGTTGTGTCTTTATCTAAGCAGCCCCTAGTTTATGTTTACGCTCTCTTTATTTTCTTGCAAACCTATCCTTTCACACCTACAAAGTACTTCTAGTTTCATACTTGTTCTAGGTAAAGCGAACGTCAAGCGTCGTGAGAGTTGTATCGGTGGTCGATAGAACTTTAGGGAATATTTGTTCTACCTTTAGCTCCTCGTTGGGTTCGACACTCTTACATATCGAAAACTGTTGCGATCTCCTATACTTGTGGGTTATCATAGCACCACCTATCGGAACCACACCAAAAATCTCCGTGTCTCCAATTGCATTTGCACACTCCAATCCATCCCTTTACTTTCTTGTAACTTGCATGCCTTACTTTTCGCTGCTCATATACTCTTGCCATGCTTGCTTGAAATCTATTGTGAATATTTAAACTTGTGCTAAAACTCCACCTTAACTTGAAGAATTTAAAAACTGCTACTTTTCTTTGCTGAGGGTCTAATCACCCCGTCTAGACACCTCTTCTCGATCCTTTCAATTGGTATCAGAGCGTTGGTCTCCATTGCTTTGGTTTAATCACCATTGGAGGAAGATGGATGAGTCTACGTTGGGGATTCTCATACGTAGAGTGCCTATACTTGATGGAGAGTTCTTTCATGAGTGAAAAAATGAGATGCTTGAGATTTTCAATGAATATCACTTGAACAAGTACATTACTAGCCCTTGTGTGCCTCTTGTTGATCCTTTGCATCCTACTCCCGATGAGTCTCTTGACATGATCCGTAATCTTAGAACTATCAATCTTATCACTAGAGGTTTGCCTAGAAATTTGATTGTTTGCTTGCCTACTCTTGATTGTGCTTACACCATATGGAGATTCCTTGAGGAACGATTTCCAAACTATTCCTTACTAAATCTAGATGTGATTCTTCATAAGTCTATTGCCTTAAGTAAGATGAGTTCCAATTATCCTAAGTTTGGTGATTGTTGGTTTGAGCTCAGTGACCTTATGCGTGCCAAAGGAGATGTTGGAATCATTAGCAACATCATTTTCGAAGTTATTAAAATTCATAAAGATGAACATTGTGATGATCACTTATCTAATGAATCACTCTCTCTAGGAAATGACCAATCATACAAGACAATGTTGAACATGGATACTATGATGAGGATGATGATAATGACTTCGATCTCGATGAGTCTATGAGACACTTTGCTCTTATGGCAAATCTTCACGGCTACATGGCTGGAGGAAAGGAATGGGTTCTTGATAGTGGATGTACCGATCACATGACCGGAGACAAGGATATGTTTCGTGAGCTAGCTGAAAACAATGGCCCTCGAAAATATGTCACTTTTGGTGATAACTCAAAGGGTAAGGTGGTTGGCCTTGGTAAGGTGGCCATCTCACATGATAGCTCCATACAAAATGTTATGCTCGTTGAATCTCTTGTCTATAATTTACTTTCCGTATCTAGACAAGCTGGTTTTGGCTTCAGTGTCCTATTTACTGAAGTAGATTGCCAAGTGTTTCGAAGAGATAATCACAATATGGTCTTTACCGGTATACGTAGAGGTGATCAATACATTGTTGATTTCTAAAAGGCTCAACCTATAACTTGCTTAATTGCTAAATCCTCTAAAGGTTGGTTGTGGCATAGAAGGTTAGGCCATGTGGGCATGTGAAATCTTGATAAGCTTATTAAAGGTGATCATATCCTTGGAGTGAAAGATGTTATATTTGACAAGGATAGATTGTGCAGTGCTTGTCAAGTAGGAAAACAAGTTGGAGGAAGCCACCCCGTGAAGAACATCATGACCACAAGAAGACCGCTCGAGCTACTTCATATGGATCTATTTGGTCCAAATGCCTATAAAAGTCTCGGTGGAAACTCGTTTGGTTTAGTCATAGTCGATCATTTCTCAAGAATTACGTGGGTGTTCTTTCTTGATGATAAATCACAGGTCCAAAAGATCTTCAAGAACTTCGCTAGGAAGGCCCAAAATCAATTTGAAGTGAAGATCAAGAAGGTTCGCAACGATAATGGAACGGAGTTCAAGAACACAAATGTGGACACCTTTCTTGACGAAGAAGGGATTTCACATGAGTTCTTGGCTATGTACATGGCTAAAAAATGGAGTTGTTGAGAGGAAGAACCGGACTCTTATTGAGATGGCAAGAATGATGCTTGATGAGTACAAGACGCCAAAACACTTTTGGGTGGAAGCAGTTGAGACAGCTTGTCATGCAACCAATCGCCTATATCTTCACAAGCTACTCGGCAAGACGGCATAGGAGCTTCTCACCGGTAACAAACCCCAAGTTGGATACTTTCGAGTATTTGGCTCAAAGTGCTATATTCTTGATAAGCATCGTCATTCTAAATTTGTTCCTAAATCTCATGAGGGTTTCCTACTCGGTTATGGCTCAAACTCTCACACATACCGTGTCTACAACAATTTCACTCGAAAGGTTGAAGAGACGGTAGATGTGAAGTTTGATGAATCTAACAGCTCGCAAGTAGAGCAATTGCCAATTGATGTAGGAGACAAAGACCCTTTGGAAGCAATCCAAGACTTGTCTATTGGCAAGATTCGTCCAACGGAGGTGAAGGAGAGTACACTACAAAAAAAAAAGACACATCCGTGACATTTTGGGCCGAACGATTTTTTTCTGTCATACTTATGACACTTCTATGACAATAATTGTGACAAAACACGGTATCATCATAGATGTGGTGGGGTCCTACTTCTATGACAAAAAATCATGACAGAAAATGGGCTTTTTGTCCTGGGCGGGCTGGAGACGCAGCTGCATGACATTCTTTGGGCCGTCCATGACGGAAAAAACCATGGTAGAAGCGAGGGCGAGGAAAATATCAGGGTGTTCCCGGTTACGATGGGTGGTCGGGGCCGAGCGATGCGCATTTATCTCGTACACGCACGCGCGTGGGTGCAAGGCGTTGGGCTCTAACTGAACCTGAATGAGCCGTTGGGCTCTAACTGAACGCGAGCGATTGCCCTGCAGGCTACGCGTTACTAAACCCGAGCGATCGATCGATGGCTGTTAACTGAACCGGCTCGAGCGATTCCTTCGCTACTGCTGCTAAATGAAGCCGATTGATGCTGCCTTTGGATGAACAGTGAGCGTTGCGGGGGGGGGGGGGGTTGGATGAATAGTTCCCGGTGGGGGTGGATGAACAGGACCCCGTGGTGTTGCCTCTGGATGAACAATACCCCGATCGATCGAGCCGGTTGGGGCAGGATGAACAGGACCACCCCGTGGAAGGCAGGATGAACAGTAGATGGTGGAGGGCTGGATGAACAGTAGCCCGTGGAGGGGTGGTTGAACAGGAGCCGGTCGAGAGGGCTGGTTGAACAGTAGCCAGTGGAGTAGCACGCGGTGGAGGCTGGATGAACAGGAGCCAGTGGATCAACAGTCGCAGGTGGAGACTGGAGGAGGTCGACGGTGGATGAACTGTAGCCCGTGGAGGCTGGAGGGGGTTAACGATGGAGATGAACAGTATCCCGTGGAGTCCTGTTTTGCGGTACGCCACACCCCTCCCGATGAACAGGACCCCCGTTTCGACCGTAGCGCTCCAACACAAGTCCGTTTCCTCCGTTTTGTGGTACGCCACACCCCTCCCGATCAACAGGACCCCCATTTCAACCATAGGAGGTCCGTTTCCTCCATTTTGCGGTACGCCAGACCCCTCCCGATGAACAGGATTCCGTTTCGAACGTGGTCGGTCGAACACAAGGCCGTTTCCTCCGTTCCGCGGTACGCCACGCCTCGTTTCCATCGGCTGTTCCGTCCAAGCCCTCCTGATGAATACGACGGTGCATTCTATTCCGACCCAGCCGGTTGGCTCCCCATGAACATGACAACGACGTTGTTTCTCTGTTCCGCCCCAGCCATGTAAATGAGCCCTGGTCGTACGTACGTGCGAGTAGGCGTTCGAGACCCCGCCCCTATGTACGTACGTGGCCGTATTTACTTTCTTGCACCCTGGCCGCTGTACGTACGTGTACATGCTACGTGCGTGCCTCTACTACGACACGTGCACGCCTCTACATCGACCCGGTAAGATGTACGCATTAACGCTCACGACCAGAATGACAACGCTACGTACGATTCGACCAGGTGGGTCCCGACTGTCACGCACTTCCTTGCGTGCGAATATGTAGCTGGTGGGTCCCAGCAGTCAGGGGAAACGTTTTTTTCTAGAAATACGGTGGCCCGTCCGGTGGGTCCCCGCTGTCAGGTGGAGGAATAATTATTTTGCACGTAATAAGGAGGCACTTCCTTGCTGCAGCCATGGACACAACTGTCAGCCTCTCCATGTACAGTCCATGTCCGATGGAAGCCGTTCCTTGTCCATGTTGACCATGTCGCGTTGAGAGCACCAGGGCGGTGGACGACGACGAGGCCTAGGAAGGGGACGACGCGGAGCCGGGGAAGACGCGGCAGTGGATGCCCACGTGTAGAGGAGTATGAGGGTTCACTGGTTCGCTGCGGTGTGAGGCTGCCGTCGCCGCAGAATAACAGGGGGTGTGGGTGAGTAGAGGGATGGCCTGGCCAGCGGTGGGAGTAGTAGGGGTGGTGAGGCCTCCGCCGCATCGCAGCCGGCCACGGGAGGCAGGAGCACGAGGCACGACCGGCGCTGGTTTGGGCGGCTTGAGCAAGAAGACCAGAGGTTGAAGAAGCACTACGGCCGTTGGATGGACATCGTACGGTCAGTGGAGCTAGAATCGTGCATATTGACTAAGTTGACAAAGCCCTCCGTCCCCGTCAACTTAGTAGGCCCACGAGTCAGCCTGCCACTATACTGGGTCCCAGCTAGCAGGGGGAGTATTCATTTTTGTGCATAATAAGGAGGCACTTCCTTGCGTGCGAAGATATAGCTGGCGGGTCCAAGCTGTCAGTGGCGGTAACGTTTTTTTCACGAAATACAGAGGCCCTTTTGGTGGGTCCTAGATGTCAGGTGGAGGAATCATTATTTTACACGTAATAAGGAGGCATTTCCTTGCGTGTGGCCGTGGACCCAGCTGTCAGCCTCTCCACGTATAGTCCACTTCAGATGCATGTCGGTCATTGACCACGTTGACCAGGCCGAGCTGAGAGACCAGGGCAGTGGACGATGGCGAGGCCTAGGAAGGGAACGACACAGAGCCAGCGAAGACTCGGCAGTTGTTTCCCATGCGGTGGGGAGTACGACTGTACGAGGGTTTACTGGTTCGTCTGCCGTCGCCGAAGAATAACAACACGTGTGGGTGAGTAGAGGGATGGCTAGGCCAGCGATGGCAGTACGGTGGGGCGGTGAGGCCTGCACAGCAGCACAGCCGGTCGCGGGGAGGAGGGAGTAGGCAGTCCCGCCGGCCCTTGTTTGAGCGGCTGGAGCAGGAAGAGCAGAGATTGAAGAAGCACGTCGGCCGTTGGATGGAAATCCAACGATCCTTTGCTGTCGCCAACCTTTTTTAGGAAAGCCTCAAATCATGGAAAACATCATACATCCCATCTGCCATTATTTCTAATAATTTACAGCCCATTTGCTAATTCTTAAGGTTTTTTTGGAGCCCATATTCTTTTTATGAGCATTACAGCCCATATTGTGGCCACGGTTAAAAAATTATACGAATTTTTGCATATTTCGGTGCGGTCCGAACTGTTTTTAATCCCGAAATTTTGAGTCACGTTCAAACTTATTTTAAAAATAAATATATATCAATATGAAATCCAACAAATTGTCCACGCATAAAAATCAATGCAATTTAAAATCTCGAAATGAAAAAAAATAAATTTGAAACTAATTGCCGGTTTGACGTGTTTTAAAAATGTATAGCCCATTTCATTACTGATAGGCCATTTACTCGGCCAGCCGAATGAAAGCTCTCCTCGTCTTGAAAGATTTGCAACCCAACAGGCCTAACAAAGCGACTTACTTGGCAAATCACAAAAAAACTGGGCTGTGGCCGTGGACCCAGCTGTCGACCTCTCCACGTCTGATCGTTTCGATGGACGTTGGTCGTTGACCACATTGACCACGCCGCGCCGAGAGCACCAAGGCTGTGGACGACGGCGAGGCCTAGGAAGGGGACGACGCGGAGCCGGGGAAGACGCTGCAGTGGATGCCCACGTGGAGAGGAGTATGAGGGTTCACTGGTTCGGCTGTGGTGTTGGGCTGTCGTCATCGTAGGGCCTGACTAGCGGTGGGACTAGTAGGGGGCGATGAGGCCTCAACGGCAGCACAGCCGGCCACTGGAGGCAGGAGCAGGCGGTCTCGCCGGCGCTGGTTTGGGCGGCTGGTGCAAGAAGAGCAGCGATTGAAGAAGCAGCATGACCGTTTGATTCAAATCCAATGGTTACTACTGCTAGAATCGTTTGTTGACTAAGTTGACAAGCCCCGCGTACGTGTCAACTTAGTAGGCCCACAGGTCAGCCTCCCAACCGGTGCACCCCAGATGTCAGTGGGAGGAATCATTTTTTCGCGTAATAAGGAGGCAGTTGATTGCGTGCGGCCAGGCCAGCGGAGGGGGTAGGGTGGTCCGGGGAAGCCTGCGCGGCATCACAGTGGGCCACAAGAGGAGGGAGCAGGCAGTCCTGTCGGATAGAGCAGGAAGATCAGAGATTGAAGAAGCACGTCGGCCGTTGGATGGACATCCAACAGTCACTGCTGCTAGAATCGTGTGTTGACTGACATAGCCTTGCGTAAACAAGTCAGCCTCGAAATTTGTGGCGCCAGACAGCCCATTTGCTATTATTTTTATAATTTTTACTCATTTTCTAATTCATATGGAATTTATTGCAGCCTGTTTTCCATTTTAGAATTGCTGCCCATTTTCCGTCAAGATGCGGTAAAATGAACTAAATATGTGGGAAATTTTAAAAATTCGCAAATTTTTGCTGGGGAACAAAATATTACTAATCCAAAAATTAGTAGCCATACTAAAACAAATTTAAAAATAAATTAGTACTATGTCATGTTAAATCCAATGAAATACCTATAAGATAGCAGTGAAGAACAAAAACAAAAAAAAGAAACAAATATCCCATTTGCTATAATTTTTTTGAATTTTCAACCCCTTTTGATATTACTTTTAACAGACGCTGACCATACTCTTTGGCCAGACTGAAATGCATCCCTCCTCGTCTTGAATGATTTGCAGCCCAGTAAGTCGGAGAAAACAAATAGGCCTAGCTTGGGTATTCTTCAAAAAGAAATACTGGGCTACCTATTTTCCCAAAGAAAAAACTGCTGGGCTGGTCATGTTGTTAGACGGGCCACAGAGAATGCACAACCCAGTTTATAGCCTGCTCCTCCGAATTACTACTAAAAATAGTTGTGCAATTCTGTTGTAATTGACTATACGTTGAAAATGATGTGGGTCCATGATATCAGCAGGGTGGATTAGAGTAAAAAACGAGGGGTTCATCTGAGTAGTATAAGAGGCGCTTTCTTGTGTTCGGGAGTGGACCTGGTGGGTCCGTACTGTCATACTCACAACTACAGTCCTCTCCCGATTCACTATTTTGACAGGGACCGTTTAAAAAAAACTATGTTGACAGGGCCGGACAACGGCGCCGCGGCGAGTGCACCAAGGCAGAGGATAAAGTGTTGTCGCCAATGTGCTGGGCTGGGTTGGACATTCTTACTGAAAAATAAAGATGGACCGGATCTATTTACGAGGTTGACTACGATTTGCATGGGTCCGCTGGTTGCAGGAAGAAAATCTTTGGGAGAAAGAAGATCGGTCGCTATCTTTGCGAAGAATAATATCGATCGAATGTAACGACACTATCATAGGAAATAACATCCTCCGTTAAATTGTGAATTTAAAGAACTGGTGCATGAGCATTTAGCTTTATTTATTTATTTACTTATTTATGTTTAGGGACCATGAGCATGTACCTAGGCCGGATTCATGTGAGAGCCTCCTTCCGATTAATTATGGGCTTCTCTATTGGGCCTTCATCAGTGGGCTGCATGTTATCAACAAGTGGAAAATGTGTTCCGTACGAAAATAGTATGCTCTATGTACGGTACGGGGCACTAAAGGATCGAACCATGCAACGACTTCCAAAACACTGTGTTTGTCATTCTAACAACACATTTATTCAACCAATGCATTTAAATATACTACTGATTGTACATTGAAACAACAGCAGAAGAACTGTGGTCGGGGTGCAATGTATAGCGATGGCGAGCCGTAAGAGTGAAGACGCAGCTCTCTCTTCCAAACCAAACATCAGCCATCATTACAAAAGGGCTACCAAAAAGAACAAGTGTATGCATCAAACTAAATAAAGATCCTACTACACCAAGTATGCGATCTAACTAACTGGTTTAGTTAGATATTACTATTTATTAATTTGTGGAGATTGGTCGTGGCTTGAACCAGATGGGTGCTCGACGGGAGAAACTCCAGCCAAAGAGGTCAAGTCCGATACTTGGGTCTAAAAAGTCCGATACTTGCGACCCTCTCTCCTACTTTGGGTCGCAGAGCGTGGCGGCTATATCGTGGTATGGTGCATGCAGATACGCATGGTGCAGCGTGGACACACAGTTTTGCACGATGAACGAAATCTGCGATGCCATCATGATCCTTGCCGTCGGTTATCTCCTGGTTAATCGGATAATTCACGACAAAGCAGAGCGTGTACCAAGGCTACTTACCAACCTCCAGTCAAAAATTCCTGGAGGTCCAGAGAAGCTGGGATCCTGCTCAAAGATCTTGCAGTGAATGTGATTGTATTCCGTGAAACAACACGTCCGGCAAATTTCCTCCCGTGGGTCGGAGTAGGTTTCTCCGTTTGCATGCGGGTTTAATGGAGGGGTTTGATGGAGGCGAGGAGGTGTGTTCAGCCGGGCGTGCAGTGGACGGCGCAATACTATTTGATTTGACAACTACAACTAGTATATTATAAAAAACAAATAATAGTAGTAGAGATAGAGATAAGAATAGAGACTAGGGAGGAGCACCATCTACTGCTTCGTGGGCTACTCCTGTGCTCCATTCGGCGGCCGCAACGTCGCCTACAGCCACTCCCGTCCTGCGCTCCATTCGGCGGGCGCTGTTGAAATTTGGGGAGCGCACTCTCGCGACTGCTAGCAGTGATGACTTCACCGACGATGACTTCTTCCCCAACCTCGGCAACCTCTTCCTCAACGACATGGGCGACAACCTCAATGCCTATGGTGCTGCTCCTTGTCGGTGTACTAGAGTAGGGGTACCCTAGTATCCCGAACTCGTGCACGGGCAGTTGCAGCACCCCGCGGCAAGGCTTGCCTGGTCACCGCCAAGATCCTCCGTGGTTCCTTTGGAGCCATTCAAGAACAAAGTATTTAACCAAGAAGACAAGGCCCCGGCAAGAGGAGCTTGCCGGGAAGGCTCGGAGAGCGACGAGCCTCCGACGCGACAAGGATTCAGCCGCGGCAAGGCACTTGCCGCGGCAGGCGACCTCTCTTCATCTCCGCTCCAGCTCATCCACCAACGTGTCGCCATGAGACCATTCCTTGCACGCGTGTCAAGAGGTCATGCAGCCGCCGGGGAGCAGCGATAAGCGGCGACAAGCTTGCCATCGTGGCGAAGCGGTGGCGCACTGACGGTCCCTGTTGCCTTTGTTTAGGCGACATAGACGGGCATTTAATGCTTTTGTCCCTTGCCGTCGTGGTTAGGTAGAGTACACCGTGACATCGTACAAGTAGGTGTACCAACACACCTTTCCATTTTGCCCTTGTCTACGTTGCCACCTGTTGGTAACCCTTGCACATATAAAAGGAGGCCCATGTGCAACGTGAGGGGGAGTTCACAAGGTTTCGGTTCGGTTCGATCCGTTCGACTCATTCGAGACCGCATACATTCACGCTTAGGTTTTGTAGCTCTCATGCTCCCTAGCAAGAACACAATACAATCGGACAAGCAGCAGAGGAGTATTATCTCTCCGGAGAGCTCCGAAGCTAGGTAAACTGCTCGTGTGCTTCGCCTCGATCCGCTCTTCGTGCGATCTCCGCCCCCCTCCGAACCAAAAGGGACTCGGCCCGCCGGTCCCATAGGTGTTCGTGGGTCCGATCAGCCTCCCCGACATCTTTGGCGCGCCAGGTAGGGGGCGTCGAGGCTGTGTGAACCTGATCCGGCGTTCACACGAGCAACATCTTCATCATCTTCAACATCTTCATCAACATGCCACCGAAGAAGAAGGCTTCGGCAGCAGCGGAGCCGTCCGCGTCGTACCCACCATCACCGGAGCAAATGGGTGGTGGAGCAGATGCTGGCGGAAGAACGGGCGCCGGCGAAGGAGTTCGTGACGCTGCCAAGTCCAAGGACAAGGCCGCACAAACCTCGGCGTCCGTACATGCCCCGCGCCCATTTCAGGAGCCGCGGGACCAACAGCGTGATGGTATTCACAATACCATACGCTCGTTGGATCAAGACCGAGCTGGAGGATCCCGGGACCCTCAAGACCAGCGTGCACGCCAACATGCTGGCACGAGCGAGGTACGGTCGCATGGACGCGATGCTGCTCCTTCTAACATAGTTAGAAGTCCGAGCATTTCCTGCTCCTCGCATCGTTCACCATTGCCACCCACTACTCCAGCAGAAGCTCTGGCGAGAGCACAGCTGCTCCTCGACTACCCTCCAACAGCCGACAAGGTTGACGAATGGAGGGCCACCATACAGAGTCTCATCGGCTTTGCCAACGGCGACGCTCTGCGGCAACCAACTACTATTTTCCCGATTTTTCCCTTGTCTACATTGCCACCTGTTGGTGACCCCTTGCACATATAAAAGGAGGCCCATGCGCAACGTCGAGGAGGGTCGGTTCAAAAGGGTTCGGTTCGGTTGGATTCGGTTCGGCACATTCGAGACCAGACACACTCACGCTAGGTTTTGTAGCTCTCTGTGCTCCCTAGCAAGAACACAATACAATCAGACAAGCAGCAGTAGGAGTATTATCTCTCCGGAGAGCTCCGAAGCTGGGTAAAACTGCTCGTGTGCTTCGCCTCGATCCGCTCTTCGTGCGATCTCCGCCCCCCTCCGATTGTTTGCCGTTTCGGAATCCCTAACAGGATCATCACCGACAATGGCACACAATTTACGAGTCGCACCTTCATGCAGTACGTCCAAGATCTTGGCGCCAAGGTTCATGGCTTTATCGCTTGCTCATCCGAGAAGCAACGGTCAAGCGAGAGGGCAATGTGAAGTGCTGCGCGGGCTCAAGACCGTAACTTTCGACAGGCTGCACAAGTGCGGAAGAAACTGGATTGAGGAGCTGCCGGTGGTTCTTTGGTCGATCAGGACGACACCAAATCGAGCCACTGGCCAGACACCTTTTGCTCTAGTCTATGGAGCAGAGGCAGTTCTCCCCACGGAACTCGTATACGGGTCACCTCGAGTACTCGCTTATGATGAGCTTGAGCAAGAGCAGCTGCGACAAGATGACGCTACCGCTCCTTGAGGGGGATCGCCTTCGTGTCATTGCACGAGCTGCTCGTTACCAGCTAGCTTTCGTCGCTACCATAGCCGCAGTTAGTGCCGTAAGCCTCGAGGAAGGCGACCTTGTTCTTCGGGCGATTCAGTCCGCCAAGAATTCAAAGAAGTTGACGCCTTGAAGTGGGAAGGCCCTTATCGGGTGAAACGAGTCACTAGGCCCGGCGCTGTCCGCCTTGAGACCGAAGATGGCATTCGGTGAGCAACTCCTGGAACATTGAGCATCTTCGTAAGTTTTACCCATATAGCGCGGTTGCCGAACCTGTTCCGCAACCACCTTTGTACAAGTCTTGCCGCTGTTGCATGTAATCCTTTGTACAAAGCCAGCGCAGATCCCGTGCATATGTAAAGCTCATGTGTTGCGCACAACTTGTCAAATTCATGCTTTCATCATTTTATTGCATGTTTTGGCTAACACTTTGTGCAGCACCCACACCCGTAAGCAATATCGAGTCACTGGGCTCCATAACTTTATTTTCTCTTCTGTCTCTTGTCTCAAAGAAAGGAAGGTGCCCTCGCACACAAGTTAACCAGGGGGGAAGGAGAAGATAATACTATGGACCAAGCGTTGCTCGAGGAAGTTTCGCCTTATCGGGAAGCAAACGACAGAAAAGCTAAGTTGCCAAAGTTTGAGCAATCAGTTTTTAAATTTTTAAGTTATCTTCCTCGAACGATAGTACTTTGTATGGAAAACCTAGGCGCGGAGGAACCAACTCGCGGCTAGTCGCGCCCTTACTTTGTTTCGAGTCCGCTCAACAACTTAAGTGAGCTGCAACTAGTCGCGACGAGGTTGCTTGTCGGAGGCGGCACCACAGCAGGCTGCTGACGTTCCGCACTCGGCCACAATGACAAAGGTGCCTGCACCGACAAGTTCCCTAAAAGCGTAGGGCAAAAACGTACAAAGGAAGGAATCAAGTAAAGGAAATAACATTGCAATCATTGCCTAAGATAGAGTATATTACAAAATGACTTGTCGCAGATCAAATAAATTGTTCTAAACATGATCAGCAGCGACAAGGGAAAGATAAAATTGGCGTCCTAGTCTACGCGGTCGCCATCAACCCGCTTGATCTTGCCCACCTTGTCCACAATGGGTGCGACAAGGGCTTTGAGCGCCCACGCCGGCATCTGGCGGCAAGGATCTGAGGACGCCGTTGAGGTTGAGGCTGGATTGCGGAAGGCCACCTTCATCAACACCTTCCGGAGGGCTCTCGCACGGATCTGGCGCGACTCCTCACCAACCGCTTTGGGATCTCTTCCCGAGTCGCTGGAGACCCGCCACCACGCCTTGAAGAAACAGGCTGAGCTTGGCGCTGGGTTGAGGCGCTCGTCGAGGAGTACGAGATCCACCATCCCCAGCTCCATCAGCTCGTTGTGGATGGCGGCGGCAAGATATCCACGAGACCTTCATCCAAGGCTCCAGACTCTCCCTCAAGGCGCCTGGTGGCAACAAGATTCGCCAGCCTCCTCGTTGGCCTTGATCTTCTCAAGATGCCCCTCCCGCCTCCTTGGCGCCGTCCGGCGTCTACATCGTGGTCAGCTTTAGCTCAATATCTGCCTTGGTGTCCTTGGAGGCATCGAGCTCTTTGATCCTTTCAGCGAGACGGCCCTGCAACTCGCCAAGAGTGTAGGCATCCTTCTCGCGCTCGTGCTTCAGCACGGCAAGCTCCTCGCCGCTCTTCTGGAGGTTGGCCTCCAGCTGCATCACCTTAGTCTCCAACTCCTTCTTGGCGGCCTCGGCAGCTGCGGCACCGTCCTTCGCTTCCTTAAGAGCCCCGCCAAGTGACTCCTCGCGCGCGACAAGCTCTTAATCATAGCTGTCAAGATTGATCTTCCGCTGCGCCAACTCGCCTTCTTGCGCAGATAGCTTCTCGGCAGCAAGCCTTTGCTGCTCCTCGACCTCAGCCTTCTCAAGGATGAAGGCTGTGCGCTCTTCAGAGAGTCGCTCCCGCTCTTCTGCTATGTTCTGGAGGGCTTCTTGGTTGGCGCCTCGGAGCTCTTCTGCGCGCTTCTCCATGTCTGCTCCCGCCCTAGCGACAAGTGCTTCCCGGGACTCCAACTTGGCTTGTTGGGCGCGGTAGAGCGACATCAGCTTCTTCAGCAATACTCCGCCTCGAGACTACGCCGCTGCTGCTTGGCCCACCACAGCCCGGCCAATGAGGCGAAGTAGCTCTCGGTCGAAGGTCTCTCCTTCGACCGGGCGCCTGAACTTCGGCGCCTGTGGAGCTTGATGAAGACGCCGCCGCCCGGCCTTCAAGTAGGCGCCGGCTGGGGCTCTTCGAGCTGACGCTGGCGATGGCGGAGGATCGGCGGTCGGTGTAGCGCTGGCGCTCCTGCGGCCTCAGGCCGTCGGTAATCGCCAGACCCTCGCCCGGCTTCTGCGGCGGCAGCCTCGATGGCCTCTTCGCTGGCAGGCTCGTCAACACACCGCTTCTTCTCCCATGGCGGCGGCTTCCGTTGTTGTTGCCACAGCATCCTCCTCGCCGACGACCTCGGTCTCCATTGGCTCTGTGGCGGACGGATGAAGAAAGTCAAGCAAATATCCAAAGATAGAATCAGAAGAAGAAAAACACAAGGGAAATACTCAGGCAAGGTTACCTGCGCCGGGGGCTGCGGTCGTGGTCTCCGTCGCCAAGGGATCGCTGGTGCTGTCCCTTGCCGGAGAGCTGCCCCTTGCCAGAGAAGGCTCCTTTGCTGGAGAAGGTTCCCTTGCCGGAGAAGGCTCCCTTGCCGGGGAATCCACCCTTGGCGGTGTAGTCGAAGCAGAAGGAGGCTGCTCTGCTTCTACACAAGTCAACAGTCAGATATCAGCAAAGGAAAAAGCACCCATGCACGCCCAATGTAAAAGAAATAAAGCGTATACTTACTGGGGGCTGTCTTTGAGGGCTGCTTTGAAGGAAAGTTGCCTCGTCCAAGCAGGTTGTCTCGGACGCGCCTCCACCGCCCTTGATGAGGTTCGTCCTCGATGAAGACCACCGGGTCTTGGCTCTCTTCGACGCTCTGGGCCAGCGTCCACGAAAAGGAAAGAGTTCAGAATCTAAGCAAATCAGATTCAAGATGAAGCAACAAAATTGAAGAAATACAAGCACAATATTGAAGCTTACTCTTCTTCTTCTCGGCTTGAGCCGAGGCCGAGAGATCAAACTCGGCTCACCTCCCGGCACGAGGCGGAGGGGTAGGCTCTCTTGGCCGCTTGGCGGAGGTGTCGTCGGTGGCACAGGAGGATCCGCCCAGCTTGTCGCAGCGGTGTGGGGTGCTCAGCGGCAACATTGCTTGTCATGGTAGAGCGGCGTCAGTGGCCAGGCGCCAAGGCCCGTCTGCCGTCCCGCCTCGTCTCCGGCCTTGCGGAGACGCCTCTTTGGCGTAGTTGGGGGCTCCGTTTGCGGCAAGCTGCTGGGTGGTGGAGAGGAGGCGCCCTCGGCTGGTTCGCTCGACTTGGCCTCGGCTTCGGCAAGCTCTTCCTCACCGGCGAACTCCATTCGCTCGGCAAGGCTTGCCGCCTCTGTTGCCTCTGCCTCCTCCACGGTGTACCCAAAGACGTCAGCGGCAGCAGCTGCTGCCGCCTCCTCCAACCTTGTGGCAATGCGCACCATCTCTTCGTCGGTGGTGTCGCGGGTGAGCTTCTTCTGCTGCGTCAGGCGGATCGGCATTTCTTCCAAGCTGTCGAAGAACTGCCGCCGCGATGTCGTCGGAAGGCTCTTGCCGTTGGAACGATCCCATGGGAATCGCAACGGCATCATCGCCCGGATGCGGTCGGCGAAGAGTTGTTGCACAATGGGGCGACCCCCTCGGCAACCTAAACCACTCGGGGTGATCGGGGTCATGCTTGAACAGCTCTAGCGACGCCGCATCCAACTCCAAGACAGTGAAATTCCGATTAAGCCCAGGCGCAGCCTCATGATGTCCGCCGCATTTTGGAACTCCCAAGCAGGTCTCCTCCTCTCACGGAAGGGAAGCGTCTGGCGGCGAAGGAAATCTGCGCCAACTGCGCCTACGGTGAGTCCGGCAAGCCTGAGGCGCAAAATCCGGGTCACAGCTATCTTCAACCTAGCATCCTCCGGCGCCAAGTTGCTCCAATCGTTGCCGCGCACTATGGGAGTTTGGCGCTGGGCAGTGAAGGGCTGTGGGTTCTCCTCGACGATCTAGCACCAATCGGCTCTCCACTCCTCCCACTTGTTATGGAGCTCTCCTTCCAGATAGGCTTCTTTCTTGCTGATCCTGGAGACCCAAGCTATCCCTCCGGCAAGCGGCTCTCCTCTCTCGACGCGGGGCACGAAGAAGTGGAGGAAGAGTGCCACGTTTGGGTGGACTCCGACAAAGTTTTCGCAAAGGTGTGCGAAAACTGCCATGGTCAGGACAGCGTTGGGGGTGAAATCAAGGAGGCGGAGACCGTATGTGTTCATAATATCGCAGTAGAACTCTGAAAAGGGCGGGCAGAGCCTGCAATAGAAGAAAAGCGCAACGAAAGGATACCCAGTTGGGGCTAGTTCTGCGGCAATGGCGGGGAGTACCTTCGTGCGCGGATGCGCACGCGTCTCCGTCGACCAGAACAGGTAGTAGCCCTCCCTCAGCTCCTTTGCGTCGAGCTGGGGGGAGAAGATGGCCCGCTCCTTGCGCGCCTTGCGAGTCAAGGCTCGGCCGACTTCGCACCCTTCCCTTGTCGGCTTTGAGCCATGGCGGAGGCGGCGGAGGAGACCGGCGGCGTTGATGGCGCTGGCGAATGGCGAAGGCGGAGCGTTGCTCTCTTCGCACTAGAGAAGAAGGGGGGAGCGGCGGTGGTTTTCGAGATGGGACAGCAATGGCGAGGTGGGCGACCTGCCCCTGTTTCCCCTATTTATAAGGAGGGAGCGGGGGCGGACGTTCCGCTTTTCCTAATAAAGATACCCCCCCACGATCTCTCCCACGACGCCACGTTAGGCGCGTGCCGTTCGTGGGGGACATGGTGGGTCCAGAGCAAGTAACGGAGTGATCAAGGCCGCGTGTGACCGTGCACTGTTTTGGGCCTGGCCCAACAGCGCTCGGCACCGTGTGTGGCCCAGGCCCGGGGGGCTCCTGTCGGTGTACTAGAGTAGGGGTACCCTAGTATCCCGAACTGCAGACGGGCAACAGCACACCTGCGGCAAGGCTTGCCTGGTCACCGCCAAGATCCTCCGTGGTTCCTTTGGAGCCATTCAAGAACAAAGTATTTAACCAAGAAGACAAGGCCCCAGCAAGAGGAGCTTGCCGGGAAGGCCACTCAAGGCACGTAGAAGACAGGACCCCGGCGAGACGAGCTTGCCGGGAAGGCTCGGAGAGCGACGAGCCTCCGATGCGACAAGGATTTAGCCGCGGCAAGGCACTTGCCGCGGCAGGCGACCTCTCTTCATCTCCGCTCCAGCTCATCCACCAACGTGTTGCCATGAGACCATTCCATGCACGCGTGTCAAGAGGTTGTGCAGCCAGCGGGGAGCAGCGATAAGCGGCGCTGACAAGCTTGTCATCGTGGAGAGCGGTGGCGCACCTGACGGTCCCTGTTGCACTGTTTAGGCGACATAGACGGGCATTTAATGCTTTTGTCCCTTGCCGTCAGGGTTAGGTAGAGTACACTGTACACTGTACAAGTAGGTGTACCAACACCTGCTTTTCCATTTTTGCCCTTGTCTACGTTGCCACCTGTTGGTAACCCCTTGCACATATAAAAGGAGGCCCATGTGCAACGTAGAGGGGGTTCGCAAGGTTTCGGTTCGGTTCGATCCGTTCGACTCATTCGAGACCAGACACATTCACGCTAGGTTTTGTAGCTCTCTGTGCTCCCTAGCAAGAACACAATACAATCAGACAAGCAGCAGTAGGAGTATTATCTCTCCGGAGAGCTCCGAAGCTGGGTAAACTGCTCGTGTGCTTCGCCTCGATCCGCTCTTCGTGCGATCTCCGCCCCCCTCTGAACCAAAAGGGACTCGGCCCGCCGGTCCCATAGGTGTTCGTGGGTCCGATCAGCCTCCCCGACACTCCTGTTGCACCGTATGTGTTTCTGTCCTTCCTGTTCGAAATCGTGGTAGAATTCATGTTTCTAGTCTGTGTCCTAGATTCGATCTGTTCATCTACTATGCTAGTCCGCATGATTAGTTTAATCTCTGTTATAGCCGTCATGATTTATTTTGTAGTAAATCTCATAGTAACTTGCTCATATATTCAACTGGTGGAACGTCGACTACAGCCACTCCCGTTTCATGGACGGCCTGGTCGATGCCTCCAAGGAGCCCTTCGTCTACTGCTATGTGTGCCCGGTGCCATTTTGGGACTCGCCGGCGGACATCTAGCATCACCTGACGCAGGCGTGCGGTGATCACTACTGCCCCTTGGCGAAGAACATCAAGTACGAGACGTGCTACCCGTTCACCATGCCAGAGCCGCTGGAGGATCAGCGCCGCATGCTAGTCTCAGAGGAGGACGACATCATCTTCATCTTGATCGTGGCCACCGGCGACGCCCGCGCAGGCCGCCGCCACATCTCTGTAGTGTGTGTCAGGGTCGACGCCGCTGACGCTGACACTGACACGAGGCCGATGTACGGATGCGTGCTCACTATTACTACCCCTCGGAGGTACGTGGGCGGCGACACTGGCTACGTCAAGCTGACTTGGACTCTGCCGGGCTGGGACCTTCCCGCTGATGTGGACATGGAAGACGCATGGTATTATTTGAACCCCAACAATGTGCATGGGGACTCCAAGGAGGTTCACCTGGACATCTGCATTACTAAGTTAAATGTTGATCATTAGTCTTTGCTCAATGTAATCTGCTGCCTAAGCATGTGGAGACTTCCATGCATGATCTTGCTCTATTGGAGTATCGCGCATGAATAAAAGTGTATCCATTTATGGTTTAGTCTAGAATCTTCCATGTATGAATTTTTACTACAGTACTGGTGAAAGACTTATGATGAACCATTTCTTACATATCCTCTGCCCCCTTCCAAGTCATCCTGATTTAATCCCTCCGTCTAGGTGTATAAGGGCATGGTTAATACTTAAATAGTATAGCCAACTGTTGACTATAAGAAAGTGCCATGTCATCTGTAGCCAACATGTATAACAATGGATACTCAAAAACTAATTCTTGAAGATCATTTATTGCAAAGCACAATAAGAGTTATTTCTTCACAAGTTTTGGATGCAGGTTGAACAGTTGAATGTTTTTGTTTGCAAAAGATACTTTTTTATCTATTTCACCCGGATGTTTGTGAGCTCTAGTGATGAAATAATATCCGAACAAACCTATCGATACCCGTTAAACATGAGATGACCCCCACATCCTTTGTCAAAATAAACAACTCCCCGATCAATGCATTTTACTCTTCCGTGCAACACACGGGCACCTTACTATAGATTAGTACGACCAAAAATTGAACTAACATTATATATAGTACGATAAATGATGATCATGTCACCTGAAATTATATCATTGAAAACTATGTTCAAATACGAATCAAACGATATTGTTTTTGTTGACATGCACTAACATTTTGTCAGTTAAATCTTCAGTCAAATTCAATGGGGGATAAACCACGACTGATGTAGTAGTACTAGTGTAGAGGGCGGCGCTTCACGGGAGTCTCACCCCGCTCGTGGCGCGGCAGTAAAGCCGTCATATCACAAAACCCAACCACTCTCAGTAATAAGTGGCCTGGTAAAATAAACGGACAAGCAACCATCACATCCCTCCGTCTTTTTTGCATTTCATCTCTCTGCATTTACTTTCTCTAGTTCATCTCGCACACTCGATCCCTAGCTACTACTCCTAGTATCCCTAGCTACTAGTCCTAGGGCCAGTTCTTTTGGAGGCTTCCCTAGCTTTTCCCATAAGACTAGTCACAGTGGATAGTAACATTAAGGCGCCTCATTCATTTATTTGGGCTTCTAAACTACTACTAGCAGTACCTCCATCCTGGTTTATTCCTCACCATTGTAATTTGTGCTAAATTTTGACCAAAGATTTAACTGATAAAATGTTAGTGCATGTGCCATGCACTAACATTTCACAGTGGAGAGGAACGGAACGGCGACGCGTGACCGTCCGCGCGGTGCAGCGAGGGGTGCCTAGGGCTTGGGAGGGGCGATGCCATGGTGGTCGACGTGAGAGGGAGCCAGGGAGGGCGAGGAGATAGTGATGAACGTCAATGTGAGGGGGAGGAGATAGCGATGTCGTGGGAGGCGCAGTATTTATAGCGAGCAATGGCACACCTACGTAAGATATGGATCTGCATCGACTTAACTGCTAGTCGATTCGTCACACCGACATGTGGGCGGACCCTGTTGGGCCGATATGTCAGTGACCCAATGTACCTGCAGTTAAGTAACAGCTATGTGGGCATATTTGTTGGAGTAAATTACGGGGGAGGGAAGGGGTGGAAATATTGCTGGTCACAACGGATTGGACAAGCGCGGGGGGAGGAGAGTCATGCATGCAGATTTTTTCCACAAGGGGTGGAGTGGTGAGACCGCCAGAGGGAGAAGGAGAGTCTGGCAGGCATATTGTTTCCACACATGGAGAGGAAAAGATTTGGAGACGAACGGGCTTCCTACAGGTATGGGGAAAGGTGCATAATAGTCTCATATTGCATGCCGGGCTAGGTATAGTCTCAAGTCATTAAAAACATACACGCCCCACACATGTTCATATTTCAAGGTGAACTAAATTATTGCATGCGATGATTAAGGTTGGCCATAATGGTGGTATCTTAGCTGGTATCATGCACACGGGAATAGCAAACATGCAGATGTGGCAAAGAATTAAAGAAGAGAGGGGGGGTTAGAGTAACTAGTGTTCATGCATGCATTGGTAATCACATTTTTTTGTGAAGAACTACAAAAACTATTCCACTGCCTCTATCTTGCTAAGAGTAGGTCAAAATTTTGAATCGAGCCCTTTAAACTAGAAGGGAGGTAGTAGTACTCTAATAGCTAACTTTTTTTGAATAACTCTAATAACTAACCTTGGCCCTGTTTGGATCCATGTGTTAGAGTTAGTTTGGGTTAGTTTGAACTCAACTAACCCAAAAAAATCTAACCCACCCAAGAGGTGCTTTACACTCATTATAATCAGTATTGTAGATATTGATATTTTTAGTATAAACTATTGATGGAAGTAAAAAGGACCAGAGGGAGTCTCATGCATGCGGAGTAGACAAAAAAATTGCTCATTTATAGCCGGTCGAAGTCTCGAAGGGCGCGACCGCGCGAGGGAGGCGAAGGTCGTGGGAGGTGCGACGGTTGACGGAATTAATTGAAGTTACACACAAGCCGGCATGGCGTGCGAACAGTGTAAGCTATACCGTCAGGCTACGATATGGGTCTAGTAGACATGACATCTAGTGGGTCCCGCATAGTTCTCGAGAACTGTTTGGGGGCTTGCAGCCGTTTATAAACCGGGAAAGCCAACAACCCCACGCCGTTCGCACGCCCTACTCGTCCCCATCTTCTACTAGTACAAGATTTACAACAGCCGCTTCCCAGTCGTCCCGTCCTTTCACATTACGGCAGTTCCACTAATCCTAACCCTCCTCCCAAATCCATGGCGTCCCAAATCTCCATGATCGGTGGTGAGTACAACGTTAGAACCATCACCGGCGATGAGTTCGACATCATCTACACCCGTTCTTCCACAAGGTGAAAGAATGCCTTGCTCGCTTCAAATGCATGTTCGAAAACTCAAATGATGGGTGGGTTGCTGGGCTAGATGTTGAGTACACCACAGACCTGGGAAGCGAGAAGAAACTAAAGGAGGCAGAGAAGAAGAAGCCCGCCGTCATCCAGTTTTGCGTGCATGACTTATGCTTGGTCTACCACATATGCCATGCCGACGTTGAGTGCGAGGAATTTAAGAAGTTCCTCAAGGGCGGCCGAGTCAAATTCGTTACTGTAGACTTTAGGAACGACAAGGAAATCCTAGGTCAGATAGGCATCATTTTAAGCGACCCCTTCGACCTCCAGAAGGAAGGGCTGGTGTCCTCCTCTCAGCCTTCAATGCTGACCCTGGCAGCAGCCATGATTGATCGTTCGTACACTAAACTGAAGAAACCTCATCACGAGTTTCATCATGCATGGGAGTGGAAGACATAGATGAAGATCACATCCTGTACGCAACAATAGATGCCTACCTTTGTTTAAATATCTACAAGGGTTGGATGAAGAAGCAGAGCCCAGTGTCCGGTTCAAGCAAAGAAGCGTCGGCGAAGAGGAAGAGGGACGAGGACGAAGTCGAGGACGTGGACTCGGACTCCGAGTAGGTGGCAGTGCCATCGCTCATGCTGGTTCTACTGCAGTGTCAAGCGGACTAGTTGCTTAGTTTATTTTCAAGGGTTTGTTGTGGTGAGGCCCCAGCAGAACTATGTTTATGTTCTTTCTCATTATTTGAACTCTTTAGTACGTACAGTAGTACTAGTACTATGTCTTACAACTGTTCTTCTTGTTGTTGGTACTACTGCTCGTATCTTCGTGTTCCTACTGTAGTTAATACATTCGTACTAGTAGTATAATTTGGGTCAGTCGATTTGTGAAATAAGTTCGATGGCGTGAGGAAGAAGACGGCAGGGTGCCCATGATCTATCTTATGAGTGTTGGGTGTGGAATACAATTTGTTGAAAAAATGGTATCGTGCCCGGGGTTAAATGGATGGCGGGGGTGGGGGGAGCATGGCGGTGGCAGGCGGTTCAGGGGAGGGTGCGGCGGCGGTGGCAGGCGGTTAGGCGTGTGGCGGGCTGAGAAGATGAACCGTGGATCTATTTCAGAGGTTGAAGAAGCCCTTCTAGCCATCCATGTTGCATCAAACGGCTCACAAGAGTCGACTGACCCAAATTGCTCCTTCAGATTGCAGGATCCATGTGGCATTCAAGGTCTCAAAGGTAGATTCCGGGTCCGCACCCGGTTTGCGGGCTCGACCCGCGTGCGACCGGCTTCCGCCGCGACAGCCACCATGCGCGCCTCCGCCGTGCGGGCGGAGACGACAATGACACGCTAGTTCCTCCTCGCTGGTATGCTGGAGCACGCGCTCGTCCTCCTCTTTGTACGCTGCGTGCATAGACGCGGCTCCACCAGCTGCTCGCGTGCTTGGCAGCGTGGCGGCATCGCGAGGAGGGACTGCAGACGACGTGAGCGGGTGAGCCTTCGGATTGGCGGCAACACGACGGTGATGGGCGAGAAATTGTTGGCGGGCGGTGAGCGCCAAAGATGCGCTATGGCGGCGGCATATTGATGAGTGCGCGTATGGGAGCTTAGTTTAGTTTTATATAGGGTTGGTCAAACTTAAAAGAAAACCGTACTAGTACATGTAAACAATAGACTTAGGCAGCGCTTTTATTAGTTACCACAACCACGATACGAAATCCTGTGCAAGCATGTGAACCGCGGCCGCGCGGTGGATCGAACGATGCGTCACCGTGGCGCGTTCAAAGGACATCCACCAAACCTTTTTGTGTGTGGGAAAACAATCCCCGAATATTACTCAACTTTTTTTCTGAGAAAAGTTCTTGACGCTACAATATTTCCATATATTTGAATTTAGCTCCAGTTCATGTTTATTTGGATTTGGACATTTTAGGTGCGCCCTAGTTTTTTTAATACTGATTTTGGGGCTGTTTGGTTCCCAGCCACCGTTTGCCAAGCCAAAATTTGGCAGCCACAGTTTAGTTGGCATGTGTTTGGTTTTTGCCACACTTTGGCTTGCCACACTTTATTGCCCCTATGGCCCACTTGTCATGGAGACAATGTTGCCACACTTGCCTAAGGTTAGTTCTTCAAAATGAGAACCACAAGTTGGCAAGCCTAAGGGAATCTTGCCACACTTTTTGAGTGTATGTAATGTGGGACCCTAATGTGGCTTGCCTAAGGTGTGGCTTGAACCAACACCCACCTAAGTTGGTCAAACTTGCCTAACCTTAGGTGTGGCAACCTTAGGCAAACTTAGTCTCAAACCAAACAGCCCATGTGTGTGACTGGGAGAGAACGTGTATGTGTCCATATGTGTGTTGTGGCGGAAGGGCAATGTGGAGACGGTGTGCGTGTGATAGAGACATATAGAGGTGTGAATGTGCAAATGATCATGCATGAGTGAGACATAGAGAGATGTCGATACGTTGTGTATACATGAGAGGATGGTCTTCTATTTTACTTGTGTGTGTGTGTGAGAGAGAGAGAGAGGAGCATCCATAACACAACAACCATCTTTCTCGATTCGTCCGTCCCTCGCACGATCGCATGTAACACATGCATCAACACGCACATTTTGACACCCTCACCCGGCCCCTGCCCACCTCAAGGCCCGCACATCGCTCTCTATCTCGCACGCACAATCTCTTCGTGAATACCCTGTTTAGCAAGTAGCTTTGCATCACATACACACACATTTCCCTCCTTAGGTTTGTTTTCTCTCAATATCTGACACACACACACACACACAGACAACACACATCACACACACACACCCTCCCTCTAGCACACAATTCATCCCCATCCAAGGTTATA
Organism: Aegilops bicornis; assembly: GCA_021605145.1. Taxonomy (NCBI): domain Eukaryota; kingdom Viridiplantae; phylum Streptophyta; class Magnoliopsida; order Poales; family Poaceae; genus Aegilops; species Aegilops bicornis. The sequence goes on from CM038674.1 coordinate 195,082,195, forward strand.
TTGCGACCACTCTCGCTTGTGCTTCTTCGCACCCCAGCATGCACAACACCTCAATCTTCAAAGAGGGCATCGAGGAGATCGAAGATGGCGACCACACTAGCTTAGAGAATGCGGGGCCATTTGGAAGTAGGATGATGTGGCGGTGACCGACTCCTCCCCCACCCTCTCTCTCTCTCGCACAAAATTACCAATCCCTCTCTCCCCCGCACAAATTTATCAATCCCTCAACCCACGAGATCCTTCCCCTCTCGTCCATGTTTTTCTAGCTCTCTCATCAAACCTATTGTCTCTTCCCCTTCCACGTGTACAGAATCTGGATGTACACACATCTCACGTATATTACATGTCTCCATCTTTCTCACAGACCTAACTTCTTCCTCTCTCTTTCTCTCTCTATCTCCCTCTTTCTGTTTTGTTAGGTTTCTCTCCTACTCTCTCGTCCACATACATACAATCTTTCCCGCCCTATCTACTCCATCTTCGCAAGCTCTCTCTGCACGTTTCATTCACACATTGGGATATGTTAAAAATGTTGCTTTTATAATGGCTGATGTAGAGTTATTATTGGTTTTGTTGCATCCTACAAAGCAATAACTATGAAATGCATTTTGATTGTCATTTGACTGGTATTATGCGAGTTTGAGCATGTTGTGAAGTACTATAGACCTCGTATACATCTTGGAATTCGACAATGATTGTAACTATTGAATAGTATAGACCATTACATTCGAAGTCAGTAGCCTAATATATTTATTTCACAATTTCAACCAATGATTAATTCACTACATACTAAGAAAACAAATGTGTACACCCTCCATTTTTATGTATGTCTGCGTATTAGCATTGGTCAAAGTCAAGTTTTGTAAACTCTCAGAAAGTTTATAACAAAAAATATTAACATATACAATAACAAATAAATACCATTAGATTCATTATTGAATGTACTTTCACATCATACATATATCTGTTATGGTAAATGTTTATATTTTTCTATAAACTTGGTCAAACTTTAGGAAGTTTGACTTGGTCAAACCTAATATGCAGAGTTTACTAGTACTACTCGTAGTTGCTTAGCCGAATCACCCAACACGCCACACAGGAGTTCGGTGTCACAAAATTTTGAGGTCGGCGGAAAATCTCCCATGACCACGATTCGAAAGCGATGGGAAGTTACCATCATAGCCTTCGGAACAGGCCTACGGATGACGGTTGGTAGGGGGCTGTTTTTGTAACTTCAGGTTAACCATACCCAGCCAACCCCACCCCGGCAACCAGAGTAGTACACCTGAATACTCCCCATTTTCTATCGCCACCGCAAAATAGACTTCTCCACGACATCGCAGCCTTTGTGCTCCTCCCCTTCTACATCGGCGCCCTCGTCCACCGCAGCGCATCCGCCTCATCGACGACCTCGTGACGCCCAGATCGGAGCCGGTCCACCATCGCCGTCATACACGGAGCCTCTTCCCCGGCACCGTCTTCCACGGTCTCGGATCTGCTTCCCGGAAGCCGACGCTTAAGCCAGAAGCACCACCGTCGTGGACAATGAATCGACTCCGTTGCCGACCATGACTCACAAAGGCCGCGCGACCATCGTTCTCCTCCTCGATTGGTAATGTGTGTATTGAATCACTTAGCAGTACATGTGCAGTTCCAATTTTGTTCATACCTACCCTTCAAATTTCTTGGGTGCTATTGTTCCCGTAAAAGTAATTGGTTATAGCCTCCATTCTCCAACATAATATCAGCTTGTAATTGTGCGTTGCTCCTGTATCGCGCTGTGCTTGGGTAGGTATTTCATCTACACCCAGTAGTGTGGCAAATGATGGATAGTTTTTTAGAACTAGCAAGATGCCCATGCGTTTGACGCATCAAGATGCATTTGTATAGGTAGTTTATCTTGTGGGAGAAAAGGATGAATGAGGGAATGCCTTATTTTCAAATGCGGAGAGGGGTGTGGGTATCTTTTTGCAAAATTGCCACAGTTTCCTTCCTATCCGTCGGATATAAATCAGATGGCCTATATTGCAGGATGGCAGGAACACCATCATCACCAACTCTGTTTTTTATAAGAGTAGGGGAAAAGTAGAGAAATAAATAGAGAGTAGAGAAGTAGAGATAAATATTAAATATAAAATAAATATAAAAGTAGAGAAGAGAGTAGAGATAGCAGAGACGTCGGGAAAGGATTGCGCGCGCGGGAAAAAGCGGCCGGGTGTGCGCTAGTTTTGGCGCGCTGCGTCCGGCGCGCCTTATAAAATCCAACGCCCTCCCACCGCTTTGTGCCTTGCCACCGCTCTCTCCCGGCTCTTTGCCTCGCCACCGCTCTCTCCCTGCTCTTTCTCACCTCGCCGCTGCCGCGCCACAATGCCGTCGCGTCGCGGGGAAACTTAGGGATACCGCAGCGTCCACGCGCGCCCCTCCGGCGGCTTCTCCGCCGAGATCTGGTTCCGTGGGATGCGCCTCGGCCTCGGAAATTTCGACACCGCCAACGTGGCCGCCCGCGCGTATGACGCGGCGGCGTGGCTCCTCCGGTGGCCTCATAGAAAATTGAACTTCCCCAACGTGCCGGCGGGGAGCGGCAGGAGTCAACGCCTCTGCCGCGGCTTATCACCGACGAGGATCATCACGACAACCGGAGGCGGAGCACAGTCTCGGCATCGCCGAGATGGACGAGGAAGCCATGGCGCTGTGGCGCCAATGCTTCAACGAGCGAGAGTTCTACGAGCAAAGGAGGGCGGAGAGGGATAAGAGGAGGGCGGAGCGAGCCGCCTATCGCGAGGACTAGCATAGGCGAAAAGCGGACGCTCAATTCAACATGAGGCTAGGAGCAGCGTCGCCGTGGGAATCCGACGACGATTGGTATCTTCATGCCTACAGTCAGACGTCGGAGGAGGACAGCACCGAGGAGGAGTCAGACGACGAGGAGTAGTTGAATAATCTTTTTTTTATCTATCTATGCTGAGAACTATCCTCTACTCTCTATCTCTACTTCTCGATCTCAGCACTATAAACGCTTTTTTAAAGCACCGCGCGTTGCGATTCTGTTTGAGATGCTCTAACATGGCAGACGAGTGCTTTAATGTTGCCCACAAGATGCGCGAGTATTACTAGTAGTATATATTTTTGCCATGTTGGGATTTTAAAACCACGAGTGCGAACATGCAGAGGAGCAATGAAGACCAAACACGGGATATTGGGGACATCTTCAAGGAGCGTGGCAAGTTAAAGAGGAGCTGCACTGAACCTATAAAACGCGCTTTGGTAAGTAACACCCTTTCAATTACTTTCGTTTAGCCTCGTGTTCTTTGATGTGTATATGTTGTAGTTTCTGTTTCTCTTAAGCCTCGTGTTCTTCGATGTGTCATAAGAAGAGTCTTAATCATCCTAATGGGTTCGTTTTTAGCTCGATGTAGGAAGTGGGTGTTCTCACCTTGTAGTCTGTTTTTATATTTTTTCTTTTTGAATTCACTTCTCCCAGTTATGTTTATCTGGCTTCTACTAAATGGATCTGGGTTGCTCTGAGTAATTATCTAAAAAAGAAGTAACTTCATGTCATGTTGCAGTTCCTGAGAGGAGGGAAGTATGGTCAACCTCGAGATCATGTTTCCGAATGAGGCTGGATTACACACAAGGTGCCGATTCCTAATGATGTTGGATTAGACACAAGGTGCAAATTCCCGAGATGATGCTGGATTACACACAAGCCGGTGGAGTAAATCGCTGTTCGTGTCCTCGTGGCTCTAGTAAAGGCTGAAAGAAAGCGTGCAGCAGCCCTTGAGAATGTAGCTGAGTTCTTGAAGAAGCGAAAAGAGCAATCACATGCTCTCTTCACCCATGCAAAAGAAGAGATGGAAGAAGCCAGAAATAAGCTAGCAGAGGCAGAGCAGGCTAGGCATCTCCTGCTATCTAGAACTGTTGTCAATACAAAATTTCCTTCATAGTAGCTAGGTTCAAATGTTTATCCAGTCAGCATGCCTGTTGTGATGTCCGTGCATCTACTGATGTGGCACAAAATATATTTTTCAGGTCATGTAATAACAGCAATTACTTTCCTAACAATAACAGATGAAGCATTGGACATGGTATAGTTCACGCGCAAGCCCGACATTCCAATTCAACTTCCACATCAAACTCATGTTCATAGATATCTCCACATTCATACATAATGTCCACAACCATGATTCACTTCAAAGCCAAATTTTTTTTGAGGAGAGTTATGAATAAAGAAAAACCTCTAGTTCCTGCTACCAGTGCGAGCACAACAAGTCAAGACCATGCATAATTAATTATATTTTGGTCATTTTTTGTGTTCTAAAATGCCGGTCGGCTCGCGGAAGGACGTGTTGCCGGCACACGTGCGGATTCAATGAAGGCAGGCGGGGCTGTCTGAAGCCGGTTGCATGCGGCGAGGAGGCGTGTTCGGCCGGGCCTGCAACGAGTGGGGCCCTCTTGGCCGGCGCACCGGTTCAATGCGTGCGCTATGAGATGTCGCGTCCGTGTCAGAGAAATCACTCACTTCAGTCCTTTTTTGTTTGCGTATAACAAAATCTCGTTTTCCATTCACATTTTACAAGTAAAATTCGTGAACAAACTTTGACCCAAAAAATGATGGGGACTAGTAAACCAGAACGGAGGTAGTACTTTTTTTAATCAAAGAAGGGTTTCCCCCTTCCAATTTTCATTACTAAAAATGAACATCTAAATCTAAACATAGTATTTGCCCTAGAACTACCAGGTTCAACATCTCGCAACATAAACCCATACAACAATATGCCAAGGAGGTACGTAGTAGGTAGTACTATGAATTCCATTTTCGCTCCATACCAATCGTTCTAAAAACTACTTAGTACTTATAATGCGCCATTGAAAATCGGAACTCTTAACTCCGCTAAAAAATGATACTATTTTAAACATGGCTACTCGATGCAGGGCAACCGGCGAGCCACCGCCTCCAAGTCGTTCACTTGTGGTCCCGACCATCAACTCCTACAGATCAAATTATCACTCCAGCTGACTATTCCTACAAAGGTGCGCTCCACCACGTACCTGGTACCGCGAATGCAGCAATCATGCACCTAGGGTTTTAGGGTTTATTTGTTAACGTTGCCTTTACGTAACACTCATGTGTGCGAGACATCGAGAGATCGATCAAGGCGTCGCCTCTTCTCTTCGTATATGTACTCCACTGTTTGTCTGGTGTCCACAAAATTATAATAACTACTAGCAATGTGCCAATGCGTTGCCACACGATCTGAGTAGATTAATACATATTCACCGATTTGATAGAAAAAAAGTCTAGTTTTCAAATACGTATATCACTAAAAAATCTTATGTTTCACTCAAAATATATTCCTCTGGCGGTTTTGATGAGATAAGGGAGGAATGTTGTTGGTTTCAAGATTCGAGAAGTGGTATATGTCTAATTTCTACTCTTACTAGCAACATGCCCGTGCATTGCACGGAACATCAAGATCTTGTGGGAGAAAAGGATGAACGAGGGAAGGCCTTATCTGCAAATGTGGAGAGGATCAGGGTAATTGCCATAGTTTCATTCCTATCCGTCAGATATAAATCGGATGGCCTATATTGCAGGATGGCAGGCCCACCATCATCACCAACTCTGTTTTTTATCCCTACTCTTAGAAAAAGCATAGTCGGTGATGATCATGTGCCTGCCATCCTGCAATATAGGTCGTCCGATCTATATCTGACGGATAGGAAGGAAACTATGGCAATTTTGCAAAAAGATACCCACACCCCTCTCCACACTTGCAAATAAGGCCTTCCCTTGTTCATCCTTTTCTCCCACAAGATAAACTACTCATACAAATGCATCTTCATGTTCCGTGCAACGCATGGGCATCTTGCTAGTTGTTGCGAAAAGCCCATGTGTGTGAGAGAGAGGGAGAGAGGAGGAGGATGGAGTGCATGTGTGACAAAGACACAAAGAGTGTGTGTGCGAGAGGCATCAGCTTAAAATGAGGCGATAGTGTGTGTGTGCACGATCGAGAGGGCGTGTCTCAAGAAGGGAAGAAAAATCTACATAGATACAAGGAGCGGGAGAGAGACATGTATGCGATAGTGGAAGCACGAGTGTGCGGGTGTATAAACCTATCTAGAGGCTAGTCGATAAATGTTTGTGAGAGAAATACGAGTTGGGGGTGCGAAAGCGAGAGTTTTGTGTGAGAGAGAGAGAGACGGCAGTCGGGAAGGGGAGTGGAAGCAGGAGTTGTGTGTGTGAGAGAGAGAGAGGGGGGGAGTTTGTCCGAGGTAAACAAATGAATAATGTCAGTCTGGGATGGAGACAAAAAGGAGACCGCAACAAATGTTGTGTCTACAGGAGAGAGAGAGTAATTTTAGTGGTATGATTCATATCTAGAGACATATAGGGTGTGTGAGAGAATCCCGTAGAGAGAAACACAAAGTGAAAGACGAGTGGAGACTATGTGTGTGGCGGTGAAAAAGAAAGCTTAGGTACCTGGTGATACAAGAGAACGGTAGAGACGTGAGAGATAATGAAAACTGTGTAATGTATAATGATAGGGAGAGTGTGACACTTCTCAAGGGAGACGTCGAGAGACCATGTTTGCGAGAATAGGAGAAACATGAAGTGAGCGTGCGGGTGAGCTGGAGAAAAGAGAGTGATAGCTACATGAAGGAGCATGCATGCGAGAGACATGGGCATGAAAGGACTGAACATAAAAGGGATTCAAATATTTGAATTCGGGATGATGATACATGTAATCCATACTCGAACCAAAATTGATCTATCAAACATGCATACTCATATGAATTCACGCGCATCTATGTTATTTAATATGTAGATATTACTGATCCATACATTTTACTAGAACATAATTTGGTTCAATTTTTGAATTCAACCTTATGATTTTGAGATCATTGTATTTGTAAAGCATATTATACATATAAAGTAGTAGAATTCTTTGTTGTGCTTTTGAAAGTATATATAAAAAATGATGTATATAGAATTTTATTCCCATCGAAAATGGATCCCGCCCGAAAAAAATAGAATACAAACGGGATTCGAATTGAGTTGGCACGGTAAACGTGCACTCTGCAAAATTTGAACGAAGCGGGGAAAGTCGCGATGAATCACTTGAAACCAAAATCATGCGAGATGGAAATTACTACTGCCTATCCCTCGCCACGCAAAGCCTATCTCGCCGATTTCTATAGGTTTCGATAGGGTAGGTTCATAATTTCACTCGAGCGTGACATAACCGCCTCTCACCCAGATTCATACACGGTGGGCGCCAAAACCACGATGTGTCCTCGGCCGAAATCGACTCCCTCCCCGATTCATACACGGTGGGCGCCAAAAACAAACCCTCGTCGGCAAATATTTGGTGTATGCGAGATTACCTTCCTATCCCCAACCGACTAATATTGCTGTGATGTAGGAAATTTGAAACGGGGGCTAAGTTCGTAAATTTCCTAAAACAGATAACATTTAATTGGTCAGCTAATGTTCCTACTTTACTTTCGAAAAAGCACGTGCACCACATACAGAGAGACAGCAGGGAGTTGCTTTCTTAATGCGCTCTGGTTCATCATGTGTGGGCACTGCGCAACGAACATTTTATTATCCAAAATCTGCTTGCTCTTCTTTATCATGTTCCTCTTCCTTTCTTCTTTAATAAGTACTCTCTCCGTTCCTAAATGCAAGTCTTTGTATAGATTCCACCATGGACTACATATGGAGCAAAATGAGTGAATCTACACTCTAAAATGTATCTGGATACATCTGTATGTGATCCATAGTGGAAATCTCTACCAAGACTTATATTTTGGAACGGAGGGAGTATGATAGTAGTCTGATATGTTCCTTGTAGTGAAGATGAGCAGGGACATTTGCAGTGTAGAGTCTATACGGTCGGTTGGTGTGGACACTTTGAACTCGTCGGGCCTCTTTGATTCGTAGGATTTTGTAAACATGGGAATAGGATTTATAGTGGCCTGCCCACTTGAATCCTATAAGAATAGCAAGGAAATGCGGGGAGCTGTGTCGCCTTTGAGAGTTACAAAATATTAACGATACCGCACCTTCATTGAAGAGAGCTGGTATCCGAAGGCTTTCTAGCCGTACTGGCAATACTAGCACATATATTCCAGCAAGTTCTACTTTGCTGATTTTACTCTGATGCTTACGGTTTTCCCATTATATCTACACTATGATCTGTGTAGCTGCTTTGTGTCACACTAGAAGCAGTCCACTCTTGAAGCTAAACACCGCAATGACTTAAAAAATTGGCACCAAGGCATTGAGTGCCATTCTGGATGCAATGAAACTCATACGCTCACCACCTGTTGATTCTTGTTCAGAATATGATCCTAATGACTATTCTAACCTCGAGGAGTCAAAGGCAGATGGCCTGTCCTGTTCACCCATCAAGGTGCCTGTTCTAATTTGGCAAGGTTTTATTGATTGCACGTATCTTGCATATGTCGTCTTGCATTTCTTCTACTTTGTTGCACCTCCATCTGCTTAGTTTACTCATCATATATGTCGAGATGCCATGCCCATCCATTATCAATACATATTCCATCTGTCATCATACCATGTTTTTCCACTCAAATGTTGTTCTTGTGCATCAGACATCAAAAGGAAGAGGGTGATTGCCGAACCTGAAGGAGCACCAGCAAAGTCCTTGAAAAACGTGGTTGTGCCGGAGAAATCAGACAGCACCCCACTTATATTGGTTGTACAACCAGTGACACAAAACGTAGGACCGACTCTAGCAGACTGTACCCATACTTCACTGGCCACACCACTAGCCGCACCACACAGGACCTGCACTCCAGCAAAAGGTATGCCGATTTCAGTTGCCATAGCACCACCATTACCACGTAAAAGTCCCACTCAAAAAAAGTACAGCAAGTCCACCGGCGAAGACCTATCCCAAGCAGAGACGGCCAATTCCTGCAGATTGGAACCCCATTCCATTTATTCCTAGTTTAAAAGACAATGCTTTCAATGTTGTTAGGGACTACGTGCATATATTCCCATCATCGGAAGATTATAGTGAAGACAAACACCATTTTCATATCTTCCTGTCCCACTTACATGTAAGTGCTATTATTCATGGTGATTATTTTCCTATTTTCTGTTGATTGAATGCACCAATGATTTACATTACATTGTTGTAAGTAGGCAAGGGTCAATCGGTGTTACCTGAGGAAATCACACTTTGATGGCAAGTCTATAAACGAATTTCTGGTGAAGTCTCCTATGCTAAATTTAGAAGACATTGAATGGAAAAACCTTGTTATGCACTGGTCTCGTTCCGAGGATGAGGTACTGTCTATGATATCGCATGACAATTTGAACTTCTACATTTTCGCATGTGCCTTACAGATCTTTTTTGCAGGAAATCTGCTCGAAAAAGAATTCCGGTTTGAAAAGAACGACAGGATATCGCAAATATGTTGCCCGCTGCTTTGCTCTTGTTAGTACCTGTTGTCCTGTATCACTGTACTTGCATACATACCTGGTTCGTTACGTGACAGCAGTATGCATGATAGCTTGCTTATCAATTGTTCGCTCCAAATTATCTGATCTATATGAATGGTTACATTAGTGTAGAATATATCCAATGCCAATGAATTTTCTTAGCTCTGCATTGTTCTTGTAAGTACCTGCTGTCCTTTATCAGTGTACTTACATTGATAGGTAGTTGTTCATGTACCATCACTCTGCAGGTTATTTTCCTTTGACCTCCATTTTCTACACATAAGATCTATATTTACTCTTACCATAAGGTTGTATAACACCGATGGTACTAAAGAAGTTCAGCTCTGCATTGCTCTTGGCTGTACCTTTTGCCTGTATCGCTGTACTTACATTTATAGCTACTTGGTTATGAAGCATCACTCTTCATCTTATCTTAAATATTCTCCATTTTTTCTTATATTGTCACATCTATATTTACTCTTAACAAAATGTACAATAAAGGCAATGCTTATGAAGAAGATTCTGTGGTAAACTTCTTGAATTGCCCCCCATCAGCATGGACAAGGGCTTTATAGAGCCTGCTAATGGTGTCCTGGACTAGGGGGTACTCACCACGTCATCTCCCGATCTGTTAGATTGGGCCGAGGACCCCCATGGCCGTATACTCATGGGCCAGTCCGGACAGCTGCCGCATACAAGGAAGATTCCGCAAGACCTGGTGATCAAGACAAGGACTCCTCCCCACCTGCGATTCGGCTAGGACTCTTGTTATCCTAGGCCTCTGGTGCATTATATAAACCGAGGCCAAAGCTAGTCGATAGAGATATACAACAATCATACCATAGGCTAGCTTCTAGGGTTTAGCCTCTACGATCTCGTGGTAGATCAACTCTTGTACTACCCATATCATCAATATTAATCAAGCAGGAGTAGGGTTTTACCTCCATCGAGAGGGCCCGAACCTGGGTAAAAACATCGTGTCCCTTGTCTCCTGTTACCATCCGCCTAGACGCATGGTCGGGACCCCCTACCCGAGATCTGCGGTTTTGACACCGACATTGGTGCTTTCATTGAGAGTTCCGCTGTGTGTTCGGCAAAGGTCGATGGCTCGCTGCAGATCATCAATGCGACTTCGACATCTTCGTCACCACTAGACTGGTCACCTTGGTTCGACCAAGGATCGCGCCCTACCTCCGATCGTCATGTTCGGATGAGGGCCTTCATCAACATCAGCTCCGATCTCTATCAAGATCATGGAGGAATCATCCAGGGAGCCCGGGGGCTCAACATCAACATTGCCCTCGGGCGACCGTTGTAACATCCCAAATTTTCAATTTGGAATGTTATACATATGTCATCCAGGCATATCATATTTTATTGCATCTTCATTTCGCAATCCTCGAAATCCTAAGCAACTCAAGGACCCTCAGAGAGAGTTGGGGATTTTCCGGTTTTCATATTTGATTTTTTTATCAAATTGCGAAAACGAGGATTTTTTATTTTAATTATTTTTCTCTCCGGAAAAATATTTCATATTAAAAATAAATAAGGGGAGATAATATGGCTTCTCCAAAACAATTGAAATATTGGAGGAAAAATGTTAAAATCATTTGTTCGATTTTATTTTGTTTTGTTTGGATTTTATTTGCATTAGAAAAATTGCACCTTTTTAAAATTGCATTTTAGGGCCAAGAAAGTGTTCATTTCGTTCTAAATATTTCATTCAGACGGTGAAAATTTGTTTTGGCATTTTTAGACTTTTATTTTATTTTATAGGAGTTTTTTTCTGTCGGCGGAACCTTTAAAAAAACTCCTCGCGCCCGACCGGGCCTTGGGCCCAGCCGAGCCTCCGCCACTCGGACCGGAGTCCGAGTTGGACTCCGCCTCCGCCGCCGCCTTGCCCCCTCCTCCAACCCGAGCCCCCTCTTAAATACCCCCGCGCCGCCACCACCACCCACCACCACCACCGCCACGGAGCCCGAGCCGAGCCGAGCCGAGCCCCGCCGCCGCCTTCCGCCTCCCGCCTCACGGAGCCCGCCACCCCGCGCTACCCCACGCCCGCCGGAGCCTCGCCTGACCTCTCGCCGGAGGTATACGCCGGATCCGAGACCGCCGTTTTTAAAAAAAAACCGTTCGGTTTATTTTTTTTCTTTTCGAAACCCTAGTTTTTGTTTTTTTAAATAGATCGGTTTTTTTCTCCGGTTTATTTATTTAGCGAGCGTTCACTCGTTCATTCGTTTTAACGAACGCGTTCTTCGTTGAGGTTCAGTTAACGAACGTTCGTTCGTTAAGCTGTTCGTCATTTTTCTTTTTATCGGATTTATTCCGCGATTTTTCTGATCGCGATTTCTGATCCGATGTTCGATCTAGTATAACTTTTTGCTCGTTTATCGGAATTAGGCGATTCAAGCGCCTAGAGTTTCGTCTCGAAACCCTCTTTCCGAATAACCAACTCAAACAAGTTTTCGCCTCTGTAAAATTTGTCCCTAGTTCAGATTAGTAAACGGATCTTATTTCTTTCGCCGTTTGAGTTTTGTTGCTTCGTTTGGTTTGATTCTTTTTGCGAACCGGAGTTCTTAAGTTGAACTTTCTGGTCAACCTCTTTTATTTGAGTTTTGCTTGTGCATCTTTGCTTGTTGCTTATGTATGTTATTGTTTGCTTGCGATAGAATTCCCGGAGTGCGAAGCGTGTTACTACGAGTCTCTAGGATTCATGGATCGTCAACCGAGGCAAGTAACACATTGATCATACTCTTTTCATACCCAGTTTTTATGCATTAGCTCAATCCTCAAACATTGCATGATTAGGATGTCATTAACTTGTGGGTTGGGAAGTAGTAGTTGAGGTAGAACCTATTGCCCTGTTACTATCAAACCCTTGGGAGTTACTTCTGCGTGTTGCTTATATTGCTATGCTATGCTTGTAGACGTGGTTTGGGTTTGAGTGTATCCATGACAGATGTGACATTGTTAATTAATGGTTTAATTTAAGGTGGCAACTTTAATACACATCTGGGTGGATTGAGGCACCCGGGGAACCCAGTGTTGTCTGTTTTATTTTTGGAAATCCCGGGGTACCCGTGTGATCTTCCTATGGACCGCCACCCAGGCTCAAAGGGAACCGAGATTATTCATGCTAGAAACTTCTGTGTGCAACCACAAGCAATTATGGGCTCTAACATAGTTGAGTAAGTTACGTGAAGCTTTTGAAGAGGTAGATCAGCAGGTAGTGGGTTTTGTAGGTTTGGTATGGTCTACCCTGAGTATAGAGTTAATGTTTCTGAAGGACTATGTCTTGGTTATCCGTTTCTCAAACACCATGTAGTGTGAGAAATCAATGGAGGCGATCGATTCTTGTGGGGAAAAGTGCGCAAACCTCTGCAGAGTGTACAATCTAATCATGGTTAGCCGTGTCCCCGGTTATGGACAATTTTGAGTATCTAGTACTTGAGTATTCACGTGTATCTCATCACTCTTAATTAATATTATTGGGTTGTTAACTACTTTAATTGGGATTGAGTTGGGGTTATACCTTCTCAATGTTTCAACCACCATGATAGTTAAATGAAATTTATTCCTGTGTTGTAGGGAAAAATTGGCTTTTCATAAAACTATAACCATAGAGCTTTCCACTAGCCAAATATGCATGTAGTGATAGCATTATTCTGTTCTTGCTCTACTGTGTTATATTGCCAGCATATTCCATGTGCTGACCCGTTCTCGGGCTGCAACGTATTATGTTGCAGACTTTTCAGACGAGGAGTAAGGATCGTTAGGTCGTTGCCGTGCAGCTCAGCTATGTCGTTGGAGTTGATGGACTCACTTTATCTTCCAAGCCTTCCGTTGTTATCGCATTAGATGGCCTTAAGCCATATTATTGTAATAAGTTCTCTTCTGAGACATTCGATGTAATAAGTGTGTGATTGCTACTCTGTTATAAATCCTTCGAGTAATCGTGTGTGTCAAGACATTCGATCCAGGGATGACACTGAAGCACAGAGACTTGACCATCTGAGGTCGGGTCGCTACAAGATGGTATTAGAGCACACACTGAGTGTAGGACACGACCACTAAGATAAACCATAGGTCACTCTTCTCTACTCATTTCCGACTCCTCTCCATTTTTCCACTCTTTAGGATAACAGAGATGAAGAACAAGTTTGCACAACCAGATGAAGACACACCTTTTGGACGCCACTTGAAGGAATTCACTAGGTACTTGAACATTGGAATACCAAGCTTCACCGGGACATACAACGCCACCTTACCAGAAGAGGAACGCTGGATGATTCAAGTACAAGTTCCAGGAAGGACGTTCACGCCAACTTCTAAGCCCATAGAGTTTTCTTTCAAAGCACCCACCTGGAGTCTAGGCAAGAGTATGGCAGCCCACATTACCATGGGACGCATTGGAGAAGTCTACAACAGGGAGCTTAAGGACACCATCTATCAAATATGTGGGTGCTGAGATGAGCAATGGGAAGTAATTAACACCAACAAGGATAGATCCATTGCAGCTTTTATCCAGGAGCTAAACCAGCGCATTCGACGTCACGAGAACCAGATGTGCGCAGATATGATGATGTTATACATAGGTCATCCATGCATATCATATTTTATTGCTTCTTCGTTCCGCAATCCTCGAAATCCTAAGCAACTCAAGGACCCTCGGAGAGAGTTGGGGATTTTCCAGTTTTCATATTTGATTTTTTTATCAAATAGCGAAAACGAGGATTTTTGATTTTATTTATTTTTCTCTCCGAAAAAATATTTCATATTAAAAATAAATGAGAGGAGATAATATGACTTCTCCAAAACAATTGAAATATTGGAGGAAAAATGTTAAAATCATTTGTTCGATTTTATTTGATTTTATTTGCATTAGAAAATTGCACGTTTTTAAAATTGCATTTTATGGCCAAGAAAATGTTCATCTCGTTCTAAATATTTCATTTAGACGGTGAAAATTTGTTTTGGCATTTTAGACTTTTATTTTATTTTATACGAGTTTTTTTTTCTGTCGGCGGAACCTTTTTAAAAAAAACTCCTCGCGCCCGACCGGGCCTAGGGCCCGGCCGAGCCGCCGCCGCCGCCACTCGGACCGTGGTCCGAGTTGGACTCCGCCTCCGCTGCCGACTTGGCCCCTCCTCCAAGCCGAGCCCCCCTCTTAAATACCCCCCCGCCACCACCACCACCGCCCGCCCACGGAGCCGAGCCCGAGCTCCCGGCGGAGTCGCCCGCCGCCGCCGCCTCCCGTCGCCGGAGCCCGCCACCCCACGCCCGCCGGAGCCCCGCCTTGCCGGTCCTCTCGCCGGAGGTATCCGCCGGATCCGAGACTGCCTTTTAAAAAAAACTGTTCGGTTTTTTTTCTGAAACCATAGTTTTCGTTTTTTTAAATAGATCGGTTTTTTTTCTCTGGTTTATTTATTTAGCGAGCGTTCGCTCGTTCGTTCATTTTAATGAACGCGTTCTTCGTTTAGGTTCAGTTAACGAACGTTCGTTCGTTAAGCTGTTCGTCGTTTTTCTTTTTATCGGATTTATTCCGCGATTTTTCTGATCGCCATTTCTGATCCGATGTTCGATCTAGTATAACTTTTCGCTCGTTTATCGGAATCAGGCGATTCAAGCGCCTAGAGTTTCGTCTCGAAACCCTCTTTCCGAATAACCAACTCAAACAAGTTTTCGCCTCTGTAAAATTTGTCCCTAGTTCAGATTAGTAAACGGATCTTATTTCTTTCGCTGTTTGAGTTTTGTTGCTTCGTTTGGTTTGGTTCTTTTTGCGAACCGGAGTTCTTAAGTTGAACTTTCTGGTCAACCTCTTTTATTTGAGTTTTGCTTGTGCATCTTTGCTTGTTGCTTATGTATGTTATTGTTTGCTTGCGATAGAATTCCTGGAGTGCGAAGCGTGTTACTACGAGTCTCAAGGATTCGCGGATCGTCAGCAAGGCAAGTAACACACTGATCATACTCTTTTCATACCCAGTTTTTATGCATTAGCTCAATCCTCAAACATTGCATGATTAGGATGTCATTAACTTGTGGGTTGGGAAGTAGTAGTTGAGGTAGAACCTATTGCCCTGTTGCTATCAAACCCTTGGGAGTTACTTCTGCGTGTTGCTTATATTGCTATGCTCTGCTCGTAGACGTGGTTTGGGTTTGAGTGAATCCATGATAGATGTGAGATTGTTAATTAATGGTTTAATTTAAGGTGGCAACTTTAATACACATCTGGGTGGATTGAGGCACCTGGGGAACCCAGTGTTGTCTGCTTTATTTTTGAAATCTGGGTACCCGTGTGATCTTCCTATGGACCGCCACCCAGGCTCAAAGGGACCTGAGATTATTCATGCTAGAAACTTCCGTGTGCAGCCACAAGCTATTATGGGCTCTAGCATAGTTGAGTAAGTTACGTGAAGCTCTTGAAGAGGTAGATCAGCAGGTAGTGTGTTTTGTAGGTTTGGTATGGTCTACCCTGATTAGAGAGTTAATGTTTCTGAAGGACTATGTCTCGGTTATCCGCTTCTCAAACACCATGTAGTGCGAGAGATCAACGGAGGTGATCGAGTCTTGTGGGGAAAAGTGCGCAAACCTCTGCAGAGTGTACAATCTAATTATGGTTAGCCGTGTCCCGGGTTATGGACAATTTTGAGTATCTAGTACTTGAGTATTCACGTGTATCTCATCACTCTTATTTAATATTGTTGGGTTGTTAACTACTTTAATTGGGATTGAGTTGGGGTTATACCTTCTCAATGTTTCAACCACCATGATAGTTAAATGAAATTTATTCCTGTGTTGTAGGGAAAAATTGGCTTTTCGCAAAACTATAACCATAGAGCTTTCCACTAGCCAAATATGCATGTAGTGATAGCATTATCCTGTTCTTGCTCTACTGTGTTATATTGCCAGCATATTCCATGTGCTGACCCGTTCTCGATGCAACGTATTATGTTGCAGACTTTTCGCACGAGGAGTAAGGATCGTTAGGTCGTTGCCGTGCAACTCAGCTATGCCGTTGGAGTTGATGGACTCACTTTATCTTCCAAGCCTTCCGCTATTATCGCATTAGATGGCCTTAAGCCATATTATTGTAATAAGTTCTCTTCTGAGACATTCTATGTAATAAGTGTGTGATTTCTACTCTGTTATAAATCCTTCGAGTACTGTGTGTGTCAGCATTACTGATCCAGGGATGACACTGAAGCACAGAGACTTGACCATCTGAGGTCGGGTCGCTACAACTGTGCTGTTTTTCTGGACAGCGAACTTCTATCCGCCATCACCGCCTCCTCGAGTGTCAGTTTGACGATTGCTTCAGTGGAATAGTGCGGAATTACGTCTACAATAGCCACGCTAAATTTCATCGAGTTCCGATGGAGGAATCTCCGACAATCTATGATATACCAGAGCCCTGTCAAATCTGGACGAGAATCTGGACGAGTTTAGGGCGTGGTGTCCAGATTCTAGCTCGGACCTCCTTTGGAAGATCCAACCGTTGATCGACTACGGAATTTCTATATCTACCACCCCTCAAAATTTCAGCTCGATCCGACCATCCAAACTCGGGGAACCTTCCGATTAGTGCATCACTTTTCGGATCTGTTTTCTGCGCGAAAACAAATCCGACCCGAGTTCGTCCTTTTTACGAACGGGATTTCGGACATCCTTTTTGAAGGAAGTTTTGTATGGGGTATTGTGTTTTGTTCCCAAACACATCCCACTAACTTTAAAATATTTTGAACATGATCTTCAATATCATGCTGGTGTCAAACCAGTCCGGCAATATTGCTCCACTACCGCCGACTGCGCTTAGACATCGTCGTCACTTTGTTGAGCCGAGCTCAACTTCTTCGGATCATCATCTCGGCAAGCCGAACAAGAGTCCGACATCGCGAAGGATAAATCATCACCAACATCGCCGCCCCACGGATTACACGGAGCGGGCATACCAGCTTCGCTGCACGGTCGCTTCATCAAGCCGGCATCGACCACGTCACGACCTGCATCGGCAGGGCCGCACTATTGCTTCTTCAAGCTGGTGTCCATCACACCAACCTACTTCGCCATCTCTTCATCAACCTACTCCGGACACTTCGGCGTCGCTAGCCGACCAGCTCCGTCATGTTAGCTGGACCGAGGGCTTTGCCTCGGCGAGCCAACCTTTGCCAGCATTGCCATGCCGTCGTTTTATCGCCCATCAGGCAATGGGTGCGTGGATCGAGTCCCAATTTCGGGAATCACCTTCCTTCGGATTGCTACAACAAATAACCCACGTGCTATTAATCCCAGTATTTTTTGCTTGTTTAGGTTCATTTTTCCCAAGAAATTATTACTCTGGTTTGTCCATCATATGTACATAGGTCTATCAAATGGTGGCCGCATTAACGACAGTTGCATGGTGGTTCGGTTAGTTTTCGTACATAGTCCGGCGAACGCCGCATCCGGAGCTCGGACCGACTAGTGAATTCAGGCTTTGCCACGCCTTTACCGCATCACGCCGATGCCCTGCATCGACATTGACTTTGGCGCCAGGCCATATTTCTTTTATTACTCACTTTGCATAAATTATTTATTATGCAACGATTTTTTTTAATTATCATTATTACTATTATCTCCGGTTTGCACCATTTTTTGTGCACAGAAAATGATCCGGACTTCAAGGCCACTTTGCCGGTCTGCATTGACCGTGCTATGTCACCACTTCGGCGTGCCGAGCTCTCCGCTCCGCCACCTCGGGACCGGCTTGGGGGATGGAACCTTGTCCCGTATCAAGCTCGGACCACGTCATCAATACCAAACACATTAACCAGCTAAGTCGCTTTCATGCTCAAAGCTTTAATTTCTAACTTGTGTTCGGTTCGACCAAGCATTATACTTTTTTGGAAAAATGTTGCTTGTAAAAAATTTTCTTGTCCAAACTTTGTTTGTGACGCATAAATTCAAATACCCAATTCATTTGGGGGCTTCCTTCATGAAGCTTTTCCTCTTGCATATGATTATACTTGTACGGCCTCGTTCCTTGTTCGTGTATTACGCCACAGTATGCACCATATTGACTTAAGCGATTTGCAAGCTGGGTTGCCTCGCTCCTGTGCTTACCCCTACGTTCCCGATTGTTCGGCTAGGGAGTAAAGGGAGCACCTCTGCGATTGTCACGAACGGGTCATCCGATCCGGACCTCAGACTGGGTGAAGCCGAAAGCTAAGCGCCAGATAGTTTTCAATGATGGTCGGCACACAACGGAACTCATGAGTACAAAAATCTATTGCACAAGTCTCATAATAACAATGAGCACCGAAGAAAGGTATCGGTGGGGGTACTATTTTCTTCGAAGATGCTTCTTACACTTCACAGTAATATAGCATAAGTTCCCTGAGCGCGCTTTGTCTGTTACAGCCTTATGGCCTGATTGCTTGGTTATTGGAAACACCATCGATATTCTCGACAGATGGAGTACATAACACTTTTCGGTCCTTGACCGAAGTGGGAGAAGCCGACGGTCGGTTAAGACGCATTTAAAGTTCGGTTGAACATAGATATGATATAAGTACTTCGGTACATGCAATCATTATTTTACCCAAGTCACTTGGGGGCTCTTAAATTTATATGAGCCGTTTTATGATAAGTGTTCTTCTTCTTAGTCGTTGGAAAGTTAAAGCACGACAGAAGCACTTCTTTTGCTAAGGCCAATTTTCGGATTGGCACCGAACACTTGATCTCGTTCAGATGTCAAGTTTTTACTGACGTTTTTTGGTTTTCCAAGCTTATGGCACTTTTTAAACTATTTGTGTGTTTTCAGCACAAGTCTCGCAGTGCAATGCCGGACACCTTTAGAGATTCGGCAAAAACATTCACGGATACTGCTATATATGCATCAGTTTCAAATTGTGTCTTCGGTCAATAGTTGGGTTGCCCGGCTCCTGCGCTTGCCTCCTACGTTCCGCTTTATTCGGCTAGGTGTGCAAAGGGAGAACCACTATGATTGTGCTTCCAGCTCACATGGTTAAGCACCTCAGTGGAGAAAGCCGAAAACTGACTGTCACAATAAGCGTAAACTGGTCAGCGATCCGATGACGGTGTTAAACCACGGGCCATTCATAACAATGGCCGAAGTGTTTACGGCTTGACCTCCACTGTCGCCGAACACTACCGGGGGCTATTAACTGGCCTCCCAAACTAAATCTTCAATATTTTGCTCTTACATTAGAGCTGAGGTTTCATGATCATGCTTAGCATGACAACCCAAAGAAAGGAACCGATAGCGGGACTATTTTCTTTGGAAGAAATTTCTTACATTAAACAAGTAATATAACATATCTCTCTGCATACCTTTGTTTATAAAACCGTATGGCCAGATTGCCTTGTTTGTTGTAAATCTTTGCCCTCATAAAGGCTTTATAAAGTAGGACAAACACTCCTCGGCTATTGGCCGAGGAGGTGGAAGCCGATGGTCGGTCAACAAAGTTTTGTACAATGCGGATCCGAGCATTAATGGCGTAAAGTACTTGGATACATAGAGTCATTACATATAATTTGTGATTTTACTATGGATATCAATCCTTAATTCGCCACCCGTGCCGCATTAAGGCTCGGGACCACTGGGCTTCGGGCTTATTATTTACAAATATTAAAGGGCACATCGATCCCCGATGCGGTGTTGCCACCCGACCCGATGTCTCGAGGGGCTACTGCATTGCCTGTCCAATGCAGAAAATTTTAACTATAATACAGTCTTCGAGGAGATTTTGATCCTCAGGTTGGTCGGCCGCACCCAACCTGAGTCTTGAGGACTGAGCACGCCGCTTTTTGTGTCCCGAAGTATTCTGCCGAGCTAGGACTTGATCCTCAGACCGATTTTGCAAATCAACCAGAGTCTCAACAGCTACGGGGATCAGCGGTCTTATGTCATCCTTCATGTGCATCTAGGGTTTTAAACCGATACCCACCTTGAGGGCTACAGGCTATGTATCTTGGCAGAGAATAAATTGCACCAATCAAAAATATTGACAAAAATCGGCCCACATTCGGGGTGGTGCACCACCTCGGAAGCAGTCCGGCATAAAAGCTCGGGCGCTAGTGGATGGCTCCATAGAGGGCATTTCCGGCATTAAGGTCGGCTAAAATCCTTCAAACTTCTTTGAACCAAGGTGATTTACGACACCTCTGATACAGTCCGGCGTTGGAGCTCGGATACATAGTCCGGCGTTGGAGCTCGGATACAGTCCGGTGTTGGAGCTCGGATACATAGTCCGGCATTAGAACTGGGAAGCAGTCCGGCATTGGTGCTCGGCTGCAAAAGATACCTCGAATGCAGTCCGGCGTTGGAGCTCGGACGCAAGAGGACGCTGCCACCCGGGAACAACTTCAAACCCGAGGTGTGGCATAAAAATAACAAGGCATTGATAAAGGCCGGAAACTTAAAGGGGCTCCTCGGATACCCGACGTGTAAACTCGTCGAATGCATTTCGGCGATCCTCAAGATCGAAGATGAGAAGATTTGTTGAACCGGTTTTCAAGACCGACGACTGAATATGAAGAACGGTTCGGAAGAATCGAGGAGCATCCCTAAACTTGAAGACCGGTTCAGGGGGCTACTGACGGTGTCCTGAACTAGGGGGTACTCACCACGTCATCTCCCGATCTGTTAGATTGGGCCGAGGACCCCCATGGCCGTATACTCATGGGCCAGTTCGGACAGCTGCCGCATACAAGGAAGATTCCGCAAGACTTGGCGATCAAGACAAGGACTCCTCCCCCGACGGCGTATTCGGCTAGGACTCTTGTTATCCTAGGCCTCTGGTGCATTATATAAACCGAGGCCAGGCTAGTCGATAAAGATATACAACAATCATACCAAAGGCTAGCTTCTAGGGTTTAGCCTCTACGATCTCGTGGTAGACCAACTCTTGTACTACCCATATCATCAATATTAATCAAGCAGTAGTAGGGTTTTACCTCCATCGAGAGCGCCCGAACCTGGGTAAAAACATCGTGTCCCTTGTCTCCTGTTACCATCCGCCTAGACGCACAGTTCGGGACCCCCTACCCGAGATCCGCCGGTTTTGACACCGACACCTGCCTTCACCAATAATGTAAGTTTGTCCTTCTCAAGCCTTCAAACTTTGTTGTGTATTTTGGTTAGGCATGACTGCAACAGCTGTTTATTTTTGGTGTTTGCATCAAATTGCATGTTTAAAGTTTATTATGTACTCCAGTTCATAAACAAAAGTTTGTCCTTCCCAATTTAAGTTTTCAGTTGTACAACCAAGTTCCTTCTTCATACCATGTAAATTAAACTATACAGAGCAAGTGATCTTATTTTGCCAAACTGAAATGGGATAAATTGACAGCACACTAACCATTGATACTTATGAGTTCTTGATCTGTAATCCAGTGGTGTCCTGAAGCTGCCAACTCCTTCACAATGTCATTTCCTGCCATGTCTTGACCTGAACAATACCATATTGTGTTAATGCTATTTTAAACTGTGTCACTTTATTCGTTAGTAAGAAATGTGATGAACTATCAGCACTGATACTTATATGTGCAAAACCTGTCATCTGTCTGCTTGTTTATCTTTCAGAGTGAGGAGGATATAAGTGTCAAACAAGTGCAGTCTCACCAGCTTGCTTTCAGCTTCTTATGCAGCTCCCAAGCGAGGCTAACCTTTCTTGAACTCTATCAAGTCTTTGTCGGTTTTGTATATTATTTTGTCGGCGTGTTTAGTTACACGGTGGCGATCTTTGATGCCGGTGTATGTAATCATGTCTGCTTGTGCTTTATTATCATAGTGGCGAACTTTGATGCCCAAAGGATGTAATATGCCGTAATTTCTTTATTGTATAGTCTAGGTTTTTTCTTATTCACGATGCTGCAGTTATTTTACTGTATATATATCCCGTCTTCGCAGTAAACCGGCCAAACCATAAAATTACGGTACCTAATCGGGCCGTCATGCAAATCACCATGTATGATCCGCATCAGGGGCCCCGTCATCTTGGTCCGTGAACAGGCCTAAATGTAAACTGGCCACTAGTAGATTCGGGCCTTTAATAGGCCGAGTAAACCGCCGGCCCTATTTTCCCAAGAAAACTCAATGGGCCTTTAGGAGGCTGAAAAGCTGGTTGGGCTTGAAACGTGCCGAACAGCTCACGGGCCGGCAGCAGGCCGAAATAGACCCCGACCCATGAATGTGCCAATCAAATAATGGGCTTATAACATGCCAAAATTGTCTCGGTCCTTGTTCGGCCCAATCAGATTATCAGCTGCGAGCAGGCCGGATGCAAACCGGGCCGAAATTAGGCCCAACTATATGACGGGCTTTTAACAGGCCGAAATTAATATAGGGTCGAAATGTTAAACGGGCCCTTAACAGGCCGAAACTAATATCAGCCTGAATTACTAAATGGGCTTTTAGCAAATGGGCCCAAAAGCGTAGCGTCCAATTGACGGGCCGAATCTGATATGGGCCTTAATTTAGCCCAATGCCTCTTAAAGGGTCGGACCTGATCTGGGCCGTAATTTGGCCCAGAACGTGGGAGGCTTTTAATGGACTGGATCTCATATGGGCCATTATTAGGCCCGGAACATGGCAGGCCATTAAAGGACCGGATCAAATATGGGCCGGCATTTGGCCCAAAACATGGCAGCCAGTTAATGGGCCGGCCTACTAGGGTCCTCAAAATCTTGTGGGTTTACAATGGGCCGACCCATTAATGTCGGCGAAATCTCGTGGGCCTTTAGCTGGGCCGGCCTATTATGGTCCACAAAAATCTTGTGGGCCTTCACCTAGGCCGGCCCATTATGGCCCGCAAAAATCTTGTGGGCCTTTACCTGGGCCGGCCCATTATGGCCCACAAAAATCTTGTGGGCCTTTAGCTGGGACGTCCCATTATGGTCCGCAAAATCTTGCGGGCCTTTAGTTGGGCCGGCCCATTTAAACTTTATGGGCCACTTTTGGGCCGGTTCACGTGTTAACATATCATAGGCGCATCTCGCCCATTGGATGAGTGACACCTGTGCCAACACGGAGCTGACACGTGTTTCCTCCAGCCAATGATGATTTTACATGTGGAGAATCCCCATTGGTCGGGGCTGTTAACGGGTTACCGGATCAAAAACCAGACCCGATAGCTTAACTGTGTTCCATTACGGTGGATGCCACGTGTCCGTCACCCTTGACGAAAGCACTCCTGTGACGCGTGATTTATCGTCATGGAAGTGGACACTTCCGTGATGATAATTTTGGTAATGTCATGGAACACTTCTACGATAGCACAGGTATGACTATCTTGATTTTGTCATAAATTTGTCATGGATGTACATGCATGAAAGAAAACATGACCTACTATGACAAACACATATCATCACGAAAGTGTATTTTTTTTAGTGGTACCTCGCCCGTTCAAGTGGGAGCTTCTACCTCACGACAAGGTGAACCAAGAGTTGACACGGAGGCATTCCCAAGTGGGACACGCTAAGATGAAGAAAACGAGGAAGTACACCAAGATGAACCTCATCAACCTCCTTCTCCACCTCGACAAGAGAACAACAACATATTTCAACGAAGAAGGCCAAGAGGAAGAACAAGATGATGAAGAAGATGTTCCACCCCGACCCAAACAAAAGCTCTCACGAGTTAGAGCAAGAGTTTAAGACCATCCCGTCAAACAAATCTTCAATGATATCCAAACCGGGAGAATCACTCGCTCTAAAACTCGTTTGGCTAATTTCTGTGAACATTATTCATTCATATCTAGCATTGAACCTATGAAGGTTGAAGAAGCATTGGAAGATCCGGATTAGATAAATGCCATGCACGAAGAGCTACACAACTTTGAGAGGAACCAAGTGTGGACATTGGTTGAGAAGCCCGACAACAACCACAACATCATTGGTACCAAATGGGTGTTTCGCAACAAGCAAGACGAAGATGGACAAGTCGTTCGCAACAAAGCACGTCTCGTCGCCGAAGGCTACACTCAATTCGAAGGTATGGACTATGGTGAAACATATGCCCCCGTTGCTAGACTTGAGTCCATATGCATCTTACTTGCTTATGACAATCATCATGATATCACATTATACCAAATGGACATTAAAAGTGCTTTTCTAAATGGTGAAATTGAGGAGGAATTTTATGTTAAACAACCTCCCAGCTTTGTTAATCCTAAGAAACCCGACCATGTTTACAAACTTCACAAAGCTCTTTATGGTCTTAAACAAGCTCCTAGAGCGTGGTATAAATGCTTGACCAAGTTCCTTATTGAAAAAGGCTTTGAGATTGGAAAGATAGATTATACTCTTTTTACTAAAAGGGTTAATGGAGAATTATTTGTGTCCAAATTTATGTTGATGATATCATATTTAGTTTGACTAACCCTCATTTTAGTGAAAAGTTTGGAAAGCTAATGTCGAAGAAGTTTGAGATGCCTATGATGTGTGAACTCAAGTTCTTTCTTGGCTTGCAAATCAAGCAAACTAAGGAGGGAACCTTTGTTTCTCAAACAAAGTATACCAAGGACTTATTCAAGAACTTCAACATGCAAGAAAGCAAAGGTATGAAAACACCCATGCCTACTAGTGGACATCTTGACTTGACCAAGGATGGCAAATCGGTTGACCAAAAGTTTTACCGCTTTATGATTGGTTCATTGTTATATCTATGTGCCTCCCGTTTCGATATTATGCTAAGTGTGTGCATGTGTGCACGATATCAAGCGGCCCCCAAAGAATGTCATCTTAAGGCTGTGAAAAGGATAGTGAGATACTTAATTCATACACCAAATTTTGGCATTTGGTATCCTAAGAGGTCTTCTTTTGATCTTGTTAGCTACTCCAATTCGGACTATGCCAGTGAAAAGGTTGATGGAAAGACTTCGGGTACTTGTCAATTTCTTGGTAGATCTCTTGTGTCTTGGTCCTCCAAGAAACAAAACTCGGTATCCTTATCCACTACCGAAGCGGAATACATTGCCGCCGGTTCATATTGTGCTCAATTACTTTGGATGACCCAAACTCTTAAAGATTATGGGATCTATGTGAAACATGTTCCATTGCTTTGTGACAATGAAAGTGCTATTAATATTGCTCATAATCCCGTGCAACATTCTTGAACTAAGCATATTGAAGTTCGTCGTCATTTCATTCGAGATCATGTTGCTAAAGCAGACATTGATCTTAAGCATGTTCGTACTGAAAAGCAATTGGCAGATATATTCACCAAACTGCTTGATGAGAAAGTATTTTGCCATTTGAGAGGTGAATTGAACATCATTGATGCTTCAAACTTGGAGTAGAAACTCCATTTGGATATATGCAAGGCATGAGCCTTTGACTAATCTTGATATTTCTCTTATGGTGATGATCATATGTCTTGGATATACTTGCACCCTTGCATGCTATCTAACCCTTGTAGGTACATGGATGAATCTAAATCTATGAGATTGCAACTCACTCACATCTTGAGCAATCTCTACATCACCAAGTCTCCACAAATCGGTGGTTGAAGACAAGGATGCATGAATCCTTTCAAACATATCCTTTGACAATCTCTATATATCAAATTTCATTTGGTATCAAATTTCATGCTTGTCATTTTGGATACACAAGTGCTCTTCCTTGCAAGACTAACCCATGTAGGTAGATGAACTCAAACTACAAGTGGTGCTCCCAACCATTTATGAGCTACATCAACTTTGAGCATCCCACACAAGTTCAAATACATGATCAAGGTCAACACCACCACCCAAGGTATGTTATCCCATCTTAGAGAAGCTTTACCCCAAGTCATGGGTCAAAGCAGCACAACGAGATGTGAATACATCAAAATGCTTAAACGAAAAATGGCAACCCCATTTTGAGCTTAAACGATGAGTATGACCTATGATCAAGTGTTATCACTTGACTCCTCAATCAATATACTCTAACATAGGTGACTTTGTCGCCAACCAATTCTAGATGAAGTTATCTAGTGTTTCTTTGTGTTCTTGCACTTGTCTCTTCCATGTTTGTTCCCTTTCTTTTATCAAAAAAAACTTCATCTAGATTTCTTTTCTCTGTTATGTTCTGCATTCCTTGCACCCAATTAAGTGCACATCCTTCAGTTAATTCCTTGCAAATACTTGTGAGATCTTTTTGGCGATCTAGGAACGGGGGTCCCCAGACTTGCTCGCTCATGCCCACAGTGGTTAAGCCAAAGAGTCAGACGTGCCCATCTTCATCAACAAGTCATCCAAGACCCTCGCGAGGGTCCAAGCCTCGCGAGGCGGACGATGCAAGACCTCCTCTGGAGTAGCCTAACCAGGCAGGCTCGCGAGTAGCGGAGATATCAAGGCGGGGCAAAACGTCACGAGAGCCCATGACGAACGACACCAGGCGGGCGCCAGCACACGCATCGTCCTTATTTCCTCTTTGGTGCTAAGGAGGCCAGCGCAGGCGAAGAGTACCGAGGCATCAGGCAAAGGTGGCTATATTGGTGCAATGAGACTAAGACCAGGAGGACGGCAAGACGGAGGTCATCGTGGAGCCCAAGACGGCATCACCACCAGAGCTTTTCGCAGGCGAAGACCGCTTTTGTCAGGATAGCTTGTACTAGCTGTCCCCCTTCAAATTTTCCCGCCGTTGTTGGCTCCCTTCCCGCTCGATATTTGGGAAGAGGACCAGGGCCTATATAAGTAGAGCTAGCCACCATAGTAGAGGCATATCATCTTAGCTTGATCCAACCCGATCGAGAGCCTAGTCACAAGAACACCTCAACCTTAGGAGGCTGTTCTTCCCTTGTACTGTTCGTCATCAGCCCAAGAGGCAATCCACCACCACCACACTGGAGTAGGGTATTACACCACAACGGTGGCCCGAACCAGTATAAACCTCATGTCTCTCCATGTTGCGAGTTCGTCGAGTTCGTCCACAAGATCTTTGCAGGCTAGGGCGTAGATCGGTAGGAGGGAAAGACTTCGCGTGCACCCCAGTGTTCGAACCTCAAGGGTTTGCCGGAACCCCACATCCGACATTTGGCGCGCCAGGTAGGGGTGTGCCGTAGCCTCCCTTCCATCAGTTCGTCGCTCCATTGCTCCGTCGTCTCCATGGCGGATGCTCGCCCTGCTCGAGCTGAGCGTCGGGCTGCCCTCACCGCCCGCGTCGCTAAGACGGCTCCCGTTGGCGGGCCACCTCGTCGTTCTCCGTCTCCCGCCATCAACGCTGCCACCGGCTCGGTGGGGAACGAGCAGCAGGCGTCCTCGCTGCATCCTTTGGTGCGGCAGGACGGCCGCACCGCTACTCCATCACTGACCCTTGCCGGTTCTTTGTCTCACGCGCACCACGCTCCCATGGAGGCACGGGCCGCACTCCTCGCAGCGAACGAGCTCTTGCGTTACCTCCCCGTCGACGACCTCTACGAGGAGTGGCTCGACCGTGTCGCCGAGCTTGTCCACGCCGCAGGGGGCTCTTCGGCGCCGTCCCACTCTCTGCCTCCCCCTCAACCAGCTGCAGGCGACGGGGCTCACGGCGTGCCTCCACCACCTCAGCCCCAAGACGGCGCCTTGGCACCAAGGCGCGCGGCTCCGCGGCGTGATCCGCCGCGCCCGGCGTCCGTGCGCGAAGAGAGAAGCTTCTAAGAAATCCCGCGGCCGCGAGAAGCTGCACCTGCGCTCCCCGCGCCACCTTGTCAAGACCGCGCGCCGCCTGCAGCAGCACAGCGCGGACCCCGCCAATACCAAGCTCCACCTCAGAAGCGGTCCCCAGCAACCACGGCTGGCTGCCGCGCCTTCACCCCCGAGCTGCGTAGCATCGCCTGGCCAGGCAAGTTCAAGCCGGATCTGCCTCCTCGCTACGACGGCACTGCCGACCCCGCGGAGTTCCTGGAGCTCTATGAGCTGAGCATCGAAGCGGCCAATGGCGATGAAAATGTCATGGCGAACTGGTTTCCCATGGCTCTTAAGGATGGAGCCCGCTCCTGGCTCCTGAACCTGCAGCACGGCTCGATCTCCTCCTGGGACAAGATGCGCGACCGCTTTGTCGCCAACTTCCAGGGCACTCGCGACCGCCCACCGGCCGCGGGTGATCTACGCCGCATCAAGCAACAACCAGGAGAGACCCTCCAGAAGTACATCTAGCGCTTCAACAACACCCGGCTCAAGATCCCCAAGGTTACGGACGAGGCCATCATCTCCATGTTTTCTGACGGCGTCCGTGACGTCAAGATGAAGGAAGAGCTCGCCATCCACGAGGAGCTCTGCACCTCTCAAGAGCTGTTCAACCTGGCGACCAAGTGCGCAAGAGCTGAGGAGGGGCGCCTTTCTCTCCTCGAGCTGCCAGCCATAGGAGCAGAGGAGAAGAAGGCCAAGGCCAAGGACGTGAAGCACAAGGAGGTGGTCGTGCTCGCAGCGGAGCCCGACACCAAGCGGGGCAGAGATCAGCCCGAGTCATCCAAGAACGGCCGACCATTCTGCGCCTTCCACAACCTGAACACTCACAACACCAGCGACTGCCAAGAGCTCAGAGCCATACGGGAAGGACGCTACGGTCGACGCCCCGAGCGCAGCGACCGGGGCTACGGCCGCGGAGGAGGACGTGGAGGCGGACGCTGGGACGAACGTGGCCCGTGCCAGGAGTGGAGCGACCGGCCTCGTAAGGACCGTTGGTAGGACCAATCTCGCGAGGGCGCCTGGAGGGACCCGCCTCGTGAGGATCGCCCCCAGGGCAACACCGGTCTTCCTCCGCTGCCGCCACCAAGAAGGAACGACGACCACTGATGACCTACAAGTATAGGGGATCTATCGTAGTCCTTTCGATAAGTAAGAGTGTCGAACCCAATGAGGAGCAGAAGGAAACAATAAGCGGTTTTCAGTAAGGTTTTCTCTGCAAGCACTGAAATAGTAGGTGACAGATAGTTTCGCGATGAGATAAATAGTAATGAGCAAAAAGTAAATAGCATGCAGCAAGGTGGCCCAATCCTTTTTGTAGCAAAGGATAAGCCTGGACAAATTCTTATAATAGGAAAAACGCTCCCGAGGACACATGGGAATATCATCAAGCTAGTTTTCATCACTTTCATATGATTCGCGTTCGGTACTTTGATAATTTGATATGTGGGTGGACCGTGCTTGGGTGTTGTTCTTACTTGAACAAACATCCCACTTATGATTAACCTCTATTGCAAGCATCCGCAACTACAACAAAAGTATTAAGGTAAACCTAACCATAGCATGAAACATATGGATCCAAATCAGCCCCTTAAGAAGAAAGGCATAAACTAGGGTTTAAGCTTACATCACTCTAGCAACCCATCATCTACTTATTACTTCCCAATGCCATCCTCTAGGCCCAAATAATGGTGAAGTGTTATGTAGTCGACGTTCACATAACACCACTAGAGGCTAGACAACATACATCTCATCCAAATATCGAATCTAATACCAAATTCACAGGACTACTAATAGCAAGACTTCTCCCTTGTCCTCAGGAACAAACGTAACTACTCACAAAGCATATTCATGTTCATAATCAGCGGGGTAATAATATGCATAAAGGATCTGAACATATAATCTTCCACCAAATAAACCAACTAGCATCAACTACAAGGAGTAATCAACACTACTAGCAACCTACTAGCACCAATCCCGGACTTGGAGACAAGAATTGGATACAAGAGATGAACTAGGATTTGGAGATGAGATGGTGCTGGTGAAGATGTTGATGGAGATTGCCCTCTCCCGATGAGAGGAGCGTTGGTGATGATGATGACGATGATTTCCCCTCCCGGAGGGAAGTGTCCCCGGCAGAACAGCTCCGCTAGAGCCCTAGATTGATTCTGCCAAGGTTCCGCCTCGTGGCGGCGGATTTTCATCCCGTAAGCTTGCCCACGATTTTTTCCAGGGTAAAAGTGATGATATAGCAGAAGATGGTCGCCGGAGGCCCACCGGGGGGCCCAGGAGATAGGGGGCGTGCCCTGTGGGGGGGCTGTCTCCTAGACAGGGTGTGGGCCCCCTGTCCTATTTATTTTGCTCATAATTTCTTATAAATTCCAAAAAAAACATTCGTGGAGTTTCAGGACTTTTGGAGATGTGCAGAATAGGTTTCCAACATTTGCTCCTTTTCCAGCCAGAATTCCAGCTGCCGGCATCCCCTCTCTTCATGGTAAACCTTGTAAAATAAGGGAGAATAGCCATAAGTATTGAGATATAATGTGTAATAACAGCCCATAATGCAATAAATATTGATATAAAAGCATGATGCAAAATGGACGTATCAACTCCCCCAAGCTTAGACCTCGCTCGTCCTCAAGCGGAAGCCGAAATCGAAAAATATGTCCATATGTTTAGAGATAGAGTTGTCGATAAAAATAAAATATGGACATGAGGGCATCATGATCGTTCTAATAACAACAACATATATGGATTTTGTCTTATGATTTCCTATGCTCAAGTAATAAGCAATTCACAATATCAAGTATGGTTCAAAAACTTCATTAGGAACTAACAAAATATAATCTTAGTCATTGAAGCAATTGCAATTTATCGTAACATCGGTAAGAGTCAATAATAGAGCTTTTCAGCAAGCTCACATACTCAACTATCTCGTAGTCCCCTATGATTATTAACACTCATGCAATACTTGTGGTTATAGGGTTTCAGCCGGACACTGAGAAAGATAGGGGCTTATTGTGCTGCCTCCCAACGTATTCACCTTTAGGTGATGTCAACAATAATAGCCTATGCCAACTTACATCCAATTGGATATATGTATCATGATCTTTCAAACACGAGGAGCTTGCCAAAGGATAGAAATAAAAAGGGAAAGGTGAGCATCACCTTGACTCAAGCATAAAGTAAAACATAAAGTAAAATATAGGCCCTTCGCAGAGGGAAGCCGAGGTTGTCATGCGCGTTTAGGGTTGATGCATAAAATCTTAGTGCAAAAGAACGTCACTTTATATTGCCCATTGTATATGGACCTTTATTATGCAGTCCGTCGCTTTTATTACTTCCACAACAAGTTCGTACAAAGCTTATTTTCTCTGCACTAATAAGTCATACATATTTAGAGAGCAATTTTTATTGCTTGCACCGATGACAACTTACTTGAAGGATCTTATTCAATCCATAGGTAGGTATGGTGGACTCTCATGGCAAAAATGGGTTTAGTGATATTTGGAAGCACAAGTAGTATCTCTACTTAGTGCATGGAATTTGGCTAGCATGAGGGGGAAAGGCATGCTCAACATGTTTGGAAGATCAATGACAATATATTTTAACTGAGATGTCGGGAAACATAAACCATTATGTTGTCTTCCTTGTCCAACATCGACTCTTTTAGCATGTCATACTTAATGAGTGCTTCACAATCATAAAAGATGTCCAAGATAATATATTTATATGTGAACCCCTCTGTGCTTATGACTTCCTATTAATTGCAACGACGACCAAGGCTACATTCATCAACTCTCAACAATTTTTATGCCTCATACTTTCTATATGTGAAGTTATCACTATCCATAAGATCAATATGAACTCTTTTATTATTTCTACTTTCTCAAAACCATAGCGAAGCCCTTGACTCAACACTAATCTTTATTATAGACAGCACACGGGCTCGCTTACATAAAGAGATCGCAAAGCAAAGCTCAAAACTACTTGATATCAAAACTTTGATCTACTAGATCAAGATACTACTAAAAGGATCGAACTAAATAAAGCGGTAAAGATAGGAGTGTGATGGTGATACGATACCGAGGCACCTCCCCCAAGCTTGGCAGTTGCCAAGGGGAGTGCCCATACCCATGTGATTATTTCTTCGGAGGTGATGGAGTAGGAGATGTTGCATTTTTCTTCTCTAGCTTGCGTCTGAGGCTAAAATTTTCCTCCCTCAGATCCTCATTCTCGAGCTCAAGTTTCATTATCTTTTTGCATAGTGTTGCCTTGTCATCACCGCAAAAAACGTGGTGGGATAGATTGGACCTTAGGGAAGCTTGACTTCTTGAACTCCACATGCATATCACCAGGTTGAGGTAGTGGATCGTCCTCTTCATCGGAGCTTGTCTCCTCCTTCCTCTTTGGATCATAGTCTTCCTCTTCCTCTGTGGTCCAGCCATAATGTTCCACATCCCCATATACTTTTGGGTTTGCAATATAATCAGCCATGTAGCTCTCTCCCTCCGAATCTTGGGATGACATCTTGTTCCAAATCTGCAACAGAAACAGCTCGAAACGAAAACAGGGGATATTTGTGTGATACGGTGGTCAAAACCTTCAGGAGTATATATAATGAATTTTTACCGACCAAAATACGTAACATACAAGAAAACGAAGTCCGGGAGGCACACGAGGTGCCCACGATACAGGGGGGCGCGCCCTATAGGGGGGGGGGCGCCCTCCTCTCTCGTGGGAGCCTCGTGTCCCTTTCGGACTACTTCTTTCTTCCTTAAATTCTTAAATAATCCAAAACTGATAAAAATTGCCATTCGAGTTGTTTTGGAGTTGGTTTACTTACCGTACCACGTACCTATGCCTTTTCGGAGTCTGGAAAGTGTCTCTTATGTATTCTTCAGGGGTTATGGTCTCAATAATATTAGTTTCCACATTAATAGGATTACCTGAAATATAATGTTTAATTCTTTGACCGTTTACCACCCTCGGATTTGTGCCTTCGAAGTTATTGATTTTTATAGCGCCAGAACGATAGACCTCTTCGATAACGTAGGGACCTTCCCATTTTGAGAGAAGTTTTCCTGCAAAAAATCTTAAACGAGAGTTGAATAATACTCCCTCCGTAAATTAATATAAGAGCGTTTAGAATACTAAAACAGTGATCTAAACACTCTTATATTAGTTTACAGAGGGAGTAACACATAATCTCCTACGTTAAACTCACGCTTTTGTATCCTCTTATCATGCCAGCGTTTGACTTTTTCTTTGAAAAGCTTGGCATTCTCATATGCCTGGGTTCTCCATTCATCAAGAGAGCTAATATCAAACAACCTCTTCTCACCGGCAAGTTTGAAATCATAGTTGAGCTCTTTAATATCCCAAAGATGCCTTATGTTCAAGTTCGAGAGGTAAATGACATGCTTTTCCATAAACCATTTTATATGGAGACATACCCATAGGATTTTTGTATGCAGTTCTATAGGCCCATAATGCATCATCAAGTTTCTTGGACCAATTCATTCTAGACCTATTAACAGTCTTTTGCAAAATTAATTTGAGCTCTCTATTGCTCAACTCTACTTGACCACTAGACTGCGGGTGATAAGGAGATGTGATTCTATGATTGACATCATACTTAGCAAGCATCTTACGAAAAGCACCATGAATAAAGTGTGAACCACCATCAGTCATAAGATATCTAGGGACTCCAAACCTCGGAAAAATAACTTCCTTAAGCATTTTAATAGAAGTGTTATGATCAGCATTACTAGTTGGAATAGCTTCTACCCACTTAGTAACGTAATCAACAGCAACTAAAATATGTGTATAACCATTGGAGGCAGGAAAAGGTCCCATATAATCAAAGCCCCAAACATCAAACGGTTCAATAACAAGGGAATAATTCATAGGCATTTCTTGACGTCTACTAATGTTACCTATTCTTTGACATTCATCACAAGATACGACAAACTTACGAGCATCTTTGAAAAGGGTAGGCCAATAAAAACCAGATTGAAGTACCTTGTGTGCAGTTCTATCTCCAGCGTGGTGTCCTCCATAGGATTCAGAGTGACACTTGCGTAGGATTTGTCCCTGTTCATGCTCAGGCACACAACGCCTAATAATACCATCTACTCCTTCTTTATAAAGGTGTGGATCATCCCAGAAGTAATGTCTTAAATCATAAAAGAACTTTTTCTTTTCTTTGGTAAGTGAAACTAGGCGGTATGTATTTAGCAACAATGTAATTAGCAAAATCAGCATGCCAAGGAGCGATCTGAGAAGCATTGACAACCGCTAATTGTTCATCGTGAAACTATCATTAATAGGCGTTGGGTCATCAAGAACATTCTCTAACCTAGACAAGTTATGCGCAGCGGGTTCTCAGCTCCTTTTCTATCAATAATATGCAAATCAAATTCTTGGAGCAAGAGAACCCATCTAATGAGTCTAGGCTTAGCATCTTTCTTTTCCATAAGATATTTAATAGCAGCATGATCAGTGTGAATAGTGACTTTGGAATCAACAATATAAGGTCTAAACTTATCACATGCAAACACAACTGCTAAGAATTCTTTTTCAGTAGTAGCATAATTTCTCTGGGCAGCATCATGAGTCTTTCTAGCATACTGGATAACATTCAATTTCTTATCGACTCTTTGCCCTAAAACAGCACCTACAGCATAATCACTAGCATCGCACATAATTTCAAAAGGTAAATTCCAATCAGGTGGCTGAACTAGGTGTAGTGATCAAAGCTTTCTTAAGTGTTTCAAATGCTTCTACACAATCATCATCAAAGACAAATGGAATATCTTTTTGCAATAAATTAGTCAGAGGCCTAGAGATTTTAGATAAGTCCTTAATAAACCTCCTATAAAAACCGGCATGACCAAGGAAACTTCTTATACCTTTTATGTCCTTGGGACATGGCATCTTTTCAATAGCATCAACTTTGGCTTTATCAACTTCAATACCCCTCTCGAAGATCTTGTGCCCCAAGACAATGCCTTCATTAACCATAAAGTGACACTTTTCCCAATTCAGGACGAGACTAGTGTCTTCACATCTCTGCGAAACTCGATCAAGGTTGCTCAAACAATCATCAAAAGAGGATCCATAGACGGAGAAATCATCCATGAATACCTCACAAATCTTTTCACAAAAATCAGAGAATATAGCCATCATGCATCTTTGAAAGGTAGCAGGTGCATTACATAGACCAAAAGGCATACGTCTATAAGAAAAAGTACCAAAAGGGCAAGTAAAAGTAGTTTTAGACTGATCCTTTGCTGACACAGGTATTTGAGAGAAGCCAGAATAACCATCTAGAAAGCAAAAATGTGTGTGTTTGGATAGCCTTTCTAGCATTTGATCAATAAAAGGTAAGGGGTAATGATCTTTCTTAGTAGCTTTATTTAACTTATGAAAATCAATTACCATCCTATAACCTGTAATAATTCTTTGCAGGATCAATTCATCTTTATCATTAGGAACAACGGTAATACCTCCCTTTTTGGGGACACAATGGACATGGCTTACCCATTCACTATTAGCAACAGGATAAATAATACCTGCCTCAAGGAGTTTTAGAATCTCCTTTCTTACCACTTCCTTCATTTTGGGATTTAATCGTCTTTGAGGATGTCTAACTGGTTTGGCATCTTTCTCCACTGAAATTTTGTGTTGACATAATGTGGGACTAATGCCCTTAAGATCATCCGTAGTATATCCAATAGCAGCTCGGTGCTTCTTCAGAGTTTTCAATAACCTTTCTTCTTCTTTCTCTGAAAGGTTAGCACTAATAATAACAGGATATATTTCTTTTTCATCAAGATAAGCATACTTAAGATTATCAGGTAAAGGTTTGAGTTCGAACATGGGATCACCCTTGAGTGGAGGGGGATCCCCAAGAATTTCAACGGTAAGGTTATGTTTCAGTATAGGTTCTTGTTTAAGGAACACTTCATCTATTTCTTCCCTTTCCTTCATAAACATATCGTTTTGATGGTCTAACAAATAATTTTCTAACGGATCAGTTGGAGGAACAACAATAGAAGCAAGACCAATAATTTCATCCTTACTAGGTGGTTCCCTTTCACGAGGTTGTCTATTAAACTTGGCAAAATTGAACTCATGAGACATACCATCTATGCCAACAGTGACTACCTTCCTTTTACAATTAATCTTAGCACTAGCAGTATTCAAGAAAGGTCTACCAAAAATAATGGGACAAAAATCATCTTGTGGGGAAGCAAGAACAAGAAAATCAGCAGGGTATTTAATCTTACCACACAAGACTTCAACATATCTAACAATCCCAATAGGTTTAATGGTGTCCTTATTAGCAAGCTTAATAGTAACATCAATGTCTTCCAATTCAACAGGTGCAATGTCGTGCATAACTTCTTTATATAGATCATAGGGTATCGCACTAGCACTAGCACCCATATCGCATAAGCCATGATAACAATGATCTCCTATTTTAACAGAAATAACAGGCATGCCTACGACAGGTCTATGTGTCTTAGTATCGGGTCTAGCAATATTAGCAGTTTCACCCACGAAAGAGATAACATGCCCATCTAAGTCCTCATCCAAGAGATCTTTAATCATAGCAATACCATGTTCAACATTAATTTGCTCAGGAGGTGTATAAGTCCTAGTATTACTCTTACGAACAACAAATAAGCTTTAAAATGATCTTTTATCCTAACAGGAAAAGGAGTTTTTTCAACATAAGCAGTAGGAACAATAGGATCACTATAAGTAATAGTTTTTTCTTCGACTGTAATAGGTGCAACTACTTTCACTTCAACAGGAGGATTATATTTAAACCAGTTCTCTTTAGGGAGATCAACGCGAGTAGCAAAAGATTCACAAAAAGTAGCTACTATCTCAGAGTCAAGTCCATACTTAGTGCTAAATCCATAAAAAGCATCGGTATCCATAAAAGATTTAACACAATCGAACTTAGGTATCATAACTGACTCCTTACCATCGTCTGAACCCCAATCTTCAGAGTTGCGTTTAATTATTTCCAATAAGTCCCATTTGAAATCAATATTCTT
Source organism: Aegilops bicornis (assembly GCA_021605145.1). NCBI lineage: Eukaryota > Viridiplantae > Streptophyta > Magnoliopsida > Poales > Poaceae > Aegilops > Aegilops bicornis. The sequence continues at coordinate 195,119,388 of CM038674.1, forward strand.
CAAAGATATAGGAACCAAAGACGGAAGTATCGACCAGGTTGCGATTATTAAGAGAAAGCCGAGCATAAAAATTCTGAATAATCATTTCCCGAGAGAGGTCATGATTGGGGCATGAATATAACATTGACTTAATCCTCCCCCAAGCTTGAGCGATGCTTTCTCCTCCGCGAGGCCAGAAATTATATATGTAATTACGATCACGATGAACAAGATGCATAGGATAGAACTTACGTGAAATTCCAACTTCAATCGCTTATAATTCCAAGATCCCGTATCATCACATAGCCTATACCATGTCAATGCATCTCCCTTCAAAGATAAAGGGAAGACCTTCCTTTTAACAACGTCATCGGGAATACCTGCAATCTTAAATAATCCACAAACTTCATCCACAAAGATAAGGTGTAAATCGGGATGCAATGTTTCGTGTCCTGCAAAAGGATTAGCTAGCAGTTTTTCTATCATACCCGAAGGAATCTCAAAGTGAATATTTTCATAAAGGTCAGTAGGTTGAGGAGCATCTCTTTGCTCTTCTGGTTGGGGTGAAGATACCCCAAACAAGCCCTTCAAAGGATTAGTTTACATAGTGACAAGTGACAGAAAATTTCAGCACACTATATTAATGTTTCCTTACCAAGTTCCACTTACCAAAAGCGCTACACTCCCCGGCAACGGCGCCAGAAAAGAGTCTTGATGACCCACAAGTATAGGGTATCTATCGTAGTCCTTTTGATAAGTAAGAGTGTCGAACCCAACGAGGAGCGTATGAAATGATAAGCAGTTTTCGATGAAGGTTTTCTCTGCAAGCACTGAAATAGTAGGTGACAGATAGTTTCGTGATAAGATAAATAGTAACGAGCAAAAAGTAAATAAAGTAAATAGCATGCAGAAAGGTGGCCCAATCCTTTTTGTAGCAAAGGACAAGTCTAGACAAATTCTTATAATAGGAAAAACGCTCCCGAGGACACATGGGAATATCATTAAGCTAGTTTTCATCACGTTCATATGATTCACATTCGGTACTTTGATAGTTTGATATGTGGGTGGACCGGTGCTTGGGTGCTGTTCTTACTTGAACAAACATCCCACTTATGATTAAACTCTATTGCAAGCATCCGCAACTACAACAAAAGTATTAAGGTAAACCTAACCATAGAATGAAACATATGGATCCAAATCAGCCCCTTACGAAGCAACGCATAAACTAGGGTTTAAGCTTCTGTCACAATAGCAACCCATCATCTACTTATTGCTTCCCAATGCCTTCCTCTAGGCCCAAATAATGGTGAAGTGTTATGTAGTCGACGTTCACATAACACCACTAGAGGCTAGACAACATACATCTCATCAAAATATCAAACGAATACCAAATTCACATGACTACTAATAGCAAGACTTCTCCCTTGTCCCCAGGAACAAATGTAACTACTCACAAAGCATATTCATGTTCATAATCAGAGGGTTAATAATATGCGTAAAGGATCTGAACATATAATCTTCCACCAAATAAACCAACTAGCATCGACTACAAGGAGTAATCAACACTACTAGCAACCTAATAGCACCAATCACGGACTTGGAGACAAGAATTGGATACAAGAGATGAACTAGGGTTTGGAGATGAGATGGTGCTGGTGAAGATGTTGATGGAGATTTCCCTCTCTCGATGAGAGGAGCGTTGGTGATGATGATGACGATGATTTCCCCCTCCCGGAGGGAAGTGTCCCTGGCAGAACAGCTCCGCCAGAGCCCTAGATTGATTCCGCCAAGGTTCCGCCTCGTGGCGGCGGAGTTTCGTCCCGTAAGCTTGCCCACGATTTTTTCCAGGGTAAAAGTGATGATATAGCAGAAGATTGTCGCCGGAGGCCCACCAGGGGGCCCAGGAGATAGGGGGCCGCACCCTGTAGGGGGGGGGACACGCCCCCTGTCTCCTGGAGAGGGTGTGGGCCCCCTAGCCTATTTCTTTTGCTCATAATCTCTTGTAAATTGCAAAAAGTTGTTTCGTGGAGTTTCAAGACTTTTGGAGATGTGCAGAATAGGTTTCCAACGTTTGCTCCTTTTCCAGCCAGAATTCCAAATTGCCGCATCCCCTCTCTTCATGGTAAACCTTGTAAAATAAGGGAGAATAGCCATAAGTATTGAGATATAATGTGTAATAACAGCCCATAATGCAATAAATATTGAAATAAAAGCATGATGCAAAATGGACGTATCAACCACCACCAGGACGAGGGGGCTGGGGGCTTCCAGGAGCCGCGTGCGATCGCCTGCATCTTGGGTGGTGCCCAGGTCCCAGCCTCTCAGCGCATCTTGAAACAGTTTGCTCGCGAGGTGAACGCGGCGCTCACCAAGCTCGAAGCCACGCGCCCGCTCAGGTGGTCCCAATGCGCCATCACTTTCAACTCGACGGATCAGCTCAAGTGCGCAGCCACCGCCGGCGCCCTCCCTATGATGTGTTCCCCAATCATCAGCAATGTGTAGGTCACCAAGGCCCTCATCGATGGCGACGCAGGGCTCAACGTCCTATCCGTCGACACGTTCGACAACCTCCAAGTGCCATATGAACAGTTCGAGCCCACCAAGCCTTTCTCAGGAGTGACCGACGGTTCCACCACACCGATAGGGCAGGTCCGCCTGCCTGTCACCTTCGGGAATCGCAAGAACTACCGCACCGAGCTCATCGACTTCGACGTCGCGCACATTCGCCTGCCGTACAATGCCATCCTCGGGTATCCAGTCCTGGCCAAGTTAATGGCGGTCACTCGTCACGGCTACAATGTTCTCAAGATGCCAGGAAGCGGAGGAATCGTCACGGTCCCGTGTGAGGAGAGGGATGCGGTGTGCTCCCTCGAGCGCGCCTTTCAAGCTACAGCAATCGACAACCCCGCCAACAGAAGCGAGGGCCCTCTGGAGGCCATCCCCAAGAAGAAGCAGCTACGCCGCGCAAGACCTTAGGAGGATGGCGTTGCGGCAGGGACCTCATCAGGATCTGCGCCCGTCCAGGGGCGCCTCCCTCCATCGCATAGGAAAGCGCGCCCAGCGCCCTCCTTAGGCAGGGCTCGGGGGCTCTCTTCTGGAGGGCCTCTGACTTTGCTAACCTCACAAGGGAGGTGCTTGGGCACCACTTGGAAGCGTGCTTTGCGGCACGTGACCCTCAGGAGAGCACAGGGCAAGGAGTGCCCACCACTCAGGAGTTCATCACCAAGACCACTCAGGAACTGCAAGATGCAAGGGCCATGCGCGGCGACAGCCGCTCACGAGGCGCAGCTCCGCACCCTGGCGAGGGTGCTGGGCTGCGTGGTTCCAGATCGACGCCCCTGTGGCTCAACAGGCCGCATCTCGGGGCGCCGGCCATCGTGTGTGGGCACTGTGAGGGCCCACCCCATACCAAGGCTCGTGATGCCCTTCCTTTTGCCGAGCGTGGCGTCAGCCTACCAACGCAACATGCGCGTGTCCTGGTGGCTCAGGAGGCCAGGTACCGCGCCGTCTTGGAGGAGATAGAGATGATCTTCAGTGAACCTCCCGAGGCCCCAGGGCCTCCCGAGGCTCAGGGTCCCGGTGGCTCATGACGAATCATTTCTTCGACGTACGCCTTCAGCTGCACCAACTCTACTTCGTCTACAGAACCAGGTGACATCTTCCAAGCTCGTTTAAGCTGGGAGTGCCCCTCGGGCTGCATTATTCCCAGGCCACGTGGGTCTTTCCCTATGGCATGTATCCCTTTTGCTTATGTCGTTAGATTACTTTGTTGGGGGCGCCCCTCAGGCTGCATCATCCCCAAGCCGCTCGGGCAGGACCCGGTGGCATGTATCTTCCTGCATTTATCCAAGTTGATCTACTCTCCATGCTTAACCTGCCTACGACTATCGCCCGCTCGATTGCCGCCCGCCACAGGTCTGTTCGTCCTATGCAATTCGCTTGCACGTTAAAAGGGGGGCTCCTGAGCATCACGACTCAGGAGCTCTTACTGGCTCTCCAGCCCTCACCCCCTGGCCTTGACCACGGCATCGCGACCTGGCATACCAGACGCGGCTGAGCTCGTTCGAGGGTCAGGACCTAAGAACGTAGAGTGCTTGCATCTAACCGCCTTGCAGGGACATACAGTCACCAAGACTCAAGACCAAGCGCAACCCGCCATGAGGGAGGGCCTCGTGAGTCCTGCACTGGCTCACGAGTGCCCAGATACACCTCGCAGCCCTGCCGTGCAAGCCACGTGTCGTGGAGGGCTACTCACGCCTGGGCTCCTCCCGGAGGGGCCCCCATCCCACGCCTAAGTGGAAGCACCATGCTCCGTGCTGGCTGTCGACACTGCCGAGGAGCGGCTATGCCCGTGCACAAGTGGAAGCACTATGCTCCGCGCTGGTGATAAACAACTGAGGGCGACCCCACGGTCGTACCAACCTCAGGGAGCCCAGAGCTCAGAGCCCAGCCTCACCACACCGCCTCCCCTCGGGAGAGCCACACGAGGGGGCTGGGCACGGGGACTGCGCTCGGGTCATGCCCAAGCGCACGCCACCCAACCAGGTCCCCCCGACCTTGGCGTCGCGCGCCCCTCCCGAGGCCTCGGCGAGGGCAGGTATGCAAATTGTTTGCACGTCAAGGGGGATCCTTGAGCATCGCGACTCAGGATCCTAACTGGTCACGTAGCCCCTCACTCCTTGGTCTGTCATGGTCTCCGGTCGGCCCAATGGCGGTTGAGGTATGCGCGGGGCCGGGCTCTGTCGACGTAGAACATTAATCTATCCCCACGAACTTTCCATGTATGTTGTTTGCGCGTCAAGGGGGACTCCTGAGCATCGTGACTCAGGAGCCTAACTGGTCACGTAGCCCCTCACTCCTTGGTCCGTCCTGGTCTCCGGTCGGCCCAATGGCGGTTGAGGTATGCGCGGGGCCGGGCTCTGCCTACGCAGAACGCAAAGCAAATAGGAAGGAAATCGCAAAATCTCGAAGCAAATATTGCAAGCATATTGTCCTCACAATACCAAATGAAAAGTCTAAACGCCTCCACGAGGCTTGATACATGTCGCAGGAACGGAACGGGAAGAATGGTCGCGGTCACCTCTAGACGTCGTCGTCGCCTGCGAAAGGTGCTCCCCCGTGAGCAGTTTTGTCTTCACCTTCGCCACCAGCTGCAAGGTCGACGACGCCGGACAGAGGAGCGGAGACAAAGCTGCGGAACTTCCTCAGCAAGGCCCCCACCTGATCTTGCATGGCCACGGCAGCCACCTCGCATTGATCTTCAGCTACAGGCTCCAGCAGCTCGTCAAGGCAAGCGTTGGGGCTGCGAAGGTGTAGGTGGCTAATGACGCGAGTCAGCGCAGCTGAAAGCAGGACGCGAGCTTCTGCCTCCGCCATGGGACCGAGACCATCAACGACCTCCTCAAGCGCCTTCACCACGAGAGGAAGCAGCTGGGCGGGGCCGTCCTCGTCGGAGTCCAGAGGCTTCTCCAGGCTGTGCTCGTAGAGCGTCTTCAGTGCCTTGCGAGATGTCTTCTCGAGATCGGCGAAAGCCACGCGGTCTTCAGCCAGGACTCGCGCCTTGGCATCAAGATCGGCCTCCCTCGTCCCCGTCTTCCGCTCCAACTCTTCCAACCGGTTGCGCTCGGCGGCCTGCTTCTTCCCCAGCTCCGCCAGCTCAGCATCACGGTTCTTGAAAGCTTCCACCCGGGCCTTCATCTCCACCTCCTTCGCTTGGCGGCAGCGTACCTCTTCGGCGTGCTTGTCGCGTAAGCTTTGCAACTCGCCCTCCGGCACTTGGCAGGGGTCACGGGCGGCCTTGGCGTCTTTCAGCGCCGCCTCACGATCGGCTGCAGCGCTGGCGGCTCCTTGCTTCTCCTCTCGGAAGCCGCAACAGCCTGGCCCAGAGCCGCGCGAACGGGTCCGTGCTTAGGAGATCCGCCTGCAACTGGGTATCTCCGAAAGGGCACGCTCCAAGACGGCAGCAGGAGCAGAAGAACCAGGGAGTGGAGGTGCAGCAATGGGAGGAAGTGACATCGTCACCAGGGCTTGGGAGACTGCGAACCCCGGAACAGCTGGGACCTCGTTAGCCGCGCCGAGTACCGGCACCTCCGGAGCCAGCGGGGCCATGGGGGCTGATTCCACGCGGTGATGCTCCTCTTGGCCTCGCGATCGATCGGGCTGGGGAGATGCGAGCGTTGTTGCCTCCTTTCTCCGCGGGGGGCACGGCTGCTGCGTCTTCCTTCCTAATCTTCGCCGAACATGTCGGCCTGATCAACCAAGGGCGAGTATCAGGAAACGACGAGTACAAGCAAGGACAAGGCGAAGCTTAAGACACTTACCGATCCACTGCGATGTATTCCACTGACCGCTTGAGAAGCTTGAAGCCTGACAGCTTCGGGACCTGAGGGGCAGGCGTTCGGGCTCCGGCGGCGCCAGGCGGAGCAGAGGCAGAGCCGGAGCCAGCCCCAGGAGGTGCCGGGGCGGAGGCGGCACCACGGGCCACCAGCGACGACCTACCCTTCGTCGGGATGAGGGGTTGCCCCCTCTCCCCTTGGAAGGCGTCAGCCTCGGCATCATCAGGAAGGGCGCGGAGAATCTCGTCCTTGCTCGGAGGGGAAGTCTCCCCCACCTCTTCCAGGGTCTTCTCAAAGTCCACCTCCTCTTCCCCCTCTCCGCGGGACTCGCCAGAAGACACCTCCACCGGTTTCTGCGCCGTAGGAGCTCCCGGAAGCACCGGCGGCACCAGCCCGCGCGCACCAAAAGTCGGCCTGGAGGCGACGAATTCCTCCCGATCCCTGCGTTGCAACAGGGGAACGAAGGCGCTAGGCGGGTACTCCTGGTTGTCCCCGACTATGAGGCCCAGGACGGCGTCCAATTCATCGCCAGGCAGGTCCTCTGGCCTCAGGCGGGTCTTGTTCTCCTCTTCTTCAAGCCCCCAGAGGGGGCGCGTGCGCTCTTGGAGTGGGGCAACCCGCAGCATCAAGAACTCCCTCAGGAGCATCGCCCCCGTTATCTTGGCCGCCCTCGCGTTGCTCGGCTTCAGGTCGGTCATCATCTGCCCCAACACTGACGATGCCCGCTCGTCGACTAGCTCCGCCTTGGGCCACTGTCGGATGTTGGGTTCCGGCAGACCCTTAAGGTTCGAACATTGGGGTGCGCACGAAGATCTCTCCCCTACCGATCTACGTCGGATCGCCTCGTGAGATCTAAGCTGGAAACGATGAACAACACAAGGGACACGAGATTTATCTTGGTTCAGGCCACCGTTGTGGTGTAATACCCTACTCCAGTGTGTGGTGTGGTGGATTGCCTCAGGGGCTGATGATGAATAGTACAAGGGGAGAACAGCCTCGCGAGAGGTGTTCTTGGGCTGGTGCGATGAACTGCTTGGGTGAGTTCGATCGCCTCTCTCTCTCTGGCTAGGCTTTCCAAGTCTCGATTCCAGATGCCTCTACTCTGTGGTGGCTAGCTCTATTTATAGAGGCCCCGGGCCTCTCCCCAATTATTGACCAGGAAGGGCGCCAACAACGGCCATTTCGAAGGGGAACATCTAGTACAAGTTATCCTGACTAAAGTTGGTCTTCGGCTGCCAAAAGCACTAGCAATGATGCCGTCTTGGGCTCCACGGTGACCTCCATCCTGCCGCTCCGCTGGTCTCGGTCTCGTTGCACCGAAATGACAACCTTTGCCTGATGCCTCGGTACTCCGCATCTGTGCTTGCCCCCTTTGCACCAAAGAGGAAACAAGGACATCACAAGAGGCCGGGCGCCCGCCTGGCGCCTGCCTGGCCTCGATCGTCATGGCTTGCATCACGAGCACCTCGCGAGGTACCCTGCCTTGATCTCTCCGCCTCCTTGGGAGCCTGCCTGGTGAGGCCGTCCTTGAGGAATCCTTGCATCGTCCGCCCCGCGAGGCTTGGCTCCTCGCGAGGGTCTTGAGTCTTGTGTTGATGAAGATGGGCCGTACTGGGCCGCCACTTAAGCCACGCCGCAGGCCGCAGGCAGGCAAGTCTGGGGACCCCCGTTCCTAGAATGCCGAAAGTAGCCCTCGGGCCCAAGGCGTGCCCGGACTTGGCCTAGCGGAGAAGCGAAGGGGCAAGTGCAGAGCACCGCGGGCCCCATGAGCCTGCGGCCTTGGGCGCCGCGTGGCGGTTGATTGGACATGGGCGTCTCCGCTTCCCCATGCTGCCTCGGAAACCGCTCGACTTGACAAGTCCCTGGATGCAGAAATGGGTCAGGATTACCAGCGAGCGTGGAGGCCGACGGTTGGCTTCCTTCCGGCTATAAATGCAGGAGTGCGCAGGCCTCCGCTGCGCATCTCCCTCCTTGCTTCCTTCTTTCTCTCCATCCCAGCTACTCGTCATCCCCTATGGCGCTGCCGAAGAAATTTTCGGCCGTAGAGAAGGGAAAGGCTCGTCGGGAAGGGCCTGACTCTCCCCTGGCCAAGCGCGGTCGAGGCCGTCCTCGCAAGCATCCTATGGCTCCCGTAGTGGCTTACCGCGGTCGGGGAGGCGATTCCCTGCGCGGCGATGGGCGCCAGGTTGTCGATGGGGGGCGCGCCGTGACTGCCCGACCCCCTAGGCCGTGCTTCCACTCGACGGAGGTGCTGCCGGAGTTTGTCGTATGGTCGGCGGACCCGACCAGCACCTGGCTCCAGCTTCCCCGCTTCTTTGTAGGTGAACTTCCGGCCGGCGCTCCGGGCGGCCTGTGGCTTCATTCGGACGGTTGTTGCAGCAGGGCCTCCTGGCTTCATTGAGGTCTCCGTCAGCCGGAATGTTGCTCGACCAGCGGTGGCAAACATTTGCTCGCTGCGGCCTAAGCCGGCGGTGTACCCTGCACTTCAAGTTCGACGACGACACCACCCTCTACGTGAGGGTGTTCAGAGAAGACGGTCGCCGAGCTGGGTGCTGCCCCGAAGACGATGACCGCGACCATGTACCCAGCCCCGGCGATGATCAGATGAAGATGACGGCAGGCGCGTTGTTGGTGGCGCTCGGGGCTCGTCGAGCTTTGGCGGCTCTCTTTTGGACAGTAGCTCCTTCAGCGGTGGTCGTGACCAGCCTCCGCACTGTCGCGCCCGCCTGGAGGGAGGTAGCGGGTCAGCCCGCCGTCCCGCCTCGGTGAAGCGCGAGGAGGAGTCTGGCTGAGCTCCGGAGGCAGTACGAGCCCTCGTCGCGAGTTGGTGCCGAGCAAGTCGTGCCTATTTTGCTTTTCTCCCTTCCCTGCGCAAAGAGAAAGTAGTGTAGGGCCCCGTGGGGGCGTGCTGAATTGTTGCTGTTAATTATCATGATGTTTCCGCTATTTCTGTGCTGCGTTTTTGTGCCGCATGCCCGCGTGCAGGAATTACTTAGCTCGGTGGGACTTGTCGCGGTCTTCGCTTCCCGAGGCTGCCGCATGTCCTGCAAGGATTAGCCAGGAGGGTTAGCTGCCGGTCTCGGTTGTGGAGGCGACCAACCCAGGTCCTGTGTTCGCGTCGCGATGCCCGTGGGGCACGGACTGGGAGGGGTGCTCCCGTAGTGGACTTGGATAGGAAAGCTTCAAACGACAGGGGCAGAAAACACCCGTGAGGGTGCCCGCATAGCTCCCTCGCGAGACTTGCGCGAGAAAAAACGAGGCAAGTAAGCGAAAAAAAGACAAAGAGTCACAAGCTAAGGACGGTAACAACTTCAATAAAACTTCAAGTAGGAACGAACAAGCCAACTGCAGAAAGCAAATGAAAAATCCGCGTCCGGCACCTAATCCAGTCTTCGACGTCTTCTCACCAGTGTAGAGCTAAGTGCTGCCACTGGGCGTGGGCCGGAGCCCCCGAGGCCCGAGGGCGGATCTCCGGAGACTCCGGGGCGTGTACATACCAAACTCATTATTATGTGAGAGTGTCACGGGCGGCGAGCTTCACAGGCATTGGCCTTCTTCACAGGCTCCGGGCCTTTCTCGGGGAAATGAGATTTACAGGCGTTGGCCTTCTTCACAGGCTCCGGGCCTTTCTCGGGGAAATGAACTTCACAGGCGTTGGCCTTCTTCACAGGCTTCGGGCCTTTCTCGAGGAAATGAGCTTCACAGACGTTGGCCTTCTTCACAGGCTCTGGGCCTTTCTCGGGGAAATGAACTTCACAGGCGTTGGCCTTCTTCACAGGCTCCGGGCCTTTCTTCAAGGGTAGAACTTCCGGAGATGCTGGATGTTCCACGCGTTCGGGATGGGCACCCCCTCTTGAGTCTCCAAGCATGCAGTGCCAGGCCTAGAGACATGAACAACCTTGAACGGTCCCTCCCACACGGGTGAGAGCTTGTGTAGCCCCTCCCTGGAGATCACCCGTCTAAGCATGAGGTCACCTACCTCGAGGGTCCTGGGGCGGATGCTGCGGCAAGTGTACCACCGCAGTGCTTGTTAGTATCTCGCAGCCCGAAGCGCAGCCTCCCGATGATGTTCCTCCCCAAGAACAAGGTCCATCCCCCGCATGGCATCCAGCTGCTGGCCGAAAGCCGGGACTCAGCGGAGCGATGCCTGACCTCGTGAGGAAGGACCGCCTCAGCACCGTAGACGAGGAAGAACGGGGTTTCGCGGGTCGACTTGGTAGCGGTAGTACGGATGGACCATAGCACGGACTGGAGCTCGTCGTGCCAGCCCCTGCCGCAGGCCTCCAGCTTCTTCTTGAAGGTTCAGGTTTTGAGGCCCTTCAGGACCTCTGCATTGGCACACTCAGCTTGGTCGTTGCTCTGTGGGTGCGCCACTGAAGCATAGCATATCTGCGTTCCAAGGTTAGCACAATATGTTTTGAAGAGATTGCTGGTGAACTGCGAACCATTGTCGGTGATGATGCGATTGGGTACCCCAAACCGGCTCATGAGGCCCCTGATGAACTTGAGTGCTGAGCAGGCCGGGATGGTGCGGACAGCTTCCACTTCAGCCCACTTAGTGAATTTGTCAATGGCGACGTAAAGGTAACGATAGCCCCCTGGCACCCGAGGAAATGGGCCAAGGATGTCCAGTCCCCAGACAACGAACGACCACGAGAGGGGAATGGTTTGAAGGCCCTGAGCTAGCTGGTGAATCTGCTTGGCGTGGAACTGATAGGCTTCACAAGCCTTCACCAACTCGATTGCGTTGTTGAGTGCTGTTGGCAAATAGAAACCGCTGCGAAACGCCTTGCCGACGAGTGTGTGCGAAGACGAGTGGTGCCCGCAGTCTCCACCGTGAATGTCTGTCAGCAGCTCTTTTCCCGGCTCCCTGGAGATGCAACGTAGGGTAACATCATTCGGCCGCTTTTGGTAGAGCTCTCCGTCTTGGAAGCAGTAGGTTGTGGCCTATCGCGCCACGTGCTCCGCGTCCTACTCCTTCTCCGGCAGGGTCCCTTGCATCAAGTAATCCTTGAACTCCGCAGTCCAACACCTCTCCTGAGGCTCCAGCGCCAGGAGCAAGTGTGCCCCCGAGGTTGGGCCGCAGGCCGGGGCTCCCGAGGCAGGCGGTTGAGGGAGCTCCTCCCTAGGCTGTGCTGTGCTTGATAGTGATGGCGCTGCCGAGGGTTTGAAGAGTCGCTCCTCGAAGACGCCAGGCTCCTGAGGCAGCCGCCTGGATGCCCTCTTTGCGATGTCATCAGCTTCTTGATTGGTGCCGCGAGGCACATGTTGCAACTCCAGCCCCCAAAACTGTTTCTCCATCCTGCGGACTTCCGTGAGATATGCTTCCATGTGCTTGTCCTTCGGCTCGTATACCTTGTTGGAGAAGTTGACGAGGAGTTGTGAATTGCCCTTGATGATTAGGCGCTTTACCCCCAAGGCGACTGCAGCTTTCAAGCCCGCTATCAGGCCCTCGTACTCTGCTATGTTGTTAGAGACCTTCTCTCCATGCTGAAAGCAGAGTTGCACAGCATAGTAGGGCTTGTCCTGAGTGGGGGATATGAGCACTGCGCCAGCCCCCGCGCCCTGTCGCGAGAACGCTCCGTCGAAGTACATGACCCAGCCGTCCGGGGCTTCACTTCCTGGGGAAAGCGTCCGGTCCTCGCCCTCTTTGAGCCCCGGTGCCTCTGCCCATTCCGGCACGAAATCTGCAAGTGCGGCGCCCTTGATGACCCTGGTCGTGCTGAATTCTAGCTGAAACGCTTGCAGCTCAATGTTCCATTCAGTGACTCTCCCAGCTAAGTTTGGGCTCCTAAGTACCCTTTCCAAGGGGTATGATGAGACGACCTTGACGGGATGGCCTTGAAAGTAGTGCTGCAGCTTGTGCGAGGCCACTAACAGTGCGAGGAGGAGTTTTTGGGGCATGGGGTACCGCGCCCTCGCGTCCCATAGCACCGTGCTGACGAAGTAGACAGGGTGCTCGGCGAGGTTGAGGGTACTAGCGCAGCCTGCGTCCTCCGGAGGTTGAGGCGCCTCCTGAGGCGACCGAGCCCCCAGCGCTTGGTCGCCTGGAGAGGCCTCCTCGGCTCTGGGTGCGCTCCCCTGCTGGGGCTGATCCCTTTCTGTTGCGGTTGTGGTCTTCGCTAGGCCTTCCGGGCTCTGCTCTTCCCTGGTTGGGACGGCAGATGCGGCCTTGGTCCGGCGCTCCTCTCTAACCGCCACCAGGGCTGCACTGGCGGAATAGGGGGTGGTCGCAAGGTAGAGCACCAAGGGCTCCCGAGGGCGCGGAGCTACCATCACCGGAGGGCTGGTAAGGTACTTCTTGAGATCTTGGAATGCCTTGTCGGCCTCTTCAGTCCATTCAAAGGGGCCTTTCTTTTTCATCAGCTTGAAGAAGGGCAGTGCTTGCTCTCCCAGCTTGGAGATGAAACGCCCTAACGCGGTTACTCGCACGGTGAGCTTCTGCATTTCTCTGAGGGTCTTCGGCGGGCTCATGCCTTCGACCGCCTCGACCTTCTCTGGGTTAGCCTCGATGCCCCTGTGGGACACGAGGAAGCCCAGGAGCTTGCCCGAGGGGACTCTGAACACGCACTTCTCCGGGTTGAGCTGCAGGTCCACTTCAGTGAGGCTTCATGAAGGTTTCTTCCGTGTCCTGTATCGTGGTTTTTGCCTCCCGAGACTTCACCACAATGTCATCGACATAAGCTTCAGTGTTCCTCTCGAGCTGCCGCCCAAGGCGATGTGCATCGCCCATCGAAAGGTCGGCGCTGCTATGCGCAACCCAAATGGCATGCAGGTATAGCAGTATACTCCACACAGGGTCAGGAAGGCCGTTTTATTCACGTCTTCTACCGCCATCTTGATCTAGTGATAGCCCGAGAAGGCATCCAGGAAGCACAATAGGTCACACTCAGCGGTAGAGTCGATGATCTGGTCGATGCGGGGGAGCGGGAATGGATCCTGTGGGCAGGACATGTTGAGGTTGGTGAAGTCGACACACTTGCGTTCCTTTCCTCCCTTTTTTGGCACAACAACAGGGTTGGCCAGCCAATCAGGGTAGCAGACCTTGTGAATGACTCCTGCTGCCTCCAACTTGCGGGTTTCTTGGCCGATGAAGGCCTGATTTTCCGTGGACTGCCACCTTGCCTTCTGCTTCACGGGGCGCACGTTGGGGAACACGTTCATATGATGTTCAATTACATCTCTTGGGACCCCCGCCAGCTGATTAGGCTCCCATGCAAACACCTTCTTGTTTGCACGCAGGAACCTGACTAGGGCCTCCTCCTGCTCAGGCTCAAGGTTGGCGCCTATGGTGAAGGTGGCGCCAGTGGATCCATCCTCGTTGACCGTACTTGCTTGGTCTCCGCCTTGTCTTGGCTGAATAGTTGCTTTTTCTTAGCCGGCGCAGCCTCCTTGGGCTCGAGGACATCCGTGCTGGCGGGCTGTGCCACCGCGGCCGCCTTGAAGGCAAGCTTGAGCGCCTGCAGCACATCCCTTTTGTCTCCTGACACAGTAAGGACGCCGCTGCTCCCGGGCATCTTCGTGAGGTTGTACGCCGGGTGAGTCGCTGCCATGAACTGGGCCAAGGCTGGGTAGCCGAGGATGGCATTGTATGGGAGGCCGATGGGGGCGATGTCGAAGTCGATCAGCTCTGTGCGTAAGTTGTCGTGGGCGCCGAAGGTCACCGGGAGGCGGATCTGCCCCAGGGAGCCGGTGGAACCGCCTCCGACGCCCAAAACGGGCCTGCTGGGTTGAAGCTGCTCTAGCGGCACGTGAAGGAGGCTGAAGGCCTCCACCGAGAGCACGTTGAGGCAGGCACCACCGTCGATGAGGGTCCTGGTGACAGCTACTTGGCAGATGGTGGGGGTGCACAGCATCGGGAGCGCGCCCGTGCAGGCGGTGTTGGAGGGGTGATCGTCCGAGCTGAAGGTCAAATCGGCCTCAGGTGCCACCCAGCTCGGGGGAGTTTCTCGGCGCTTGAGGGCAGCGCCGATCTGGCGGACGAATGGCTTGACGTGGCGGCTCGAAGGTGGCCCCTGTGATCTGCCCAGGATGGCCGTGACAACCGGGGGTGCCGGCGCAGCATGGTGGGCGAGGAAGAGGTTGCGCAGCTCCTCCCAGGAGGCCACAGAAGCCGCTGGCAGGTGGAGCAGCCACATGCGCGGGATGCCGGTGAGGGGCATGGGCAGCCAGTTCGCCATGACCTTGTCCTCGCCTCCGGCCTTGAGGACGGCTTCTTCATATGCCAGCAGGAAGGCCTGCGGGTCGGCCGTGCCGTCGTAGCGCGGTGGCATGTCCGGCTTGAACTTGCGCGGCCACTGCACCTGTCGCAAGGCAGGGGCCAGGGCTCGGAGCCCCCTGGCTTCCACGCCAGCGTCGACAGCCGGAGTGGGTGGCGCTTTGGCCGCCATGAGGGCAGAACGTGGTGCTGATGGGGAACAACGGGGGCGCCCGCCATCGGGCATCGTCTGAGCGACGCGGGCGGCGCGAGCCCGGCGAGCGTCATCCATGGACACGACGGAAGATCGAACGCGAACAGCGGGAGAAAGATTCCGGCGCACCCCCTACCTAGCGTGCCAAATGTCGGACGTTGGGTTCCGGCAGACCCTTAAGGTTCGAACACTGGGGTGCGCACGAAGATCTCTCCCCTACCGATCTACGTCGGATCGCCTCGTGAGATCTAAGCTGGAAACGATGAACAACACAAGGGACACGAGATTTATACTGGTTCAGGCCACCGTTGTGGTGTAATACCCTACTCCAGTGTGTGGTGTGGTGGATTGCCTCAGGGGCTGATGATGAACAGTACAAGGGGAGAACAGCCTCACGAGAGGTGTTCTTGGGGTGCTGCGATGAACTGCTTGGGTGAGTTCGATCGCCTCTCTCTCTCTGGCTAGGCTTCCCAAGTCTTGATTCTTGATGCCTCTACTATGTGGTGGCTAGCTCTATTTATAGAGGCCCTGGGCCTCTCCCCAAATATTGAGCGGGAAGGGCGCCAACAACGGCCATTTCGAAGGGGAACATCTAGTACAGGTTATCCTGACTAAAGTTGGTCTTCGGCTGCCAAAAGCACTGGCGATGATGCCGTCTTGGGATCCACGGTGACCTCCATCCTGCCGCTCCGCTGGTCTCGGTCTTGTTGCACCGAAATGGCAACCTTTACCTGATGCCTCGGTACTCCGCGTCTGTGCTTCCCCCATTTGCACCAAAGAGGAAACAAGGACACTGCGCAGGCCGGTGCCCTCCTGGCGCCCGCCTGGCCTCGATCATCATGGCTTGCGTCACGAGCAGCTCACGAGGTACCCTGCCTTGTTCTCTCCACCTCCTCGCGAGCCTGCCTGGCGAGGCCGTCCTTGAGGAAGCCTTGCATCGTCCGCCCTGCGAGGCTTGGCCCCTCGCGAGGGTATTGAGTCTTGTGTTGATGAAGATGGGTCGTACTGGGCCACCACTGAAGCCACGCCGCAGGCCGCAGGCAGGCAAGTCTGGGGACCCCTGTTCCTAGAATGCCGACAGCAACCCCTTGCCTTGCCGAGGTGCCTCCGTCGGCAATGCGAGGCACGGATCGGCTTGCTGGGCATCCATCATGACCCATTTTGGATCGGATGTTGTCGGCCCTCTTCCCGGTGCTCGAGATCGAGTTGGCCTTGCCACATGCAATGAAGTTAGCGCATCCGGAGATGTGACCCTCGCTGACACGAAGGAAGAAGAAATGGCGAAGCAACACCACGGACGGCATCACGCCCAGGTACGCCTTGCAGTAGTAGGCGAAGATGGACAAGAGGAGGACAGAGTTGGGACGGAAATGCAGCACCTGCAGACCGTAGTGGTCGAGGACCTCGTAAAAGAAATCGGAGAAGGGAGGAACCAACCCAACGGTGATGCTGCTCGAGAAGAAGGGGAAGTAGGTGCTTCCCTCGGGCTCCGGCACGTCGGAGGCAAGCCGGAGCTTCTCGCCCCCACTCATCGCTTCTTGCCCGCCGTCATTGCCGCCAGCGCACGGAGGAGAGGCTTTTCTCCGTGACGGTGGGCGCCTCCAAGGCCGGCTCATGCCAAGCCGGCGCTAAGGAAGTCTTGACTTTGCGCGGCGCCATGGATTGCGGGTGCAGGATGAGATTGGGGCGGATCTGGAGGTAGCGGTGGCAAGGAGCAAGAAATCTGGAGCGAGGCAAGGAAGAAGCAATGAAGGCAAGTGCTGCCTACGCCAGCCTTTTGTCAGGTCAGGCAGTTGCCGAGGCAGTGTAGGGAAGCGAAGACGCCCACGTCCAATCAACAGCCACGCGTCAACCGAGGCCGCAGGCTTTTGGGGCCCACGGTGCTCCGAACTTGACCCTTGGCCTCGCCGCGAAGCCAAGCCCGAGTGCACCTTGGGCCCGGGGCTATTGTCGGGCGTTCCGGGAACGGGGTCCCCAGACTTGCCTGCGTCACAGGCTGGCGTGGTTAAGCCAGCAGCCGTCTGACCCATCTTCATCAACAAGGCATCCAAGACCCTCGCGAGGGTCCAAGCCTCAGAGGCCGACGATGCAAGACCTCCTCCGAGTAGCCTAACCAGGAGGCTCGCGAGGAGCGGAGATATCAAGGCGGGCAAAACCTCACGAGGCTCGTGGACGTGAGCCATGACGAACGGCACCAAAGTGAGCGCCCAGCTGCCAGCGTCCTTATTTCCTCTTTGGTGCTAAGGAGGCCAGCGCAGGCGAAGAGTACCGAGGCATCAGGCAAAGGTTGCTATATTGGTGCAATGAGACCAAGACCAGGAGGACGGCAAGACGGAGGTCCTCATGGAGCCCAAGACGGCGTCACCACCAGAGATTTTCACAGGCGAAGACCGCTTTTGTCAGGATAGCTTGTACTAGTTGTCCCCCTTCAAATTTTCCCGCTATTGTTGGGTCCCTTCCCGCTCGATATTTGGGAAGAGGACCAGCGCCTATATAAGTAGAGCTAGCCACCATAGCAGAGGCATCTCATCTTAGCTTGATCCAACCCGATCGAGAGCCTAGTCACAAGAACACCTCAACCTCATGAGGCTGTTCTTCCCTTGTACTGTTCATCATCAGTGCAAGAGGCAATCCACTACCACTACACTGGAGTAGGGTATTACACCACAATGGTGGCCCGAACCAGTATAAACCTCATGTCTCTCTGTGTTGCGAGTTCGTCGAGTTCGTCCGCGAGATCTTTGCGGGCTAGGGCATAGATCGGCAGGAGGGAAAGAATTCGCGCGCACCCGAGTGTTCGAACCTCAAGGGTTTGCCAGAATCCCACATTCGACAGATCTTATTTGCCTAAGTGCGCTGAGATGACAATTGTTTTCTCTCTAAGTTGAATTCGGTCTCACCATCTTGTTTCTTTCAGCTAAACTGAAACAACTCGGTGCCACCGAAGCAAACAACTCGGAGTAACCAAATTCAACACTGATAAAACACTTTGCCATTTGCATCCTGCATATTTGTTCCAGCTCCACTCGATGATTCTTGTCCTGTACCAGCATTTTCTTAGTACTATGACTCAAGGACCAAACCTACTTGACTCATGCTCCAGAAGACCCCTTCTTGGAAATTGATGTCAAAGGGGGAGAGAGAGCACATCAAAGCTTATCACATAAGATAGTATGCACACCTTAAGCTTCTCTAGATGGTTGTTATCCATAGAGGAGAGAAGTCACATGTCTTCAAGAGGGGAAAGACATGTTAGTATGTGTTATGTTTGATTATGATTGTTTTTTGCACCGATTTTCTTTTCCCTATCTTCTTCCATTATCCAATATAAGATTCAGGGGGAGAAAGACATTTAACGGAAGGAAAGGAAATCTTCGAATTCATTGCATATCTTTTTTGGGACATGTCTATATCCAAATAGAGTACCTAGCACTCACTCTCTACATGTCATCCCAATCTTGGTACTCTTGTGGTTTCTTGTTCTTGCATTGTTCAGTAGGTGTTCTTGTGTTATCTAACCTTGTTTACTCAGGTTCACTTATTCCAAAGCCACCTCAAGACCACAAGGTAAGTATATGCATCACACTCATGTGCATGATGATCTCTTTCTACTGTACATATTGTTTGCAAGAAGGAATCATGGACATGGAGGTACACTTCCTATATTCACATCATTGTGCTCTGATGCATATAGCCAAGATACATGTAACTCATTGCTTGCTCTGTCATGATTATGCATTCACATGCTCTTATATTCCATATTCACATGATTGCATACATGCATGTAGGGGAGCCTATGCATGTTATATGTCCTCCCAAAGCTTTACTTGCTATTCTTAATATCTTTATCTAAAGCTTTGATGTATGTTGTCATCAATTACCAAAAATGGGGAGATTGAAAGCACAAGTGCTCCCTGAGTTATTTTGGTAATTAATGTCAACATATCTCTTGTTGGACTAATATTTTCATCTAGTATATTTCAGAAAGTTTAACAAAGGCGTGGCATGGACAAGAGGATGTGGAACCCCCTTCAAGATGCCAAGGACAAATATTGGCAAGAGCTCAAGACTCTACATTTTCATTTTACTGATCCAAGATCAAATTGAGTCCATAGGAAAGCCAATACTATTAATAGGGGATGAGGTATTGCTTAATGGCTTGCTTGCTCAAAGTGCTTAGTGATATGCTCCGAAGCCCTCAACCACTTTCTTATTTCCACATATGTCCTAAACCTAAAGTCAAACTCGGCGCCACCGATTTGATCTATCCGGCGCCACCGAGTTCACTTGACATAGCCACTGCCAGAAACCCTAATCAGTGTGGTCTCACCGATGGGATCTCGGTCTCACCGAGATGGGCTTGCAAACTCTCTATTGCCTATTGCAATCTGATAACCCACAAGTATAGGGGATCACAATAGTTTTCAAGGGTAGAGTATTCAACCCAAATTTATAGATTCGACACAAGGGGAGCCAAAGAATATTTGAAGGTATTAGCAGCTGAGTTGTCAATTCTACCACACCTGGAGGTTAATTATCTGCAGCAAAGTTATCAGTAGCAAAGTAGTTTGATAGTTTTGATAATAGTGACAGCACCAACGGTAACAGTAACAGTGATAGCAGTAATTTGTAGCAAGTGTAACAGTGATGATAGCAATAGTAACGCAGCAAGATCAATAAGGATAAATTCGTAGGCATTGGATCAGTGACTTGTTGGATGTTATTCATCATGAGACAGTTATAACCTAGGGAGATATGGCACTAGCTCTAGTTCATCGATATAATGTAGGCATGTATTCCGTAAATAGTCATACGTGCTTTATTAAAAGAACTTGCATGACATCTTTTGTCCTACCCTCCCGTGGTGTCGGTGTACAAAAGTAGGGGTCCTTTTGGTACCCCTTTACTTGTGCGCGAGCAGTTGTAGCCGCCCCTACGACCACGCTTGGCCGGGCAGAGGAGGCAAGGACGCAAGACTACCAGAGCAGCGCACAAGACCAGAAGCATGAAGAGCAGAAGGGCGAGGTGAACTCCCCTGGCAAGGCCCTTGCTGGGGCGGCCTCCACAGACCCGACAAGAACCTTGCTGGGGCAACTTTCCCAACACCAACGAGGCCCCCACCCTTGAGCCTGAGAGTTCCGACACCATCGACACATTGGAACCAAGGCTCGGGAGGCGCCTCCATGGTGGCATGCAGATCTTTGTGAAGATCAGAAGCCTACAGGGCTAGATGAGAACCAGAAGATGAAGACCTCCGGAAAGATCCATGCTAGAGACACCCACAAGACCCCTGGCAAGACCCTTGTCGGGGACTCCTGCAAGACCCCAGCAAGATCCTTTTCGGGGCCCCGGCAAGGCTCTTGCCGAGGACATCTACGAGGCCGCAACCAAACCCACACCAAGGCTCCACCGTCGTTCCCACACAGTTGCCAGCCCATCAACTGGGCAGGCACCTGCGTGGCGGCGCGCAGCTTCCAGGCCAACTCAGCAAACACCTGTGTGGTGGCATGCAGATCTTCGTGAAGACCCTGCCACCACACCAGCTCAGCAGCCTGCCAGCCTACATGGCGCTGCATGCCTCGTTGGCCTGGACGCGTGTCGGAGCAAGGCGAAGCGGCGATGGACCAGACGGGCTTCGTTGCTGTCCCCGGTAAAGTAAGAGGACACCTAAGTAGTGCATTTAATGCGTTTTGTCCAGTGATGTCAGGCAATAAGCTTGTACACTGTACAACTTTCCACCTCCTGTGTGCCACTGTGGCAGCCCCTTTGACCATAAAAGGAGGCCTGCGGCATACTGAGAGAGGATTCGAACTTTTTGGACCCTGCACGCTCTGTAGCAAGTCCAAGGAAGACCAGATAAACATACACCAGCAGGAGTAGGGTATTATGCATTGCTTGCGGCCCGAACCTAAATAAACTCCCTCGTGTTGATATTCTAATCCCGCTCTTCCCACAGCCTCGTGTCCTGTCAACCATAGAACGGATTCTTTGTGATCCCATAGGTGTCATTTCTCTGACATCTTTGGCACGCCAGGTAGGGGGGCGCAGCTGCGAAAATCCGGTTTTGAGGCCGACGCATCGACTTTTCCATGGGGAGGGCTCGAGAGGAGAAGGCAACGTCGATCAGCCGCCCTCTAGTGCCATCCGTGTGGGCACGAAAAGGTAAGTCACGCAAAGCTTTGAGTTATTCCCTTTTTATAAAGTTATTTTCCTCGAAAGATCTCGCTCTTTGTATGGAAAACCTGCACGCGAAGGGACCCTCCCGCTATTGGCAACGCCCTTGTTCGGTTTCGTGTCCGCTCAACAGTTCGAGCATCTGCATTGAGAACGGCAGGGTGGCCTATCCGCTATTGGCAACACCCTTGTTCTTTTTCGAGTCCGCTCAACAGTTCAAGCAGCCGCGCTGAGAGCGGTAAGGTGGTTTGCCCGGCAGCAAGCACACCCAGTAGGCCACCAAGGATCTGTCCTCAAAGCTCCACGGCTTGGGTTTACGCGCCGACAAGCCTTTCCAACCAAGCGTAGGGCGTACATACCAAGAAAGAACAAACAGGAAAATAACATGCATCATTTCAAAGCACTACAGAGTTATATTACATCAATAAATCGCTACGGTTCTAACTTAAGATAAAATTGTCTTGGTCTTGAACTTGCAGTGGCAACGAGAAATGGGGTGCCTAGTCCCGGCGCTGGCCCTCCACCCTCTGGACTCTGTCGATGGGCTTGATACGCTCCTTGAGCGCCGCGAGGTCAGCCTCCTCCGGGAAGCTCTCCAACGCGTCGGCGGAGTTGACAGTGGGGTTCTAGAACGCCACCTTGGTGAGCACCTTGGTCAGGGAACCCCGGCAGAGCCTCAGGGCCTCGTTGGCCAGATAAGTTGCCTGGTTGGAGCGGAGCTGATCCACGGCCTCGAGGATGCGCTGGAAGAACAAGGTTAGCCTGGCGTTGGGGCTTATGTTCCTGTCTGCGGAGAGCTTGACGTCCGGCATGCCCATGACGGCAAGCTGGGCGGTGAGCTTCCCGCGATGTCGATGAGGCGGCTGATCCAGAGCTCCATGCTGGCCACATAGTCCTCGTGGTTGGGGCGCCGTTCTTCCTCTGCTGCCTCTCTTCCGCCAGGACCTGGTTCAGGGTCTCCTCACGAGCCCTAGCCTCCGAAAGCGTCCTCTCCAGGACATCCAGCTTCAGCTTCAGGTCGTTGGCCTTGGAGAGTAGTTCGGCCTTGCCGAGGACTATGGCCTGCGCATCCGCGAAAGCACCGTTGGCTATGTCCTTCTCCTCTGTCAGCTCAAAGACCTCTTTCTTCAGCCCATCCCGCTCCACCTCCAGCTCCTTCACATTGCCGGCATGGTACAGGGCCAGAGCATGGAGTGCATCCTTGTGCTTCTGCTCCAGCTCCCGGGTCCACTGCGCGACGAGCTTCTCAACCTCCTCGTCCTTGCCGCAGAGCGTGGCGGTGAGAGCTTCCTCGTGGGCGGCCAGGTCCTCCTCCTGGGAGTTCAGCAAAGCCTGCTGCTACCACCGGGCAGCCTCGTCCTTGGCGGCTTGTTCTCTCGCCACCTCCTGGGCCTTCTCGACCTCAGTCTGCTTCAGGATGAGCTCCCGTTTGCACTCGGCCAGCTTGTCCTGGGCAGCCTTCAGTCCTTCCCGAGCCTCGCGGAACCAGGCTTGCGTCTAAGTGACGCACTCCTCCAGATCTGCCTCCGCCTTGTGCACCGCCGCCATCCTGGATTTCACCTTGTCCAGGCGAGCATGGTGGAGCGGCTGGAGTTTCTGAGTTGGCACCCATGGCCCGGAGAAGTTGCTCCTCTTGGGAACCGCCGTCGGCGGGGCTCGGTTCGTCAACAACCTTGAGCCCGGCGGTGGCGAGCACCTCGTCGTCGAACACCTCCCCCTCGGCCGGCGCCTTGGTGCCCGCCGTCCGTGGGAGGTGGACGAACAGGCTGTCGCCCACCTTCAAGTACCTGCCCGGGGCGGGGGCCGGAGGGGAGGAAGGTTGGTCGTTGGCCACCTCCTCCTCGGTGTCAGCCCTGTCGGCCTCCCCAGCAGCGGCCTCGCCGGCCCCTTCGGCAGTATCCTTGCCGGCCTCCCCGGCAGGCCCCTTGGCGGCCTCCTTAGAGGCGGTCTTGGCGGCCTCCTTGATAGCCCGGCCTCGGCCTCGGCATCCTTGGCGACCTCCTCGATGA
Organism: Aegilops bicornis; assembly: GCA_021605145.1. Classification (NCBI taxonomy): domain Eukaryota; kingdom Viridiplantae; phylum Streptophyta; class Magnoliopsida; order Poales; family Poaceae; genus Aegilops; species Aegilops bicornis. The sequence continues at coordinate 195,142,296 of CM038674.1, forward strand.
TGGTGTCGACGTCCTCCTGGTTCGTCGAGGGAAGGTCTGGAAGCCAGAAGATAAGATAAAGCAAGGACAAGGCCAAGGTTCAGAACAAAAGCAAAAAAAAACACACCGAGCGACAAGAAATGGGAAGCAGATAACTCACCCATGCCAAGCTGAGAAGTGTTTCCCTCCCTGCCAACGTTCGTTGCCGGGATGGAGCCACTAGCGCCCATGCCGCCCTCCTCTTCCTCCATGTGTGTGGGCCCGATGGTGGGCGTCCTCGCCGGTGACGCCCCTCTAGGTGGCGTGGTCGATGGGGGAGGCGTGTTGGGTGTGGCCCTCAGTGGCTCCTCCTGCTGCCGCTCTACTCCTACGATCCCGACAAGGTCAGCATCAACAATTTACACCCCAGTGCCCGTCGACAAGGACATGAGTAGTGAACTCACCCTGGGGGCTGGAGCGGGGGCTGCGCCAGGGGCTGTTGTCCGGGCTGATCACCACTAACTCCGGCGTGCGCGAAGTGCTCGCCGGGGGCTTGCCGCCCGTCGACATCTTGGCCCTCTTAGCCACCCTCTGAGCCAGCTCCATGTTCCTGTGAGCACAAGATCACATTAAAGAGGATGACACCAGCTGAGGGTCAAAAATGATGAAAGGCAAGGTGCTTACTCGTCCCCCGTCTCTTGCCTCCTCTTCGTCTTTGGGCTGAAGGATCCGAGGTCGGACTCAGCTTCCAAGCTGATGTCCGAAGGAGGAGGAGAAGGGGATGGGGTCTGGCGCCGCTTGGACGAGGAGGAGGCAGTCGCCGTCTTCTTTGCCACCGCGGCCTTCACCATCTTCTTCGCTGCCGCGGCCTTAATCGCCCTCGTCTGGCGCAGAGCTGCTCCTAAGCCGGTTGCCGTTGCACGGTCCTACCGGGCCGGACCGGCTCACCGGAGCTGGCCCGCTGCAGGATGCGCGTCTTCCCCGCGGCTGGAGGGTCGTCCGCTTCGACCTCCTATTCGGATGACTCGTCGCCCATGTCTTCAATGAGGGGGCCCCGGCGCCAGCGCCGCTGGCCTCCCCGGCAGACTCCGTCCATTGGGCGAGCTCCATCTCCTCTGCGGCCGTGTCAGCCTCCCGGGCAAGCGCCACCTCCGCCGCCCTGGCGGTGATGTAGTCCAGCTCCTCCTTGGTGGTGTCGCAGATGAGAAGCGGCTCGTCGCGGACATAGTTCTCTGACAAGTTGTCAAAAAACTCCTGCACCTTGTCTGCTGGCGGCTCACCCCAAGTCGGGTCGAGGCCGTGCGTGTTGAATTCCGGCATCATGGTGATGATAGCGGACTGGTGAGATTTTTTGCTCAGCGGGACCACTCCTGCCGGCAACCAAAACATAGGCCCCTTGACGGCCTTGCCGGTCCTCTCTGTCGGATGTGGGGTTCCGGCAAACCCTTAAGGTTCGAACACTTGGGTGCGCGCGAAGTCTTTCCCTCCTACAGATCTATGCTCTAGCTCGCTAAGATCTCGCGGACGAACTCGATGAACTCGCAACATAGAAAGACACGAGGTTTATACTGGTTCAGGCCACCGTTGTGGTGTAATACCCTACTCCAGTGTGGTGGTGGTGGATTGCCTCTTGGGCTGATGATGAACAGTACAAGGGAAGAACAGCCTCCTGAGGTTGAGGAGTTCTTGTGCGTATGAACTTGTGGCGTGAGGATTCGATGCCTCTACTGTGGTGGCTAGCTCTACTTATATAGGCCTTGGTCCTCTTCCCAAATATCGAGCGGGAAGGGAGCCAACAACGGCGGGCAAATTTGAAGGGGGACAACTAGTACAAGCTATCCTGACAAAAGCGGTCTTCGCCTATGAAAAGCTCTGGGGTGACGCTGTCTTGGGCTCCACGATGACCTCCGCCTTGCCGTCCTCCTGGTCTTGGTCTCGTTGCACCAATATGGCAACCTTTGCCTGATGCCTCAGTACTCTTCGCCTGCGCTGGCCTCCTGATCACCAAAGAGGAAATAGGGACGCTGCGCGCACTGGCGCCCGCTTGTCACTCGCCTGGTACCGTTCGTCATGGCTCACGCCACGAGAGCCTCGTGAGGTTTTCCTCGCCTTGATATCTCCGCTCCTCGTGAGCCTGCTTGGCTAGGCCACTCCAGAAGAGGTCTTGCGTCGTCCGCCTCGCAAGGCTTGGACCCTCGCGAGGGTCTTGGGTGCCTTGTTGACGAAGATGGGCCATAATGGCTCATCGCTTAGCACTGTGGGCCGCAGTGTGCAAATCTGGGAGCCCTGTTCCCAGATTGCCAACAAGTAACTCGGCCCACAGGTGCAAGACGGCTTGGCTTCGCGGCGAAGCCAAGGGTCAAGTTCGGAGCACCGCGGGCCCCAAAAGCATGCGGCCTCAATCGACGCGTGGCGGTTGACTGGACGTGGGCATCTCTGCTTCCCCACGCTGCCTTTGAATCCGCCTGGCTATGTGGCCCCTGCGGCCTACACAGTTATTCCTCCGCCTCCTGCGCCTTGCTTCCCCAATTCCCCTGCTTCCTTGTGGCTCTGCTTCTCTTCTCCAATCTGACTTGCGCTCCGCCTGCCCCATCGCCATGGCGCCAAAACAAGCTGAGAAGGGGAAGAGTCCTCTGACTCTTCCAGCTGCGCCTCCGTCCTTTGCGCCGGCGCTCGGCCGGTCTTGGGTGCTCAACGACGAGGCCATGGGCAAGGTGCGCCCGATGTTTTCTTCTAGCTTCAATGAGTGGGGGGAGACGGTGGCTTGGCCTGCGTCTCATACTTGCACGGCTCAGATGGCCACTGAGGTCCCAATCTTCATAGATGCCCTCTGGGCGGGCCTGATTCCTCCCTTCTCTGCCTTCTTCATTGCGGTGCTTGAGCATTACCAGATCCACATGCTGCATCTCGACCGTCAGTCTGTGACTCTGCTTGCTGTCTTCGCCTTCGTGTGCAAAGCCATGATGGGCGTTGCTCCCTTGGTGGCCCTCCTCCGTCACTTCTTCTCATTGCATCTGGCCGACCCTCAGCAATGCTCGGGGTGCATGAGCTTCCAGGTCGTGGCTGTGATGGCGGGCGAGGGGATCGATTTCGAGCTTCCTCCATCCACGAGCGAATTCCGGACACGATGGGTGTTCGTCGATGCCGGTGTGCTCAGTCCTCTGCTTCGGGCTCCGTCGGGGCCCACTGTTCCTAACTCCGGCTGGAGCCATCAGCGGCTCGCGATCCCCGGCCTTGCCCACGTCTGGCTCAGGTTGAGGTTACTGAAGGATCGCGGCGTAACTGCACCGATGGTGGTGAAGGAATTCGTCCAACGTCGGGTCGCTCCGCTTCAGCGCCATTCTCGCCCAATGTGGACCTTGCTCAGCAGCCAGGACCACATGAGGTTTCAGGAGTCCGGGCTCCTCCTCGGGGTGCAGCGAACAGTGCTCAAGGTCCTGATGGGTGTCTTTCTGCTGGCCGAACTGCCTGGGAAGAACTGTTTGTTGTACCGCAGCAAGAATAAGGATGAATTTGAAAAGGACATGCCTCTCTTCGATGAATGGGGGCCGCGGCCGATCGGCCTGGATGGGCCTCATGAGAACCCCGTGGTCGTGGTTCCCTTCCTTGCCCCTGATGCTGAGCTCGCCCCAAGCGACGTTGCAGGTGGGCGAGCTCAGTCGGAGGCCGGCGGCTCGAGTGCTGAGGAGCATGTGCCGAGTAGTGATCCTAGGGCATCGTCCTCAGGAGCCTACCACTCCCCTCCTGAGGCGTCGGTTGCTGAGGAGACGCTGTATGCGACTCCCGAGGCCAAGGCTCCAGGAGCCTCGGGAGGTCGTGGTGAAATGGTGCGCGGCTGTTCGCCACAACCGGGCACCCCTGAAGATATTCTTCCGAGCTCTTCTTCGGCCCCGCTGCGCACCGGCCGTCACGTCCAGCGCTTCGGTCGCCTTTGTGTGGACTTCGAAGAGCTCCGCAAGAGGAAGGGATCCCCTAGCAGCAGTAGCATCTTTGGACTGCTGAAGCGGAGGAAGTACATCACCGTCGACGTGTAAGTATCGTCCCGCAGTGGCTCCTTGTGTACTATTTTTTTTGTCTCTTGACGTCAGTTCTTCAGGGCTCCTTCCATCGAGGCGTCCGCGCCTCCTGAGAAGCGGCCTCCTTCTTCCTTAACTCTTCTGCCGGCCACGAGCACTCCGGGTCCGCTGATTGCTCCTGGAGCAAGGCTGGTCGAAGGGGCGCTCCTGCCTTCCTGGCGCGCTGAACCTGCAGCCTTGTCGCCCCTCCCCCTTGGTCTGGCGTGGAGCCTGGCAGGCGTGCCCAAGACTCCTCCGCTGGTCTTTGACGGCAATTTGTTGGCTTCGATCCTCGGCTCCTCTTCAAGAAGTGAGCCCCAGCTGGCTTGGGCTTCTCGCGAGGACGGGCTGGTGTCGGGTGTGGCGCCAGCCCCCTGCCGATGGGTGGCGCGTCGCTTGGCACCCCGCCCGCAGCCCCCGAGGTGGAGGACAGAGAAGGCCGGGCGTTCGAGCTTGAGGGTGGGCGGAGCGTGGTTCGCCATGAGCTCTTCCAGGAGGCGATGAACGCAATGAGCCGACTTGGTGAAGAGCTCACGAGTGTCGATTCACGTCTTGAGGCTGAAGGTATCCGGCTGGCGGAGGAGCGGCGCAAGCTGAAGGTGGCCATCAACCTCGGCCGCTATCAGCATTGTCGGATTTCGGTTCCGGCAGACCCTTGAGGTTCGAACACTGGGGTGCGTGCGGAGATCCAACCCTCCACCGTCTCGCTCCTCGCCAAATCGTTGGGGCCTAAAACTACTAAACGGAACAGCACAAGAGACACGAGTTTATACTGGTTCAGGCCACCATTGTGGTGTAATACCCTACTCCAGTGTGTGGTGAGGTGGATTGCCTCTTGGGCTGATGAGGAACAATACAAGGAAGAACAACCTCGCGAGGGTCTGTTCTTGGCGGGTGCGATGAACTGCTAGGTGGTGTTCAGTCGCTCTAGCTACTGGTTCCTTGATGAGGATCCGGATCTCCGATCCCAGATGCCCCTTTGTCTCTCTCCCTCTAGATGCCGCTACTATGGTGGCTAGCTCTACTTATATAGGCTAAGGCCCTGGGCCTCTTCCCAAATATTGAGCGGGAAGGGCGCCAACAATTGGCCATTTTGAAGGGGAACAGCGGGTACACTTATCCTGACTAAAGTTGGTCCTCGCCTGCCAAAGGCTCTGGTGATGACGCCTGCCTGGGCTCCACGATGACCTCCTTCCAGCCGTTGGGCTGGTCTTGGTCTTGTTGCACCGAAATGGATGCCTTTGCTTGATACTCTCGCCTGCGCTTGCTCCCTTTGCACCAAAGAGGAATGGAGGACGCTGCGCGGGCTGGCGCCCGATTGGCGCCCTTGGTCGTCATGGCTTGCGTCATGGGCACCTCGCGAGGTACCCTGCCTTGAACTCTCCGCCTCCTCACGAGCCAGCCTAACGAGGCCGTGCTTGAGGAAGCTCTTTGTCGTCCGCCCCGCGAGGCTTGGCCCCTCGCGAGGGTCTTGAGCTTGCATTGATGAAGATGGGCCGTGCTGGGCCTCCTCCGAGCCATGCCGCAGGCTGCAGGCAGGCAAGTCTGGGGACCCCCGTTCCCAGAACGCTGACAAGCATGAACTTGAGAACGCGAAGGCCGAGGCGTCTCTCCAGGTTTCCCACGAAGCCTGCTCACGAGCCTTGGAAGAGGCCCATGAGGCTGATCGCCGCCGCAAGGCTACGGAGAAGCATGCGTGGGAGTTCCAGGCTTGGGGCGCGTCTCTTGAGCAGCAGGTGGAGGCGCGCAGGGCCGCTCTTGCGTCGCTGAGGGGGACGCCCACGGAAGAAGAGGAGGTCCGGAAGCGTGATGAGGCGCTGGCCCTGGAGGCCATGGAGCGTAGCCGCGAGCTCGAGCAACTGGAGACAAGGGAACGTCTAGTTGCCCAAGCAGAAGACGCCGTCGGGGCTCGCGAGGCTGGAGTTGAGGAAGAGGTGAACCACCGGGTGGCCGAGGTTCGTGCGGACCTGGAGGGCAGGTACGACCTGAAGCTGAAGCTCGCGGGCGTGGAGGATGAGGGCAGAGCCGCTGCCCTCAGGCCCAGGCTGGACGAGGCTGAGAGGCGCGCGGAAGCCACGGCCGCCGCCCTGGTCACGGCGTAGGTGGACTTGGCCTCCGCCCACGCCGAGCTGCGTTCCCTCCGGAGGCGGGTTGATGACCAGAGGCTGTCGCGAGGTAAAACACGGAGGAGGTGCTCCAACGTCGAACGCTGGAGCGCGAGCATGCCCCTATGCTTCAGGATCTCCGGAACAGCGCCAATATCGCCCTGGGCCACATTTGCGACGTGGAGGTGTCGACCCCTCACTCAAATGATTATGCCAGCCACATGACTTTCTTCACCGAGGTGGTGACGCGCCTGGAGGCTCGATCTGCCAGAGCTCCCCAGCTTGTGGAGGAAAGGGGGCGTGGGATGCTCGAGCGCGCTTTCTCCCATGTCTTTAGCCACCTCCTGAATGCCAACCCCAACTTTGACTTTGACGCCGCCATCGCCCCTGTACCCACAGTTGTCGGGGCAACCTAGCGCGCTGGGTTGAGGACAATGTGGACGCATTGGTCAGGGCCTTCGCTTTGGAGGATGACGCAGTGGTGGTCGTCGCAGACGAAGGCGACGTGGTCGACGATGATGACGGGGGCATCGCCGATGGCGGTGATGATGCCGATGAAGTCGACGACGACGCGAGTGACGCGTCTGCGGGTGATGCAGCGAGCGACATTTCTGGCTGATCCCTTGTTCTCCTGTCATTTCTTCCTGCGCACAAACTCGGGCGTGGCCCTTGGAAACTTGTAAGAGCATTTTGAGAGGGGGAGCCCCTCATGTAAGCAAATTGTAGTTTTTACCTTTCCTTGAGATGTGAGTTTGTGTCCTCGTGAACCTGTGAATCCTGATGCAAGTTTTCTGTCTTGGTTTACCTTAGTCAGCGCCAGCTTTTAGCTGGGCTGCGATGTGTCGAGTTCCTGAGAACCTTGCGGAGCTCATCGCCCCATCGGAAGGGGCCCCATGCGAGGTGAGCACCAGTTGTAGCATTAGCGCGCGCTTGGCACGCGCGTGCTTCGCGTAGTCCCGCTCGCGAGGGGCTCGCGGGGAAAAGCGGCGGACATGAGTCCCAAACAAAACGAGATCCAGAAGGCAAGAAATTTCTCAAACGAGAAAAGGCTCCCCCCCTCCGCACGCATCCATAAAAACTCAGCTTCAACTCAAATCCAGATCCAGAAAGCAAAGCTACAGAAAGAGAGATCCAAAGCAAAAGGCCGCGTCCGGCACCTAGTCTAGTCTTCTGGTCTTCAAGTCTTCTCACCAGTGCGGAGCTAAGTGCTGCCACTAGGCGTGGGAGGGAGCCCCAGGGCCTGAGGCTGGCACCACTGAGGCTCCGAGGCGTGTACAGCCCCAACTCATTATTACGTGAGAGTGTCACGGGCGGCGAGCTTCACAGGCACTGGGCCTTCTTCACAGGTACCGGCCTTGCTTCATATCGCCAGACGAGGGCCCCACCTTGCGCCACTCTTGACCTCCTTTGAGCCGACCGGTCACCAGGACGACACAGAGGAGGGAAAGAGGATGCCAATGGTTCCCTCGGCGACCACAGGTCCTCTGCCGGGGGAAGGGTTGTCGAGGCCTCCCCGGCAGAGGGCCTACCTCCAGGTGTCGTCAGGCGTCGCGCGCCGCGGGGAGGGGCCTTGCTCCTGGCTCCCTCTCGGTGGCCCCCAGCGTGTCTCCCTTGTTGGGACGGGTGCCGCCATGCATGCATCGTCGATCGACGCTGCAACCTGATTCATCTGTAGTCCATGGTTAGCATAAGCCTATTCCTGAGAGACTAGCGGTACCCTGTAGTTGCCGCTGCCGGCGCGATCGTTGTGGTTCTCCTTTGGTTCTTGGAAGGCTTCGGCTCCTAGCGCCCCCTCTCCCCAATCTTCTCCAGTGAATGGGCCGAGGTCGTCCTCTGGTGCGTACCCTTGGTCCATTATGTGGGACACGTAGGCTTCCGGGGCCGTCACCCCGAACATCCACTACAAAAAAAAGACACATCCGTGACATTTTGGGCCGAACGAATTTTTTTCTGTCATACATATGACACTTCTATGACGTTAATTGTGACAAAACCCGGTATCATCATAGATGTGGTGGGCTCCTACTTCTATGACAAAAAATCATGACAGAAAATGGGCTTTTCATCCTGGGCGGCCGGAGACGCATCTGCATGACATTCTTTGGGCCGTCCATGACAGAAAAAACCGTGGTAGAAGCGAGGGGTAGGAAAATTTCGGGGAGTTCCCGGTTACGGTGGGAGGTCGGGGGCCGAGCGCGCTGCTTTCTCATACACGACGCGTGCGTGTGTGAGGCGTTAGCTCTAATCGAACCCGAAGCGAGGCGTTGGGCTCTAATCGAACCCGAAGCGACAGCACTCTGAGCTACGCATTACTGAACCCGAGCGATCGATCAATGGCTGTTAACTGAACCTGGTCGAGCGATTCCTGCTGCCTCTGGGATGAACAGTGAGCGTTGCGGGGGCATTTGGATGAACTGTGAGCGGTGGCGTTGCCTCTGGATGAACAGGACCCCGTGGTGTGGTGGAGGGCTGGATGAACAGTAGACGGTGGAGGGGTGCCCGTGGAGGGGTGGTTGAACAGGACCCCGTGGTGTGGAGGGCTAGATGAACAGGAGACGGTGGAGGGGTGCCCGTGGAGGGGTGGTTGAACAGGACCCCGTGGTGTGGAGGGCTAGATGAACAGTAGACGGTGGAGGGGTGCCCGTGGAGGGGTAGTTGAACAGAAACCCGTGGTGTGGAGGGCTGGATGAATAGTATACGGTGGAGGGGTGCCCGTGGAGGGGTGGTTGAACAGTAGCCGGTGGAGTAGCGCGTGGTGGAGGCTGGATGAACAGGAGCCCGTGGAGGCTGGAGGAGGTCGACGGTAGCCCGTGGAGACTGGAGGAGGTCGACGGTGGAGATGAACAATATCTCGTGGAGTCCCGTTTTGCGGTACGCCACACCCCTCCCGATGAACAGGACCCCCGTTTCGACCGTAGAAGGTCTGTTTCGTCCGTTTTGCGGTACGCCACACCCCTCCCGATCAACAGGACCCCCGTTTCGACCATAGGAGGTCCGTTTCTTCCGTTTTGCGGTACGCCACACCCCTCCCAATCAACAGGACCCCCGTCTCGACCGTAGGAGGTCCGTTTCGTCCGTTTTGTCAGGACCCCGATCCTAAGTCACACCGATCTAGCATGTAACACATCATATCACTTTGCGGCCTCATGCACGGTATTCCCACGGGTGTCGCCTTACCATGGCCCGGGACCGTTTGCGCATTTTGGCTCACGTATATGATAGTGTCGCTAGCATCCATATGACAAAGAACCCAGGCCGACATGGCTAGTCGTGAACCCAAAGCGGCGCTAACCCATGGGGACAGGCATACATGAATCACATCGAGCATGTCGGTCATCAACGTATAAATTCGGGCTGTAGCACTAGGCTAACAGACTCCGGTATCCCGGCTGTAGCAGGCTAGGCAGGACTCGAATAACACCGCGTGACATTTCCCGAAGGGATGTATATAGGAACGAAGTGAAACACATGCCGCCGATCAAGTGTCCAAGCGGTAGTCTTGGGCTAGCAGGACTCCGGTGAACCGGGCATAGCGGACTACTATCGCTCGAAGCACCGGACTACATTTCCCCATATGAGAGGCTGCCAAGGATAAACAACTAGTTTGTCGGATCCCACACATACCAAGCATTTCAAACATACACACAATATGCTCAATATGTGTAGATACAACATGGCATCACAACATAACTCTCGACTCAAATATTTATTCATTAGGCTCAGGAGCGAGATATTACAAACATGGGTCTCATGACCCAACACTCGAAACATACAAGTCAAAGCACAAGCGGAAGCTAAACATATCTGAGTACAAACAACTATAAATGAAATAAGGCTGAGAAGCCTGACTATCTACCAGATCATGCCGAGGGCACTAGATCGTAGCTGAGGTAACAAGCTAAGCGTCGAAGTCCAGGCGGAACTACTAGCGAGACTGTCATCTCTCTGCAATAAATCAAATAAGCAAGAGTGAGTACAAACGTACTCAACAAGACTTACATCGTAACTAACTACACATGCATCATTATCAAAAGGGGTGGTGGAGTTTGACTGCAGCAAGCCAGCTTTGACTCGGTGGCTATCCTAAACTACGACTGCAAGTAACTCTTTTGAGGTGGCGCACACGAGTACACATATTCACCATATCAATACACTGCTATGGACCCGCTCCCGTCTCCCTACGAGAACGCCATCCATAGCACTCACGCTTATCTTGCGCATTTTAGAGTATCCACTTTCACTTGTCTATGAACTGATATAGGCAACCCAGAAGTCCTTCTCCATGGACACGGCTATTCGAATAGATCATATTAACCCTGCAGGGGTGTACTTCTTCACACACGCTCTCACCACTTACCGTCGTTTACGACATGTACTCGGCAACCTTCAGCGGAAGCCCAATGTGGGTGTCGGCCACAGCCTACCTAAACACTCAAGTCCCAAGTCTAGGTTTATCGCCTATTCGGGTTCCATCCGCAGGAGTCCGCCGAGGTTTCCCATATAGCCCGAGCGATGTGTACAGGGTTCCCGAGACACCAAAGCAGGCGAATCGGCAGACACAGTGCCTACCGCAACACAACCCACCCCTACGATTCAGCGTTGCGTGCGGCCCCAAAGACATGCTACAAACACCGAAACTACTTGCAACTCCGGATGAGGGCGAGGGGGTGGTTAAGAAGCCGAGAGGGTCAATTAAGGATCCCAATGCGTGGTAGTAACTGTTTCATGGATCACAAACACGTAACTCAGTTCACGAGGACGGCTGCAATGAGACAACCCACCATGTACTCCTACATGGCCTCTCACCGCTTAACTTTACCAAATCGTGTTCACACACTTAGCTCACACAGTGGGACATGTTCACACAACCATTCCAATTCATTCCCGATGAATCGCACTGGTGAACTCTAAGCGATGGCAGGCATGACAGCAAGCATGAATGAGTAGGCACAACATGGCTCAAACAACTCCTACTCATGCTAGTGGGTTTCATCTAATTCTTTGTGGAATGACGGGTCATGCAGAGGATAAAGGGGTTCAACTACCACAGCAAGTAACACATGAGTCGTTGTTGTCCTAATGCAGTAAAATAGAGCAGGAGCGAGAGAGTGGGATTATATCGGAATGGACAAGGGGTTTTGCTTGCACAGCACTTCTGAAGATAATATAGTTCTTCATCGGTGTCATCGAACAATCGTCGGAACCACGTCTATCGAGAGGGAACACACAAACTGAGAAAGAACACAATCAATGCAATGCACATTCACATGAATGACATGTCATGTTAAGGTACTGAATTCACCTAATGCAATATCTAGCCAAGTTAATTGAAGTGGAATTCAAACAAGGTTAAACTCCAACTCCAAATGCTAGTTCATAAGTTGCCCTAATCATGATTCATCCTATTCAGTGAGGTTAACTTGTTCAATCATGCATGAAAATGCCATAAACAGATTCTTCATGTTTTTCTGATCATTTTTCATATATAAATTATTTCATTCTGAGCTACGGTTGAATTTATATGATTTTTAGAAGTTTAGGACATTTTTTGGAATTTCCTGAATATTTAGAAAATAAACTAAATTCCAGAAAAGGAATATTGCATCAGCATTGCATCACTATGACGTCAGCGGTCAACTGTGGCGGTCCAGGTCAAACCCTGACCTGTGGGTCCCGATTGTCAGTGTCTAACTAAACTAACCTAGCTTAGTTAATACTAACCTAACTTAATTAGCCGGGCGGGGCCCGCATGTCAGTGAGGGAGAGGGGGACGTCAAACCGGCAAGGGTCAACCCACGCCGCCGGGCCGTGTCATGATCGCTGGCGTTTAGCCGGGCCGAGTCCAGACGCCGGGCGGAGGGTTTTCGAAACGAGCCACATGGCATCGTTCGCCGTGGCTTGTTAGATTGAACGCGCAGCGCGCGCATCTAGTGGTGGCGGTGATAGGTGCCGGGTGGCGGAAAAGTGGTCGCCGACGAGGTTTGGCGGCGGCAAAGAGCTCGCCAATCTTGGGGTGGCGCCATGAGCACTAGAGGAGAGACCAAGGGCGCCGGGCTCTGGGAGGGCGGCGAACATGGTGGCGCACTCAGCGCAAGCCGGGTGGCCTGCCACGCGGGCGCCATGGTCGGGCGGAACCGAGCTTGCGGCTCCGGTGGAATCGGTGGCTACATGGTGCAAATAACGCGGGGAAGAGAGGGGTTAGTCGCAGGAGCTCATGGAGGTTTGAACAGGGCAGACGACGTACTCGGGGAGGCGTCGGGGAGGGCACACGGTCGCCGGCGATCTCGGCGGCCGAAGCTTGAAGAAGGGGTCGGGGAGCCACTGCAGGGCGCGTACGCACGGGTGGCTTGGCGAGGACGGTGTATAGGTCAGCGGCGGAGCTTCTTGGCGCGTCAGAGAGGCGTGTGGAGGCCGGTGGCCGTGGTGGTGCTCGTCGGCGGCGGCGGGTGTGTTCGGTGGTGCCACACGGAAAGCAAGGGAGGGGAAGGAGGTCCAGGGAGAGAGGGGAGATGACGAGGGGGTCCGGGGGGTGTGCGTGGCACCCGGGGCCGGTTCCAGAAGCGGCGGAAGCAGGAGGTGGCGAGGCACGCGGCGACCACGCGCCCCTGCTCCTCCTTGGCGGGGAGGTAGACGACGGGAGGGGCGGTGGTGGACTGGGCCGGCAAGCCGAGGAGGCTGGGCCGTGGGCGCCGAGGTAAGTTTGGGCTGTAGGTTTCTCTCTCTCCTTTTCTAATTATTTCAGTTTTCTATTATTCTGTAATTTTCGTGGCTTTATTAAAAATACTAATACTACCCCAAAAATCATGAAACTTGTTTCAGCCTACTGTTTGGAAAATATCCAACAGCAAACATTTAAGTTTATGATTATTTGAGCATTTAAATTATTTATTAGCATTTCAATGCCCAAATGCAAATAATTTATGAATTAATCCGATGACCAAATATGACATGAAAAATGTGCAGCACCTCCGGTTCTGGTTTAAAGCATTTTTCCGAAATGATGAACAATTTCTAAAGCCATTAGAAATCACTGAAAAATATTTTTGGTTGAGCATATTTGAATTCCTTTAATGCTAGGGTTTAGGCCAATCCCCATTTCAAATTTCATGAAAATTAAACATGATGCATGGATGCAATGCCACTAGTTACAAGCAAGCTCTAGGGCTGTGACAACTCACCCCCACTAAACAAGAATCTCGCCCCGAGATTCAAGACGTGAGGTAAGAGGAAAAGGGGAGTCACAGAACTATCACAATCTTCATGATCCATTTGCCCTTCTCGAAAATGTTGATTCATTCCATCATCTTGGTCTTGACGTCTTTGCTTTTGAGATCTTCACTCGACACGACAACAGAAAGAGGGGGAAAAACCTACCGGATTTAATCTTCTTGAAGATCGAGCAATTCAAGATCAGTTCATGGAGTGACGTAAGAACAACTCTTGAGTTGGGACACCAAACACACATTAGGAATGATGGTAACGAAATGGATGACGAAGGTTCAAATTGGTAGGCAACCATTCCAGGCTTAAGTAAAATGGTGCATGGTTTCAAAGTAACAAGTAGATGATTGCCATGATTCCATAACGGTAGACCTTAGGAAAGGTGACTCGTAGAATTATTCCCTTAAGTGGCAAAAAGAATTACTTTTGATCCATAGATCATTGGAACTCTTTATACCAGCCTAAGGCAATCACAACGATCGTTTGGTGGAGTGCAAAGGAGTGGCATACCCAGACTAGAATGGATGATGTGGACTACCTTGTTGAAGACAACGCAATGGATGATTTTGCTTGTCATTGGAGGTGGAGGGAACCAATGGTAGGACCATTTTTGAGGATGATCTTGAACAGAAATTACTTAGAAGGCAGCCCATAGTGAAATGGCATAAGGACGGTGCAAGCTGGGAACGAAATGCAATCATGGAATGTTCCAACCATCATATCTCGAGATTCAGATCTGGTTGGTGTTGGGATATTCCAGACTCATCGAGTCTAGAAGAAAAATGAAAGTTTGCAACACAAATCGACGAGAAGATGTTGCGAGATTCTCGGAATGAACTACGATAGCAAGCTCCAAAACATGAGCTGGTATCGCTACAAACACATGAACACGTTGTCCAAGACAAGCATGACCACGTAGTAGTCTTATCATAAAACACTACCGAGTTTAGGTGGGGAGCCATCATCAAGGATATCGAAGTCCTTGCATAAGTCATATGATTAGCTCTTATGAAGAAACTTCTTGTCCCTGAACCAATCAGCCAGTGGCTTGGTGTGCTAGGAACACATATAGGACGAAGGTTGCAAGTCTCCGAACTACAGGATACTTCGCACGTATGCATGACTGAATTGGGATGATTCCAGAGGAGGCAAAACAAACCTTTCTCAAATCCACGTCGGCAACTTGCATCAGATGCACATGAATTAGAGGAAGTCACTACTTTCATCCAAACATATGCTTCATGAACGAAACATGAAGAAATGCTTACACAAGTTTCCAATACTAGGTTGATGTTCAACATGACTCATGGGGGAGGCAAAATGCTTGATGGGCTCAACAACAACTCATCGGGATTTCCATATCCATCGACTTCCACCATCATGTGAACACGGTGATAGCAATCGGGTCGGACCAAAAGAGGTAATGGGGTATGCTCGAGGGATCAACCACGAGTAAGACAACATTACGAACATCGTTGGTTCCGATTTGACTTAATAATAGCCCATACTCAAGTCAAAAGATTGATAAGACAATAGGTCCAAAGAATCGATCACGAGGGACCAATCGATGAAGATATCATCTTTCTTCAACACACACTACACAAGAATATCCCTTTGGAACGAACTAAGTCGAGCAAGCTTTTATCCTCCAACTCTCCAAGTTGTTGTTTGGCTTAACCAACTAGCTCAGGGGTATCCAACACAGATTCTTGGAGAAATGATGGTTCACAGAAACCAACTTGATCCACGAGCTCAACATAACAGTCGGGGAGACAACCCAGTAACACTTCCAAGAAGATATTTGGAAAGTCACGGACCACCGGTATGTTACTAAGCTCGAGAACAATCTTGCTTTTGAGGGCGAGACGATATGATCAAATGAGCAAGGGATTGATATAATCCTAACTCATCAATCGAAGTGTGCACCAGAAATAAGGACTAGGTAGCACAATCATTCTTAGGATGATGATTTAATAACCAACACGCTAAGAATGAAAATATTGTCCATTAACTACCAAGCAACGAGGTTGCTAGGAGTATCGATTTCACACATCACAATTCACTAGTCGGCATTCTGGTTGCGACAACACGGAACCGAGGAATGAACAATGATGGTGTGAAGTATCACTACGTCAAGAATTCATGAGAGTGGTGCAATTCTCATGACACACTTGACATAAAGATGGTAACGTTCCAAGGTACAATGAGCAAAAGCTGGATTGGCATTTTGATCTGCGGAATACAAACTTTGACCCAATCCTAGATATGGATGAGGTCTTGGAGTTTGTTTCTCCTAGTCATTCCGAATAGAATGGCTTGACGGACCACAAGGATAATAGGCATCGATAAACGAATGCACACATACTCTTGGTTATCAATTGATGGAGGAGGGTCGGAATACAACTAAAGAGAGCAACTCAAAGGAACATATAATTTTCTGAGTTGTGGATGCATAGATTAGTATGTCGAGCAAAGCTCAACATTTCTTCCGGATAACCCATGCGGGGAAGGTAGAACTGGCAGAGTCACAATTATGAATGGAGAACTCTTCAAGAGTACTCTGATTGTGATCTTTTAATTCAAAGAATTTCTGCCTTAACTAGTTCATGGTATTTGGAAGAAGGAAATACCATGGACCTCGAGGACTATCGCAAAGTTACTAATATCCTAAAGGGACTAGCAAATACTAACAACATGAAGTAGGGTGAATCTCGGGTTGTAAACCCAGGAGTAGAATGCCTACTAACTAATAACATCACGGGATGCTTTCAAGAATAATGGCCAGAATCATCGCACTGGGGAACACAAAACATGGCTAGTTTACTAGGTGACTTCCTAAACACCTAGGGTCATAATAATAGCTCCAACATCTATGCCGAGGCAACAAAGTACCTCAACTTACCGATTAGTGTGCTTATTCTGACCAAAAAGGACATCGGAAACGGAAGGAAAGGATTTGCAAATGCATCAGACTATTTAGAGACCTAGGATGACTCGGACAGCATAACGGCTGTAAATGCTCAAAATGATTTGAGACATCATGCAAAATGGTGGCATAGCCAATCAACATCACAATATCAAGGTTCCGAAATCAACAGTTATCATACAGAAATAGTAGGAACTGAACTGGGGATTAAAACCAACAATCTTAAGGGTCTATGGATTAGTAACACGTCATCCTGATAGATAGATGAAAAGCCTAGTTCTTAAACCCCGTAGAAGAGAAGAGGATGACTCAGATCCGAAGTCCATGAGGTATAAGGAGTAAAAAGAGCCTTATGTTCCCTTCCACAATCAATTCCCTTACATAACTAAAGCATTTCTAGACACAACTTCGACCAGTTTGGGCTTGGTAATCCTACAGGCAGTCAGGCTCTGATACCAACGTTGTCAGGACCCCGATCCTAAGTCACACCGATCTAGCATGTAACACATCATATCACTTTGCAGCCTCACGCACGGAATTCCCACGGGTGTCGCCTTACCATGGCCCGGGACCGTTTGCGCCTTTTGGCTCACGATATGATAGTGTCGCTAGCATCCATATGACAAAGAACCCGGGCCGACATGGCTAGTCGTGAACCCAAAGCGGCGCTAACCCATGGGGACAGGCAAACATGAATCACATCGAGCATGTCGGTCATCAACGTATAAATTGGGGCTGTAGCACTGGCTAACAGGACTCGGTATCCCGGCTGTAGCAGGCTAGGCAGACTCGAATAACACCAGCGTGACATTTCCCCAAAGGGATGTATATAGGAACGAAGTGAAACACATGCCCGGCCGATCAAGTGTCCAAGCAGTAGTCTTTGAGCTAGCAGGACTCCGGTGAACCGGGCTGTAGCGGACTACTATCGCCGTAAGCACGAGACTACATTTCCCCATATGAGAGGCTGCCAAGGATAAACAACTAGTTTGTCAGATCCCACACATACCAAGCATTTGAAACATACACACAATATGCTCAATATGTGTAGATACAACATGGCATCACAACATAACTCTACGACTCAAATATTTATTCATTAGGCTCCGAGGAGCGAGATATTACAAACATGGGTCTCATGACCCAACACTCAGAGCATACAAGTCAAAGCACAAGCGGAAGCTAAACATATCTGAGTACAAACAACTATAAATGAAATAAGGCTGAGAAGCCTGACTATCTACCAGATCCTGCCGAGGGCACAAGATCGTAGCTGAGGTAACAAGCTAAGCGTCGAAGTCCAAGCGGAACTACTAGTGAGACTGACGTCTCTCTGCAAAACATAAAATAAGCAAACGTGAGTACAAACGTACTCAAAGAAGACTTACATCAGAACTAACTACATATGCATCATTATCAAAAGGGGTGGTGGAGTTTGGCTGCAGCAAGCCAGCTTTGACTCGGTGGCTATCCTAAACTACATTTGCAAGTAACTCTTTTGAGGTGGCGCACGAGTCCACATATTCACCATATCAATACACTACTATGGACCCGCTCCCGTCTCCTCACGAGAACGCCATCCATAGCACTCCACGCTTATCTTGCGCATTTTAGGGTATCCACTTTCACGTGTCTATGAACTGATATAGGCAACCCAGAAGTCCTTCTCCGTGGACACGGCTATTTGAATAGATCATATTAACCCTGCAGGGGTGTACTTCTTCACACACGCTCTCACCACTTACCGTCGTTTACACGACATGTACTCGGCAACCTTCAAGCGGAAGCCCGACGTGGGTGTCGGCCACAACCTACCTAAACACTCAAGTCCCAAGTCCAGGTTTATCGCCTATTCGGGTTCCATCCGCAGGGAGTCCGGCCGAGGTTTCCATACAGCCCCGAACGATGTGTACAGGGTTCCCGAGACACCAAACGGGCGAATCGGTACACTGGCCACGGTGCCTACATAACACAACCCACCCCTACGGTCGGCGTTGCGTGCGGCCCCAAAGATGCTACAAACACCGTAAACTACTTGCAACTCCCGGACCGAGGACAAGGGTGGTTAAGAAGCCGAGAGGGTCAATTAAGGATCCCAATGCGTGGTAGTAACTGTTTCATGGATCACAAACCACGTAACTCAGTTCACGAGGACGGCTGCAATGAGACAACCCACCATGTACTCCTACATGGCCTCTCACCGCTACCTTTACCAAATCATGTTCACACACTTAGCTCACACACAGAGGACATGTTCACACAACCATTCCAATTCATTCCCGATGAATCGCACCTAACTCAACTCTAAGCGTAGAAGGCATGACAGCAAGCATGAATGAGTAGGCACAACATGGCTCAAACAACTCTTACTCATGCTAGTGGGTTTCATCTAATTCTTGTGGAATGACAGTCATGCAGAGGATAAAGGGGTTCAGCTACCGCATGACAAGTAACACATGAGTCGTTGTTGTCCTAATGCAGTAAAATAGAGCAGGAGCGAGAGTGGGATTATATCGGAATGGACAAGGGGTTTTGCTTGCAGCACTTCTGAAGATAATATAGTTCTTCATCGGTGTCATCGAACAATCATCGGAACCACGTCTATCGAGAGGGGACAGACACCGGCAACTGAGAAAGAACACAATCAATGCAATGCACATTCACATGAATGACATGTCATGTTAAGGTACTGAATTCACCTAATGCAATATCTAGCCAAGTTAATTGAAGTGGAATTCAAACAAGGTTAAACTCCAACTCCAAATGCTAGTTCATAAGTTGCCCTAATCATGATTCATCCTATTCAGTGAGGTTAACTTGTTCAATCATGCATGAAAATGCCATAAACAGATTCTTCATGTTTTTCTGATCATTTTTCATATATAAATTATTTCATTCTGAGCTACGGTTGAATTTATATGATTTTTAGAAGTTTAGGACATTTTCTGGAATTTCCTGAATATTTAGAAAATAAACTAAATTCCAGAAAAGGAATATTGCGTCGGCATTGCGTCACTATGACGTCAGCGGTCAACTGCGGCGGTCCAGGTCAAACCCTGACGTGTGGGTCCCGAGTGTCAGTGTCTAACTAAACTAACCTAGCTTAGTTAATACTAACCTAACTTAATTAGCCGGGCGGGGCCCGCATGTCGATGAGGGAGAGGGGAAGTCAAACCGGGCGGTGGGGTCAACCCATGATCCGGTCACGGACAGCGTCGCCGGCGTTTAACCGCCAGCGAGTCCAGCGCCGGAGGGCTCGAAGCTTGAGCCACATGGCATCGCTTCGCCGTGGCTTGTTGCATTGAACGCGCAGCGGGCGCGCATCTAGTGGTGGCGGTGATAGGTCTTTGGGGTGGCCGGAAAAGTGGTCGGCGACGAGGTTTGGCGGCGGCAGCAGCTCAGCCAATCTTGGGGTGGCGCTACAGAGCACTAGAGGAGAGACCAAAGGGCGCTGCGGGCTCCTGGGAGGGCGGCGAACATGGTGACGCTCGGCCAGCGCAGGGTGGCCAGCCTGGCCAGGCGCCATGGTCGGCGGAACCGAGCTTGCGGCTCCGGTGGAATCGGTGGCTACATGGTGCAAATAACGCTGGGAAGAGAGGGGTTAGTGGCAGGAGCTCACGGAGGTTTGAGCAGAGGCGGACGGCGTACTCGGGAGGCGTCGGGAGGGCACACGGTCGCCCGGCGATCTCGGCGGCGAAGCTTGAAGAAGGGGTCGGGAGCCGCTGCAGGCGCGATGCTCGGGTGGCTTAAGGGACGGTGTATAGGTCAGCCATGAGCTTCTTGGCGCGTCGAGGCGTGTGGAGGCCGGTGGCCGTGGTGGTGCTTCGGGCGGCGGCGGGTGTGTTCGGTGGTGCCACACGGAAAGCAGAGGAGGAAGGAGGTCCAGGAGAGAGGGAGGACGAGGGGGTCCGGGGGTGTCGTGGTACCCGGGGCCGGTTCGAGCGGCGGAAGCGGGGAGGTGGCGAGGCACGCGACGACCACGCGCCCTGCTCCCTCTTGGCAGGAGGTAGACGACGGGAGGGGGCGGTGGTGGGCTGGGGCAAGCTGGAGGAGCTGGGCCGTGGAGCGCCTGTAAGTTTGGGCCAGGTAGGTTTCTCTCTCCTTTGCTAATTATTTCAGTTTTCTATTATTCTGTAATTTTCAGGGCTTTATTAAAAATACTAATACTACCCCAAAAATCATGAAACTTGCTCAGCCTACTGTTTGGAAAATATCCAACAGCAAACATTTAAGTTTATGATTATTTGAGCATTTAAATTATTTATTAGCATTTAAATGCCCAAATGCAAATAATTTATGAATTAATCCAGTGACCAAATATGACATGAAAAATGTGCAGCACCTCTGGTTCTGGTTTAAAGCATTTTTCCAGAAATGATGAACATTTTCTAAAGCCATTAGAAATCACTGAAAAATATTTTTGGTTGAGCATATTTGAATTCCTTTAATGCTAGGGTTTAGGCAATCCCCATTTCAAATTTCATGAAAATTAAACATGATGCATGGATGCAATGCCACTAGTTACAAGCAAGCTCTAGGGCTGTGACACGTTTGTGGTACGCCGGACCCCTCTCGATGAACAGGATCCCGTTTCGAACGTGGCCAGTCGAACAAAAGGCCGTTTCCTCCGTTCTGCGGTACGCCAGGCCTAGTTTCCATCGCCTGTTCCATCCAAGCCCTCCCGATGAACACGACCACACATTCCGTTCCGACCCAGCCGGTTGGCTCCCACGCGTTCTGTTGCCTCCCGATGAACACGATGCATTCCGTTGCCTCCCCATGAACACGACGCATTCCGTTGCCTCCCCATGAACATGACGACGACGCTATTTCTTTGTTCTGACCCAGCCATGTCAACGAGCCCTCGCCGTACGTATGCGCGAGTAGGCGTTCGAGACCCCGCCCGTATGTACACATACATGGCCGTATTTTCTTTCTTGCACCCTGGCCGCTGTACGTACATGTACATGCTACGTGCGCGCCTCTACTACGACATGTGCGCGCCTCTACATCCACCAGTATATATGTATGTACACGTTCGCGACCAGAATGACAACGTTACATACGCTTCGACCAGGTGGGTCCCGACTGTCAGGCACTTCCTTGCGTGCGAAGATGTAGCTGGTGGGTCCCAGCAGTCAGGGGGGCGAATCATTTTGTATTTTTTTGCCCAGACGCACTTCCTTGCGTGCGAAGGTGTAGCTGGTGGGTCCCAGCAGTAAGGGGGGAAACGATTTTTTCAAGAAATACGGTGGCCCGTCTGGTGGGTCCCCACAGTCAAGTGGAGGAATCATTATTTTGCGCGTAATAAGGAGGCACTTTCTTGCTGCGGCCGTGGACCCAGCTGTCAGCGTCTCCACGCACAGTACTCTTCCGATGGAAGTCGGTCGTTGACCACATTGACCACGCCGCGCCAAGAGCACCACAGCGGTGGAAGACGGCGAGGCCTAGGAAGGGGACGACACGGAGGCAGGGAAGACTCAGCAGTTGTTTCCCACGCAGAGGGGAGTACGGCTGTACGAGGGTTTACTGGTTCTGCCCGTCGTCACGGAGAATAACAGCAGTGTGGGTGAGTAGAGGGATGGCTAGGCCAGCAATGGGAGTATGTTGGGCGGTGAGGCTCACAGCGGCAAGACAACCGCCAGGAGGAGGGAGCAGCAGTCCCACGGGCGCTTGTTTGAGCGGGCCGAGCAGAAGAGCAAAGTGATTGAAGAAGCACGACGGCCGTTGGATGGCCATCCAACAGTCACTGCTTGTGCGTCAACGTTTTTTTAGGAAAGCCTCAAATCTATGGAAAACAGCATACAACCCATTTGCCATTATTTCTAATAATTTACAGCCCATTCGCTAATTATTAAGGTTTTTTTGGAGCCCATATTCTTTTTGTTAGCATTACAGCCCATATTGTGGCCACGGTTAAAAAAATATAATTTTTTTTGCATATTTTGGTGCGGTCACTGTTTTTAATCCCTAAATTCTGACTCACATTCAAACTGATTTTAAAAATAAATGTATATCAATACAAAATCCAACAAATTCTCCATGCATAAAAATTAATGTAATTTAAAATCTCGAAATGAATAAAAAGATATTTGAAACTAATTGCCGGTTTGATGTGTTTTAAACATGTACTACCCATTTCTCATTACTGACGGGCCATTTTCTCGGCCAGCCGAATGAAAGCTCTCCTCGTCTTGAAAGATTTACAGCCCAACAGGCCTGACAAAGCGACTTACTTGGAAAATCACAAAAAAACAGGGCTGTAGCCGTGGACCTAGTTGTCAGCCTCTCCACGTACAATACTCTTCTGATGGAAGTCGTTCCTTGACCACGTTGACCACGCCGCGCGTAGAGCACCACGGCGGTGGACGACGGCGAGGCCTAGGAAGGGGATGACGCGGAGCCGGGAAGACGCGGCAGTGGAAGCCCGCGCGGAGAGGAGTACGAGGGTTCACTGGTTCGGCTGCGGTGTGAGGCTGCCGTCGCCGCAGGGCCTGGCCAGCGGTGGGAATAGTAGGGGGCGGTGAGGCCTCCGCGGCAGCACAGCCGGTCACGGGAGGCAGGAGCATGCGGCACGACCGGCGCTGCTTTGGGCGGCTGGAGCAAGAAGACCAGAGGTTGAAGAAGCACTACGGCCGTTGGATGGACATCGTACGGTCACTGGAGCTAGAATCGTTCATATTGACTAAGTTGACAAAGCCCTTCGTCCCCGTCAACTTAGTAGGCCCACAAGTCAGCCTCCCACCAAGGTGGGTTCCAGCTAGCCGGGGGAGTTGAGGGAGTCCTGGATTAGGGGGTGTCCGGATAGCCGGACTATAGCCTTTGGCCGGACTCCTGGACTATGAAGATACAAGATTGAAGACTTTGTCCCATGTCCGGATGGGACTTTCCTTGGCGTGGAAGGCAAGCTTGGCGATACGGATATGTAGATCTCCTCCCATTGTAACCGACTCTGTGTAACCCTAACCCTCTCCAGTGTCTATATAAACCGGAGGGTTTTAGTCCGTAGAACGAACAACAATCATACCATAGGCTAGCTTCTAGGGTTTAGCCTCTCTGATCTCGTGGTAGATCTACTCTTGTAATACCCATATCATCAATACTAATCAAGCAGGAGTAGGGTTTTACCTCCATCAAGAGGTCCCGAGCCTGGGTAAAAACATCGTGTCCCTTGTCTCCTGTTACCATCCGCCTAGACGCACAGTTTGGGACCCCCTACCCGAGATCCGCCGGTTTTGACACCG
This sequence comes from Aegilops bicornis, assembly GCA_021605145.1. Lineage (NCBI taxonomy): Eukaryota > Viridiplantae > Streptophyta > Magnoliopsida > Poales > Poaceae > Aegilops > Aegilops bicornis. The sequence goes on from CM038674.1 coordinate 195,165,805, forward strand.
ACGTTGGTGCTTTCATTGAGAGTTCCTTCCGTGTCGCCGCCATCGTGAAGGATGCCTCATCCCGCCTTTAAAGACGACATCATTGCTAAAGGAGGTTTGGCTATCGGCCAAACTCTCTTGCTAAGCGGCTTTCTTGACCACTGCTCGGCCGTGCGTCGACGATGACTTCTCGGGTCATCAAAAGCAATCTTCACGTCAACTCGAACTCGTCGAGCAGTTAGATCCGATGGAGCTCTCTTCTTTAAACGAGCTCTTGGATCGCGCCATCGCCTCGAGTCGCCATGAGACTACGATCAGATTGGTCCTAAACCCGATCCGAGGGAGATTAACTCTCCCCAGGTCACCCATCACGTTGCAGTGGTGGAGGAACAATGCGGCAAACCTTCATCTATCTTAAGTTCTAGTTACGTCCGGATTCCCGATCCCTCCAAGCCGGATACCCCTGGAGGGGAGGACGTCACTCAAGACCTGAACTTAGAGTCGGGCAACGGGCTAGATTCATTGGACAACATCCAAGAATCCAAGCTTCCGAGTTCGGAAACTCCTTGGCCCTTGAGCCTCAGATTGGGTGAGGTTTCAGATCTAATTCCACCCACCAGCCCGAACATAGGCGATCTATCCAAAATTAGGCAAGAGCCCGAGGAAACAATACATCTTTACTGGGCCAGATTCCTCCTGGTTATGAACAGGATAAAGGACTGCCGCGAGGAAGACGCAATTTCATTCTTCTGCAATAATTGCATGGACAAGGGAATCCTCAACGCTATAGGTTGCCGTGAAATTACACGCTTTGCTGACTTGGCGTCCATAGTACGGAAGTATTGTGCGATGGAAAGCGCCTGGAAAACCGAATTAAGATTTTGGGACAATCCGACCCTGAATACAAACCCAGTCCGAAATAAAAGGGTGCATTATCGCCAATCACCCGGGTTAAGCACCAAAAAACAAAAACCCCCTATGGGGCACGGAACCATACTGGAGGGATGGCTCAATGGACCCTGTAAAATTCATAGTACAGAGGGCGCCACACAACTCATAGCCTTAGAGCATGTTGGATACTCCGGAAGGTGGCCAAAAGTGGCGAAGAGCTTCTAACCCCAGCATCCAGAAAGCACCAGCCCAGGGATACCAGTACGGTATTAACAGTCTTCGAGACTTTCGCATCAAATATTATGCGAAAACGCACACTCCGCAGCCTTGCCGAAGTCTACCAAGTAGCAACAATAAATCCATGGAGTGACACGGCTATTACCTTTAATGCCAGTGATGAACCTAAATTCCGAACAGCCCGAGCACCAGCAGCATTGGTCCTCAGTCTAATAGTGGATTTGCCGCCTTACCAAGGTACTCATGGACGGTGGCAGCGGATTGAACCTCATTTATGAGGAAACCCTTAAAAAATGGAAATAGACTGGAGCCGCATTGAGCGAAGCAGCACAACCTTTAGAGGAATAATACCCAGTCGGGAAGCATGCTGCACAGGAAAAATCACACTGGATGTGGTGTTCGGCATGCCGGATAATTACAGATCCGAGGAGGTCACGTTCCAAGTGGCCCCGTTCAGCAGCGGATACCACGCTCAAATTTTCAAGCTATACCCCATTACGGGTACATGAAGCTCAAAATGCCCGGACCCAACGAAATCATCATTCTTGCTAGTGACCCAGACATAGCACTTCGCGCCGAAAATAAGACAGCCGCACTAGCCCTTGAGGCACTATCCAAAGCCCTAGCGGCCGAGGAACTGATCACAAGGCTCCACGGTGAAACAGGGACGATGTGATACTCGATAAAAGATCCAAGTCCACCTCCTTTAAACAAGCGCATTTAAATAGTAAAATTCCAAGTCCACCCAACGGACCCTACAAAAACGGCCTCCATCGGGGCACAATTAAACCCCGATGTAGATGCCGCACTACGAGAATACCTACGTGAAAATTGGGACATTTTTGCCTGGCACCCTTCAGACATGCCAGGAATCCCACGCCGGCGGGCCGAGCACAGCCTAAACATCCTAAAAGGATTCAAGCCGATCAAACAGGCTCTTGGCGTTTCTCGAACCTAAGAGACAAGCCATGGGAGAGGAGCTAGCCCTAACCACAGGCCGGATTCATCGTAGATATAAAACATCCGGACTGGCTAGCAAACCCGTGATGGTACCAAAGAAGGACAAATCCACCGCGCCTATGCGTCGATTTTAAGGACCTCAACAAGGCTTGCCCAAAGGATCCCTTCCCCTTCCCGCATCGATCAAATTATTGACGCTTACTGCAGGACACGATTCATTGTGTTTCCTCGACGCATACTCCGGCTACCACCAAATTAAGATGGCAGAGCCTGACCAAGCTGCAACGGCATTTATCACCCCATACGGCCCCTTCTGCTTCAACACAATGCCCTTCGGGCTCAAAAATGCTGGTGCAACATATCAGCGCATGATTCAGACAAGTCCACCTCCTTTAAACAAGCGGACGAAATAGTCAAATTCCAAGTCCACCCAACGGACCCTACAAAAACGGCCTCCATCGGGGCACAATTAAACCCTGATGTAGATGCCGCACTACGAGAATTCCTACGTGAAAATTGGGACATTTTTGCCTGGCACCCTTCAGACATGCCAGGAATCCCACGCCGGCTGGCCGAGCACAGCCTAAACATCCTAAAAGGATTCAAGCCACCAAACAGGCTCTTCGGCGTTTCTCCGAACCTAAGAGACAAGCCATGGGAGAGGAGCTAGCCTAACTTCTGGAGGCCGGATTCATCAGAGATATAAAACATCCGGACTGGCTAGCAAACCTGGTGATGGTACCAAAGAAGGACAAATCCTGGCGCCTATGCGTCGATTTTAAGGACCTCAACAAGGCTTGCCCAAAGGATCCCTTCCCCCTTCCCCGCATCGATCAAATTATTGACGCTACTGCAGGACACGATTCATTGTGTTTCCTCGACGCATACTCCGGCTACCACCAAATTAAGATGGCAGAGCCTGACCAAGCTGCAACGGCATTTATCACCCCATACGGCCCCTTCTGCTTCAACACAATGCCCTTCGGGCTCAAAAATGCTGGCGCAACATATCAGCGCATGATTCAGACATGTCCGGCAAACCAGATCGGCAAAACAGTGGAGGCATACGTAGATGATGTGGTCGTCAAAATCAAGCATGTCGAAACTCTAGTAGATGACTTGAGGCTCACATTCGACAATCTTCGAACATATGACATCAAGCTTAACCCGGAGAAATGCGTTTTCGGCATCACCAGCGTAAAGCTCTTGGGCTTCATCAGATCCGGTAGAGGAATTGAAGCAAACCCAGCCAAGATCCGAGCTCTGTCACAATTGGATATCCCAAAGGACCTCAAACAAATACAATAATTGACTGGATGTGTGGCGGCTCTAAGCCGCTTTATCTCCCGTTTGGGAGAAAAGGCATTACCCCTTTATCGCCCCATCCGGCGCACCGAACACTTCGAGTGGACGGATCCCGCCACGGCCGGACTCGAAGAAATAAAAGCCATATTGGCAACAAACCCGGGTCTGGCCGCGCCCAACATGGGCGAACCAATGCTATTATACATCACGACAACTCATCAAGTTGTAAGCGCGGTGCTCGTTGTCGAACGAGAAGCGGACGGACACAAGTTCCCCCTTCAAAAACCATTCTACTACGTGTCCACTGTCCTCACTCCATGCAAGTCACGGTATCCGCATTATCAAAAGATAGCGTACGCGGTGTTTATGGCATCCCGGAAGCTGCGACACTACTTTCAAGAGTGTTCGATAACAGTAGCCTCCGAAGTACCTCTTAACGACATTATAAACAATCGCGACGCGACGGGCCGGATTGCCAAATGGGCCATTGAGCTCCTCCTGTTCGACATAACCTATAAGCCAAAGTAGCTATTAAGTCGCGAAGTTTTGGCCGACTTCATCGCCGAATGGATCAAGCCGAACTCCCTAAAGAGTACATCACATATTCCAACTAGATCATGCACTTGACGGCTCCAAAATGTTGGCTGGTCTGGGGTCAAGCGTCGTTCGACGTCCCCAACAGAGATACGATTCAATACGTACTCCAGATAATGTATACAGACTCCAACAACGCAGCCGAATACGAGGCCCTTCTACATGGTCTCCGGATGGCAGTATCCATGGGCATTCAACGCCTAGAGGTGCGCGGGGATTCGAACCTCGCGATATCCCAAATAAATGGAGACTTTGATGCCAAGGATCCGAAAATGGCAGCTTATCGCAACGCCATCCTAAAAATGTTAGCTCGGTTCAAGGGCTCAATTTCACCATATAGCTCGGGAAAACAATTAGGCAAAGACACGCCTTGGCACGCATTGGCGCAGCGCGATGCCGTCCCCAATATCTTCTTAGAGAGGCTGTTCAAGCCATCCGTATTATGGGAAGGAGTCCGGAAATAACAGCCCGGACCTGCACGCACCGCCGCATAATCGAACATTCTGACACAATTGGAGGCTCTGCCAACGAAGTAACATCTTCAGCCCACGTAATAATGGCAGTCATTGCCCCATGGACGGAACCATTCCTAGCCTACCTAACCAGGCAGGAACTTCCCGAGGACCAAAACGAGGCACGCTGCATAGTGCGGCGATCTAAAGCCTATAAAGTCCATGAGGGAGAGCTTTATAAGAAAAGCACCACCGAGTCCTTCAAAGGTGTATTTCAAGAGGAAGGGCGGAATCTTCCGGCTGAAATTCATGCCGGACTCGGCGGGCACCACGCCAGAGCCCGAGCCCTTGTAAGCAAGGCCTTCCGTCAGGATTTTATTGGCCGACGGCCCGGCAGATGCTCAGACTTAGTCCAACGATGCGTCGGTTGCCAGCTCTTTGCTAATCAAAGCCACATGCCACCCATCGCCTCCAAACTATACCCATCACCTGGCCCTTCATGTGCAGGGGCTTGACATGGTTGGACCCCTTAAAGGAGGAACCCACAAGCAAAAATACCTACTGGTCATGGTGGACCAAATGGATAGAGGCCAAGCCTATTAAGACCGCCGAATCCAGACCGGTGATAGACTTCATATCAGGGGTCGTACACTGTTACGGCGTCCCCCACAGCATCATCACTGATAACGGCACGAACTTCACAGCCGACGAGGTCAAACTCTGGTGCAAAAGCATGGGCATCAAGCTCGACTATGCTTCAGTCTATCACCCTCAAACTAATGGTCAAGTCGAGCGAGCAAATTGTCTAATTATGAGCGGCATCAAACCCAGATTAGTGCGGTCCCTCAAGGAATCTAACACGCACTAGGTAGAGGAACTCGACTCCGTACTCTTGGGGCTGCGGACCACGCCGAATCGCACCACCGGATTCACACCATTCTTTATGGTATACGGCACAGAGGCAGTTCTGCCCTGCGAAATAATTCATGACTCACCTCGCGTGCGCATGTACGAAGAAAGAGAAGCCGAGCTCGATCGGCGGGACAGTTTGGACACCTTGGAGAAGGAGCGTGATGTGGCAAAAGCCCGTTCCGCATTCTATCAACAGCAGGCTCGACGATATCAAAGCAGAGAAGTACGGGCCAAAACTTACAACGTTGGCGAGTTAGTTCTACGCCTGCTGGACAAGAAAAAGGACAAAATCAAGCCCAAATGGGAAGGTCCCTTTATTATCGACCAAGTCCTGACCGGTGGAGCTTACCATCTGCGAGATGCATCGGATAACCGACTCGAGCCGAACCCATGGAACGCAGCCCGTCTCCGAAGATTCTACACCTAGCGCCGGATTCTGAGTTCGTCTCCTTCCTCTGTCTTTTTTTCTTTCACACATTAGTTGTCTTATATTTCTCTCCTTCTCCCTCCTTTTCTCTTACAGCCTTTAAAGGCTCGTCCGCCCATTGTTCGCACACACTTGACGCGCTATCCGCGCTCATTATACCTGGGGGCTTCTTTAACAGAAGCTAATTTATACGGGCTTCATGCCCAACACATGTGTCACACTTCCGCGTGCACCTTTTATTCACCATTATATGCATCGATATGAATTAAGTTTTGGCCAAGCTGGGTTGCCTGGCTCCTGTGCTTACCCCTACGTTCCTGATTGTTCGGCTAGGTGTTAAAGGGAGCACCTCTGCGATTGTTATTGTCGGGTCAGCCGGATGTGTACCTCAGACTGGGTGAAGCCAAAAGCTAGCGTTCTTAAGGGAATATTCGGTCGGTGAACTAAAGATGATTTCTCACTTATTTATTTATCTGCCCCAGATGCTTTTCTGCTTTTTTCGCAGTCCGGGCATGCACTTTAAGGCATGCCTCCCAGGGAAAGGAACCCTTAACGGAACTATTCTCCCTGGAAGATGTTTCTTACTAACCATGTAATATAACATAACTAGTTGGGCACTTGTCTGTTCAAGCACTAATGACCCCTACGCCTGGTCTCCACGCATGCCCCGGTTCTTACTTAACCGTGAGGGTATTCGGACACACTCCGGACTATAGGGTCCCGAGGTTGAAGCGAAAAGGTCCGCCATGACAAACGATCTACAATCCGGCTAGAAGGCATTTTCACATGTCATCTTAAATTACATAGTCAATTTGACCGGCATATTCCTCCTCAATACCATCTAATAGGCTGTCTAGTTTATAGTCCTGTTGGGAATATTTGGCGGCCAATTCTACTTGGCCGCATAATAAGCTCACAGGATCTCCTTCCCATCGGGCCCCACAGGTCCGACCTCGCCATGTGGTTTGGGTCAGCCTTCGTGTACCGTGTCTTCACCATGGCCCAGCCTCCTCGGCGCCTTTGACGGCAGGCCGATATCTTCCATAATCGGAGCGCCACGTGCTCCCTTAAGCCTCTCTCAAGCTCTCCAAGGCCTTCGGCAGGGAGACAGATGGCCACAAGGCACAGGCGACGCCTTTCATCACTGCCGAACTCGTTAAATGCAGTTGTAAGAGCTCGAAGAAGGTCACCCATAGAACCGGGCATTTCCTCTGCAGGGCGACACAGCAGCATACCTACAGACATAACTCTGTTAGTCGACTTCCTCACCGAACTCTTTTTCAAAGTTTGTTCAAGCACTTACTAAAAATGCCGTGTCGAAGCCGTCGATTCTCCTTCACGGAGTCCGACAGCTGGGCACGAACATCCTTTAGTTCCTCGCCTAGCTGGGTGTTGGCATCTTGGAGATTATTCTTCTCTTGCCTCACCCTCGTAAGAACGCTCTCGCCGGCCTTTAACCGGCGCAAGAGTTTTTGCTTGTCCGGATCCACTCCGGCGCCATCTGCAATGATATTGTCAGATTTACACACACCGCACTTCACAACATACTTATCTTTCGAAGCGTATATTACCAGAGGGGTCTCCTTGGCCTCCTCCAAAGAGCTAGTGCGGCCTCAAGTTGGGCTTTGCACTCTTCCAGCTCCCAGGACAGCTGGGTATTCTTTTTTGTAAGATCCTGCATAACAAATGATCCTTAAATCAGTTATTATAACTGTTTCAAGTCTTGGGGGCTATTGGCATATATAACCATCAAAATTTTCTCACTCGTATGTCTTTCACATACTGCTCCGTGGCTCTGGCTAGACCATTTTGAGCGGCACGGAGGTGCGCATCTCCCGAATTGAAGGCATCCAATGCCTCTTTGGAGAAACATGCGTCACGAAGAACTGTCCGGCGACGCCTGTGATTCATGGCACTCTCTACCTCGGAATTGGTGGCAGACAGTCTATCGGCATCCTCTGTCGGAGGAGCGTCCGACGAACGCTTCTTGTTCGCCTCCGCTTCTGGACCTGGCTTTGGAGCCTGGCTGGTGGAGGCTCGATTGGCAGCCTCTCCGGATATAGTCCGGTGAGTGCTCTTTTTCCTGAAGAGAGCACAAGCGTTAGTATGCCTTCCGAATAAAACACAGGAATAAATGGCACGCCATACCGCTGCGCCGGCGTCTCAATCCGGACCGCACTTCTTTTTCAGCCGCTGGCCTTGCGCCTTGTAGGCTAGCCACCGCAGGCTCGGCTTCCGCCTCAAGGGCTCCCCCTGCAAAACACCATTGATATACGGTGATAAAAAATAAGCACAGATGGGTCATTTTCAAAATATTGGGACTTCGGTCTCAGTTACCTGTGAGGCTGGAAGTATTCCGGGGTAATCGGCCGTAATGGCGACCAAGGCATTGTCGATGCTAAGTTGGTAAAATACCCCATCGATCAGCTCCACGGATATGCCCGGATCCTCTTGGGAGGCTGGATCGAGGAACCGTTCCGGATCCTCGGGTTGTGGAGGGGGGCTGTCTATATCCTTTACAGCCCGGCGCAGTTCCTGCGTCGAAATCACAAGATAAGGTACTTAACTATGGGAATATGGAACAGATGGGAAAAAAGAAGTGTCCGCTTACCCAGCTTGGAGGATTGTACATAGAAAATCTGCCCTGTGGATTGACGCGGAGGAACTCCTCCTCTTCTCCCTTGTACAATGCGGACAAGGCCTTCGTCAGGGCAGCAACCAATCCCGGCCTCTTACAGCCGCAGCGGGTGGCATCATCCTCCCCGTTGAAATCCCACATGGGGTGGCCTCTATACTGAAGTGGTTGCACCCCCCGTATAATGCATGTGGCCATGACCCCGATCATGGTCAGTCCGGAATGAGCTAACAACCTTATCCGGCTCATCAGGTAAAGGACGTCCTTGTCATTTTCCCTCTGAGGGCTCCGTGGACGCCCGCTTAGGCGCTTCTTCAAGGGAGCAGTATTGAACTCGGGGAGGCCGATCCGAACAGGGTCCGGCAGGGGGACATCTTCTATATAAAACCATTCTGAAGGCCAGTCTTCGGACGCCTTCCTTGGGGTTCCGGATAGATATCCGGTCCCGGCGATGCGCCATAGTTGGCTCCGCCCGCTTGATATATCGACCCCTCCTATGAACGGGCACAAGGCGTAACAACTTCTTCCACAGTAGCGAAATGAGCCTCGATGCCCAAAAACAGCTCGCAAAGGGCTACGAAGCCCGCAATATGCAAAATAGAGGCAGGCGTAAGGTTGTGCAACTGGAGGCCGTAGAACTCCAGGAGCCCCCGGAGAAATGGATGAATTGGAAATCCAAGCCCTCTTATCAGATAAGGGACAAGGCATGCCCGCTCTCCTTTGGAGGGATTGGGGACGCTCTCCGCCTGCTTTCCGCCATTATAGTGGCGAGTCCGGCTCGAACCGGGACCATGAAGGCTGGGGGAAGAAATCCCTTGGTTTGGAGCATCACTAGCTCATTGCGGGATTTAAACATCTCTCCCAATCTCCAGGCTGAGGGCTGGGAGGGCGAGAGGAGGAGCTGCGTCGACTAGCCATGATGGAATGGATTTCTGTCGGATGTGCTTCGATGAACGCTGCGAAGGGAAGATGGTGTGATTCGGATCTGAATCTTCGTCTCTTTTATAGGCAGCTCATTTACGCAGCTAGGGGGTAAATGTAAAAACACCCTGGCTTTTCACATTCGTTCGACACATGGAAGAAGGCCATTATTGGGCGTGGAAGCCAAGGAGCATAATATTCACGAGAAGTCGGACACTATTCAACAGGTACACAGAATTTGGAGAAGAACCCGCCTTGCAATGCCGAAGACAATCTGCGCGCCGACTCATCGTCATTGAAGCCTGGTTCGGGGGCTACTAAGGGAGTCCTGGATTAGGGGGTGTCCGGATAGCCGGACTATAGCCTTTGGCCGGACTCCTGGACTATGAAGATACAAGATTGAAGACTTCGTCCCGTGTCCGGATGGGACTTTCCTTGGCGTGGAAGGCAAGCTTGGCGATACGGATATGTAGATCTCCTCCCATTGTAAACGACTCTGTGTAACCCTAACCCTCTCCGGTGTCTATATAAACCGGAGGGTTTTAGTCCGTAGAACGAAAAACAATCATACCTGTCACACCCTGATTTTCATGGCACAACACTTAAGATGATAAACCATGATAAAGTATGGTTTGACAAAAACTTTTGCACTATTTGACTTTTTATTGAGTTGGTTTTTCTCTCTGTGTTTTTCAAGTGCTCTTAAAAGTCAACAAAGTTTCACCTTCTACACTTCATCTCCTTGCCCCAAACTTCTGCCCAATGATCATGCCATGTGTATAGTGCAATATAGTATTTTCTAACAAAAATAATTTGGCCAAAAAGTATTTTCTAAAATTAGTTTTCCAAAAACCCTTGAATTGAGATTTGCACTGCAAGTACTTGATTTGAGGTGTGGAAAATCTTTCAAAACATATATTTGAAACCTATTAGATATAGGATACCCAGAAACCACAAAAATATAATTTTAAAAGTTATTTTACTATTTTATTTAAAACCTTTTTCTTAAGGCCAGAAATGGTCTTTAATAGGGAAAAAATATTTTTATTGTTTCAAAAATATTTGTCAAAAATCAGGGAAACTCAGTGGGCATATATTTCCCATATATAAGAGTTTCAACACATGGTCATGTTCAAAATATTGGTCAAATCCCTCAAGAACCCTTTCTGGATATTTCAAGCTTTTGAAATATTTACAAAGGAAATATTCCCCAAAAATTCCAAGAAAATTCTATCATGTCACATATGACATGTTTGATGATCTTGCCAAGCCTCATGTCATGGAGAATAGTATAACCCCATGAAACCCCCTCAAAACCATTTCTGCCCATTTTAAAGATTTGAAATATTTCTACAGGAAATATTTTCATAAAAATCCAAGGAAAATCCATCAAGTCACAAATGAATATTGTGATCAACTTGCAAAGCCTCTTATCAATCAAGGTCATTTTGGTTCACCAAAATGCACCAAAACCCTCTCTGACCAGAATAAAATTTGAACAAGTTTGTACTACCAACCTTCTCTCCTTGACCCCAACTTTTGTGAGAATGTTCACATGACCAAATGAGGCCACTACACCAAGTAGTGCATAAAGGAGAAGTGATTTGCTCAACTAGATCTAGGCAAATCCATTTCTGTTGATTTCTAGGGTTTACAAAAGTTGCATTGGCAACTTTGCCCAAATGAACTCAATATTGCTGAAACCCCTTAATTTCTCATGCCATTTGACCCTGTCAAACCTTATGAAAACAGGAGTTCATCTTCTTTCCCAAACCAGCAACAAACACCTTCTGCCATTTTACTAAAACAACTACTTTGACCTCTTACACTCTTCTCCATGGCCTCCCCTTTTTACCACAGCCCCTCCAAGTCCCCCTCTACCTCCAGTAACAATGGCTGCACCTCAGCTCAATGATTGAGGGGTGAAACCACCTCATTTACCCCTCTGGACAGCCCCTATCCCTCTCTTTCTCACCTCCCTCCTCGCTCCAGTGGATCTCCAGGGCATCCAATGCCCCTACCCACTTGTTTACTTCCCCCTAGCACTACCAGACATGAGTGGGCACGCCCCCTTCCCCTTAAACAATGCCATGGCAGCCAAAGACACGCTCTGGAGAGCGCTACAATGCGCTCCCGCACTATAGCCGCCCCCTTCCAACCGCCTCCGGCCACCTCGGGCCTCCCCCGCGCGCCTGCCGATGCGCCTCGGCGTCCATACCACACCTGCAGTCGGCCCCTCCTCTCTCTCCTCCTTCCCGCCTCGCGCTAGCAACAGAGGCCGCCTGAAGGCCTAATGGTGCGTCTCACACGCCAGCTCTCGACCTCTCCCCACTCCCCTCTCTCTATCTCTCCCGACGTAGTCGACGCCCGTGAACACCCCAGACACCACTCCCTCTTCCCCGAGCCCCTCGTGAACGACGAAAGGAGCCCACTGCACACGGGTCTCACGGACCTCACTGTTCGCCTATTTAAAGGCCTCCCCGAGCCCTCCTCTCCTCACCACTCGCTCTCTGCACCACCAAACCCTCCCCCTGCACCCCCAGTTCCTCTCCAGAGCCGCCCGAGCTCGAGATCGAGCTCGAGCTCCGCCGCTTCGGCTCGCCGGAGTTCGCGAGGTATAGGCCTCCCCGCTCCTCCTCTGCCTCGATCTGGAGCCCCAGAGCACCCCTGATCATTTCCCCCTTCTCCCCCGCCTCTTTTGCAGCCGGAAACGGCCGGAACGGTCGACTCCCGAAGCTCCTCCGCCGTGCCTCCTCGTCGCCGGCGAACCAGGCCACCCCGGCGACCAACTCCGGCACCACCCGAACGGTGACACGACGAGGAGTCCAGCGGTGCCATCAGCTCACTCCGCCGTGCCCGGAAACGTCGCCGGTGAGCTCGCCCCCCTCTCTGGCCCGGGGTTGAAGGCGGCCAGGCTGTGGGGCCCGTCGATCGACCTCACATCTTGGGGTGGGCCCCACCGTCAGTTTAAACGCACGCTACAAGATACCGTTCGGCGTCAAGGCTGAAGGTGTATTTTGCCTTTACGCCTTCGACGTGGCAGCCTCGCTGGCTGAATCCCCTCTGGGCCTGCTGCCGGTGGCCCTTTCCGCCCAGGTTGCACGCGATCTTGCTTTTCTTTTTCTTTTTCCGTGAAGTTTCCAAAATTCCACAGATTTAAATATTTATCCAAATGAAATAATTCTAGTTCCTAAATTCTTGTAAAAATCCCACCTATTTAATGGTGCAACTTTCATTCAAATCCCACAACCTTTTCTTCATTGTAAATATTTAAATGTGACTTTAAGCATTTAAATATACCTTTGAAAACCCATCCCTCCTATTCTGCTACTCCAAAACCAAAACTAAGAACTTTTCCCTTCTTAGTTTTCACCCTAGTATTTTACAAAAATAAGTTGACATTTTTCTGAGCACTTTGACTTTTCTGTTTTTATTATTGTCTTATTTTCCCGTTATTTTCTTGCGACGCTTAGATCCTGTATTTGACGAAGTTGCTAAAGGAGAAGGAGGAGAAGGATTTGAAGACCTCGAAGGTCAAGCCAATCAAGGCAAGCAGCCCTTTGACCATGATACCCCTCTTGTTCATCGGTAACCTTTTTCTGATTGCATGATGATGAAGTATGACGTGGTAAACTTGTTGTGAACCACCACATGATGCATACCCCTACTCATGACCTTACCTTGTTCATGATTGCATTTTCAAGAGACTATCTGATGCATAATGATGCATGTGTGCCATGAACTCTTCATGGTTACATTCTTTCAAAAAACCCATCGGGTGCCCCTAATGCCCTTGGGAGATGTTGATCTAAGGTCACCACTTGAGGAAGAAGTGGTGTACCGGAGAGATATTTTGGTGTGTGTGTGTGTGTGTAAAATGATGGATTAGATTTATGTGTGATTACCGTCCCAACCAAACATGTGCAACCACTCTACCCCTTTATGGGATGGGGCATTATTAATTACCTAGGCTGATACTAGCTTGGAGCCCGCATTACTAGTGACGGGGAGAGTTAGTGCTCTCTCTCGGGACGGGTCGTGCTGTAGGGCGGCCATGACTGTTTTCACAGGGCACCGGACACAGCTTTGGTCCCTTCGTGTATGCGTAATAATGTGAAAAGGGCAGAGTCCCACGATCTTTTGCTTATACACGGGGGCCATGCATCAACGAGTGGACTCCTTGTTAGTGTCGTCTAGGGAAAGATAGTGATCGGGTGCTTCCCTCGAGTACTTGAGGTACTGCGGGATCGTGGATGACACGAAAGCTTCCCGGATCTTGTGGGTAAAGTGCGCAACCTCTGCAGAGTGTCAAACTATTCGAATAGCCAAGTCCACGGTCATGGATAGTTGGGAGGTGCTACTTAAACTATGTCCAGAAATTTTACAAATCATGATGCAGTGTGTGGAAAGGAACTATTTGTGTCAAGGTGGAGACTTTACATGTTGAATGACATGACATTGATTCAACTCTATTTATGTTGATATCCGTAACCTGTTCTCGAGGTTACCCATGTTTTATTGATGCATATCTCACAAGTTGATAGGACATCTTAACTAGCTTGAAGCTAGGTTGCTTACTTGTTGTACAACTGCATTGTCACTTTGAACCAAATCATGGGTTGCTTAAGTAGTACATTCAAAGTACTCATTGGCTTGCCACTGGTTATTTTATTGGCCGGGCATGAAAGAACAAGATATATCGAAGAGTTCCTTGGTGACGATCGTATGAAGCTAGGACGCTTTCCCCAAATGTAATGCCTGTAGGGTTAAGGCAGAAGGGATGAATCCAAGTTATCAACGAAGATTTCCGCTGCGATGATATACTCAAGACTTGACCATAATGGTACTACTTGTGTAAAGCGGTATGTATGGATGTAAGACTCTTGTTATTCAGCTTCTATGTGTTCAGTGAGCATTGATCTCTGGGATCACTGTACACGTGCATTCGGTGATCACGACTTATGAGTCGGGGTCCCCACAATACCATAGGCTAGCTTCTAGGGTTTAGCCTCTCTGATCTCGTGGTAGATCTACTCTTGTACTACCCATATCACCAATATTAATCAAGCAGGAGTAGGGTTTTACCTCCATCAAGAGGGCTCAAACCTGGGTAAAAACATCGTGTCCCTTGTCTCCTGTTACCATCCGCCTAGATGCACAGTTCGGGACCCCCTACCTGAGATCCGTCGGTTTTGACACCGACAGGAGTATTCATTTTTTTGTGCGTAATAAGGAGGCACTTCCGGTGGGTCCAAGCTGACAGCGGGGGGAACTTTTTTTCGCGAAATACGGTGGCCCGTCAGGTGGGTCCCAACAGTCAGGGGGCAAACGTTTTTTTTCGCAAAATACGGTGGCCCGTCAAGTGGGTCCCTGCTGTCAGTTGGAGGAATCATTATTTTTCGCGTAATAAGGAGGCACTTACTTGCTGCAACCGTGGACCCAGCTAAGGCACTCCACGTACAATATACTTCCGATGGAAGTCATTCCTTGACCATGTTGACCTCGCCCGTTTCGTTGCATGCATGCGTCCATGGGCATGGTGCGTCCCCACTGTCAGCCTCTCACGTACAGTCATCTTCCGATGACTCTCGGTTGTTGACCATTTTGACCACACCATGCCGAGCGCACCAGAACCGGAATGACCCGGAGATGGGGAAGACGGGCAAGGAGTCGTAGATGGAGAGGAGTGGGAAACTTCATCTTTGGTTGGTCTTGTGGCGGCCCAGTGCCGCCCACGGGAGACAGGAGCAAGAACAGAGGTTGAAGAAGGAGCACGGCTGTTAGATTAACATCCAATGGTCCAGCTGCTGGAATCATTTGTTGATTAAGTTGACAAAGCCGTGCGTACACGTCCTCTTAATAGGCCCACAAGTCAGTTACCAAATCTGACGGGTCCCAGCTGTCAACGGGATGAATAATTTTTTTGCAAAACCAGGAGGCACTTCCTTCCGTGCCAAGATACAGCCGGTGGGTCCCAAATTGTCGTGTGGAGTAAACATTTTTTTTAGCTTAATAAGGAGGAACTTTCCTTGCATGCGACCATGGACCTCGTGGGTCCCAGCCGTCAGGCTCTCCACGTACAGTCCTCTTCCGATGACTCTCGTTTGTTGACCACGCCGCACCGAACGCAGCGAGGCGGTGGACGACGGTGAGGCCCCAGACAGAAACGACTCGGAGATGGGAAAACGCGGCAGTGGAGTCACAGATTGAGAGGAGAAGGGTTATAACTGGTTCTGTTGCGGCATGGGGCTGTAGTCTATGGAGAATAACAGGAGGTGTCGAGGGATGGAGGGATAGCCAGGCTGGCGGTGGGGTAGCGCTTCGCAGCGACGCGTGCTAAGCAGAGCCGCTAGCCGCCGGAGGCCGGACCTGGCGGTCCCGACGACGCTGGAGGAAGAAGACGAGAGATTGAAGGTGCATGCCGGCCATTGGATATAAATCCAATGGTTGTGGATGACACAATCATTTGTTGACCAAGTTGACAACGCCTGCGTGAGGGCTTCGACCTATTGGCCCACATGTCACCGCAAAAATGTGGCATATATTTAACCCATGTTTTCTAGAATGTACAGTCCATTTGCTGGGCTGGATGAACAAATAATTTCGCATCAATCAGGCCCATTTTTATTTTCTAAGAAATCCCAGCCCATTTGCACTTCCTTGAAATACATGAATTACTTGGGCTCGTTCTATATATAATGTTAGGTTAGAAGGAGCAATTAGTATCAAAAAATAAACCGGAGTGGCACATTTTTTATATATAAAATTAACAAATTAGCGAGTTATTGCTCAAAATAAAAATGAGCGCGTTATTATTACATTGGTCCTTAAAATCTTCGCAAGTTTTTGTACGCAATCACCAGGATTTTCCTTGCCTGTGAGTCAAAAACAACCAGGATTTTCTTTGCCAGCTTCTGTTAAACATTTACTTTTATAAGATAATAACACGTGGGATGTTTTTATAATGTATATATAAGTCTCTATAAAATATACGATAATAGTAATAATATAAATATATCTAATGTGGTTAGAAGGGAAAACATTAATTGGGCAAAGCATTATTATTCTTATATATAGATAAATAGAACAGAGATCTGCGTTTTATTAAAAAAATACATTGGGCTGCCGATCTTTAAGAAAAAAACCATAGGCCGGTATGGACCTCAAAAAGTAAGTTGAAACCACTGTCTCCATATGTCGTGGGCTACGCATGTTAAAAAACAAAACCTAGGCCTAGCTGATACTTGTTTGCCCTCTGGAAAAAAATGATGCCAGGTAGATCCCCGAGCGAACTTGATTAAAGAGGTGGCCGGCGGCGCGACTGAAGAAGCACATCAGGAGCGATTTTTTTTCTTCAGTGGATGGCTCTCGATGGTGTTTTTTTACTTGCCTATGCACCATACAACTTGTATTTTTAGCCTCCCAGTCCGTGGTGGACCAGTAGCTCATTTGCTGGGCGGGCCAACCTACAGAAACCAGCACTTGATTTTTCATCAAGCCCCAAAAACAACGCAGAACTATGTTTGTTTTGAGGCCGAAAACATTACGGCAGGGGTTGATGCGCCGTTGCTACCCTAACAAAGCAAGTGCGATTCTTCTTGGGAAGAAGGTGTGTCGTTGACACCCACACATCACAAATCCCATAGTAGGCATACTAACAAGTTCACACATAAGTACAACAGAAAAGGTAAACATTCGTATCAAACTTAGGTTCACAGGACACATTCATATTCATAGCCAACATTCACAATCAACAACTCAAAATATTCATATATACACAAGTTCAGCATGTCTATGCATCCAAATGATTGATAGATCACACGACAATATTCATATATAATTCACAAAAATATTCAGATATACACATGTTCAGTATGTTTATGCATCCAAATGATTGAGATCACAGCCAATATCATCCATGGACGAACTTTAATTACCTAGGGTACATACTGGTAAATGGTGTTCAGTCGGAGGTACTTCTTGCTAAAATTAATGCTTGTACGAGTAAATTTTCGAGTACATAAGAGGCAGCACAGACAATCTGAACTTTGCTTGTAGGTTTATCCTCAAATAGTGGCCTAGTGCTGAGGGAAGTTTGAGAAAATTGGCCACTACTTTCATCCAACTAGCTTACTGGCTCATCTTGGTCCTGTAGCTTGCCAAAATTCTACATTGCAGACAAGAAAGGAGGCGGTTGAGGAAATGAACCACCAAAATTTTTTGTGCAGTTCAACTGAAATGGCGCCTCCCTGGCGTGCAGACTGATTAAGTGCCAGATGAATATGCGCGTCAACCAACTTGTCTGGAATCTTTAGACTCCATGCCATACAGTTCGCTACCATATGTGCCGATAACCAAAAGGCACAAGTTGGGACCAAAGACTGGATTGTGTTTTTCTGGGCTATGCACCAAGCAATATTTTTGGCGTTCACTCTCCTAATACTTGGAGTTTGACAACTGGTTGACGCCGGTTGATACTCGAATGAATATAAGCACTTCTTCTTGTCAACATCGATGCTTGTCTGAGTGAACTTTGGAGTATATAGCAGCATCATAAGTATCTGTCCATCTGATCTTTTTGTGTAGTTCTACTGAAATCACCCAATGTAATGATTTGCCTGCGAGTTTAGGCTCCAAGTAGCACAAATAGTAGCAATACCAAATTACCAATACATATGACAAGCACAATAATCAGGATAAAGACCAGTACCAACCTGTGTGAGGTAGCATATCAATTACTATTTCCTTTGACTGGAAGCCAAGATAAGCGAAGCGACTGACAGCAAAGGAAAGAAGCAAGCCCAGATTAGCGACTGACAGGAAAGGAAGGAAGCTTTCGAGGCAATGAAGCACCCAAAGTTTTTGTGCAGTTCCACCAAAATCGAGCATCCCTGTTGGCACATATATTGAGAGAGTGAGATTACTATAATAGTGGGACTAGTTGATGAAACATACACTAACAAATAGAAGCACCCTCATTATCTTAATGGGTAAAGTTAGCAACATAGTAGTCTTTCTTAAAGAGAGGTATTAGTTTATTTAATCAGTGCCAATTAGCTCAACACTCAAAGCATTGCCATGTATCATAGGTTGCAAAACTTTAACGTGCAAAGATAACGAAGTTTCTCATGACAGTAGCATGATACAAATACAGATGACAACAAACTAATATGGATGAAGGCCTTAGGCTGGTACCACCCTGAGGAAAAAGGCTTATTCATGTAGTCCCATAAGAGATAATAAAGCACTCACTAGAATCATTCAATAGTATATATTTTTGTGCACTTCAAATGTATGGTTGAAATCACACTTGTTTACCAGTGCTAAGATTATATCGAAAGATTATCAAGAACTTCCAGCAGAGTTAAAGCACTGGCTGGGATAAAGTTCATTGTATTGTCTTGTGTAGTTCCACAAAAATGTATGATTGGCACAACATGATCCCTGTTTGCACAAGCAGGAACAAGGTGAAACCTTCATTAGCTTAGTGAGAAAGGATAGGAAGACATTAGCATATTACTCAAACAGTAGCATCAAATTCATGATGGACAATATGCAAAACATTGCCTCATTGAACCAATGGCAATAAATTGACATGCAAAACAATAGCACTATTATGTCATGACACTAATAATATTACCTCCCTGCTCCACCACATGATTCACCTCCATAGACAAACATACACACGCATTACATGATTCAAAGATAGGGTCCTACTAAAGATTTGTTTAACTCCAACAGGAAAATTAGGCAAGAATAAATTAGTGGTACTTAAGTACTCCTAATTAATTAAGTGAGACAACAAAGTGGAAGGGCTCCTGGAGGATCGTCTCACATGTAAGGTAGTCATTGTCGGAGCCCTTGAATGGCCTCGATCGAGGCCTCCGGCTTCAAAGAAGATCGCCTTAGCACTGTTTATTCTTCTTCCTCCTCTTCATGCTCGCTTTCTCTTTCTCCTCACCAGCTTGGTGAAACCAAGTACATGATTGGCCTTCTAATTCAGAATTGGTTTTGTCAGTGAGGGAGTACAAGTGTACTAGTAAAAAACAACATTATTTTCTCATGGCAGTCGGAAAATATAGATGAACACATGCATTAAATATCATTCTTACCTAAAGAAAGGTTATGGCGCCAATATGGATGATGAGGATTGGAACACAGATCTCCCTTTGTGCAGTTCCACCAAAATGAACCAACTGTTCCATTCTGACATTCCAGCTTAAACAAAGACAAAAGTCACTTCTTTTAAGAAGAATTTTGTGCGGTGCACCAAAGGTCACAACAGCAACCAGGTGAATTGGATATCCCTGTTTGCACAAAAAGGCACAGAGGAAACAGTCAGAGTCTCAAACAATTACAGGCAAAAACATCTGGCTAAACTTGTCATGGCTTATAACAGTGGCATGGCTTCATTTTACCAGGGGCATTAGATTAAGAACAGCTAAATATTTGGTATAAGGGCATGGGACAGTGGGTGCACCGGCAGTCCAGCACCATGTACAAACATCCAAGAAACATATCTGGGTTGGTCCCATTTTTGTTCACTTTAGCCACCTACTCCTATGTGTGGATAGCAAATCTAGTCCTGGTCATACCACTGTACAAATAATTACCCCTATATTTCCTTTTTCGACCAAGAGACCGGTTGGATGACCAGTCTATACTACTTTCACCCCCTTTCCTTCCTGTTTGTACCAAGTCCGATGTACATACTAAATTCCCCCACCCCCACTTTATTTCTTGTTTGAACCAAGTACTCCCTCCGTCCGGAATTACTTGTCATCAAAATGGATGTGACTAGAACTAAAACATCTAGATACATCCATTTCAATGACAAGTATTTTCGGATGGAGGGAGTACAAGATTCGACTCCATGAAGTAGCTTTACCTCTAACAATAGAAGAAAAAAAATGTGACGTTGGACCATCCGATCGAGAGGGGCCGAGAGGTAGAAAATGATCACATGCAGCGATGTAGCGAACTGGGGAAATAGAGCTAAGGCGGTTTTGAACTAAGATATACCTGAAGGTCATCGGGATGTGGATAGGTGGGCCGCGGGAGGCCGAATCCACCCACAGGAAACGACGAAGGGATCGGAGGACCTCCTGCGTCGGTGCTCGGCCAGAGATAACGGTGCGGCCGGCAGTGGGTCTCCTCCCTCGCTGTCGACGACGGCCTAAACGCTGCCCCTCCTCCCCTTCACCAGCGGAGGGGGATACGTCCGGATCTGTAACCAGCGGTGAGGATAGAAAGCCAGTGTTTTTTGAAGGGAGAAAGACAGTGGTACTACCCCTATGTTGTGTAGATCTGGAGAGGATGAGAGTGTGTGAATAGAGCAACCCTAGCAAGCAAGCGCAGAGGCTCCGGCCTATATATACGTAGTGGGGTAGTTTTCCTTTTTCACTCCATCAAAACAATCGTTTAAAATTGTGTACGACTACATGCCAGGTCGCGGTTTTTTTAGTTGTTGATTGTTTTTTGAGATAGCTACCCGCTTGTTCCAAGTGGTGTTACGGTGTGCCAGGTCGCACTTTGTATCGTTCAAGTCTGGTACTACAAGTCCCTCCATCAAATGAACAACCACCCCCTCGTAAAAATTGTGAACAAGCCCACGGCTAAAATTAGCGGAAACGTGGGTTGCCCAACATGCATTATTATTTATATTTTCTACTCTCTCCGTTCCTAAATATAAGTCTTTTTATTAGCCACACTAAGACAAGAATTTTTTTATTAGTAGTAAACCCCACATGTCATAGACACAAAAATTGTTGCAAGATTCCCTTAGACAAGCCAAAGTGTGTCTAACAATTTGAGCAACTCAGGTTAGGCAAGTGTGGCAAGTGTGGGAAAAATAATGTGGCAACATAAGACAACATAGTCACAATCCAAACAACCCCGTAATTTTTTGTGACATGCATGAAAATTTGGTTAGTTAAATTTATAGTCGAAATTTGGCAAGGTGCATCAAATCAACACATGCAAGTATCAAAAGGAAAGTCACGGCATGCATGCATGCATTGTACTCCCTCCGTTTCCAAATATAAGTCTTTTTAGAGATTGCAACAAGTGACTACATACGAAGCAGAATATGTCTACTCCTACATACGAAGTAGCCCATTTGAAAGGGGTAAAAAGACTTATATCGAGTGCAGTGCTTTGATGTGTCGCGTCAACTCGTACAAGACCGAGAAATTTGATTACTACAACACCCTCTCCCTCGCGGACTGAGCTCCGATGCCTTAACTGCACCTGCGTTTGGCTGCATGACAGGAGGGCCAACCACCTGTTGGGCCCACCTGTCATAGACGCAAAGGCAGGAGCAGTAAGTAAAAGCTTTCGCTACACGCTATCCCTCCCGCACGAGGTGGACGGACATGCAACAGTGTATTCAGTACTGTAGAAGTAGGAGTAACATCATTGTTCGTCTTCTCGAAGAGGCGAAGAGCCAAGTGCAACCCGAACGTGGCAGTTGCAAACACTCGCGAGGTGCGGTTCCTTGGAGTACTAGCCAGGCTCTTGCATGAGACAAAATTGCTATTGTTTACCAATTAAACTCCATTATCCATTGGTTGATACTCATTCTGCATAGTTCCACGCGCTTAGAACCATTTCATCCTGGGGTCACCAATGTTTATTTTCTAATTAATAGCATTGCATGCAATGAACTAGCCATTGCAAGTCATTAAAAGCATGCACACCTCTCATCTCTTATTGGTTGATATGTCAAGAAACAAGAAACAAGGTAGAAGTTAATACACCGCGCCTAAGTATTTTGGGACTATTTGGTTTCCGTAAGATGACTTACACACCTAGACGGAGGGAGTAGTATAGCATTGTAAACCAGAAAGGAGTATTTGCCTTTCTAGAAATCTCAACAAGTGACTAGACTACACCGTGTGCGGTACTCCCTCCCTTCCGGTTTATAGGGCTCAAATCTCAAATCTCATGAACCAAGGCATTTTGCGATTGGAGGAACGTATCTCGTACTTTACAAAACTACCCTAATTAAACTCATGCATTAATTACGTAGTTCTCTCATTTTCCTCTCCGCCTTGGTCGCGGTGCACAATATTGAGCACTCCTATATGACTAGTCGCTCTATCTACATGCGGGACATTTCAAAGCATCTGGGCCCGCGTGCCATCCACCAAATCACAGCGAGGTGCTACAGTCGAGACTCACCTGTCACCCCGCTATGGCCGTCATGACCCGTCATATCACAAAACCCACACCTTTACCAGCAGTGGTAAGGTGGCCTCCAAGTTGGACTGTACGAAGCAACCATCATTTCACTGGAACGCTCGTTCAAGCCCTTTCCTCCCTTTCTTGAAGAAAACCTCACTCTAGGCTACTCACTTCTGCCATTTTTCTTCTGTACCGACGAAGGAAAGGTGGGCGAATCAGTTATGCTGCTATATTTTCATTCCAAGAATCTTCTTTTGTGAAGCACCGACCAATTCTCACATCCTATTCTTTTCCCGTTTTCATTGCGATTATGGTTTCCTTTCGATTGCTTTTTGTTTGTCAGTTCATTGATGGATCCTGGAGCACTAGGCAAAGAGTTGCCGTCGGACAACCCACTGGAGACAGCGATCTCCAGGAAGCGAGCACTGACCAACGAGTTGACCATGTTGGCGGGCCAACCCATGGAGACGAAGAACTCCAAGAAACAAGCACCGCCAAAGAGTTGAGGACGCGTTGGTGGGCGAACTCCTCAAAGAAAGTTGGAAGAACAGCAAGGGCCCCACCATGCCTACCCGGGATCTCTGATTGCCACCTATGTGAGGCTCAAGACCGAAGTTTGAGGAGATAGTCGCCATCGAGAAGCGATATTCCCCTGGCAAGGTGGTGGCCCCCATCGAGGACGAGGAGATGGCCCCCGGAGGGATGAGATCCCCCGGTGAGCTGCACAAGGTAAAAAATAATGGCTTATTACCATAGTTATGGTTTTTGATTATTTGCAATGTGCTTGCTAATATGTTAGGGTTGTGCAGGTGCCGGTGGACGTCCTTGATGATTCCGATGTCGTGGCCCGTCCTATTGGCATCGCCCCGGAGATCGATTCCGATGCCGCTGTCCATCCTGTGGACATCGCCCCAGAGATCGATTCTGATGCCGCGGTCAGTCCTGTGGACATCGCCGTAAATCGATTCCCATGCCGATGTCCGTCTGTGGTCATTGCACGAGAGATCGATGACAAGAAATAGTTGGTCGCGCTAATCCTTCGTGGTAGTTTGCATTGCCCTGTGTTTAATTACCAGAACGATGCGTGTTATGAAACCATCTTAGGGCTAGTGCACTGTCTTGTGTGGGTGGATCTTGCTACTTTTGTTTGATAGTGAATCATGCGATGAATCATGCGAACACTCTCCGAGTTATGGAAACATATGTATCCTCACCAGCTTTTTATGTAATATATGGCATGCTTAGATGTAAGTTTGAACTGTTTATCATATCAGCAGGGCTTGTTTGATGATTCTTGGTGTTACTAGGCTAGCTACTATGCGAGATATAGTACTTGCAAAACACTCACCGAAGAGAAACGTTGGGGCTGATGAGCTCGTGGTATGCTTATAATTATCCCTCGTCGATCGACCAATAGGACTAGATCCTAAAATTGTAGGCTTAGCGATCGATCAGACAATAGTCGACATACATTCAGGCCTCATTTGGTTCATAGGGTAGGAAAATCGTAGCAAAAGTACAGAGAACGTGCAACACAAAATCATAGCAAGGTAGACGTACTCCCTCCGTTCCAAAATAGATGACCTAGGCGGGCTAGTTTGGCCTAGTGGGTTTCGGTGATATGGCGTGGATGCAGTGCCGTCCGATCTTGGCGTGTGGTAGCAGTATTGCGGGTACAAGAAGTTTTCTTGAAGAAGCGGAATTCAACGAAGTCATGATGGTTCCTTCATCCCAACAACTTACGATGGGAAAGGTTGGGCTGCGATGATACGACCGGGGTAGACCAGGATAATTTTGTGCATGGCAAGTGGACCAGGATGGTCGATGTCCCACATGTCGGCGAATGAAAGTATTCTTTCTGATATAGAGGATGAGCAACGAGTATTCATTGTTTATTTTTGATGAAAGCTATTGTCTCCACTCACCCGCAAAAAAAAAGCTATTGTCTCCACTGTTACGACGGAGGAGTGTGAAACACGGCAGCCCAGTGAACTTGGCATGTGCACCACTCCCTCCTTCCTCATGAAATGCCCAGGTTACAGCTTTTTCTCACTTTCTCTCTATCTATTTCGTCTCAAATGTTTTTTACCTTTCTTTTTTTAAGACACTATTGTTTTATGCCATTTTTTAGAATTATTTTTTTATACCTAGGAGCACGTGTAGAGACGGGCTCTTGCAGAGCCCACTCCTTGACTTTGTCAATGCCTCTCTCTCCTCCACATAAGGAGAACTACTTGCTATGCATGCATGCGGCGGGCAGCTGGCGTCTTGAGGGGCCAGGGCGGTGAGAGCGGGCTCCGGAAGCGGTCCGGACTCCAGCATGGCCCACCTCACAATACCACCATATATTTCTTGGAGTCCGTGCGCGGCGGGCGGGCGATCTCTTCTCCCTCCCCCATTTCTCTCTTCTCAGCCGACGCCCGCCGAGCGATTAGATTTCGGCTATCAATGGTTTATTCAATTACGGTTCCACATGTCAGTGAAATTGCAAGACAACGCTTGTCCCCTCTGGTGAGCGGCGTGCGAGCCGGACTGTCGGGGTTGCGACGCGTACGAGTCGTAAGTGTGCCGCCTTTTCCTTTAGAACATGCGAAGCGTAACATTTTCGCGCGATCGATCGATAGAAATCCAGAACCTAATGATGAGGGCAGAGCTTTCCCGCTTGTTAGGCGGGCTAGTTCGAGTGATATGACGTGCTACAGTGCCGTCCACTTGCTCCATTTTTATGTAAGCAAGAGTTTACACTCTTACGCGGGAGGAGTGTGAAACACCGCGGATCTGATTTTGATCGAGGGATAACTGTTCCCTGCCAAATAATGGAGGATTCTTAGTGATTATTGCATGATAGTTAGGGCATCTCCAGCGCTGGCCCACAAATTTACACCGGCATCTATCCGAGGACACTGATGGATGCCATCTGATGCTGCCCGCATACCTTTCGACAACTATATGAAATAACCGGACAAAATTCATGCAAACAAAGAAAATTTCAAATTAACCGGATGAAATTCATTACATTTTGAAAACTTATCCTACAAACTAGACGAAATTCATTACATATTTCGCACAAACCGTACTAAAACCTACTGTAAACCTAATCTAGACGATCACCGGCGCCCGACCACCATGTCCAGCCATGAACCCGAGAAAGTCGGCCATTGCCTTTGCCTCCTCCTCATCCGCCTCAATAACCTCCTCCTCCGAAGCACAAGGTTCTGAAGATTTCTGCCTCCACATCGTCGTCAAGCGGCTAATCGGCCGCCGATGTTTACCCCACCAAGCTTGGCGTCAACTGAGTGGAGTAGCGGTGGCCTTCCCGGGACCAGAGCGGCGGCGACCTACCATGTACTACTCTTCCTCGCTGCCGGCTGCGCCCGCGCACGGGCGCCGACTTCGTGGTCGTGGCGGCAGAGGGCGGCCGGGGGGGGGGGGTGCCGGCGATCTCTTTCGTTTGCTCCTGCGACAGTATGTCGAAGAGAGCTTTCGAGCGCCCAGAGTGGAGCCGCCGATGTCCCTCGTCTGCTCCTGTGACAGTACGTCCAAGAGAGCTTCGGAGCACCAGGAGGCCATGGTTGAAGTGGTACCGACAGAAGGAAGGGATCGGAGGAGAATAAGTGTGGGTCTTTGGCTATGGCTAGGAGCTGGGGCTCAAGTTAATATAGCGGGCAAATGGCAATGAGCCGCGGCAGACGGATGGACAACTGGCAACGGAGTAGGTTCGTTGGGCGTGAATGCGGACGCTGTTTCAGTGACTTAACTACAGATGCGTTTGGTTACTGACATGTGGACCCAACGGGCATCTGGCCCGCATGTCAGTGACACACCAGTTGCACCTGCAGTTAAGTCCGGTGAATGCGGCATTGACATTCTGGAGAGACAATGACCGTTTCAGGTGGGAAGCGTGCGCTAGAGATGGAAGGGGTTTCGTTGTGCAGTGGCACTAAGATCGGTCGCTCACGATAGTACATACTCCGTACCATACTACCATAGTACCCTCTCTAGCTTAGGCTGTTTTATAGATTGTCGTTGTGATGGACGATATACATGAGCAAGGCGGTCCGAGTATGAACGTTGGTGTTGAGCCAGGTGAATACATGCTCGGCGTTCGCGTAGGCCTCCATCAAACGTCTAAACAGTAACGTCAGGCACCACCGGGGCGCGCAGGTGATGGGCTCGCCGTTTGCGTTGCGCCATGAGCAGGACTTTGATTTAGAGGGCGACGTGCATGCATTAGCATGCTTTGACAGCGTGAGCGTGAGTGTCTGACGCGAAGTATTTCATTTTCATTTGGCTGACGAGGGTGCGTTGCAGCGACGAGTCCGTGGTTTGATTCCCCACATACGCATAATTTTGGTTTTTACATTATTTCTTTCTCTATTGACAGGTATGCCCACGTAGATAGATAAAGAACATGAGCTGATGAGGCGCATGCAGACTGTTTGACTGGTCAACCAGACAAATACGGAGCTATACGCTGAGCCAGTAACCGTATAATCACCATCACCATATCTCGTATACAATGATCAAAGTGAGCTATCAAGACAAGTTCGATGACCGCCAATACATTTTACTCGGTAATAAATGACCAGGATTGAAGGGGAATCCAAATTTGCTTCGTCTTCTATCCTTGAGATCTTGACAAACCAATGCACTATACGGTTGCCCGGCCACTCCACCCCAGAGCTCTCACCAAGCGTCATTCATGCCACCGCGCCGCACACTAACCGGTAAAGAAGCGATGGCATCCCGCCGCGCCGAGTTCCTCGCCGCCCACGACTGCACACAAAATGGTAGGGAAGCGATGGCATCCCGCCGCGTCGAAGTTCATCGCCGCTCGCGACCTCACAACTATGTGGGAGGAATTTGAAGATGCCAAGGCCGAATGAGCGGTAGAGCAAGAGGCGGCCAAAGCCGCACAGAGGGAGCGGAAAAGTCAGAAAGCACTCAAGAAAAGAGAGGCCCGCTGCCGCAAGGAAGAAAAGGACGCACGCGCTGCTGCGGAGAAGTCGGCGGAGATCCAAGCACGGTGGGGTGTCGCCGACAAATCCGGGAAGGAGAACGACTACGTCTGGCTAGCATGTGAGAAGTAGTAGTACTAGTAGTTAGTGTGTGTGTCCGTGTCTGAGTACGAGCATGTACCAATACTACTAGTTACTACTGTAGTTTTTAGAGCAAATTACCAGTACATTAGCGTAGACTAAATGGAAAAATTCCTATCCTAAGCATCAAATGGCATCTCTTTCTCTATAGGAATTGAGATGCTTGTCATCTCACTTCCTATGATTTTCATATTCCTATCCTATGAACGAAAGGAGGCCTCTGTTGGAGTAACTACTGTAGCTAGTAGTACTGCCGGTACAGTAGTTTTCTTCAAGAAGCGGAATTCAACGAAGTCATGATGGTTCCTTCGTCCGAGCAACTTCAAAGTGGGAAGTGGGCCTGTGATTTGACGGATCTTTAGTCATTGTTACTGTGGCGCGATGACCTGGGTGACTCTCCCTTGGAGTTCTGAGTGCATGGCAAGTGGACCAGGATGGTCGACGTCCCACATGTTGGCGAATGGAAGTATTCTTTCCGATATCGAGGAGCAAGGAAACCGCGTGGTATAGTATCACTACTCATTGGTTCGCAAAAAAATAGTATCACTGCCGATTTATAATTATTTTTTATTTCTGATGAATCCTAGCGTTTCAACTCTTACGACGAAGGGTGCCAAACACGGCACATGCTGGATGTCCCACATGTTAGCGAAAGGAGTGGGACATGAACAGCGTGGTAGAGCCCAGCGTAAAAAAACAGTGTGGTAGAGCGTCTCCACTTCTTCCACTTCTGGGTCGGAGACCACACGTAGTAGTACTTAGTGGTATGAACGATACAAAGTGCGACCTGGAGAGAAAGACACGTCTAGTTGGAAGGTCTCGGGCATACACGTAAACAAATATAAAAGTTAATATGTGCCTCCAACTAATATAGTAGTAGTAGAGTACTTAGGCACGTACTCCATAACATCATCAGGCATTGCACGCACAACATTTAGTGGTAGTAATGTAGTAAGAGACAAATGCCGCCCAAGAGTTCCCTTCTCGACCTACTTTTGGGTGTTTGGTAGAGTGTATGGAGGGTGCATGAGTCCACACTAGTTTAGCACAAATACACTAGAAGCATGTATGAAGAGGGGTGTTGAGTTGAGCATGCATGAAGAGCGAACAACTATGCTGAGACGAGAACGCAACCAAACACACCCTATATGCCACGCATGTTCATACCATTTGTGCATTTCTACTTAACTTACTGCGCTACATTACTCAGGTTCGTACGTCCCACTGGGTACATGTACATGTCTCTCGTAGTTCCAGTCCCACGTGTTCTTCATATAGATGGAACGATCCTTGCATAACATGTGCACCTTGATGCTAGATGTCTCGTGTGTTGGCAAAAGGATGAACAAAGCTCACGTAAAAAATAGAGTAGAAGAACATAGATTCCGCATTTACCAAGAAGGAGCAAGGAACCTCGTGGTGGAGCCGTCTGTACTCATAATATTTAATATTATTCAGCGATATAAAATTAACCAATCATCTCCACAAAGGATCGAAGAGTACGTAAATATGGCAGCCCTGTAGTTACATCATACTAGTACATGGCTAACCCACGCTTATCACCATATTTCTTGGCTTCCGTAAACACCTATCTCTAGTAATCCAAAGAGCTCAGATCGCTTCTCCCTCCTCGCCTCTATCAATGTGCGGGGGGTCATGCGTTCATTGCCTATTGAGGTCGGTTAACTATCACATGTTAGCGACATGCCAAGAGCATTCTATAAAAAATTCCTTTCACGTTCCGTTTTCAAAAAGAAAAAAATCCTTTCACAAACGAATTTGCCTGTATGCTTTGAGCAACTTGCATGTCCTATACTGCTCCTGTTTGATACTCTAACTTAGCTAGAGGTTAGACTAACTCATGACTAACCCTGAACTAACTGTAGCCAAATAGGTGTTTGGGTGACAGGGTTAGATTGACAATAAATGCACTTCATGGAGAGAGAAAAGTGATTTTTCAATGGTCCCAATGAGGACTGTCTCCAATTAGCACCTCTTGGGCGGGATAGTTTTTTTTGGTGGGTTCGGTGCAACTTGCTCCAATTTAAACCCTCATGCTTGGATACTTTAGGGCTATTTGAGCCCCAACTAGCTCAAACTAACTCTAACCCATGGATCCAAACAGGGCCTATGGCCAGTCTCGACGCGGAGCAGTCGCGTGCACCGGGAAGCGGCGCTCTCTCGGCCATCGTGCCACTTCAAAGCCGGCGCCAGTGAGAGGTTGCCTCAGCTCTGGCCGGGCATTAATGCGGCACTGACGCTCCAGGGCGACGCTGACCATTTCACGCGGGAAGCGCGCGTTGGCAAGGGAGTATAGGTTTTGAACCGTTTGTGTAGTAATCTTGGTAGTTTGCAAAACTACTCAATTATTGCACTCGGTTGCTAAGAAATTGTGGTAAAAACATTACTCCACAACCCGCTTCCCTTCTCTTTCCTCTTCCACCGCCCGCGCACGTCCGCGGGAAGTGAGAGGTCAACCCTTATATAGGAGTGCTAGCACAAAAAGAGGCATGCATGACCACTAAAATTTCCATATTAAAGCGCCGCTCCGGCGGGAGTATGGTGTATGTTGTTACCTTCGGCCGGCCCATGGCTACCAGGCGACAGCGACCAGAGAAGAGGCGGCGGGAGGGGAATGAATGCAGCTACTGTTTGGGTTCACCTTCCGTCTTAAATAAATGCGCAGCACCACGTGTACCCGCGGGTGCACAAATTGTAACATACTTGTCTACTTAAGTGGGCGTCACTTAACTGGTGTGTGTGTGTGTGTGAGATTCTGAGAGACAGAGTGCGTGTGTGTGACTCTACTCTTCGGACACGTACTCAACCTTTTGCATCGGGATATAAGTATAATGGTATTTACTTTAGCTAGTGATTTACGTGGCCATGTTAACGTGCTTGTGTCAAAAAAATGGCATTTCCTGCTCGTGATTTGCGTTATATAATTACAAGCAAGATTCTCGTGCATTGCACAGAACATCAATATGCATTTTTTTACGAAACACCTGTTGTGATTGACCCATGCAGGAGTAATCCCATGTGTAAAAACTAATGATATCTCGAGAATTTTATCAGAAAACTGGTATCTTGAGAATGTCATCGAAAAAATGAAAGATGAGAGATAAGGTGAGGAGGAGTGGAGCGCGGTGGTGACTGGTGGTCGGAATGGGCGGAGGCATGGGGATGGACGGCGCCGGAAGGCGGCAGCGGCCACCATGCATGCTAGATTGTTCCAGATACTTATTCCTTTTTTAATTGCTGAGCAATGAGGTTGCGGGAGATAATGATGTGGAGAGAGGTGCGGGTATCTTTTGTAAAATTATCATAGTTTGCTTTCTATCCTCAGATATAGATCATACGATCTCAGACATAAGATGGCAGGCACACCATCACCGCCAACTCATTTTTTATAAGGGTACAGATGATAAGTTTGCTGACTACTAAAGTAAAGTGGAATTTGTCCATGTTATGCGAGTAAATAAAGGTGATTGTTTATCATATGGGTAAGGTTGGACTAGAGCATGTGTGTGTGAGATGGAGTCTTAGTGTGTGTGTGGGGTGTGTGTGTGTATGAGAGAGAGAGAGAGAGGAGAGAGAGATGGAGTCTTAGTTTGTGTGTGTGAGAGAGAGAGAGAGAGATGGAGTCTTAGTGTGTGTGTGGGGGGGGGTGTGCGTGCGTGCGTGCGTGTGTTTGTGTGTGTGTGTGAGAGAGAGAGAGAGAGAGATGGAGTCTTAGTGTGTGTGGGGGGTGCGTGCGTGTGTGTGTGTGTGTGCATGTGTGTGTGTGTGCGTGTGTGTGTGTGTGTGTCGCGGGGTCCTCTGTGGCGGATGTAATTTAAGTGTGCATGGCTTCATCATAGAGATGTGATGTGTATGGCAGAGGCCACCAGCGATGGGGTGCGAGAGATAAAATGCCCATAGAGAGAGAAGAGAAGGTGTGTGTGCGTGAGAGGTGTCGACATCGAGAGAACGTGTTTGTTCGAGAGACACCGAGGAAGACTACTATATATCGATGGTGCATGTAGGCGGGAATTAAACAAAGGGATGGTCTTATTGGTTTCAGGCATATAGGGGAAGAGTGAGAGGGGGTAGCTAGAAGGAGATTGTTAAGTGTGAGTGTGTGTTTTACCCATCCAGGCGGAAGTTATGTGCACAAAAGAGAAGAACGATTCGATGTGGCATTAGGATTGAGGGTAATTAACTACGTATGGAGACATAGAGACCTTGAACCTGCATGTGTGAGAGGTATACATGTATACGTGGGATGTGTGTGTGCGCGCATGCATGATCGAGATAAAAGAAAGAAGACATAAGTCATAAGATCAATGACATGGGAGAGACAGATCGGTATGACAATATGCATGCATTTGAGAATGCAGGGAAGAAGGCCCGACAATTGAGCATGTGTTTTTGTCTTCAAGAGATAGTGGCGTGGGCTGGAGCATGCATCTATGGCGAGCAGAGGGAGTGAGGGGCAACGATTGTGCAAAAGAGACCAACCTATAAATGCATATGTATGGAGAGACATATATAGTGTGGGTGATAGGAAGCAAGACTCCGTATGAGAAAGAAATGTTGATGGAGAAACTACAGATAGATCTGAGAGATGGAGATGCTAGCTAGAGGGACATCTGCTAGTTTGGGTGTTGGAGATGACCGTCGGGTGGTTCAAAGGGTGAAGTTGTATATGTGTGTGAGAGGGCACTTGTCTGCATGTAGAGAGAAACATATGTAGTGTGCGTGTTTTGAATCAAGAGTGAGGGCGAGAAACAAGGTTGATGGAGAAACAGATAAATTGAAAGATAAAGATGCTAGCTAGTGTGCGTTAGAGATAGGAGTAGAGTGGATCAGAAGGCTGGGTTATGTGTGTGGCTGTGAGAGAGATAGAGAGAGGGTGCAATGTGAGTCACATACAAACAGATATCAGAGAGAAATGAGATCCAGAGAGACGGAGTTTTGTGTCTGCAAGAGAGAAAGATATTTCACAACGAGAGTGATAGCTAGAGAGACATATGAGGGAACGCAAGATATCTCTAGGGAGAGAGGGTGTGTGTGAGCGACATACAAGAGAACAATGGAGAAATATGAGACCCTGGGAGACAAAGTTTGTGTTTGTGTGCGAGAAAGAGATATTGAAGAGGAAGAGTCGTAGGTTCTCATATCTAAGGAGCGAAAGACATCTCAGATGGCCAGGTGTGCGAGTGGCACACATGGGAATAGTAGAGAGAAATGAGACCCCGGGAGACAAAGTTTTGTGTTTGTGTGAGAGAAAGAGATTCCACATGGAGAATCATAGTTAGATACACATAGTAGGGAGCGAGATATACTTAGAGAGAGATAGAGTGATGAAGGTCGAGGGAGAGAGTACCGTCAGTGTGTTATGAAGATAAAAGATCATTGTCGACATACAGGTAGCACGAGAGATACCTGAGAGACGATGAATGCGTATATGTCCAGAGAGATAGTCCTATATAAGCATGAGTGATAGCTATATGAGACAAATATCTGATTAAAGGGGATTCAAATATTTAAACTAGAGATCACGAAATCGATAATAACATAACGCAAATTGGTGTATCAAACATGCATATTCATTTGAATTTGGGCACACGTGTAATGTTATATAGTTTATCAATATTGGTGATCCATAGATTCTTCAATTACAAACAATGCATGGTTTATATGCAATTAATGTCTAAACGGGATTACACTATATGTTGCGTGTGAAACACATTATACATGTTTGAGAAGTAAGAAACCCGCATGAAACACACATTAATTGGAGACAGTTAGCGAGGAATGCATACATTGGATTTCAACATAAAGTGGTTTCAAATATTTGAAAATCCAAATTGATGGATAAAACCTTAAGAATCTGAGATCATGCCATTTGTAAATCATATTTATGTATAAATGGTGTTGTGCTTTTGAAAGTACATATAAAAAATGATGTATATAGAATGTAATTCCAATTGAAAATGGATCCCGCCCGAAAAAAAATTGAATACAAACGGGATTCGAATTGAGTTGGCACGGTAAACGTGCACTCTGCAAAATTTGAACGAAGCGGGGAAAGTCACAGTAACCGCCCGAAACCAAAATGTGCGAGATGGAAATCACTACTGCCTATCCTTGCCATGCAAAGCCTATCTGCTGGATTTCTATAGGTTTCGATAGGGGTAGGTTTGTAATTTCACCCCAAACGTGATGTAACCGCCTCTCACCCGGATTCATACACGGTGGGCGCCAAAACACAGTGTGTCCTTGGCCGAAATCGACTCCCTCCCCGATTCATATTCATACACGGTGGGTGCCAAAAACAAACTCTCATCGGAAAATATTCGGTGTATGTGAGATTACCATCCTATCCCCAACCGACTAATGTTTCTGTGATGTAGTAGAAATTTGAAAAGGGGGCCAAGTTTGTAAATTTCCTCACATTTGAGACAAGCGCGCCCTGAATACATGGTTCCCCCCTTCCTCTCTACCTCCCCTTTCCCCATTCGTACTTCGTGGGCGACAAAACACCCTCTCCACCCCACCCTCCTCCGTCCATCGTCGTCCGCCACCCCATCCACCGCCGTCCTCCTCCACCATGCCGGAGCATACCCCGACGCCGATGTCCATTACAAGAGATTGACCTCTCTCATCCACGGCTTCGGACCGGGATCCTTGCATCCCGTCCTCTCGCTTCATCCCCGCCGTCGTCCACCTTGCCGGCGCCGCTCCTACGACCGTCTCATCCACCGCGCCCCGCCGCCACCGTCTACCCTCCTAGATCTGCTCCCACACCGCTGACAGCCATCGCTACCGCAGCATCGTCAAATTCTCAGCAGATGCGTACACGGCGCTGCACCAGAGGCGGTACTCTTTCGTATCTGCTCAACTAATTTATCACAGCAAGAAAATAGATCGCCACTGCTTTACTCTAATTTCTTGTCTTGGTTGCTAAAGTTGCCTTTGTCCGGTTTGCACCTTCAGATCCGCCATGGCACGCTCAACACTATACTCCCAATGCTTATGGTTTTCCCCTTTTATATTCCACACTAGTAAAATCATAGTAGACTAAATTTCAAAATTGGTCAGTCGATTTTTCAGAGCTCGCCGGAGTTCGCCGGTGCGATCGAAGGGGCTCGGGTGGTTGTGGGGCCTCGCTGAACGAAGAAAACTCGACACAGGTGGGGGTTCGGGCGGGGGTGGGGGTGGGAGTGGCGGAGGAACACAGGCGGTGGGGGCCGGTGGTCCGGCCGGCGGCCCGTGCGGTGTTCTGTATGGGAAGAATCAGAGATGAGGAAGAAGAAGGGCTAGGAGACGTAGGATCTTCATCCAACCGCCTGAAATGGTCGAGAGACAGTTGGGAGTTACATTCTTAATGCGCATTAAGAATGCGGGGAGCTGCTTGCTCTTCTTTACCATGTTCCTCTTCCGTTCTTCTTTAATATGTACTCTCTCCATTCCTAAATACAAGTCTTTGTGTAGATTCCACCATGGACAACATATGGAGCAAAATGAGTGAATCTACACTCTAAAATGTATCTAGATACATCTGTATGTGATCCATAGTGGAAATCTCTACCAAGACTTATATTTTGGAACGGAGGAAGTATGATAGTAGTACAGTATGTTCCTTGTACTGAAGATGGGCGGGGACATTTGCACTGTAGAGGTCTATACGGTCGGTTGTGATGGATACTTTGAGCCTCTTTGATTCGTAGGATCTTGTAAACATAGGAATATGATTTGTAGTGGCCTGCCCACTTGAATCCTATAAGAATAGCAAGGAAATGCGGGGCGTTGTGTCGCCTTTTGAGAGTTACATCGATATTAATGATCAGCACCTTCACTTGAAGAGAGCTGGTATCTGAAGCCTTTCTAGCCGCATCGCAATACTAGCACATATATTCCAGCAAGTTCCACTTTCCTGATTTTACTCGATGCTTAAGGTTTTCCGTTATATCTACACTATGATCTGTGTAGCTGCTTTGTGTCGCACTAGCAGCAGTCCACACTTGAAGCTAAACACCGCAATGACTTACAAAATTGGCACCAAGGCATTGAGTGCCATTCGATGCAATGAAACTCATACGCTCCCCAATTGTTGATTCTTGTTCGAATATGATCCTAATGACTATTCTAACCTCGAGGAGTCAAAGGCGGATGGCCTGTCCTGTTCACCCATCTTGGTGCCTGTTCTAATTTGGCAATGTTTTATTGATTGCGGGTATCTTGCATATGTTGTCTTGCATTTCTTCTACTTTGTTGCACCGCCGTCCGCTTAGTTTACTCATGATATATGTCGAGATGCCATGCCCATCCATTATCAATACATATTCCATCTGTCATCATACCATGTTTTTCACTCAAATGTTGTTCTTGTGCATCGACATCAAAAAGGAAGAGGGTGATTGCCGAACCTGAAGGAGCACCAGCAAAGTCCTTGAAAAATGTGGTGGTGTCAGAGAAATCAGGCAGCACCCCACTTATATTGGATGTACAACCAGTGACACAAAACGTAGGACCGACTCTAGCAGACTGTACCCATACTTCACTGGCCACACCACTAGCCCCACCACACAGGACCTTCACTCCAAAGAAAAGGTATACCGAATTCATTTGCCATAGCACCGGTTGTACCACGTAAAAATCCCACTCCAAAGAAAAGTACAAGAAGTCCACCGTCAAGACCTATCCAAACTGCAGAGACGGCCAATTCCTGCAGATTGGAACCCCATTCCATGTATTCCTAGTTTAAAAGACAATGCTTTCAATGTTGTTAGGGACTACGTGCATATATTCCCATCATGGGAAGATTATTGTGAAGACAAACACCATTTTCACATCTTCCTGTCCAACTTACGTATAAGTGCTATTATTCATGGTTATTATTTTCCTGTTTTCTGCTGATTGAACACATCATAGATTTACATTACATTGTTGTAACTAGGCGAGGGTCAATCTAGATAGTCATGACAAGCAAAGCTTGCTTGTGCTTTTCAAGGAAGCATTGCAGCAGTATCGGTGTTACCCGAGGAAATCACACTTTGATGGCAAGTCTATAAACGAATTTCTGGTGAAGTCTCCTGTGCTAAATTTAGAAGACATTGAATGGAAAAACCTTGTTATGCACTGGTATCGTTCCCAGGATGAGGTACTGCCTATGAAATCACATGACAATTTGAACTTCTACTTTTCCGCATGTGCCTTACGGATATTTTTTGCAGGAAATCTGCTCGAAGAAGAATTCCGGTTTGACAAGAACGACAGGATATCGCAATGCCTACTGCTTTGCTCTTGTTTGTACCTGTTGTCCTATATCACTGTACTTGCATACATACCTGGTTCATTATGTGATAGCAGTATGCATGATAGCTTGCTTATCAATTGTTCGCTCCAAATTATCTGATCTGTATGAATGGTTACATTAGTGTAGAATATATCCAATGCCAATGTTTTTTTAGCTCTGCATTGTTCTTGTAAGTAGATGTTGTCCTTTATCAGTGTACTTATAATGACAGGTAGTTCTTCATGTACCATCACTCTGCAGCTTATTTTCCTTTGCCCTCCATTTTCTACACAACAGATCTATATTTACTCTTACCATAAGGTTGGTACTGAAGAAGTTTAGCTGTGCATTGCTCTTGGCTGTACCTTTTGCCTGTATCGCTGTACTTACATTTATAGCTACTTGCTTATGTAACATCACTCTTCATCTTATCTTAAATATTCTCCATTTTTTCAGATATTATCACATCTATATTTACTCTTAACAAAATGTAGAATAAAGGCAATGCTTTTGAAGAAGACTACGTGGTAAACTTCTTGAATTGTCCCCCCAATCAAGATGGACAAGGCGTTTATAGAGCCGTCTTCACCAATAATGTAAGTTTGTCCATCTCAAGCCTTCAAACTTTGTTTTATATATTTGGTTAGGCATGACTGCAATGACTATTTATTTTTGGTGTTTGCATCAAATTGCTTGTTTAAAGTTTATTATGTAGTTCATAAACAAAAGTTTGTCCTTTCTCAATTTAAGTTTTTAGTTGTACAACCAAGTTCCTTCTTCATACCATGTAAATTAAACTATACTGAGCAAGTGATCTTCTTTTGCACCGCATGTATGCTTCGCTCTTCATCCGTAATCCAAAGGTGTGGTGAACCTACCCACTATAGCACAATGTCATATTCTGCAATGTCTTAACTATGAACAATGTCATATCATTCTACTATTATTTAAACCGTCTCTTTATTTGCCAGTCTAAAATGGTATAAATTGACAGCACACTAACCATTGATACTTATGAGTTAATTATCAGTAATCCAGTGGTGTCGAGAAGCTTCCAACTCCTTCACAATGTCATTTCCTGCCATGTCTTGACCTGAACAATACAATATTCTGTTAAGGCAATTATAAACTGTGTCACTTTATTCACAAGAAGAAATGTGATGAATTGTCAAGATTGATACTTTTATGTGCAAAACACATCATCCGTCTCGCTTGTTTATCTTTCGAGTGAGGAAGATATAAGTGTTGAACAAGCGCAGCCTCATCATCTTGCTCACCGCTATACCTTATTGCAGCTCCCAATGAGGCTAACCTTTATTGAACTCTATTGAAGTGTTGTCGGTTTTGTATATTATTTTGTCGGCGTGTTTATTTGCAATCGGTGGCGATCTTTGATGCCCAGTGTATGTAATCTGTTGTCTGCTTGTGCTTTATTATCATAGTGGCGAACTTTGATGCCCAGTGGATGTAATATGCCGTAATTTCTTTATTGTATAGTATAGGTTTTTTCTTATTCACGATGCTGCAGTTATTTTACTGTATATATATCCTGTCTTCGCAGTAAACCGGCCAAAGCATAAAATTACGGTACATAATCGGGCCATCATGCAACCACGATGTAGGTTGGGCCTGAAACGTGCCGAACAGCTCACGGGCCGGCAGCAGCCCGAAATGAACCCCGGCCCATGATTGTGCAAATCAAATCACGGGCTTTTAACAGGCCAAAATTGTCTCGGTCCTTGTTTGGCCCAATCAGATATCGGCTGCGAAAGGCGGATGCAAACCGGGCCGTAGTTAGGCCCAACTATATGACGGGCTTTTAACAGGCCGAAATTAATATAGGGCCGAAATGTTAAACGGGCCCTTAACAGGACAAAACTAATATCAGGCCGAATTACTAAGTGGGCCTTTCGCAAGTGGGCCCAAAAGCATAGTGTCCAGTTGACGTGTTGAATCTGATATGGGCCATAATTGAGCCCAAAGCCTCTTAAAGGGCCTGACTTGATCTGGGCCGTAATTTGGCTTAGAACGTGGGAGGCTTTTAACGGGCCGGATCTCATATGGGCCACTATTAGGCTCGGAGCGTGGCAGGCCATTAATGGACCGGATCAAATATGGGCCGGCATTTGGCCCAAAACATGACAGCCGCTAATGGGCCGCCTACTAGGGTCCTCAAAATCTTGTGGGCCTACAATGGGCCGGCCCATTAATGTCGGTGAAATCTCGTGGGCCTTTAGCTGGGCCGGCCCATTATGATCCGCAAGAATCTTGTGGGCATTTACCTTGGCCGGCCCATTATGGCACACAAAAATCTTGTGGGCCTTTACCTGGGCCGGCCCATTATGGCCCGCAAAATCTTGTGGGCCTTTAGCTGTGCCAGCCCATTATGGTCCGCAAAATCGCATGGGCTTTTAGCTGGGCCGGCCCATTATGGTCTGCAAAATCTTGTTGGCCTTCAGTTGGGCCGGCCTATTTAAACTTGATGGGCCGGTCCACGTGTCAACATATCATAGGCGCGTCTCGCCCATTGGATGAGTGACACCTGTGCCAACGCGGACCTGACGCGTGTCTCCTCCAGCCAATGATGATTTTACACGTGGAAAATCCCCATTGGTCGGGGTTGTTAACGGGTTATCGGATCCAAAACCCGACCCGATAGCTTTACGGTGGATGCCACGTGTCGGTCACCCTTGACGAAAGCACTTCTGTGACGCGCGATTTATCGTCATGGAAGTGGACACTTCCGTGATGATAATTTTGGTAATGTCATGGAACACTTCTACGATAGCACAGGTATGACTATCTTGATTCTGTCATAAATTTGTCATGGATGTACATGCATGACAGAAAACGCGACCTACTGTGACAAACACGTATCATCACGGAAGTGTATTTTTTTGTAGTGATCCGAAGCGCCGCCAGTTCGCTCTCCAGCGCCTCCTTCTCCCCGGCGTCCTTGGCCGCTCCCTTGCCCTTGCTGGTTTTGGGTGCCATGTTGGCTGGGAGAGGGCGAAGAATCGAGAGCAATGGGGGCGCGGCGACGGCGAGTAGAGGCGAGAGCTTTGAATCTTTCGCCTGAGGAAGAAGAGGGGAATGATGATTCCAAGATTGGAAAAGGCGCAGAGGGTAAATGAGCAACGCGCCTGTGGTTTTTCCTTTTTATGGGGAAGGCGCAGGCCACCTCTTTACCATTTACCACGATGTGATGCACGCGTTCAGCAACCACCCCATGCATGACCCCCACGTCACGCATTCAACACGGGTCGTGGGGAAGCACAACTGGCGAGGGAAGTTACTGCAGTAAAAACTCTGCCTCGCGTGCCCGCGCACAGTTCTGGGCCTGGCCCAACAACGCTCTATGCATATGTGTGGCCCAGGCCCGGGGACTTCTATCAGTGTACAAAAGTAGGGGTCCTTTTGGTACCCTTTTAGTTGTGCGCGAGCAGTTGTAGCCGCCCCTACAACCACGCTTGGCGGGGCAGAGGAGGCAATGACACAAGACTACCAGAGCAGCGCTCAAGACTAGAAGCATGACAAGCAGAAGGGCGAGGTGAACTCCCCCGGCAAGGACCTTGCGGGGGCGGCCTCCACAGCCTCGGCAAGAACCTTGCCGGGGCAACTTGCCCAACACCAACGAGGCCGCCACCCTTGAGCCTGAGAGTTCCGACAGCATCGACACATTGGAACCAAGGCTCGGGAGGCGCCTCCATGGTGGCATGCACATCTTTGTGAAGATCAGAAGCCTACAAGGCTAGATGAGAACCAGAAGACGAAGACCTCCAGCAAGATCCTTGCCGGAGATGCCCACAATACCCCGGGCAAGACCCTCGCCGGGGACACCTGCAAGACCCTGGCAAGATCCTTGTCGGTGCCCCGGCAAGGCTCTTGCCGAGGACATCTACGAGGCCGCAGCCATGCCCACATTAAAGCTCCACCGCCGTTCCCACACAGCTGCCAGCCCACCAACTAGGTAGGCACCTGCGTGGCAGCGCACAGCTTCCAGGCCAACTCAGCAAACACCTGTGTGGTGGCATGCAGATCTTTGTGAAGACCCTGCCACCACACCAGCTCAGCAGCGTGCCAGCATACATGGCGCTGGGTGCCTCGTTGGCCTGGACGCGTGTCGGAGCAAGGCGAAGCGGTGACGGACGGGACGGACTTCATTGCCGTCCCCGATAAAGTAAGAGGAGACCTAAGTAGCACATTTAATGCGTTTTGTCCTGTGATGTCAGGCGATAAGCTTGTACACTGTACAACTTTCCACCTCCTGTGTTCCACTGTGGCAGCCCCTTTCACTATAAAAGGACGCCCGTGGCGTACTGAGAGAGGATTCAAACTTTTTGGACCCTGCACGCTCTGTAGCAAGTCCAAGGAAGACCAGATAAACATACACCAGCAGGAGTAGGGTATTATGCATCGCTTGCGGCCCGAACCTGGATAAACTCCCCCGCGTTGAGCTTCTAATCCCGCTCTTCCCACAGCCCCGTTGTCGGTGTCAAAACCGGCGGATCTCGGGTAGGGGGTCCCGAACTATGCGTCTAGGCGGATGGTAACAGGAGACAAGGGACACGATGTTTTACCCAGGTTCGGGCCCTCTTGATGGAGGTAAAACCCTACGCCCCTGCTAGATTAATATTGATGATGTGTGTTACAAGAGTGGATCTACCACGAGATCAAAGAGGCTAAACCCTAGAAGCTAGCCTATGGTATGATTGTTGTTCACCCTACGGACTAAAACCCTCTGGTTTATATAGACACCGGATAGGGTTAGGGTTACACAGTATCGGTTACAATGGTAGGAGATCTACATATCCGTATCGCCAAGCTTGCCTTCCACACCAAGGAAAGTCCCATCTCGACACGGGACGAAGTCTTCAATCTTGTATCTTCATAGTCTTGGGGTCCGCCGATGATGATAGTTCGCTATCCGGACACCCCCTAGTCCGAACTCCCTCAAGAGCCCCTGAACCAGGCTTCAATGACGACGAGTCCGGGCGCGCATGTTGTCTTCGGCATTGCAAGGCGGGTTCTTCCTCCGAATAATTTATAGAAGATTGTGAACACCGGGATAGTGTCCGCTCGCAAAAATAAATTCCACATACCACCGTAGAGAGATTAATATTGCACAAGATCAATCTGCTGATGTATTTTGTGGTGTGACGTCACACCACTACCAAGCCTTTATTCAAATTGCTTTTACTGTTCCACCTCAGCGCGTTTAGCGAAGTGGTTCCCTTGGCACGTCTTGTCGAGGCAGAGATCGTGTTCCCCTTATTCCGGGATTCCCATCAATACGGACGTGGGTAACCCAACCGCGCCATTGATTGTGACGCTTGGGAGATGAGCGAGTTTTACCAGGCCGGTGGGGACACATGTTTTTGTTCGCCCATATAAGGGGATAAGGATCCACCCTTTCACCTACGCCTTCTTCCTCCTTTGCTCATCCATTCCCGTGCACTCGAGCTCTAGCGCCCAAGTCCGCACTTTCCTCCTCAACCTTCTCCAACCATGTCAGGCGGGAGGCAGATGGATGGCCTCCTCCGTCACGGAGGGGCACATCACAAGATCGCTGGAGGCCGGATACTTATCCGGCGATATCACGCACAGTGCTGCCTGACGGGCAGCTTATTCCAATCCCCAGTCCCCATGAGAGGGTGGTATTTCTCCCCACTTCCTCCATGGACTAGGTTTTCCACTTCACCCATTTGTCCGGGGCTCATGTTCTACTACGGCACAGACTTCCACGACCTGGCCCCGTATTTCATCCTTAACGTCTCGGCGTTTATCATCGTGTGAGGCCTTCCTTCAGCATCCAGCCCCACTTCGCTTAGGATCAAGACCTTCATGTCAAGTCAAGGTTGTGAAGGTCAGCCAAGCGGAGTGCGGAGGCGCCATGGTCGGCAAGATGGCCAAAGTCCTATGGCTCGAGGGCTCCTTTGTGGAGACAATAAAGGGGTGGCAATCGGGGTGGTTCTACATCACCGAGCCACGCGACCCTGAATGGGTGGCGGCCCCCGAATTCAGATCTGGATTCCCCATACAGCTCTCGTCATGGAAAGAGACAGGCCTGAAGTGGGGGGATTCGGACGAGCTATCCAGACTCCAAACACGCGTCCGGAACCTGGTGGACAAGAATCGCAGGCTTGTCGACGTAATCCAGGTGATGCTCATCCGCCGGATTCTCCCATGCCAACAACGAGACTTCAATTTGTGGGAGTTCGATCCGGCACAGCACCGAACCTTGAGCCGGCTCTTTGATACCACGTACGAAGATGCTTGGAAGGTGCTGTTCAAGGGCGCCAAAGCCCTCGCATCCGCTAACAAAGATCGCGGATACAGCTCGCGGCATCAAGCCGGCGAGGTAAGTTATTTTACCCTTTACGGGACTCTTTTTCCGTAGATTGACTCTACGCGGGATCTAAAAACTCCCTATTCTTCGACAGGTCTGGCTGAAGACGTCCGGACGGATTAACTATCCGGCTCCTTTGCCAGAAGACCCAGCGGACGCCCGATTGACGGGACTGCTGGCTCCGGCACCCCATGTGGTGCCGGAGAAGAAGGCCAAGAAGGAGGCCACGGGAACTCGAAGGAGCTCCCGACGCCAGGTGCTGTCGGATTCTGAAGCAGAATCTTCTCCTGAAGATGAGGAGGAAGAAGAAGAAGCTTCTCCCCCAGCGGAGGAGGAGAGGAAAAGGAAGGCCGCCCCAACTGGGGAGGCCGGAGGGTCCAAGAAGGGAAGAACCCTTCCTCCGAACTTCTCCACCAACGTCGACGACGACGAGGGAGATTGGCCTACAAGGGCCAAGCCCATGGCGAGATCGTAAGTGTCCGGATACCCATGGCTTTTTATTATTGCAGAGTGTTCTCTAATGTCGAACAATCGTGCAGCCCGCCCAAAGGCAAGTTCGTCGATTCATCGAGCGGGTCCCTGGGCTCGTCGGAAATGGAGAGTACTGCTTCCGACCGCCTCCTCGCCTCATGTTATGCATAACGCCACAAGGGGCTCCAAAGGGGCTTGGTCACGAGGAGGTGGCGCAGGAGGTGCCACAAGGCAACCTCCCGGACTCAGGCGCTGGGGGCAAGACCCCGGGGCTCTAAGCCCGACCCTTGTCCGGACTCCATGCCGGAACCTTTCAAGGTTCCGAGTCCGTAAGCGATCCTTCACAAGAAGGGTAAGACGCCGGTGTACTTCGTCCAACCGAGGCACCGAGATAGCTTCTTGGGCGCTCAGCAGCGCCTCCATCGAGGAGGAGCACCGCCTTTGTTATGAGTGCGGTGATCCGGACAGTTCGATCCGCCAAGAGCTGGCTGACCAAGCCTGCACTCAGCCTTCTAACAGGCTTTGAGGTAAGAAATTTCAATATATGTAAAATGGTACCGCATAGACAAGAGCCTCGATGCTCGGTTTGGTTTTCGGAAATAAAAGCCGGACTGAGGATCTTTAAAAAGATAAACGCAGGAGTCATATAAAAATATGTCAATATGGGATTGCAGGCTGTGCTGCTAACCTCCGCCGCACTAATTGCGGAGGTCAATACTTTGAAGGAAAACCTCGAGCGGTCCGAGAACGAGCTCGGCCAAGCCAAGAAGCAGCTCGAGGAAAAAGAAGGTGAGTAATACCTTATGGAAATTGTACCTTACAGAAAAGGATTTGGTTGCAAGAAAAATGACAAGGATAACGTGGGTATTGTAGGGGCCACTAACGAGGTGGCGACCCTGAAGGAGGCGGTGGCCGCGGCCGAACGTAATGCGGCCACGGAACGCACCGAGCGAGAGAAGCAGGAGGCGCGGGTGGCGGAGGTACAGCAAGAGCTCCAGGATCTCATGAAAAAACATGAGAACTTGGAGCGTGACTCACAGACTCGAGAGTCTGAGATTGCAACGGCTCTTGAGAGTGCCAAAGCCGCTAAGGCCGAAGCCTACAAGGCCCTCCAGGAGATTGAGGCGGTGAAGAAAATAGCAGCGGGTAAGGCATTTTTCATGCAGAGTAAGCATGTGAGTGTTAATTACCTGTTGCAACCCAAATTCGGAGCTCTCCAGGGGCGTTCGCAGATCTTCCTTGCAGCGTGTCCGATGCTGCCGCATTCTAC
This sequence comes from Aegilops bicornis, assembly GCA_021605145.1. NCBI lineage: Eukaryota > Viridiplantae > Streptophyta > Magnoliopsida > Poales > Poaceae > Aegilops > Aegilops bicornis. The sequence goes on from CM038674.1 coordinate 195,210,775, forward strand.
CGGGCCGAGGAGGGGAGCTCGACGGAGAAGGTCATCTGGTCTCAGTATGCTGAGGCCGGACATCCAAGTGCCTTTAGCGACCAGTCAAGCAGCTGGTCGAGCTCCACAAGGCAGCCGAACAGGCCATGAAGGGCCTCATAGTTCGTCAGGCCTAAGGAGGCCATGCACAGGAGCTACTTGACTGGTCTGGCCGGGTGGATGCGTGCCCGTGGGTTGAAGTTATTAAGCATTCCGCTTGTATCGAGGGTGCCCGTCGGGCCCTTGCCCGCATTAAAGGTGCCTTTGGGGCAAGATGGATGCCCGAAGCTTGTGACGGACCCGCCACCAGAGGGCAAGGAGCATCGCATGCGCCCGAGATGTATTATAAGAGTGTGTCAAGGGCGCCCGCACTATTGCGGGTGAGTGCTCCAAAGATGTAATATTTGAGTAGACTCGCATTTTGTTATCCCGTATGCGCTGAAAACTTAGTTCATATGCGCTTAAGCAACGCTTGTTAATTTAAAATATTACCTTATGTGCGGCTATTTATCAAATCGAGAGATGGCAAGTCGTCGGCTTCAGCCCCCATGCCACGAGTCTTTGGGGTGTTCGGATAAACTTGAGCGCTCTTGTTCCCATTTTTGGGTCCATCTAGGGAGGCACTCAACACAAATAACAAGGCAACCGGACTTATAATGCTTGAACACTCTCACTTAGCCATAGAATTCTATAATTTTAAATTTCGGCGAAGCCCCTAGTCTTCGGAAGGCCGAATTTGGGGCGCTATCCACGCCTTGGCCGGACAGTATCCGGCTCCTCCCTCTAAGCGGCATAAGTCTTTAAGGACTCGCAAAAAACCTCTCGAACAGCGACCGGTCTCTCGCCTCATCATGACGGTTAGTTTTAGCTTTCTCCACTGAGGCGTTAACCCATCCGAACTGGGGCGGAATCGCAGTGGTTCTCCCGGTGCTACCTTAGCCGATATAACGGAACGTAAGGTACCAAAACACGGGAGCCGGGCAAACCCAACTATTGACCCAAGACATGATTCGAGCCGATGCATTTAGTGCTATAAGTTCGGGGTGCCGCACTTGTGAAAGTGTTCGGACTCATCACACCATAACGCGGGAAACATAAGCCCCTGGTGTATATTAGCCGTACCAAAGTGTACGGATGCAACATGTCGTGAATGAACATATGTATGAAAAAGAAATGCAATCATAAACAAAAAGGTGCTGCATTGTTTTATTCAATAAGTGCTGCTACGAATGCGAGCGATACAAATAGTGCGATAAGCAAGGTATGAGACTGTTAAACATATCCCCCTCCGTGGGTAGGCTGCAGATTGGTGTATGAAAATGCTCGTAATGGAGACCACCTGATATTCGTTGTAGCCTTTATCCTTCCCTCGGCTGTTGCATCGTGAGTTCGGCAGTCTGCTGCGGACAGGCTTCGACAAACGGAGTCATGTGGGTAAAAAGTAAAAGGTAAAAGAAAAGAAAAAGGAACGACACACTTGAGAGCCCTGGTGTGGTTGAGCATGATGCAGGTTTATCATGGTCGTGCCCCTCTCCCCATGCCCATGGTATCTTGAGCGTAATGGTGTACGCGAAGGACCTGCTTTGACGTTTCGCAGGGGCTGGGGTTGGGGCCGCACTGCTACGCGTGCTCTGGACGTGCCAGGTGGTCTTGTTGTAAGTTACTCCGGGCGCGCTTAGCTGTGTCCGGCCGCTTAACGCCCGGACTCGAGAATTGCCTTAAGAGGCTGCATTGCACTTCTGCCGCGAGAGCCGCTGCATGTTCCTCCATGCGGAGAGAACGTTCACTGTTTCCATTGACCGTAATGACTCCTTGAGGGCCTGTCATCTTGAGCTTGAGGTATGCGTAGTGCGGCACCGCGTTGAACTTTGCAAACGCGGTACATCCGAGCAAGGCATGATAGCCGCTGTGGAACGGGACTATGTCGAAGATTAACTCCTCGCTTCGGAAGTTATCCGGGGATCCGAAGACCACTTTCAGTGTAATTGAGCCTGTACAATTGGCTTCTACACCTGGTATGACGCCTTTAAAGGTCGTTTTGGTAGTTTTAATCCTTGAGGGTCTATGCCCATTTTGGCGACCGTATCCTCGGTAAAGAAGGTTTAGGCTGCTGCCGCCGTCCATCGTGACTCTGGTTAGGTGAAATCCATCGACGATTGGGTCTAAGACCGGTCTGGCGCGAATCCGCCGTGGCGGATCTTTGATGGGGTGCTCCCTTGATCGAAAGTGATCGGGCAGAGGACCATGGATTGAATTTCGGGGCAACTGGCTCCATCGCGTAGACATCCCGGAGTGCACGCTTCCGCTCCCTTTTGGGTATGTGCGTTGCGTATATCATGTTCACCGTCCGCACCTGTGGGGGGAAACCCTTCTGTCCTTTATTGTTTGGCGGTTGGGTCTCGTCCTGCGCCATCGCTATGCAGCCCTTGTCATTGCTTTCGACAATTAACTTGCCTGCTCGCTTGAATACCCAACAGTCCCTATTGGTGTGGTTAGCTGGCTTTTCGGGTGCCGTGTATCCGCTGGCGGTCGAGTATTCGGTCCAAACTGGACGGACCCGGAGTAGTTCTTTTGAATGGATTTTTCCGCTGACCGGGTTTAGAGCCTCTGAATCCGGCATTGACTGTCGTATCCTCAATATTGTCGCCGTTAATGCGGCGTTTGTTTTTGTTACGACGCGGCCTGCCATTTCGGTCCTTGAAGTCCGGACTGCCAGAAGTTTTGCTGAGGTTGTTGCTGCGTGCTAGCCAGCTATCCTCACCCGCGCAGAAGTGGGTCATGAGTGATGTGAGGGCTGCCATGGATTTCGGCTTTTCCTGTCCTAGGTGCCGGGCAAGCCACTCGTCACGGATGTTATGCTTGAAGGCCGCGAGGGCCTCCGCATCCGGACAGTCAATGATTTGGTTTTTCTTGGTTAAGAACCGTGTCCAGAATTGTCTGGCCGATTCGTCTGGCTGCTGAATTATGTGGGTTAGGTCATCGGCGTCTGGTGGTCGCACATAAGTGCCCTGGAAGTTATCGAGGAATGCGGCTTCCAGGTCCTCCCAGGCTGCTGGCAAGCTGTTGAGCCAATGTCGGGCTGGTCCTTTAAGCTTGAGGGGGAGGTATTTGATGGCGTGAAGATCGTCACCGCGGGCCATGTGGATGTGAAGGAGAAGTCTTCGATCCAAACCGCGGGGTCTGTTGTGCCATCATAGGATTCAACATTGACGGGTTAAAACCCTTCGGGGCTTTTATGATCCCTTACTTCGTCTGTGAAACATAGTGGGTGTGCGGCGTCTCTGTACTGGGCGATATCACGACGGAGCTCAAAAGAGCTTGATCTGTTTTGTTCGGCCCGGCCGGACTTACTGTGTCCGGCGCGACGGTTGTCGCCACGCACTGCGGCGCACGCGATCCATAGATCGATCTTGATTGTCTTTCCTTGTCCTCCAATATATCTCGCAGGTCCGGAGCGTTCCCCTTTGGCCGTGTGCTTTCTGAGCGATGCCGGGGTACGGTTCTAGTGAAGGGCCTAGGGGCCTCTCTGTCGCGACCACGGGGTGGTCGGTCAGCCGTATTGTCTCCTGGTGATGCGGGTTCGTAAGCCTCCTCCTCTAATCGGGGGAGCAGCTTGCGTTTAGGGTAGCTTTTGAGGGGCGTTCGAGCTCATGCTCTTGACGCGAGGACTTGATCCATCCGTCGACTAGCGAGATCCCGATCAGCTCTAAGCTGTTGCTGCTTTTTCTTGAGGCTGTTCGCCGTGGCCATAAGCCTGCATCTAAAACACTCTTGTTCGACGGGATTCTCAGGCACGACGAATTCATCGTCGTCGAGGCTTGCTTCGTCTCCGGAGGGAGGCATATAATCCTCTACCTCTTCTTCTGCCGCTCTCTCGTGAGGGCTGGCGTCTCCATCTTCCTGCTACCGGATCTTCTTTGGAGTGGATTGTCTTCGGCACTGTCCGGTGTATTGTTATCTCGGTGCTGGAATCTTCATTCTTGCTGTGGCGGGATTTAGAGCGGCGCCGCTGACGCTGGCGCTTCGGTTGCTTCTTGGAGGGGTCATCCTCCGTTGTTCCATCGCCATTCCCATCTTTTGGGATGTCCACCATGTATATGTCGTAGACGAGGTGGCCTTCCAGTGCCCTGTAGGCGTTGGGTCTTGGTCATCTCCGGCATCATCGTCCATACCGTCGATGTCTTCGGAGTCGTAGTCTAGCATGTCGGTTAGATCGTCGACAGCGGCTACCAAGTTGGTGGTGGGTGGGCGTTGAATTTCTTCGTTGTCCGCATCCCAACCTTCATGACCGTAATCCGGCCAGGGCTCTCCGGATAAAGAGAGAGACTTTAGTGAACTCAGGATGTCGCCAAAGGGCGAGTGCTGAAAGATGTCCACGGCCGTGAACTCCATAACGGGCGCTGTCGTGGAATCGTCACGGCAGATGTCCTCATGAAAGGACTTAGTCGCAGGGCCATCGTACGGGTTAACCTAGAGGGGTTAAAGCGGACACAAGGACACGGGAGTTATACTAGTTCGGCCCCTTCGATGAAGGTAAAAGCCTACGTCTAGTTGTGATGGGATTTATGTGATTTCGGCGGCTAGGGAGCAATAGCTTCGCCTCAGCCTCGAATCCTCTGTCCTTAACTCGCCGCCGGGTCGTCCACTTATATACACGGGTTGACGCCTTCGGCGGTCTCTGAGTTCCGATCCGGCTCATACAAGTCTCCGGCTCGGTCTCTTCTCTCTTATCTTACAGCTCAAGTTACAAGACTAAGGCGGTTTACATGAATGGATCCTAATCCGCCTCTGGGCTTTGGGCCTCCTCCGTGGGCCCTGATCATGGATGAGGGTAACCCGGCCCCTTCAGGGCGGTTTACACTTAGTAGTTATATCCCCAACATTAGGCCCCAGATTGACTTGAACCGGTTCATGTGAATCTTCAACATCTCCGTAAACCGCCATTTGCTTGAACCGCCGTGACGTCATCCTCCGACCACCGCAACAGGGCGCCTTGACGCCGCTTTTAATAAAGAAATCCAAACAACAAGATTCCCTTTTCATTTAATGCTATCCGGTAAATCGAGGCGACCGCTGCGCCGTCCGCCGCTTTTGACTCCTCGATTCTCGCGCTTTGTTAACTGCCCCGGTCCCTTATAAATAGACCGGCAGGCCCTTTCTCTTCTTCTTCCGCTCTTCTTCTTCCTCGCGACGTTCTGGCTCTGAAGCTCCGCCGCCGCTGCCGACCTTCGACTGTCGCGTCAGCCCTGAGCCGCTGCCATACGACCGGACAAGAAGCTCTTTAAGCGCTCCTCCGCCGCTTCGGCGCAGTAAGGCTCCTCTTTGAACCCTAGATCCGCATCTGAAGGTCCCTTGTTCCTCCTGTAGTTCATAGGTGTTCATCGTAGTGTCCTTATACCTGTCCTGCCATAGCCGTATGATTCGGCCGTGGTGCACATCCTGTGCGGCGACCGCCCCGCCATCAGTTTTACTCCTTGTTCATCTTTTATTTTGCCCAGATCTTCTTGTTTAGGGGCCACGAATATTCCTGCCCTCTCACGAGGCTTGCTAGGTCGCAAAGATTTTCTTCACCGAACCTTCGGTAGATCCAAATCACTTCCATTCGCGTGTGAAACCTGTTTCATCCATACTTAGTAAATTTTTCAGGTCTGTCTCTTTTGGCGGTTTAACTTTTGATAACTAACCCGTCACTCCATTAGTCCTCAGTTAAACCGGAATCGGAAACTGGCTGCCGAATTGCCGGTTTAACATTGTATAATGTGCCTGAACCGTTTAACGGTGAACCGTTTTTCCCTTTCGCAGTCTTGATCTTCCGGAATGGCCCCGCAATTCGCAGCGTGCAATTGGGTCCGGTCTAAGGCCACCGAGACGCAACTCAACGGATACGTCACCACCGGCGCTTTGGCTGCTAAAAATGTCCTCCACTGGCGGGTTCCGGATGGCGAATGGCCTCCCACTCCGCAAGAAGGAGAAGTAATTGTATTTGTGCAGCACTTAGATCGGGATTCTGCCCACCGGATCAAAATTCTTCCGGTATGTCCTTGCCAGTTTTCAACTCCATCCACAGGACATTGGTCCCAACTCCGTGTCAAACATATGCAATTTTCAAGTGTTCTGTGGAGCCTATCTTCAAGAAGAACCCTCTGTGGAGCTGTTCCGGGACTTCTTTCACTTGAACCGTCAGACGGAATTTTCGATGGTCCCAACACGTAGCTGGGCGGCGTTTCAATCCGTAAGAGGAAGGAAGCGGACTTTCCCCACGCCAAACCCCACAGCCATCCAAAAGATTGGAACCAAACCTGGTTCTACTGCCGGAACACTGCTCCTGCCAACGAGAATCCTTTGCCGGGTTACCGTCCTCACCGGCTCAGCAACAATCATCCGCTGCCTTCACGCTTAACCGCCGCGGAACGGAAGAACTTTGCACCTCAGATCATTAAACTCCGGGCTCTAATGGCCAATGGACTAACTGGTGTGGACCTTGTGCGATGCTGGGTTTCTTGGGGCATCTTGCCCTTAAGCCGCCGGCCCGGATTGATGCACGAATATACTGGCAGCCTCAAAGACCCTCAAAGACGCCACGAATTACCAATAACTGAACTTGAGGTCACAGAGACTATAAAGAGGATGCTTGATGAACCAATCTCCGTCTGCAGCCTAACCGGGTTGGCTCCGTTCTGTGTTGCCAACCAACCGCTGCATAAGGCTCTACTCACCGCTTTTCGGGCCTTTAATACTTTGTTGATATTCATTAATCCTTGTTACCTCGCAGGCTGACAGCTCCTTCTGGAGGCGGACCAAACCGGCCCGAGCTCCGCGTATAAAGTCCAAGGCTACCAAAAAGGCTGGCAAGAAAACTGCCGGGTCTTCTGACCCGCCGGAAGATGAAGAATCCGAAGCTGAGGTAAAATTTTATATCCTTACGAGGGAGCCGCCGTAAACCGGCTCTCCACCTTGTGTTTCTTCTTATAGTTTGTCCCTTTACTGACAAATTTAATTCCCAGGATGACGCTGGAGCCAGCCATGCCGACCATGTTGAGGTAATCCTTCTTTCTTCCGACCCCGACCTCGTGCCGGTTAAAAGAATTAAATCACGCCGTTCGAAAGTGAAAAATCTCATTCCTATGCTTATTTGAAGACACAGAAGTTAAAGAGCGCTGCATAACCCGGCACGATGGTCAACAGATTCTCTCCTCCGGTTTACGGATACACCAACCCGGAAGCGTCGTCCAGAGGTGACTTGTTCTCCTGAAAAACGTTATCCCTTAAATGGTTTCTTCCGATATCCTCTCAATCCGTCTGACCCGAATTATCAGGCCTCTTCCAACTTCTCTGGCGGTTCATCAACCACGCAACTACCTCCGCTTAAAGTTGCTGCAGGGTAAGTATCATACCTCTGTCCCGCCAATTCGGTGTATAGTTGCGTTGGTCGATTTATCTTACTCTAATTCTGAACACTGCAGCACCAAGGCTCGCTTGAGTAAAAAAGCAAAAACTCTTGAGCCTACTGCAGATGCTGATCCGGAAAAGACCCCAGAGCAACAGGGCGAAAATCCTGAAGTTGCTAAGAATAGCTCTGGCGAGTTGTACCGAGACGATATTGCTGATCCGCCAGAAACTGAACCGGAGGCCCAAGTGGAAACCTCACATCCTGCTCCACCGAGTCCGACCACAGAGCGGGTCGTAACTATTGAACCGCCGAGCCAGAGCATGAAGGCACCAAGCCCAAAGAAGATCACCGATCCGGCCAGCCCGGCCAAAATGATGATGTTATTGTGACGGGTATCGCTACACCACCCCTAGCCAACCGGTCGCTTTAGCAAAACACAGCGCCAAGGGAGAGCCTCGCCACTATGAGCAAAGATAAGGGAAAACTGATCTGTCGACTTATGACAATTTCTCGCCCAAGAACTTCACTCCGGCTTTCTCAACCGTCTCTACACAAGCCGTGACCTTGAAGCCGGTCCGTAAATCGCATGAAGGACCGCTATGAGGTAAGGATTTATGCCATCTTGTACCTTTGCTGCGTAGTAGCCCCCAAGGGTCGGTTCAACTTTAGCATAGTTAAACCGGGACTTAATTTCAGATCCCATACCGAATCGTGATCAATTAGCCATTAGCCCCCAAGTGCCAAGTTGAATACTTGTATTGAGCTTGGGACTTTATAATAACACAACTAACGTGCTCCCTTTGTTATCGTAATGAGATATACCAAAGAAACCGTGCAACTCAAGGACCTTCGTGCCAACTTGGAAACTCAACAAGCAGAGACCACCAAGGCCAAGGACGAATTGAGAACTGCCTTGGCCACTATGGAACAATCAAGGAGGGATATACGTCCGAAGCGGGCCAAATTGGACACCGAGAAAGCCGGTTTGACAAAACGGGCGGAATACGCCGAATCAGCTCTTAAACCGGTGACCGAAGAGCTTACCACACTGAAGCGCCAAGTTCATGCCATGACCTCTGCCATCTTTGGTAAGAAAATTTGCACTGAATACACCTGCTTTGATGTTTGCCGCCGGTTTAACTTGAGATGTCTGAACCTGGTGCAGGCAAGTGTATTGCTCATTTGGGCTCTGACGTGCGGAAGAAGCTCAAGGCCACTTACACCCTGATCGAGCAGCTGTATACCGGCGCCCAGCGAGTCATATGTGCCACATCATACGACAACACAGCTCCGTCCCTGATCAAAGACACACTGGACCGGCTGTCCATGATTCCGGCGCAGCTTGAAGAGTTGAAACGGTCCGCGGCCCGGGCTGGCACTATACAGGCTCTGACTCGCGCCAACGCGTGGATAGCGCATCTTGATCCGGCTGATATAGCCAAGGGTTTCCCGATGCTCAAGAGAACGGTGAAGCCTTTGATAATGACGCTCAAACGAGTAACAAAGGAGATGCGTCATTGGCGAGTCAATCGGCAGCCGAAGCCAACCTGGCGGTTTACCGCTCTTTTTATGACGCAAACAACAAGCGGGTGGAGTTTGTCATTCCGTAAGTGCGTAGCCTTGTTCCTCCAATCCGTAAGCACACTTATGCCCCGATGTTGATCCGCTGAGCTTATAAGTGAAGAGGCTGTCTTCGTGCCTTAACCCGGATTGACTGGTCTACCAACGACTTCCGGGCTTTGAGTGATGAAGAAGAAGAAGTTGAACCGACGCCAAACGCCACCTCTTCCTCACGTCAACCCGGCGAAGAAGCTTAATCCGTCGAGCCGGGTGATGCATCAGAAGCTGCTGGCCATAACGTCATGCGAACCACTGGGCCTTGGACGGCTTTGTAATAGAATAGCTAGCACTTTGCTCTTTGAACATGTCTTTATACCCTCCGTCTGTAACTTTTGTGCGTCGGTGCTGATACTTTGGTTTGAAGTATTGAAACCTTCAATGTATTTTGCCTGCAATCACAAATTCTTAAACCGCCACGGCGGCTTGCATCGCTAGCCGGCTTGGGACGCCTATATATTTACATAAGAAAGTATTGAGGTATATGATCGAAACTCTGTGACACCAAAAAATACCTGCCAGCGTTGGGCATGCAGTTGGCCTAGCCAAACTTGGGGCGGAGGTTGTATAAACCACTACCGTCAAAGGAGAACAACTCCTGTGTGTATAATACCGGTTTACCGTGTAAACCGTGCCGGGTCATGGCAAGCCCCCTGTTACTCCATAATGGGATGTTAACAGAAAAAATCAAACCGGAAAAAATCGCCGGATTAAGAAGGCAAACAAAAGTCAAATAACTGGTATGCAAATCATATGGAAGCGAAGGCAATGATAAAACCGTTTGCAAGAAGAGGCTTTATTGAGCTCGATCGGATGGCGTTACCATGGTCGGACAGGACCAAGCTCCCTATAAGGTGTAGCGATGGTTCAAGTCAGCCAGTCCCCAATCGAAATCGTGGCATTATGCCGATCAAGTGGCATTGCAATGGTTCGGGTTAGACCAAGCCCCCAAGTGATTCTATGGCCTTAGGCCAACCAAGAGGCGTGGATCGGGTTCGGGCGTGACCATGTCCCCAAGTGATCTGGTGGCTTTCGCCCGTCAAAAGGTGTTGCATTGGTTCGGACATGACCAAGCCCCCAAGTGACCAAAACTTATGAAAAGCAAGACCAAGGGTTAAACCGGAGGCTGCTTTACGACAACATCTCCATGTACCCAAACCGGACTTTTTACAGAACAGATACCCCGCTTTAGCCGAGGATCCGGTTTATTGCCTTTATTCATAATATATACATTGTCTTAATATGTAAATAAGTGGAGCCGATGGCTCAGGTATAATAAGGCCGAAGATGAGCTATGTTCCACGGCCTGTTGGTCTCCTCCTCTGACGTGCATGAGTCCTTTCGCTCTCGAACATCAATCAGATAGTATGACCCGTTGTGCAGATTCTTGCTGACCACAAAAGGCCCTTCCCAAGGTGGGGATAGCTTGTGCATATCTTTCTGGTCTTGAATGAGCCGAAGCACCAAATCTCCTTCCTGAAAGGTTCTGGTTTTAACCCGCCGACTGTGATACCGATGAAGATCCTACTGGTAAACCGCCGAACGAGCAGCCGCCATATCTCGCTCTTCATCCAGTCGATCCAACGCGTCCTGCCGTGCAGCCTCGCTATCCGCCTCAACATAAGCTGCCACCCGAGGTGAGTCGTGGACGGATATCGCTGGGCAAGGGGACTGCCTCCGCTCCATAGACCATAAAGAACGGCGTGTATCCGGTAGATCTGTTAGGGGTAGTGTTGATGCTCCATATCACCGATGGAAGCTCTTCCACCCAACAACCCGGCGTCCTCTCTAAAGGGACCATAAGCCGGGTTTGATACCTTTCAAGATCTCTGATTAGCTCGTTCCGCTTGACCATTGGACTGCGGGTGGGCCATCAAGAAAGCGTCAAGCGGATATGCTCTCATTCACAACACGCCTTCATGACTCCCTTGGACAATTTGGTGCCATTGTCCGTGAGGAGACTGTGTGGAAACCCAAACCTGAAAATCACCTTTTTGATGAACTAAACCGCCGTGGCCGCATCACACTTGCTAACAGGCTCTGCCTCCACCCACTTTGTAAATTTGTCGACCGCCACCAACAGGTGGGTCTTCTTGTCCTTGGACCTTTTGAAAGGTCCAACCATATCCAGCCCCAAATGCAAAGCGGCCAAGTAATTGGAATCATTCTCAATTCTTGGGCGGTACATGAGCACGTCTAGAAAACTTTTGGCAACCATCACATCGTCGGACCAGATCTTACGCATCGGCATGGGCGATCAACCAATAGAAACCGTGGCGGAACGCTTTGGCCACTAAGGACTTTGAACGGCGTGGTGACCACAGTCCCCTTCATGGATCTCTCGCAATATCTCACAACCCTCCTCGGGGACACACAACGCTGAAACGCCTCGACACCTGCAATGATGCAACTCGCCATTAACAATGGTCATAGACTTAGACCGCCCGAACTATCTCGCCGCCAACGTCTCATCTTCCGCAACTCACCCCGGTTCATGTATGCCAAATAAGGGAGCGTCAATCCGGAATGACATGCAAGGCCGCCACCAACCGAGCCTCCGGATCGTGAATAGCCAAATCAACTTCATCAGAAGCTTAACCGGCGGATTATGCGATTACATCAAGGAAGACGTTGGGCGGGACTGGTTTACGTTGAGAGCCCAGCCGGCTTAAAGCATCGGCCGCTTCGTTCTTCCGACGATCCACATGGTCCACCGATATCCTTTAAAGTACCCTGCGACAACATCCACCTCCCGACGGTATGCAGCCATGAGTGGATCTTTGGAATCCCAAGTACCGATACTTGTCGGGCCACCAAGTCCGAGTCACCAAGCATTTAACCCGGCTGAGATTCATTTCCTTAGCCATCCGGAGACCATGGAGTAAAGCTTCATACTCAGCTGCATTGTTAGTACAAGGGAACATTAAGCGGAGAACGTAATGTAACTTGTCACCTCATGGGAAGTTAATACGACTCCAAACCCCGAGCCCTCCAATTGCCTGGACCCATCAAAGTGGATGGTCCAATAGGTATGATCCGGCTTTTCTTGAGCGCTTGCAACTCCGTCCAATCATTAATGAAATCCACAAGTGCTCGAGATTTGATCGCCGTCCGAGGCACATACCTTAAACCGCGGCGCCCCAAATTTATAGCCCACTTAGCAATCCGCCACGCCTCGGTTCTGTATGATGTCACCCAAGGGAGCTGAATCGACCACCGTGATGGGGTGCCCTCGAAATATTGCTTTAGCTTCCGCTTGCCATAAAGACCCCATATACCAGCTTCTGCCAATGTGGATATCTCTGCTTAGACTCAATGAGGACCTCGCTTATGTAATAAACCGACCGTTGAACCGGATACTCCTTCCCTGCCTCCTTCCGCTCCACCACAATGGCCACGCTAACTGCCCTGGCATTAGCAGCAACATATAACAGCAGCGGCTCTTTGTCAATGGGAGTGGCGAGAACCGGCGGGTTGGCCAACCGCCGCTTCAAATCCTCCAATGCTTCATCACGCCGAACTCCGCATAAACTGATCCGTCTTCTTCAAAGATTCGACATGGAGGAATGGCCTTCTCGCCTAGGCGGTCGATAAACCGCTTAGCGCAGCAATCCCGGCATGCCAAGCGCCGACATCATTGATGCACCTTGGCTTAGCCAAGGAGGTGATAGCCGTAATTTTGTCCGGATTAGCTTCGATCCCTCGTTGGACACGAGAAAGCCCAATAACTTGCCTGCCGGAACACCAAAGACGCACTTGGCCGGGTTGAGCATCATCTTGTACACCCGCAAGTTGTCAAAAGTTTCCTTTAAATCCTCAATCAACGTTTCCTTCTGCCTTGATTTCACCACGATATCATCCACATAAGCGTGCACGTTACGGCCGATCTGTTCGTGCAAGCAATTCTGTACGCAACGCTGATAAGTTGCTTGGGCGCTCTTGAGCCCAAAAGGCATAGATACATAGCGTAAGGCTCCAAAGGGGTGATAAACGCCGTCTTCTCCTGGTCCTTAACCGCCATCTTAATCTGGTGATAACCGAATACGCATCCAAAAGCTCAAACGCTCACAACCCGCCGTAGCGTCAATAATCTGGTCAATGCGGGGGAAGGGCGAAAGGATCTGCTGGACAAGCTTTGTTAAGATCTGTGTAATCCACACACATGCGCCAAGTGCCGTTTTTCTTAAGGACCAACACCGGATTAGCAAGCCACTCTGGATGAAAGACTTCAACGATAAACCCTGCCGCTAAGAGCCTAGCAACTTCCTCTCCAATGGCCTTGCGCCTTTCCTCATTAAACCGCGAAGAAACCGCTTTCTTGGTCTCAGACTTGGGGTCAACATTAAGAGTGTGCTCACGAGTTCCTCGGTACACTGGCATGTCGAAGGCTTCCATGCAAAATGTCCCGATTCTCACGGATGAACTTCGATGAGCGCGCTTTCCTATTTAGGATCCAAGTTGGCACCGATGGTGAACTGCTTGGACGAATCGCCGGGCACAAAATCAACAAGTTTCGTCTCACCACCGATTTGAACTTCAAATCCGGATCGTGCTCTGTAGTTGGCTTCTTTAAAGGGGTCATATCCGCCGGGTCAACATTGTCTTTATAATACTTTAGCTCTTGATGGCACAAACCGACTCTGCATAAGCCGCATCACCTTCCTCGCACTCCAAAGCGATCCGCGGCTCCCATGAACTGTTATCGTCCCTTTGTGACCCGCATTTTCAGCTGCAAATAAACATCACCGGGTCGTGCCATAAACTGAGCAGAAGCCGGCCGCCCGAAGAGGGCGTGGTAAGGGCTTTGAATTTTCACCACCTCAAACGTCAACGTTTCCGATCTGGAGTCATGTTCATCCCCAAAGGCCACTTCCAGAGCTATCTTATCGATCGGGTATGCCGACTTCCCAGGCACCACGCCGTGAAACACTGTGCTGGACGGCCTAAGATGCCTATCCATTAACCCCATACGCCAGAAGGTCTCGTAGTACAGGATGTTGATGCTGCTCCCTCCATCCATAAGCACCTTGGTAAACTTGTATCCTCCTACCTGAGGCGCCACCACCAGGGCTAACTGACCCGGATTGTAAACCCGGGGAGGATGGTCCTCTCTGCTCCATATGATAGGTTGTTCTGACCAGCGTAGGTAATGCGGCGCAGCCGGTTCAACAACACTGACCGCCCGCTTCTGAAGTTTTCGGTCTCGTCTGTCCAAGCTGGTGGTAAAGACGTGGTATCGTCACCGCTCAACTGCTTTGGGTTAATTTGGTAACCCGATCATGCTGTTGTTGATTGTAACCCCTTGGTTCTGATTGTTCGATTGTTCGATTACTCGATTGTTCTGACATTACTCCGATTGCCTTGCCCGCCGGATTACCACCAAACCACAGGCCGGAATTTCCTCCACCGTAACCGGGCGGACCACGAACCGCCGCCGGGCCCTTGATCATACCGGAAAGAGTTAGAGTTTTGAACTCCTGCATAATATAACAATCCTTCCAAAGGTGGTTTGCCGGTGCCTCCTTCGTCCCATGCTTCGGACAAGGTTGATTCAATATGTAATTCAGACGATCCGGATTGTGACCGCCCCGATTTGATTGCTTACCCTTGCGCCGCTGGCCCTTGTCCTGCGCGTTGGTGTTGGCTACAAAGCCCATGTTACCGTTTGCTTTACGCTTGTTCCCTCCATTGCTGCCCGAATGATCTTTGCTGGCCTCTGGAGTTGCTGTTCTGTTTTCCCTTCCCCACTTCGTCATCCTCCGACTCGGGATCCTTGGTACTATCAGAATCAGCATACTTTACTAAAACGCCCATTAGAGTGCCCATGTCATTGAAAAAACGCTTCATGCGACCCAGCTTCAATTTCAACGGTTCAAACCGGCAATTGGCTTCCAAGGTTAAGATCGCGGAATCAGGGTTGATCCGGTCTGAAGAATGTAAAACTTCCGAAACGCGGCGCACCCAATGGGTTGTGGACTCTCCCTCCGCTTGGACACAAGCCGCTAAGTCCACCACAGACATGGGCTGCTTACAGGTGTCTTTGAAATTTTGAATGAACCGGGTCCGCAACTGGGTCCATGAACTGATCGAATTGGGCGGCAAGTTCTTCAACCAGGTCCGGGCCGTACCTTCCAACATCATTGTGAAATACTTCGCACACGCAGCTTCACCCACATCCAGCATCTCCATGGCCATCTCATAGCTTTCTATCCATGCTTCTGGAGCCAAATCGGCAGTATAATTGGGCACCTTGCGTGGTCCTTTGAAGTACTTGGGAAAACGCACGTTGCATAAAGCGGGACGCAGGCAAGGCACCCCAAAGAGCGGGCGTGACCCCTGGTTCGAAGATGGTCGGACGAACCGGCGCGAGCTGATGATCCTCGATTGTCATGCTAACTCGGCCTCCTCGCGTGCCTGGCGCGGTCCACTACCACTTGAGCATCTTCGAAGCCACCCGCCGGGTTGTTGCCGCGAGGCGGACCACGCTGCGCATTGCTCGACACGACCGGTTCGTCGGCGCGCCGGCTGTGGCTCCGACTTGGGCGGGGGGTAGAGTGGATCCGATCCCGACTGTATGAATACGCTTCCTGTTGAGCCAGGGCCGTCCCGAGGAGCTCCTTAACCCGGCGTGTCTCTACCGCCTGTGGTGAATCACCTTCAATTGAATCGCCTCCAACCGTGCCGCAGCCGCAACAAGGTTATCCATCGGGTTGGAGTAGTGACCGGAGGTGTCTGCGACAGTCTGGGCGCCGCACGATGGCGAGGCAGATCTATCACACGGGCTGAACTGGCGCGGCCGTCCCAGGTGCTTCCGGCCGGTTTACCACCGGCAGCGGATTGCTGGTCCCTGCCCCTGGGGTATTGAAAAGCTCTGTTCCCTCGAAAACCGAAGGTAAACGGGATCTGTACTTCCTTTTCATGACTTCATGTGACGCGCTCTGATCCAAAGATGAGCCTATAAGCTTGCACATCCAAAGCGGCCCGTTCGCCGCCATCCTCACGTCCGCGGCTGCCAGTCCGCTTTAGCTTTAGTGATCTGTTCCTCACCTTTGCAATCTCCGCATTGTGCAGGTCCTGATCCTCGGATTAGCCTCGCCATGAGCACATCCAATGCGTCAAAAGCTCGATAAAACTTGGGCTGGCGGGC
Organism: Aegilops bicornis; assembly: GCA_021605145.1. Classification (NCBI taxonomy): domain Eukaryota; kingdom Viridiplantae; phylum Streptophyta; class Magnoliopsida; order Poales; family Poaceae; genus Aegilops; species Aegilops bicornis. The sequence goes on from CM038674.1 coordinate 195,226,947, forward strand.
GACAAGGCCTCCTTCCCGGCTGCCATCATCATTGTTGAACCGGGCGTCCAGGGCGCCACGGTCGAAGAGTGAAGCGCCGCTTGCGTACCGGCCATGAAGATTCCAACCCGGTTGGGTAGATCAAAGGGGTCCGGAATACTCTCACCGTCGGAACAGCCCCCGATCCGGCCATCGTGCGGTGATACAGACTCGATTTCTCCGGTGACGACTCGTCGCCAGAGTAGACAACGGTTTCGCCGCTTAGATGCTGATCCGTCCTCGTAGTCTCCGTGGACGACTCCCACAAAAGCACGCTCGACCGCGGTTTAGACAGGCAGGACTCTTCTTCGCCCATTGAGCCGTCTCGACGAGGTCGGTGCGTATGTCCGCCTGAGGCCCTGGCTCGCCGATCTTGCTGATGAACACGTGTATGCCGCCGAAGGTGACCCGGTACCCGTACTCAACTGAGCCGGCCTCGGGGCCCCAGTCCGCATCGTCGATGTAGAGCTTGCCGCGACGACTCTTAGTCATCCGGCCCACAGCATAGCCTTCGAGTCCTTTGAACTTTCCCTCTAAGATCATCAAACCATCGTGCGATAGCCCCACGGTGGGCGCCAACTGTCGTGGAATCGTCACGGCAGATGTCCTCATGAAAGGACTTAGTCGTAGGGCCATCGTACGGGTTAACCTAGAGGGGTTAAAGCGGACACAAGGACACGGGAGTTATACTAGTTCGGCCCCTTCGATGAAGGTAAAAGCCTACGTCTAGTTGTGATGGGATTTATGTGATTTCGGCGGCTAGGGAGCAATAGCTTCGCCTCAGCCTCGAATCCTCTGTCCTTAACTCGCCGCCGGGTCGTCCCCTTATATGCACGGGTTGACGCCCGGCCGGTCTACAGAGTCCCGATCCGGCTCATACAAGTCTCCGGCTCGGTCTCTTCTCTCTTATCTTACAGCTCAAGTTACAAGACTAAGGAGGTTTACATGAATGGATCCTAATCCGCCTCTGGGCTTTGGGCCTCCTCCGTGGGCCCTGGTCATGGATGAGGGTAACCCGGCCCCTTCAGGGCGGTTTACACTTAGTAGTTATATCCCCAACAGGCGCCCAATCGGATTCGATTGGCAAGGGCGCGGAGGGTTCGGAGTCCGGAGAGGAGTCCGGCACCCTGGAGTCGAGGTCTTCGCAAAGGACAGGGATGGAGTTCGGCTCGATCGCCGTAGAGATTGTAGCCCCCGAGGCGGTGTCCAACCACTCGTCCTCGATCGGGGAATCCGGCTCCGGATTAAGGGTCGGAGCGGATTCTAGTGCGGCCTCCAGGGCACTGTTCGGCTGCAGAGCTAGATCATGCCCACCGAGACAGTGCGGCAAGCTTGGCTGCGGCCCGAATCCGTCGAAGATCAAGTCTCTGCGGATATCGGCCGTATAGTTTAAACTTCCAAATCTGACCTGACGGCCCGGCGTAGCTTCGATCTGCTTCCGGATGGCCAAGCGAATTGGCCCCGCATTAAAGCCGCCGAACACGAAGATCTGCAGGGAGAAAAGTCTCACCGGACCGCGTCGTTGTTGATGATCAAAGGAGCCATCGAGCCTATCGGTGACGACACGGAGGAACTCTCAATGAAAGCACCAATGTCGGTGTCAAAACCGGCGGATCTCGGGTAGGGGTCCCGAACTGCAAGCGTCTAGGCGGATGGTAACAGGAGACAAGGGACACGATGTTTTACCCAGGTTCGGGCCCTCTTGATGGAGGTAAAACCCTACGTCCCGCTAGATTAATATTGATGATGTGTGTTACAAGAGTGGATCTACCACGAGATCAAAGAGGCTAAACCCTAGAAGCTAGCCTATGGTATGATTGTTGTTCGATCCCTACGGACTAAAACCCTCCGGTTTATATAGACACCGGATAGGGTTAGGGTTACATGTAGTCGGTTACAATGGTAGGAGATCTACATATCCGTATCGCCAAGCTTGCCTTCCACGCCAAGGAAAGTCCCATCCGGACACGGGACGAAGTCTTCAATCTTGTATCTTCATAGTCTTGGGGTCCGGCCGATGATGATAGTTCGGCTATCCGGACACCCCCTAGTCCGGAACTCCCTCACCCGCGCCCTGTCAACCGTAGAAGGGATTCTTTGTGATCCCATAGGTATCGTTTACCCGACATGTGGCAGCGGGGTCCATATTCGATACTAAGGGATATTAAGACCTCCTTTTAATAGAGAACCGGAACAAAGCATAGTGAAAACATGAACTCCTCAAACTACGGTCATCACCGAGAGTGGGCCCGGTTGTTGTCACTCTGGGGTTGTCGGATCATAACCGTAGTAGGTGACTATAACTTGCAAGATTGGATCTAAAACATGGATATAATGATGAATTCATAAACGGTTCAAATCTGAGTTCATGGCACCTGGGCCCAAAGTGACAAGCATTAAGCATAGCAAAGTCATAGCAACATCAATCTAAGAACATAGTGGATACTTGGGATCGTGCCCTAACAAAACTAACTCGATTACATGATGAATCTCATCCAACTCCTCACCGACCAGTGAGCCTACGAAGGAATTACTCACTCCTGGTGTGGAGCATCATGGAATTGGTGATGGAGATTGGTTGGTAATGACGAAGAACGAAGATCCCCCTCTCCGGAACCCCAAACAGACTCCAGATCTCCCCTCCCGAGGAAGAACAAGGCTTGGCAGTGGCTCCGTCTCGTGGATCGTGATAATTCTTTCTCCCTAATTAATCTGGAAATATGTGATTTTATAGTATCAGGGGGGTCGTCTGCGGGGCCACCAGGTTGGTACAACCCACCTGGGCGCGCCATGAGAGGGGAGCGCGCCCTGGTGGGTTGTGCCCACCCAGGGGCCCCTCTCCGGTGGGTCTTGGCTCCAGAAATTCTTATTATTGATATAAAAAATCCTCGCAAAGTTTCGTTCCATTCCGAGAACTTTTATTTCTGCACAAAAACAACACCATGGTAGTTCTGCTGAAAACAGCGTCAGAGCGGGTTAGTTTCATTCAAATCATGCAAATTAGAGTCCAAAACAAGAGGAAAAGCGTGATAAAAAGTAGATACGTTGGAGATGTATCACAATCATTTCGGTCCCACCGAGATATGCAGTCGGTCCCACCGAGTTTGCTTGACAACTCTCTGTTTTGCTCATTACCAAAATCGGTCTCACCGAGTTTATGTAATCGGTCAAACCGAGTTGAGGTTTTACCCTAACCCTAGCACATCAGTCCCACCGAGTTGATCATGTCGGTCCCACCGAAAACTCTAACATTCACATTTTGAACCATATCGGTCTGACCGAGTTTCACTATTCGGTCCCACCGAGTTTGGTAAATTGTGTGTAACGGCTAGATTTTGTGTGGAGGCTATTGATGACCCACAAGTATAGGGGGTCAATTGTAGCTCTTTTCGATAAGTAAGAGTGTTGAACCCAACAAGGAGCAGAAGGAAATGACAAGTAGTTTTTAGTAAGGTAATGTCTGCAAGTGCTGAAATTGTAAGTAGCGGAGTAGTTTGATAGCCAGATAATTTGAACGAGCAAGTAACGATAATAGTAAAAAAAGTGTAGCAAGGTAGCCCAATCCTTTTGAGATAAAGGACAGGCCAAAACGGTCTCCTATGATAAGCAAAGCATTCTCGAGGGTACACGGGAATTTCATCTAATCACTTTCATCATGTTGGTCTGATTTGTGTTTCTACTTTGATAATTTGATATGTGGGTGGACTGGTGCTTAGGTGTTGTTCTTACTTGAACAAACTTCCTACTTATGATTAACCCTCCCGCAAGAATCCATAACTACGAGAAAAGTATTAAGAATAAATTCTAACCATAGCATTAAACTTTTGGATCCAATCGGTCCCTTACGAAATAGCGCATAAACTGGGGTTTAAGCTTCTGTCACTCTCGCAACCCACCATCTATTTTCTACTCCACAATGCATTCCCTTAGGCCCAAATATGGTGAAGTGTCATGTAGTCGACGTTCACATGACACCACTAAGGGAATAACAACATACATACTATCAAAATATCGAACACATATCAAGTTCACATGATTACTTGCAACATGATTTCTCCCGTGACCTCAAGAACAAAAGTAACTAGTCACAAATGATAAACATTCTCATGATCAGAGGGGTATTAAATTGCATAATGGATCTGAACATATAATATTCCACCAAATAAACCATATAGTGATCAACTACAAGATGTAATCAACACTATTAGTAACCCACAAGCACCAATATATAGTTTTGGTAACAAGATTGAACACAAGAGATGAACTTGGGTTGGAGAGGAGATGGTGCTCTTGAAGATGTTGATGGAGATTGCCCTCCCTAAGATGGGAGAGTTGTTGGTGATGATGGTGACGATTATTTCCCCCTCCGGGAGGGAAGTTCCCCCAGTGGAATCGTTCCGTCGGAGGGCAAAAAGTGCTCCTGCCCAAGTTCCGCCTCGAGATGGTGGCGCTCCATCCCGAAAGTCTCCTCCTTATTTTTTCTAGGTCAAAATGACTTATATACCAGAAGATGGGCACCGATGGTGGGCCGAGGAGGCCACAACCCACCAAGGCGCGCCTGGGGGGCCTGGCGCGCCCAGGTGGGTTGTGCCCACCTGGTGGCCCCCCTCTAGTTTTTATTGGCTCCAATATTCCTCAAATAATTCATAAAAAATCTCCGTAAAGTTTCCGCTAATTTGGAGTTGTGCAGAATAGGTGGCCTGACGTAGCTTTTCTAGGTCCAGATTTCCAGGTGCCAGAATTCTCCCTCTTGGTGTGTTCCTTGTAAATTATGAGAGAAAAGGCATTAGAATTACTCCAAAAAGCATTATTATGGATAAAAACATTATAAATAACAGTAAGGAAACATGATGCAAAATGGACGTATTAGCTATTATACCCCTCCACCCATCCTCCATTCGTGGAGAGAGCCATCAGAATGTGCCTATACATCCAACATTCATTTTCTGAGAGAGAACCACCTACACATGTGTTGAGACCAAGATATTCCAATCGAACCACAAGAATCTTGATCTATAGCCTTCCCCAAGTTGCTTTCCACTCAAATCATCTTTCCACCATGCCCAAATCTGTAAGAGAGAGTTGAGTGTTGGGGAGACTATCATTTGAAGCACAAGAGCAAGGAGTTCATCATCAACACACCATCTATTACTTTTTGGAGAGTGGTGTCTCCTAGATCGGTTAGGTGTTACTTGGGTGCCTCCCTCAAGATTGTGGAGTTGAACCAAGGAGTTTGTACGGGCAAGGAGATCGCCTAATTCGTGAAGATCTACCCTAGTGAGGCAAGTACTTCGTGGGTGATGGCCATGGTGGGATAGACAAGGTTGCTTTTTCGTGGACCCTTCATGGGTGGAGTCCTCCGTGGACTCGCGCAACCGTTACCCTTCGTGGGTTGAAGTCTCCACCAACATGGATGTACGATAGCACCACCTATCGGAACCACGCCAAAAATCTCCGTGTCTCCAATTGCGTTTGCACACTCCAATCCCATCCCTTTACTTTCTTGCAACTTGCATGCCTTATTTTCCACTGCTCATATACTCTTGCCATGCTTGCTTGAAATGTATTGTGAATGTTTAAACTTGTGCTAAAACCCCACCTTAACTTGAAGAATTTAAAAACTGCTACTTTTCTTTGTTGAGGGTCTAATCACCCCCCTTCTATACACCTCTTCTCGATCCTTTCAATTGATTGTAACTTGGGTTTACCCACCGCAGGGACTCGCCTTTATATACATAGGACGAGGCCCTGTGCTTTACAAGCACTACTGCAGGATGCTACTAACGCGACACTACGATCTGAGACCCTTTGACGAAACTGTGTGCGATGCATTAATCGCAAACGATGATGTAAAGAACCCGTAAAAAAGATGCAAAACGTTTGCGATGGCGGAGGCATCAAACACGGTTCAGATTTTTGTTGCGTATGCGATGCAGGTGAAAGTGCAACTAATCCCCTGGTGGTTTTGGTAATTCATAACAACATATAGCTAATTGAACTAATATCCATTCAAGTTAAATATTTCAGAAAGTTCAATGATTGGCATGGCATGGACTAGAGATGTGGACCCTCAAAAGGCTAAGTACAAAGATTGGCAAAAGCTCAAGACTCTTCATTTTCATTTTAGTCATCCAGGATCACATTGAGTCCATAGGAAAGCCAATACTATTAAAAGGGGATGAGGTGTTGCTTAATGCTTGCTCAAAGTGCTTAGTGATATTGCTCCAAAAACCCTGAGCCACTTTCTCATTTCCACATTATTCCGATTCTTGCACAAAGATCGTTGCCATTGTTCTTACCACGAATGAGACAAATCTATCCACCAAAAAATTCCATTAGAACAGATCTGATGAAAGAACTTAGGGTTAGGTTTCCACCGAACTCATCTCGGACCGACCGATCTGAGGATCTCAGTCTCACCAATTTGGCTCAAACCATTGCACAAGTACAACTCGGTCTGACAGAAGTGTACTAATCGGTGTGACCAAAATCACTTACTCTGTGAAACCCTAGCATCTCGGAGTCACCGAACTGGATTTCGGTCTGAACGAAATTGTATGTTTAGACTCTGTTTATGCTTCGTGTCGCCGAGTTTGTCAAATCGGTAGCTCCGAAATGCTTTCTGCAGAAAACTAAAGTTAAGTTTTTGTCTCAATATTTTTGTAAAATAGTTTTACTTTGTGATGCTCATCCACTCTATCTATATCCATCTATTCACAGGTCCAGTTTCAGATATGTCAGAGGGCAGTGACAGCCAGGCCATGTCTGAAGAGCAAGTGAATCTCAGTGAGGGCACAAGTCCCTCCAACACCAGTTATGAAGATGGTAGCATAAGCACTCCAAGCAACTTGCCTAAGGCTGCTACTAGGCAAAGAAAGAAGAGAACTTCAGAATCTGGGGATGAAGACTTTGTTATTGATGAGGAGGTGACCTCAAACAAAAAGGTGCTCAAGAAGGAGTATGCTGCTGCTGCTGCCACCAAGCCTGGTATGCCAAAGAAAGCTCCTGCTAAGAGGAAGCCTATGTCAAAAGCCAGAGCCTCAACTCAAGCTGCTGCTGCTGCACCAAGTGGTGCTAGAGATAAGAAGAAGGAAAGAAAAAGAGGAAGATGGTGCAAACTTGTAGATCCAATGGTTGAGTTTGAAAAGCATTCATATGATGAAGAAGAAGAGGAGGAGGACGAGCCATCTGCACCACCTGCAAAGACTCAAAAGCTCATGGGGGATGCCATAAGGACTAGGGCTGCTCCATCTAAGCCCAAGTCAGCCCCCAAGCCTCCAACTCAAGCTCAAGCTCCAAAACCTTCTGCACCCAAGAGATCCACCAGAAACATATCTGCCGCTAAGAAGAACAAGCCCCAAGTGCCTGAAGTTCAAGAGGATTGATGACCCACAAGTATAGGGGATCAATTGTAGCTCTTTTCAATAAGTAAGAGTGTCGAACCCAACGAGGAGCTGAAGGAAATGACAAGTAGTTTTCAGTAAGGTAACGTCTGCAAGTGCTGAAATTGTAAGTAGTGGAGTAGTTTGATAGCAAGATAATTTGTACCGAGCAACTAACAATAGTAGTAAGAAAAGTGCAGCAAGGTAGCCCAATCCTTTCGAGGCAAATGACAGGCCAAAACGGTCTCTTACGATAAGCAAAGCATTCTTGAGGGTACACGGGAATTTCATCTAGTCACTTTCATCATGTTAGTTCGATTTGTGTTCGCTACTTTGATAATTTGATATGTGGGTGGACCGGTGCTTAGGTGTTGTTCTTACTTGAACAAACCTCCTACTTATGATTAACCCTCCCGCAAGCATCTGCAACTACGAGAAAAGTACTAATGAATAAATTCTAACCATAGCATTAAACTTTGGGATTCAATCGGTCGCTTACGGAATAGCGCATAAACTGGGGTTTAAGTTTCTATCACTCTCGCAACCCACCATCTAATTGCTACTCCACAATGCATTCCCTTAGGCCCATATGGTGAAGTTTCATGTAGTCGACGTTCACCTGACACCACTAAGGGAATCACAACATACATACATACTCTCAAAATATCAAACACATATCAAGTTCACATGATTACTTGCAACATGATTTCTCCCGTGACCTCAAGAACAAAAGTAACTACTCACAATTGATAAACATGCTCTTGATCAGAGGGGTATTAAATAGCATAGTGGAACTGAACATATAATCTTCCACCAAATAAACCATATAGTAATCAACTACAAGATGTAATCAACACTACTAGTCACCCACAAGCACCAATCTATAGTTCCAGTAACAAGATTGAACACAAGAGATGAACTAGGGTTTGAGATGAGATGGTGTTGTTGAAGATGTCGATGGAGATTTCCCTCCCCAAGATGGGAGAGTTATTGGTGATGATGAGGACGATGATTTCCCCCGTCCGGGATGGAAGTTCCCCCGGCGAAATCGGTCCATCGGAGGGCAAAAGTGCTCCTGCCCAAGTTCCGCCTCGAGGCGGCGGCGCTTCGTCCCGAAAGTCCTCCTCTTCTTTTTTCTAGGTCAAAATGACTTATATACCAGAAGATGGGTACCGGAGGTGGGCCGAGGAGCCCACAACCCCCCAGGGTGCGCCAAGGGGCCCTGGCGCGCCCAGGTGGGTTGTGCCCACCTTGTGGCCCCCCTCTGGTAGTTATTTGCTCCAATAATTCTTATTTATTCCATAAAAAATCCACGTGAAGTTTCAGCTTGTTTGGAGTTTTGCAGAATAGGTAGCCTGACGTAGCTTTTTCAGGTCCAGATTTCCAGCTGCCGGAATTCTCCCTCTGGTAGTTATGAGAGACAAGGCATTATAATTACTCCAAAAGCATTATTGTGGGTGAAAAATTATAAATAAGAGTAAGAAAACATGATGCAAAATGGACGTATCAACTCCCCCTAGCTTAGACCTCACTTGTCCTCAAGCGAAAACCGAAATCGAAAAACATGTCCACATGGTTTGAGAGAGAGATGCCGATAAAAACAAAATACAGACATAGAAGCATCATGTTGATTATTGTAACAGCAACACATTTAAATATAGGACTATTATCATAGAAATTTTATCATATACTTCTCATGAATAAGTAATAGTTCATCACACAATTGAAGTATAAAGCAAAAACTCTATTAGAAACCATCAAACTATGTTCTCAGTCAACTTTGCAACTACAATTCATCATCTTTTCAGGAAGGGCCACGTATCGGAGCCTTTAGGCAAGTCCACATACTCAACCATCATATAGTATTCTATGATTGCTAACACTCATCTCGTACACATGAGCAAAACGTTTCAACCGGACACATAGGAAGATAGGGGCTTATAGTTTTGCCTCCCAACATACTCACCTCAAGGGTGATGTCAACAATAATAACTCAGGCTATCTATATTCAAATGGACATATGTGCCTAGATCTTTCCTCGCCACATGATGCTTGCCAAAGGAGAAAATAAAAGGAATAGAAGGAAAACTTTGACTCTTTGCATAAAAGTAAATACATAAAAGTAAAAAGATAGGCCGTTCATAGAGGGAAGCAGAGGTTGCCATGCGCTTATTTGTTTGTATGCTTAATCCTTTAGTGCAAGAGAACTTCACGTTGTATTGCCCCTTAAGATGACAACCTTTATTATGCAGTCTTTCACTTTTATTCCTTGTCATCCAAGTTCGTACAACGCTCAATTTTATCTTACGCTAAATGATCTCACACTTTTAGAAGCAATTTTTATTGCCTTTTTGCACCGACGACAACTTACTTGAGGGATCTAGCTCAATCCCTAGGTAGGTATGGTGGACACTTGAAAATAAGATTTGGGTTACGGGTTTTTGGATGCACAAGTAGTATCTCTACTTAGTGTGGAATTTTTGGCTTGCAAAGATAGGGGACAAGCATCACATGTTAAAGTATCTATGACAATATGACTTCTATGTGAATATAAACAAACATAAACCATTAAGTTGTCTTCCTTGTCCAACGTCAAATTTTTTGGCATATAATATTTTGTTGAGGGCTCACAATCACAAAAGATTTCTAGGATAGTATATTTATATGTGAATCTTCTCTTCCCTTATTAATTCTTTCATGAGTTGCATCATTGACTAATGCTATGTTTGTCAACCTCTAATAAAATATTCTACTTATACTTTTCCTTATGTGGTGCCATCACCTACCATAGGATTAGTATATAATCTTATTGATTTATTTCCTTTCTCTTTTCTTTCTTTATTTCTTTTTTTATTTGCAACATGAAAGTAAAGAAATTAAAAACTCACACTAAACTTTATTATATAACTTGCACATGATTGCAAGGAAAGATCACTAAGCAAACTCTCAAAGAAGAAAGGATCGAAATAAACTTTTATTCATCTAATGCAAAAGATCGAACTAAAATAAGTAAAAGTAATAAGATAGTGGGATGATACGATACCGGGGCATCTCCCCAAAGCTTGGCGGAAGCCAAGGGGAGTGCCCATACCCGATACTCAGTTCTCTTTTGGTGGAGAAGAAGATGGTGGTGGTGATGAAGCCATCCTATCCTTAAGGATCAAGAGGTTCTCCAACCGACGGATGACGCTTCGGAGATGGATGATATGCTCTTGATGCAGAATATTTTTGCGAGTGAGATACTTATTTTGTATGCGAAGTATTTCAATGATACGAAAAGCTTCAATCTCAATGGGTGTAAGATGAGTCAGGTAGGGCTTAAGGATATCCTCTTCCTCTTCCTCGGCCAGTAGCTCTCGTGCTGCCACCGGGGATGGATCTAAGGTAGCTTTCTTTCCCTTTTCTCCCTTGAAGGCGTCCGTAGGCTCCTCCCGCTTTGTCTCGATCTTCATCAGCCAAGCATCTTCTTCCATGTTGTTGGAGGAGCAAGAAGACATGATGTATGGCTTGATAAATCTGAGCGGAAACATCCATAAAAGGGAACAGAGGATTTCTCCGCGATACAGTGATCAACAGGTTCGGGAAGTATATATAGATTTTATTTATCTTGGAAGAGAAGCATACAGAATAAAAACGAAGAAGGTGTCCCAGGTGGGCACAACCCACGTGGGCGCGCCAGGCAAGCCCACCAGGGTACACTTCCTGGAAGTTTCTTTATTCCAAAAATTCTTAAATATTCCAAAACTGATAAAAAAATATTTTTGCAGATTTTTCAGAGTCCGTTTACTTACTGTATCACGTACCTCCTTATTTTCACGATTCTGGAGTGTTCCGGAAGGACTCCTTTCTGTGTTTTTCCATGGCTAACCATATCCACGGGTGCCCTCCATACCAACACTTCCCAAGGAATTTATTATTTGACAACATAAAGTAAATTCATTTTTGCATTTCGGGACTGGGCATCCCTAAGACCTTTGCCTTACTCTCGTGCAGTGACAAGTGAATAAACACTCATCTTGAGAATAACACATCCAACATGAAAAAATTAGCCACCCGTTACCGTTCCGCGAGCGAAACAAACACACAAAAGAGAAGTTTATTTTGAAAATTAGAGATGGCTGATACGTCTCCAAGGTGTCTATAATTTTTGATTGTTCCATGCTATTATATTATCTGTGTTGGATGTTTAATGGGCTTATACTCTTTTATATTATTTTTGGGACTAACTGATTAACCGAAGGCCAAGTGCAAATTGCTGGTTTTTTTCCTATTTCAGTGTTTCGCAGAAAAGGAATATCAAATGGAATCCAAACAGAACGAAACCTTCGCGAGGATCTTTCTTGGAACAAACGCAATCCAGGAGACTTGGAGTGGAAGTCAGAGACGCAACGAGGTGGCCACGAGGCAGGAGGGCGCGCCCCGGGGGGTAGGCACGCCCCCACCCTCGTGGGCCCCTCGTATCTCCACCAACTTACTTCTTTTGCCTATATATACTCTTATACCCTAAAAACATCCAGGAGAGCCACGAAACCAATTTTCCACCGCCGCAACCTTCTATACCCGTGAGATCCCATCTTGGGGCCTTTCCGGCGATCACGGAGGGCTTCTACACCAACACCATAGCCTCTCCGATGATGTGTGAGTAGTTTACCACAGACCTTCGGGTCCATAATTATTAGCTAGATGGCTTCTTCTCTCTCTTTGGTTCTCAATACAAAGTTCTCCTCGATGTTCTTGGAGATCTATTCGATGTAATACTTTTATGTGTGTTTGTCGAGATCTGATGAATTGTGGGTTTATGATCAAGATTATCTATGAACAATATTTGATTCTTCTCTGAATTCTTATATGCATGATTTAATATCTTTGCAATCTCTTCGAATTATCGGTTTAGTTTGGCCTACTAGATTGATCTTTCTTGCAATGGGAGAAGTGCTTAGCTTTGGGTTCAATCTTGCGGAGCTCGATCCCAAAGGATGTAAAGGGAACCGACACGTATTGTATTGTTGCCATCGAGGATAAAAAGATGGGGTTTATATCATATTGCTTGAGTTTATCCCTCTACATCATGTCATCTTGCCTAATGTGTTACTCTGTTCTTATGAACTTAATACTCTAGATGCATGCTGATAGCGGTCGATGTGTGGAGTAATAGTAGTAGATGCAGAATCGCTTCGGTCTACTTGACACGGACGTGATGCCTATGTTCATGACCATGCCTAGATATTCTCATAACCATGCGCTTTTCTATCAATTGCTCGGCAGTAATTTGTTCACCCACCGTAATATACGCTATCTTGAGAGAAGCCACTAGTGAAACCTATGGCCCCCGAGTCTACTTTACATCATATAAGTTTTCGATCTATAATTATAGTTTACTATTTATTTTGCAATCTTTATTTTCCAATCTATACAACAAAAATACCAAAAATATTTATCGTATTATCTTTATCAGATCTCACTTTTGCAAGTGGCCGTGAAGGGATTGACAACCCCTTTATCGCGTTGGTTGCAAGGTTCTTGATTGTTTGTGCAGGTACTAGGCGACTTGCATGTAGTCTCCTACTGGATTGATACCTTGGTTCTCAAAAACCGATGGAAATACTTATGCTACTTTGCTGCATCACCCTTTCCTCTTCAAGGGAAAACCAACACATGCTCAAGAGGTAGCAAGAAGGATTTCTGGCGCCGTTGCCGGGGAGATCTATGCTCAAGTCAAGACATAGCAAGTACCCATCATAAACTCTTCTCCCTCGCATTACATTATTTGCCATTTGCCTCTCGATTTCCACTCCCCCACTTCACCTTTGCCGTTTTATTCGCCCTCCTTCCGTTCGATCTTGTGTTACCATGTACCTTCTTTTTGGTTGCATCTTTGCTTGCTAAAAGTTTATGGATCCTCATCCACTCGCTAATCTCTTTAAGGGATCCAATTATGATGAACCTATTTCTAGTGAGTTGAGTGCACTAGATTATCTTTATGTGGTTTTGCTTGAAATTCGTGAATCTGAAAATTGTCATGAAGTACTTTATGAAGCGATTCACGATAGATCTTTGAATAAAAAGCATGATTGCAATGATTTTATTATAAATTCTATAGATGTAAATTCTGCTAATAATATGCAAAACCCTAAGCTTGGGGATGCTAGTTTTGCTATGTCCTCTACTTGTTGCAATGATCATGATTGGGGTGATAGTGCTTCTTATGATCTTGAAAATTTATTTAAGCCCTATGATGAATATGAGATTGATAAAAATGTTTGCAATAATATTGAAAGTGTCTTTGGAAGAGTGTCAACTTTAGATCCCACATATTTGGAGAATGTTCAATGTTATGAAGTTTTTGATAAAAGTGGGTTTGGAGAGGTCATGACTTTAGTTAATGATATTCCCACTATTTTGGAAGAGTGTCAACTTTCCATGCATGTGGATCGTGTTGAAAATATTTTATGTGATAGCTATTTTGTTTAATTTGCTTATTATCCCACATGTAATTATTATGAGAGAGGAAAATATGGTTGTAGAAATTTTCATGTTACAAAATTACCTCTCGTTATGTTGAGATTGCTAGTGTTTCTTTCCACTTCCTTGCATATGCTAGTTTTTGCTTGCTTTGATAATTTATTTGCCTATAAGATGCCTATGCATAGGAAGTATGTTAGACTTAGATGTGTTTTTCCTATGATATATGATGCTCTCTTTGTGCTTCAATACTTGTCTTTCATGTGAGCATCATCGAAATTATCAACGCCTAGCTAGGGGCGTTAAACGATAGCACTTGTTGGGAGGCAACCCAATTTTATTTTTGTTCCTTGATTTTTGTTCCTGTTTAGTAATAAATAATTCATCTAGCCTCTTTTTAGATGTGGTTTTATGTTTTAATTAGTGTTTGTGCCAAGTAGAACCAATAGGATCTTCTTGGATGATAGTTGTTTGATCTTGCTGAAAAGACAGAAACTTTGTGCTCACGAAAATAATTGTTAAATTCACCAGAACGAGATAAAATACCAATTCTTTTTGCAGTAGATCAATACACAAAATATCCAGGTTTTCCTAGTTTTTCATAATTTTTGGAGTTCCATAATTATTCGAACAAATCAGATTGCTACAGATTGTTCTGTTTTTGACAGATTCTATTTTGTGTGTGTTGTTTGCTTATTTTGATGAATCTATGGCTAGTATCCGGGGGTATGAACCATAGAGAAGTTGGAATACAGTAGGTTTAACACAAATATAAATAAATAATGAGTTCCTTACAGTACCTTAAAGTGGTGGTTTGTTTTCTTACACTAACGGAGCTCATGTGATTTTATGTTTAAGTTTTGTGTTGTGAAGTTTTCAAGTTTTTGGGTAAAGATTTGATGGATTTTGGAATAAGGAGTGGCAAGAGCCTAAGCTTGGGGATGCCCAAGGCACCCCAAGTAAAATTCAAGGACAACCAAAAGCCTAAGCTTGGGGATGCCCCAGAAGGCATCCCCTCTTCGCCTTCGCTCATCGGTAACTTTACTTGGGGCTATATTTTTATTCACCACATGATATGTGTTTTGCTTGGATCGTCTTGTACGATTTGAGTCTTTGCTTTTTAGTTTACCACAATCATACTTTCTGTACACACCTTTTTGAGAGACACACATGAATCGGAATTTATTAGAATACTCAATGTGCTTCACTTATATCTTTTGAGCTAGATAATTTTTGCTCTAGTGCTTCACTTATACCTTTTTAGAGCATGGTGGTGGTTTTATTTTATAGAAATTATTGATATCTCATGCTTCACTTATATTATTTTGAGAGTCTTTTAGAACAGCATGGTAATTTGCTATGGCTATAAAATTGGTCCTAATATGATAGGCATCCAAGATGGGTATAATAAAAAAATTCATATAGAGTGCATTAAATACTATGAGAAGTTTGATACTTGATAGTTGTTTTGAGATATAAAGATGGTAATATTAGAGTCGTGCTATTTGAGTAATTGTGGAATTGAGAAATACTTGTGTTGAGGTTTGCAAGTCCCGTAGCATGCACGTACGGTAAACGTTGTGTGACAAAATTGAAGCATGAGGTGTTCTTTGATTGCTTTCCTTATGAGTGGCGGTCGGGGATGAGCGATGGTCTTTTCCTACAATCTATCCCTCTAGGAGCATGCGCGTATTGCTTGGTTTTGATGACTTGTAGATTTTTGCAATAAGTATGTGAGTTCTTTATAACTAATGTTGAGTCCATGGATTATACACACTCTCACCCTTCCATCGTTGCTAGCCTCTTGATGCAGTGCATTGCCCTTTCTCACCTTGAGAGTTGGTGCAAACTTCGCCAGTGCATCCAAACCCTGTGATATGATACGCTCTATCACACATAAGCCTCCTTATATCTTCCTCAAAACAGCTACCATACCTACCTATTATGGCATTTCCATAGCCATTCCGAGATATATTGCCATGCAACTTTCCACCGTTCCATTTATTATGACACGCCCCATCATTGTCATATTTCTTTGCTTGATCATGTAGTTGAAGTCGTATTTGTGGCAAAGCCACCTTCACAATTCTTTCATACATGTCACTCTTGATTCATTGCATATCCCGGTACACCACCGGAGGCATACACATAGAGTCATATTTTGTTCTAAGTATCGAGTTGTAATTCTTGAGTTGTAAGTAAATAAAAGTGTGATGATTTTCATTATGAGAGCATTGTCCCATGTGAGGAAAGGATGATGGAGACTATGATTCCCTCACAAGTCGGGATGGGACTCCGGACGAAAAAAGAGAGGCCAAAGAAGCCCAAACAAAAAAAAGAGGCCATAAAAAAAGAGAAGGCCCAAATAAAAAAAGAGAGAAAAAGAGAGAAGGGGCAATGTTACTATCCTTTTTCTACACTTGTGCTTCAAAGTAGCACCATGATCTTCATGATAGAGAGTCGCTTATTTTGTCACTTTCATATACTAGTGGGAATTTTCATTATAGAACTTGGCTTGTATATTCCGGTGACGGGCCTCCTCAAAATGCCCTAGGTCTTCGTGAGCAAGCAAGTTGGATGCA
Source organism: Aegilops bicornis (assembly GCA_021605145.1). Lineage (NCBI taxonomy): Eukaryota > Viridiplantae > Streptophyta > Magnoliopsida > Poales > Poaceae > Aegilops > Aegilops bicornis. Next base: position 195,243,391 of record CM038674.1, read on the forward strand.
CACCCACTTAGTTTCTTTCGTTGAGATTTCATATATTTCTAGCTCTAGTGTATCCGTTGCATGGCAATCCCTACTCCTTGCATTGACATCAATTGATGGGCATCTCCATAGCCTGTTGATTAGCCGCGTCAATGTGAGACTTTCTCCTTTTTGTCTTCTCACACAACCTCCATCATCATATTCTATTCCACCCATAGTGCTATGTCCATGGCTCGCGCTCATATATTGCGTGAAAGTTGAAATAGTTTGAAAAGGCTAAGTATGAAACAATTTCTTGGCTTGTCATCGGGGTTGTGCATGATGGGAGCATTTTGTGTGACGAAAATGAAGCATGGCCAAACTATATGATTTTGTAGGGATAAGCTTTCTTTGGCTATGTTATTTTGATAAGACATAATTGCTTGGTTACCATGCTTGAAATATTATTATTTTTATGTCAATATTAAACTTTTGTCTAGAATCTTTTGGATCTAAACTTTCATGCCACAATAAAGAGAATTACATTGAAAATTATGCTAGGTAGCATTCCACATCAAAAAATCTGTTTTTATCATTTACCTACTCGAGGACGAGCAGGAATTAAGCTTGGGGATGCTTGATACGTCTCCAATGTATCTATAATTTTTTATTGTTCCATACTATTATATTATTTGTTTTGGATGTTTAATGGGCTTTAATATACTCTTTTATATTATTTTTGAGACTAACCTATTAACCGAAGGGCCAGTGCAAATTGCTATTTTTTTGCCTATTTCAGTGTTTCGCAGAAAAGGAATATCAAACGCAATCCAAATGGAACGAATCCTTCGCGAGGATCTTTCTTGAAACAAACGCAATCCAGGAGACTTGGAGTGGAAGTCAGAGACTCAACGAGGTGGACACGAGGCAGGAGGGCGCGCCCCCCACCCTCGTGGGCCCCTCGTAGCTCCACCGACCTACTTCTTTCGCCTATATATACTCTTATACCCTGAAAACATCCAGGAGAGCCACGAAACCACTTTTCCACCGCCGCAACCTTCTGTATCCGTGAGATCCCATCTTGGGGCCTTTTCCGACGATCTGCCGGAGGGGGATTCAATCAGAGGGCTTCTACATCAACACCATAGCCTCTCCGATGATGTGTGAGTAGTTTACCACAGACCTTCGGGTCCATAGTTATTAGCTAGATGGCTTCTTCTCTCTCTTTAGTTCTCAATACAAAGTTCTCCTCGATGTTCTTGGAGACCTATTCGATGTAATACTTTTGCGATGTGTTTGTCGAGATCCGATGAATTGTGGGTTTATGATCAAGATTATCTATGAACAATATTTGATTCTTCTATGAATTCTTATATGCATGATTTGATATCTTTGCAAGTCTCTTCGAATTATCGGTTTAGTTTGGCCTACTAGATTGATCTTTCTTGCAATGGGATGAGTGCTTAGCATTGGGTTCAATCTTGCGGTGCTCGATCCCAGTGACAGAAAGGGAACCGACACATATTGTATTGTTGCCATCGAGGATAAAAAGATGGGGTTTATATCATATTGCTTGAGTTTATCCCTCTACATCATGTCATCTTGCCTAATGCGTTACTCTGTTCTTATGAACTTAATACTCTCGATGCATGCTGGATAGCGGTCGATGTGTGGAGTACTAGTAGTAGATGCAGAATCGTTTCGGTCCACTTGACACGGACGTGATCCTATGTTCATGATCATGCCTAGATATTCTCATAACTATGCGCTTTTCTATCAATTGCTCGGCAGTAATTTGTTCACCCACCGTAATATATGCTATCTTGAGAGAAGCCACTAGTGAAACCTATGGCCCCCGGGTCTACTTTACATCATATAAGTTTCCGATCTATAATTCTAGTTTACTATTTATTTTGCAATCTTTATTTTCCAATCTATACAACCAAAATACCAAAAATATTTATCTTATTATATTTACCAGATCTCACTTTTGCAAGTGGCCGTGAAGGGATTGACAATCCCTTTATCGCGTTTGTTGCAAGGTTCTTGATTGTTTGTGCAGGTACTAGGCGACTTGAGTGTAGTCTCCTACTGGATTGATACCTTGGTTCTCAAAAACTGAGGGAAATACTTACGCTACTTTGCTGCATCACCCTTTCCTCTTCAGGGGAAAACCAACGCATGCTCAAGAGGTAGCAATGGCACATGTAAATTTGCTTAGAACGGCAAAACAATACCGCATATAGATAGATATAGTGGACTCATGTGGCAAAACTGGTTTAAAGGATTTTGGATGCACAAGTAGAGATGATACTTAGTGCAAAATGAAGGCTAGCAAAAGATTGGGAAGCGACCAACCAAGAAAACGAATAATCTCATAAGCAAGCATTAAGCATAATTAACACCGAATAATGCACCACAAGTAGGATATAATTTTCATTGCATGATTATTGACTTTCGTGCATGCATAGGGAATCACAAACCTTAACACCAATATTCTTACTAAAGCACAATTACTCATCAACATAACTCACATATCACATCATCATATATCAAAAATATTACTAGGAATCAAGTTTATTTTGTCCAGTGATCTTCATGACATTTCCTTTTTTTACTTTATACTTCTTGGATATCTATCACTTTGAGACTAATTTTCACGTGTTGCTTTTCACAAGCTCAAACAAATATAAGTGAAGATCATGAGCATAACAAATTTTCTTTCTCTCAAAATAATTTAAGTGAAGCAAGAGAGAATTTGTTCAAAATTTTACTAACTCCCAAATAAATCTAAGTGAAGCAAGAGAGCATTTCTTCAAAAATACTAAGCACACCGTGCTCAAAAAGATATAAGTGAAGCACTAGAGCAAGTCCTAGCTCATAAAAGATTTAAGTGAAGTATAGAGAGCAATTCTAACAAGTCATGATATAATTTTAGCTCTCTCAAATAGGTGTGTCCAGCAAGGATTGATGACTTAAAACACTAAATAAAACAAGCAAATACACATATCATACAAGACGCTCCAAGCAAAACGCATATCATGTGACGAATAAAAATATAGCCTCGTGTAAAATACCGATAGTTGTTGGAAGAAAGCGGGGATGCCACTCGGGGACATCCCCAAGCTTAGTTGGTTGCTAATTTTTGGATAATATATTGGGATGCCGGGGCATCCCCAAGCCTAGGCTCTTACATCCTTCCTTCATCTATCATAAGATAACCCAAAACTTGAAAACTTCAATCACACAAAACTCAACAAAACCTTCATGAGATCCGTTAGTGTAAGTAAAATAAACCACTACTATAAGTGCTGTATCAAACCAATTATTATTTTGTTTTTGTATTATATCTACTGTATTCCAACTTTTCTATGGCAAAAACTCATCAAAGAAAACCATAGAGACATCAAAATAAGCACACAACACAAAGAAAACAGAATCTGTCAAAACAGAACAGTCTGTAGCAATCTGATTTGTTCGAATACATCTGGAACTCCAAAAATTCTAAAAAACTAGGAAAACCTGGATAATTTGTATATTGATCTTCTTAAAATATATTTAGAATTTTATCACGTTCTGGTGAATTTTAACAATTATTTTTGTGAGCACAAAGTTTCTGTCTTTTTCAGCAAGATCAAACAACTATCACCCAAGAAGATCTTATTGGTTCTACTTGGCACAAACACAAATTAAAATATAAAAAACACAATAATAGCAGTAGCATAATAGTGTAAACACTCAAAAACAGAAATCAAAAGAAAAAATAAATTTTATTCATTGGGTTGCCTCCCAACAAGTGCTATAGTTTTACGCCCTTAGCTAGGCATAAAGCAAGGATCTAAGTTTTATCATCTTTAGTTTGAGATCCATAAGATACCCTTATGATTGATTCATAAGGTGTCTTAATTCTAGTTCTAGGAAAGTGTTCCATACCTTTCCTAAAGGAAATTGGAACTTAATATTGCCTTCTTTCATATCAATCACGGCACGGATAGTGCGTAAAAACGGTCTACCAAGAATAATTGGACAAGACGGATTGCAATCAATATCAAGAACAATAAAATATATGGGAAAATAATTCCTATTTGTAAGAATAAGAACATCATTAATTCTTCCCATAGGATTTTTAATAGTAGAATCCGCCAAGTGCAAATTCAAGGAACATTCTTCAAGATTGGTAAGACCAAGCACATCACATAAAGATTTCAGAATTGTAGAAACACTAGAACCCAAGTCACACAAAGAAAAACACTCATAATTTTTAATCTTCACATTGATAGTAGGTTACCATTCATCATGCAATTTTCTAGGAATTGAAACTTCCAATTCAAATTTTTCTTCAAGAGCTTTCATCATAGCATCAACAATATGTTTAGTAAAAGGTTTATTTTGCTCATAAGCATGGGGTGAATTTATCATGGATTGCAACAAAGAAATACAATCAATCAAAGAGCAACTATCATAATTAAAGTCTTTGTAATCCAAAAGAGTGGGTACATCACTAGTTAAAGGTTTGACCTCTCCAAACCAACTTTTATAAATTTTCTCAACAAGATTTTCAACCTCCGAAATATTGGGACGCCTTCTACCTAAAGTTGACTCTTCTCCAGTCCCTTTTTCATCATTCTTATCTTAACTGAACAGGGAATAAATAGAAGAAACACCAATCATTTTGAGATCTTCATTATCTTTGCAAGAATAATCACTAGAAAAAGCTTTCTCTAAAACTTCTCTTTTATCTCTAAGCATAGCAGTTCTTTTCTTACTTTCATCGATAGAAACATAAAGAGATTTAATTGATCCATCTACTTTAGGCACAAACAATTTCATATTGACATTTTCCACATCATGAGCAATTTTATCAACACTTCTAGACAAATCATCAATCTTATTCAACTTTTCTTCTATGAAAGTGTTGAAAACTTTTTGTGTGTTGATAATTTCTTAATATTATTCTCAATATCAAAGGTGTTACTATTATTATTGTAAGATTGATTTCCATAGGAATTACCATAATTATTAGAGGAATCACTAGGAAAAGGCCTAGGATTAAAATTACCTCTATAAGCATTGTTGTTGAAATTATTTCTAGAGATAAAATTCACATCAATGGCATAACTATTTTGCTCAATAAAAGTAGACAAAGGCATATCATTAAAATCAATAGGAGCACTTTTACTAGCAACCAATTTCATAAGAGCATCAACTTTATCACTCAAAGAAGAAATTTCTTCAACCGAATTAACTTTTTTACTAGTAGGAGCTCTTTCGGTATGCCATTGTGAATAATTTGCCATGATATTATTAAGCAATTTGGTGGCTTCACCCAAAGTAATTTCCATAAAAGTACCACCCGCGGCGGAATCTAAAATATTACGAGAAACAAAATTCAACCCCGCATTAAATTGTGTATGATCATCCAAAGATTTAACCCATGAGTTGGGCAATTCGTTAGCATCATTTTCATCCTTTCCCAAGATTGTGCAACATGCTCATGTTCAAGTTGCTTGAAATTCATGATCTGGGTTCTAAGGGAAATATTTTTTGCGGGAGGAAAATACTTAGTGATAAAATCATATTTGCACTTATTCCAAGAATCAATACTATTACGAGGCAATGCAGAGAACCAAATTTTTGCAGAATCACGCAAAGAGAACAGAAATAATTTCATCTTGACCACATCATTGTCCACATCTTTTTTCTTTTGCATATCGCATAATTCCAGAAGGTATTAATATGGGATGCATCATCCTCATTTTGAGTACTAGAAAATTGGTCTATCATAACAAGATTCAGCAAAGCAGTATTAATATCACAAGTCTCCGTACTAGTGGCGGGAGGAGCAAGCGAAGTGCCAATAAAATCATTGTTGTTGGTATTTGAGAAATCACATAACTTAGTGTTCTCTTGAGTCATGATGACCACACAACAAGATTGCACTCAAAAACAGATCTGGCAAGAAAACGGCGAACGGAAAAAGAGAGGCGAATAAAACGGCAAATTTCTATGAAGTGGGGAAGAGGAAAACGAGAGGAAAATGGCGAATAATGTAAATTGCATGGAGATGAGATTTGTGATTAGGAACCTGGTATGTGTTGAAGATCCTCCTCGGCAACGGCGCCAGAAATTGCTTTTGATGTCGCTTGAAGCTATGTCGATATTTCCCCAAAGAGGAAGGGATGATGCAGCACAACGGCGGTAGGTATTTCCCTCAGATATGAAACCAAGGTTACCGAACCAGTAGGAGAACCAAGCAACACAACGTAAACAGCCCCTACACACAAATAACAACACCTCACAACCCGGCGTGTTAAAGGGTTGTCAATCCCTTTCAGGGTACGGCGCCAGAAATTGCGTGTTGACGGGAGAAAGTTGTAATAGATTAAAATAATAGATCACAAATAAAATAAAGTGCAGCAAAGTATTTTTGGTTTAATAGATCTGAATAAAAATGCAAAGGAAAATAGATCGCAAGCAAATATATGAGAAAGAAGAGCCGGGGGCCGTAGGTTTCACTAGTGGCTTCTCTCGAGAAAAATAGCAAACGGTGGGTAAACAAATTATTGTTGGGAAATTGATAGAACCTCAAATAATTATGAAGATATCCAGGCAATGATCATTACATATGCATCACGTCCAAGATTAGTACACCGACTCCTGCCTACATCTACTACTACTACTCCACACATCGACCGCTATCCAGCATGCATCTAGTGCATTAAGTTCATGGGAAAACCGAGTAATGCAATAAGAACGATGACATGATGTAGAAAAGATCCGTTTATCTATATGGCTGTAGATATAGATCTCGTCTTTTTATCCTTAGTAGCAACGATACATACGTGTTTGTTCCCTTTCTGTCACTAGGATCAAGCACCGTAAGATCAAACCCACTACCGGGCACCTCTTCCCATTGCAAGATAAATAGATCGAGTTGGCCAAACAAAACCCAAATATTGGAGAAGAAATACGAGGCTATAAGAGATCATGCATATAAGAGATCAAAGAAACTCAAATAACTTTCATGGATATAAAAAGATATGATCGATCATAAACTCAAAGTTCATCAGATCCCAAAAAACACACCGCAAAAGAGTTACATCATATGGATCTCCTAGAGACCATTGTATTGATAATTCATCGAGAGAGATAAAGCCATCTAGCTACTAACTACGGACCCGAAGGTCTACAAGGAACTAATCACACATCATCGGAGAGGTACCAATGGAGGTGGTGAACCCCATCCGAGTTGGTGTCTAGATTGGATCTGGTGGTTCTGGACTCTGCGGCGGCTGAATGAATATTTCGTCGATCGTTTTAGGGTTTTGGTATTTTTGGGGTATTTATAGAACAAAGAGGCGGTTCAGGGGGCACCCGAGGTGGGCACAACCCACCAGGGCACGCCTAGGCCTCTGGCGCATACAGTGGGTTGTGCCCCGTCAGCACCCCCAGTGCAACCAGGGCCCATTGCCTTCCTTCTGGCCCATAAAAAATCATCATGGAGTTTCGTGGCATTTGGACTTCATGTGATATTGATTTCCTGCAATGTAAAAAAACATGGAAAAAACAACAACTGGCACTTGGCACTATGTCAATAGGTTAGTACCAAAAAATGATAATAAAACATCCAAGATTGACAATAAAACAGCATGGAACAATAAAAAATTATAGATACGTTGGAGGCGTATCACAGCTCTACTGCTACCACCTGCATCCAGGCCTTGCTCATCCACAAAATCCTAGATCCCGGCTTGATTCTTGAGAGTTTGAAAGAGTTGTTCCAATCAAAAGAAATATCTTCTCCCTCTCCTTCTTGTGACCAAAGAAAATCGTGATTTGAGAAAGTCTTGAGCTTTTTCCCCTCAGATCTTATTACTCTTGGAGGTTGGAGATTCCTAGGCGGTAGGAGTCTTTCGGTGAGGAATCAATCATTGTGATTACCCTCGAAAAGTTTGTGAGGGTTTGGAGACCACCCCAAGGTCTACCACTAGTGGTTGAGAAACGCCTTCATGGTGTTGTCTCAAAGAGAGAATAGGGTGAGCCTTCGTGGCATTGGTGTGCCTTCGTGATAACATCCACCTCTCTAAACGGTAACGTAGCTTCCCTCGAAGGAAGTGAACATCGGCATACATCCTCGTCTCTCGGAGTTGCGGTTATTCCTAACCCTAACTCTCTACTTGTGGTTACTTGTCTCTTAGCACTTACTTATATCATATTGTGCTTGCTTACTCACATATTTGTATTAGTTGTTTACCTTGCTTAGCTCTTAGCATCATACTTGCAATTGTTAGGCTCACTATCATATTCTGCATTATTGCCTAAAATTGCTAAGTAATAATTAAAATTTGTAATTGTACCTATTCACCCCCCCTCTAGGTCCATCTCGATCCTTTCAATTGGTATCAGAGCCTTGTGCTCTATTCTTGTGGCTTAACCGCCCTAGAGCGAGATGAACCCCGATGGGACTCCCCTTGTTGCAGATCCGAAGAGTACAGGGGCGGCTTCCACGGAAGCCAAGTCCTTCACTTCAGAGGATCTGGAACAAGCTCTTGCTAAGCAAAAGGAGGAGCATGATGCCTCTCTTGAGGCCTTGGTCCAGATGAGGATAGCCACACTAACCACGATACTTGCACCACTTTCTGGTGGTGCGGCCTCGAGGCCAGCTGTGTGTAACATCCCAAAATTCTAAATTTTGGGATGTTATAATAAATAGATAGATTGGTTGTTTGTTTGATTATTGTGTGATTGATTGACTGAAAGTGAGTGAAATTCGAACTTCTTGAAACTTAAATGAGAGGGAATAAAAGGACTTTCCCAAACTTTCATTTTTTGCACTTATGATCTCAGTGAATTCAAATACTTTTCATCACAAAACCCTGGAGAGAAGATGACATGACTTCTTCCATTTATTTAAATGAAAAGGGGTGTTGAAAATATTTGAATTTCATTTGAAAATATTTCAAATTCAGAAACTTTAAGCAACTCAATGATTTTCATGAGAGAAGATAAAATGACTTCTTCAAAACATATGAAATATGAGTTGGAAGTTTAAAAGGATCACATTCAGGGTCCTTTTGAAATTATTTTCAATTTGGAGTTATTTGGGTTTTACTCAAATTGTTTTTCCCCAAAATAAAATATATGGAAAATAGGGTAACATGATTCCCTACAACAGAAAACTGGAGACAAATTAATTTGAAATCATTTTGGTATTTTTAAAATGATTTTTAGTGGGTTTTATTGCACCAGAAGCACTCTTTGCTTTATTTGAATTTTTGAGGATTTTATTTGACGTTAGTAAAATGTTCATGCTGTAGGAAATATTTTTCTGAAAATTTTGATATATTACATGCCTATATAATATTTATATTTATTTTGTTTTATTTGTTTTTGTTCATCTGGAAAAATTTTATTAAAAAAAACTTCTTTCCCCGCGGGTCAACTGGGCCGAACCCCAGCCAGCCGGCCTAGCCCAGCGCCGCACCCCGCTCGTCCCCGAGCTCGGGACGGACTCCCGCACCCGCACGGCGTCGCCGCCTCCGTACGCCACCCGGACTCCCTCCGTCGCCTCTCCATTGCCCCCTCGCCCACGCCTCGCGCCTCCTCCTCTCCTTAAATAGCGGCCCCGGGCTCCGCCTCTCCCGCATCTCGCCGAGCCGCGGGAGCCCGCTGCATCTCGCCGCAACCGCTGCTGCCGCCGACAAGCTGCGCCGCCCCGCCGCACTTCGCCCGCGCCGCCTACTGCTGCCTCGTGCCACGTAGCCGCCCCGCGCCGCCTCTCGCCGGAGCCGCCGCTCGCCTCACCATTGACCGATGCCGGCTGGACCCCGTTTAACCGGTAAAAAACCGGCCCGGCTGGTAAAACCCTAATTAGGTTTTTATTTCGGTCCTTTTCGGTTAGTTATATCGGTTCTTCCCTTTAGTTAGATTTATTTTATGGACGTTCATTAGTTAGGGTTCGGTAGTGAACGAGATCGTTCCTTAGTTCTCTGTAGCGAAATTTCGCAGTTTAGTCTCTTTCTTTTTATTTTTTTAGTTTTCTGCCAGGGACTCGTTTGTGAATATTTTATTTACAGATTGGCCCCTGTTTTCAAACAATCACTACTTTTTACTCGTTTACCAAATCCAACAAAACCAACGCCCACTTCTTATTTATGATCCCCTCTATCCAGTTAATCAACTTAAACATGTTTTTGAAAGTTTAAAATTTGATTTCAAACAGATTTGAATTTGAACTTCGGCTGATCGTAATTTGAGTTTCATAGCTCCGTTTGAGTTGATTCTTTTTGCAAATTAAAGCACTTGACCTAAAATTTCTGATAAGGCCAAATTCACATAATTTTGGTACTGTTAGAAATTGGTTTATGTTGCAAGAGTTATTTGCTTGGTTTTAAAGTTTTTTGAATCGTCTTCTTCGATCTTTCTGATCTTTTGAGTGATTGCTTATGTGTGGTTACTATTGCTTGCTTACGATAGATTGACCAGAGTGTGACGAGTAGAACTATCAAGATTTTTTAGTGTGAATCATCTTCATCAACATTGCAGGCAAGTTCACACTTTGATCATATTCCCTTTCATACCCAGTTTTTATGCATTAGTTTCACCCTCAAACATTTCCTGAGTAGGATTGATAACTTGTGGGTATTGGGAAGTAGTTGATGAGGTAGGAACCTATTGCCCTGCATTCAAACATGGGGAGTTACCATTACGTTATGCTTATATTGCCATGCTATGCTCGTAGACGTGGATTGGGTTTGAGTGTATCCATGACAGATGTGAGATTGTTAATTAATGGCTCAACTTAAGGTGGCAACTTAAATACACATCTGGGTGGATTGAGGCACCTGGGAATTCCAGTGATTGCCCGTATTTTTGGAAATCCCGGGGTACCATGTGATTCTCCTATGGACCGCCACCCAGGCTCAAAGGGATCATGAGATTATTCATACTAGAAACTTCCGTGTGCAGCCACAAGCTATTATGGCCTCTAGCATTGTTGATTAAGTCGTGTGAACTCTTACAGTGGTAGACTAGGAGATGTAGAGGATGTAGGTGGTACGGTCTACCCATCATAAGGTGCTAACGCTTCTGGAAGACTGTGTCTCGGTCATTTGTTTCTCAAACACCATGTAGTGCGAGAAATCCAACGGAGGAGATCGAGTCTTGTGGGGAAAAGTCATAAACCTCTGCAGAGTGTACAAACTAATCATGATTAGTCGTGTCCCCGGTTATGGACATCTTGAGTATCTGGTTCTTGGATTATCATGTTGACTCATCACGTTACTTAAATAATTTGTTGGGCTGTTAATGTTTACCTTTAATTGGGATTGAGAGGGGGTTTACCTTCTCAATATTTTCAACCAACTTAAAAGTTAAATAAAATATATTCCTTTGCAGTAGGGAAAAATTGGCTTTTCGCAAAAACCTTATAACCATAGAGCTTTTCCACCAGCCATATATGCATGTAGTGATAGTCATTGTTCATCATTCTCTATGGTGTGAATTTGCCAGTACATTCAATGTATTGACCCTTTGTGGCTGCAACGTCTCATGTTGCAGGATCTTACGACGAGTAAGTGATACGTTAGGGTTAAGATTTCTACACTCAACTTTGCCGTTGGTGTTGATGGGAATCCACAACCTTGTTACTTCCGCTATTTGGATTAAGGTAATAGTATTTACGTTACTTTATACATGTGTTTTTCCTCTGTTATAAATCCTTGGGTACTGTGTGCGTCAGCATACCGATCCAGGGATGACACTTAAGCATAGAGACTTGACCGTCTGAGGTCAGGGTCGCTACAAGATGGTATCAGAGCACATGTTGACTGTAGGACATGACCCTAGAAATTGGCAAGCCCATAGGAAAGATTTTCTCTACAACTTCTTTTCAAAATATCTTTTACCTCTCTTCTCTTCTGAGCTTATTCAAAAGTTCCCTTTTAAGTGAGACCATATCCCTTTCCCCTTTTGACCACTCGAAGATTCGACTGATGAGACCACTTCAAGAAGTATAAGATATCGGACAACTAATACCACTTCGGAATGAAGAGGATTTTATCGTTCATTATGATAATGGAAACTACAACGGTTGAAGACTAGGATAATTTGAAGACCCTGAAGAATTCTTAGATTTTTATGACCTAGGAAGGCTACCCTTATGGAACTTGGCAGACTATGGAAGTTGTCAATACCCGAGATCAAGGTGTATCATAGAAAGACCGGAGCATGGAGAGTTAAAAACTCAAAGTTCTGTCAAGGAAAACCCTAAGGCAGGAGATATCAACTATGGAGAGATAGCTCATGGAAATGACAAGAGCAGAAACACGGCTATCCATGATGTTATCGCCCGCTTATGCTATTGTCACCATGCTGAGTTAAGCATGCATGTGCATGGAAGGATTGGATGGTAGAAGGCTGATGGAGCACCTATCAGCAAGATGAAGTTTTAACCTTAGCCGGTGTATCACCAGGATCTGGGTGTTACATCAAGAAGTTAAGATGGACCTACAAGAAGCAGTATTTGATAAGGAAGCATTTCGTGAAGAACTCATGACCCAGAAGCTGAAAGTAGTCAAGCTAGAGGAGCCAAACCTTGAGACATCAAAGATTCGTCAGCAACTGAAGGATAGTAGGAACATGGTTCATGCCAAGGATGATGTAACCCAGAAGTTCGGAATGCAACTCCAGAAATATTAAATGACCTCACGATAGACTTTGCGACAACAGAGATGATATGGCAAAAGAACTTGAGAAGGTCAAGCACGATCGGAAGAAGCCATCGGAGACATGAACAAGACCTGAAGAGTTTTACGACATTGAAGATTTATTAACCTTTAGAAGACCAAACCCCTGTTATATACTTATGTTAGATGCGATGTTTGTGAGCTGTCATTTGTTTGATGTTTTTTTTCCGACAGCCATAAATAAAATCTACATTTTCAAAACTATTGTTTGTATTGTGTGCATCCCTCTCTATCTCTCTTATCCCACCCCAAAACCCTTGGACCCAATAGAGGATGAATGGAGATGAGCTTATATTTTCTGGACCAGTGACTCAATTGGAGACGGACCGATGGATTCATAACATGGAGGATCAAATGGAGAATAACTCTGTAGCCGAAAAGGATATGGCCCAGCATGCTCTTCAGTGCTTTGTAAGAGTTGCTACTACTTGGTGGAGGATGTAGCAAACCATCAATGGATGGCAAAGAGTAACCACTTGGGATGAATTTAAGTTGACTCTGCAAAGATATCGTCTTGTGTCCTGGAAGTTGAGGCCTTATGGAAAGGATATGAAGAAACCTTGTGCATACAAGCCTTGTGGAGAAATAGGACACAACCATAAAGAAAACAAGGACGAATACCCTCATAAGCGGAGGATTACCAAAGGAGTTAGCCGAGGATCCCAGGGAACTTCGGTTGGAGATTGTTCCCAAAGGTTTTGTTGCAGAATTGGAAGTTCAGTCTACATTGTTGGGAAAGATCCGTGAAGCTTAGAAGGATGACAAAGTGATTGCTGAGGTAAAAGAGAGGATGAGCAAAGGAAAGGCCAAAGGTTTTCGTAAGGATAAGCACGACACCTTATGGTTCGAGGACCGTGTATATGTGCCCAATAATGCAAAGATCAGGAAGTTAATACTTCAGGAGGCTCATGACTCACCATACTCGATTAAGCCACAAACACCAAGATTTATTTGGATTTGAAGGAGGCGTTTACGGTGGACTGGTATGAAGAAGGATATTGCGGAGTATGTAGTCGTAGGTGATGTATGCCAGAGAGAGTAAAAGAAGAGCATCAGAAGCCAGCAGGATTACTACAGCCTATGCCGAACCCGAATGGAAGTGGGATAAGCTTGGCATGGATTTCATTACCAGATTTCCCAGAACCCGAACGGGATATGATTTTATTTGGGTAGTAGTTGATTTGCTTGACCAAAGTGGCTCACTTTATCCCAGTGAAAACCACCTATACAAGTGCGAAGTTGGCCAAGATATTTTTGACCAGGATAGTATGTCTACATGGAGTTCCGAGGACCATCGTATCAAATAGAGGAACACATTTTACCTCAAAGTTTTGGAATCAGCTGCACCAGACTTTGGGTACTAGGCTAGAGTTCAGTACAGCCTTTCATCCACAGACAGATGGATAGACCGAGAGAGTAAATCAGATTCTGGAGGACATGTTGAGAGCTTGTGATCTAGATTGTGGATCTAGTGGGGATGACAATCTGCCTTACGCGGTGTTCTCACACAACAATAGTTACCAGGCCAGTTTGAAGATGTCACCGTTTATAGCCCTGTATGGACAAAGGTGTAGAACATAATTGATGTGGGATGAAGTTGGAGACCGTCAGTTGTTTGGACCAGATTTGATCAAAGAGTCAGAAGAGAAGGTTAAGTTGATTCGAGAAGGTAGCCCAGTCCAGGCAGAAGAGTTATGAAGACTCAAAAACGCAAGGAGGTAGTCTATGAAATTGGAGACAGAGTCTTCGTGTGACCCCTCTGCGAGGAGGTAAACGATTTGGAGTTAAGGAAAGTTAGCCCCGAGATTTGTAGGACCATACCGAGTTTTGGAGCGTATGGGAGAAGTGGCCAACAAGTTGGAGTCACCCGAAGGACTGTCAGGAGTTCATGACGTGTTTCACATTTCCCAGTTGAAGAAGTGCCATGCAGAGATGGCCAATATTCCCCTGTAAGGACGCTTGACCCTGGAAAGGATAATAATGTTCCACGAAGTGGAGTATGGACTTCATAAGTATAAGTTTTTATCTCAATATGTTGGATACCCCAACAATATGAAGGGATGAAATATTATTGGATATAAAGGAGGTAGAATGTTAGTAATATGAAGCAATTGTAACTTCGTGATGAGTCTGAGTAATCACGTTTTAGTTTGGTACCAACAGAAGGAAGGGAGACAATACAATTGGATGGATTTTAAGTATGCTAGGAAGCTGGAAGTTGGATGTTGGAATAACGATCAGTTGCCCCGAGGATGAGTTCAAGGTTACAAGTGATGAGATGGGCCATAACCCACAGGCCCCAGGACCTGCCAATAAGCAAGCACACTCTTGCTGAAGGAAAAACCCTGGAAAAGATTACAACCTTACCCACCAACAATTTTATAGGAGTAACGCAAAACCTGAGAGTGGTGAAGGGACGATAGATGATTGTTTGGCTTGCAGAATCAATGGATTTATCCGAACCCAGTTCATCGACAAGAGAAATTCTGCAATGCTCGTGAGGATGACCGAGTGTTAGAATGCGAGATTCACTAAACCATATACAAGGTAATGATTTGGGTGCGGGATGGATTGATCACCATACCGACTTACTCTTATTATCCGCCTCGCTATGTGGGATGGTAAATCTGAGTGACTTACCTATAGTAGAGAGACGACGATCAAACCTTGTTTAAACCTTAGAATGGTATGATAATTTTTCCCTTGTACACGGCAGTTGCTGCCAACCATAGGTTATACGGTGAGGTTCAACCCAGACCTATTTCCTGCAGGAGAAACCATAATTGGATGACCGCCAGGAGATATCGATAGTTGTTTAGTATTGGCGCCAGACCCTTCAGCTAAGAAGACCCAGTCTCGGAATAACCTTACCAAGAGGAAAGGACAGAAGAATTTAGGAAAAGGTTATGCCGCTACCGGAAGAGATAGAGAAAGAATTATAATGAAGATCTGAGAAGACCGGCCCTGTCAAGAATAAGGATGGAGTATATGAATATTGATGGGACCGTAACAATGTTTCTAAGGGTGGTAGCACCCCAGACCCCATGTGATGATCGATGGATTTTGAGAAGACCCCCAAACCTAACCTATTTCTTTCTAGCTTCTCCGAATCTCGAGGACGAGATTCATTTTAAGGGTGGTAGATTTGTAACATCCCAAAATTCTAAATTTTGGAATGTTATAATAAATAGATAGATTGATTGGTTGTTTGATTGTTGTGTGATTGATTGACTGAAAGTGAGTGAAATTTGAACTTTTTGAAAGTTAAATGAGAGGGAATAAAAGGACTTTCCCAAACTTTCATTTTTGCATTTATGATCTCAGTGAATTCAAATACTTTTCATCACAAAACCCTGGAGAGAAGATGACATGACTTCTTCCATTTATTTAAATGAAAAGGGGTGTTGAAAATATTTGAATTTCATTTGAAAATATTTCAAATTCAGAAACTTTAAGCAACTCAATGATTTTCATGAGAGAAGATAAAATAACATATTCAAAACATATGAAATATGAGTTGGAAGTTTAAAAGGATCACATTCAGGGTCCTTTTGAAATTATTTCCAATTTGGAGTTATTTGGGTTTTATTCAAATTATTTTTCTCCAAAATAAAAATATATGGAAAATAGGGTAACATGATTCCCTACAATAGAAAATTGGAGACAAATTAATTTGAAATCATTTTGGTATTTTTAAAATGATTTTTAGTGGGTTTTATTGCACCAAAAGCACTCTTTGCTTTATTTGAATTTTTGAGTATTTTATTTGACGTTAGTAAAATGTTCATGCTGTAGAAAATAGTTTTTTGAAAATTTTGACATATTATATGCCTATATAATATTTTTATTTATTTTGTTTTATTTGTTTTTGTTCCTCTGGAAAAAATTTATTAAAAAAAACATCTTTCCCCGCGGGCCAGCCGGGCCGAAGCCCAGCCAGCCGGCCCAGCCCAGTGCCGCGCCCCGCTCGTCCCCGAGCTCGGGATGGACTCCTGCACCCGCAAGGCGTCGCCGCTTGTCCAGACGCCGGACTCCCTCGACCGCCTCTCCGTTGCCCCCTCGCCCACGCCTCGCGCCTCATCCCCTCCTTAAATAGCGGCCCCGGGCCCCGCCTCTCTCTCTGCCGCACCGCGCCGCCTCTCCCGCATCTTGTCGAGCCACCGGAGCCCGCTACATCTCGCCGCAACCGCCGCTGCCGCCGACGAGATACGCCGGCCCGCGCCGCCGCGCCGCCTACGCCTCGCGCCACGTAGCCGCCCGCGCCGCCTCTTCTTGAACCGCCGCTTTCGCCTCAGCGAACCGCCGCCCGCCTCGCCATTGGCCGTTGCCGGCCGGACCCCGTTTAACCGGTAAAAAACCGCCCCGACTGGTAAAACCCTAATTAGGTTTTTATTTCGGTTCTTTTCGGTTAGTTAGATAGGTTTTTCCCTTTAGTTAGATTTATTTTATGGACGTTCATTAGTTAGGGTTCGGTAGTGAATGAGATCGTTCTTTAGTTCTCTGTAGCGAACGTTCGCTGTTTAGTCTGCTTCTTTTTATTTTTTTAGTTTTTTGCCAGGGACTCGTTTGTGAATATTTTATTTACAGATTGGCCCCTGTTTTTCAAACAATCACTACTTTTTACTCGTTTTTCCAAATCCAACGAAACCAACGCCCACTTCTTTGTTATGATCCCCTCTATCCAGTTAATCAACTTAAACATGTGTTCGAAATTTTAAAATTTGATTTCAAACAGATTTGAATTTGAACTTCGTTTGATCGTAATTTGAGTTTCGTAGCTCCGTTTGAGTTGATTCTTTTTGCAAATTAAAGCTCTTGATCTAAACTTTCTGATAAGGCCAAATTCACATAATTTTGGTACTGTTAGAAATTGTTTTATGTTGCAAGATTTATTTTCTTGGTTTTAATGTTTTCTGAATCGTCTTCTTCAATCTTTCTGATCTTTTGAGTGATTGCTTATGTGTGGTTACTATTGCTTGCTTACGATAGATTGACCGGAGTGTGACGAGTAGAACTGTCAAGATTTTTGAGTGCGAATCATCTTCATCAAAATTGTAGGCAAGTTCACACTTCATATTCCCTTTTATACCCAGTTTTTTATGTATTAGTTTCACCCTCAAACATTTCATGAGTAGGATTGATAACTTGTGGGTATTGGGAAGTACTTGATGATGTAGGAACCTATTGCCCTGCATTCAAACATGGGGATTTACCATTACATTATGCTTATATTGCCATGCTATGCTCGTAGACGTGGATTGGGTTTGAGTGTATCCATGACAGATGTGAGATTGTTAATTAATGGCTCAACTTAAGGTGGCAGCTTAAATACACATCCGGGTGGATTAAGGCACCTAGAGAATTCCAGTGATTGCCTGTATTTTTGGAAATCCCGGGGTACCGTGTGATTCTCCTATGGACCGCCACCCAGGCTCAAAGGGATCATGAGATTATTCATACTAGAAACTTCCTTGTGCAGCCACAAGCTATTATGGCCTCTAGCATAGTTGATTAAGTCGTGTGAATTCTTACAGTGGTAGACTAGCAGATGTAGGGGATGTAGGTGGTATGGTCTACCCATCGTAAGGTGCTAACGCTTCTGAAAGACTGTGTCTCGGTCATCCGTTTCTCAAACACCATGTAGTGCAAGAAATCCAACGGAGGAGATCGAGTCTTGTGGGAAAGCGTCATAAACCTCTCGCAAAGTGTACAAACTAATCATGATTAGCCGTGTCCCCGGTTATGGACATCTTGAGTATCTGGTTCTTGGATTATCATGTTGATCTCATCACGTTACTTAAATAATTTGTTGGGTTGTTAATGTTTATCTTTAATTGGGATTGAGAGGGGGTTTACCTTCTCAATATTTTCAACCAACTTTGTAGTTAAATAAAATATATTCCTTTGCAGTAGGGAAAAATTGGCTTTTCGCAAAAACCTTATAACCATAGAGCTTTTCCACCAGCCATATATGCATGTAGTGATAGTCATTGTTCATCATTCTCTATGGTGTGAATTTGCCAGTACATTCAATGTACTGACCCTTTGTGGCTGCAACGTCTCATGTTGCAGGATCTTACGATGAGTAAGTGATACGTTAGGGTTACGATTTCTACACCCAACTTTGCTGTTGGTGTTGATGGGAATCCACAACCTTGTTACTTCCGCTATTTGGATTGAGGTAATAGTATTTGCGTTACTTTATACTTGTGATTTTCCTTTGTTATAAATCCTCGAGTACTGTGTGTGTCAGCATACCGATCCAGGGATGACACTTAAGCATAGAGACTTGACCGTCTGAGGTCGGGTCGCTACACTGTTCCTACTCCCTCACTTGGCCAACAACCTCCTAGTAATGAACACTCCAATGTTCCTTGGCTTTATGCAAGACCTCAAATAGAGAAACCTAAGTATAACCCTCAAGGAAAACCTCCTTTACTTGATGACACTACCGATTTTGCTTTGTGGAGAGTTGCTATGCAGGATCATCTTCGATATGGAAATGATGAGATGTTGGAGATCTTGGAGTATGGCTACCAAGCTGTTGATTCGAAGAATCTTACTGCAAGAGAGGCATATGACAAGAATCTAAACAACACAACAACCATGTGCATAAGGAGAGGTATGACTGACAAGCAAAGGAGACCATACATACATATCACAAGTGCCAAGGAATTACGGGATAGCATTGTGAGGACCAAGACCGGTACCTCCACTCTCCGGCTTGCTCAATATGAAATTGCCAAGGGTCAATTGCAAAACTTTTGTATGGAGAAAGGTGAATGTCCCAAGCAACTATTTGAGCGTTCATGACTCTCACCGCCGACATTGATTCATGTGAATGTGACAAGACTCAAGATGGATTCAACCTGACTAAGTGATTTCTCGTGGATAAGTTGCTTCATGCTCTTGCTCTGTATCATCACCAAATGATGTGGGACGTAAGACAACACCATGGATTCAAGGAAATGACTCCGGATGACATCATATCCACCTTCCAACTATTTGAAGAGTCAAAGGCAAATGCTCAAAACATCTTGCCATGCATGGTACCTCAACATCAAAAATCAATCTTGCATTGAAGGCCAAGCATGTATGTGATGAAGAGCAAAGTGAAGAAGAAGAAGATGATGAGGATGAAGACGGTGATGAGATCGACTCTGATGAGAGCCCTTCATATGAAGACATTGCCCTCTTTGTCAAGAAGTTTAGTGCAGGAAAATTCAAGGGAAGATTCTAGAAGAAGAAGGTGAGAAAGTGTTACAACTATGAAGAAACCAACCACTTCTCCAATGTGAGTCCCTATGAGAAGAGAGATGATAAACCAAGGTTTCCCAAGACCTTTCGCAAGAAGAAGTTGCTAAACCCCTTGAACTCAAAGCTTAAGAAGAGATATGGGAAAGCAATGGTCGCTCATGAAGAATCCGATCCGGATGATGTTAGTGGTGTTGCCGGAGTTGCTCAAGATTCTCAAAACACTTTGAGGCTAGCCAACAGGAGTGGTGATGTTGTCACCTAAAACTACATGAAAGACTACATGGGCAACGCTCACAAGTGCCTAATGGCCAAGGCCGTGGTAGAAGATGGAGAGGACCAAAACTCTCCTGACAAGGTCAAGGTAACCCAATGATTAAACCCTCCTCTTTTCACTCCTACTACTCCGAGTGATGAGTATCTTGATGCGGAGGATAGTTATGAGGATGGGGATATAGATGATCATATGCTTGCTAAACTTAATAAGTTCATGTGCTCCCTCAAAGGAAAGAAGCTCACTATGTTTCGTATGCTTATGGAGATGGTGAGTAAGCACACCATCACCATTAAGGAACTCGAAACCCTCATCACCGAGGAAAATGAAAAATATGAAATCCTTGAGCGGAAATTCCAATATGAGGAAGCATGAAATGATGAACTATGCTTGAAAATTGGTGCAAACATTGATGTTCATGCTAAAGATCTTGCCTCCTTGAAAAAGGCTAAGGACTCTTGTGAAGAGTTGATGAATGATAAAAGTAAGCTTGTGAAGTCTCATGCTTCTCTCTCTAAGGATTGTGGGCTCCTATCCGTTTCCCTGAAGACAAAGGAAGAAGAGCTCACCCTTCTTACAAAGAGTTTTGAGACGCTCAAGCTTACTTATCTTGAAACTCTTGCCAAGGCCTACTCCTCTCCTATTATCAATGTTGATGCTTGTACTACTAACTCTAGTAGTGATCTAGCATCTATTCTTGAGGACAATCGCTTTCTCAAAGCTCAAATCGAGAAAGGTCTCATGACATGTGCTCAAGGACAAAAGAACCTTGATGAGGTGTTGAGCCAACACAATGAGGTGTTTGCCAAAGAGGGGCTCGGGTTTGACCCAAGCATAAGCAAGAAGAAGTCGTCTTCTCAAAAGTGCACCACCCCTCTAAAAGAAACATTTGTATGAGAAGGGCACAAGGAGAAAGGTAAGGTTGTTAGTGGGAAGGCTACAAGGGGCATGCCCGCTCTCAACAAGCCAAAAGAGTTCATGCCTCCATCCTATGTACTTCGTAAGAATAAGGATGGAGAAGTTTATGCAAAATTTGTTGGTCCTCGAAATGCATTCCGATCCAATGCTATTTGGGTCCCTAAGACCCTTGTGACTAACTTGAGAGGTCCCACTGCAAAATGGGTGCCTCTAACTGATACGTCCATTTTGCATCATGCTTTTATATCGATATTTATTGCGTTATGGGCTGTTATTACACGTTATGTCACAATACTTATGCCTATTCTCTCTTATTTTACAACGTTTACATGAAGAGGGAGAATGCCGGCATCTGGGATTTTGGGCTGGTAAAGGAGCAAATATTAGATACCTATTCTGCACAGCTCTAAAAGTCCTGAAACTTCACGGAAGTTATTTTTGGAATTTATAAAACATACTGGCAAAAGAATCCACCAGAGGGGACCCACACCCTGGCCACGAGGGTGGGGGCGTGCCCTACCCCCTGGGCGCGCCCCCTTCCTTGTGGGCCCCATGACAGGCCTCCGGTGCCCATCTTCTGCTATATGAAGTCTTCCGTCCGAGGAAAAATCATAAGGAAGCTTTCGGGAAGAAACTCCGCCGCCATGAGGCAGAACCTTGGCGGAACCAATCTAGGGCTTCGGCGGAGCTGTTCTACCAGGGGAACTTCCCTCCGGGAGGGGGAAATCATCACCATCGTCATCACCAACGATCCTCTCTTCGGGAGGGGGTCAATCTCCATCAACATCTTCACTAGCACCATCTCCTCTCAAACCCTAGTTCATCTCTTGTATCCAATCTTTGTCCCAAAGCCTCAGATTGGTACCTGTGGGTTGCTAGTAGTGTTGATTACTCCTTGTAGTTGATGCTAGGTGGTTTATTTGGTGGAAGATCATATGTTCAGATACATTATGCATATTAATACCCCTCCGATTATGAACATGAATATGCTTTGTGAGTAGTTACATTTGTTCCTGAGGACATGAGAGAAGTCTTGCTATGAGTAGTCATGTGAATTTGGTATTCGTTCGATATTTTGATGAGATGTATGTTGTCTTTCCTCTAGTGGTGTTACGTGAACGTTGACTACATGACACTTCACCATTATTTGGGCCTAGAGGAAGGCATTTGGAAGTAATAAGTAGATAATGGGTTGCTAGAATGACATAAGCTTAAATCGTAGTTTATGCGTTGCTTCGTAAGGGGCTGATTTAGATCCATATGTTTCATGCTATGGTTAGGTTTACCTTAATACTTCTTTTGTAGTTGCGGATGCTTGCAATAGGAGTTAATCATAAGTGGTATGCTTGTCCAAGTAAGGACAGCACCCAAGCACCGGTCCACCCACATATCAAATTATCAAAGTACCGAACGCGAATCATATGAGCGTGATGAAAACTAGCTTGACGATAATTCCCATGTGTCCTCGGGAGCGCTTTTGTCTATATAAGAGTTTGTCCAGGCTTGTCCTTTGATACGAAAAGGATTGGGCCATCTTGCTGCACTTTATTTACACTCATTACTTGTTACCCGTTACAAATTACCTTATCACAAAACTATCTGTTACCGATAATCTCAGTGCTTGCAGAGAATACCTTGCTGAAAACCGCTTGTCATTTCCTTCTGCTCCTCGTTGGGTTTGACACTCTTACTTATCGAAAGGACTATGATAGATCCCCTGCACTTGTGCGTCATCAAGACTCTTTTCTGGTGCCGTTGCCGGGGAGTGAAGCGCCTTTGGTAAGAAAAAAAATTATATAGTGTGCTAAAATTTACTGTCACTTGCTACTATGGAAAGTAATCCTTTGAGGGGCTTGTTCGGGGTATCTTCACCCAGATCAGTAGAGCAAATATTTTCTCCTCAACCTACTGAACCTACTGAAAATGTTTACTTTGAAATTCCTTCGGGTATGATCAACAAACTGCTAGCAAATCCTTTTACAGGAGATGGAACATTGCATCCCGATTTACACTTAATCTATGTGGATGAAGTTTGTGGATTATTTAAGCTTGCAGGTATGCCCGATGATGTTATCAAGAAGATGGTCTTCCCTTTATCTTTGAAGGGAGATGCATTGACATGGTATAGGCTATGTGATGATATGGGATCATGGAACTACAAACGATTGAAATTGGAATTTCATCAGAAGTTTTATCCTATGCATCTTGTTCATCGTGATCGTAATTATATATATATAATTTTTGGCCTCGTGAAGGAGATAGAATCGCTCAAGCTTGGGGGAGGCTTAAGTCAATGTTATATTCATGCCCCAATCATGAGCTCTCAAGAGAAATGATTATTCAAAAAATTTATGCTCGACTTTCTTGTAATATTCAATTCATGCTCGATACTTCTTGTACTGGCTCCTTTATGATAAAGACTATTGAATTCAAATGGGATTTATTGGAAAGAATTAAACGCAACTATGAAGATTGGGACCTCGACAAAGGTAAAGAGTTAGGTATAATACCTAAGTTTGATTGTGTTAAATATTTTATGGATACTGATGCTTTCCGTGAATTCATCACTAAATATGGACTTGACTCTGAGATACTAGCTTCCTTCTGTGAATCCTTTGCTACTCATGTTGATCTCCCTAAGGAGAAGTGGTTTAAATATAATCCTCCCATAGAAGTAAAAGTAGTTGCACCTATTAAAGTTGAAGAAAAGACTATCACTTATGATGATCATGTTGTTCCTACTGCTTATGTTGAGAAACCACCTTTCCTGTTAGAATAAAGGATCATGCTAAAGCATCAACTGTTGTCAACAAAATTAATATTAGGACACACAAACCCCCTGAGCAAGTTAAAGTTGAACCTAATATTGCTATGGTTAAAGATCTCTTGGCCAATAATATTGATGGGCATGTTATTTACTTCTGCAATGAAGCTGCTAGAATTTCTAAACCTGGTGCTAAAGATAAACATAAACCTGTGGTAGGCATGCATGTTATTTCTGTTAAAATAGGAGATCATTGTTATCATGGCTTATGTGATATGGGTGCTAGTGCTAGTGCAATACCTCATTCCTTATACAAAGAAATTATGCATGATATTGCACCTGCTAAGATAGAAGAAATTGATGTTACAATTAAGCTTGCCAATAGAGATACTATTTCACCGATTGGGATTGTTAGAGATGTTGAAGTCTTGTGTGGGAAGGTTAAATATCCTGCTGATTTTCTTGTTCTTGGCTCCCCACAATATAGATTTTGTCCCATTATATTTGGTAGACCCTTCTTGAACACTGTTAATGCTAAGATAGACTACGAAAAGGATGTTGTTACTATTGGTTTGGGTGATATGTCTCATGAGTTAAATTTTTCTAAATTTCGTAGACAACCCCGTGATGAGGAATTGTCTAGTAAGGAAGAAATTATTGGTCTTGCTTCTATTGTCGTGCCTCCTAATGATCCTTTCGAACAGTATTTGCTTGATCATCAAAATGATTTTTTTATGAATGAAAGAAGGGAAATAGATGAAGTGTTCTTTAAATAGGGACCTATTCTGAAACACAACTTGCCTGTTGAAATCGTAGGGGATCCTCCTCCACCCAAGGGTGATCCCGTGTTTGAGCTTAAACCATTGCCTGATACTCTTAAATATGCTTATCTTGATGAAAAGAAGATATATCATGTTATTATTAGTGCTAACCTTTCGGAGCATGAAGAAGAGAAATTATTGAGAACTCTGAAGAAGCACCGTTCTGCTATTGGATATACTCTTGATGATCTTAAGGGCATTAGTCCCACTCTATGTCAACACAAAATAAACCTGGAGAAAGACGCTAAACCAGTTATTGATCATCAACGACGGCTAAATCCTAAGATGAAAGAAGTGGTAAGAAAGGAAATATTAAAGCTCCTTGAAGCAGGTATAATTTATCCAGTTGCTGATAGTCCGTTGGTAAGTCCTGTTCATTGTGTCCCTAAGAAGGGAGGTATTACCGTCCTTCCTAATGATAAAGATGAATTTATCCCGCAAATAATTATTACAGGTTATAGGATGGTAATTGATTTTCGCAAATTAAATAAAGCTACTAAAAAAGATCATTACCCTTTGCCTTTTCATTGATCAAATGCTAGAAAGATTATCCAAACATACACATTTTTGCTTTCTGGATGGTTACTCTGGTTTCTCTCAAATACCGGTGTCAGCTGATGATTAAGAAAAGACCACTTTTACTTGCCATTTCGGTACTTTTGCTTATAGACGAATGCATTTTGGTTTATGTAACGCACCTACTACCTTTCAAAGATGCATGATGGCTATATTGTTTGATTTTTGTGAAAAGATTTGTGAGGTTTTCATGGATGATTTCTCTGTTTATGGATCCTCTTTTGATGATTGCTTGAGCAACCTTGATCGAGTTTTGCAGAGATGTGAAGAAACTAACCTTATCTTGAACTAGGATAAATGTCACTTTATGGTTAATGAAGGAATTGTCTTGGGGCATAAAATTTCTGAAAGAGGTATTGAAGTTGATAAAGCCAAAGTTGATGCTATTGAAAAGATGTCGTGTCCCAAGGACATCAAAGGTTTAAGAAGTTTCCTTTGTCATGCCGGTTTTTATAGGAGGTTCATTAAGGACTTCTCAGAAAATTCTCGGCCTCTGACTAATCTATTACAAAAAGATATACATTTTGTCTTTGATGATGATTGTGTAGAAGCATTTGAAATACTTAAGAAAGCATAAATTTCTACACCTATTGTTCAGCCACCCGATTGGAATTTACCCTTTGAAATTATGTGTGATGCTAGTGGTTATGTTGTAGGTGTTGTTCTAGGACAAAGAGTTGATAAGAAATTAAATGTTATTCAATATGCTAGTAAAACTCTAGACAGTGCCCAGAGAAACTATGCTACTACCGAAAAAGAATTCTTAGCAGTTGTATTTGCTTGTGATAAGTTCAGACCTTATATTGTTGATTCTAAAGTAACTATTCACACTGATCATGCTGATATTAAATATCTTATGGAAAATAAATATGCTAAACCAATACTTATTAAATGGTTCTCTTTCTACAAGAATTTGATTTACATATTATTGATAGAAAGGAAGCTGAGAACCCCGTTGCAGACAATTTGTCTAGGTTAGAAAATGTTCTTGATGACCCACTACCTATTGATGATAGCTTTCCTGATGAACAATTAGCTGTCATAAATGCTTCTCGTACTGCTCCATGGTATGTTGATTATGCTAATTACATTGTTGCTAAGTTTATACCACCTAGTTTCACATACTAGCAAAAGAAAAAAAATCTATGATTTGAGGCATTACTTCTGGGATGACCCACACCTTTATAAAGAAGGAGTAGATGGTGTTATTAGATGTTTTATACCCGAGCATGAACAGGAACAGATCTTACGCAAGTGTCACTACGAGGCTTATGGAGGGCACCACGCTGGAGATAGAACTGCACATAAGGTATTGCAATCCGGTTTTTATTGGCCTACTCTCTTCAAAGATGCCCGTAAGTTTGTCTTGTCTTGTGATGAATGTCAAAGAATTGGTAATATTAGTAGACGTCAAGAAATGCCTATGAACTATTCACTTGTTATTGAACCATTCGATGTTTGGGGCTTTGACTATATGGGACCATTTCCTTCCTCTAATGGGTATACACATATTTTAGTTGTTGTTGATTACGTTACTAAGTGGTAGAAGCTATTCCAACTAGTAGTGCTGATCACAACACCTGAGTCCCTAGATATTTGATGACTGATGGTGGTTCACATTTTATTCATGGTGCTTTTCGTAAAATGCTTGCTAAGTATGATGTTAATCATAGAATTGCATCTCCTTATCACCCACAGTCTAGTGTCAAGTGGAATTGAGTAATAGAGAGCTCAAATTAATTTTGCAAAAGACTGTTACTAGATCTAGAAAAAATTGGTCAAAAAAACTTGATGATGCATTATGGGCCTATAGAACTGTATATAAAAATCCTATGGGTATGTCTCTTTATAAAATGGTTTATAGGAAAGCATGTCACTTACCTCTCGAACTAGAACATAAGGCATATTGGGCCATTAAAGAGCTCAACTATGATTTCAAACTTGCCGGTGAGAAGAGGTAATTTGACATTAGCCCACTTGATCAATGGAGAACCCAGGCTTATGAGAATGCCAAATTGTTTAAAGAAAAACTTAAAAGATGGCATGACAAAAGGATACAAAAGCGTGAGTTTAATGTAGGTGATGATGTGTTGCTATTCAACTCTCGTTTAAGATTTTTTGCAGGAAAACTTCTCTCTAAATGGGAAGGTCCTTACATTATCGAGGAGGTCTATCATTCCAGAGCCATAAAAATCAACAACTTTGAAGGCACAAATACGAAGGTGGTGAACGGTCAAAGGATCAAACATTATATCTCACGTAATCCCATAAATGTTGAATCTAATATTATTGAAACCATAACCCCGGAGGAATACACAAGGGACACTTTCCAGAACGTTTCAGACTCCGAAAAGGAATAGGTACCTGGTACGATAAGTAAAATGACTCCAAAACAGTTCTAATAGCAAATTTTCTCCGTTTTGGAATATTTAAGAAAATAGGAAAATAAGAAGCAGTCCGGGAAGGACACGAGGCTTCCACGAGGGTGGGAGGCGCGCCCTACCCCCCTGGGCTCACCCCCTGCCTCGTGGGCACCTCGTGCGATCTCCGGACTCCGTTTTCTTGCACGATACTTCTTTTGGCCGGTAAAAATTTCATTATATAATCTCCCGAAGGTTTTGACCACCGTATCACGCAATTATCCTCTGTTTTTGTTTTGAGCTATTTCTGCCGTAGATTAGAGCGAGATGTCTTCTCAAGAGTTAGTTGGGGAGAGTCGGGTATCTCATCCAACACCAGGTCCAGGGGAAAGCAGCGATTCCTATCACTTTGGGCCCTCAACAGAGGAAGAGATGGAAGCTGACTTGAAAAGGATAGATGCCATGGAGGAGGATCAAGAAGTTACTTATTGTTTCCGGGCAGGATTCACGATGGGGGAACTACAGAGCTTAGCTATCCCAAACTCGGTCATCCCCTCCAATGTTAAATTTCTCTCTAATGAAAATATGAAAAGGAGTGTTACTTGTTCTCCCGCAGCTATGCAGCATCCATGCGTGCAAGGATCTTTAACCGTCACGGGTAAGCTCCGTAAGGAAATAATGGATCTTAAGCGGCAAGTCAACAAGCTCAAGGAGGAGAATCGTACCCTGAGGGGCATCATAGCCAAGAATATCACATCTTCACCCCCAAAGAAGGAGACATAATCACATGGGTATGGGCACTCCCCTTGGCAACTGCCAAGCTTGGGGGAGGTGCCCCGGTATAGTATCACCATCACACTCCTCTCTTTACCGTTTTTCTTAGTTTGATCCTTTTGGTAATATGTTGATCTAGTAGAATAAAGTTTTAGTATGATTTAGCTTTGAGTTTTGAGTTTTGCTTTATGATCCCTCTATGTAATCGAGTCCGTGAGCTATATAATAAATATTAGTGTTGACTCAAGGGCTTGATTATTTTGCTATGATCTTGAGGGAATAAAAGAAAAGAGAAAGAATAAAAAGAAATAAAGAGATCATATTGATCTTATGGAGAGTAATGACTTCACATATAAAGAGTATGATGATTAAAAGTTGTTGAGAGTTGACAAACATAGTTTTGGTCATCGTTGCAATTAATAGGAAGTAATAAAGAAAGAGAGGTCCCACGTATAGATACACTATCTTGGACATCTTTTATGACTGTGGGCACTCATTAAAGTATGACATGATAAAGAGTTGATGTTGGACAAGGTAGACAACGTAATGGTTATGTTTCCTTATATCCGAAATAAAGTATATTGTCATGGATCATCCAACATGTTGAGCTTGCCCTTCTCCCTAATGCTAGCCAATTCTTTGCACCAAGTAGAGATACTACTTGTGCTTCCAACACCCTTAAACCCAGTTTTGACATGAGAGTACACCATATCTACCTATGGATTGAGTAAGATCCTTCAAGTAAGTTGTCACTGTTGCATGCAATAAAAATTGCTCTCTAAATATGTATGACTTATTAGTGTGGAGAAAATAAGATTTATACTATCTTGTGATGTGGAAGAAATAAAAGCGACGAACTGCATAATAAAGGTCGACATCACAAGTGGCAATATAAAGTGACGTTCTTTTGCATTAAGATTTCGTGCATCCAACCAAAAGCACATGACAACCTCTGCTTCCCTCTGCGAAGGGCCGATCTTTTACTTTTATCTTCTACCCTTATGCAAGAGTCATGGTGATCTTCACCTTTCCTTTTTACATTTTATCTTTTGTTAAGCACACTGTGTTGGAAAGATCCTGATATATATATATATATATATATATATATATATATATATATATATATATATCTAATTGGATGTAAGTTAGCATGAGCTATTATTGTTGACATTACCCTTGAGATAAAAGGTTGGGAGGTGAAACTATAAGCACTTATCTTTCTCTGTGTCCGACTAAAACTCCGTAACCACAAATATTGCGTGAGTGTTAGCAATTGTGAAAGAGTAAATGATAGTTGAGTATGTGGACTTGCTGAAAAGCTCTTATATTGACTCCTTCTGATGTTATGATAAATAGCAATTGCCTCAATGACTGAGATTATAGTTTGTTGGTTCTCAATGAAGTTTCTGATTCATACTTGACGTTGTGAATAGATTATTACTTGAGCATAAGAAATCATATGACAATATTCAAATATGTTGTTGTTAAAAGAATGATCATGATGCCCTCATGTCCGTATTTTATTTTATAGACACCTCTATCTCTAAACATGTGGACATATTTATCGTTATCGGCTTCTGCTTGAGGACAAGCGAGGTCTAAGCTTGGAGGAGTTGATACGTCCATCTTGCATCATGCTTTTATATCGATATTTATTGCATTATGGGCTATTATTACATGTTATGTCACAATACTTATGCCTATTCTCTCTTATTTTACAAGGTTTACATGAAGAGGGAGAATGCCGACAGTTGGGATTCTGGGCTGGAAAAGGAGCAGATATTAGAGACCTATTCTTCACAGCTCCAAAAGTCCTGAAACTTCACGGAAGTTATTTTTGGAATTTATAAAAAATACTGGCGAAAGAATCCACCAGAGGGGGCCCACACCCTGGCCAAAAAATATTGGCGAAAGAATCCACCAGAGGGGGCCCACACCCTGGCCATGAGGTTCCGCCTCATGGGCCCCCTGGCAGGCCTCCGGTGCCCATCTTCCGCTTTATGAAGTCCTCCATCTGAGGAAAAATCATAAGGAAGCTTTCGGGAAGAAACTCCGCCGCCACGAGGCGGAACCTTGGTGGAACCAATCTAGGGCTCCGATGGAGCTGTTCTGCCGGGGAAACTTCCCTCCGGGAGGGGGAAATCATCGCCATCATCATCACCAACGATCCTCTCATCGGGAGGGTGCCAATCTCCATCAACATCTTCACCAGCACCATCTCCTGTCAAACCCTAGTTCATCTCTTGTATCCAATCTTTGTCCCAAAGCCTCAGATTGGTACCTGTGGGATGCTAGTAGTGTTGATTACTCCTTGTAGTTGATGCTAGTTGGTTTATTTGGTAAGATCATATGTTCAGATCCATTATGCATATTTGTGACGCCCGGATAATTATGCTACAATAATTCCCTGATAATGATGCCACGTCATCATGATTACTGTTGTTAAACTCGTGTTGGTTCGAATCCGGTCCAATTTCAAAGTCAAGTCAAACTCAAAAGTTTTCAAATGTCTAAAATAAAATGTTCGTCATGTGGCAAATTTTCATTTGTTAATATTCATGGTGAACGAAATTTTTGCAAAGTGGTTAATGCCCTAATCTAAATAAAATAGAAAGGTATAAAGAGAAAGCAAAAGAAAAACCCCCTCCCCTAGTGGGCCACGAGGCCCAGCCGGCCCACCCCTGCTGTCCCTGGCCTATATGGCCTGCCTCCACCCGATCGAACCTTAGCCAAACTGCACCCACTCCTACCTCGTTCCCCACTATCCCACACTCCCCACGATTCCCCTCTCCCTCGTCTCTCCTCCCCCTCGACCCCCCTGTTCACCACGACCCGATCTGGGCGCAGCGCCGCCCCGACGTCGCCGCATGTCGTGCGCCCCGTGCCCGAGGACCGTCCCCTCCGCCGGATCTGGAACTAGGGTTCGGCCCCGATGCCACTATCGCCCGGAGCCCCCCTAGTCGGAGCCTCCCCGATGCCACCACGTCTACACCGTCGCTTCCCCGACTCTGTCACCCTCGTCGCTGATGCTCGCTTCCCCGACCTCCACCATGCTGGATGCCTGTGAACATCTACAGCGGGGGTGAGCAACACCCCCTTCCTTCCCTCTCACGTTCGGCCGACGCCATGGCCCGCTATGGCCTCGCCCAGCGCATGTGCCATCGCCTGCGAGCGTGTGTGCCCGCGCCCGCCGCGCTCGCGCTGGGCGCCGGGCGCCGCCTAACACCACAACCTCCTCCCCTCGCCGGCCCCGCAGATGCTCGCCGCGCCCCTGTGTCGAGCTGCTGCCCGCCTTCGCCGGCTGCTCGCCTTGGCCTTGCCATGCTCACCATGCTGCAGCCGCCCGCCTCCGCCGTCTTCTGCTACCGCCGCCGCCGCTCGGAGCCTCACCCTGCGCTGGGCGCTGAGGCCGTCGGCGCCTTCTGTGTCGTGCGTGCCGGCCGGGGGAAGCCCAGCCGAGGCCACAGCCTCGCCCTGGATGGGCGCCCGCGCCCGGTACCCGCACTCCCGCACACCCGGTTGGACATATGGGCCACTGCCCAATGGGGCCCCCACGCCCCTATAAAAAAAGAGTTAAAAACATAATAATTAATTAAATTAATTAACTCATGATTAATTAGCCTAATCACTGGATTAGTTGAAACTGATTTAATTAACTAAACCTAGTCTATGACAGAAGGGCCCACCCACTTTTGACCAGTCAAACTTTGACTGGTCAATTGGGACCCCCTAGACCCACATGTCATCCTCTGTGTACACTGTTGTGTACATAGAGCTGGGTGCAACTAGCATTTAATCATTATTTTCAAATTAATAATAATTTCAAAAATTGTTTAAATCTTTGAAAATTAATAGAAAATAAACCATAACTCGGATGAAAATGTTTTCTACATTAAAGTTGCTCAGAAAAATCCAATGATCCCAAATACGTTGTCCGTTCATGTGTCACATGCCCCTAGCATGCTGAACATGGAACTTTCCCCCTCTTTTCCTTTGTCCGGAAAATGCCAAACACCGGAAAACCCTCCGGATGTTTTCCCTCTCTGTCTGCAATGCGTAGTACTGCATTAGAACACCCCTAGTTCTGCTTTTCGTCATGTTATGCTTTGTGATGAATGTTTGCTTTATATATATTGTTTCTTCCCCCTCTTCTCTCCGGTAGACCCCGAGACTGATGCTGCCCGTGAGATCGACTACGTCGACGACGACACTTCTTCCTTTTCAGCAGAGCTTCCAGGCAAGCCCCCCTTTGATCATCCCGATATCGCCCATTCCATTCTCTCATGCTTGCATTAGATTTTGCTACTGTTATTGTTTGCTCCTATTCTGATGCATAGCCGTCTTTTGTATCTGCTGTTGTACCTTACATGCATATCCTAAACTGCTTAATATAGGTTGGTTAGTGATCCATCAGTGACCCCCACCTTGTCCTTGTTGCCACTGCTTCATCATTGAAGACCTGATCAACGTGATCGAAGACCAGGCCCCGGCACCGCACATCACTTTCCCCTTAGTTGCTCGACACTACTGGGTTACTATCGAGTGCCGAGGGTGAGACCTCTACGACACTTCTGATGTTAACCCTGTAGTGTAGCTATTCGGACGTGGTCATCGAGGGTGATTCCGCCTTAACCACTTCTGATACGACTCTTCGTGCAACCCCTCAAGTGTGAACCTCGGGGTTGGTTCCTCTTACGTTCACCTTGATGATTACATCGAGTGGAATCCACCGGGGGTAATTCCTCGGGTTTTTCCCTTGATGTTTGGACACATAGTTACTATGGTTACTATGACTTTACACTGAACCATGTTACTAAAGACGGGCTGGCCCTGAGGGGTACCTGCGCGAGCTTAATTGCGAGTGATGTGGAGACGGGTTGACCTGGAGGGTGCCCGCGGGATAATTACGAGGCGTGGTCGGGCATTCCTAGCCCTTGCCGCAAGTCCTCGAGACGGGGCAACGGGGTCACATCTTTCGTGAGTCTCTGCTTGTTACCGCGCGTTCCTAATCCACTACGATTTGGATATTTGATCCGAGGGGCCTCTGGCCTGATAGCACTGACCATCATGTGGGCATAGTATGGGCGTTCTGCATCGTATGCATCGTGAAGCTTAATAGGCGTCGGCCCGAGCGGCGCCGCCGGGTTGGACTGGTAAGCTCCTACCTTTTTAGGGAGGTAGCTAGGTCTGCTCACCGACCGCGTACGCAACGTGCAGGAGTTCCCGGGGCGATGGCCCATGACCCCTGGGGGCATAGGTTTAGTCCGTCGTGCTGACCTCTCTATTAAGCCTAGGTCGAGTTGCGGCGTATTGCTTGGCCGAGGCCGGGCATGACCCAGGAAAGTGTGTCCGGCCAGAGTTAGTCGAGCGTGGTGGGTAAGTTGGTGCACCCCTGCAGGGAAGAAAACATCTATCGATAGCCTGTCCTATAGTAACGGACACTTGGAGTTGTGTCCCGATCAATACAACTAGAACTGGATACTTGTGATGAGAACTGGATGGTGATGAGAATTGGATTGTGATGACACTTGGATAGTATGGCTCTGGGATTGCTTTCTCGCAGGGAGTTGAGAAAGGATCTCTGGCCGAGGTTGATAACACTACTACTACTTTACTTTATGCTACTCTACTCCCTCCTGTTGCTGCAAGATGGTGGTTTCCAGAAGATGCTAGTCTTTGATAGGACTAGGTTCTCCCCTCTATTCTGGCATTTCTGCAGTTCAGTCCACATACAACCCATTTCATTGATACCGATGCATATGTAGTGTAGTTCCTTGCTTGCGAGTACTTTAAATGAGTACTCACGGTTGCTTTGCTCCCCCTTTTCCCACTTTCTTCTTTTTTCCAGTTGATGCAACCAGATGTCGGAGCCCAGGAGCCAGATGCCACCGCCGATGCTTACTACTGCGTGGAGGCCGCCGACGACTAGGAGTAGTTAGGAGGCTCCCAGGCAGGAGGCCTTGCCTTTTCGATCGTTGTTGCTTTTGTGCTAGCCTTCTTAAGGCAAACTTGTCTAACTTATGTCTGTGCTCAGATATTGTTGCTTCCGCTGACTCTTGTGTTCTCGAGCTTATGTATTCAATCCCTCGCGGCCCCTGGCTTGTAATATAAAGCTTGTATTATTTTAATTTGTGTCTAAAGTTGTGTTATGATATCTTCCCGTGAGTCCTTGATATTGATCGTACACATTTGCGTGTATGATTAGTGTACGATTTAATAGAGGGCGTCACGAGTTGGTATCAGAGCCAACTGCATGTAGGTAGCCCCCTTTCCAACTCCTTAGCCGAACTTGAGTCTAGCCATCCAAAACTGTTTTACTAACTTGGATGCGTGGCTTACGGGCCCACGTTGCCATTGGGTGGTATTAGGATCTTTTACTCCTCGTCTATACTCTGAGACTCTGATCTCTCTTCTATTCGGGTTAAATGATTTTACTAACGCCGACTCTAGGTTCTCGTAACTACTTCCACCCGGAGAGCCCCTTACTCCATATGATTACTTGGTGCACCGAAGGATTTCAAAGATACTCTCCGATGTTCTCTCGAGACTTTGTGCCCGTTGCTTTTTCAATTCCCTACCATCGAAATATCCCTATGGATAAAAATACATGCACTTGTCGTTCCAACTTTTGTTCCCAGTTGCTCTTGCTATTACAAGATACCCCTAGTACTCCCCGTTGTTTCGAAAATCCTTTGTGCCTTCTGCTTTGCACTTTAATTTTGCACAGCGGATAATTCACTTAACCGGGGTCTGTTCATCCCCACTTGTTCTTATACTTTCTAATATACTTGGAAATACTATCTGATCTTCCGAAAATCCTTTGCAGCCTATTGCTCTTGATTCTCCTTGCTTGCTTGCATTAGGATTAATTCCATATGTCTACCAATGTTCTTTAAAATTCTTTGTGATTGTCACCTTATTCCTATGGATTCAAGGTGTGAGCGAATACTCGCAATCATCAATTAATCCTTGGAAATTTTCTTTCCAGCTCAGACATCGTTCCAGATATGAGCTGGTTCTTGCCCAATCCAGATTTGATCGGGTGCAACTCTAGGTCTATTCAACTTACTCATCTTTTGATCAGAGCCTCTTCTTCTGATCCTTCGTCTTGAAATCATAATTCCTTTGTACCCAAGCATCGAATCATTCAGACGTTTCTATGGGCCGATTCCTTTGCATCCCCTTCTTAATCTGATTGATTACCGATACTCCCATCAACTCTGTCGTGAATCGCCAGATCCAGTGCTGGGTTGATATCCGACAGTGTCCTTCATATCCAAAATCTTGTGATTTTTTCCCTGATACATAATACCTTTAGTAAATTGTATCATCTGCTTTGACTTCGATACTCTTCTTTCGAACTCGTATCCTTGTTTGATGGTTGTATAGGTTCGTAAAAATGCCCCGATGGGTTGAACTAATGCCTTCCATAATCCGTGTGAACCCGATAGTTCTCACGAGTCTTACTCTTCTGGTACTTCGCCAGCTAAATCCTCTGCATTACAATTTCTTCAAAAAACGAGGAGTGAATGAAAGGTTATGCATTGAAGAAATGGGAGTTGACCTTGAACCCTTGTGTCCATGCCCATGGACCCGATGTAGAACTTATCATGGAAGCTGCTCATAAAAATAATTATTTCTTTGGTACAAGCTCATCTTGTATCTATGAATTGGTCATTTGCAACCGTGGCTCTGACCATGATTGTTCCCCTTTGATTCCATTTCTCGGACAAGTTAAAGCACTTGTCTTCTACAGATCAATGCATCTCCTCAACCTCTATTTTGATATTCCTTCGAGTATTACCCCCGGTATCTCGAGGATATCATGCCATTGCACTACATCTTATGAACTTTTGATGAAGCACTACCTTTCCCTGTCATTGTCACTTCACGGGTTCTGGGTTGTTTATCAATCGAGAACACCGATAAGTGAATCGGTTCCGTACTCCGATTCAATAACTCTAAGTAAATTTCGTTGCTTACGAGTTTAATAATCCTTCAAGTCATTCCTAGCCTGATCGGCTATATCATTATCATGCTAAATTTTAACTATGCTACCTGGTCCTTCTTCCCGAACCACAATTTTTGACGATGAGCTAAGCTTACGTTGATCTTCCTTGTCATATCATTTCGCCTTGAACAACAAGCTTGATTTCAAGTTCGTGTCATACCAATGGTTCCAATAACCTTTCGCTTCATCATTCCTTTGACTTGATGTCATCGCTGATCGATTACATCTTCATGAAATCTCTCAACAAATGTGGCGTGATCGTCATCAACATTCTGATGCTCCTCCAGGATATATATCAAATTCATGATGAGAAATACCATCCGTGCCCCTCGATGATTTGGGCTATCATCGACAACATTCTTGCCTTCCCCCCAGCATGATTTTGATCATATCATTTTGGCATTACATCCTTTTGACCTGTCGATGGATTGCTGTTGAACCCATTGGCCACATCCTCATCTTTCAATGATGAAATTGTATGAACTATTCAAGCAGTTCCCGCGGGATCCTTTGTGAATGCAAAAGTCTGACTTTTACCTGATGACCATGTCAATGATATCCCGAAGCATGTCTGTGGTACTCCGATCGTCAACAAGAACATTGGAAGCGCACTGCGAAATGTTTCTTGATCGATTATCCATACCCTATTGTATGGGTAATATCATGATTCTTCCCTCGCCCCTTTATCTAAATGCTTTTGAACTTGCTGTTATATCATGTATATCGTGCTCCGCTTCCCCTTGGGAAGGATATACTCCCAATTCTGGTGTGTAAACACATTTTCCTTTCCATTGGTCTGATTAATCCGATAATTTCATTTTCCTTTCCATTGGTTTGTTTAAACTTCTTGTGATCTATATGATATAAGCAGAAATAATTCCCTGCCTATAAAACACCCCGATGTACAACCTTGTCAGTGAGACCCTGTTACTATTGTTGATGACATTCCGGTAACCACAGATGGACGAGAACCTTGCCTATTGGTCCGCCTCGTGTAACAAGCAGGAAAATGGTTCTCTTCGTCCCTCGCCCTTGGTACCAACGTTGTTGCCAACATAGCTGACAGGCTATCCTCTGACCTGCCTTGCTATCATATCCGTGCAAGATGTCACTGCTTTTCCCACTCTGAACCCACAAGGTGGGCCCATAACCCACAGTTCCACAGGATCGAAACCTGACTCTCCTGTACAACCTTGATTCCGAAATATTCTTTGCACTTGGCTTCGTATGTAAATCACGAGCTAACTTCCTCACCATGATTCATTCCAGTATCAGAGACAACATTATTCCTCATTGCTTTGAACCCCTTCTTCACCTGTTATAGGCATCAGCTTGATGCCTACCTGGTTGAAACTTGTTGAACCTCTTTATAGAACTCTCGATTTGTTTCTTGGTGCTTCTAAAATCTCCTTCCTTGGGATAATTACCGGATGCCAATCCTTTCAAACATACGGTGGAGTTTCTGAAGAAGGGTTGACGACTTCATCATGATGCCCTGATGCAGTGATTTGAAGACATCAAGGTTATGGATCAACCTCTTCGATGAGAGCAGCAAGAAAAGAAGATCCGTTAGAATTTCGTAACCAATCCTTTTCCCCTTACTCCAACCCTTAAATCTCAGGACTAGATTTCTTGTAGTGGAGGAGGATTGTGACGCGCAGATAATTATGCTACAGTAATTCCCTGATAATGATGCCACGTCATCATGATTACTGTTGTTAAACTCGTGTTGGTTCGAATCTGGTCGAATTTCAAAGTCAAGTCAAACTCAAAAGTTTTCAAATGTCTAAAATAAAATGTTCGTCATGTGGCAAATTTTCATTTGTTAATATTCGTGGTGAACCAAATTTTTGCAAAGTGGTTAATGCCCTAATCTAAAGAAAATAGAAAGGTATAAAGAGAAAGCAAAAGAAAAACCCCTTCTAGTGGGCCACGAGGCCCAGCTGACCACCCACGCGGCCCAGCAGGCCCACCCCCGCTGCCCCTGGCCTATATGGCCTCCCTCCACCCGATCGAACCCTAGCCAAACCACACCCACTCCCACCTCGTTCCCCACTATCCCCCACTCCCCACGATTCCCCTCTCCCTTGTCTCTCCTCCCCCTCGACCCCCCTGTTCACCACGACCCGATCTGGGCGCAGCGCCGCCCCGACGTCGCCGCATGTCGTGCGCCCCGCGCCCAAGGACCATCCCCTCCACCCGATCTGGAACTGGGGTTCGGCCCCGATGCCACTATCGCCCGGAGCCCCCCTCGTCGGAGCCTCCCCGACGCCACCACGTCTACACCGTCGCTTCCCCGACTCCGTCACCCTCGTCGCCGTTGCTCGCTTCCCCGACCTCCACCCCGCTGGACGCCTGCGCACATCTACAGCGGGGTGAGCAACACCACCTTCCTTCCCTCTCACGTTCGGTCGATGCCATGGCCCGCTATGGCCTCGCCCAGCGCATGTGCCATCGCCTGCGCGCGCGTGTGCCCGCGCCCGCCCTAGGCGCCGGGCGCCGCCTTCCACCGCAACCTCCTACCCTCGCCGGCCTCGCAAATGCTCGTCGTGCCCCTGTCTCGAGCTGCTGCCCACCTTCGCCGGCTACTCGCCTTGGCCTTGCCATGCTCACCATGCTGCAGCCGCCCGCCTCCGCCGTCTTCTGCTACCACCGCCGCCGCTCGGAGCCTCACCCTGCGCTGGGCGATGAGGCCGTCGGCTTATACAGGTCGTCGCGTCTTGCCGAGAAGCCCAGCCGAGGCCAGCCTGCATCGGATGGCGCCCGCGCCCGGTACCCGCACCCCCGCACACCCGGTTGGCCATATGGGCCACTGCCCAATGGGGCCCCCACGCCCCTATAAAAAAAGAGTTAAAAACATAATAATAAATTAATTAGTTAATTAACTTAATTAACTCGAGATTAATTAGGCTAATCACTAGATTAGTTGAAACTGATTTAATTAACTAAACCTAGTCTATGACAGGAGGGCCCACCCCCTGTTGACCAGTCAAACTTTGACTGGTCAACTGGGACCCCCTAGACCCACATGCCATCCTCTGTGTACACTGTTGTGTACACAGAGCTGTGTGCACCAAGCATTTAATCATTATTTTTGAATTAATAATAATTTCGGAAATTGTTTAAATCTTTGAAAATTAATAGAAAATAAACCGTAAATCGGATGAAAATGTTTCCTACATGAAAGTTGCTCAGAAAAATCCAATGATCCCGAATACGCTGTCCGTTCATCTGTCACATGCCCCAAGCATGCTGAACATGGAACTTTCCCCCTCTTTTCCTTTGTCCGGAAAACGCCAAACACCGGAAAACCCTCCGGATGTTTCCCTCTCCGTCTGCAACGCGTAGTACTGCGTTAGAACACCCCTAGTTCTGCTTTTTGTCATGTTATGCTTTGTGATGCTATGTTTGCTTTATATTTATTGTTTCCTCCCCCTCTTCTCTTCGGTAGACCCCAGACCGATGTCGCTGCGTGAGATCGATTTACTACGCCGACGCATTTACACTTCTTCCTTTTCGCCAGAGCTTCGGGCAAGCCCCCTTTGATCATCCCGATATCGCCCATTCCATTCTCTCATGCTTGCATTAGATTTTGCTACTGTTATTGTTTGCTCCTATTCGATGCATAGCCCGCTTTTTGTATCTCTATTTGTTGTACCTTACACCTTATCCTAAACTGGTTAGTATAGGTTGGTTAGTGATCCATCAATGACCCCCACCTTGTCCTTGTTGCCCCTTCTTCATCAGTGAAGACCTGATCAACGGGATCGAAGACCAGGCCCCGACACCGCACATCACTTTCCCCTTAGTTGCTCGACACTACTTGGTTACTATCGAGTGCCGAGGGTGAGACCTCTACAGCACTTCTGATGTTAACCCTGTAGTTTAGCTATTCGGTCATGGTCATCGAGGGTGATTCCGCCTTAACCACTTCCGATACGACTCTGTCGTGCAACCCCTCAAGTGTGAACCTCGGGGTTGGTTCCTCTTACGTTCACCTTGATGTTTACATCGAGTGGAATCCACCGGGGGTGATTCCTCGGGTTTTCCCCTTGATGTTTGGACATACAGTTATTATGGTTACTATGACTTTACACTGAACCATATTACTAAAGACGGGTCAGCCCGGAGGGGTACCTACGCGAGCTTAATTGCGAGTGATATGGAGACAGGTTGACCTGGAGGGTGCCCGCGAGATAATTACAAGGCGTGGCCGGGCATTCCTAGCCCTTGCCGCAAGTCCTTGAGACGGGGCAACAGGGTCACATCTTTCGTGAGTCTCTGCTTGTTACCGCGCGTTCCTAATCCACTACGATTTGGATATTTGATCCGAGGGGCCTCTGGCCTGATAGCACTAACCATCACGTGGGCATAGTATGGGTGTTCTGCGTCGTATGCATCAGCCGAAGCTTAATAGACGTCAGCGACTGAGCGGCGCACGCCAGGTTGGACTGGTAAGCTCCTGCCTTTTTAGGGAGGTAGCTAGGTCTACTCACCGGCCACGTACGCAACATGCAGGAGTTCCTGGGGCGATGGCCCATGACCCCTGGGGGCATTGGTTTAGTCCGGCGTGTTG
Source organism: Aegilops bicornis (assembly GCA_021605145.1). NCBI lineage: Eukaryota > Viridiplantae > Streptophyta > Magnoliopsida > Poales > Poaceae > Aegilops > Aegilops bicornis. Next base: position 195,284,423 of record CM038674.1, read on the forward strand.
ACCTCTCTATTAAGTCTAGGTCGGGTTGCGGCGTATTGTTTGGCCGAGGCCGGGCATGACCCAGTAAAGTGTGTCCGGCCGGAGTTAATCGAGTGTGGTGGGTAAGTTGGTGCACCCCTACAGGAAAGAAAACATCTACCGATAGCCTGTCCTACAGTAATGGACACTTGGAGTTATATCCCGGTCGATACAACTAGAACTGGATACTTGTGATGAGAATTGGATGGTGATGAGAATTGGATTGTGATGACACTTGGATAGTATGGCTCTGGGATTGCTTTCTCGCAGGGAGTCGAGAAAGGATCTCGCCGAGGTTGATAACACTACTACTACTTTACTTTATGCTACTCTACTCCCTCCTGTTCTTTGCTGCAAGATGGTGGTTTCCAGAAGATGCTAGTCTTCGATAGGACTAGGTTCTCCCCTCTATTCTGGCATTTCTGCAGTTCAGTCCACATACAACCCATTTCATTGATACCGATGCATATGTAGTGTAGTTCCTTGCTTGCGAGTACTTTGGATGAGTACTCACGGTTGCTTTGCTCCCCTTTTCCCCCTTTCTTCTTCTTTCCGGTTGATGCAACCAGATGTCGGAGCCCAGGAGCCATATGGCACCGCTGATGCTTACTACTACGTGGAGGCCGCCGCCGACTAGGAGTTGTGAGGAGGCTCCCAGGCAGGAGGCCTTGCCTTTTCGATCGTTGTTGCTTTTGTGCTAGCCTTCTTAAGACAAACTTGTCTAACTTATGTCTGTTCTCAGATATTGTTGCTTCTGCTAACTCTTATGTTCTCGAGCTTATGTATTCGAGCCCTCGCGGCCCCTGGCTTGTAATATAAAGGTTGTATTATTTTAATTTGTGTCTAGAGTTGTGTTGTGATATCTTCCTGTGAGTCCTTGATCTTGATCTTACACATTTGCGTGTATGATTAGTGTGCGATTAAAGCGAGGGCGTCACAATATTAATACCCCTCTGATTATGAACATGAATATGCTTTGTGAGTAGTTACTTTTGTTCCTGAGGACATGGGAGAAGTCTTTCTATAAGTAGTCATGTGAATTTGGTATTCGTTCGATATTTTGATGAGATCTATGTTGTCTTTCCTCTAGTGATGTTATGTGAACGTCGACTACATGACACTTCACCATTATTTGGGCCTAGAGGAAGGCATTGGGAAGTAATAAGTAGATGATAGGTCGCTAGAGTGACAGAAGCTTAAACCCTAGTTTATGCGTTGCTTCGTAAGGGGCTGATTTGGATCCATATGTTTCATGCTATGGTTAGGTTTACCTTAATACTTCTTTTGTAGTTGCGGATTCTTGCAATAGGAGTTAATCATAAGTGGGATGCTTGTCCAAGTAAGGACAGCACCCAAGCACCGGTCCACCCACATATCAAATTATCAAAGTACCGAACACGAATCATATGAGCGTGATGAAAACTAGCTTGACGATATTTCCCATGTGTCCTCGGGAGCGCTTTTCTCTATATAAAAGTACCGGTCCATCTTGCTGCACTTTATTTACACTCGTTACTTGTTACCCGTTACAAATTACCTTATCACAAAACTATCTGCTACCGATAATCTCAGTGCTTGCAGAGAATACCTTGCTGAAAACCGCTTGTCATTTCCTTCTACTCCTCGTTTGGTTTGACACTCTTACTTATCAAAAGGACTACGATATATCCCCTACACTTGTGGGTCATCACTAACCAAGTCATAATTTTGTGTAGTTTGCCTTCTCCGGTGGAGTAAAATGGGTGATTGATAGTGGGTGTACCAATCATATGCCCGGAGATAGCAAATTGCTCTACGATTTCATGGAAGCCATTCAACCATTTATGAGCATTATGTTTGGGGGAGGATCAAAAGGACATGTACTTGGGTCGGGCAAGGTGGCTATCACAAATGACATGTCTCTAGAAAATGCCATGCTTGTTCAGTCCCTTAAATATCATTTCCTTTCTGTTCGCCAATTGGCTTCTGTTTGTTATGATACATTCTTTTGACTAACTGATGTGAAAGTCTTCAAGAGAGATACTCTCGAAGTGGCCTTTGTTGGAGAGTTGGATGGCAACCTTTACACGGTTGATTTCTCGAAAGAGAGCACATTCCATGCAACTTGTCTAATGTCCAAGGCCGACAAGGGGTGGCTATGGCATCGCCGGCTAGCCCATCTCGGCATGAGAAATCTTCAAGATCTCTTAAAGGGTAATCACATCCTTGGACTAACCAATGTCTCTTTTGAGAAATATCATGTGTGTAGTGCATGCATAGCCGGGAAGCAAGATCAATCAAAGCACCCACCCAAGAATATTGTGTCTACTTCAAGGCCTTTGGAGCTCCTTCATGCGGATCTCTTTGGGCCTCCTTCATGGGATAGTCTTGGTGGGAAAAAGTATGGACTTGTCATTGTTGATGATTACTCCAGATATACATGGGTATTCTTCCTCAAGTCCAAGGACGAGACGAAGATCACCTTCATTGATTTTGCCAAGCAAGCACAACGCAAGTTTGACAAAGAAATCTTGGCAATAAGAAGTGATAATGGCTCTGAGTTCAAGAACTACACCTTGGAAGAATTTATTAGTGATGAAGGGATTGAGCATCAATATTCAGCTCCATACACTCGTCAACAAAATGGTGTAGCCTAAAGGAAGAACCGCACACTTGTGGGGATGGCAAAGTCCATGTTGGATGAATACAATTCGCCACATAGTTTTTGGGCCAAGGCTGTCAACACCACATGCCATGCATCAAACCGGCTCCTCCTCCGCACAATATTGGAAAAGACTCCATATGAACTCCTAATTGGAACAAGCCAAATGTCAAGTACTTTCATGTATTTGGGTGCACATGTTTCATCCTCAACAAAAGAGAACGGTTAGGAAAATTTGAATCCAAAACAATTGAGGGCATATTTGTTGGCTATAGATCAAACTCTCATGCCTATAGAGTCTACAACAAATCCAATGGATGTGTTGTAGAAACTTGTGACGTGGTGTTTGATGAATTTAATGGCTCCCATGGGGAGCAAGTTGATCTAAGTGATGTAGGTAAAGAAGATTCTTCTCAAGATATCCTGACCATGGGTGTTGTGCACTTCTTCCAATGGAACAAGAACCTCATGATGATGAAGAACAAGATGGAAGCCTCACACATCAACAAACTACTTCAACACCTACACCATTGATACGTCTCCAACGTATCTATAATTTTTTACTGTTCCATGCTATTATATTATCTGTTTTGGATGTTTAATGGGCTTTAATATACTCTTTTATATTACTTTTGGGACTAACCTATTAACCGAAGGCCAGTGCAAATTGCTGTTTTTTTTGCCTATTTCAGTGTTTCGCAGAAAAGGAATATCAAACGGAATCCAAACGGAACAAAACCTTCGCGAGGATGTTTCTTGGAACAAACGCAATCCAGGAGACTTGGAGTGGAAGGCAGAGACGCAACGAGGCGGCCACGAGGCTGGAGGGTGCGCCCCCACCCTCGTGGGCCCCTTGTAGCTCCACCGACCTACTTCTTTCGCCTATATATACTCTTATACCCTGAAAACATCCAGGGGAGCCACAAAACCACTTTTCCACCGCCGCAACCTTTTGTACTCCTGAGATCCCATCTTGGGGCCTTTTCCGGCGATCTGCCGGAGGGGAATTCGATCATGGTGGGCTTCTACATCAACACCATAGCCTCTCCAATGATGTGTGAGTAGTTTACCCCAGACCTTCGGGTCCATAGTTATTAGCTAGATGGCTTCTTCTCTCTCTTTGGTTCTCAATGCAAAGTTCTCCTCGATGTTCTTGGAGATCTATTCAATGTAATACTTTTTGCGGTGTGTTTGCCGAGATCTGATGAATTGTGGGTTTATGATCAAGATTATCTATGAACAATATTTGATTCTTCTCTGAATTCTTATATGCATGATTTGATATCTTTGCAAGTCTCTTCGAATTATCGGTTTAGTTTGGCCTACTAGATTGATATTTCTTGCAATTGGAGAAGTGCTTAGCTTTGGGTTCAATCTTGCGGTGCTCGATCCTAGTGACAGAAAGGGAACCGACATGTATTGTATTGTTGCCATCAAGGATAAAAAGATGGGGTTTATATCATATTGCTTGAGTTTATCCCTCTACATCATGTCATCTTGCCTAATGCGTTACTCTATTCTTATGAACTTAATACTCTAGATGCATGCTGGATAGCGGTCGATGTGTGGAGTAATAGTAGTAGATGCGAATCGTTTGGTCTACTTGACACGGACGTGATGCCTATGTTCATGATCATGCCTAGATATTCTCATAACTATGTGCTTTTCTATCAATTGCTCGGCAGTAATTTGTTCACCCACCGTAATATATGCTATCTTGAGAGAAGCCACTAGTGAAACCTATGCCCCCCGGGTCTACTTTACATCATATAAGTTTCTGATCTCTAATTCTAGTTTACTATTTATTTTGCTATCTTTACTTTCCAATCTATACAACAAAAATACCAAAAATATTTATCTTATTATCTTTATCAGATCTCACTTTTGCAAGTGGCCATGAAGGGATTGACAACCCCTTTATCCTGTTGGTTGCAAGGTTCTTCATTGTTTGTGCAGGTACTAGGCGATTTGCGTGCAGTCTCCTACTAGATTGATACCTTGGTTCTCAAAAACTGAGGGAAATACTTACGCTACTTTGCTGCATCACCCTTTCCTCTTCAAGGGAAAACCAACGCATGCTCAAGAGGTAGCAAGAAGGATTTCTAGCGCCGTTGCTGGGGAGACTTGCGCCAAGTCAACTCAAGATTTGATCTCCCGTCAACTAGCCATTTCTGCCGCCGTTGCCGGGGAGATCTATGTTCAAGTCAAGACATACCAAGTACCCATCACAAACTCTTATCCCTCTCATTACATTATTTGCCATTTTCCTCTCATTTTCCTCTCCCACACTTCACCTTTGCCGTTTTTATTCTCCCTTTTTCGTTCGCCTCTTTTCGCTTGCTTCTTGTGTGCTTGTGTGTTGGATTGATTTTTTGTCACAATGGCTCAAGACAATACTAAATTATGTGACTTTTCCAATACCAACAACAATGATTCTATTAGCACTCTGATTGCTCCTATTACTGATGATGAATCTTGTGAAATTAGTGCTGCTTTGTTGAATCTTGTCATGAAAGATCAGTTTTCTGGCCTTCCTAGTGAAGATGCCACTACCCATCTAAACAACTTTGTTGATTTGTGTGATATGCAAAAGAAGAAAGATGTGGATAATGATATTGTTAAATTGAAGTTATTTCTGTTTTGCTTAGAGATCGTGCTAAAACTTGGTTTTCTTCTTTGCCTAAAAATAGTATTGATTCATGGAATAAGTGCAAAGATGTTTTTATCTCTAAGTATTTTCCTCCCACTAAGATCATCTCTCTTAGAAACGATATTATGAATTTTAATCAACTTGAGCATGAGCATGTTGCACAAGCTTGGGAGAGGATGAAATTAATGACACGTAATTGTCCTACACATGGTTTGAATTTATGGATGATTATACAAAAAATTTATGCCGGATTGAATTTTGCTTCTAGAAATCTTTTAGATTCGGCCGCGGGAGGCACTTTTATGTAAATCACTTTAGGAGAAGCTACTAAACTCCTAGATAATATTATGGTTAATTATTCTAAATGGCACACCGAAAGATCTACTAGTAAAAAGGTTCATGCGATTGAAGAGATTAATATTTTGAGTGGAAAGATGGATGAACTTATGAAATTGTTTGCTAATAAGAGTGTTTCTTCTGATCCTAATTGTCGTGGAAGTGTCACGACAGATGTCCTCATGGAAGGACTTAGTTGTGGAGCCATTGCGACGGAGTTGGATTAAAGGGGTTAAACGGATAAAGGACACAAGGAGTTTATAATGGTTCGGCCCCTTGCGGTGAAGGTAAATGCCTAATCCAGTTTGAGGTGGTATTGCTAGGGTTTCGATGACCAGGGAGCGAGTACGCTTTGCCTGGCTCTCGATTTGTTGTTTCTTGCCTTAAGCCGCTGCCGGGTCGTCCCCTTATATACATGGGTTGACGCCCTGCGGCCTACAGAGTCCCGCCCGGCTCATACAATGTGTCCGACTCGGTGACTTATCTTACATGCCTTACATTACAAGTCTACACATACATGGCGGTTTACACTTATGGGCCTTTAAACCGCCTTCGGGTTTGGGTCTTTTAACAAGCCTCTGTATGAACCGCCATCTTTAATATGCTCTTGGGCTTCATTTAGATGAACCGCCATAGGGATGACCCAGCCCCTTCTGGGCGGGTCATATCTGATAGTCATATCCCCAACATTAGGCCCCAGGTTGATTTAAACTTGTTCATATCAATCTCCAACACTTAGAAAAAATCCTTCTTCCTCTTCTGTGAAATATTGTAACCCGCCATGACGTCATCTCCGGAAATTGCGGTAACCCGCCGTGACATCACCTGTGATTAATGCTACACACGGCCTGAATCTTAATAAATCTTTCTCTTTACTGACCCTCCGAAAATCAAGGCATCCGCGCTGCTACATATCCATTTTCCTATCTCCTCGATTCCCGTGCATGCCACTTATCCCTCCAGCCTTATAAATAGGGCCACGGGTTCACCTTTTCATTCTTCCCCTTTCGTTCTTGCCTTCTTCTTCCTCCTCGCAACGCTCCAGTGTGCCCAAGCTCCGCCGCCGTTTTCCTTTGTTTCCTGCCTCGACTTCGGCCGCTGCATCACCCTGAACTGACCAGAACACCGCGGCGCCTCTCCATTGTCTCATCAGCATCAGTAAGTCTTCCCTCTCCTCGCAATAGATCTGTCATTTAGGGTTTCAGTGTTCAACGGTGTTCGTCGCCGCCCTTCCTTCTTCTTGCTTAGATTTATAGCTTAGATCCGAAAAACCACATAAATCTTGCGCGGTAGCAGTTTTAGCACTTGTTCTTTGATATCAGAATATATCCCCATTGCAAATAGATCTCATCTGGATGTCCTTATTTTTCGGCCACCACCACTTTGAGCTTAGATTTTATTTCATTTTTCTGAACAGCTGCAGATCCAATCTGATAACTTCAATCTGTGCAACCTATTTGTCCAACACTGTACAATTTATGATTGTTAGGTCTTGAATACCAGTACGTGTCATGGCAGCTTACATCCCCGGCTTACCATTACTCATATATCATTCGCCCTTAATTAAGCTGCCATTCTGGATATATACTGCAACTGTTAACTTGTGATTTCACCAACTATTTTGAACCGACAAAATTTTCCTTTCCTTTAGGCCTTTTCTCTTCACCATGTGGCCAAAGATAGTCTATACATGCAACTGGGTTCCTTCTGTTGTCACTGAGAACACCTTCAAAGACTTTATCAAAGTTGGGTATTTACCAGCAAAAGGTGTTATGCACTACCGTGCTCCTGAACCGGGCGAAGAAAAACCTCAGCCAAAGGATGGCGAGGTCATCGTATTCACTGATCACATGAACTCGGGTTTCTCACCACCCGGCTCCAAGTTTTTCCGATATGTTCTGCACTTCTTCCAACTCCATCCTCAAGACATCGGACCCAACTCCGTGTCAAATATCTGCAACTTTCAAGTCTTCTGTGAAGTATATCTTCAAGAAGAGCCCAACGTCGATCTCTTTAGAGAGTATTTTTACTTGAACTGCCAGAATGAGTTTACGAACGGGCCCAGCTTGGAACTTGGCGGAATCTCACTTCAACGCCGAAGAGATGCCATCTTCCCTTATGCTATCCTGCCGAGTCACCCTAAGGATTGGAACCAGACATGGTTTTACTGCAAAGATACCTCTCCAGCTGATGAGAATCCACTGTCGGGTTACTGTGCGGAGCGCCTGGACCCAAAGCGCAATCTCCTTGAGCAACTTACCACTGCTGAATGGGCAAAACTTGCTCCTACCATTGCAAAAGTCAAGGCTCTGCTAGGAGACGGGTTGATCGGTGTCGGCGTCCTGGGAACGGGGGTCCCCAGACTTGCCTGCCTGCGGCCCACGGCGTGGCTCCACAAACAGCCCTATACGGCCCAACTTCACCAGCGAGCACTCAAGACCCTCGCGAGGGGCCAAGCCTCACAAGGCGGACGATGCAAGACCTCCCCGTGGGAGGCCTCACTAGGCTGGCTCACAAGGACCAGAGAGATCAAGGCAAGGGGCACCTCGCGAGGTTCCTGTGACGCAAGCCGTGACGACCAAGGCCAAGCGGGCGGCAGAGCGCCCAATGTACTCGTTTCCTTTTTGGTGCTAAAGGGGCAAGCGCAGGCGAGGAGTCCTGAGGCATCAGGCAAAGGTTTCCATATCGGTGCAATGAGACCAAGACCAGGAGGACGGCAGGACGAAGGTCACCATGGAGCCCAGGACGGCATCACCACCAGAGCCTTTGGCACACGAAGACCACCTTTAGTCAGCATAACTTGTACTAGTTGTCTCCCTTCAAATTTGGCCGTTGTTGGATCCCTTCCCGCCTAACATTTGGGAAGAGAACCAGGGCCTCTCTAAATAGGACTAGCCACCACAGTAGGAGGCAACTGATCTTGGGCCATTCAGATCATCCTCATCCACACAAGCTCACCAAGCACAAGAACACCTCTCCTCAGGAGGCTGTTCTTCCCTTGTACTCGTTCATCCTCAGCCCAAGAGGCAATCCACCACACCACATTGGAGTAGGGTATTACACCACATCGGTGGCCCGAACCAGTATAAACCCTGTGTCCCTTGTTCTGCGAGTTCGATGCACTGAGCTTTGAGATTGCGGTGAGGGCGTGAGCTAGGGGGAGGAGATATTTTCGTGCACACGCCAGTGTTCGAACCTCGAGGGTCTTGCCGGAACCCAAAATCCAACATTTGGCGCTCCAAGTAGGTGTTTGCTGAAGCTTTCCTTCCATTGATCCACGCTCCGCCACCTCTGCGACTTGTCCCCATGGTCGGTGTTGCTCGCCAGGCTGAGATAGCGGGCGCCTGCAACAGTGCCAGGGGGCTCGGGGCCTTTACCCCCGCCTTGCGACTGGTACGATGGCCGCCCAAGTTCAGGCCGGAGATGCTGCCGTGCTACGACGGCGCGGCGGACCCGTCGGCCTTCCTGCTCGCGTATGAAGAGGCCGTCCTTAAGGCTGGGGGCGACGACAAGGTCATGGCCAACTGGCTCCCCATGGCCCTCACTGGTGCACCGCGAGCCTGGCTGCTCACCCTCCCAGGATCCTCAGTGGCATCTTGGGAGGAGCTACACGGCCTCTTCGCCGCGCGCTTCGCTGCACCGGCACCCCTCGCTATCGCGGCCCTCCTCGGTGGCTCACAAGCGCCGCCCTCGAACCGTCACGAAAAGCCGTTCTTTTGCCAGATTGCCGCCGCTTCCGTGTGGCAGGGAGCTCCCCCGGGTTGGGCGGCGCCCAAGGCCGACCTGACCTTTGACTCGGGGGATCACCCTGTCATCACCGTCGGCTCGGGTGTGCTCCCAATGCTTTGCACGCCCACCATCTGCAGCATGGCTGTCACCAAGACCCTCATCAATGGCGGCGCAGGCCTCAACGTGCTCTCTGTGGAAGCTTTTAGCCTTCTTCATGTACCACTTGAGCGGCTCCGCCCTAGCAAGCCCTTCCCCGGGGTCGGTGGCGGCTCCACCAGCCCCCTGGGGCAGATCCATCTTCCCATGACCTTCGGCACCCGCAACAACTACCGCACTGAGCTGATCAACTTCAACATCGCCTGCATTGTTCTCCCGTACAACACCATCCTCGGGTACCCGGTTCTAGCCCAGTTTATGGCGGCGACCCATCCGGCCTACAAACTCATGAAGATGCCCGGGAGCAAGGGCATCCTCACCATAGTTGGAGATACCAAGGAGGCTCTGGTGGCGCTCAAGCTTGCCCCCAAAACCGCCGCGGCAGCGCGACCGGCCAACGAGGCCACCTCAGGAGTTAAGGAGGCAGCACCAGCAAAGAAGAAGCAGTTGTTCACCCAAGATCGGGCGGAAACCAAGCAGGTACCGGTCGAGGAAGATGGGTCCTCAGGAGCCACCTTCACCATAGGCGCCAACCTCGACCCGGACCAAGAGGAGGCGTTGGTGAGGTTCCTGCGCCTGAACAAGGATGCATTCGCCTGGGAACCCAAGCAACTAGTAGGGGTCCCAAGAGGGGTGTTTGAGCATCACTTGAGGGTGTGCCCCAATGTGCGTCCTGTGAAGCAGAAGGCGCGGCGATAGTCCGCCGAAAAGCAGTCCTTCATCATCCAGGAAACCCGCAAGCTGGAGGCAGCGGGAGTCATCCGCGAGGTTCGGTACCCTGAGTGGCTGGCGAACCCCGTCGTCATACCGAAGAAAGGCAGGAAGGAGCGCATGTGTGTCGACTTCACCAACCTCAACAAGGCCTGCCCCCAGGACCCATTCCCGCTTCCGCGTATCGACCAGATTGTTGACTCCACCGCCAAGTGCGACTTGTTGTGTTTCCTGGACGCGTTCTCGGGCTACCACCAGATCAAGATGGCAGTGGTGGATGTGGAAAAGACGTCCTTCCTAACACCTTATGGGGTGTACTGCTACACTTGCATGTCGTTCGGGCTGCACAACGCAGGCGCGACCTTCCAACGGCTGATGCACATCGCCCTAGGTCAGCAGCTCGGGAGGAACGCTGAGGCCTACGTTGATGACATTGTGGTAAAATCTCGGGAGGTGACAACTTTGATTCAGGATCTAGAGGAGGCCTTCGCGAGCCTGCGCCAGGTTGACTTGCGGCTCAACCTAGAGAAGTGCGTGCCTGGTCCCCTCCGGCAAGCTGCTGGGCTTCCTCGTGACCCACAGGGGGATCGAGGCTAACCTGAAGAAGGTCAAGGCGATCGAAGGCATGAGCCCACCACGAACCTGTTGGAAATATGCCCTAGAGGCAATAATAAATTATTTATTATTATATTTCCTTGTTCATGATAATCGTTTATTACCCATGCTATAATTGTATTGATAGGAAACTCAGATACATGTGTGGGTACATAAACAACACCATGTCCCTAGTAAGCCTCTAGTTGACTAGCTCGTTGATCAACCGATGGTTACGGTTTCCTGACCATGGACATTGGATGTCATTGATAACGGGATCACATCATTTGGAGAATGATGTGATGGACAAGACCCAATCCTAAGCCTAGCACAAAGATCATAGTTCAGATGCTAAAGCTTTTCTAATGTCAAGTATCATTTCCTTAGACCATGAGATTGTGCAACTCCTGGATGCCGTAGGAATGCTTTGGGTGTACCAAACGTCCACAACGAATCGGGTGGCTATAAAGGTGCACTACAGGTATCTCCGAAAGTGTCTGTTGGGTTGGCACGAATCGAGACTAGGATTTGTCACTCCATGTAAACGGAGAGGTATCTCTGGGCCCACTCGATAGGACATCATCATAATGTGCACAATGTGACCAAGGGGTTGATCATGGGATGATGTGTTACGGAACGAGTAAAGAGACTTGCCGGTAACGAGATTGAACAAGGTATCGGGATACCGACGATCGAATCTCGGGCAAGTATAATACCGCTAGACAAAGGGAATTGTATACGGGATTGATCGAATCCTTGACATCGTGGTTCATCTGATGAGATCGACGTGGAACATGTGGGAGCCAACATGGGTATCTAGATCCCGCTGTTGGTTATTGACCGGAGAACATCTCGGTCATGTCTGCATGGTTCCCGAACCCGTAGGGTCTACACACTTAAGGTTCGATGATGCTAGGGTTATAAAGGAAGTTTGTATGTGGTTACCGAATGTTGTTCGGAGTCCCCGAGGAGATCCCGGACGTCACGAGGCGTGCCGGAATGGTCCGGAGGTAAGGATTTATATATGGGAAATCCTGTTTTGGTCACCGGAAAAGTTTGGGTTTTATCGGTAGCGCATCTGGGACCACCGGGGAGGTCCCGAGGTCCACCAAGTGGGGCCACCGGCCCCGGAGGGCTGCATGGGCCAAGTGTGGTAGGGGACCAGCCCCAGGTGGGCTGGTGTGCCCCCCCACAAGGGCCCAAGGCGCCTAGGGTTTGGGGAGGGGGCGCACCCACCTAACTTGGGGGCAAGTTTCCCCTCTCCCCCCCTTAGCCGCCCCCCTAGATGGGATCTAGGGCTGGCCGCCGCCCCTAGGGGTGGAACCCTAGGTGGGGGCACATCCCCGCCTCTCCCCCTATATATACTTGAGGACTTTGGGACTGCCAACATAAGAGTTTCACCTCTCCCTGGCGCAGCCCTACCTCTCTCCTTCCTCCTCTCGAGCGGTGCTTGGCTAAGCCCTGCAGGATTGCCACGCTCCTCCACCACCACCACGCCGTTGTGCCGCTGCTGGATGGAATCTTCCCCAACCTCTCCCTCTCTCCTTGCTGGATCAAGGCATGGGCGACGTCACCTGGCTGTACGTGTGTTGAACGCCGAGGTGCCGTCCGTTCGGCACTAGGATCTCCGGTGATTTGGATCACGGCATTTAGCACGACTCCTTCAACCCCGTTCTCTTGAACGCTTCCCCTTAGCGATCTACAAGGGTATGTAGATGCACTCTCCTTCCCCTCGTTGCTGGTTTCTCCATAGATAGATCTTGGTGACACGTCGGAAAATTTTGAATTTCTTCTATGTTCCACAATAGTGGCATCATGAGCTAGGTCTATTGCGTAGATTCTTTGCACGAGTAGAACACAAAGTAGTTGTGGGTGTTGATTTTGTTCAATATGCTTAACGTTACTAGTCCAATATTGTTTCGACGGTATTGTGGGATGAAGCGGCCCGGACCGACCTTACACGTACACTTACGTGAGACAGGTTCCACCGACTGACATGCACTTGGTGCATAAGGTGGCTAGCGGGTGCCAGTCACTCCCACTTTAGTCGGAACGGATTCAATGAAAAGGGTCCTTATGAAGGGTAAATAGCAATTGGCATATCACGTTGTGGTTTTGCATAGGTAAGAAACGTTCTTGCTAGAAACCCATAGCAGCCACGTAAAACATGCAAACAACAATTAGAGGATGTCTAACTTGTTTTTGCAGGGTATGCTATGTGATGTGATATGGCCAAGAAGAATGTGATGAATGATATGTGATGTATGAGATTTATCATGTTCTTGTAATAGGAATCATGACTTGCATGTCGATGAGTATGACAACCGGCAGGAGCCATAGGAGTTGTCTTAATTTATTGTATGACCTGCGTGTCATTGAACAAACGCCATGTAATTACTTTACTTTATTGCTAACCTGTAGCCATAGTAGTAGAAGTAATAAGTTGGCGAGACAACTTCATGGAGACACGATGATGGAGATCGTGATGATGGAGATCATGGTGTCATGCCGGTGACGATGATGATCATGGAGCCCGAAGATGGAGATCAAAAGGAGCAAAATGATATTGGCCATATCATGTCACTATTTGATTGCATGTGATGTTTATCATGTTTATGCATCTTATTTGCTTAGAACGACGGTAGTAAATAAGATGACCCCTCATTAAAATTTCAAGAAAGTGTTCCCCCTAACTGTGCAATCGCTATGTAAAGTTAAATGCGTTTGAAGCACCACGTGATGATCGGGTGTGATAGATTCTTACGTTCACATACAACGGGTGTAAGCCAGATTTACACACGCCAAACACTTAGGTTGACTTGACGAGCCTAGCATGTACAGACATGGCCTCGGAACACAAGAGACCGAAAGGTCGAGCATGAGTCATATGGTAGAATACGATCAACATGAAGATGTTCACCAATGATGACTAGTCCGTCTCACGTGATGATCGGACACGGCCTAGTTGACTCGGATCATGTAATCACTTAGATGACTAGAGGGATGTCTATCGAGTGGGAGTTCATAAGATGAACTTAATTATCCTGAACATAGTCAAAAACCCTTTGCAAATTATGTCATAGCTCGCGCTTTAGTTCTACTGTTTTAGATATGTTCCTAGAGAAAATATAGTTGAAAGTTGACAGTAGCAATTATGCGGACAATAGAAAGCTTAAGTCCTTAATGCACCACTCGGTGTCTTTGAACCTCGAGCGTCGTCTGTGGATGTTGCGAACATCGACATACACGCCTTGATAACTACGTGATAGTTCGCTAAACGGTTTAGGTTGAGGCACCAAAGACGATTTCAAACGTCATGAACATACAAGATGTTTCGAGGGCTGAAATTGGGATTTCAAGCTCGTGCCCACGTCAAGAGGTATAAGACCTCCGACGATTTTCTTAGCCTGCAAACTAAGGGAGAAAAGCTCAATCGTTGAGCTTGTGCTCAGATTGTCTGAGTGCAACAATCACTTGAATCGAGTGGGAGTTGATCTTCCGGATGAGATAGTGATGTTTCTCCAAAGTCATTGCCACCAAGCTGCTAGAGCTTCGTGATGAACTATAACATATCGTGGATAGATATGATGATCCTTGAGCTATTCGCAATGTTCGACACCGCGAATGTAGAAATCAAGAAGGAGCATCAATTGTTGATGGTTAGTGAAACCACTAGTTTTAAGAAGGGCAAGGGCAAGAAGGGGTACTTCATGAAACGACAAATCAGTTGCTCCTCCAGTGAAGAAACCCAAGGTTGAACCCAAACCTGAGACTAAGTGCTTCTGTAATAAGGGGAACAGCCACTGGAGCGGAATTACCCTAGATACTTGGTAGATGAGAAGGTCAAGCGAGGTCGATAGAAGTATATTGGATATACATTATGTTAATGTGTACTTTACTAGTACTCCTAGTAGCACCAGGGTATTAGATACCGGTTCGGTTGCTAAGTGTTAGTAACTCGAAATAAAAGTGCTACGGAATAAACGGAGACTAGCTAAAGGTGAGATGACGATGTGTGTTGGAAGTGTTTCCAAGGTTGATGTGATCAAGCATCGCACGCTCCCTCTACCATCGAGATTGGTGTTAAAATAATTGTTATTTGGTGTTTGCGTTGAGCATAGACATGATTGGATTATGTCTATCGAAATACGGTTATTCATTTAAGGAGAATAATGGTTACTCTGTTTATTTGAATAATACCTTCAATGGTATTGCACCTAAAAGGAATGGTTTATTGAATCTCGATCGTAGTGATACACATTTTCATGCCAAAAGATATAAGATAGTAATGATGGTACCACTTACTTGTGGAACTGCCATGTAAGTCATATTAGTGTAAAACGCATGAAGAAGCTCCATGTTGATGGATCTTTGGACTCACTCGTTTTTGAAAAGTTTGAGACATGCGAACCATGTCTATTGGTATATACACATGAAGAAACTCCATGCGGATGGATCGTTTGGACTCACTTGATTTTGAATCACTTGAGATATGCAAATCATACCACATGGGCAAGATGACTGAAAAGCCTCGGTTTTAGTAAGATGGAACAAGATAGCAACTTGTTGGAAGTAACACATTTTGATGTGTGCAGTCCAATGAGTGCTGAGGCATGCAGTGAATATCGTTATGTTCTTACTTCACAGATGAATCGACTAGATGTTGAGTATATTTACTTGATGAAACACAAGTCTGAATTATTGAATGGTTCAAGTAATTCAGAGTGAAGTTAAATATCATCGTGACAAGAGGATAAAATGTCTATGATATGATCATAGAGATGAGTATCTGAGATTCTGAGCTTTGGCACGCAATTAAGACATTGTGAAAATTGTTTCACAATAAATACCGCCTGGAACACCATAGTGTGATGGTATGTCCGAACATCATAGTTGCACCCTATTGGATATGGTGCGTACCATGATGTCTCTTATCGAATTACCACTATCGTTCATGGGTTAGGCATTAGAGACAACCGCACTCACTTTAATAGGGCACCACGTAATTCCGTTGAGAAGACACAGTTTGAACTATGGTTCGGAGAAACCTAAGTTGTCATTTCTTAAAAGTTTGGGCTGCGACGCTCATGTGAAAAAGTTTCATCATGATAAGCTCGAACCCAAAATGGATAAAAATGCATCTTCATAGGACACCCAAAACAGTTGGGTATACCTCCTATCTCAGATCCGGAAGCAAAAGTAATTGTTTCTAGAAACGGGTCCTTTCTCGAGGAAAAGTTTCTCTCGAAAGAATTGAGTGGGAGGATGGTGGAGACTTAATGAGGTTATTGAACCATCACTTCAACCAAAGGTGTAGCAGGCACGTGAAGTTGTTCATGTGGCACCTACACCAATTGAAGTGGAAGTCGATGATAGTGATCATGATGCTTCGGATCAAGTCACTACCGGACCTCGTGGAGTCGACAAGGACGCCAGATTACTTGAGTGGTACGCAATCCTGTCTTAGAGGTCATGTTGCTAGACAACAGTGAACCTACGAGCTATGGAGAAGCGATGGTGGGCCCGGATTCCGATGAATGGCTCGAGGCCATAACATCCGAGAGAGGATCCATGACTTTGGAAGAAATACTTGATAGTCGTGGGGCGTTGGGTAAAGATGGATTTTAAAAGGAAGATGCATAATGATGGTAAGTATCACCATTAAGAAAGCTTGACTTGTCGTTAAAGATGTTTTCGACAAGTTCAAGGAGTTGACTACGGTGAGGCTTTCTCACTCGTGGCGATGCTAAGAGTCCTGTTGGAATTGGATTAGCGATTCTTTGCATTATTTATGAAATCTTGCATATAGGATGTCCAAACATTGTTTCCTTGACAGTTTTCTTGAGGAAAGGTTGTATGTGATACAACCAGAAGGTTTTTGACAATCCTGAAAGACGCTAACAAGTATGCAAAGTTCCAGCTATCCTTCTAAGGACTGGAGTAAGCATCTCGGAGTTGGAATGTATGCTTTGATGAGATGATCAAAGATTTTGGGTCTATACAAAGTTTATGAGAAACTTGTATTTCCAAAGAAGTGAGTGGGAGCACTATAGAATTTATGATGAGTATATGTTGTTGACATATTGTTGATCAGAAATGATGTAGAATTTCTAGAAATCATATAGGGTTGTTTGAAAAGTGTTTTTCAATGAAAAACCTGGATTAGGCTACTTGAACGATAAGCATCAAGATCTATAAGATAGATCAAAATGTTTAATAATACTTTCAAATGAGCACATACCTTGACATAATCTTGAAGGTGTTCAAGATGGGTCAGTCAAAGAAGGAATTCTTGCCTGAGTTGTAAGGTATGAAGTTAAGAGTTAAAGCTCGACCACGGCAGAAGAGAGAGAAAGGACGAAGGTCGTCCCTATGCTTCGCATTTAGGCTCTATAGTATGCTATGTTGTGTACCACACGGAAGTGTGCCTTGCCATGAGTCACTCAAGGGTACAAGAATGATCCAGAATGGATCATTGGACAATGATCAAAATTGTCCTTGGAGTAAATAAGGACATGTTTCTTGATTATGGAGGTGATAAAGAGTTCGGCGTAAAGGGTTACGTCGATGCAAGCTTTAACACCTATCTGAATGACTCTGAGTAGCAAACCGGATACGTATAGTGGAGCAACCATTTGGAATAGTTCCAAGTGGAGTGTGGAAGCAGCATTTACAATATGACCTGGAGACTTGCGAAGTACATACGGATCTGAATGTTGCAGACCCATTGACTAAAACCTCTCTCACAAGCAAAACATGATCAAACCCCAGAACTCATTGAGTCTTAATCGCATGATGATGTGAACTAGTTTAGCGACACTAGTATACTCTTTGGATGTTAGTCACATGGCGATGTGAACTGTGAGTGTTAATCACATGACGATGTGAACTAGATTATTGACTCTAGTGCAAGTGGGAGACTGTTGGAAATATTCCCTAGAGGCAATAATAAATTAGTTATTATTATATTTCCTTGTTCATGATAATCGTTTATTACCCATGCTATAATTGTATTGATAGGAAACTCAGATACATGTGTGGGTACATAAACAACACCATGTCCCTAGTAAGCCTCTAGTTGACTAGCTCGTTGATCAATGATGGTTACGGTTTCTGACCATGGACATTGGATGTCGTTGATAATGGGATCACATCATTTGGAGAATGATGTGATGGACAAGACCCAATCCTAAGCCTAGCACAAAGATCGTAGTTCGTATGCTAAAGCTTTTCTAATGTCAAGTATCATTTCCTTAGACCATGAGATTGTGCAACTCCCGGATGTCGTAGGAATGCTTTGGGTGTACCAAACGTCACAACGTAATCGGGTGGCTATAAAGGTGCACTACGGTATCTCCGAAAGTGTTTGTTGGGTTGGCACGAATCGAGACTGGATTTGTCACTCCGTAAACGGAGAGGTATCTCTGGGCCCACTCGGTAGGACATCATCATAATGTGCACAATGTGACCAAGGGGTTGATCACGGGATGATGTGTTGAGACTTGCCGGTAACGAGATTGAACAAGGTATCGGGATACCGACGAATTCGAATATCAGGCAAGTATAATACCGCTAGACAAAGGGAATTGTATACGGGATTGATCGAATCCTCGACATCGTTGTTCATCCGATGAGATCATCGTGGAACATGTGGGAGCCAACATGGGTATCCAGATCCCGCTGTTGGTTATTGACCGGAGAACATCTCAGTCATGTCTGCATGGTTCCCGAACCCGTTGGGTCTACACACTTAAGGTTCGATGACGCTAGGGTTATAAAGGAAGTTTGTATGTGGTTACCAAATGTTGTTCGGAGTCCTGGATGAGATCCCGGACGTCACTAGGAGTTCCGGAATGGTCCGGAGGTAAAGATTTATATATGGGAAGTCCTGTTTTGGTCACCGGAAAAGTTTCAGGTTTTATCGGTAACGCATGTGACCACCGGAGGGTTCTGGGGTCCACCAAGTGGGGCCACCGCCCGGAGAGGGCTGCATGGGCCAAGTGTGGCAGGGGACCAGACCCAGGTGGGCTGGTGCGCCCCCCACAAGGGCCCAAGGCGCCTAGGGTTTGGGGAGGGGGCGCACCCACCTAAGTTGGGGGGCAAGTTTCCCCTCTCCCCCCCTTGGCCACCCCCACTAGATGGGATCTAGGGCTGGCCGCCGCCCCTAGGGGTGGAACCCTAGGTGGGGGCGCATCCCCCCTCTCCCCCCATATATACTTGAGGACTTTGGGGCTGCCAACATAAGAGTTTCACCTCTCCCTGGTGCAGCCCTACCTCTCTCCTTCCTCCTCTCCCGCGGTGCTTGGCGAAGCCCTGCAGGATTGCCACGCTCCTCCACCACCACCACGCCGTTGTGTTGCTGCTGGATGGAGTCTTCCCCAACCTCTCCTCTCTCCTTGCTGGATCAAGGCATGGGAGACTTCACCGGGCTGTACGTGTGTTGAACGTGGAGGTGCCGTCCGTTCGGCACTAGGATCTCCGGTGATTTGGATCACGACGAGTACGACTCCTTCAACCCTGTTCTCTTGAACGCTTCCGCTTAGCGATCTACAAGGGTATGTAGATGCACTCTCCTTCCCCTCGTTGTTGGTTTCTCCATAGATAGATCTTGGTGACACGTAGGAAAATTTTGAATTTCTGCTACGTTCCACAACAGAACCCTCAAAGAGATGCAGAAGCTTGCCGGCTGCATGACTTCGCTGGGGCGCTTCATCTCCAAGCTGGGAGAGCGCGCCCTACCATTCTTCAAGCTGATTAAGTAGAAGGGCCCATTTGAATGGACCCTGGAGGCTGACCAAGCGTTTCAAGACCTCAAGAGATACCTAACCAGCCCTCCGGTGATGGTGGCGCCCCGCCCTCTCGAGCCCTTGGTGCTTTACCTTGCCGCCACTCCTTACTCCGCCAGCGCAGCTCTGGTAGCGGTTCGGGAAGAGCGCCAGGCCAAGGATACGTCGCGCCAAGCCACGCCCCCAGCCGGGGCGATACAAGACCCAGAGGGCATCACGAGGGCTGCAGCAATGCCAACGGATGACCAGGCCCAGCAAGACGGCGTCCTCGGGCCTGCAGAGGCCCCAATAAGCGACCAGGCTCCAGGGGTTCCATCGCCTCAGGAGGCGCCTCAACCTCCGACAGATGTAGGCCCCGTCGATGCTCCCGCCCTCGTCGAGCACCCAGCGTATTTCGTCAGCATGGTATTGCGGGATGCAAGGGCGCGATACCCCATGCCTCAGAAGCTCTTGCTCGCGCTCTTGGTGGCCTCACGTAAGCTACGACACTACTTTCAAGGTCACCCAATAAAGGTCGTCTCGGCTTACCCGCTGGAGAGGGTACTCAGGAGCCCCAACACTGCTGGAAGAGTCGCCGAATGGAACATCGAGCTGCAGGCATTCCAGCTGGAGTTCAGCACAACCAGGGTCATCAAGGGAGTCGCGCTCGCCGACTTCGTGGCAGAATGGACGGACGCCCCGGGGCTTGAAGCAGGCGAGGATCGATCCCTCTCGCTGGGAAGTGAAGCGCCCGACGGCTGGGTTATGTATTTCGATGGCGCGTTTGCACGCCAGGGCACGGGGGCTGGAGTAGTGCTCATCTCGCCCACTCAGGACAAGCTTTACTACGCCGTGCAGCTCTGCTTCCAGCAGGGCAAGAAGGTCTCCAACAACATTGCGGAGTACGAAGGCCTCATAGCTGGCCTTAAGGCTGCGGTGGCCCTGGTGGTGAAGTGCCTCACCATCAGGGGTGACTCGCAGCTCCTCGTCAACTTCTCCAATAAGGTATATGAGCCAAGGGACGAGCACATGGCGGCATACCTCGCGGAGGTACGCAAGATGGAAAAGCAGTTCCTGGGCCTAGAATTGCAGCACATGCCCCGAGGCACCAACAAGGAGGCCGACGACATCGCCAAAAGAGCATCCAAGCGACTACCCCAAGAGCCTGCTGTCTTTGAGGAGCGGATCTTCAAGTTGTCGGCAGCACCTCCGCTTTCGAGGCCAGCGCCGCCTCGAGAAGAGCTCCCCCAACCACCTGCCTCGGGAGCCCCGGCCTGCGGCCCGACCTCGGGGGCGCGCCTACTCCTGGCGCTCGAACCTCAGTAGGGGTGCTGGACCAAGGAGTTCAAGGAATAACTGACGCAAGGGACGCTGCCGGAGAAAGAGGAGCACGCGGAGCGCGTGGCCCGACAGTCCACGGCATACTGCATCCAGGACGGTGAGTTATACACGAAACGGCCAAATGACGTTTCCTTGCGTTGCATCTCCGGGGACCAGGGGAGCGAGTTGCTACCTGACATACACGGCAGAGACTGCGGGCATCACTCGTCGTCACGAACCCTCGTCGGCAAAGCGTTCCACAGCGGGTTCTACTGGCCTACGGTGCTCAATGACGCGACTGAGCTGGTGAAGTTCGGCGAGGCCTGTCAATTCCACGCCAAGCAGATCCATCAGCCAGCTCAGGGCCTCCAGACCATCCCGCTCTGGTGGCCATTCGCAGTCTGGGGGCTGGATATCTTGGGCATGTTTTCTCGAGTGCCTGGGGGCTACCGCTACCTCTATGTCACCATCGACAATTTCACCAAATGGGCGGAGGTCAAAGCTGTCCGCACCATCCCGGCCGGATCTGCGGTCAAGTTCATCAAGGGTCTCGGGAGACGGTTTGGGGAACCTAATCGCATCATCACCGATAACGGCTCGCAGTTCACTAGCAATCTCTTCAAGACATGTTGTGCTAACCTTGGAATGCAGATCTGTTATGCTTCGGTGGCACACCCTAGGAACAACGGTCAAGACAAATGCACCAACGCGGAGGTCCTGAGAGGCCTCAAGACCAGGACCTTCAAGAAGAAGCTTGAGGCCTGCGGCAGGGGCTGGCACGATGAGCTCCAGTCTGTGTTGTGGTCCATCCGCACCACCGCCACCAAGCCAACAGAAGAAACCTCGTTCTTCCTCGTCTACAGAGCAGAAGCGGTTCTCCATCACGAGGTCAAGCATCGCTCCGCGCGGGTCCTGGTGTTTGACGAGGCGCAGCAGGATGCCATGCGGGGGATGGACCTCGTGCTGGGGGAGGAACGCCGCCGCGAAGCCACGCTCCAAGCGACAAGATACCAGCAGACGCTGCGGTGGTACCACTGTTGTAGCGTCCGCTCCAGGACGCTCGAGGTGGGTGACCTCGTCCTAAGGCCAGTGCTCTCCAAGGAAGGGCTGCATAAGCTTTCACCCATGTGGGAGGGCCCGTTTAGGGTCGCCCACGTCTCCAGGCATGGCACCGTGCGCCTGGAGACGCAGGACGAGGTCCCCATCCAGAACGCCTAGAACATTCAGCACCTCCGGAAGTTCTACCCATGAAGCAAGGCCCGGTGCCTGTGAAGCAAGGCCCAGTGCCTGTGAAGGTCTCCACTCGTGACACTCTCACATAATAATGAGTGGGGATGTACATGCCCCGGAGTCTCAGGAGTGCCGCCCTCGGGCCTCGGGGGCTCCCTCCCATGTCCTAGTGGCAGCACTTAGCTCCGCGCTAGTGAGAAGACTAAACTAGGTGCCGGACGCGGCTTTTCATTTGCTTTCCATAGTTGGCTTGCCCCTCTTTAATGGAAATTTGTTTTCTCGTGTTTCCTGTCCATTTGGTTCGATCGCCTTCTGTCTCCATTTCTTCCCTCGGTTCCTTGTTTTGACCCGTACTCTCCCTCGCATGCCTCGCGAGGGGGCTGGACAGGCGCGCTCGTGAGTGTTTTTATTACTGTTCTTCGCGAGCCACCCTCGCTCGAGCTTGCAAGCTGGTGCACTTCTCTCAATCCATGCCCTCGGGTATCACGATGCGAAGCGCTGGATCATGGCCGGCTGCGCCTGCGACTAGGGCTCGGAAGAATAAGAGTTTCCTAACAAATTTTTGTAGTTCCTAGATGCCTCCCAAGCCAAGGAGGTCTCGCCAGGTACAGGGAAACGCGCGCCTCACGAGCCGGAAACTACTTTGAGCATGTCAAGCTAAGTTATTTCTACGCGCCTACATAAAACGCTGATGCTGCAACACTACACAGGAACGATAAACATAACATAGCAACTTGGAAAGCATGGTTAGTTGCACGCCCCTGTGGGCCCCCATACTTGTCTCTTTTTTAATGCAGGAAGAAAGGGAAGAACAAAACAGAAGCGGCGTGCACCCTACAGCAGTCCGCGAGAGTAGGCCTTGGCACCATCCTGACTCAGCTAGACCCCTCCTCGCGCTTCACTAGGGCACGACAACGAGATGACCCGCTGCCGACCTCAAATCGGGCACGGCGGCTGGTCATAGCCACCGCTGCTAGAGCTGTCGCCGGAAGAAGAGTCGTTGTAGCTGGACGAGCCACGTCCGGCACTGAGGACAAGCCCACCTTCACCCTCGTCATGACCGTCACCAAGGCTGAGCACCTAGCCGCCGTTGTTGTCCTCAGGGCAGCACCCGACACGACGACCAACTTCCCCGAACACCCTCACGTAGAGGGTCGCGTTACCGTCGTACTTGAAGTGGAGGGTGCACCGCCTGCCTAGGCAGTGCACGCGGGCAAACATCTGCCAGCCGCGGGCCAAAGCAGCGTTGCCCGTGACGGAGACCTCCACCGCGACCCACGAAGCCTTGCTGCAGCAGCCGTCAGCCTTGTTGGGGAACGTTGCAGAAAATAAAAAAAATTCCAACGGTTTCACCAAGATCCATCTATGAGTTCATCTAGCAACGAGTGATAGGAGTGCATCTACATACCTTTGTAGATCGCGAGCGGAAGCGTTCAAGAGAACGGGGTTGAGGGAGTCGTACTCGTCGTGATCCAAATCACCGATGACCAAGTGCCGAACGGACAGCACCTCCGCGTTCAACACACGTACGGAGCGGATGACGTCTCCCGCACCTTGATCCAGCAAGGAGAGGGAGAGGTTGAGGAAGAAGGCTCCAACAGCAGCACGACGACGTGGTGGTGATGGAGTGGCAGTTCTCCGGCAGGGCTTCGCTAAGCACACGCGGAGGAGGAGAGGTGTTGGGAGGGAGGGCTACGCCTTGGATTGTGTGTGCAGCCCTCCCCGCCTCTATTTATAGGGAAGGGGAGGGCGGCCCCTCTAGATGAGATCTAGAGGGGCGGCGGCCAAGGGAGGGCTTGCCCTGCCAAGGGGCGCCTCTAGGGTTCCCCAAACCCTAGGCGCATGGGCCCTAGGGGTTGTGGCGCCCCAACCCACTTGGGCTGGTTCCTTCTCCATACAGCCCATAAGGTCCTCCTAAGAGGTGGCCCCTCCCGGTGGACCCCGGAACCTCCCGTGGCCCCCGTACAATACCGATATGCCCCGAAACTTTCCTGACTGTATGACAACTTCCCATATATAAATCTTTACCTCCCGACCATACCTGAACTCCTCATGACGTCCGGATCTTATCCGGACTCGAACAACATTCGGTAATCACATACAAGTCTTCCTAATAACCCTAGCGCCACCGAACCTTAAGTGTAGACCCTACGGGTTCGGGAATCATGCGTACATGACCGAGACAGCTCTCCGCCAATAACCAACAGCGGGATCTGGATACCCATGTTGGCTCCCACATGTTCCACGATGATCTCATCGGATGAACCACGATGTCGAGGATTCAAGCAACCCGTATACAATTCCCTTTGTCAATCGGTATGTTACTTGCCCGAGATTCGATCGTCGGTATCCCAATACCTCGCTCAATCTCGTTACCGCAAGTCACTTTACTCGCATCAGTAATGCATGATCTCGTGACCAAACACTTGGTCACTTTGAGCTCATTATGATGATGCATTACCGAGTGGGCCAAGTGATACCTCTCCGTAATACGGAGTGACAAATCCCAGTCTCGATCCGTGACAACCCAACAGACACTTTCGGAGATACCTGTAGTGCACCTTTATAGTCACCCAGTTACGTTGTGACGTTTGGTACACCCAAAGCACTCCTACAGTATCCGGGAGTTACACGATCTCATGGTCTAAGGAAAAGATACTTGACACTGGAAAAGCTCTAGCAAAACGAACTGCACGATCTTGTGCTATGCTTAGGATTGTTCTGCCCATCACATCATTCTCCTAATGATGTGATCCCGTTATCAATGACATCCAATGTCCATAGTATGGAAACCATGACTATCTGTTGATCAACGAGCTAGTCAACTAGAGGCTCACTAGGGACATATAGTAGTATATGTATTCACACGTTTATTACGATTTCCGGATAATACAATTTTAGCATGAATAAAAGACAATTATCACGAACAAGGAAATATAATAATAATCCTTTTATTATTGCCTCTAGGGCATATTTCCAACAGTCTCCCACTTGCACTAGAGTCAATAATCTAGTTACATTGTGATGAATCGAACACCCATAGAGTTCTGGTGTTGATCATGTTTTGTTCGCGGAAGAGGTTTAGTCAACGGATCTGCGACATTCAGATCCTTATGCACTTTGCAAATTTATATGTCTCCATCTTGAACATTTTCACGAATGGAGTTGAAGCGACGCTTGATGTGCCTGGTCTTCTTGTGAAACCTGGGCTCCTTGGCAAGTGCAATAGCACCAGTGTTGTCACAGAAGAGTTTGATCGGCCCTGACGCATTGGGTACGACTCCTAGGTCGGTGATGAACTCCTTCACCCAAATCGCTTCATGCGCTGCCTCCGAGGCTGCCATGTATTCCGCTTCACATGTAGATCCCGCCACGATGCTCAGCTTGCAGCTGCACCAGCTTACTGCTCCACCATTCAACATATACAAGTATCCGGTTTGTGACTTAGAGTCATCCAGATCTGTGTCGAAGATAGCGTCGACGTAACCCTTTACGACGAGCTCTTCGTCACCTCCATAAACGAGAAACATGTCCTTAGTCCTTTTAAGGTACTTCAGGATATTCTTGACCGCTGTCCAGTGTTCCTTGTCGGGATTACTTTGGTACCTTCCTACCAAACTTACGGCAAGGTTTACATCAGGTCTGGTACACAGCGTGGCATACATAATAGACCCTATGGCTGATGAATAGGGTATGACACTCATCTCTTCTATATCTTCTGCCGTGGTCGGACATTAAGCCGAGCTCAATTTCACACCTTGTAATACAGGCAAGAACCCTTTCTTGGACTGATCCATTTTGAACTTCTTCAATATCTTATCAAGGTATGTGCTTTGTGAAAGACCTATGAGGCGTCTCGATCTATCTCTATAGATCTTGATCCCTAATATATAAGCAGCTTCTCCAAGGTCCTTCATTGAAAAACTCTTATTCAAGTAGGCCTTAATGCTGTTCAAAAGTTCTATATCATTTCCCATCAAAAGTATGTCATCTACATATAATATGAGAAATGCTACAGAGCTCCCACTCACTTTCTTGTAAACGCAGGCTTCTCCATAAGTCGCATAAACCCAAACGCTTTGATCATCTCATCAAAGCGAATGTTCCAACTCCGAGATGCTTGCACCAGCCCATAAATGGATCACTGGAGCTTGCATACCTTGTTAGCATTCTTAGGGTCGACAAAACCTTCCGGCTGCATCATATACAGTTCTTCCTTAAGGTAGCCGTTAAGGAATGCCGTTTTGACGTCCATTTGCCATATCTCATAATCATAGTATGCGGCAATTGCTAACATGATTCGGACGGACTTCAAATTTTCGCTACGGAGAGAAAGTCTCATCGTAGTCAACCCCTTGAACTTGCCGATAACCCTTAGCAACAAGTCAAGCTTTACAGATGGTAACATTACCATCCGCGTCCGTCTTCTTCTTAAAGATCCATTTGTTTTCTATCGCTCGCCGATCATCGGGCAAGTCTGTCAAAGTCCATACTTTGTTTTCATACATGGATCCTATCTCGGATTGCATGGCTTCAAGCCATTTGTTGGAATCTGGGCCTGCCATCACTTCTTCATAGTTCGAAGGTTCATCGTGGTCTAACAACATGATTTCCAGGACAGGGTTGCCATACCACTCTGGTGTGGAACGTGTCCTTGTGGACCTACGAAGTTCAGTAGTAACTTGATCCGAAGTACCTTGATCATCATCATTAATTTCCTCTCCAAATTCCGTGTAGGCACCACAAGAACATTTTCCGAGCTGCACTACTTTCCGGTTCAAGAGGTAGTACTTCATCGAAGTTCTACTTTCCTCCCACTTACTCCTTTCGAGAGAAACTCTTTTTCCGTAAAGGATCCGTTCTTGGCAACAAAGATCTTGCCTTCGGATCTAAGGTAGAAGGTATACCCAATGGTTTCCTTAGGGTATCCTATGAAGACGCATTTTTCCGACTTGGGTTCGAGCTTTTCAGTTGAAGTTTCTTGACATAAGCATCGCATCCCCAAACTTTTAGAAAGCGACAACTTAGGTTTCTTCCCAAACCATAATTCATACGGTGTCGCCTCAACGGATTTAGACAAGGCCCTATTTAAAGTCAATGTAGCTGTCTCTAGAGCGTATCCCCAAAATGATAGCGGTAAATCAAGAAGAGACATCATAGATCACACCATATCCAATAGAGTGCGACATAACGCTCGGACACACCGTTATTACCGAGGTGTTCCAGGCGGCGTGAGTTGTGAAATGATTCCACATTTCCTTAAGTGTGTACCAAACTCGTGACCTAAATATTCTCCTCCACGATCTGATCGTAAGAACTTTATTTTTCGGTCACGTTGATTCTCTACCCCATTCTGAAATTCCTTGAACTTTTCAAAGGTCTCAGACTTGTGTTTCATCAAGTAGACATACCCATATCTACTCAAGTCATCAGTGAGAGTGAGAACATAACGATATCCTCCGCGAGCCTCAACGCTCATTGGACCGCATACATCGGTATGTATGATTCCCAATAAGTTGGTTGCTCGCTCCATTGTTCCGAGAACGGAGTCTTGATCATTTTGCCCATAAGGCATGGTTCGCATGTGTCAAATGATTCATAATCGAGAGACTCTAAAAGTCCATCAGCATGGAGCTTCTTCATGCGCTTGACACCAATGTGACCATGGCGGCAGTGCCACAAGTATGTGGGTCTATCGTTATCAACTTTACATCTTTTGGTATTCACACTATGAATATGTGTAACATCACGTTCGAGATTCATTAAGAATAAACCATTGATCATCGGGGCATGACCATAAAACATATCTCTCATATAAATAGAACAACCATTATTCTTGGATTTAAATGAGCAGCCATCTCGTATTAAACGAGATCCAGATACAATATTCATGCTCAAACTTGGCACTAAATAACAATTATTGAGGTT
Source organism: Aegilops bicornis (assembly GCA_021605145.1). Taxonomy (NCBI): domain Eukaryota; kingdom Viridiplantae; phylum Streptophyta; class Magnoliopsida; order Poales; family Poaceae; genus Aegilops; species Aegilops bicornis. Next base: position 195,312,501 of record CM038674.1, read on the forward strand.
TAAAACTAATCCCGTAGGTAAATGTAGAGGTAGCGTGCCGACAGCGATCACATCGACCTTGGAACCATTACCGACGCGCATCGTCACCTCGTCCTTCGCTAGTCTCCGCTTATTCTGCAGCTCCTGCTGTGAGTTACAAATATGAGCAACGGCACCGGTATCAAATACCCAGGAGTTACTACGAGTACTGGTAAGGTACACATCAATTACATGTATATCACATATACCTTTAGTGTTGCCGGCCTTCTTGTCCGCTAAGTATTTGGGGCAGTTCCGCTCAAAGGACCCTTCCCTTTGCAATAAAAGCACTCAGTCTCAGGCTTGGGTCCATTCTTTGACTTCTTCCCGGAACTGGCTTACCGAGCGCGGCAACATCTTTGCCGTCCTTCTTCAAGTTCTTCTTACCCTTGCCCTTCTTGAACTCGGTGGTTTTATTGACCATCAACACTTGATGTTCCTTTTTGATTTCTACCTCTGCTGACTTCAGCATTGAAAATACTTCAGGAATAGTTTTCACCATCCCCTGCATATTGTAGTTCATCACAAAGCTCTTGTAGCTCGGTGGGAGCGATCAAGGATTCTCACAATGACCGCCTCGTCCGGGATGTTAATATTCAATCGACAAAGCGGTTGTGTAACCTGTACATTCTCGAGTATGTGCCATCGACGTAACTATTTTCCTCCATCTTACAACTATAGAACTTGTCGAAGACTTCATATGTCTCGACCAGGGCGTGAGCTTGGAAAACCATTTTCAGTTCCTCGAACATATCATATGCTCCGTGTTGCTCAAAACGCTTTTGGAGCCCCGGTTCTAAGCTGTAAAGCATGCCGCCCTGAACGAGGGAGTAATCATCAGCACATGACTGCCAAGTGTTCATAACATCTTAGTTCTTTGGGATGGGTGCTTCACCTAGCGGTCCTTCTAGGACATATGCTTTCTTGGCAGCTATGAGGATGATCCTCAGGTTCCGGACCCAAATTGTATAGTTGCTGCCATCATCTTTAAGCTTGGTTTTCTCTAGGAACGCGTTGAAGTTCATGTTGACATGAGCGTTGGCCATTTGATCTACAAGACATATTTGCCAAGATTTTAGACTAAGTTCATGATAATTAAGTTCATCTAATCAAATTATTTAATGAACTCCCACTCATATTTGACATCCCTCTAGTCATCTAAGTGTTACATGATCCGAGTCGACTAGGCCGTGTCCGATCATCACGTGAGACGGACTAGTCATCATCGGTGAACATCTCCATGTTGATCGTATCTTCCATACGACTCATGTTCGACCTTTCGGTCTCTGTGTTCTGAGGCCATGTCTGTACATGCTAGGCTCGTCAAGTTAACCTAAGTGTTTTGCATGTGTAAAACTGTCTTACACCCCTTGTATGTGAACATAGGAATCTATCACACCCGATCATCACGTGGTGCTTCAAACGATTTAACTTTAGCAACGCGCACGATTAGGGGAACACTTTCTTGAAATTATTATGAGGGATCATCTTATTTACTACCGCTGTTCTAAGTAAACAAGATGCATAAACATAATAAACATCACATGCAATTATATATTAGTGACATGATATGGCCAATATCATATAGCTCCTTTGATCTCCATCTTCGGGGCTCCATGATCATCTTGTCACCGGCATGACACCATGATCTCCATCATCATGATCTCCATCATCGTGTCTCCATGAAGTTGCTCGCCATCTATTACTTCTACTACTATAGCTAACGGTTTAGCAATAAAGCAAAGTAATTACATGGTGTTGAATCAATGACACGCGGGTCATACAATAATTAAGACAACTCCTATATTCTCGCCGGTTGTCATACTCATCGACATGCAAGTCGTGATTCCTATTACAAGAACATGATCTCATACATCACAATATAGCATTCATCATACATCACAACTTTTGGCCATATCACATCACAAGGCAATTGCTGCAAAAACAAGTTAGACGTCCTCTAATTGTTGTTGCATCTTTTACGTGGCTGCAATAAGGTTCTAGCAAGAACGTTTTCTTACCTACGAAAAAGCCACGACGTGATTTGTCAACTTCTATTTACCCTTCATAAGGACCCTTTTCGTCGAATCCGCTCCAACTAAAGTGGGAGAGACAGACACCCGCTAGCCACCTTATGCAACTAGTGCATGTTAGTCAGTGGAACCTGTCTCACGTAAGTGTACATGTAAGGTCGGTCCGGGCCGCTTCATCCCACAATACCGCTGAAGCAAAATAAGACTAGTAGCGGCAAGAAGGTTGACAACATCTACGCCCACAACAAATTGTGTTCTACTCGTGCAATAGAGAACTACGCATAAACCTAGGTCATGATGCCACTGTTGGGGAACGTTGTAGAAAATAAAAAAAATCCCTACGGTTTCACCAAGATCCATCTATGAGTTCATCTAGCAACGAGTGATAGGAGTGCATCTACATACCATTGTAGATCGCGAGCGGAAGCATTCAAGAGAACGGCGTTGAGGGAGTCGTACTCGTCGTGATCCAAATCACCGATGACCAAGTGCCGAACGGACAGCACCTCCGCGTTCAACACACGTACGGAGCGGATGACGTCTCCCACACCTTGATCCAGCAAGGAGGAGGGAGAGGTTGAGGAAGAAGGCTCCAATAGCAGCACGACGGCGTGGTGGTGATGGAGTGGCAGTTCTCCGGCAGAGCTTCGCTAAGCACACGCGGAGGAGGAGAGGTGTTGGGGAGGGGAGGGGCTGCGTCTTGGATTGTGTATGCAGCCCTCCCCTCGCCCCTCTATTTATAGGGGAAGGGGGAAGGGGGCCGGCCCCCTCTAGATGAGATCTAGAGGGGCGGCGGCCAAGGGAGGGCTTGCCCCCCAAGGGGCGCCTCTAGGGTTCCCCCAAACCCTAGGCTCATGGGCCCTAGGGGTTGTGGCGCCCAGCCCACTTGGGCTGGTTCCTTCTCCATACAGCCCATAAGGTCCTCCGGAAGAGGTGGCCCCTCCCAGGTGGACCCCCGGAACCCTCCCGCGGCCCCAAAGATAATACCGATATGCCCCGAAACTTTCCGGTGACTGTATGACAACTTCCCATATATAAATCTTTACCTCCGGACCATTCTGGAACTCCTCGTGACGTCCGGGATCTTATCCGGGACTCCGAACAACATTCGGTAATCACATACAAGTCTTCCTAATAACCCTAGCGTCACCGAACCTTAAGTGTCTAGACCCTACGGGTTCGGGAATCATGCAAACATGATCGAGACAGCTCTCCGACCAATAACCAACAGCGGGATCTGGATACCCATGTTGGCTCCCACATGTTCCACGATGATCTCATCGGATGAACCACGATGTCGAGGCAAGCAACCCCGTATACAATTCCCTTTGTCAATCGGTATGTTACTTGCCCGAGATTCGATCGTCGGTATCCCAATACCTCGTTCAATCTCGTTACCGCAAGTCACTTTACTCGCATCAGTAATGCATGATCCCGTGACCAAACACTTGGTCACTTTGAGCTCATTATGATGATGCATTACCGAGTGGGCCCAAGTGATACCTCTCCGTAATACGGAGTCACAAATCCCAGCCTCGATCCGTGACAACCCAATGCAGACACTTTCGGAGATACCGTAGTGCACCTTTATAGTCACCCGATTACGTTGTGACGTTTGGTACACCCAAAGCACTCCTACGGTATCCGGGAGTTACACGATCTCATGGTCTAAGGAAAAGATACTTGACACTGGAAAAGCTCTAGCAAAACGAACTACACGATCTTGTGCTATGCTTAGGATTGGGTCTGTCCATCACATCATTCTCCTAATGATGTGATCCCGTTATCAATGACATCCAATGTCCATAGTATGGAAACCATGACTATCTGTTGATCAATGAGCTAGTCAACTAGAGGCTCACTAGGGACATATAGTAGTCTACGTATTCACACGTGTATTACAATTTCCGGATAATACAATTATAGCATGAATAAAAGACAATTATCATGAACAAGGAAATATAATAATAATCCTTTTATTATTGCCTCTAGGGCATATTTCCAACAAGCCTGCAGCCAGAGGCCGCCTGGACCCGTGGCCGGCAGCTCGCCGGCGAAGAAGCGTTGGAGCTGAAACCAGGTGCCGGCCGGGTTCTCCGACCACACGACGAACTCCGGCAGCACCTCCGCCGAGTGGAAGCACGGCCGGGGGGGGGGTGATACGTCCATTTTGCATCATGTCTTTATATCGATATTTATTGCATTATGGGCTGTTATTACACATTATGTCACAAACCTTATGCCTATTCTATCTTATTTTACAAGTTTTACATGATGAGGGAGAATGCCGGCAGCTGGAATTCTGGGCTGGAAAAGGAGAAAATATTAGAGACCTATTCTGCAGAACTCCAAAAGTCCTGAAACTTCACAGAGGCACGTTTTGGAATATATAAAAAATATTGGAGAAAGAATCAACCAGAGGGAGCCCACATCCTAGCCACGAGGGTGGGGGCGCGCCCTACCCCCTGGGCACGCCCCTGCCTCGTGGGCCCCCTGGCAGGCCTCCGATGCCCATCTTCTGCTATATGAAGTCTTTCACCCTGAAAAAAATCACAAGCAAGCTTTCAGGATGAAACACCGCAGCCACGAGGCGGAACCTTGGCGGAACCAATCTAGGGCTCTGGCGGATCTGTTCTGCCAGGGAAACGTCCCTCCGGGAGGGGGAAATCATCACCATCATCATCACCATCGATCCTCTCAGCGGGAGGGGGTCAATCTCCATCAACATCTTCACCAGCACCATCTCCTCTCAAACCCTAGTTCATCTCTTGTATCCAATCTTTCTCTCAAAACCTCAGATTGGTACTTGTGGGTTCCTAGTAGTGTTGATTACTCCTTGTAGTTGATGCTAGTTGGTTTATTTGGTGGAAGATCATATGTTCAGATCCTTTATGCATATTAATACCTTTCTGATTATGAACATGAATATGATTTGTGAGTAGTTACGTTTGTTCCTGAGGACATGGGAGAAGTCTTGCTATAAGTAGTCATGTGAATTTGGTATTTGTTCGATATTTTGATGAGATGTATGTTGTCTCTCCTCTAGTGGTGTTATGTGAACATTGACTACATGACACTTCACCATTATTTGGGCCTAGAGGAAGGCATTGGGAAGTAATAAGTAGATGATGGGTTGCTAGAGTGACAGAAGCTTAAACCCTAGTTTATGAGTTGCTTGATTTGGATCCATATGTTTCATGCTATGGTTAGGTTTACCTTAATACTTCTTTTGTAGTTGCGGATGCTTGCAATAGGGGTTAATCATAAGTGGGATGCTTGTCCAAGGAAGGGCAGTACCCAAGCACTGGTCCACACATATATCAAATTATCAAAGTAACGAACGCAAATCATATGAGGGTGATGAAAACTAGCTTGAAGATAATTCCCATGTGTCCTTGGGAGCGTTTTCCTTCATATAAGAGTTTGTCCGGGCTTGTCCTTTACTAAAAAAAGGATTGGGCCATCTTCCTGCACCTTATTTACTTTCATTATTTGTTACCCGTTACAAATTACCTTATCACAAAACTATCTGTTACCGATAATTTCAGTGCTTGCAGAGAATACCTTACTGAAAACCGCTTGTCATTTCCTTCTGCTCCTCGTTGGGTTCGACACTCTTACTTATCGAAAGGACTACGACAGAACCCCTACACTTGTGGGTCATCAGGGGGCCACGCGACCATGGTGCACCTCCCTTCATCGACGGGGCTGCCACGACCTGGGCGACTCCCACCACGCAAAGAGGCGCCTCCGCAGCCGGGCGGGGTCACGGCAGGGGTCGCGGCATGCTTGCGGGGGCGGCCGCGCCCCCTCTTGGGCGGCGGTGAGCCGGGCCCCTCCTGGTGGGCCTTCCCTTCTCTGCGGCCGAGAACCTCTTCACAGGTGCCATGGGTGTCGCTGCTAGCAATGAAGCAAGGGAGAAGAAGCGAGTGGAGCAGGAAGGGATGAGCGATGGGGGCTCTGCCCCCTCCTCATTTATAGCGGGAGAAGGCCAATCGGAGATCCCCACGATCACAGGTAATGATGATCTTTCTCTCCATGCAGAAGGGACTCGTCAAGTCAGGCAGTTGCCGAGGCAGCATGGGGAAGCGGAGACACCCACGTCCCATCAATCGCCACGCGTCAACCGAGGCTGCATGCTGTTGGGGCCCGCAGCACTCCGCACTTGCCCCTTCGCTTCGCCTCGAAGCCAAGTCCGAGCGTGCCTTGGGCCCGGTGGCTACTATCGGCGTTCTGGGAACGGGGGTCCCCATACTTGCCTGCCTGCGGCCCACGGCGTGGCTCCACCAGCGGCCCTGTACGGCCCAACTTCACCAGTGAGCACTCAATACCCTCGCGAGGGGCCAAGCCTCGCAAGGCAGACGACGCAAGACCTCCTCGGGGGCGGCCTCACTAGGCTGGCTCGCGAGGAGCAGAGAGATCAAGGCAAGGGGCACCTTGCGAGGTTCCTGTGATGCAAGTCGTGCCGAACAAGGCCAAACGGGCGCCAGAGTGTGCAACGTACTCGTTTCCTCTTTGGTGCTAAAGGGGAAAACGCAGGTGAGGAGTCCCGCGGCATGAGGCAAAGTTTTCCATATCGGTGCAACGAGACCAAGACTAGCAGGACGGCAGGACGGAGGTCACCGTGGAGCCAGGATGGCGTCACCACCAGAGCCTTTGGTAGGCGAAGACCACCTTTAGTCAGGATAACTTGTACTAGTTGTCTCCTTCAAATTTGGCCGTTGTTGGATCCCTTCACTCCTAACATTTGGGAAGAGGACCAGTGCCTCTATAAATAGGACTAGCCACCACAGTAGGAGGCAACTGATCTTGGGCCATTCAGATCATCCTCATCCACACAATCTCACCGAGCACAAGAACACCTCTCCTCGGGAGGCTGTTCTTCCCTTGTACTCGTTCATCCTCAGCCCAAGAGGCAATCCACCACACCACACTGGAGTAGGGTATTACACCACATCGGTGGCCCGAACCAATATAAACCCTGTGTCCCTTGTTCTGCGAGTTTGACGCGCTGAGCTTTGAGATTGCGGTGAGGGTGTGAGCTAGGGGAAGGAGAGATCTTCATGCGCACCCCAGTGTTTGAACCTCGAGGGTCTTGCCGGAACCCTAAATCCGACAACCGGCATTGATTTGGTCAGGTGCTGGATTTCTTGGCGGATTATACCCTTGAACCGCCGCACCAGCTTAATGTGTACTTACACTGGCGGTGAAAAAGATCCACTGCGCCATAGTTCTGCACCATTAACTGATGAGGCCATTCATGAAATGGTTAAGTCCCTTGTAAATGAAGATCCGGAAGATTGCGTTAAAGGGGTCTGGCCCCTTTCTGCAAGCTTAATCCGCCACCAGATGTGAGTCTCTAATCTTACTTACTTTTACCTCATTATTCAAATACCTCATTAACTCAACCTTTAATGACCTTTACAGGCTAAATCTGACTTTTGGAAAATGCAATATGATCATGAAGCTGCCAAGAAGGCCAGGGCTGCCAAGAAAGCCGCCAAGAAGACCACCAAGAGAAAGAAGAAGCCAAGTGCCTCTGAACTGCTTGACCTAGATGACACCTCTGAGTCGGAGGTAGCACTTGACTCTCTTGGCTTGTTTTTCAATCACCTTATTGACACTGACTATTATCAAGATGACACGGGAACCAGCCAAGCAGCTGAACAAGAGGTAACTATCATTTCCTCTGGCTCAGAACCTTTGCCAAGACAGAAACGTCGGCAAGTAACCCGAAAAGTAAGGTTTTCACACCCCTTGGCTTATTTAGACCCTCACTTTCTTTTGAAGCAACAACAACACGAGAATCGACGTCAGACCCAAACCAGTGGAGGCGAAGAGCTGTCCTCCGGCTTAACGAACACTCCTGCCCCTCGAAAACGTCGAAACGAGGTTCTTTTTAACTTAAACTCCTTTTTAACTGCTGGCAGGTCTTATCTGTCTACATCCTAACTCTGTTGCTTCAGTTTACCAGGAGCTTGGCCGTTCTTCCTCTGGCGACTCCTCGCAAACCGAGTTGCCGGCTTTTAAAACTGCTCCTGGGTAATGGCAATTACTTTTTACTTTGTACATCTTGATATTCTTATACTTATACTGACTTACCACAATTGCGCAGTGGACAAGCAAAGCCCAACAAGAAGGCCAAGGTGACCAAGCCAGCTGAAGATCCCAAGATTGCTGAACCGGAACCGCAAGTCTCTCCACCTGAAGCTTCTGAAAAATAGCCGGAAGAGCCTGTCCATGAAGCCCCGTTAGAGAACCCTGAAATCTCCATTGATTAGACCAATATTGACTCTTTGAACATTGAACCATCAAGCTCGCTTAAGCCGTTAGAGACTCATGTTGATGTTGTTCTGATTACTGGCACCGGTTTTACAAAGCTGGGTAATCCAACTATTTTGGCCAAACACTCCGCCAAGCAAGAAGTTATTGAGAGGCAGAAAGTGAGGTTTGATGTCTCCCACTATGCGCACAATTAAGCAAAGTGAAATTCTATCCGCTACCTCAATCAAGTGCTCTCCACCGTGATCTTGAAATGGATATGGTGAAGCAAATGCATCAAAAGTATGAGGTATGACTTCCAGCTTTGAATAAGTTGTGTACATCCTGCCAGCCCCCAAGTCTACTGGCTATGATAAGATTGAATAAGCTGTAGACTTAGAATAATCCTTAAGCTTCTGTAGTAGAATCTCTCCAAGGCCGGTTTAAAATTAAACCGGATATTTAAGCAGTTTAGCTTTGCATCCATAGTCCCCAAGGGCCGGTTTAATCAGCATGAATGAGCCGGTCCTATTTACCATTGTGTAAGAAAGGAGACCTTAACTGCATAGCCCCCATGAGTCGGCTGGGACTGTTTATAGCACATCCGGCTCATCATTAAAAAGATATAAGCGATATGGATTAGCCCCCAAGTGTCAAGTAGTCTTGCTTGCAAAGTGCTTGGGACTTTATTCATAAGAGTCGTTTCCTTGAAAATTTTCTTTGACAGACATTAGCCCCCAAGTGCCAAGTGTTGTTGCTTGCAAAAGACTTGGGACTTATATTCTTGTAACCTTGACATAAATGTGTTGATAACTCTGTACTTCATACAGGCTGCTACTGCTGAGCTGAAGTCTCAATTAAATGATGCAAAGACCCAGCTGGCAACTCAGGAAACCGAGACCCGGAAAGCTGTGTCAAAGTTCCAGTTTAGCGTGGCTGAGTCGGAAAAGCTGAAGACCAGTTTTGAGGCAGAGAAAAAGACTTGGGCTAAAGAAAAGATTGCTTTAACACAGCAGGCTGAGAAAGCAGAGGCAGCTCTGCAAGAGGTGACCACCGAGCTCACCGCCTTAAAACACCGTGTATCTCGGATGATTTTTGCTATCTTTGGTGAGTTGCCTTGCTAGTCATCAAAAGTGAATCCTTGTTGTGATAATATAACCCGCCATTAACCAATCTGTGATATATCTAGGTCCCAGCAGCAGCAACCTTAATCAAGACATGCTTGTGAATCTCAAAGCTATTTATACACTTGTCGAACAGCTGTACACCGAAGTTCAATGTGCGCTGGCCGCAATCTCTCCAACAAATCAAGCGCCTACTATGTTGATAGATGTGTTGAAGAAACTGCATGTGCTGCCTGCAAGATGTGATGGGATGAAACGGTCATCTGCAAGAGCCTGTGACGGCTTTGAGCCGGGCCAAGGCATGGGTACCAGAGCTTGACCCGTCTGAGGTAGGCACTGGTTACCCAAGCTTGAAACAAGATGGTACGCCGTTTGATCAGAAGGACTTCTCTGCTTGCGTGAAAGAGATATGTCCCATGGCGACTATGATTGCCAATGACTCGGATCTTTCAAAATACCATCTGTATTATAACTAGGAGAACCAGAAGATGCCGACCGCGGCTTATAGAGTGATGGACTTAATCCCCCCAATTCGTAAGCACACTTTTGCCCCTGAAGTTGAGCCGTCTGATCTTATAGATGATGAGACTGAATTCAAGCTTTATCTAGCATCGACTGGTCATCACCAAATTTTTAGACGGCGGAGGAGGACGAAGAACCGGCAAGGGATGATGCAGAAGCCTCCAGTCAGCAAGGCCAAGAGGACTAAACCACCGGGCGGGTTATAATTGATCCTTGAAAAAAACATTTGATCTCATTCGGCTCATGGAGCCATGTAATAGGGTAGTAAAAAACTTGAATATGTCGTGCCATTGTGCACGTTTTTGCTTTTTGCTTAATACTGTTGATCCACCGGTTAAAAAAACATTATGGGTATGATAGCTTTTGATTTATGCAGATCTGAATGATTATTATCCTCCACACAAACAAAGTACAAGTGCCCTGGCGGCTTACCGCCGGGTGGGTCATGATACCCGATGGAAGCCACTGGGGACGAATAGTCCATAACCAGGGCCGGTCTGACAATTGTTAAATAAGATGTCATACCTGTAATAGATGTTTATACTGTCGGCTTATCAGCTTCGTACAGTTAAAGGCGTTAGAGTTGTAACTATAAACATAAGAGTATGATACTCTGGCGACTTAGAGTCTGCCATCCTGGCGGGTTATAGGGACCCAAAAGGTGCTTCAAATATGAGTCATAAGTAGGGCAGCTGGGCCTTACTTGTAAAAAACCAGAGGTCAAAGTAGAGATCATATAATTTAAATGATAAATCAAAATAAATTCGAGGCTTTTGTAGGCTGCCAAGCCAAAGTGTCTTCTTCGATGAAACTAGCCTGAGCCACTAGATTGTTCGTGCATTCCGTGAGCCTGACTCACAGTACCCGATCGACATTTGAACCCAGACAAAGTCAGGTCTTGCTCAAAGACTTATCAGGAGTACGCGGGGTCAGAGTAACAACATACATCACGGGCCGATTTATCCAAGTTTCAAGGAAGGCGGCTTATGAAGCCGGGATCTATCCTGACTATTTGTAAACCGTGCTCTCGCATGACAAGCCGCCATTTGAACCTTAACAAGCTCAGATCTTAGTCGAATACACCGTAAAGATTGATTGTTAAGAGTTCGATGGGTGAATCGGGATTACCCGATGGAGTTGAAGCAGCTGGCTACATGTAGGATGACCTGGAAAGGTTATGTCCTCTTTGGTCGAATACGCCTATGTTTGGACAGATAACCTAGTCAAGAGGGTAATAATGCTATGTTCTCTTTGGTTGAATACGCCTATGTTTTAACAGGAAGCCCCCAAGTGACATACTGACAAATTTTGCTTGTTAGGGACCTATGTTTGAGTTGTGCCATGCATCCAACTCTCTTTGGTCCCTGAAGTTGGGCGTTGAGCCTCTTAAATGAAATATGTAAGATGATGATAAAGACTCAACTTCGAGGAAGTGAAACGACAAAGGCCCTGAATTATCAGGGATGCCGGCTTTATTATACTGTTTATGATATATACATCATCTGACTATGTACATCATGAGAGCCGGTGGCTCAAGTATAGTAGGGGCGAAGATGAGCTATATTCCATGGCCGATGGGTCTCTTCCTCCGACTTATGTGAGTCCTTGTGGTCTCGAACCTCGTTAAGATAGTATGACCCATTATGCAGATTCTTGCTGACCACAAAAGGTCCTTCCCAATGCGGCGATAGCTTATGCATATCTTTTTGGTCCTGGATGAGCCGGAGCACTAAGTCGCCTTCTTGAAAGGTTCTGGTTTTGACCCGGCGGTTGTGATAACGACGTAGGTCATGCTGATAAATCACCGAACGAGCCGCCGCGAGATCACGCTCCTCATCCAATAGGTCAAGTGCATCTTGACGTGCCTTTTCATTATCAGCTTCAACGTAAGCCGCCACCCGGGGTGAATCGTGACAGATGTCACTAGGGAGAACCGCCTCTGCTCCATAAACCATGAAAAAGGGTGTGTAACCCGTAGATCTGTTGTGGGTTGTATTGATGCTCCATAACACTGAGGCTAACTCCTCTACCCAACGACCCGGCGTTCTTTGCAAAGGAACCATAAGTCGGGGCTTGATACCTTGCAGAATCTCTTGATTTGTTCGTCCTGCCTGCCCATTGGACTGAGGGTGAGCCACAGAGGAAACGTCAAGCCGGATATGCTCACGTTGACAAAATTCTTTCATAGCACCTTTAGAGAGATTAGTGCCATTATCTGTTATAATGTTGTGTGGAAAGCCAAAACGGAATATCACCTTCTTCATGAATTGAGCCGCCGTTGCTGCATCACACTTACTGACCGGCTCTGCCTCCACCCACTTAGTGAACTTATCAACCACCACCAAAAGGTGGGTATTCTTATCCTTGGACCTCTTAAAAGGCCCAACCATATCAAGCCCCCAAGTCGCAAACGGCCAAGTGATTGGAATCATCCTCAACTCCCGTGCCGGAACATGAGCCCGTCGTGAAAACTTCTGACAACCATCACATTTGCTGATCAAGTCCTCAGCATCAGCATGAGCCGTCAACCAATAGAAACCGTGACAAAAAGCCTTGGCTACGAGAGATTTAGAACCGGCATGATGACCACAATCTCCTTCATGAATCTCTCGTAGAATCTCACGGCCTTCCTCAAGAGAGACGCAACGTTGAAACTCCCATGTGACACTGCTATGGTGCAACTCCCCATTGACAATTGAAATTGACTTAGACGGTCGGGTTATCTGTCTGGCCAAGATCTCATCCTCTGGCAACTCACCCCGGGTCATGTAAGCCAAATATGGAACTGTCCAATCAGGAATAGCATGAAAAGCCGCCACCAGTTGTGCTTCCGGGTCAGGAACAACAAGGTCCTCCTCCGTAGGTAATTTGACTGAAGGGTTGAGTAGAACATCTAAGAACGTGTTAGGTGGCACCGGCTTACGCTGAGACCCTAGACGGCTTAAGTTGTCAGCCGCCTCATTCTTCCTTCGATCAATATGCTCAACTTGGTAAACTTTGAAGTGACCTGCAATGGCATCAACCTCTTGACGATAAGCCGCCATGAGCGTATCCTTAGAATCCCAAGTACCAGAAACTTGTTGAGCCACTAGATCTGAATCGCCAAAGCACCTCACCCGGCTTAAATTCATCTCTTTAGCCATCCGAAGGCCATGGAGCAAGGCCTCATACTCAGCTACATTGTTAGTACAAGGGAACATTAATAAAATTTGTCACCTCGTGGGGAAGTCAAGACAACTTCAGCCCCCGAGCCCTCCAACTGCCTGGATCCATCAAAGTGAATAGTCCAATACATGTTATCCGGCTTTTCCTCAGGTGCCTATAACTCTATCCAATCATTGATGAAATCCACAAGTGCATGGGACTTGATGGCCGTATGAGGCACATACTTTAAACTGTGAAGTCCAAGCTCAATGGCCCATTTAGCAACCCAGCCTGTGGATTCCCTGTTTTGGATGATGTCCCCTAAAGGAGCAGAGGTAACCACAGTGATGGGATGACCCTGAAAATATTGCTTAAGCTTCCGGCTTGCCATAAAAACCCCATACAAGCTTTTGCCAATGTGGATATCTCTTTTTGGATTCAATAAGTACCTCACTGATGTAGTAAACCGGCCGTTGAACCGGTATTCCTTGCCTGCCTCTTTCCTTTCCACCACAATAGCTACACTGACTGCCCGGCTATTAGCAGTCACATATAACAACAGAGGCTCCTTATCAATAGGGGCGGCAAGAACGGGCGGCTCAACCAACTGTTTCTTCACATCCTTAAACACTTGATTAGCAGCATCACTCCAAACAAAATGATATGTCTTCTTCATCATCTGATAAATAGGAATAACCTTCTCATCCAACTGGCTTATGAACCGGCTTAGAGCCGCAATACGACCCGCCACACGCTGAACATCATTAACACACGCCGGCTTAGCCAACGAAGTAATGGCCTTGATCTTCTCTGGGTTAGCTTCAATGCCTCTGTTAGAAACCAGAAAGCCCAAGAGCTTGCCTGCTGGTACACCAAAAACGCACTTGGCCGGGCTAAGCATCATCTTATAAATCCGGATATTGTCAAATGTCTCCCTCAAATCATCAATCAAGGTCTCCTTCATCCTGGATTTCACCACAATGTCACCTACATAAGCATGAACATTACGCCCAATCTGATTGTGAAGGCAATTTTGCACACACCGCTGGTAAGTCTCCTAGCACTCTTGAGCCCAAAAGGCATAGACACATAGCAGAAGGCTCCAAATGGAGTAATGAACGATTTCTTCTCCTGGTCCTTAACTGCCATCTTGATATGATGATAACTAGAATAAGCATCCAAAAAACTCAAATGCTCACAACCCGCCATAGCATCAATGATTTGATCAATACGAGGGAGAGAAAATGGATCAGCCGGACAAGCCTTGTTTAAGTCCGTGTAATCCACACACATTCACCAAGTGCCATTCTTCTTAAGCACCAGCACCGGGTTAGCCAACCACTCAGGATGGAAAACTTCAACGATAAACCCGGCTGCCAAGAGTCAGGCCACCTCTTCACCAATGGCCTTCAGAGTCTCGACCGGCCCATACAACGTGTTCAGCTCGGTGCCTTATCTTACATGCCTTACATTACAAGTCTACACATACATGTCGGTTTACACTTATGGGCCTTGAAACAGCATTCGGGTTTGGGCCTTTTAACAAGCCTGTCTATGAACCACCATCTTTAATATGCTCTTGGGCTTCATTTAGACGAACCGCCATAGGGATGACCCGGCCCCTTCTGGGCGGGTCATATCTGATAGTCATATCCCCAACAATAATTATATGCCTTTGTCCACTTTGATTGAGAATAATAATGAATTTATGGATGTGAATTTTGTTGGTAGGAACAATTTTGGTAACAACGCGTATAGAGGAAACTTTAATTCTAGGTCGTTCCCTAGTAATTCCTCTAATAATTATGGTAATTCCTACAACAACTCTTATGGAAATTTTAATAAAACGTCCTCTGATTTTGAGACTAGTGTTAAAGAATTTATGAATTCGCAAAAGAATTTCAATGCTTTGCTTGAAGAAAAATTGCCTAAGATTGATGAGTTGGCTAGGAACGTGGATATAAATTCTCTTGATGTTGATTCTTTGAAACTTAGATCTATTCCACCTAAGCATGATATCAATGAGTCCCTCAAAGCCATGAGAATTTCCATTGATGAGTGCAAAGAAAGAACCGCTAGGATGCGTGCTAAAAAAGATTGCTTTGTGAAAGCGTGATCTTCTAGTTTTCATGATAATAATGATGAAGATATAAAAGTGATTGATGTGTATCCTATTAAATCTTTATCTTCGAACATGAATCTTGATAAAGATGGGACTGGAGATGAGTCAACTTTAGTTAAAAGGCGTCCTAATGATTCGGAGTTTTTAGATCTTGATGCAAAAATTGGTAAAAGTGGGATTTGAAGAGGTCAAAACTTTACATAGCAATGAACCCACTATTTTGGATTTCAAGGAATTTAATTATGATAATTGTTCTTTGATAGATTATATTTCCTTGTTGCAATCCGTGTTAAATTCTCCTCATGCATATGATCAAAACAAAGCTTTTACTAAACATATCGTTGATGCTTTAATGCAATCTTATGAAGAAAAACTTGAATTAGAAGTTTCTATCCCTAGAAAACTTTATGATGAGTGGGAAACTACTATTAAAATTAAGATTAAAGATCATGAGTGTTATGCCTTATGTGATTTGGGTGCTAGTGTTTCCACGATTTCAAAAACTTTGTGTGAAATGTTAGGTTTCCGTGAATTTGAGGATTGTTCTTTAAATTTGCATCTTGCTGATTCCACCATTAACAAACCTATGGGAAGGATTAATGATGTTCTTATTGTTGCAAATAGGAATTATGTGCCCGTGGATTTCATTGTTCTTGATATAGATTGCAATCCTACATGTACTATTATTCTTGCTAGACCTTTGCTTAGAACGATTGGTGCAATTATTGATATGAAAGATGGAAATATTAGATTCCAATCTCCGTTAAGGAAAGGCATGGAACACTTTCCTAGGAATAAAATTAAATTACCTTATGAATCTATTATGAGAGCCACTTATGGATTGCATACCAAAGATGACAATACCTAGATCTATTCTTGTTTATATGCCTAGCTAGGGGCGTTAAACGATAGCGCTTGTTAGGAGGCAACCCAATTTTATTTTTGTTCCTTGCTTTTTGTTCCTGTTTAGTAATAAATAATTCATCTAGCCTCTGTTTAGATGTGGTTTTATGTTTTAATTAGTGTTTGTTCCAAGTAGAACCAATAGGATCTTCTTGGGTGATAGTTGTTTGATCTTGCTGTGTAACATCCCAAATTTTCAATTTGGAATGTTATACATAGGTCATTCATGCATATCATATTTTATTGCATTTTTTTTGCGATCCTCGAAATTCTAAGCAACTCAAGGACCCTCGGAGAGAGTTGGGGATTTCACCGTTTTCATATTTGAATTTTATCAAATATCGAAACAAGGATCATTTGTTTTAATTATTTTTCTCACCAAAAATATTTCATATTAAAATATATGAGAGGAGATAATATGACTTCTCCAAAATAAATGAAATATTGGAGAAAAAAATATTAAAATCAAACATTTGATTTTATTCGGATTTTATTGCTATTTTATTTGCATAGGAAAAATATGCGTTTTTCAAAATTGCATTATAGGCCCAAATAAATGTTCACCTTGTCCGTCTTATGTTTAGAGGACGGGGAAATTTTATTTCGGAATTTTTGGAGTCCGTTTAGTACTCTTTTTCCTTCTTTTTCTGCACACCGGAATTATTATAAAAATGAAACACGCCTTAACGGGTCAGCCGACCGGGCTCCGCCTGAGTCGGCCTTATACGTCGGGGCGGACCCCGAGCCCACCAGCCGCTACCGCCCGCCTTGAACCCTAAGAGTCGCCGCCGTCTGTCATACCGCTGTTGCCCACGGAGCCGCCGCCGAGGTAGACGCCGCCACCGCTTTTTGTGGGTTAACCGCCGTTTTTTTTGGTTCGATCGGTTTTTTAGAACCCTAGATTCATTTTTTATTAGATCGGTTCGGTTTTTCTCGGTTCGGTTAAATAGCGGACGTTCGTCCGTACGTTCGTTTTAACAAACGGTTTTCACCCGTTAGTCACAGATAGCGAACGTTCGTTCGTTAGCCTGTTCGTCCGTTTTTCTTTTTCTCGGATTTTTCACGATTATTTCCGATCGCGATTTTTGTTTTAGCGTATCTTTTTGCTCGTTTATCGGAATCAGGCGATTCAAGCGCCTAGATCTTCGTATCGAAGCCCTCTTTCTGTTTAGCCAACTTGAACAAGATTTTGGTACTGTAAAATTTGACTTCAGTCCAGATTAGTAAATGGATCTTGTTTCTTTCGCAGTTTGTGTTTTGTTGCTCTGTTTGATTTGATTCTTTTTGCAAACCGGAGTTCTTAAGTTGAACTTTCTGGTTAGATCTTGTTATTTGGGTTTTACCCTTGCATCTTTGCTTGATTGCTTATGTATGTTACTGTTTATTTGCGATAGAATTCCCGGAGTGCGAAGCGTGCTACTACGAGTCACTAGGTTTTGCGGATCGTCAGCAAGGCAAGTAACACATTGATCATACTCTTTTCATACCCAGTTTTTATGCATTCGTTCCAATCCTCAAACACTACATGATTAGGATGTGATTAACTTGTGGGTATTGGGAAGTAGTTGATGAGGTAGAACCTATTGCCCTGTTTATTATCAAACCCTTGGGAGTTACTTTTACGTTATGCTTATTGCCATGCTGTGCTCGTAGACGTGGTTTGGGTGAGTGAATCCATGACAGATGTGAGATTGCTAATTAATGGTTCAACTTAAGGTGGCTACTTTAATACACATCTGGGTGGATTGCTTGTTTGGGCACCTGGGGAATCCAATGTTGTCCTAGGAGATCCCGGGGTATCCGTGTGATCATCCTACGGTCCGCCACCCAGGCTCAAAGGGATCGTGAGATATTTCATGCTAGAAACTTCCGTGTGCAGCCACAAGCTATTATGGGCTCTAGCATAGTTGAGTATGTTGCATGACCTCTTCCAGTGGTAGGCTAGTAGATGTAGAGGGATGTAGGTTGGTACTGTCTACCCGGGGTTAGAATTAATGCTTCTGAAAACCTGTGTCTTGGTCATCCGTTTCTCAAACACCATGTAGTGCGAGAAATCCAATGGAGGAGATCGAGTCTTGTGGGGAAAAGTGCGCGAACCTCTGCAGAGTGTACAATCTAATCATGGTTAGCCATGTCCCCGGTTATGGACAATCTTGAGTATCTAGTACTTGGATTATCTAATGTATCTCATCACTCTAAATTTTAATATGTTGGGTTGATAATTACTTTTAATTGGGATTGAGTTGGAGGTACCTTCTCAATGTTGTTTCAACTACCATGATAGTTAAATAAAATATATTCCTTTGTTGTAGGGAAAAATTGGCTTTTCGCAAAAACATATAACCATAGAGCCTCCACCAGCCATATATGCATGTAGTGATAGCTTTTTGTCTGTTCATTGCTCTACTGTGTTACATTGCCAGCATATTACATGTGCTGACCCGTTTCCGGGCTGCAACGTATTATGTTGCAGACTTTTCAGACGACGAGTAAAGGTGCGATAGGTTGTTGTCATGCACTCAGCTATGCCGTTGGAGTTGACGGACTCACTTTATCTTCCAAGCCTTCCGCTGTTATCGTATTAGATGGCCTTAAGCCATATTTATTGTATTAAGTTCTCTTTTGAGACATTCGATGTAATAAGTGTGTGATTGCTACTGTTATAAATCCTTCGAGTACCGTGTGTGTCAAGACATTCTTGATCCGAGGATGACACTGAAGCACGTAGACTTGACCATCTGAGGTCGGGTCGCTACAAGATGGTATCAGAGCACACGCTGAATGTAGGATACGACCACTAAGAAAAGCCATAGGTCACTCTTCTCTACTCGTTTCTGACTCCTCTCCATTTTCTACTCTTTAGGATGGCGGACTCAAGGAACAAGTTTGCACAACCGGATGAAGATACTCCTTTTGGACGACACTTCAAGGAAGTTACTAGATACCTGAACATAGGAATACCAAGCTTCACCGGGACCTTCAATGCCACCTTACCAGAAGAGGAGCGCTGGATGATTCAAGTTCAAATTCCAGGAAGGACTTTCACGCCAGTCACTGAGCCCATAGAGTTTTCCTTTGATGCCCCTACCTGGAGTCTAGGCAAGAGCATGGCAGCCCACATCGCCATAGGATGCATCGGCGAAGTTTACCACAAGGATCTCAAGGATACTATCTACCAGATATGTGGGAGACAAGATGAGAAATGGGAGATGATCAGCACCAGGAGGGATAGATCCATTGCAGCTTCCATCCAGGAGTTAAACCAGCACATTCGACGCCAGGAGAACCAGATGTGTGCAAGCATGATGGATTCGAAGAAGGCGATGACAAGGATCACCGAGCTTGAGGATGAACTCAAGTCTACACGCGATGGATACGAGGAGGAAATTGCGACACTATTGGAGAAGAACGACGACCTGATAAAGAAGATCGGAGTATTCATGGGAGACCCCGCGCCAGGAGGAGACAACGACGATTCTACTTGCCCGGAGAACTACATCATCATCGACGACACCGACTCCGACCCTGATGATAGTGATGATGATTTGGAAGACGAGGCTGGAGCATACATCATGGAGTCTTCCACTGATCAAAATTTCTAGTAGACCACCATATGATTAGTAGTATTCCCCCATGTATATAGTAGTAGTCTGAGCACTTTTAACGATAGTTCTAGACCGATTATTTGCCCTTGCTTGATTGATTGAGTGATATGATTGTGTTTGTCTCATGTGCATATGGGTAGTGCTTTCTCACTAGACCTCATTTCTATTCTAATCTCTCCCCTCTAAACCCATCAGATGCCTCCGAGACATGACACCAGATTTGTCTTCCCACCGGAGAACACCCAGTTAATCCAGCAACAGAATGCCTTGATGCAGATATTATTCCAGAATCAAGGCAGCAGCAGCAGCAGCAACAACAACAACAACAACAACAACAACAACAACAACAACAACAACAACAACAACAACAACAACAACAACAACAACAACAACAACAACAACAACAACAACAACAACAACAACAACAACAACAACAACAACAACAACAACAACAACAACAACAACAACAACAACAACAACAACAACAACAACAACAACAACAACAACAACAACAACAACAACAACAACAACAACAACAACAACAACAACAACAACAACAACAACAACAACAACAACAACAACAACAACAACAACAACAACAACAACAACAACAACAACAACAACAACAACAACAACAACAACAACAACAACAACAACAACAACAACAACAACAACAACAACAACAACAACAACAACAACAACAACAACAACAACAACAACAACAACAACAACAACAACAACAACAACAACAACAACAACAACAACAACAACAACAACAACAACAACAACAACAACAACAACAACAACAACAACAACAACAACAACAACAACAACAACAACAACAACAACAACAACAACAACAACAACAACAACAACAACAACAACAACAACAACAACAACAACAACAACAACAACAACAACAACAACAACAACAACAACAACAACAACAACAACAACAACAACAACAACAACAACAACAACAACAACAACAACAACAACAACAACAACAACAACAACAACAACAACAACAACAACAACAACAACAACAACAACAACAACAACAACAACAACAACAACAACAACAACAACAACAACAACAACAACAACAACAACAACAACAACAACAACAACAACAACAACAACAACAACAACAACAACAACAACAACAACAACAACAACAACAACAACAACAACAACAACAACAACAACAACAACAACAACAACAACAACAACAACAACAACAACAACAACAACAACAACAACAACAACAACAACAACAACAACAACAACAACAACAACAACAACAACAACAACAACAACAACAACAACAACAACAACAACAACAACAACAACAACAACAACAACAACAACAACAACAACAACAACAACAACAACAACAACAACAACAACAACAACAACAACAACAACAACCCGCCTCCCGTTGACAACTTAGCTCGTTTTCTGAGGTTACAGCTGCCATTGTTTTCCCGTAGCACTGGGCCGATAGTTGTGGATGACTGGCTACGCAGGATTGGGAGGGAGTTGACCACCGCAGGTTGCACGGATGCAGAGAAGGTGCATTTTGCCGCACATCAGTTGGATGGACCATCTAATAACAAAATAAATATCTCAAGAGAGAACTTAACAAAATAAATATGGCTTAAGACCATCTAATAACGATAACAGCGGAAGGCTTGGAAGAATAAGCGAGTCCATCAACTCCAACGGCATCACTGATTATAGAACCACGACCTAAGCACCTTACTCGTCGTCTGAAAAGTCTGCAACATAAAACGTTGCAGCCCGAAAACGGGTCAGCACATGGAATATGCTGGCAAAGTAAAAATAGAGAATAATGAAAGAGTAAGCCTATACTACATGCATATATGGCTGGTGGAAAGCTCTATGGTTACCGTTTTTGCGTAAAGCCAATTTTTCCCTACTGCAAAGGAATAAATTTATTTAACTATCATGGTGGTTGTTGAACATTGAGAATGGTTGATGACATCCTCAATCCCAATTAAAAATACTCATTAACAACCCAACAATATTAATTAAAGTAACATGATGAGATTCACATGATAATCCAAGTACTAGATACTCAAGATGTCCATAACCGGGGACACGGCTAACCATGATTAGTTTATACACTCTGCAAAGGTTTGTGCACTTTTTCCCACAAGACTCGATCTCCTCCGTTTGATTTCTCGCACTACATGGTGTTTGAGAAACGGATGACCGAGACATAGTCTTTCGTAAGCGCTTAGCACCTTACATGTGGGTAGACCGTACCAACCTACAACCCCTACATCAGGTAGTCTACCCGTAAGAGTTCGCGCAACTTAGCCAACTATGCTAGAGCCCATAGTAGCATGTGGCTGCACACGGAAGTTTCTAGCATGAATAATCTCATGATCCCTTTGAGCCTGGGTGGCGGTCCGAATAAATACAGTAAGTCCTCGATGGAAACCAGGTGCCTCAATCCACCCAGATGTGTGTTTAAGTTGCCACCTTAAATAAACCATTAATTTAACAATCTCACATCTTTCATGGATACACTCACCCAATCCACGTCTACTAGCATAGCATGGCATAATAAGCAAACGTGGAAGTAACTCCCAAGGGTTTGAAAATAAACAGGTAATAGGTACTACCTCAACTACTTCCCAAAACCCACAATTTAATTAGATCATAATCATGCAAATGTCTGAGGATAGATCTAATGCATAAAAACTGGGTAGTAGAAAAGGTATGGTCAAAGTGTTACTTGCCTTGCTGATGATCCGCGAAACCTAGAGACTCGAAGTAACAGGCGGCGCACTCCGGGTATTCTATCACAGACAAACAAACAAGCATACAATAAGTACTCATCTAATGCACAGGTAAAACCCAAATAGATCTAACCAGATAGTTCAACTTAAGAACTCCAGTTTGCAAAAAGAAACAAATCAAACAAAGCAACGAAAGTCAAACGACGAAAGAAAACAACTCCGTTTTACTAATCTGGATCTAAGTCAAATTTTGCAGAAGCAAAAACTTGTTTAAGTAGGTTATTCGGAAAGAGGGTTTCGAGACGAATCTCCAGGCGCTTGAATCGCCTGATTCCGATAAACGCGCGAAAAGTTATACTAAAACGAAAATCGGATCAGGAATCGCGATCAGAAAAATCGCGAATTAAATCCGAGAAAAAGAAAAACGACAAACAGGTTAACGAACGGGCGTTCGTTAACTAAACTAATCTAACGAACGAGTTCGTTAAAAACGAACGAACAAACAAACGTTCGCTATTTAACCGAACCAAAAACCGATCTAAAAAAATAAACCGACGAAAACCGTTCGGTTTTTAAAAAAACCCGAAGGCACGGAAGTCGAGGCGCGGCGAACCTCGGCGGGGATCCGCGGCGCGGCGGGTCTCGGGCGGGTCGGGCGGTCCGGGCGGGTCGGGAGGGGGGGCGGCGGCGGCGGCGGCGGCTGGGTTTGGCAAGGCCAAGGGCGGCGGCGGCGGGCGGCAAGCGGCGGCGCGAGGTCGGGCTAGGGTTTGGCCTCGGTGGACTGCTTATAGCCTCAAGGGCCGAAAGTGTCCCAAAGTGACACGGCTCAGAGGTCGGTGCGCGTTTTTTTAAATAATTCCGCGCAGAAGAAAAATAAAAAGAAATACTAAACGGACCCCAAAAATACCGAAATCAATTTTCCCCGGATTCTAAAATCAAGCCGGACTAGATGAACATTTATTTGGGGCCTAATTGCAATTTTGAAAAACGTGTATTTTTCCTAAATTCAAATAAAAAGGCGAAAAACTCAGAAATAAAATCTTATTTGATTTTATTATTAAATCTTCATTATTTCTTTATTTTGGGAAAATCATTTTATTCCCTCTCTCATATTTTGATAGTAGAAATAATTGAAGATAAAATAATTAAAATCAAATGATCCTATTTTCAAAATTTGAGAAAACTCAAATATGAAAATAACGAAATCCCCAACTCTCTCCGTGGGTCCTTGAGTTGTGTAGAATTTCTAGGATCGAGCCAAGAATGCAACAAAAATATGATAGGCAATGGTGCTCTATGTATAACATTCCAAATTGAAAATTTGGGATGTTACAAACCTACCCCCTTAAGATGGATCTCGCCCTCGAGATTCGGGTTGGCTAGAAAATAGGTGAGGGTGGTCCTTAAACAGATCTTCCTCTCGCTCCCAGGTGGCTTCATCCTCAGTGTGGTGGCTCCACTGAACTTTGCAAAACTTAATGACCTTGCTGCGGGTGACTCGGCTGGCAAACTCCAGAATCCTGAGTGGCTTCTTCTCATAGATCAAATCGTTATTCAACTGAATCGCCTCTAGTGGCACAATATCTCTCAGTGGTATATCCGCCATCTCTGCGTGACATTTCTTCAACTGAGAAACATGAAACACATCATGAACTCCTCACAATCCTTCGGGTAGTTCCAACTTGTACGCAACTTCTCCCATGCGCTCCAGAACTTTGTATGGTCCCACAAAACGTGGCGCTAATTTTCCTTTAACACCAAAACGCTTAACTCCTCGAAGCGGAGATACTCGAAGATAAACTTTGTCTCCAGTTTTATATTCTGTATCCTTGCGTTTTGAATCTTCATAGTTCTTCTGTCTTGACTAGGCTACCTTGAGCCTATCGCGAATCAACTTTACTTTCTGTTCAGACTCCTTAATAAAATCCGGTCCAAACAACTGGCGGTCTCCAACTTAATCCCACAGTAGCGGGGTTCTGCACCTCCTTCCGTACAAGGCTTCGAAAGGTGCCATCTTCAAACTAGTTTGGTAGCTGTTGTTATAAGAAAACTCCGCATATGGAAAATTGTCATCCCAACTTGATCCATAATCCAATGCACATGCTCTCAGCATATCCTCTAAGATCTGGTTGACTCTCTCTGTTTGTCCATCTGTTTGTGGATGAAAAGTTGTGCTAAACTCCAGTCGGGTTCCCAAAGTTTCGTAAATCGCTTCCGAACTTTGAGGTGAATTGGGTTCCTCTATCTCGATACGATACTCCTCGAACTCCATGCAAGCATACAATCCTTGTCATATAAATCTTAGCCAATTTGGCACTTCCAGAGGTAGTCTTTACTGGAATGAAATGAGCTACCTTCGTCAAACGATCGACTACAACCCAAATCGAGTCATAGCCTGAACGGGTCCTGGGCAATCCTGTGATGAAATCCATACCTAGTTTATCCCACTTCCATTCGGGTATAGGTAATGGCTGTAACAATCCTGCTGGCTTCTGATGTTCTGCTTTCACCTTCCGAGACACATCACAAACTACTACATACTCTGCGATATCTTTCTTCATTCCGGTCCACCAGAAAGTATCCTTCAAATCCAAATACATCTTGGTATTTCCGGGGTGGATCGAATACGGCGAATCATGTGCCTCTTGCAAAATCAACTTCCAAATCTCCGGATCACTTGGTACGTAAATGCGGTCCTCAAACCATAAGGTATCATGCTCATCCTCACGAAATCCCTTTGCTTTTCCCTTGCTCATCTTCTCCTTAATAGAAGCAACTTCCTTATCTGTCCTTTGACTTCTCTGATTTTGTCCATCAAAGTAAATTGAATCTCCAACGCTGCTACGTAGCCTCGCGGAACTATTTCCAAACATAGCTCCCGAAGTTCCTCGGCTAATTCTTTTGGTAACCTCCGGTCATTAGAATGTTAACATGACTCTTACGGCTCAACGCGTCTGCTACCACGTTAGCCTTTCCGGGGTGATAATGCAACCTCATATCATAATCCTTGATGAGCTCCAACCATCTTATCTGCCTGAGATTTAACTCCTTCTGCGTGAAGATGTACTTCAAACTCTTGTGATCCGTATACACCTCACAATGATTTCCAATGAGGAAATGTCTCCATGTTTTCAGTGCATGCACTACGGCTACTAACTCCAAATCATGTGTGGCATAGTTTAATTCGTGAGGTTTCAAATTGTCGTGAAGCATACGAAACAACTCTTCCCTCCTGCATAAGCACTGCTCCAAGTCCTCGACGTGAAGCGTCGCAATAAACTTCGTAATCCTTGCTTTGGTCTGGTAGGATTAATACTGGTGAGGTAACCAAACGCTTCTTCAACTCTAGGAAACTAGCCTCACACTCCTCAGTCCAAATAAACTTGGTATCCTTCTTCAATAATTCTGTCATGGGGTTTGCAATTCTCGAGAAATTCTCAATGAATCTCCGGTAGTATCCTGCGAGCCCAAGGAAACTCCGGATCTCTCCAACTATTGTTGGCGCTTCCCAGTTTGTCACCGTGGCAACTTTAGTGGGGTCTACTGCTATACCTTCTCCGGATATAACATGTCCGAGAAACCCAACTTCCTTCAACCAAAACTCACACTTGCTGAACTTGGCATACAACTGATGTTCCCTGAGCTTCTCGAGTACCAAACGCAAATGCTCCTTATGTTCTTCTTCATTCTTTGAGTAGACCAAGATATCGTCAATGAATACCACAACGAACTTATCCAAAAACTCCATAAACACCTTGTTCATCATGTTCATAAAATAGGCTGGGGCGTTAGTCAGTCCAAATGACATAACGGTATACTCATACAGCCCATACCTAGTGGTAAAAGCCGTCTTGGGTATATCCTGCTCCCGAATCTTCAACTGATGGTATCCTGATCGCAAATCGATCTTGGAAAATACCTTAGCTCCTTGCAATTGGTCAAACAAGTCGTTGATCATCGGCAACGGTATTTGTTCTTAATGGTTACTTCATTCAATCCTCGATAATCAACAACCATTCTTAAAGATCCATCCTTCTTCTCCACTAGAAGTAATCTTGGTGATCCCCAAGGCGAAGAACTTGGGCGAATAAAACCTTTATCCAATAACTCCTTAATCTGCTTCTTAATTTCCTCCAAATCTTGGGCTGGCATCCTATACGGTCTCTTAGATATCGGCCCAGTGCCTGGCAGTAGTTCAATCAGAAATTCAATGTCTCTGTCCAGCGGCATGCCTGGCAACTCTTCCGGAAACACGTCCGGGTAATCCCTTACCACTGGTACTTCCTCCTGCACAACTCCTGTTAAGGAATTTACATGTGCTCTCCTCGGCTCATGCCGTGATACATACTTGATTCTTCTTCCTTCTAGGGTGGTAAGCAAAATCGATTTACTGGCGCAATCTATGTTCCCTCCATACTTTGATAACCAATCCATTCCTAATATCACATCCAATCCTTGGGATTCCAAAACTATTAGGTCCGAGGGAAATACATAGTTTCCAATCCTTAATGGCAGTCGATCGCACCATATACTTGCCATATATTCTGCTCCGGGTGAGGTTACTAGCATGGGTGACCTAAGGGCTTGGGTTGGTAATTTATAGTTATCCACAAATCCCCTTGATATGTATGAATGCGATGCACTAGTATCAAAAAGAACAATTGCAGTAAAAGTCTTAACCAAAAACTTACCTATTACTGCGTGTGGCTGAGCTTCAACCTTCTCCACGGTAACGTGGTTCACTTGTCCTCTGTTGAAAGGATTTGGCTTCTTTCCTGAGCTTCCATTGCCGTTACCATTTTGGCCTTCTGGACAATCATTTGCATAATGCCCAGTCTTACGGCACTTAAAACAGATGATATGGCTCAGGTCTACCTTGGGTGGTGTTGACGGGGTGGTGCGGTTTTGTCCATTGCTTCCTCCATTCCCGTTTCCATTCTTGGTGCCATTATGGTTGTGCGAGCTACCTCCTCCATGAGTATGCTGAAATTATCCTCCTGGCTTCGGGGTAAGGCGAAGCTTCTGCTGAGCTCCAGAGTTATACTTCCCCTGTCCATACTTTCTCTTGCGATTGTCAATCTGCTGCTGCTTCCTTCAATCATAAGAGCACGATCTACTAACTCCTGGTAGTTATCGAAGGTGGCTACCATCAACTGCATGCTCAGCTCATCATTCAGTCCTTCTAGAAACTTCTCCTGCTTAGCTGCGTCCGTAGCAACGTCATCTGGGGCATAACGTGCTAGCTTACTAAAGTCATCCACATACTGGCCAACTGTCCGTCCTCCTTGGCGCAAGTTGCGAAACTCATGCTTCTTCATGGCCATAGCTCCTGCTGAAACATGGGCAGTACGGAAAGCTTGCTGAAACTGATCCCATGTGACAGTGTCTACAGGGTAAGTGGCTGTAAAATTCTCCCACCATGCTGC
This sequence comes from Aegilops bicornis, assembly GCA_021605145.1. Taxonomy (NCBI): domain Eukaryota; kingdom Viridiplantae; phylum Streptophyta; class Magnoliopsida; order Poales; family Poaceae; genus Aegilops; species Aegilops bicornis. The sequence goes on from CM038674.1 coordinate 195,340,430, forward strand.
CGCGGGTCCTTCAAGCTGATGTGCGGCAAACTTCACCTTTTCCCCATCTGTACATCCTGCAGTGGTCAACTCCCTCCCTACTTTGCGGAGCCAATCATCTGCAACAATCGGCTCGGTGCTACTGGAAAACACCGGCGGATTCAGCCTTAAGAAACGGGTCAAATGGTCAACAGGTGGTGGCGGCGGTGGGTTGTTGTTGTTGTTGTTGTTGTTGTTGTTGTTGTTGTTGTTGTTGCCTTGGTTCTGTACCAATGTTTGAATCAAGGAATTCTGCTGCTGAATCAACTGAGTGATCTCTGGCGGGAAAACAAATCCGGGGTCGCGTCTCGGAGGCATCTGAGGGTTTATAGAAAATACGAGAGTTAAGAATAGAATGAGGTCTAGGGAGAAAACACTACCCATATGCACGTGAGACAAATCACACAATATCACTCCAATCAATTCAAACAAGGGCATACAACGTTCTATATATCATTACAAAGTGCTGGGACTAAAACTAATTTTTGATGGGGGAAATCTACTACTATTATGGCGGTCAACTAAAAAAACTGCTCCGATGAAGACTCCATGATATCTGCTCCAGCTTCATCTTCGAAATCATCATCACTAGGATCGGAATCGGTGTCGTCGATGATGATGTAGTTCTCTGGACAGGTGCAATCTTCATCTTCTCCTCCGGTTCTTTGGATTTCCCATGAGTTCTTCAATCTTCTCCTTAAGATCACCGTTTTGTCTCACTAGAGCTACAATCTCCTCCATGTAGTCCTTGCGAGTGGCCTTCAGTTCTCCATCTAGTTCGATAATCTTGGCTTTTGATGTCTTTAACTCCATCATGTCTGCGCACATCTGGTTCTCCTGGCGTCGAATGTGCTGATTTAACTCCTGGATGAAAGCTGCAATGGATCGATCCTTCTTAGTGCCAACTATCTCCCATTGTTCATCTCGGCGCCCGCAAATCTGGTAGATAATATCCTTGAGGTCTTCTTTGTAAACTTCTCCAATGCGTCCCATGGTTATGTGAGCAGCCATGCTCTTTCCCTGCACTCGGTTGGTGCATTGAAAACACACTCTATGGGCTCCGTGGATCACGCAAACGTCCTTCCGGAACTTGAGCTTGAATCTTCCAGCTCTTCTTCGGGTAAAGTGGAATTGTAGGTCCGGTGAAGCTTGGTATTCCGATGTTTAGGTACTTAGTGACTTCCTTCGTGTCGTCCAAAGGGTGTATCTTCATCCCGGGTGAACTTGATCCTCGCTTCCGTCATCCTAAAAGAGTAGAAAAGATGAGGAGTCAGAAATGAGAAGAGAGTAGTGATCTATGGCTTTAGCTTAATGGTCGTGTCCTACAGTCAACGTGCGCTTTGATACCATCTTTGTAGCGACCAGACCTCAAACAGTCTGATCTCTGTGCTCAAGTGTCATCCCTGGATCAGTAATGATGACACCACACAGTACTCGAAGGATTTATAACAGAGTAGCAATCACACACTTATTACATCGAATGTCTCAAGAGAGAACTTAACAAAATAAATATGGCTTAAGGCCATCTAATAACGATAACAGCGGAAGGCTTGGAAGAATAAGCGAGTCCATCAACTCCAACGACATCACTGAGTATAGAACCACGACCTAAGCACCATACTCGTCGTCTGAAAAGTCTGCAACATAAAACGTTGCAGCCCGAAAACGGGTCAGCACATGGAACATGCTGGCAAAGTAACACATAGAGAATAATGAAAGAGTAAGCCTATACTACATGCATATATGGCTGGTGGAAAGCTCTATGGTTACAGATTTTGCGTAAAGCCAATTTTTCCCTACTGCAAAGGAATAAATTTATTTAACTATCATGGTGGTTGTTGAACATTGAGAATGGTTGACGGCATCCTCAATCCCAATTAAAAATACTCATTAACAACCCAACAATATTAATTAAAGTAACATGATGAGATTCACATGATAATCCAAGTACTAGATACTCAAGATGTCCATAACCGGTGACACGGCTAACCATGATTAGTTTATACACTCTGAGAGGTTTGTGCACATTTCCCCACAAGACTCGATCTCCTCCGTTTGATTTCTCGCACTACATGGTGTTTGAGAAACGGATGACCGAGACATAGTCTTTCGTAAGCGCTTAGCACCTTACATGTGGGTAGACCGTACCAACCTACAACCCCTACATCAGCTAGTCTACCCGTAAGAGTTCGCACAACTTAGTCAACTATGCTAGAGCCCATAGTAGCATGTGGCTGCACACGGAAGTTTCTAGCATGAATAATCTCATGATCCCTTTGAGCCTGGGTGGCGGTCCGAAGAAATACAGGCAAGTCCTGATGGAAACCAGGTGCCTCAATCCACCCAGATGTGTGTTTAAATTGCCACCTTAAATAAACCAATAATTTAACAATCTCACATTGTTCATGGATACACTCACCCAATCCACGTCTACTAGCATAGCATGGCATAATAAGCAAACGTAGAAGTAACTCCCAAGGG